>PCDL01000011.1:1277490-2554981 GCA_002778095.1 Fragosphaeria purpurea
ACCCGCATTCGTTGACCAAGGCCGACGACCACGACGACCACGGGCCCGTCTGGCGCCCGGCGCCTGGTGCGAGCATCTTTGACGACCTCCAGGCGCGTCCGGCGGCACATCGATCCAGCGAGCCGAGCGAGAACCCCGGCGGTGCACGACAACCGCCCCAGGGCAAGAGTGCCGCCCGCGGCCGCGGCGACGAACAACGAGACCCCGAGCCAACACCTGGCAAGGCGAAGGCGGCGGCAGCGCCGGCAGCAGCGGCGGCGGCGCCCGGCCTCGCGCAGGCAGCCCGCGACTGGCGGTTTGGCCGCGTGCAGATTGTGAGCGTCGACATGGAGACGCGGGACGAGGGTCGGGATGTGGCCGTTGGTAGCCGGCAGCCCGACGACACCGACAACGCCGACGATTCCAATACCACTACCAACAACAACGAACCCGCCCCGGCGGCGTCGCTCGGCCCCGTGCTCGGCGGCGCCGGCCAGGCCACGCGCGCGCGGTACAGCCCGCTGATCACACAGACACCGACACCGACACCAACAGCGACCAAGACGACCGACGCCGGTTGGGGGATTGTGCATCTGTACCGGGAGGGAGGCGGCGGGGCGGCGGCGGCGGCGGCAGCGACCAATCCCGAGACGGTGAACGGACACGACGAAGACGGCAGCGACGGCACCATTCTGTGCATCCCCGCGGTGCCGAGCTACCTGACGCCGAGCGACTTTCTCGGCTTCGTCGGCGCCACGTGGAGCCGCGACGTGCGCCACTTTCGCATGGTGCTGACGAGCCGCACGAACCGGTACATGGTCCTGCTCAAGTGCCGGGACGCGGCGCGCGCGCGCGCGTGGCGGGCCGCCTTTGACGGCCGCGTGTTCAACAGCATGGAGGCGGAGGTGTGCCACGTGACGTTTATCAAGTCGATCACATTGGGGATGGGGGGTGGTGGTGGTGGTTTGAGAAGTACGAACGCGGGTGCCGCCGCCGGCGAAGCCTCGGAATCGTCCGGGTCCGCCACCCACCTCGCCCGGCGCCCGTTCCCCCCGCCGACGCCGAACCTCCTCGAGCTGCCGACGTGCCCCGTGTGCCTCGAGCGCATGGACGACACCGCGGGGCTGATGACTATCCTGTGCCAGCACGTGTTCCACTGCACGTGCCTGCAGACGTGGAAGGGCTCCGGGTGCCCCGTGTGCCGGGCGACGAACCCCTCGCCGCTGGCGGGCTTGCTTGACGACGCACTGGCGGCGGGCAGCGACGGCAACAGCAACAGCAACGGCAACGGCAACGGCAACGGCAACGGCGGCGCCCCCTTTGGCGCCGGCGTCTCCAACCTGTGCGCCGTCTGCGACTGCCCGGACGACCTGTGGATCTGCCTCGTCTGCGGCCACGTCGGCTGCGGCCGCTACAAGGGCGGGCACGCCAAGGAGCACTGGAAGGAGACGGCGCACTCCTTTAGTCTGGAGCTGGAGACCCAGCACGTCTGGGACTACGCGGGCGACCGCTGGGTGCACCGTCTCCTGCGCAACAAGGGCGGCAAGGTCGTCGAGCTGCCGGAAGAGGAGGACGGGGGACCCAAGGGCAAGGAAGAGGCGGCGGCAGCGGCAGCTGCTGACGAGGACGCCGACGTCGTCCCCCGCGCCAAGCTGGACCACATCGGCCTCGAGTACACCCACCTGCTCACGAGCCAGCTCGAGAGCCAGCGCGTCTACTTTGGCGAGCTCGTCCGCAAAGCCGCCGACAAGGCCGCGCAGGCCGCGCAGGCCGCCGAGGCCGCCCGCGCCCAGGAGGCCGCCGCGCGCGCCGAGCTCGCGACCCTGCGCGCCGCCCACGCCGCCCTGGCCGAGGGCACGGTCCCGGCGCTGGAGCGCGACGTCGCGCGCGAGCGGCGGCAGCGCGAGGCCGCGGGCACGCGCGCGCAGGAGCTGCACAAGGCGCTGCAGGACGAGAAGCGCGTGGCCGAGGGCCTGCTGGCGCGGGTGCGGCACGAGCAGCAGCAGCGGGCGGCCGTGGAGGCGCAGCTGGCGGCGGCGCGGCGGGCGGCCGCGGAGCTGGAGGAGACGAACCGGGACCTGACCATGTTCATTTCGGGGCAGGCGCAGCTGCGGGAGCTGGAGGCGGCGGGCCAGATCGCGGCGGACGAGGTGGCGGGCGGGACAGTGAGCGTGCCGGCGGCGGCCGCCGGGAAGGAGGAAGGGAGCGGCGGCGGCGGCGGCGGCAGCGGTGGGAAGGGCAAGGGCAAGGGGAAAGGGCGGCGGCGGTAGCGGCCCAGGATGGTTTGGACTAGAACGACTTATGGTATGCGGCGTTTTGGGAAGTCCTCTGGGGCGTTTACGGTTACTTTTTCCTTCCCTATCATGGGTATCACTTGGATTGAAGATATTTTGGGACATAAAAAATGACTACTTTCAATCTGAGCATAGGGCAAACAAATCTATGCTTCTTTTTTTTGCCATCTGTTCCCATTTTGTTCCGGTGGGATTACCTCACTGTGGTCCAACGAGCCGAGACGGCGACGCTGAAACGAGACACATCACACCACTGTTTTAAGACAACATCAACAACAACAACATCACATTTGTGAGGAGTAATCATGTCGAGGGAACGTCTAGCACGTCTTGTTCTTACAGCCGGCGAAACCGGATGGCCGCGGGTATGAGTTCCGTGCATTGTTGTTGGACTTACCAACGTCGCCCAACAAGACCGAGGCTGGCTTGTATTGCATTCACGAACACTGAGTCTGTTTAGGGGCATTACCGCCTGCAAGCTGCAGCGGCTGCCACCGTTCTCTTCTTTGCTTTCGTTGCCTTGCATGAGGCTGGCATAAGAAAAGGGCCCGTCGGAGCCGGATGCTACGTCTGCGGGCGCCGCTTGATCCAGCACACCGATAGACGGTCCTGTCTGTCCAGCGTGTTTCTCGACCTGGCAAGACAGAGAGCCAAAGACATATATTTCTTCACATTCTTCAAAATATTGAAATATATCTTGGAAAATTCTTCAACGTGAGAATCACATTCCTTCTCTTGTGCGTCTTGTTTTCCCTTTCCATTTTTTCTGTTGCCCATCGATACAGTCCCTGGTTATTGGCACTGCTTCCTTGCCAATGACGCCGCAGCATGTGCATTGTGTGTGTGTTATTCGCGTTGGTATTCGCAGAACGTTGCATCTTTCATCTCGCCCATATATTTGGCGTAAGCACTTTTTTGCGGGCACAGCTTCAAGTGGTGATGCTACCCCAGAGGCGGTTCGGTTTAGCGGGCGAGCGGCCGGGTAAGCGGGGGCCCAGTCAGCGAACAGCCACACTGTGTTGTACAATTTGTCCGGGAGAATGCTCTATTTTTATGTAATTACTCGCTGAAGAAGGAACGAGAAAGTGCGTGCTTTCCTTTTCCGCGCACGTCCCATCCCCGCAGAGATCGATGATGATGACCATTACCACCAGGCAATAGCGACAACAGCACCTTCCCGTTCCAACCATTCCTTCCAATCATCCCGGGCCTTTCCTGCCTATTGCGGCCTTTGATCTTCCCACGTCATTCTTTCGTTTCCCTTCCTTTACTTTTATTTTGTATTCTCTTTCTTTTCTCACCATCTCCTAGTTTTGTATCTTCCATCCTATTTTCTCCTCCCTCAGGTCTCCCCCTTATCTTCAACTTCTACAGCTGGTTTAACATTCTTACTGCGGGCAAAAGCGGAGACCTATCGAAGCTCACCGACGAGATAGAGGGAAAACGAAAAAAACGAAAAAAAAGAAAAAAAAGAGAAAGAAAACAGAAGAGACCCCAAAACTTCTTTCTTTCTTCAACACAGATCACTTATCTGGCCGTCTCTGGTCCTTCTGCTGTCTCTGGAGCGCATCTAGACTCCTTGCACGCCGTCTCTATCATTTTCCTCGGGCGGGTCTCGCCTGTGCTCCATCCTACGATCGCCCGCTAACGGGCGAATTTCTGCGTGGCCTTCTCTTTTTTTTTCTTCCCTTCCTAACCTTTTCGTGCTCCCTCGGCCCACCCGGCCATCCCTCTCCCAACACCGCCTCCTAGCTACCCCAGGATGGGATAGCGAGTGCTTCTTTCTTTCTCTCTGTCTTTCTTTGCCCATAATTCACTTCAACATATATACCCATACATACTTCCTTGGTGCCAAGGGAAAGTTTTATTTGTTTATTTATTATTATTTGACCGGCTTCATTGTCGGCAACGTCACGATCCATACGACCTCGAGCTTCCGACTTTTACAAAACGAGCTTTCCTGCCTCCCCGAACGGCTTCCACCACGTCGGCTTCCCCTCTTCCTTATCAACACCGCCCACCATGCCGGAGGACGAAGCGAACATCGCCGTCGCCGCCATGGCGTCGGCCCCGAAACAGCCGAAATACCAGACCAAGAAGCACGACTCGGACGCCGAGAAAGGCGAGGCTGGTGGCAGCAGCGTCACCGACGAGAAGACGCCCTTGCTGCCGCAGCAGACGCCCGGCGGCAGCCAACCGCCTGCTAAGCGCGAAAAAGAGTTCTACCCCATGAGCAATTGGAAATACGACACCTTCCTCTGGACCATGTCCGTCCTCGTCGACCTCTTCTTCCGCGAAGTCCACCCCCGCGGCTCGTGGAAGGTGCCGCGCCAGGGCCCCGTGCTCTTCGTCGCCGCGCCGCACGCGAACCAGTTCGTGGACGCCCTCATCCTGCAGCGCACCCTGCGCAACGAGTCCAAGCGCCGCGTGTCCCTGCTCGTCGCCCAAAAGTCCGTCCACGGCTTCATCGGCTGGGCCTCACGCCAGGTCGGTGCCGTTCCGGTCGGCCGCGCCCAGGACTCCGCCAAGCCCGCCACCGGCACGATCTACCTGCCGGACCCAGTCGGCGACCCGACGCTTGTGCGCGGCATTGGCACGCGCTTTGACAAGGAGGCCGAGGTCAACGGCATGGTGTTCCTCCCGTCGGTTAAGGGCCAGAGCGGGTCGAGCGTGGACATTGCCGAGATTCTGAGCGCCACGGAGCTGCGGCTCAAGCGGCCCTTCACGGGCCGCACGCCCATCGTCCAGCTGACGGGACGGCCGGACGCTGTCGACGACGAGGGCCATTTTTTGGACAAATCAGGGCCTGTCATCGTAAACGACGGCGGCGGCTTCCAGGGAACAAAATACAAGCTGGCGCCGCACATTGACCAGACCAAGGTGTATCACGCCGTGTTCAACCGGTTGCGGGACGGCGGGTGCGTGGGCATTTTCCCCGAGGGCGGCAGCCACGATCGGCCGGGCCTGCTGCCGCTCAAGGCCGGCGTCGCCATCATGGCCCTCGGCACGCTGGCGGAGACGCCCGATTGCGGGCTGAAAATCGTGCCCGTCGGCATGAACTACTTCCACGCGCACAAGTTTCGGTCGCGGGCCGTGGTCGAGTTCGGCCCGCCGTTTGAGGTGCCGCCCGAGCTCGTGACCATGTACAAGCAGGGCCAGCGGCGCGACGCCATCGCGCAGCTGCTCGACATGGTGCACCAGGCGCTGGCGGCCGTCACGGTGTCGACGCCGGACTACGACACGCTGATGCTGATTCAGGCGGCGCGCCGCCTCTACAACCCGACGGGCAAGAAACTGCCGCTGCCCATTGTCGTCGAGCTCAACCGCCGCCTTGCCATCGGGTTTGACAAGTTCAAAGACGACCCGCGCCTGCGCGCCGTCCAGGCCGCCGTCAACGACTACAACCGCCAGCTGCGCTACCTCAACATCCGCGACCACCAGGTCGTCTACGCGCGCATGCCCTGGTGGAAGGTGGTCGCCCTCTTCGTGTGGCGGCTCGCGCAGCTCATCGTGCTCTCGGTCGCCGTGCTGCCGGGCCTGCTGCTCTTCTCGCCCATCTTCGTCGCGACCAAGCTGTACAGCCGGCGCAAGGCCGCCGAGGCGTTGGCCGGGTCGTCGGTCAAGATCCAGGGCCGCGACGTCATGGCCACTTGGAAGCTGCTCGTCGCCATGGCACTGGCGCCCGTGCTCTACAACGCGTACTGCGTGCTGTTCGTCATCAAGTTTGGTTCCGACCGGCTGTGGGGTTACGTGCCGGCGTGGGCGAGCGAGGCGCCGTGGTGGCTCGTGTTTTTGACGGGCTGGATCGTTTTCCCGGCCATTACCTTTGCTGCGCTGCGCTTCGGCGAAGTCGGCATGGACATTGTCAAGTCGCTGCGGCCGCTCGTCCTGTGCATGAACCCGTCGTCGAGCAACAGCATCCACCGGCTGCGCGCGCGGCGCGCCGAGCTGCAGATGCAGGTTACGGACCTGATCAACACGCTCGGGCCCGAGCTGTTTCCCGATTTTGCGCACAAGCGGCTGGTCAAGATGCCGCTGCCGGCAACGGGCGACGCTGGTGGGAACGAGGACGGGCCCTTGGTGGCGTCGCCCCAGGGACCACCGTCGCCGACGACGACGACGACGACGACGACGACGGCGACAGTGCCAGGCACGTCAAGCGGCCAGCACATTTCATACGCACCGGGTGCGGGGACGGGCGCCGCCTCCAAACAACATGCTGCTGCCGCTCCTACCGCCGCCGCCGCTGCTGCTGCCGCCGCCGGCCGCCGGCGCACCGACAGCGAACTGTCCAACGGCAGCCACACCACCGCCACTACGTCTACCCTGTACGGGCGGGCCATTCCATACAACGAGTCGTTTAGCAACATTGGCCAAGTGGGCATGTTTGCGACGCGGCCGCCGTCGCGGGCACAATCGCTGTCCGACTCGCGCACGCACTCGCAGTCGCACTCGCGGTCGCGGTCGCAGTCGCGCAGCAGTAGTAGCGGCGGCGCGTTCGGGTCGGCGGCGTTCCCGGTGAGCGCGTTCACGACGCTGGACTCGAGCGAGGGGTTCGCCGAGGCGAGCAAGAAGATCCGGGAAGCCATGCGCGAACGGGGCGAGCTGCGGCGGCGGCAGAGCAACCAGGCGTCGCACGGGTTTACGCTGATACCAGATGAGGACGAAGACGAAGACGAGGACGAGAACGACGAACAGGAAGGGGACACAAGCAGTGACGAGGGCAAGAAGAATGTGTAGGCAGATTGCGTGGGATGGGAGGCGGGGGATGGGCAGGGCTACATCTACTGGTTGGAGGTTTTTTTGGCCTTTCTTTTTTTTCTTTTTCTTCTTTTTTTTGGATGGTTACCTCGTTTTGGACAACTGTTTCTATTTCGTATACACCTTTGTTTGGGTAGTGACCGGACGAGCATAAAAGCCGTTTTATTTCAAATCGATTGAGATGTGGTGTGTAAAAACATAGGACGTGATGCGATGCATTCGAGAGCAGGCCGCTAAAACGAACAGCAACAAGCACACGCAAACGCCGAGCCGAGCTGAAGGTGTCCACTCTTCACTTGAGATATTTTGTTTTCCCCTTCTTCCCCCACACAAAACATCACGACATCGCGGCCATCAATCCTGCCATTCTCGCGGGGGCGGGCTGTTTTTGGGTTGGGAGCGGCGGCTGACGTGCAACACGCTGGGCTGCCCCGCGGGTGTTTGTTTCTACCACCTTGATCAGATAAGATTCTTCCGACCCACAGCAGAGATAAGTGGGCGGGACGCAAGGACGGTGTGTACACGGCCACAACGAAGACACGGTGGATTACAATCGCAACCAATTTTGCGGCATGAGAGAAAACGGGAGCCTGAGCACTGATCATGCTTGTTAATTCTTTTCTCTCTCCTTTTTTCCTTGCCATGGACGGGCGAATCCTTGCAAGTAGATTATGTACTGTGCAGAATGGAGCTCGGGGTTAAGAAAAGACGGCTGAGGCAGACAAATCCGAGAGGGTGCATATCAAACATGAAGGGGCTCCTGGGAAACGAGAAATAGGCACCGGTTTTTTCTTTTTTTCTTTTTTTCTTTTTTTTTGTTGGCATTGTTAACAATTAGGAACCCGTGGTAATGACGCGTCCGTGTTCGGCACACCGCTTGCAAAGCAAAGAGAGCGTACTTGTCTGCCTGGGTTTGCCTTGTCTAGCTACGTCTGTTCTGGCTGAAGATGGCCCACCTGTCGTAGGGCCGGCCGTCCGCCGAGCGTCGTCCGAGCGAGGTAGTGCTGGGTTATTCGTCGCTTTTGCTTGCGCTTATCTGTGGGGGGAGGCTGTCTCTGTTCTCGCTATCCTAGCCCGTTTGATAGGAAACTGCGGCGAAGCAGGCGTAGAGCTCTGCTCCGCTGCTGCCTGTTGCCCTGATCGGGACCTATATCCTGCTGCGTAATACCTCCGCGAGCTGACGCCCAGGGAGCCGACGCCCTCTAGAGAAACACCCTGCTGGACCGCCCAGCCGCCGCGGCCCAAACTGAAAACAGCGTCGTTAATCGTACGACCCAATGGCGTTCAGGGTGTTTGTCCTCTGTGTTAGTGGAGCCCATTTTCCCCAGAAAATAAAAGGAAAGCCATCAACCGAAAGTGGAAAAGGGCCTGTCGGACGTCGGCCGGAGATACGGGCGACTCCTTATTTTATTTCTCTTGGGAGCTGGTCTTCTCCCGCGTGCGGCCTGGCTTTTTGCGGATTGACAAAAAAAAATGGAATTGTTTCTCCAAGCATTTTAATGTTCATGGGACGTTCCTTTCCCTGCTTTTTCTTCCTTTCTTTCTGTTGGTTTTTGTAGCCCGTTTGCTTTTCTTGTTGTTCTTTGCGTACGGTGCATCGCCTAAGCTTTTTGCGCCCCCCATCCCTTTCTGAGACAGCCGCCCCCCACCTATTACCGCAACCCACCCCAACCGTCTCAACGGCCACCACCTCCACCAGCACGGCCACCACCACCACCGCCATGGCGTTCGGCTTCAAAGCCCTCTTTGACAGCGCCAAGCAGCGCGTCCTCCTCGGCGCCGGCGCCGCCCCGGCCCCGATCGACGCCCTCTTCCCGGCCACCGACCCGGCCGTCGACGGCGACGCCTGCGCCCACGACTGCGCCTCCTGCACCATCCACTACCCGCGCGCCTTCAAGATCGACACCACCGACCGCCTCTACGGCTTTGTCAAGGGCTGGAACTCCCACGTCCTCGTCGCCACCGGCAAGAGCGACTGGGTCCGCGACGTCACCGACGAGCGCGGCAGCGTCATGGAGGCACTCAAGCACGCCGAGCCCGGGAACGGGGTGGGTTTTTTTTTTTTTTTTTTTTTTTTTTTTTTTTTTTTTTTTACTTGTCGTACGTCTTGACTAACCCCCCAGCGCCTCATGCTCTCCGCGTCCAACCTCCCCATCGGCCCCCACGAACCGCCCTCGTACGCCACCCCGACCCGCGTCCTCCTCCTGCCCGCGTTCGTCGTCGTCGAGCACGTCACCCCGGCCGCCGCGCCGGCGCTCGTCGACTTCATCGGGCGCGGCCCGACCAACGACGCGCCGCTGCCGACGACGACGACGACGACGACGACGACGACGACCGATGATGCGACCGCGACCCCCACCCCCCAACTCGACCTCCACGCGTTGCCCCCCCCCCTCACGGCGCGCCCCGCACCGCACCGCGTGCTCGTCCTCCTGTGCTCGCAAAAGACGCGCGACGCGCGCTGCGGCCAGTCGGCGCCGCTGCTGCGCAAGGAGCTCGAGCGCCACCTGCGGCCCCTGGGGCTGTACCGCGACCTCGACGACGAGCGGCCCGGCGGCGTGGGCATCTACTTCATCTCGCACGTGGGCGGCCACAAGTACAGCGCCAACATGATGGTGTACCGGCGGCCGGACCCGTTTGGGGTGGACGGCGTGGCGCAGGGGCGGCTGACGGCCGCGGAACTGGCGGCGCTCCCGGCGCGGATCCGGGCCGCGGCCCAGACGCCGCCGACGCGGGGGCAGACGGGGCCGACAGGCCCAAAAACAACAACAACAAGAACAACAACAACAAACGGTCCGGCGGAAAACGGAACCAACGGCACGGACAAAACGGACGAAGCGGAGGCCGACGCCGACGACACGGCGGACCCCGGGGCGGCGCAGTGCATCTGGCTGGCACGGGTGACGCCCGAGGACTGCGAGAACATTGTGCGGTACACGATCCTGCAGGGCAAGGTCGTGAAGCCCGGGCGGCAGCTCCGGGGCGGGTTCGACCGGAGCAAGGGGCTGTTGAGTTGGTAGGCTGGGGGGGGGGGGGGGGTGGGGGAAAGAAAGACGGCCATGCGCTTGGGAGTCAAGGTAACCCCGGCACTGCGCGTAAACCGCTTACGAGAAACGACATAGAAAGAACAAGAGACAGACCCGCTGCCATGATGTTGGCGAGCTTCTTCCCCAGGAAAAAAGGGTCGCATCATCTGCCAGACGTTTTTGATATTCGCACAGAATATATGCATGATAATAAAAGCACCATTTTTTGCGAAAGCGGACCAACGACACCTGTGCTTCGTCGCTTGCCATTAGTTTCTGTTTGGTTCTCCGCTCTGAAATGATTCGACAGGTTGTGTGTCTTTTTTTTCTGCAACGTTTGTGTCGTGGCGCACGAAATCGCCGTTCGCAATTGGCCTTCGTATTTTGGGTTGCTGGGGCATCGGGACGAGGACTTCTTCTGGCGAAGCCCGAGTTGCATGAAATTGGAAAGCCCCTGTTTGCATAACCTCCGATGTGAGCAGAGCAATTTGCATTGATGGTCTCCGCTTTCTGCGCAGTAAAAACGCATCGAAAATGCATTCCGTCATTTTGTGCACCTGTACTAAAATACAGCACACCCCCCACCAATTGCAACCAAAACGCAGTAGTCGTTGCCGGGGCAACACATCCGCTAAGCAGACCGCTATTTACTTTTTGCCTGCAATTGGACCTCTTACAGAACGCTGTATGTAGGCTGCTTTTCTTTCTTTTTTTTTTTTGGTTTCGAGGTTGAAAGAGCAACAACACCGGTTTTGCCTGTCGCTGGTGAGAACAGCCCATTTTTTTTTCTTCTCGACACAATTTGCTTTTTCTGTTTCGTTTTCGCAGTCCATTCTTCGACACGGATTGTGACAAGAGAAATGCAGAGAGCAGCGGCAATGGCTTAAGGAGAGCCAACTGCAAAGAAAAGAGAGAAGCAAGAGCAGCAAAGCACTTAGTGTCGTTGCGTTTGGCATACCCATCTTTTGCAAACGTCTCTCCAAACTCTAATATCACCACCTCATCCACCACCACAATGGCTGCGGCCAACGGCCACGTACCGCCGCCGGGCCTGCACCACCAGCGGACCAAGTCATCGGTCCTCCGCTCGCTCATGCTGCACCACCGCCGGGGCAACAACGCGAACCCCGGCGACAATGGCGACCACGATAGCGTCGAACCGGCCGTCCGCCCGCTCGAAGAGACCTCCCACAACCGGCAGCCCGACCCGCTGCTGGCCTCACGGTCTCCGGTCCGGAAACCGGGCATGCCCCCGGCTGCGGCCGGCCACGGCCAGCAACGGCGCGGCGGACACGGCGGCGGCCTCGAAAACACGACACCAACCTCCCCCGTCAAATACCAAAAGACACCACGCAACACGCCCACGAGCACAGCCAGCAACAACACCCACACCGCCACCGACCTCTCGTCTCTGCCGCCTCTGCCCCCCTCGCCCACCAAGAAACACATGCGCACGCGGTCCACGACAAACCTGGTCGGCCTGCTCTCCCGGCCCAAGTCGCTGAAAAATCTGCACAAGCTGGCCAGCAGAGACGCGGACGAAGACGCCACGACGTACACCGAACCACGGCCCGAAGAGGACCAACAACAGCAGGGAGCCAATAACAACCGGGGACGGACGCAGAAGAAAGGCGACAAGCACACCCACAAGCGAGACCCATCACGGCTCAAAAAGGAAGGCAAAAACAAGAGCTTGGTAGACGGGACGACGCCACCGACGTCGGCAGCAAGCGACGGCGCAGCCAACGCAGCTCCGGCACAGGTCACGCCCATTTATGCGCAATTTTGCAGTGGCAGCAGCGGCAGCAGCGGTAGCAGCAGCAGCGGCGGCGGAAGCAGTAGCCAACTGCATATGGCCACAACAGCCGCCAGAACCGACAACATGGCCGCCGCTGTGTCGCCCAACAAGCCACGGCCCCACTCGTATCATCCCGCATCCACCCATGGCGGTGGCGGCAGCAGCAGCAACAGCAGCGGCAGTAACCATAGCGGCAACCGCCACCAGACGCCTTCGGCACCCGCGACACCTGCAGACGTCTCTGAACCGGCCATGGACCAAGCGACCATTGCCCTGCACCTCGAGGCCCTGCTGGACCGGCGCAACATTCCCGAGCACCAGCGCTACAAAATGCGCAACCTGGCCAACACCATCAAGATGGAGTTCATCCGGCAGGATTGGGCTGAGGCACAGACCAAGCGGCCCTGCAGCCACGACAGCGCACGGTCCGCCAGCGACGTTGCCGCCGCTGGCACCGCCACCCCCGCTGCCGCTGCGACGGTAGAGGCGGCCGCGCATGCGTCCACCGCAGCAGCGTCTTGTTCCACATCGACGTCCCTCTCGTCGTCCGCCTCTGGTGACCAGGCCAGCGCGAGCCAGGCAGCGTCCAAATCCAAACACTCGCGCGTAAAGAGCCTGACCCTCTCCCGGGTGGCCCGGGGCCGCAGCCGGGAACGGGGCGGCAGCAACAGCCATAAGGAGGACAGCAACGACAACGACGGCGGCAGCAAGGGCAAGAGTGCTCGACGTCACAAAAGCCCCGGATCGCTCCTCAGAAAGAGGGCGGAAAGCACCCTCGGCCGGCACTTGCGGTCCAAGTCGACGGAAAGCTTGACCCAGACAAAGAGTGCCGGCAGCCAGGGCGATAACAGCAGCACCACGCCGTCTTCGTCTGGTTCATTGACCACGGGCAGCACAATTGCTGGATTTTTCTCCAAAGGGAAGGGCCCGCAGCAGCAGCAGCACAGCACACCGGGCGACTTCGTGGCCTACTTGCGCGCGGTGCCGCAACCCGAGCAGGTCGAAGTAGGCAAGCTGCACAAACTCCGCCTGCTTCTGCGCAACGAAACAGTTGCGTGGACCGAGGACTTTATCGGGCACGGCGGCATGGAAGAGGTGGTTGGCCTGCTGCATCGTATCATGGCCGTTGAGTGGAGGTGAGTTCTCCCTGCGAAACTGACATTGTTGTTTTCCCCCCCTCTGTCCATCTCTCTGCCGCTGCTCCGCGCTTCTTGCCACTCATTTCCCCTTCTCTCTCTCCTTTTGCCCCCTCCACCTCTCTCCTCTTCGGTGACCATACTCGCTTCTGGGCAAAGGCATTATTCTCTCCACACACCCTCTTGATTTTCTCCATTCATATGCTGACGCCCTTTCATCACGCGCGCCAGAGAGGAACACGAGGACGCCCTGCTCCACGAAAACCTGCTGTGTCTGAAAGCGCTGTGTACCACGGCATTGGCTCTGCAGTATCTGGACTCGATCCACGCGAGCCTGTTGCCGGCGTTGCTCCACATGATCTTTGACCCCGAAAAGAAGGGCCCGAGCGAGTTCACCACCCGCAACATTGTCACATGGGTGCTGTTCACCTACATCCAGAGCGCCGCGGCCCACGAGCGCCCGGCGCGTGCCAAGACGGTCCTGGGCTACCTGCGCGACCCCGAAAAGGACGAAGAAGAGCGGCCAGTCAGCTTCGTGCTCGAGATGCGCAAAGACCGGCCCTACCGCGTGTGGTGCAAGGAAGTGGTCAGCGTGACCAAGGAGGTGTTCTGGATCTTTCTGCACCATCTCAACATCGTGGCGCTACCGGAATCTGCGGCCGCCAAGGCGATGCCAACAACAACGACCACAACAGCACCACAGCCGTCGTCGGCCACGACAGACGCAGCAGGTGCCAGCAGACACACTGACGTCCACCACCATCCTCTTCAAGACTTAACAGCGGACAATGCCGCCGACCAGGCGGCTGCTGCTGCTGCTGCTGCTGCTGCTGCCACCCCTTCGCCGCCGCCGCCGCCACCAAAGCATGCAGAGGTTGCTTCCTCGTACATGCTTCGTCACTTCCCACAAGAGCGGCCACCAGTCCCTGCGGCACCGTATGTAGGGGGTGTGGAGTGGGAAGCCACCAACTATTTGGCGTCCCACCTGGACCTGGTCAACGCCATCCTGGCGTGCACGCCCACGGCTGCCGAGCGCAACCAGTTGCGCGGCCAGATGCAAATGTCCGGTTGGGAGCGCTGCATGGGCGGCAGTTTGCGCCTGTGCAAAGAGAAGTTCTACGGCGCCGTTCACGACGGCCTGCGTACGTGGGTCGCCGCCGCTTGCGAAGACGGCTGGGATGTCCGCGATGTGCGCTACGGCCCGCCGTCTTCGTCGACTACTACGGCTGCCTCCTCCGAGAAACGCGCCACGTCGCCAAAGAAGAAAGCGGCGGCTGCGGGAGTCGACGAAGCTGCGCCGAAGCTGGAGATTCCCACGCTGGATTTCATCCTAGACGGCGACAGTCTCCAGGAAGCGTGATGAGAGCTGCATGCACTGTGATGAAACGCAAGACGAGAAGGAAGGCAAGTAGATGCAACACAAATGGGGAATCAGAATGAACGACGACCAGCAGCCAGAACGAAGCACGAAAGCCAAAGGTTATTGGTCGTGGGGTGCCGCTCTGAAGTGGAAAAAAAAGTGGCCCTTTCGTTTTGGCGTGATGGGACAATCTTCAATGATGGCAAAAGAGTGGCGGATTGTGATCGTCCGTTTCAAGGTTCTTGCTTTTGCTGCATATCCCGTTCTCCCCGTCCTTGCCCTCCCTTGCTTCAGAAGGACGCGTTTATAGGTGTAGGATACGAGATTGTGTAATCCCGTGAATCCGATTCGACGCAGACAGACTCGGACGTGTCTTCAGGACTATACCATGGTGGCGTGGTTGCTTCACAGTATGCCATGTCCATTGCAACTCACAGAGGTTGTTGGTTTTTCCTGTGGATTTTTTTCTCATGCATGGTTTTCTTTTTGGGTTTCTTTCTCATTCTCTGGGTTTTGGTCATTGTTTTGATGTATTTGCCTGTTTTTTTTTTGGCCTTTATGACGAAATGTTTAATGAGATGCGCGCTTACTCGCAAACCAGTGTAAGCCGATGTGAGCCAACGTGTCAACGCAAAAAGAGGCTGATGCAGTATGCACTCTGATGTAACAAAACAACCTGTGTGTAGCCTGCTCAGGATGCGTCTTGCTCCGCACAATTGGCGTTTCTTCGCCCTCGTGGCGACCATGATGCACTGTAGAAACGATGCGTCGTTCGCTGTCACGCCAGTCACTATATTCGGACATTTGCTTGGCTGGCATGGCTTATGTATTGGCACAACCAGCGAGGATGATTGGATCGCTTCGTTTACCCTTAGGCCAGTGTGTGTGTGTGTGTGCAAACCATGGGCAGCAACATGAAAAGGAGCGGCCGTTTCGAGGCTTCGAATCCTACGTGCTTGGTGCAAGGGATTCGAAAGCGGCCACTAGACGAGAAAGAGAAAAATAGCTCATTGAGAAGAACCAACCGAGGACGGTGCACTTGAACAGGACGAGCGTCGTGGACGAGCAGGGTCGAAGACATACGTGACGGTGAAAACAAACATGCGGCACCGCGTTGTGCTTGATGTGTGGTTGTATTGTGGCTTACACCGACGATGCCAATCACATCCCGGCGTGTTGCTCGAGGGATCGGCCGCAGCGCCGCCAAGCTGCTCCTTCAACGGTGCGAAGAGCCTCGTCTCGCGTGCCATTTCCCAAAAACGTTGCGACGACCCCGTCGTTTTCGGGGCATGCGATGCGCCCACCATGGCTGTTCCACAACATGCTGGTACTGCCATATCATCCTGTGATTCGGTGAACACTACGTTAGGGTTGCAGTTCGTGGCCAGCTCCACCCCACAAACAATGTCCGTCGCCGACCGTCTCATACCGACAAGCACGGACTTTGATAACTCGCTTTGACCTGAAAGGAAGATGAAAAAGAAGCCGTCCCTAACTTCAAAAACGAAGAAGAGAACCAAAGGGTGGCGACGTTATGTCAATCGCCATCAATATTTGGGCGGGTGTTCGCGTAGGACGCGGCAAGCTTTAGCAAGACTTGACGTTGCATTGCAGAGGCAGCAACAAGCACTGTCACTGCTTTTCCAGTTCTGTGTACGAAGACGTAAAGAAGACAACAATATCAGCCACTGTCACCGGGAAGAACGGCTCAATGGACGTACGACCTCGTAGGCCATCATGTAGCCCGTATGTATGTGGCCACTGATCATCCAGCAATGACCAAGTTTCTTGCTTGACTGTGGTGGCGATCCAGGTTCTTGGACGGCGAAGTTAGTATGTCTCGACGAACCGAGGTTTTTGCAGCGGGAGCAGCCGTTGCAAAGGAACTTTCCGATAATTTCTCAGTCGTTTTTTGTTTTTTGTGGGTGAAAAAAAGAGAGGTACGTACCGCAAAGGTAACGCCATGTAGACAAGTGATTGCTCGTTTGGGATATATTTTCCGGGCCCAAGCGACGACAACCATCTACCAGTTGCGAGGTCGCCACCTGGTATGCACATCTGAAGTCGGGTACGGCAGGCAAACAGCGAATAAGCGGTTGAACCAGTGCCACACCCCTAACAGCTAAGGAGGAGCATGCATTCGGAATCCGCCTGTCCGGAGAGACGGTGAGCAAAGGTGAAGTGCGCGAACTCGGGGCCTGCCCACAAACGAAGATAGTGCCGAGACGATAGGCGAACCCCGGAAGCAGTACATATCGTTTTGAACCGGCCATTCGTGTGTTTATGCAATGACGAGTCTTGATCGACACCGAGGGAGAGACAGAAAAGAGACAATATTTGGCTAGCTCACGGATGCGTTCACCGAGAGACTGTCAGCTGTGCTGTAAGGAGTGTTTTAAAACGACACTGTGCAAGCCTACCAAGCGACCAAAAAGCAAGAAAGAAAATAAAAAGAAAAGAAGAAAAAAAACCCATGCCTTGGATAACCTCTCACGAACAGGATCCACATACATACCATTCGTACTTCCTGTTGCATGTTATTTCACAAAATGCGAGAACTAAGCACCCTGACGCATACGATGTCTCTATGGACGTCAGTCGTCCCGTGGCTACACCTTTGCCGGCAACCGTTTGGGCCGTCCTCTTTTCAGTGCGCAGCACAATATGCAGGCGCTTTTCGTGCTCGAAGAAACGCAACACCGGCCGTCGGAGAACCGTTCAAAGATGGCGGACAGTGGTCGGACGATCTATTCTGTTCCGCAGAAGAAGGCGGTGTATGAAGTGCATGAGCCATCAAATAGCAGAAACGGATGGGAAGAACATGCTTCTTGTAGCGGCCGCCGAGGCCGAGAGAAGAAAAAGTGGCCAGGGTTGGTGAGATTAGCGAGCAGGCCTGCAGGGTCTCTGCGCTCTGTGCATTATTTCTGCGTAACACGTTCTGTGTTCTGCTTTTTGGTTCATCCATCACAATGGAAAGAAGTCAAGTCGAGGAAAAAAAGAAGAGAGAGAGAGAGAGAGAGAGAGAGAGAGAGGTCGAAAAAGGGAGAATTGCCCGAGAAGGCAACGCCAACCACCCTCTTGAGATCGTAGAGCTGTAGACAGGTGAGAATTCAGCCTGCCTAAATCGTTGTCTGCTCCCATGAAATCCATTGTCCGGATCAAAAAGATATAGAAGATGCAAAGATGCGAAATGCAAAGCTCTTAGGTTGGTGATGCTGGAAAATGAACAAGTGACGACCGGAAACCCGAAACGGGACATCGTCGAACTTCGTACTTGGTTCCCAGGTTCGTCCAACTGTTGCCGACGGGCACGTGCAAGCTTCCAATAAGGCAGGAGCAGTCTTCTGGGTCGTGCCTTCATTGTCCATGTTTGTTTGTTGTCCGCCAGAATGGGCAAGACCGCTGGTTTTGAAGGGCAGACGTCTGTGACTTGTGCGATCCGCTCCTGCCGTGCATGGGGCGTTGTTGATCGCATCCGCACAAGGCAGTCGCTGTCGTGTAAGAGACGGGCGGTTGCCCGATTTGGAGTGTTTTGTTTTTTGCAGCCAACTTTCCTTTTTTCCTGTCCTTGTCGTCTCTTTTTCTTCCTTTCTTTCTTTCTTTCTTTCTTGCTATTTTTTAGTTTTCTCGGTCGTGTTAGACCTTTTTACAACGCTCGCCGACTTAACAACCGTGCGCACTTTCTAGCGCTCTCAAGGCACGGCACGCCCGTCCCCCCCGGCAAGCGCTTGCCGGACCGACCCAAATCCTGCATTGGGGCCATTTTCTAGTTGTCCTCGGCCGCGAATTTAGAGTCGTCCATGAAAGAAAGAAAAAAAGTTCGCCACATCATCGGCCTGGTCCGGTCGGTCCGGTCGTGCAGACGGCGAGACAACGAGAAGACAACAGGGACCAGGGAGCGACCGGCCCATGAACAGCAGCACGATATGCAGAGAAAGAGACACGGCGAACGTTTGCACCGTCCCAGAATTGGCGACGACCATTTGGGCTCCCTCCAGTCTCCCCAGTCTCAACCGGACGACGAAAACAGCCGATAAAACGACGGAAGACGACCACTACACTAATGCTGGCCTGGAGAGGTACGCGAGCCCCAAGCAGCCATAGCTCTGCAGTAGCTTGGGAGCAGTACTGCATCGCTGGCCCCCTTTTTTGAAGCGTACCTTTCTTGATCTGGCTCTGACGTTGTTTTGTTCAAGTAGCACGTTCAAAGGAGTCCTGATACATCTCTCCGAAACGAAGAAGACACACCGGACACTTGATGCAGACGCCGTCCGACCCATCCAATGCACTCTGCAGGGCCTCTGCAGCCAGCCAGTCCCTTTTTTTTCGGGGGCCGTCTTGAACGGGGCCTCGTCTCGTTGTTCGACGTTTTGACCTTTCGGAGTACCACGGCCTACTCAGTAATACTGCTGTTTTTTTTTGTGCGGTATTGGCGTGTTGTTACTGTATGGTTCTCCTTGCCTGCCACGATTCATACCGCCCCAGGTCGCAGCCACCAACCAGACTTGGATCCTCGATATCACATCGGATTGGCTGACGCGATTCTCGACTTGGCGCAGAAAGCCCGCCGTTCTTTCTTGGCCTGCCGTCAAACGCCGTCAAGCGAATGAGACCCCCGTTTCTTTGTGGACGTGAGCCTCCCCGTCATTCGTCCCCACCAACACCACCACCAACCTTTCCCCCCTCGGCGGTCTTTCTCTTCATAACCCCTCAATCTTTCTCGGCCCCAACCGGGCACCCACCAACCTTGCATCGAGTCTGACTTTCTCTCCTTCGTCACGTTCGACTCCGCCGTCTGCTCTCCGTCCGTCGTCCACTTTTGCATTCCTCCTGTCTGGCTCGGTTCACCGTTGCGTCTGTGCATCCCGCCGGTTTCCCGGATTGCCTCTTTCTTGTCTTGTTTTGTCTGCAAGTAGGTTCCCGCGCTTTCTTGTCTCCCTCGTCGTTCGCCGGGCCATCTCCACCCCATTATCACGCACTCGCCTCTTTCATCCTTCTCGGCTCGCATTTCTCCGTTTGCTTTCTCGACCTTTCTTCTCACGAACTCCTGGAGTTGTACGGAGTACTCCATACTACTGTACGTCTTACTCCGCTTCTCCCTCGTCTTGCTCTTCCTTCTTCTCCTCCTCCTCTTCTTCTCTTCATCCTCCTCCTAATCACCCCTCTTCTTGACTCATCATTGCCCTGCCGCCACCCTGCCTTTTTTCCTCTGCCCAGTGTGGTGTACGTCTCTCTTGTTCTCCCTTCTCACCTGCCATTTTGCCCTCGAGCCGCTAACAACTTGTGGATGCACCCTCGCTAACAGTCTAGACTCTGTCATCTCTCACAAAAAAGGAGCACAACTTGGTTGCAAGATAATCCATCCCACGCGGCTACCGTGCGTGTTCCACTCTCTCACCTCTTGCAAACCCACACATAGTTCTCACACACACACGCACACACACACACCTCGTCTCTCTTTTCGTGTATCTCGCTCGCCCGTCTATCTCTCACATCAGCTTCCCCGAGCAAACACATTTACAAAACTATTACGCACTCGCTACGTTCCTCTCGTCTCGTTTTCCGTTTTCCACCACCTACATACGGCCACACACACTACTGCTGGGCTCTTTTGCTCGGCAGCCTCTGGGCCGCGACCCGTCTCCTAACTCAGCTTGTCTATGCCGCGCTAGTCTGTGCGATACGCTTTTTCTTCCTTATTTCATTTCGAGAACAATTCAATACTTACCGATACCCTTGCAGCGAAGGGCCCGACAAGCAACCTCCAGCCGAACGGCGAAGACATCCCCCTTGGCTCCACATTTCCCACCTAGCCTCTGGCTGCAGGATAGATCGCTCTCTACGAAGGAAGTACACAGCATACTAAGTACAGACTACACAGTAGTAGCTTTTTTTTTTGTGGTTGCCGTCCTCTGCGAGTTTTTCCCGTTGCGAAGAATCTGTCTTCTAGACCCACTGGGCACAGCCGGAGTTTCGCATAGCTTTGTTTGGAAGATTGTGGCCCTGTTGTTGCCTCACGCACCGCGGAGGAGGAGCGCTGTTCATCCTGCTACGCCAATGAAAGTCTCTCATTGCAACTGAAGACCGTGCATATAAAAGAGAGCGTAAGAAGAAAATAAAACCAAGACGTCAACATGTCAATTAAGTAAGTCCCTACGCGTTTGATTTTTCTTCAGTATTTACCCCATGCCATCTACACCATGATGTGTCCATGTGCTCTTCGCCACACCTTTCATTGTTGCCTTCCATCGTCTCGTTAGGGGCTTCCCAATCTTTTGTTGTCTGCTCTACTTGATGTTACTTTCTATATATAAATATATATATATATATTTATATGTATACTCCAACACCCTTACGAACCATGCCATATTCGACTTGATTTACGGAGAACAAAATATTTTGCCCTGTTGTCGACGTCCTATTATCCCGTCCCTCTGTTTTTCCTTCAACAATGGATTTCTACCAAGAACAGCACAGCTTTGCCCTTGCTCGAACTGCGAGTCGTTACGAGGATGAATCTGACGAAGACACTAGTTGGGTTATGATGAACCGGGAGGGCGAGGTGGTCAAACTTCCCGGCGAGAAAATCTACTACAAAGTGCGGTCACGCATCGGCCTGGATCTTACTACGCCCAAGTCCCTGCCGAACGCCCCTCCCTTTTCCGTGAAAAGCGACAGCGGAACTGTTTACGTCACAAATAACCGTGTAGGTTATGAGCCTCTGAATTGCGATCGCATGCGGGTTGTTGTGGTGTTGCTCTGTTTCGTTTTCCGTTTTCGTCTCCGCACGTGTTCTTCTAACTCACAAATTTTACGCCTTTCTCGTCGTATTAGGTTATCTACCTGCCCGTCCGGCCGACAGACACGTTCAAGTCTTTTTCTGCCCCCATTCTGGACTTTGAAGACACCAGAGTCACCTCAAGCTTCTTTGGCCCCTGGTCGTGGAACGGCATCGTGAAGCCCACGGTGGGCGGAGGGCTGCCGGCCAATCTGCCCCGGCTGGACGTGAAATTGACCTTTAAAGAAGGCGGCCACGACGCCTTTCAAAGCAAGTTCGAGGTGATGAAGGAACGGCTCAATTACGCCCGGACGCTGCAGCAGGAAACGGGGCAGATCATCCCCACGGGCGAGGACCTGCCGCGGTACGAAGCCACTGCGCCCGGCTCCGTCCAAGGTGGACCGGGGCCGTCACAGCCACAGGTGGCGGCGGAGCTATCGGCCTTGGAAACGCCGCCCTCACATCCGCGTTCGGACGCAAAGGAGCTCGAAGCGCTGGAGCATTTTGCACAGTCGCATGCGGAGCCGACGTCGGGAACGGCGTCGACCGGGTCGAATGCTTACTTGCAGGTGACCGCCGCGGAGGGACGGACAAGTACGGGTACACCCGACGAGCCGCCGCCGGACTACGAAGAGGCCCAAGCCCAAGCGGTCGGCAACCGTGTCGAAGAGCGCCTACGGGAGGCGGCCGACAGGCAATAAAACGCCTATCACTGAGTTGCATTGCTGCTCCCATGATTTAGAGCAGGAGACGTGAAGCTTATTTTTTTACCGGTTTCTTTGTGTTGCTTTTCTTGGCCTTTTTTCCTTTTCCTTTTTTTTTTTCGTTTCTACTTTCGGCTCCGACCATGAAGCTGTCCGATCTGAGGATAGAGCTTTGTGATACCCTGATGCTATCTTACTGTATCTTGACAAAGGGTGGTTTTTTGCGTTTGTCATAGCAAGTCTTGTTGTTCTTCTTGTGGTCGTATACTTCCGCGTCTAGTTTTTTTAAGCTGCATGCGCAGTCCGAGATGTACAAGGGCAATGCATTCTTCTGTAGAGTTAGTTGTACCTCGGGAACACTTTTGCAGCAGACTTTTTTTCTCGTGTTTTATTTTTATTTTATTTTCATTTTTTTGTGTGCGTGACCGATGCAGGTTGGCTCGAAAGGAAGACAATGCGGGCTGGCAATTTTTATTTTTTATTTTTTATTTTTTTTTGGTAACAAACTACCCGGCCCGGTGTTGGAGAAGCACAACCCATTCATCCCACAGGCACCGGGTTGCGGTCACGTGAAATCGGATGCGGCCGGCTCGACCCAGACAGAAAGCCAAGTCGGTTGTCTCTCCCGCCCAATCAAAATTGCGCAATTGGTCCATACCCAAGCGCCCGGGGTATTTCGATTGGCGTGTTTTTTTGCTCCTCCTTTGGTTTTGGCAGTGTCGTATGTCGTAGCTTTTGCCGATTTTTTTCGCCAACCAACACAATCGCTTCAAAACCACGCAACGCAACGCAAAGCACAAAGTCGCTTCCCCCCTTCCACCTCCCCGATAGGACGTCCAAAACGCGGTTCCGGGGCATTTTTGTTTTGATTTTGCTTGCCGCGACCAATTGACGACTTTTTCGCCTTTGCTCTCTCCCCCCAACCTAGCCAACCATGGGCGTCTGGGACACGTTTACGGAGCTGCTCGAGGCGGCCACGCCGTGGGGCGTCGCGGAGGCCGAGGCGGTCGCCAAGGAGTCGCCGGAGGAGTCGGCGCCGGCGACGGGCAGCAGCAGCAAGAACACCGAGGCCCCCAACACCGAAGAGAGCAGCGAGGCCGAGGAGGCGGGCGAAGACGAGGAGGAGGAAGAGGAAGAGGAAGAGGAGGACGAGGAGGAGGTCGTCGACCCCAAGGAGCAGCTCGAGGAGGGTGAGTCGACTTTTCGGCCCCGCGGAGCATTCACAGGGCCTATTTTGTTTTTGGTTGCGAGGGCGTGCTGACGAACGAACAACTAGAGTGCCGCAACTCCAAGGAGTGCGCGCCGGCCAAGCACCACTTTGAGGAGTGCGTCGAGCGCGTCGAGAACGGCAGCAAGGAGGACTGCGTCGAGGAGTGTACGTTTTTGTTTTTGTTTGCCATCCTTTTTTTTCACGTCGAGCGTCTGCTGACAGAAAAAAAATACAGTCTTCCACCTGACCCACTGCGCGGCGCAATGCGCGGCCCCCAAGCTGTGGGCGAAGCTCAAGTAAATCGACAGCACGGAAAACGAGACGAACACCGCGGGCTGTGAAGTCGGAGATGGGACGTGCGAGCATGCCGTGCGGTCTTCGACATTCGTGCGGACGCCCGTTCTCGGAGTGACTCTTTTTTTTGTCCCATACACCTCAACTTTCCTTGTTACCGGGAGAGGCGATGCGGTGGCAATAGGTAGTCGGAGCGGTTCTGGACAGACGAAGGTTCGGTGGACAGCAGGAGGGAAAAGGAGCATGGAGAAATTTGGGAAGGCAAGGGGGTGGTATGATTTCTGCAAGGTGACTGCAAAGAAAGAACAAAAAGAGCCCGTGGTGGACATTGACCGTGAGTTTTTGTCTGTTTGTCGATCTATGCCGCCTATCTT
Organism: Fragosphaeria purpurea; assembly: GCA_002778095.1. Lineage (NCBI taxonomy): Eukaryota > Fungi > Ascomycota > Sordariomycetes > Ophiostomatales > Ophiostomataceae > Fragosphaeria > Fragosphaeria purpurea. Next base: position 1,301,205 of record PCDL01000011.1, read on the forward strand.
CTCCTCTGCAATTGTATGATATATAATTTCCCTTAGAAGAAAAACAACAAAAAAATAGAGCTTTCTTGGTTTAATACTGTTCACCGGCATTCCAAGCGTGTTAGGCTTTCGGTTTTTTTTTGTTCTTCCGCCTTGGCTTGGATATTCTTGTTCTTCTCGGAGCACCTGGCTGAAATGCAATCGAGATGGCATCACAGATGATCTGGATTTCAGTCTACGACGGGCCCGTCCGAGTCGACCGTTGGCCCCCCGCAGCCCACTCACGACAACCCGACCCGCGCCGCAAAGGCCTCGACGCTCTCGCCTCGCAACCACGGATGGCAGTACAGTTGTAGCGCCGGCAGGCGTTCCTCGGGCAGCCAGCTAAGACAGCACTCGAGAAACGAGACAAAGTTTGTCTTATCGTCTCCATCGAGTGTTTGGACCCAAGACGCAAGGTCGCGCATCGGCGGCAAGAGGACGGGGCCTTGCCACTGGCCTGCACAGAAGGTATAAGTTAGGGCAGCTCGGAGAAGAGGGCGAAAACAAACGACGAGTCCGGTTGTGCCTTGGGACTCCTAAAAAACCCACCATCTGCGTCCCAGTACTTTCTGGATTCCTGGCTTCTCGACAGGAAGGCTGGCGGCGGCGGGCCGAGCAGGGCCGTCATGGCGGCAAGGTGGTGCGCCGTATTGTTCTCTTCCGAGTCCGCATCGTACACGTCAAACAGATCCTCGTGTTCGAGGAGATTCCACGCCTAAGTACGAAGGGCAACCGACACACAAACACATTAGCATATAGACTGTTATGAGTAAAAAGAAAGCTGAAAAGTCCACCTACCAACAGCCCAACACTCCACATGTCCACGGCTTGGTCCCACGGCATGCCAAGAAGGATCTCCGGTGCGCGGTACGGCACCGGCATGGCGCTGCCAGTGTGCTGGCGCCCGATGCGTGCCTGCCCGAAATCACAGATGACGAGAGGCCCCCGGCCGCCGAGCATGTACTGAGAGACGTAGATAAAGTGCTGGCCGCCCACCGGTTTTCTGGCCGACGGCGTCTTGATTTCGTTTTCTTCCACCGTTTTGAGAATCGCGTCGTTGGTGAGAGCAATCAGCAAGTTGTCTGCGTGCAGATCTGCCGTATATGTTAGAGGAGATTTATTTTTATTTTTATTTTTTTATTTTTATTTTTTTTTACATTCGTTCCTTTTTCTCCCTTTTTCCCGTTCCTCCTACGATACATACCTGTATGAACGACTTCTGCCTCGTGAAGATATATGAGTCCGAGAAGCGTTTGGTCGAGTGCTCCAATGACAAATATTTGTGGAAAGACGCCGCCTTTTTGCATGTTCTGAAAGGTCCGCAGGCTCATCCCTAACGGTGACATAACAAACACGTCGTGCCCGCCATGTGTGCCTTTCAGCGAAAACGAGTCCTGGAGCTGCCGAACATTTTCGCGGCCAAGGTCGTCCGTGGCCTCTGTAGCCTCCGTGGCCTTCTCGGTCGCCGTCCTGGTAGCGAAGCTGGCCAAATGACGAAACACCAGAAACTCCTGGTTGTGTGTCAACGTATGGATATGCACTTTGAGTGTCCAGTATGCCCCGTCTCTGTGAAAGACAACTGTTAGTCCATGAAACCACAACAGCTCGCCACCTTTGAAAGACGAACAAAGACAAAAAAACCAACACAACATACATAAGGTCACGGGCCAGCCAGACCGTCGAGGTGACGCCGTAGCCCAGCTTGGCGACGACTTGGTAACGGCTCTGAAGGACCTCGCCAATGCGCACAGGGTAGTATTCGTCTGGGCGGTAGCAGGGCAGTCGCTCCTCTTCCACCTTGTGGGCGGGATCGATCACTTCAAAGCCGGTTGTCGGAAACGCGCGAGGTTGTTGGTGCATGCGCATAGCCAAGCAGCGCGTCGACGTCGCGAACTGCGCCGACGATGCGGGCATCTGACCGACTCGTCCATACAGCAGACGGGGCGAAAATGGAAACGAACCGAAGGCGCGTCTCGCAAACATAACGGCTTTGCAAAGGGGGCTACGGTACGGCTGAAGTGGGCGAAGCTCGCGTGAAGCTCGCGTACCCGCAGAGTGACGTGTTTCTTTGGTTGTTGACCAAAGGACGAGAGTAGGGCTACATCTGTGCTACAGCACCACGTTTGTATCGAGAAAAATCTGAGAACCCCCTGCATGGGCTCCGTTACGTCGCCGTTGACCCCCAAAGCGCTGCCTTTACTGCCTAAATCCCGCACACAGTCACAGCCAGAGATGCTCAAACAGATCAACAATACACATGCGCAAAGAATTCTGAAGTATGAATTCATTAGTTCATCTTCAAAGGCAGGAAAGGAATCAAAACAATGAGAGCAGTGAAACCGTGAGAGGCTGGGTTGCAGGCGGACATAACTGCGGAGTTAGGTACTGTATTTCGTTCCTAACAGCATCGAAAGCAGCGCTTTCAGTGATTGCCCGGGGATAAGGGGGCACCGCTACCGTAACTGCGGCAGCTAACACAGGTGACAGATGTATCGTTCGTACGGGGGTAATAATACAGTACATAAAGCGGTGACGACCCCCCGCTCCTCACGACACGGTCAACGAGCGGTGCGGGCTCATTCTCACGCTGTCCACCCCAACCCACACCCAACCATGAAGCTCATTGTTGCCGGCGGCACCGGCTACGTCGCGACCGAGGTGATCCGCCAGAGCCTGCGCCGGCCCGAGATCACGTCGGTCGTTGCGCTGGCACGCAAGGCCACGGCCGTGCCGGCGAATTTGGAGCCCGACTCGGACGCCGCCAAGCTGTCCAGCGTCGTCGTGCCGGCGTACGACCAGTACCCGGAGAACGTCCGAAAAGCGCTGGCCGGCGCCGATGCATGTATCTGGTGGGTTGCAGGCCGGGATGCAACCGCACCGAGTTGTTGTTGTTGTTTCGTGCTCAGAGCTTTTGTTTTGCTAACCAAACCGACGGATGGCAGGACCGTCGCCATCACGCCCTCCAAGTCTGCGTCCTTCCCGTTTGAGGAGGTCAAGCGCGTCTGCCAGACCAGCACGCTGGCCGGGCTGCGAGCCATCCACGCGGCCGGCTCCCAAAAGCCCCTCCGCTTCGTGTACATGAGCGGCATTGCCGCGGAGCGGGACCAGACCAAGACGCCATCGTTCAAGCCGGAGTATTCTTTGATGCGGGTGAGTGTCGGTGCGGATATGTCTGTTTGCCCCGGGCTTTTGACGTGCGCTGACCGGTGTAGGGTGAGACCGAGAATCAGGTCTTGGCGTACGCCGCCGAGCACAAGGGCGAGGTCGAGGCGTTGATCGTGAAGCCGGGCCTCATCACGAGCAACCGGGTCCTCCGCGACTGGGTTCTGGCGCCGGTGCTCGGCATGACCGCCGGGGTGTCGAGCATCCCCCTCGGTGTGTTGTCGACGGTCATGCTGGACCAGGCCGTCCTCGGCTTCACAGCGGACACGCTCCTGAACGACGACATGGTGAAGCTCAACAAAGAGGGCGCGGCCACAAATGCAAAGACTTGAATCGGTCCAGCTGGGCTAAGGGGTTCACCAAGCGGTTAGTTGCAACGGGAAGACAAAAGAGTCTCTCTTGAGACAAGTGCTCTGTCCAGATTTATTTCATGCCGTTTGCATGCATGTTTCAGCGGACGTCTTACGAACTATGCGTTAGTCTTTTTTATTTTTATTTTTTATTATTTCCAGATTTGCCCTAGCCATACTTAAAGATGAAAAGAAACTCTGTTGACTGTGTGTTCTATTCGATGTGCTAGACTCAGTGTGGCTCTACGCGTGGCCTGAGATAATAAGCTCGTGAGCGCCGTGAATGCGACAAACATATGTCACGTGCCAGCCCTCGCAACAGACTCTTGTACTGAATGTACGGTGAGATGTCCTCACTGAGCCGTGCTTCACACTAGCTTTCTCTGTCTGAACTGTTCGTTATCCCATTTCTCCGTGCCGTTATTGGTGGTGCGTGAATTGCTTTTGATGAGAGGTTTCGAGATGAAAGACGACGCGCGTAGACTGCGGTGGCGGCTCCTAAATTAGGTAATACGCTGTCGCAGTGAAGGGTTTGTTTGTTCATGTCACGATGACGCGTTGAAGCCAACTGGCTCCTTCCCTCTCCTACCTCCTTCTTCTTCTGGCGGCTTTTTAACATCGACAAAGTTGTTCTTGCTGTCAACACCCTTCTCTTCAACGGCGTCCCGGGAGAACCCCCAAGCAGGATACAAGATGGCCAGGCACAAGAACGCTGCTGCGCAAAGAAAATCACCGCGGAAAAAAACGCCGCAGAAAACGCTGCAGACGCAAGCCGCTGCCCGCGAAGCCACACTTCAGATAGCGATCCGCAATGCCCACGGCGATGCGGACTACATCGCCGCATCCATGCTCCACGCCGCGCTGACGCCGCTGTACGCGACGGGCAAGCTGTCGGACCTCCTCGTGACATGCGGCGGCCGGGAGTTTCGCGTGCACAAGGCCGTCGTGTGCGCGCAGTCGCCTTTTTTTGACAAGGCGTGCACCGACGGTTTCAAGGTTCGTTTGGTGTGCAGTCAGGCCGGAGTGAACGGACCCTGTCGACAAGAAAGCGGATTGGAATCAATGACTGACCACAAAACACACAGGAAGGTGTGGAAAATGTGATTAACCTGCCCGAGGACGACCCGGACATGCTCGACCGCTTCTTCCAGTTTTTGTACGCTGGAAACTACACTGACGGCGAGCACTTCGACGGGTTGCCGTCCCAGGCCGCCCTGCTCACGCCGGCAGAGTGCGCGGAAGCCCTCGGCCATGCTCCGGCCGGTGAGACGGACGCGGTGGAGGCATTTGAGGCCTATTTTCCACCCGACGACCAAGAAAACGACACCGACTACTTGAGGGAGGACGAGGAAGGAGAAGAAGAGGATGAGGATGAGGAAGAGGAGGAAGAGGCGGGGGCAGCCAACGACAACGACAACAACGATGGGCACGATCCGCTCGACTACGACTCCGACCGGTCCGCGGGCGCGGGTCCGGACGGGCCCGAAGAGGCCTTGCAACTGGTTAGGACCCAGTGTGCGTCCATCGCCAACGACCGTCTGGTCGCCAGCGTCCTGGTCTCGTTGCGGGTCTACGTCCTAGCCGACAAGTACGACGTGCCGGCCCTGAGACTGCTGGCCCACGAGCGCTTTACACGGACCCTCGAGCACGCCTGGGACACGTACGCCGATTTTCCCGACATGGTCGACGAGCTCTTTGCGACCACCAAGGCCAACGACCCACTGCACTCGTTCATCTGCGGGCTCATTGTGTTCCGGTACCGGACCGACGCGGACTTCCGCGCGCAGATCAAGCCGATTCTGGAGAGGCACCCGGGCATTGCCGTCTTGCTGCTCGACAAGGCGCTCATTACCGAGAACGGTCTTCTAAATCCTCCTGTCCAAGCGGCATAGCAATGAGACGAAAACGGGTTAGACAAAACTTGCAATGGCGTTTTTTGTAGGTTAATTGGGAACGGGCGGATGGACTGCGGACGGAATCTGGCGATAGAGAATCAGGTTTGTGCACAACGCGTATTTTCTTAGAAGTTAAAACCCAATATGGTCTCTTAAAATAATGACGGTTAAGAAACCCGAAAAAAAAACGCCTCGCTTAAAATGCTGCCGCCCTTTATTTTATCTTCGCGCTGCCCCCTCCCAAAAAAATGCAAAAGCCAAACCCCCCATTCTTTTTGCCATATACCAACCTCAGAGGAGATCCTCCACGAAGCCCAACACCTCCCGGTCCTCGTCGCACACCCGTGCAAACTCCAGCAAGGCCCGCCACGTGTACAGGAGCATGTCCTCCCGCCGCAGCACCGTCTCGGCCCACCGCTTGCCCGTCTCGGCCAGCAGCCGCGCCGCCGCATCGCCCTTGCGGTCCCGCGTGAAGTAGTCCAGCACGCCGTACAAGTCCTGGAACGTGTTGTCCATGGGCGCGTAGTGCAGCCAGGGGGCCAGCCGGTCGTCGTGCCACTCGGCGTAGATGGTCGCCTTGATGGGCAGCGACGTCGAGAACAGCAGGCCCCGGAACCGCCCGCTGTAGCTGTTGCCATCGACGTCCGGCGTGAACTTGTACGCGTACTGCTTCCGCATGGACAGGTGCGGGACCGCGCGGTAGTACGGCGCCACGTACGGGCAATCCACGTCCGTCTCCTCGCTCGCCGCGCCCAGGCATTTGAGCACCGTAAACCCGGCGTCGGCAAAGCGGCCCAGCCACGCACCCAGGGCCTGCGCCCGCCGGCGCGGGAAGTCGTACAGGGACAATGGTGCGAGAACAAATGGAGATGCTGGCGTCGTCGGCGTCGTCGTCGCTGCTGAGCCACCCCCCTGGGATGCTTGTTCGCGCCCTTGCTCTTGCTCTTGCTCTTGCTTTTCCGCGGCGGCAACGGTCGTGCCGTTGAGCATGGCGACGAGCCGGTGTCGCTGGAAGTGGGGCCAGGTCTCGGGCCGGTTGCGGCCGCCCGAGGCCATGCCGCGCCAGATGAGCCCGTCCCGCTTGCTGCGCCACGGCGGGCCGTGCGTCCAGCCGCCCGAGTAGAGCGAGTTCGTGCTGAGGTACATGGCCGCCGGGATGAGGATCTCGTTGTTCATGGGCAGCTTGCTGCCGCCAAACAGCGGGATGAGCTCGCGCGACGTGGACATGCTGATGGGCTCGATGAACGAGCCGTGCAGGCCGCGCAGGTGCGGCTGCAGGCACGGGTCGGTGGCCGCGGTCATGTTCTTGACGTAGCCGTCCTGCGCGTACGACGGCCGCCAGTCTTGGGGGAACACGGGCGGCGCCGAGAAGTCGGTGATGGCGGACACGTTGCGGGCGGGGCTGTCGGGCGGGCAGCCCATGCGCGCAATCTCCCACAGCTGGCTCTTCGCCCAGTCCGGCATGTAGGGCTGCGGCGGCGCGTCGGCGGTCTGGTCGTCCAGGACGGGCCAGTGGTACGTCGACCGGACGGCGTCGACGGGCGTCAGCCGCCGGGACCGGTCGGCGGCGGCGACGAGCCGCGTCACCTCGTCGAACGGCACGAGCAGCCGGGACTCGTCCATGTAGTTGATGGGCATGTCGAGGTCGGGCAGCCACTTGGCGGCGGGCCGCACGAGTTTGGTCCACAGCTCGAGCCACGGCACCTTGCCCGCGACGTCGCCCTCCATGGTGGCCACGCCGTTGCGCACGCGCACGCGGTGGGGCCAGATGGACGCGCGCGTGGCCAGCTCCGTGGCGTTGAGCGCCCAGTAGGGCCGAATGTCGTGGTCGATGCGGTCAAAGAACGCCTCGACGACCACGGCGCCGTGGCGCTCCGCGTACGCCCACCACGCGTCGAAGCCCGGCGGCGGGTGCCGGCCGCGGCGGGCCCGGTAGCGCGCCGCGGCGTCGTTGAGGCTGGTCGAGCGGGCCGCGAGAAGCGTCCGGTGCGTCCTGTTGGCGTCCGCGATGAGATGGTCGATGGGGTGCCATTGGTCGGACCGTGGCCCGCGCAGGGCCAGGTACTCGGTGGTCGCCGACGTGGCCGTCCGCGCGTAGAAGCCGCCAAAGTCCAAGGCCAGCGCGTCGGCGAGGAACGCGTAATATGCGGTGGCGGCGAGGACGATGCAGACGAGGATGGTGATGCGGAAGGACCGCGGCCTCGCGAACCAGCGCAGAGACAGCATCGTCCGCCCTTGTCTCAGTCTCTCTCTCTCTCTCTCTCTCTCTCTCTCTCTCTCTCTCTCTCTCTCCTTCGCTCTCCTTCACTCTCCTTTCGTCTTTCCCCGTCCTTATCCTTCCCAAAAGGCCGTTCGATGAGTCGTTGGAGGTCGAGGGAGAGTTCAAGCTGGAAGAAGTCGATGGAAGATATGCGCGCGGGAGAATGCGATAAAGCGCATAATTTCGACGCGGTAATTCATTGAGGTTCCCGACAAACCCATTGGGAGAAGAACTTTGCCGCCTCCATAGAGTCTTGGCAAGAAATAATATGGGACACGCGTACGTACTGCGACCGGCGCATGTCTAAAAGTGGATGCCCTGCCATTTTAAACCCTGGGCAGCCGTTACTGACTAACCCCTTAAAATAAGCTTCATCCCGTGCTACTCCGTACCGAGTAAGCATCCGTACTCTGTAAGACGGGGCAATACTGGCCGGTGACCGTTGCAAAAAGCTAGTCTTTGATTGGCAAAAAACGGCAGCCGCGAACGGGGGCAGGCTGCGTAAGCTTCTGTTGCTCAGCCTCGTTCTACCATCCTCTGCTTGCGTTTGTCCTGCCGTGGAATGCTTTTTGGTTTTCTGTACCCTGGTGATTCTTTCTGAACAACAAACAAGCCCGGCCGTCAATGTGGCAGCATCCTTCATTATGTCTCCTGATCTGGATCCAGCGCCTAAGAGAACCCGCGAGAGTACGTCCAAGGTGCGAACGGGGTGCCGCACGTGCAAGGGCCGTCGGGTGAAGTGCGACGAAGCAAAACCCGTCTGTCGACGGTGTGCCGTGGGCGGCCGCACGTGCGAGTACGGCCTCGCCTGTGCGGGACCACGGCAGCGGCGGCGGCGCGACGTGATCACGGTCTATCTGCCCCCTGCGGCGAGCCAGCCGGTCGTCTTCGCACACGACCGCGGCCTCGACTTCTTCCACCAGAGGCTGGCCGCGGAGCTGGACGGGCGGTTCGACGACGTGACGTTCTGGAGCCGGCTTGTGTTGCAGCTGTCGCACGCGGAAGCCTCCGTGCGCCACGCCGTCGCCGCCATCAGCGCCACGTACCAGGACGTCGAGGCGTCGTTGCGGCATCCGGCCGGCTATGTGGCCGCCAACCCCGAGGCTCAACGGGCCTGGAACGCCGCTGTGCAGAGCCTCGCCGCGCGCATTCAGGCGCATCCCCACGCGTATTTGGTGCCGTTGGTTTGCTGTCTTTTGTTCACCTGCATCGAGTTCCTCCGGGGGAACATCGAATCGGCCATGCTGCACGTGGAGTGCGGATTCAACATCCTGGCGCCGCTCCGCCGCAATACCAGCCATGGCGATGCAGCCGTCATGGATGATGATGATGCTGGGAAGCCTCGTCTCGCGGCACACGACGACCTCGGGGCGGTCGAGGAGCACATTGTTCCGATGTTCTCGCGTCTGCGCATGCTGTGTTCACTCGCCCGCCGATGGACGCCACCGCTACACGGTCCCCCGGCTCGAGAGCGAGACGACGCTCCGCTAGACGACCTCGTTGATGCCCGACGACGGCTCTTTGAGATCTCCGACGACTGCATCCGCTTCATCGACGTGGCCATATCGAAGGCGGCCGCGTTCCAAATCGGGCTCGACGACCTCGTGGAACAGGCCCGACGCCAGACGCGGCTCGACGCATGGCGCGACCAGCTCGACGCGCTCCTCCAGCGAATGCCGGCAGCGGACGTAGCCGGCGGCAACCCGGCGAAACAGGACGCGCTCCATCTCCTTTTGGTGCACTACAAAGTCCTCTACATCTGGCTGCGGGTCTGCACCACCGTGGCCGAAACGGCCACGGACACGTACCACGCCGACTTTGACGAGCTTGTGCGGCACGCGGAGCGCGTCCTCAAGAAGACACCCGGCGTGGACGGCGCGTCCGCCGCGCCGCAGCCGCAGCCGCTGTCGTTCGAGGTACACGTCCTGGGGCCGCTGTACTATGCGGCCCTGAAATGCCGCCAGCCTGCCATACGGCGGCGCGCGCTGGACCTGCTGCAGTGGGCGCCGCGGCGGGAGGGACTCTGGAACGCCCACCACGCCTACGTTACCGCGAGACGCGTGATCGAGCTCGAAGAACGGCATCTCGGCGGGCCGGACGAGTTGCCGGACGAGACGCTGCGGCTGCATGGTCTCCCCCTGCCCGATGACGAGTCACGCGTCTACCACTCCGACAAGACGCCGTTTGACGTCCAGAAGCTGGACCACAGCATCGTGCTCAGCCCGGCGTATCCGGGCACGCTGGCAATCGAATTCCGGACAAAGCCGTGGGGGCTGTTGGGCGCGTGGCAGATCGTCACAGAGTATATCAATCCATAACGCAATGGGCTTGGCTGTTGTTCGTCGTTCTAGACCTGTAGAAAGCGCCACGTATGATCATACTTCTAAGTTTTGAGCCGATTCGTGAACTGCCATGGCGTAGACGCATAGAAAAATTCCACGAGATGGCGCCTCTATTTTTCAAATCCCTAAGAAGCACTGAACGAAATACCAAATACCCAGATCCGTCTTATAACATAGAAAATCCGGCCCGCTGTACAAAAGAAAACTTCAGCAACCTTTGCTGGAATGCGTGTGTGCTCCCTCCCTCGCTTTTGGCTTTCCCGTTTTTACTTCGGAGCCAAGTCCATTGCTGCCGTGGCCCAGGCACGGTCCAGCAGAGACCTCGCCCATAGCCCTCGCCAAGTTTATAACGCATCGTAAAAGTAGAAAAACAAACCACCGGCATTCATACCTTCTGACAAAAAAGAAAAAACTTTAGCGGCTGCTCCTCTGCTGCAGATAAAAGTCATCCGTCGAAGACGAGCCGCTCACGGCAAAGGCCGCCTTTCTGGACTGTTTGACCGACCACGCCGCGCTGCTCCACTGGCCGTCGAACGCAATGCCGGGGTGCAGCACCGTCATCGCGAGCACGGCCAGGAAAATCATGGGGCCCTCCAGGACCATAAAGGCCACCTCGTTGTTGGCAATGGGTCCATCGAACCCTTGCTGCAGCTCGGCAATGCGGTACACCGAGCGCACAAAGATGAGCACGACGGCCGTGCCGAGCGCGTAATGGAACCAGGTGAACAGCGTCCGGTCGCGCAGCAGGGCGAAGCGCACGTCCTTGACGCGGTCGTTCGTCCGGCGCAGGCGGATGGCGAACTCCAGCCCCAACGCCCCGAAGACGCACAGCGAGACGACCTGGAACACGACGCCGGCGACCATGATGCCCCGGCCGGCGTTGCTCCCGGCGGCGTCGTTGGCCGTGGCGGCGAGGCCGCCGCCAGCGCCTTGCAGGACGAGCGAGATGAAGTCGCTGGACATGAAGGTGATGGCGTAGGTGCGCGGGCTGAAGCGGGAGATGTGTTGGCCGTAGACGATGATGATGCGGGAGAGGCAGAGGTAGAGGGCGCCCGTGAGGAAGGCAGGGCCAATCGTGAGAGGGACGAGGTAGCTGCGATGAGAACAGTTAGAAATGAATTTTGGGGAGGGGAGAAGGGGCGGGTGTGGGCAGAGAAGGCTCACATGATAAAGTTGTTGAAGTCGAAGGGGTTGTTGTGCAGCATGATTCTGCCGACGTAGCCAACCACCTCAAGAACGAGCCCGCAGATCATGCCGACCATGAAGCCCCACGTCTTGTACTTGATGCCGAGCGCCAGCTGCGCGAGCAGAAGCAGGCCAAACGCAGCCGCATAGACGGCATTGCCGGCGAGCGTGGGCAGGTAGTCCACCTGGGCGCAGCTGAGGGGACATGTCTCGACGGTGCAGCTGGCCGTGTCGATGAGAAGACAAGAGTTGGGCATCTTGCTTGCAATGTGAACAAGAATGAGACTGAACTATTGATGAAATAAAGAAACGCTTTTTATTTTCTTTTCTCTTATTTTTTCTTGACAGAACCGTGGCTGCAGATGTTGCACACTTGATCTGGAGGGTCTGGGTCTGGCTTCCCATTCCTATATACCATTTTTTTCGCCCGTATGTACATAGATGTATATAAATAGAGATATCCTCTCCCTATCCACTCGCTGCACTGCCTCGCCATCAACTCGCAAAGTCGAACGGAGGGATTCAGCCCCTTGCGCTTCAGATGTTGGTTGCAGTTTAGAGAGAATATTCGCATGCTTACGAGCCAGGCCCCTGGAAGGGGGTACCGCGCGGCAGGGTCAGCCTCACTCCCGGCATTCGCAATTCGCAAGGCAACCATTTTGTATGGAGTACGTGTACTCCGTAATAATACTCCGTACAAGGGGGGGGGGATGTACGTACGGAGTAAATACTTCGTCGTCAACCCTGTCTAAGCCACGGCTCTTGGTTGGCGCTTGTGCGAGCCGGCACCTCGTAACCCTCTAACCCAAAATGGTCTCCGTTATCGTCGCGGCCTAACTGAAAACGACCTCGTACCTGACTAACCCGAAAGGGTATCCTAAACGTCGTAGCTCGAAACTCCGGGATGGTCTTGGACTTACACCACGGTCATGAGCTTCAATGTCCTCGAGCGCGGATGTCTATTTATTCTATGGCTGCCGTCTTCTTCATTTCGGTTTTGTGGTGTCTTTATAATTTTCTTTTTAGATCGATTCCCCTAGAGTTGTTCTTTTGGTGTCTGTTTAGCAAAAAAAACCGATTGTTTATATATTTTTTATATTTTATATTATTTATATATATTTACATATACTTTTGTATTGCATATAAAATTACACCAGCTACTCTTGAACCTTTATCGACCCTGTCAGACGACGACATGGCATTGAACACGACCGAAAACCGAGCAATTGGTTTTGCCCTACGAGCGCTGCAGCTTATCTTTGCTGCCGTCGTTATAGGAACAGATGCCTACGGTATGGAGAGGAACCAGATCTGTTTTTTCTTTTTTTCTTTCTTTCTTTCTTTCTTTTTTATTTATTTATTTTTTTTAATTGCCATCACACGCCCTCAAAACTGATCTTCTTTCCTCCAGCTATCCACGTGTTTCGCGGCCACACCGTCTACGAACAATTCGAGTTTGGCAACTTTTACGACTACTACGGCGTCCCCGATGCGTGGGGTTTTCTGCTGTTCTGTGCAGCGTGGACTCTTCTGGGCGTCGTCTTCCTCGTTGTGGCCGGCGTCTGCTTTGTCGACCATGTCTGGATCGGCTACCTCCGTGTCGCCGTCGAGGCGGTGGCCCTCTTGTCCTGGCTGGCTGGGTTCATTGCGGTGGCCGTGAACATCGGGAGCGATGCGTGCCCGCCCGAAGAGAACCACTGCGGCTTGCTCAAGGCGGCCACCGTCTTTGGCGGGTTGGAATTTCTGTTGTTCGCGGTCACCACAAGTGCGACCGTCCAGCTCGTCCTCGGCCACGGCCACACTCGCTGGCCAAAGACGTCCGCGCCACAGACTTCGACGACCAGTCCCGATGTCCCTATGTGATTGGCAACATAGGGCTTGTTCCCCACGGCCATCAGAGCCGTACGAAACGTCAGGGACCGTGAGGGCGTCTTGCATTTCGCCTCGAGATCTTTATAAACAGTTCTAGTGCATAAACGGCGCCTGACGCTTTGTGGGTGCCTGTATTCCGTGCTTGACTTGTCCTATCTATAGTATCAAAGTAGTCACCAATTCTTTGAACAGCAACATTTAGTGCTTTATTCAGCGTTTCGGTGCCTGTACGCGCCTGTGGACTCTGGAGCAGGTGCACGTATTTTGGGCTGGTTTGAGATGCTTACTATGAGCGGGTTACAGAGTGCGCCACAGCAAGCCTTTTGGCACGTTGATGAAAATCAGCGTAGTAGAACTCGGCTATTTTGAGGATTTCGCTATCACAAATACCATGTGAGAGTGCCCTTTGTTGTCTATCTCTATTTTAATGAGGGCCGCGCCGTAATATGGATTTTTTTTTTTCAGAATAGTAGCGGGCGTTCAGGCGCGTTCAGGCGCCAAAGCGCTAAGCTAGGCACTGAGTGTAAGGTGTGGGGGCCTGAAAAGGGCACCATTGCACCTACGGAATGATTTAGTCCGGCAAGACCAATGGCGTCTTACTTCCTAAGCAATTCTAGTGGAAAAAGTCACATCATTCAGTGGAATGGTCCTGTAGTCTAGCGGTTAGGACATTGGATTCTGATTCCATTAAAATTCCAAGAGCCCAGGTTCGAGTCCTGGCAGGACCTTTTTGTCCTTTTTCCGGGGATTTTTTTTTTTCACTTTCTCATTCATCATTGTTCATTTCAACCCCGTTCTCCCGTCCCTTTTCTCTCTTCCTCCCCTTTTTTTTCACTAATTCCAACCCCCTTTGCTTTTCGACGACCCCCGCGCTGTGGCAGTTGAAGACTTTCTATCCGTCAGGAACCTTCTCATATAGGTGACATAATAATATTCAACCCAATAAAACAGACGTCTTTATATGGCCAAGGGAAGACTCACAGTTCTTCTTTCTCACCCCGACCGATGACTTCATTGTCGGTACTACGGGTGAAGATGACACCTCTCCTCCTTTCCTACCGTCTTCAGCGTCCCCTATTCTCTTCCAATCGTTTTGTATCGTTTTTTTATTTTTATTTTTACACGCTTAGTAATGGTGGAGCAAACTCATAGAGTCTAACTTCTCCCCAGCCCTTGGCCCGGAGCCGGCAAATCCCGCTGTACCTAACGAGTAAACCAGTACGTCCCGTCCCTAGCAGCGGGTCTTGTTTCTTCGTTGTTTTCCGTCCCTCCCCCAGACGCGATGCCGGACACCATTTGCTTGGCTGATGGTAGACAAGTCGACTACGATGAGGCGGTTGATAGCGAGGCCGACATCCTCTGTGCAAACCGCCAGTGGAATGGCAAAAGAGCCTTTTTAACGGACCTGTGGCAGCGGCGCGCGGCGCTGGAGCGGCTAGTGGCCACGCACGTTGGCGTCGCCGATGCCGCCTGCGTCAAAACGAGCCATCCTCAGCTGTGGCATACGGGGTCGTTCAACGTGGTCGTACCGATGCTGGTGTTCGCCAGCCGTGCAGATGCCGCGCAGGACCCGCGGGCCGACCAGTTGTACCACGAGCGGGTCCGGCGCCGTGTGGTGCTGCGCTGCCCGCTTCCGATATGCTGCGCCGAGACGCACCACCCCGGCTCGATTCTTGAGAAGATGCGTTGCGAGACGGCGTCGTATGTGTGGATGCAGCGCTACTGTCCGCAAGTCCGGATCCCGCATGTGTACGGCTTTGGCTTCCCAAACGGCAAGCAGGTTGGTTGTTCTCTTTTTTGTGTTTATTCTCAGCTCTTGTTCTCTTTTCTTCTTCTAAGGACCACCAGTTTGCCGATGCGAGCCATCTCTCCTTTGTCCGTCGCGCGCTCCTGCGCATTCGACAAGCCCTTGCCGCCCTCCTACGCCGGCCCGTGCCCTCGACCTATCTTCCTATACAGATACCCGACGTCCCTATCACGACTGGTTATATGGTGCTTGAGCACTTCGGTGGCCCTGATTTTGGACGAGAGCTGCCGCTGGTGGCGCGCGGCCAAGACTTGGCCACGGAGCCGGCCAAAATGCGCAACCTATTTCGCGGCCTCTCCCGCATCATCCTCGCCTTAGCCCGCATTCCCCAGCCCCGGATCGGCGCGTTTCGCTTCTACGACGACGGCACCATCGCCCTCGACAACCGGCCCATCACGTGCGACATGCTCGATAACGAGAATCAGGGTGCGCCGCGCACCGTGGCCGTCGACACGACCTACACAAACACCGACCAGTACGTGGCGGACTTGGCCCGGTTCCACGACCAGCGCTTCCGCGTGGGACGGAATGCCGTGTGCGGCGAAGCGGACGGCCAGTGCCAGATGGCTGTCCGAGCCTTTCTCTCTGCCGTCACGCCTCATTTTATCCACAAGGACCGCCGGCACGGCCCGTTTGCCCTGTTGATGTCAGACCTCAACGCCTCGAATTTCATGGTGGACAACGACTGGAATGTAACGGGCATGTTCGACCTCGAATGGATTATTTCGGGGCTGATCGATTTGCCGCGCACGCCTACGTGGCTCACGTGGGATTCGCTCGACCATATGGCCGATAAGGGCTACGAGGATTTTAGTCGTAAACGTGACGCTTTTATCGAGGTGTTCAAGGCAGAAGAGCGCCTCGCCGATACCGGTGCGTTGGAGGCCGCGTGCGGCGGCCGGACATTGAGCTCCATCATGGACGAGAGCTGGGTGTCCAAGCAGGCCTGGTTTTACGAGGCGTTGCTGTGTTGCTGCAGCTTGGACATCATCACCAAGAGGCAACTCGTGCCGTTGTTCTACGGGAAGGACGGCATTCCCTGGCGAACGCTCTTTCGCTTGTGGTGTACGAACCCGGCCGAGATTGTAGCTGCCAAGCTGGCCGACCGCGCTGCTTATGTGGTTGAACTGGCGAGACTCGTTGGGCGAACCGTAGAAGCAAGGTAACTTTGGAACTCTTCGTACTGCTCCTCATTCGTTCCCTAGCAGCCGGGTCGATGCTCTGAGCAAACTCCGTCGCATCCGCACTTGTCTTATCCTATCTCGGGCCACTGTCTCCCTTGGGCGTGGCTTTGTTAACGGTCGCAAACTGGGCGGTGGCTGCCCATGCTGTTGTGACCGTTTCGGACCTGCCGCTATATGAGGTCAAGCTTTTAATTTTGACCGATCGTGGGCCGAAAATGTCGCTGTCGATGCCGACTTGGGGCTGCTCGACGCTGTATTCTGGTCCATGGCTGCCAGTGTGTAAGTGAGGATACTATGGGGTTATGCGTTTATTAATAAAAAAGCTACCGTAGACGGGCGCCGGCTGTACGCCGTTGTAATTAGCGAGGGTACGCGAATGTATTCACCTTTTTTTCTATAACCAGGACGAAAAAGGCTGCTCCACCGCCCTTATACGTCGGGCGACGAGGCCCAACATCACCATAAATGCATTGGACGTGGACTCTTATGGTCGATGTTGTTCTGGTGTCGTTCCCATAGATCCGTTAAGGTTATCGAGTGTATCTTTTATATGTCCCGGGGATACCGCCTACCTCCTTTTTTGGTGCCCAACGTTACGTTGATATGTTTTTTTTAACCAAGATACCACAAAATAATCGCGCTCGCCTCTATACGCGCCAGCCGCTTATATACGATACCAAATACGGAGTAGGTGAATTCAAGCCTAACATAATATGTTGCTTAAAAAACCGCCTCACCAAAACTATATTACATTCAGTTAGGCGTCGTTGCCGTCATTGTATGGGGGTTTTCGGCTACCGTTGCACCAACTGCTGCCATCTCAGGATCTACCTTCTCTTCCTCCTTTGACTTCTTGTCTTCGAGGCCGTACTCGGTCTCGAGCTCCGTACGCATCACGATTTGCTTCTCAAGGAACACTAATAGGAACGAAACCCCCGAAAAAATAATCGAGTAGCGCCAGACGTACTTGAGGCTGTCCGAGTAGACACCGACAATCTCCGCGCGGGCGGCGGGCGGGAACGTGTCGAGAAACGCGGCGCTGGCCGCCTCGTAGGCGCGCCCGTGCACAAACTGCGCCGCGACGGCCGGGTCCGTGATGCGCCCGACGGACAGACGGTCAAAGTAGTTGTTGAACATGGCCGCCGGGATGGCCACGCCCCAGATGCTGCCAAAGGAGCGCACAAACGACCAGGCCGCCGTGGCCGCTGCCTGGTCCGCCTCCGCGAGCGGCGCCTGGCAGGCCGGCAGCAGCGTGTTCAGCACAAAGCCCGAGCCCGCGGCGACGATCATCTGGTAGACGACCCACTCGGCCTCGGTGGAGCGGGGGCCCAGCAGCGTGAGCAAGCCCAGCCCCACGGTGTTGACGCCGAAGCCGAACAGGTGCAGCGGCTTGTACTTGCCGAAGCGGGCCAGCAGCAGCACGGCGACGATGGCGGCGGGCACGGCGACGACAATGGCCGGCAGCAGCTGCACGCCGGCGCGGGTCGGGGCGCTGCCCAGGACGGCCTGGAAGTAGACGGGGAGGAAAAACAGCATCCAGTAGAGCAGGGCGGAGTTGAGAAAGGTGACGGCAAAAATGGTGGCCGAGGTGCGGTTGGCAAACAGGCGCGGAGGCACGACGGGCTCGCCGGCGAAGCGCGTCGTCTCGAAGCCCATAAACAGCACCAAACCCGCCAGCCCGAGCACCAGCGGGGCGAGGATGCGGCCGGAGGACCAGGGCAGCTTGGTGCCGCCGTACGTCAGGGCGTAGAGCACAGACACGGTCGAGGCAATGAGGAGCAGGTTGCCGATATAGTCGATGCGGCGCAGCTTCTGGGCAAACGACGCGTCGTTGCTCTTGTACGTGACCCGCAAAAAGAGGAAGATCATGACCATAGAGACGCCACCAACCTGCATGATTGTCAGCTCATAGGACAGGGGGCTGTACGAAGAAGAAGACGAAGGAAGAGGAACATACAGGAAGATTGACGTAAAATACCCAGCGCCAGGAGGTGTTTTGGATGATGGCACCGCCGACGTAGGGCCCCACAGCCGTCCCGATAAAATACACCAGCAGCACAAAGGCCATGTAGTTGCCGCGCTCGCGCAGCGGCACGAGGTCGGACACGATGACGTCCACGATCATGTTGATGCCCCCGCTGCCCATGCCTTGCACGGCGCGGCCGGCGATCAGGGTGCGGCCGTTCCGCGCGCCGCCGGCCAGGCCGCTGCCGAGCGTGAACAGCGCGACGATGATCATCGTGATCCAGCGGCGGCCGAAGATGTTGGCCAGCTGGCCGAACAGGGGCTGGACAGCAGCACTGTGCTGTTAGTAAGAGTTAAAAAAAGAAAAAAACAGAACAGTGCCCGGGACGCAACTGGACGGCACACACCTAGTCAGGAAGAACACGTTGGTGACCCAAATGTAGTTCTCACCCAGGTCCAGCTGCGTGGCAATAAAGGGCAGCGAGGTGGTCACGACCGTGTTCTCGAGGGCGCTGAGGATGCCAATCACGCAAAGCGTGGCGATGATGGCCCAGAACCGCGGGCTGCGGTTGAACTTTGCGGGTTTCGCGCCGGCATCGTTACGGTGGACGCCGTCCTTGCTGCTCTCTGCCTTTTCGTCCGCGGATGGTAGTGCGTTCTCGTCACCCATGTTCTGTATTTGAGAGAATAGAATGATGTATTGATTTGGGTTTAATAAAAGTAAAAAGTGAGATATGAACAGTTAGGTAGACGTTTTCACCTCCACCACGAATTCACGTCACAGCTGCTCTGTTGGAAGCAGTATAAAACGACTCGAAAAAAAATAAGTGCAAAGTCACAGGCGATCAAAACCGTACATCTAAACGAGTGTACACGCAAAAGGACTACGGATAGACTCCGGGTTATATGTTTGATCGCGCCGGAGTCTTGCTCGATTCGGCGGAATGTTTCGGAGTCGGTGCGGCCGGTCTTTTCGTTCCGAGACGCCGGGTTATATGAAGTACGGCGCAGTACGTGTTTGTAGGGTCCCGTGACCAACACATCAGCCTTGCTATGCGAGATTGTTTCATCCCTTTTTCCCCCTTTTTCATTGTTCACGGCCCTATGGAGTCTTGGGTCTTTAATTAGTAGCGGTCATTCTCCAACCGATCGTCAAAATAGCTTTATGAGAAAGAACGGGATCTCCATGAGTCAGAACGAATGTCCATACGCCCCCCCCCCCAAAATCTGCCGGCCGTCTTCACATCTTGAACCACGCGTGCGCCACCACGTCCTCGGCGCGTAGACGCTTCTCCGGCTCGTAACGGAACAGTTTGTACAGGAGATCCGCCATCAGCTCTTGCTCCGCCTCGGGCGTGATCAACGCCCTCTGTATCACGCCGCCGTCCCGGCCCGGGTCAACAACCTCTAGAGGCTTGCTTAGGGCTACTTCGAGCGACCACTCTTCCTTGAGCTCTCCGTCGTCTCCACGAAGCCACGTCCCTTTCTGATCAAAAAAGTCCTCCCGCGCCTCCCATTGATCCCACCATCCTTGCGGAAGCATACCACAGAAGCGCACCATCTCGGCCAGCAGCTCGTCCGTGTCGAAAATCATATAGAAGAGGGGAATCTGCTGCCGGATCTCAAACAGCGTACACCCAAGCGCCCAGAGGTCGCAGGCCGGGCCGATGGGGTTCTCCACGTCGAGTAGCACCTCGGGCGGGAGGTAGTTTTCCGGAATACCCAAGTCCGCCGGAGGCGACGAGAGGGGAAACGATTCGCCAAAGTCAATCACGCAGATGTCGTCCGTCAGGTAGTCGTCACCCAAGCGAGAGAGGTCGGCGGCATGTACCAGGTATTGTGGTGAGGAGGCTGGAAGGTCTGCTCCAGACTCCGTTCGTACGAAGGCCTTCTCCGGCTGGCTGAGGAGGGCGAGTAGCTCGTTCTCCGGTAGCTTGTTGAAGCTGGCTGGTTTCACCAGGATATTCGAGGGTCGAAAGTCTATGGGAGGGGAGCGTATTCGTTAGTTTCGAAACGGAGAGTTCTTGTATGAAAGAGCTGGGAAGCATAAATCTTTGACCTCCATGGCAGATGCCGTGTCCATGTAAGAACTGCATAGCTTGAGCCGTCTGCTGGGCCATTCGTCGCAGGACGGGCCCGGGATCGTTCTTCATCTGTAACCAAAGACGAGGCGAAACGCAGGGGCCGAGAACGGGGAGCACAATGCATTGGTGTGATCCGTTGGGTCCCTGGACGGCGAAGGAATCCTGGGGGATGGCGATGTGCTCGGCACCGGGAGCGGATCGATCCAGTTGCATTAAGGCCAGGTCCGGGGACGTTTCTGGCGGGCGGTGGTCGCCCACCATGACCTTGACGGCGACATACTCCGCATCGCGCGTGTCTCGACAAAGCCACACGGTGCCAAACCCCCCGTGACCGAGCTTGTGGAGGACACGGTATCGACCGAGGGCGCCCAGCGTGTCACCAAGATGGACTGGATGGTACCCGCCCTCTCGATATTCGTCCAAGGGTTCGAGGCCGTCGTTGATGCCATCCAGATAAGTCCCGTTCGAAACAGCCGGCGCGTGGTCAAGCGCGCCATCGTACTTGACCGAGACACCGTCGGGTAAGCCGTTGTCCTCGCTGTCATCCCTCTGTTCAGGGAACCGGGACGGAGACGTCTTGCTCGACATGGTGCTCAACGGGGTGCTTGAACAGACGTGTCGTCGGTCTAGAGGGACAAAAGGCTGAAGATTCCTGAACAAACCCAAGCACCGATGCATATCCCCTTCACATCGTTTTCGTTATCCCATTCTGTGGTCCCCCTCACCCCTCTTCTCCCCCGCCTATCTCCCGCGCGTCCGTCCGCCAGCGTGCCCACGTATAGAATAAATAATATCATGATGCCGCCCCAGTCGTTCGTGCAATCTCGTCGCTACTCCTGATCGCCCGAACTAACTGACTTGGCTGTAGTGAGCACGTCCCCTCCGCTGTGGCTTTTGTCCATTCGCCAAGGAGTTCGGCGGGCAAGCAAGACCATCCAGCAGCTGTTTTACAAGATGCGTCTTGATGAGGCAGGCGACAAGGGACCACCAAGACACCGCCAACGGCGCCTGTGATTGTAAGATTCCATTGGTTGGGTTTTGATTCCCATGTGCTTCTCTCTACCAGCCCATGCTCCGCCGGTTGTCCATTTTGGTGGTCCTTTTTCGACCGCCCGCAATGCCTGTCCTGTCCCGTAATACGGAGCGCCGAACAGGCACATGCAAAATAAAACGCCGGACGGGGAGAAAAGTGTCTCGGCGCATGGACACTTCCGAGACGGCGTGTGAAAGAGGAAGACGAAGCGAGACAGCAAAGCTCAAGCCGCCCCTTTATCTCTCTGCTTCCTCTCGTTTATGTACCGCCTGCTCTTTGCGGCGTAGTAGCCAGCGCAAGCCACGCTCGTCTCTCGATCTTGCGAAGCATCAACGCTGTAGCATGAGCGCATGTTTGTGTTGTGTTTTCATTTTTTTTCTATTTTCTGTTTTCTAGCTTTTAAATCCCTTTCTTGTAACATCACCACGAATGCGTCTTACAAGGACTTCGATTCGATCTCGTAGTATTAATATGAACCTTATTCCCTATATACTCGGCATTCTTCTGCTCAAACGACCCTTATGAACCGTAAAAACTTATACTGTTGTACGGAGGCACTATACCCAGCAAATATGGATTGCTTGTCCCTTCTGGGATCGTGCCTTCAGTTGAACCCATTATGACCATCACTCGCTCTGCTGCCTTTTCTAGGTGCGCTCTCAACTTAGGCGTTATTCATCCACTCCACGTGCCCTGTATTCTCGCCTGCCGCCGGAGCAATGCACCGCATTCAGCAATGCTTTCGCGCTTTCGTGCTTTCGTTCGCTGGCGGCCGCTCCTTCCCCGCACTTTGCAGCACGAAGCGGGCGGTGGGAAGGGGGAAGTCACCACAGAAAACGGGAAGCGGAGACGGTGGGCGCCCGTACGAGGATGTTGTACGGCTACATATGTAGTTAGTGGCTTCCCGATATGGAGCCCTGCCCGCAGCCATTCTTTCCTGTTTCGGGTTCGCTCAATACTTCCTTTCACGGTATCGCTGGTGAGAGGGCCGTGTCGCTGCCAAGTAGTGTGGCTGCCTCGGTTGACTTGGAGTGGTTTCATTCGACGGCAGCCAGGCTTTTCAAGGGATCTTGTACTTAATGCGTGGTAACGTGCCCTGGAAACCCGTCCTTAGTTTTCTGCACCACTTTCGTTATCTCCCGAGTTAAGATTAATCTCCCCCCCTTTTAACCTTCTCTCCATTTTTATTCTCCCGTCTCAACACCTATGTCCCCGTTCTCCCTATCCTACAGCAATTCCGCCTTTTCCGTCGCTTTCGCTCACTTTTAAACGCGGGACAGGATTGGCGTTTGGGTGGTCAGCAAACTGGAGAAAAAGCGCCACAAGCGTCGTCTTACTGCGTCCGCCCCGAACCGCATGCGGCCGCCTGCCCGTCGTTAGCTGCCGCCCATAAGCCGTAACGAAGTCGGTCGCACGGCGGCACCCACAATACCATCCGTCCATCAGAAATACGAGAGGGGGCGGGACAAAGGGAAATGGGCTCGGGCGGGGGCAATTCGTGGTCGGAGGACGTCAAAGACCAGACGGGCGGCAACGGCGGCAGAAGCGGCAATGGCCATGGCAACGGCAACGGCAACGGCAACGACGGGGGTGACGCGCGCAACGTGGTGGTCCGCGTGGGCCCGCCGTATTCGCGGCGGTCCAACTCGACCGAAGCCGCGGCCGAGCTGGCAGAGTGGCCGTCCGAGGAGAGCCGGCGGGAGGCCGACCGCGCGCCCGTCGGCATCCGGCCGGAGGCCGTCCCGTCTGCCGACAAAGCGCCGGGCGACATCGACGTCGACGTCGACGGCGACGGCGGCCGTGGCGGCACCGGCCGCAACAGCGGCAGCGGGATGACGTCGCCGCCCGTCTACAAAGTGTACAAGCGCCGGTGGTTCGGCCTCGTCCAGCTGACCCTGCTCAACATCATCGTCAGCTGGGATGTACGTTTTTCTCCCATGGTCTATCTATTCTATTGTGTCTTGCTGACTCCCCCCCCACAGTGGCTCACCTACTCGCCCGTCGCATCCGATGCCGCCGCCTTTTTCCGCACCACCGAGAGCACCATCAACTGGCTCAGCACCGCCTTCCTCTTCGCCTTTACGTTCATCACGCCCGTCGCCATCTACGTGCTGCACTTTGGGCCCCGGCCCTCCATCATGGTCTCGGCCGTGCTCATCTTCCTCGGCAACTGGATCCGCTACGCCGGCACGCGCAGCAACCTGGCGGACGACGGAGCGTCCGGCGGCCGCTTTGGCGTCGTCATGTTCGGTCAGATCCTGACGGGGCTGGCGCAGCCGTTTGTGCTGGCCGCGCCCGCCCGCTACTCGGACCTGTGGTTCACGAACCGCGGCCGCGTGGCCGCCACTGCGCTCATGAGCCTCGCGAACCCCTTTGGCGCCGCGCTCGGTCAGCTGATCATTCCCTTTTGGGTCTACCATCCGTCCGACATTCCCAACATGGTGCTCTACGTGTCGATTATTGTACGTTGGTGGTTTGTGGTCCCTCTAATTTCTATAGTGACAAATGATACTAGATTGCTAACGCCTCTCCCACAACAGTCCACCGTCTGCTCCGTCCCGTCCTTTTTCGTCTACGCCAAACCCCCGACCCCCGTCGCGCCCTCCAGCGAGACCCCCAAGACGCGCCTGCGCGCGTCCCTGCGCCTGCTGGCCCGCTCCGTCGAGTTCTGGCTCCTCTTTGTGCCCTTTGTCGTCTACGTCGGCTTCTTCAACTCCGTCTCGTCCCTGCTCAACCAGATCATGCTGCCCTACGGCTACAGCGACAACGACGCCGGCATCGGCGGCGCCGTCCTCATCTTGGTGGGCCTCGTCTCCGCCGCCATCACCTCCCCCATCCTCGACCGCACCAAGACCTTTGTCACCACCTGCAAGGTCTGCGTCCCCCTCATCGCCCTGAGCTACCTCGTGTTCATCTGGATGCCCGGCACCCGCGACTCCGCCGGGCTCGCCGGCCCTTACGTCGTGCTCGCCGTCTTGGGCGCCGCCTCGTTCACCCTCGTCCCCGTCGCCGTCGAGTTGCTCGTCGAGCTGACGCACCCCGTCAGCCCCGAGGTCACGTCGACGCTGGCCTGGAGCGGCGGCCAGGTGCTGGGCGGCATCTTCATCATCGTCTCGGACGCCCTGCGGTCCGGCGACACGGCCGATCCGCCGCAGAATATGAAGCGCGCGCTGATCTTCACCGCCGTGGTCGCCCTGGCCGTGGTGCCGTTCCCGCTGTGTCTGGGCTGGTTCGGGCGCAGCGACGCCGTCCGGCTGCGGCGGGTGCACTCGGACACGGCTGGTGTGCACCGGGCCCATGGGCCAGCAGCGGCGGCGGCCGCCGCAGATAGTACCGCGGACGGCGGTGCACTGGAAGCGGGTGCGCCTTGAGTTTTTCTTCTCCATTGGTTCGGCTGGGGTTGGATCTGGTTTTATGGGCTCATCGCAACTGGGATGTCTGCGGCTTGGCGTTTTTGGTACCAAATCATATCTTTTGTTTTGCTTGTTCGTGCATCCACGTGGCATTGGGTTTCCTTCGATTGCATATCTCGAACCAAACTCATGACTCTTACTATATGTATTAGCTATTACTTCTGTTGTCTATCAATGCTCAGTATGTATATGCTCGTTATGCGTTGGCCCGCCTTCCTGTCTCAGATGTCCCATTCATGCTTTGCCGTGTGTCTTGGTTGTCCCGTTGCTCGCAGTCGCCGTCGCCGTCGCCGGCGCCGCCGCTGCCGCCGCCTTCACCCGCCCGTCCCACTCCACGCGCAGCTGCTCCATCGCCCGCCAGCAGTCCCGCCCCAGCGCCTCGAATTCTTGCCGCCGCTCCGCCGTCAGCGGCGTCCCTCCCCGCCGCCGGCCCACGGCGTGGCCCAGAATCGGCACCTGTTCCAGCAGCGTGTTGTTGTCTTCGTCGTCCGGGTCGTCACACGCGCGCGTCTCCTCGCCGACGCGGCCGCGCCACCCCCACCCTTCGACCTCGGTCCGCTTCGCGAGCGTGCGCCCGCCGCGCGTCGTCGCCGTGCCCCATTTTGCGTGCGGCGCGTCGAGCGCCGCGAGCGTCGCGGGCGGCTGCAGCAGCACGAGCCAGACGGCGGCGGCCGCACCCTTGTACGCGGTGACGGCGTGCCAGGGGGAGCCCAGCCAGCGCGCGGCGTACATGGCGGCGACGTAGCAGTAATAGAGGAGGAACGAGAGGGGGAAAAGCGTGGAGCAGACGACGCCGGGGTGGGACAGGAGGAGCGTGGGTGTCGTCGTGGGTGTTTTCTCCGTCTTCGCCCCCGTGTCTGCGCCCTCACCGCCCGTCGCCTCCTCCCAGTACGCCTTGGCCACCCCGGCCACCCCCGGCAAGTCCGCCGTCAGCGCCAGCACGTCCGTCAGCCGCTTCGAGCTCTCGTACGGCGCGTCCGTGCGCAGGCCCTGCAGGTCGTCCGGCGCCAGGTACCGCCAGCAGACGGACTCGACGCTGCTCTCCCAGATGACCCGGGCGGGTGGTGGTGGTGGTGGTGGTAGAACATCGTGGTGGTCGTCCACGGTGGTTCGCCGCAGGAGCGGCAGCAGCGCGTGCACCAACACGTAGTGCCCAAATACGTTGGCGCAAAAGACGGCCCCGAGCGTGCGGTCCTCGAGCCCTTCCTCTGGCTGCTCGTGGGCGTCAGCCGCCGCCGACACGTAGCGGCCCGTCAGGGGGTCCACCCGCAGGCCGCGCTGCGCCATCTTGAACTGCGGGTACGTCGTGGCCTGCACGAACCCGGCCGTGAGAACGTTCCACGCAAAGCGGCCCCAGTGCATGCCCGTGAAGCCGCCGATGCCGGCATTGAGCACGACGCTGTCGAGCCGGGGGATGGACGCGGACACAAAGCTGTTGTCGTTGTTGTGCTGCGGGCCGTCGTCGATGCCCGAAAACACGTCGACGGTGCCGTGCACGAGGCGGTCGGCGGCCGCGTAGACGCTGGGCAGGCAGCAGAGGTCGAGTTCGAGGCCGGCGACGTGGATGCGGCCCGGGTGGAGGCCGGTGGGGGTTCCGGTATGCGTCTTCCGGGCGGCCGCGGCCACCCGCCGGGCGAGGTGCTGGCGCAGAGCGACGCGGGTGGCACGGGCCTTGCTGGGGCTGCGGGTGGTCACGATCAGGACGAGGTGGGCCCCGGGGCCCGGGTGGGCGGCCACGAACTCGTCAATCAAGCGCTGGCAGATACCGAGGCCGATGCCGCTAGAAAAGTTCAGAAAGAGAGCGCAGAACGGGTACCGTTGGCAGAAGCTTGGGGAGTAGAAACCAACCTGTTGGCGCCGGTCACGAGCACAAAGAGCTGGTCCGCGCTGGACGCGCCGTCCCACGGCGCGGGGGGCATTGCACGTTGCAAGCACGCGTCAAGAGAACATATAGGAGGATAAACAAGAGGTAGAGAAGGGGGGATGCTGGAGAATAGCCTCCCGTCTGTGCTGTGGTCGTGGGGGGAGGAAGAAGAACTCGCGATGTCGCTCTGCTTGGATGAAAGAAAAGGAGAAAAACGGACGTTGAGAAAAAGATTCCGCTAGCGGACTTCTCCGTGCTAGTTGACTGCAAGGGGGCCCCACAGCGTAATAGCCTGTACGTAGTAGGCACTAGCAGCCCCTGAAGGCAATCTCACACAGGGGTCACATCCCACCGGCTTTACAAGAACAGCCACTAATCGACTACCCCAAAGTAGTCCTGCTTACGGCCTTACGTTCTTCCGTCTGCCAAAACGTCCCCCCAAACAAACCACAACCCGACAGCATCAACGCATCAATACGTTAACGCCTTGCACACTGCATGCACCGGGTCCTCATTCTGGCGGGTGCCCCCGATGCGGCGTCGCTGGGCTGGCTCTCGGAGACATCGGCAGACGCGTCCGTGCCACAGGACTTACTCGACAACTTTGTCGGTGCCGTGCCGCGGTTTGCCGGATGGGCCGGACGAAGTGATGACGATGCGGCAGTTGGAAAAAGGGAGGAGGAGGAGGAGGAGGAGGAGGAACACCGCGTAGCACACCCGCAGTGGCGACTCGTGCCGCTAGTACGGGGACCAGAGGTTGCTGCGCCGCCGTTCACCGCCAAATCCGAGACTGCAGCCGACGCGCGGCCGCCGGTATGGTCCGGACTACATTCCCCTTCTCGGGTCGGGTTTGACGGCCCGGCCGGGTCGTTTGGGGCGACGGCGGCGAGCCAATCGTTTGAATCGGTGGGAACAGACAGTCGTACCGCCGCTGCCGCGCTGCCGCACACACAGGTCGCGTCATCCGTGTCGTCCGTGTCGTCCTTTGCCGACGCCTCCCTGTCGCTGCACGTGCCGCAGGCCGTTTTCCCTGCAGACCCTCCACGGGGACACGGCCCACCGCGTGTTGGTGGCCCCGAGGCCAGCGACACAACGGCTGCCTCGCCCTTTTGGGCCCACTCCTTGGCCGCGCAAGACGCCCTGCCGTCGTCCCCGCCCGAGCTGTCGACCCTGTGGGAGGCTGCCGCCGACGCGGACCTGTCCACGGTGCCGGCAGCCGAGCCGCCGTTGCCACCGGCCTACCCAGCCGAGGAGGAGGAGGAGGAGGAGGGCACGTTCTCCTTCCAGATGACCCAGGAGGCGTCCAGAATCAGCCAGCGATCGTCGAACGCGTCCGTTTTTCCAACGTTCGCTGCTCCGCCGCCACCACCACCGCCGCCACCGCCCGCCCTTCCGCCATGGCACCCCCTCACGCCGCTCGGTGCCCTGCCCGACGCCGCCACGCTTGATCGCCTCGCGCCCCAGACCCCGACCGTGCATCTCGCTGTGGCCGTCGTCGCCGCCGTGCCGTGGCCGCCGCGGGTGGTGCGGACGCGCAGCGGCGGCGGCGGCGGTGGGCGGGCGGGGCTGGGCCCAGGCGCTGCCGCCGCAGAAACCGCACTGGTCGAGCTGGTCGTGGGCGATGCTACACGGGGCCGCTTTGTCGTGACCATGTGGTTGAACGGGGCCGCGACGACGGGGGGTCGCAAAGCCGGGGCCACCACGTCCGCGACCCGCCAACCTGCTGCTGCTGCTGCTGCTCCCGCGGCCGCCGCGTCCGTTTCTACCCTCGCGACCACCCTCCGCAATCTCCGCCCCCACGACGTCGTGCTCCTCCGGCATGTGGCTCTGAACGCGTTTCGCGGTGCGGTCTACGGTAGCAGCCTGCGGCGGGGCCAGACGACGGTACACGTGTTGTGCCGCGGGCCGGCGTCGTCCGCCGATGGGGCGGCCCCCGCGGCCGTGTACACGGCCGCACAGGTGGACGCGTATGCGCGACGGCGACGGCGCCGGCCGCAGCGCGGTGGGCGGGCGCAACAACAAATACAACCGCAACCGCAATCCCAACCAGACGACACGCTGCTAGCGGCGACGGCGCAGGCACGGGCGTGGGCGCTGCGGTGTGTGGTTGCCGGTAGTAGCAACAACGACGGGGGTGCGAACCTCATGGCGGAGGGCGGAGACGGGGGCGACGCACAAGCGATGGCCGGCCGGGTGGCGCATTCGTGGTGGGATCACCCACCAAAAGATACCCAGTAGATCGTGTCTTCTTTTCTTGCACTCGTGGAAAAACAAAGGGAAAAAAATAAAAATAAAACTAATAACATCGATTGACATTAAACTAATCCTGCCTTTGGTACCTAGTGTATCTGCTACAATATGGGGCGTATTGGCACGCCGACAACATGAGACAACATACAATGTTTTGCCAATGTACCTCATTGACACATATGAGATAGCACAAACAAACCAACGCTATTTTCCTCCTCCTGATTTCTGCAGACCTTTGGTCGCTTCCTTAACGGTATCCTTTTTCCTTTTTCGTTAATCCTCTCCCTGCTCTCCCTTTTCTTTCGTCCACTTAAATGTAAAACATATCGTCGCGGATGTTTGCGTGCACGCTCTGCAGCGTAGGCACGCCAGTCGCCGTCGTTGTCGTCGACGTGCTGCCCCCGACATCCTGCTCCAGGGCACGCTCGATGGCCTCGCTCTGGTACAGCTGCGCGCGTGTGCAGACGAGGTCGGCGTAGTACGCGGGCGGGCAGATGCTGACCGCCTTGGTTGCGCGGTTGTACAAGTAGCACATGTTGTGCGTGAGCGTCTCGAGCGCGTTGGCCGCGCCGCCCTTGTCGCGTGACTGGAAGATCTCGTCGTAAATGACCGTGTAGCGTGCCGGTCGCGACGTGCCCTGAATGGCGGCGTGCGCCGTCAAGAAGAAATCCCAGTAGCGCTGCAGCGTGATGCCGCGGTCCACGACGGTGCCGCAGGTCACATTGCCCGTGCGGTCGTCACCACCGCCGCTGATGCCCGGAGCCGTCGGGTAGAAGCGGGTGTGGTGGCGCTTGACAGACACCACAATGGCCAGCTTAGGGGGCCGGGTGTAGCGGCCCTCAAAGGCGCGCCGGATCTGCGGCAGCTCCACGTCCAGCACCTGAGCGAATTGGCCCTCGGACACGCCGTCGCGGTAAATCAGGATGTTCTCCGGCAGGCTGCCGTTGCGGTTCTGCCAGAGCCGGAGCCGGCTGGTCATGGCCTCGGTGAGCTTGTCGTCGGTCAGCTCGCGGCGGCCCGTCTGCGCCCAGCAGTAGGCCGGCCACTGGGCCAGGTGGCGGTCGACGCTGGCCACGAGGCCGACGTGGCTCGGAAACGTCGCCATCGTGCGTGCACCACCGCCAGTGCCCGTCGGGTGGATGACGTCGTAGCCGACGACCATGGTCTTGCCCTCGGCGATGATGCCCAGGTCCGCCTTGGCGTTGTGCAGCGTGTGGTTGATGCCCCCGAGCTTCAAATTGAACTTGAGCCCGACGTTTGCAAAGTACTGCAGGTCAAATCCGCCGCCGCGCTGTTTGGTCAGCTTGCTGCCAATAACGCAAACTGTGTGCACACCGTACGTCAGGTCTCCGCAGCGCTTGATGGTTTCGTAGAGGAGCTTGTCAGTGTCCGGCAGCACGAACAAGAGGATGCGCGCCGCCCCGGTCCTAGCATCCTGGTTGGCTTTGAAAACATTGTCCACCTCCGTCAGCACATCGTCGCTGTTCTTGAAGAAAGAGACCTCGTGGTTGCTGCGCCGCTCGGGCGTCGCCGCAATGGGCACGCCCAGGTCATCGCTCAGGTACTGGCCGAACGCCATGACTGCGCGGCGGACGCTGTCCGGGTTGGTCCCGTACCTGGAGTTTCTATCCGTCATCTGTACATAGGACCAAGGCACCGTGCGCGAGCTGGTGCCAGTCTGCGAGACATTACCGGCGAAACGGTTCTGGCTCACGTTCCAGGAACCACGCTGCGGCACAATCGCCCGTGCTTCAGCATACTTGATAGCAGGCGTGGGCAGCACGCGAGCGTGCACGGCCAACAGGCGGTTGCCCACTTTGATTCCGTACGCCCGAAACGCGGCTTCAGCGTGATCGAGCTGGAGCACGTCGCGGCCCAGCGAAACAATCGAGCGGGCGTTCGCATCCGGCCGGCGGCAAGCGAACTTGATCATGGCGCTTGTCTCGTTGCCACCAAGCTTGCCCTGTGTCGGCTGCGCCGGCAGCAGCGTGCACCACTCGGCCGGGTAGTACACCGGATGCCCGCTGTTGCCGAGATTGACCGCCGGGTAGTTCTGCAGCTTGGTTCTGTATTCTGGATGAGGGTTAGAGAGGATGCCATGTTCTTCGATCAATGAGTCTGAAAGAATGGGAATACAAAAGAAAAAAAGAGGGAAAAAAAACTCACTCTTCTCTAAATAGGTCTTCATGGTGTAGTCCTTGTTTGACACCAAACCTGGCACCGGCACGCTGCCTTCGACGTATCGGAAAGTGATTTCCTCTGGCTTTGCAAAGTTGGTCGCGACGGAGATACCGTTGCGGTTGCTGCGCAGTGCGAAACCGCCAACGGTGTAGTCGCGCGCCGTTGTGGTGCTGCCCGGGATCGTCAACCGCACCCGGGCTCCCTTCAGGAACCGGTGCAGCAACGTCAGCTGAGGACGCTGGCCCATGTTGTTGAGCATGTTCGCCACCGTGCGATTACCCATACCCCGAAACACGCCGTGGGTCACGTTGACATTGAGCAGCAGCCGGCCGGTGGCCGGGCGCACGCTCTGAAAGTAGCCGCGGATAGCCTCCAAGGGCACATCCTGGCTGAGGGCGAACCGCTCGGACGGCTTGTTGGTCGGGAAGAAACGACTGCCGCCCACGGCCACGACGTCGATGGAATCGGCACCAGCCGTCTTCGCCCCGCCGACGCGCGGCCCGTGTCCAATGACAATGCCAATGGCGTCCAGCAACTCCTGGTACTTGGGAAACGATATGTCGTGGATGTCGCGCTCGTCCCGCATGGTCATAAGCCAGTGGCGGAGCCCGGCCGCAGACAGCAGCACCGGCCCCTCGAGGCGAATGCGAAAGTGCCCGCCTTCGTAGACCACATCCTCCAAAAGGCTCATAGTGGCCTGCGGAATGGGAGCGAGCGTCACGACCTTGCTCTTGAGCTCTGACGCCACTGACAGGCCAGGGGTCGGCAGAACGGAGGTGACAACATGCTTGAGCAGTTTGGTCAAAAAAGCGCCTTTGACCTCGGCGCTGCTTTGGGCGCCACCGCCGCCGGCGGGCGGGGGCGGGGGCGGGTTGGCGCCGCCTCCTTGCTTCTGTTTCTTGCTGTTTTCCTCCTCCGGCGGATTCTGTCTGGGCCGCTTCGTAGCGTGGAGGGTGTACTGGTAGATGTCCGGCATGGCGCTGATGTCTAGCTCAAAGTAGTTGGCCCACAGCGTCACAGACTGGCCGTTGTTGGCTTTGTTGTGCTTCGTCCCGTAGGCCGGACGATGGGGAAACCGCGCCGAGTCCGTGACGAGCGGTGCGGCCGATGAAGGAGAAACGACAACCTCCATAGTACGTGGCTTCGGCGAGCTTTCGGAAGGCTCAGCCACAGCAGCAGCAGAAGCAGCGGTAGCCTCGGTAGATGCTGCGGCAGTAGCAGACCCGGTCCCGCGACCGGACCCAGCGTTGGCACCAGCACCGCCCTTGCCCTTCTTACGGCTTTTGCCCGAAACGGGCGGCGGCGCCGGCGCTGCAACATTGGGCAGACCCATCGTCACCCGGGGTGCGGCAGTTGGTATGGCCGACGACCCAGACGGCGTGCCCATGAGCTGGTTCTCCAGACGCTCAATAGCGGCGCTCGGAGTGGGCACATCATTTTCGCCGTAGCTTGACAAGTGTTAGTGGACCGAAAGTGCTCGCAAAAAAACAAAAAAAAAAAAAAAAAAAAAAAAAAACACGGTTTTCTTGTCTCTTACCTAAACACTTCGACGGGGCCACTGAACCCGCCGCGTCCGCGGGACCCGCCACCACGGCCGCCACGACCGCCACGACCGCCGTCACCGCCGCCGCGGCCATAACCACCGCCACCTCCATCGCCGTAGCCTCCGCGACCACCGCGATCACCACCTCCGCCGCCGTAGCCGCCACCGCCTCGACCATAGCCACCACCACCACGGCCACCCTCCTTAGAGCCGCCGCCACCACGGTTGTAGCCATCGTCCCGGCCACTACGGCCATAGCCTCCACCGCCGCCGCCGCCGGCACGGCCTCCTCCTCCGTCACGGCCGCCGCCGTCACGGCCACCGCCGCCACGGCCTCCACCGCCACGGCTTCCTCCTCCGTCACGACCATGGCCGGATCCGCCACCACGGCCTCCGCCTCTGCCTCGATGTTGGTCTGCCATGGTGGGCAGCGCGGTGTTTTGTTTGGCAGTATGGAGACGAGCTCAAGTTGACGGTCAATGAGTGTGGGAAGTGGGTTAAGACTAAAGAAGACGAGAATAGAAAAGGGGGCGTAAAAAAGAAAGCAGAAACGAAGAGACGTATTTTCTCGTTTCCGGTAGGAAAGCTTTTTGCAAGGGAGGAACGCGTCTTCGTTGCAAAGGGCAACCGCGTCGGAGAGCAGGTTTGTTTTGGCGTGTGGTCGCTCTTTCCTGTTTGGTTTGTCTTTTCCGCGTCGAATGCTTTCCGTACCGGGAAGGAACGACACAACGAGCAGAGAGGGGGAGGGGAACAAGGAGAAAAGGAAGGAGCAAAGGAAAGAGAGGGAAACGGTGAAGAAGCGACGGAGTAGCCGTACATAGGTAGTAAGTAGCTTGTGTGGATCGTCAGCCTTTAGCTTCCGTTGAGATAGGCGATCATTGCTTTCCATACGTCGTAACTAGGCGACGCTAGTATGACTGGTTCTCCGGTAATACGCCCCCTTACTCAGTACGAGCCTTGCTACCCCATACAATTGTTTTTACTACGTACAGGCCAAGCGAGGGTCAGCCTGGTGGAGCCCTGTCGTTCATTTGCTGGTAATTTGAGCGTCGAGATATCGGGAGCGAGCAAACGAACGCCTGAAATGGCGATGCTGTCGACGAGGTGACCGAATTGGACAGACATGCTGTGAGTGCGGCATCTTAATATGCTTTGTACATTCCGAACACGGCTTGTCATGGGCAGGAGCTGATCTATGGAGTCGTGCAGGACGTGGACGAGTGTCTATCAAAAAAAGACGATCAAATGGGACACAGCCAGCGTTCGGTTGCCAAATTGACGTTGACGCCGTGGTCTGGCGGCAAGGGATGTTTTCCTCTGTGCTTAAAAAAACATGCGTCTGGACGAGCACATCTCGGCAAGCCAGTTGCAGACGGCGGTGTAGCCTTTGTCGGTCGTGCACGCGGTCAATGAGGCTGCGTCCGCCCAGCATAGGACGACGACGGCAGCGACAGACAACAGACGATCAGATGGATCGCGATTGGAAGCAATGATGCACACAAGGCAGCGGGCGTACCAAAGCCTGCGGAGGATGTCGCCGCAGATCAGCCTCTACGCAACTGGGTAGTTGCGCAAACAGGATCTCTTTATCCCACCCCACCCAGGTGCAGATGGGGGGCTACTCGCCCCATGCAGCCGGTTCTTGGGTCTGTTCGCTGCTCTGGCAGACGTATGCAGTGGTACGTGGGCGCATGTCAGCATGGTATCTATGCGGTACGCCTAGTGGAGCCCATCGATGGTTGGGGAAAGGTGCAGAAGTACTCCGTACTTGGTCACCCCTACTTCTGTGTATCGGTTGCTGTTGAGTCGTCACGGAAACGTGTTTGCATGTGTGCATGCATCGACGAAACAAGGCTGACTCCCGATGTCCCATTTGTGGGAGCAGCCTGTTGGTGACGGCGAGTTACTGAGCAAAAACGAGCAGTCTCTCGCAATCCCTTTCTCCGTCGGGCTGTACAAGGGTAGCAGCAACAGCTGTCTACTTGTGCGAATGGAAAAGGAAACGGGGAGGCAGATTTGATCCTGCGGCGGCCGGATTCACAAGGCGCGCGCTCCTCGGAATATCATGTCTTGAGCCTTGTTCTTGCGTACGCGTTCAGGAGCCGGAGGAACAGGAGACGATACCGCTGCCAGTCATGAGATGTCGCTACAGCATGCACTCATCTTGTCTTGGCCGTCTACGACGCGAAAGATACGCGTGAATGTACGGACGAAGCTGCACCGGCAGAGCTACATGTTGTGAAAACACACCGAGTCAGCCGACCAAAAAAAAAAGGCAGGCCAGCTCCGGGGCACGCGAGGACGACACACCGCTGCTTTGTCCACCGCTTGGTGCGACCACCCCATGCAAGAGGGCAGGCATCCTCGGACACAATTCTGTCCCGTGATTTTGCTTCCACTTCGTCCTCGTCCGTTTGCTGTCCGTTCTTCACACCGCCTTTGCGTCGACAAGTCTTTTTGTCTTTAATTCTGCATTGGCATGGCATCACATCAACAGCATCTTGGTTGAAACGCGTCAATTGCAAAGTGTGCTTTGGCCTCGTAGGCCGTCGCCGTGGTATCCCGAAAGACAAACAGAACATGAAAAAAACGCCGGGTTCCCCCCCAATCTCTCCTCCTCGTAACCGTCATGCAGAAAACCGTCATCAAAAGGTAGAACGTTAACTCAAAAAAAATATGTTGTTGCGAAATCCGCGCTCCCCATCGCCACCCCCTACTCCTCCCCCTTTGCGCCATCCTTGGCGTTGTCGTCCTCGCCCAGCTCCTTCACCAGCTCCTCCGTCACAAACTCCTCGTACTCCTCCAGGCCCTTTTGCACGTGCATCTTGAACTTGATCACATCGTTGAGCATCCGCATGATCTCCGTGTGCAGTTCCTCCCGCAGCGCGCTCGCCCGTAGGGTCAATTGCTCGTATCTGTTGGTAGCATGTTGTTAGAAAAGAGAGAAAATGAAAAAAAAGAGAGGAAATGAAGAACGAAGAAAAGAAGAAGTAAAAAAGCAGAAAAGAAGGAACAAAGAGAAAACGCACTCGATGTTGATATTCATCTCTCGTTGCTCCATGAGCTGCACCGACTCGGACAGGTTCGCCCGCATCTTGGCCAGCTCCTTTTCCATCTTTTCGATCTGCGCGTCCGACGCGAGCCGCTGCGCCGTCGTCACCTCCTTGGTCTTTTCGTGTTCCTGCTCCGCCGCCCGCACGCGGTGCTCCAGCGCCGCCACCTCGTTCCGCTTGTCCTCCATCGCCTCCTTGATGTTGTCCAGCAGGTCGTGGTCCTTCATCAGCATCTCCAGGGCCGCGTTCCGCCGCTCCGCAAGCTCCTTGCGCAGCGCCAGCACGCTGTTCTTAACGTAGCCCCGGAGGTCCAGGTTCAAGATGTGCGCCGGCTGGTATCCCGTGACTGCGTCCACCAGTAGCCGCTCGTTTTCCATGGTGCTGCTACTGCCGCCCCCAAGGCCGCCGCTGACACTGTTGTTGTTGTTGCTGTTGCTTTCTGCATCGTTGATTGTGGCCGCCCCGAAACTCGGCCCCTCGTGCACCAGCACGCGCAGCTCGTAGTCCTTGCCCTTGGCATGCGCCGCCGTCGCGGGCACCAGCCCCACTTGGTACGCCAGCGTGTTGTACCGGTCGACGGCACGCTCCAACTCGTCGAGCCGCCGCCCGGCCTCGAGCTCGCGGTCGGCCACGCGCTTCTTGGCTTCCTCGAGCCGCTCGCCCGCCGCCTCGATGCCCTTTTGCAGCCGCTCGCGCTCCGACGTCATGCGGTCGATATCCGCCATGCTGATGCCCTGGTCGTCCACGGCCTGCCGCAGGCTGCGCTGCTCCGCCTCCGCCGCCGCCACCTCGGCCTGCAGCGTGTCCAGCTCCTGCTGCAGCAACGGGATGCGCGTCTCGTACTTGCCGCACCGCTGCAGCGCCAGCTCGTTGTACTCTTCAAACTTGACCTTGTCCTCCTCCATGATCTTGAAGTGGTCGTCGAGCACGGCCAGGTCGGGCACCGCCTGCTCGCAGTCCGCCAGCTCCTGCTGCAACTGCGCGTGCTCCGCCTCGAGCCGCGCCAGCTCCGCCTCGTCCGCCGCGTACGCCTCGTCGAGCTGCCGCGTCATCGTCTCGATGTGCGGCGCGAGCATCGCCGCCAGCTGCTCGGCGTCGTCGGCGTCCTCGTCCACGTCCATCGCCAGCCAGTCCTGGTACGCGTGCGCGAGAAACTCGAACGTGATGTGGTCCGCCGCCACGTCGACGCCCGTCGCCGCGCACGCGTCGTCGTACCGGTTGTACGCGTACCGCTCCAGCATCACCGCCAGCTCCATCATCCAGTGCAGCAGGCCCAGGAACGTGCCCCAATTCTGCCCGCCCACGGCCGCAATCTGGCTCTTGGTGATGCCCTTCTCGTAGGGGTAGCGCAGCTGTTTGAGCAGCAGGGGCACCTCCTGGTCGATGGCCTTTTGAAAACGGTGGTGCGGGTCGATGCGCCGGTACAGCCACTGGAACATGGCCACAAAGTCCTTTTGTGTGGGCGACTTGATGACGTTGGGCGACAGGGTGTGGCTCATCTCCAGCTCAAAGTTGTGCTGCGTCAGGTACTCCACCACCTCCTGCCCGATGCGCGCCAAGTAGGATCGATCTTTGAGTGGCCGTGGATCGCGCAGAGCACCCGCCGGTGCTGGGGCCTGCGAGAAAAAACTGCGGTGGCTGCCCATGGCGGCCATGCCACCACCACCACCGCCGCCCACACCGCCGCCCCCCATCATGCCCTGACTTCCGCCCACGCCACCCAACACCGCCGACACGCGGCCCCCCCGGTAGACGCTGCTTCGGCGGTCGCTATCCGTGGACGCACGTCCTGGGCCGCCGCCGCCGCTAGTAGGGCCTGGTGTAAAAGATCGCAGCGACCCACGTTTGATCGAAGCGGGTGCTAGGTCCGCGGTGCTGCCGGCCAGGTTGGTGCCGGAGGACGAACGCGGAAAGAGGGGCTGACTGGGCCGCGAAGGCGGTGCAAGCGACTGTCTGGAAGCAGACAATGACCGCGCATGGCCGGCGGCAGAGAACGGCGCGGCCGCGCCACTGGGACCGGCCGAAGAGTTGGAGCGTTTGAGGGCCGACGGCGGTTGCGGGATGGCGGAGTTGATCGTGATGCCGCCCAGTGTCTGCGCGCGCAAGATGTCAGTCATCAGCCAGAGCCTACAAAACGAAGCAAGGCGCCCAAACTAAAAAAAAAACACACCTCTCTTGGGCGTCGGACGCTCCAATGCCCAGTGTCCTGGGCCATGGTACGTGTTGGCTTAATCGCTCGCGTCTTCGATGCTTTGTGTTTGCTGGGAATGTCGAGTCTGTTACTGAAGTATCGCGTTTGGCGTCAAAATCACGGTGCACAGCTGAGTAAAGCAATGGCGAGAAATGATGCGACAACGGTTGAAGGCACGACGAGATTGAGCCGCACATGCGCCCAAAGTGGGCGAACAGGGAAAAGTCGGTTGCTCCGACGGAAATGTAAACAACAGCAATGGCGGGGTATGATTGGCTATTTGGGGAAAGGCCAAACAGGCACTAGCGTGGATTAGGCCCTTTAAATAAAAATCACGTGAAATCGACTTCTTGGTTCTTACTCAGCATACGCACGTGTTTCACGTGACCAAATCCGCAACCCGGCCGGGGTAGTTCTGCCTCGGTCCAACCCGGCCACCTGAATTCTGCAGATGTCCTTGCTCGGCAAAGACGACGAAGACTGCACGACACGACGCCAAAACGCAGACGGATGCGCGTCACCTTACGAACCTGTTTCCTATCAAAGTATGCTCCATTGAAGAGAGTACTTTGACTACAGTTTTCGATTTCTTCACAAAACCGTGATGCTTCGGTGCATGCCGACAGCCAAATAAAGGGAAGCATCGCTTGAAAGCCACGATGGCGATCCGCGAGGATCTGGTCGCTTCTGCGGTATGTCTACGTCTTCTGCCAAGTACATTTCACGTTCAGATTGATGAATATATGATATAGACAGCTGGAACTAACTATGCACACGCGACAGGCCAATTGTACGTTGCCTAGACGGCATGCCCCCCCTTTGGTATCCTCGACCAAGTCTGGCCAAAACTAACGAAACTTTTTGTTGTGCTACAGTCCTCCAAGATCCGTCGGTTTCCGCATCTACGCCGGAAAGCCGTGTCGCCTTCTTGAAATCCAAAAACTTGACACCGGAGGAAATCAGCGCCGCGCTGGCCCGCGCCGGCTTCGACGGCGGCAATGGCACCGCCGGCCCGGCCGCCTACGCCGTGGCCACCCAGCACCCACAAGGCGCGCAAGTCGCCTCCCAACAACCATCACCGTATGGCCATAGCAACCCATACGGTCCGCCACCCAATTTTCCCCCGTACGGCTGGCAGCCGTCGCCGCCGCCGCCTCCGCGGCGGGATTGGCGCGATTGGTTCATCATGGCCACGGTGGTCGGCGGCGTCGGCTACGGGCTCTTTTCCATGACAAAGGTAGGCACAGCGCAGAATCTGGCAATTATCATCAATTATCTTCCTTCTGACCCTCCTCGAAACAGCGCTACATCTACCCCCTCGTCGCCCCGCCCACGCCCGACCGGCTCGCCCAAGACAAGGAGGCCATTGACGCCCAGTTTGCGCGCGCGTTCGCCCTCGTCGAGCAGCTCGCCCAGGACACCGAGGCGCTCAAGACCGCCGAGCAGGCGCGCACCGAGCGGCTCGACCAGGCGCTCGCCAACCTCGAGGCGGTGCTCACCGACTTGCAGACCGCCAGCAAGCGCCGCGAGGACGACGCCGCGCGCCTGCGCGACGACGTGCGCGGGCTCAAGGACGCGCTGCCGCGGGCGCTCGACACGCAGCGCGAGGTCACGGACGGCCGGCTGCGCGAGGTCAACACGGAGCTCAAGGGGCTGAAGACACTGCTGGGGCAGCGGTTGGCGGCCAGCAGCAGCAGTGGCGGCGGCGGCGGTAGCGGTAATGCGGTCACCAACGGCGGTAGCGTGTCCGGTAGCCCGGCGGCCACCAGCACGCCCCTCAGCTACCTGCGCGCCTCGGGTGGCAGCGGTGGTGGTGTCGGTGGTCCCGCAACCAGCAGCACGGCGTCGGCGCCTCCGGTGGTGTCGATCGAGAACGAGAGCACGGAGCATGCCGGTCCAGCGGCAGTGGCATCGCCGACGACAAACAATGGGGCGGTAACACCGGCCGCGCCCGGCGTTCCCACATCCTACTCGCCGGCCGGTTCCAGCAACGGCACCGCGTCGCCGACGCTGAACACGCTAGGCAAGGCGGCCATCCCGGCATGGCAGCGGGCGATGCTGAAGCCGTCCTCCACGGCGTCGTCGCCGGCGCCAACAGCCAGCAACACCAACGGGGCGAGTAGCAGCAGTAGCAGCAGTGTACAGCCAGAGGCCAGCGGTACCGCCTAAGGTTTCTAGACCATGGGCACCGAAAATGAAATAAGGCTGTAGGGGAGGCGGCGCGTTGTATCATAAAACTTTTTTTTTCTGTGCTTTTTGGGGGCGGTTGTACCCTGCACGGAGATTCATAATTACCAGCACCAGCAAAATTGTGCGAGGTCAGGGCGGACAATGTGGTAGGGCCATATCGATACACAAATAATTTGACAACGGCAACCAGGCAAACAGGCCAAAGCGCGTCGTCTCTTCCACGTCTTCCACGCAGATATCGGTCTTACTGTGATACTCCCGCGCGTTTTGCACCCCATGATGTACACAAAGAGGCCCGTGTATTTCTGACACGCCGTTGGATGGTAAACTATCCAGCACAATCATACCACGTAAAATATAGATTATACATATAATCAGGAATAAGCTTCGTCTTTGAGCAACGAAACCAAACAGTTCACCTTTTGTCAACTTCTGTTACTAAGCAATTGCTGATTCTGAACAACAACCTCTCAGCACAAGATGTCGCCGAAACGAGAAAACACGGCCGCCGGCAGAGCGGCTTTATCCAGTGTATCCCACCTCTTGTAGATATTGTCGAATGTGCAACGACTGCGTCGCTGCCACGGTTTTTTTTTCTTTTGTTTTGTTTTTGCAAGACCGTTGCATGCATTCGCCAAGTTCATCCGTAATGCAAAACCTCCCCAGCTCCGAGTTTGCTTCCGAGTGAAATTATGAATATGAACGAGGCCCGTATCGTCGCGGACCAAATGTACGCACACATAATTTATTATCTCGTATTACGACTTACACGATTCGTGCTCGGTAGAGAAATGTTTGTGCTTTTCGGCCCGTGGAAAGCTGGCAGCCCAAACGGTCCGACCAGTTGTTTCGGGTGGCCGCCCATACACCGTGTAGTGGCGTTTCCTTTGTCCATCGGTTCTGTATTTCCATTCGTCATCTGTCAGGTTTGCGTAGCCTTGTAATTCATGGAACTAAGAAAGCGGTAAGAGGTCGAGATAGAGAAAAGGCAGGCTGACGTCGCCTCATGACGGTCAGAACAGGCACATCACATCAGCAGAGCCACGGTCTCAGGAGCCGCAACAAAACCCCAAAAAGGTCACCCTGCGATTGTGTCTGCGTTGGCCGAGACCGAGACCTTCCGCATTCTGCTTCGTCGTTTCAATCGTATAGAATAATGCGAGCCCAGAGAGCCTGTTTTTTGCCCCGAGCTGGTCTCGCACGTCGCGCCGTGATCAAGTAATAACAACAGGACAATATTCTTCACCGGATTTTTTCTTCTCTCCTTCTGTACACGAAATGGCTACTTTAGCCGACCACGGTGACAATTCCGCCGCCGCTGCCGCCGCCGCGGCTGCGCCCAAGGCCCAGCCCTCTCTGGCCACGCGCCTGGCTTTCGTCGCTCCGGCGTTCCTGGGCGTTGCCCGTGCGGCGGTGCGCCACCTTCTCGGCCTGTCTCCGGCGTCCCGCTACGTCGATCTGAGGACGGCGGTCACAGTCGCCTTTATGCGCGGGTTGATGGTGCCCCGCTGCCCCATGTCCGTTACCGGCACGCAGGAGCTCCTCAACAACCAGCCAAGCAAGCACGGGTCCATGTGGATCAGCGAGTACACGGCACCGGGGCCGGCAAGCTCGGCCGAGGCGAGCGCCCTGCGCGACGCCGTAGTCGACACGATCCGGCGGCTGCACCAGGAAAACGGCGACGACGACACACAGCCCCTGCCGGACGACGCGTTGTCGTCCGTGTCGGTGGGCCCCGTCGAGGCGGAGTGGACCGGCCACCGGTCCGGCACCAGCACCGGCGCCGCTGCCGAGATCCCGGCCACGCTCTCCGAGCGCGACCGCTATGCCGCGCTCATGCAGGACGTCACCGCGCCGCAGCCCACCACCGTGCTCTTTTTTCATGGCGGCGGGTACACCGTCATGGACCCGCGCACGCACCGCGCGCTCACGCGCGATCTGGCGCACCGCATTCACGGCCGCTGCTACGTCGTGCGCTACCGCCTCGCGCCCGCGCACCCGTTCCCCGCGCAGCTCGTCGACGCGCTCGTCTCGTATCTGACGCTGCTGTACCCGCCGCCGGGCGCGTTCCACGCGGCCGTCCGCCCCGAGCACATTGTGTTGGCCGGGGACAGCGCCGGCGGCAACCTGGGCCTGGCACTGGTGCGCCTGCTCCTCGACTTTCGGCGCCACGGCGTGACGCTGCCCTGGCACGGCGCGCGCCGCCGGCCCGTGCCGTTGCCCGCCGGCGTCGCCAGCAGCTCGCCCTGGATCGACGTCACCGCCACGCTACCGTGGATCGACCTCGACACGCACCAGCTTGCGCGGGAGCGGCCGCCGGCGCGCCAGGTAGCGGGCACGACGACGACGAAAACAACAACAACAACCACCGTCGACTACGCCGAATTTGACTACCTCTCGACCCCGGTCGTGCCCGGCACCGACGCGGACAGCCGCCCGCCGTGTGCCGCATGGCCGGCGACGCCGCCGCGGCGGTTCTTGTACGCGGCGATGCCGTTCGTGACGCATCCGCTGGCGACGCTGCTGCTGGGCGCCGCGGACGGCTGGCGGGGGTGCCCGCCGGTGTACGCCTGCGTCGGGTGGGAGCTGGTGAGGGACGAGGTGCTGTTTTTTGTGGCGAACCGGCTCTGGCGCGGCGGGCGGGTGCCCGTCGTGTTGGAGCAATACGAGGCGATGCCGCACTGCTTCGCGCAGACTGTCGGCCACGTGCCGGGGGCCGCGCGGTGCCTGCAAGGATGGGCGGCATTCATGCGGCGGGCGGTGGAGGAGCCGGCGAGTTTCTACGAGCAAAATACACGCACGTCTACAACGACGACGACGACACGGCCGCCGAACCCCGTCTCGACGTTTACGTACATCCAGTCGAAAACGCTAGCCGAAACACCCATGGATCCGGACCAGCTGAACCCGATGACTGAGGACGAGGTGCGCAGTGCCATCCGGGCGCGGATGGCCGCGGCGAGGGCGGCGGAAGCCAAGTTGTAAGGGGCTGGGGGGGGAAGGGACAGTTTTTCGTCGCGCTTTTGGTTGCCATTGTACCATGCATAGAAGCTGGATGCATTTGGTTGACCTTGTGATTACACAGCAAAATACACCTCAAGACAGATGATGAATTGTTTGTTTCAACTGCCCTAGTCGTCGTCTTTGGCATTGGGAGCCGCCGGGGGCTCCTCCGCCGCCGCGATGGCCGCAAGCTTTCCCGCGTCGTTGTATGCCACCCGGAAGTCCTCCAGGTACGCGGGCACCGGCTCTACCCGGTTGTCGGCATCCGGGATCGGCGTGCCCAGCGTCGTGTGCACGGGCACGACACCCGCCCACACGTCGGCAGCGACCGCCGGGTCGGCCAGGTCGGCGGGCGCGTCGTGCGGCGGGCCGGCGCGCATCTTGGCGCTGCCCGCCGTGATGCGCACTTTGAGGACGGCCGTGCTCTGCAGCTCGGCGCCGGTAGGCGGCACGCGCGTGTGGGCCCAGCGGCCCGGCACAACGCCGTCGGTGATCAGTTGCAGGGCATACAGCTTCTCGGGCCCGGGGGGCACGACGGTGGCGTACCCAAAGAGCACGGCGGCGCGGTAGTTGTAGCTGTGGGCGTGCGGGGTGCGGGCGAGGACGAGGCCGTCGACGTGGGTGGCGGAGACGGTGACCGGGAGGCCGGCAGGGGTGGTGGTGGTCGACGCGTCCTGGGCTGCAGCAGGCGTACCGTCGGGATCGCCGCCGCCGCCGCCGCCGGTGGCCGCACGTGCGAGGTTGCTCATCCGGGCCGACACGTAGCCGTGCAGGTACAGATCCAGGACGTCGCCCGTGTCGGCGCTGGGCCGGCCGAACGCGCCCATCTTGCCGATCATGGGCAGCACGGCCGGAAAGGGCGTGTCCTGCGCCGGAAAGGCGACGTGGAGCAGCTGGGCCTCGTTGACGAGGCCGTGGATGGTCCGGAGGGCGTAGGAGGCTGGCGAGACGGTTAGCTGTTTGTCGTCGTTGGCTTTGCAACAATCCAACCATGAACACACCGCGTTCTTTGTACCGGCGAACCGTACTGTGCGGTGCCTGGGGATACTCGAGATCGTAGCGCGGCATTGCAAATCGATGAAGCGGACGGTGTAGATGCCTCGTAAAAGTGTTTCTCGGCTGTCTGTTCACTTTTTTTGTTTTTTGTTTTTGCTTCCTCAATCAGCTACAAGCAGTAACCTCGCCTGCACATGTCTGATTTATATTACTTTTCAATGACTCACTGTTCATCGCTTGGGGACTCAAGACCGTCTCATTAGACATCCCATCAACCTTGTAACGCCTACGGCTACGTTTCTCCAATTGCCCCCAACGGCCGACTCGACTCTTGGCCCAGTTCTGCACCGTCGGTCCGCGCCCTTCGACGTTGGACGGCGCACAAGCACCTTAAACCCCATCCGGCAGGTCCAGGCGGGCGTTTGTGCAAGGAGGGCGGCGCAACTTTCGCGGAAGCTTATCACGAAATACGAACGAATGAGGACGCGGTGAATAGAAATACATACAAAAAGAGCGATGCTGATCAGACCAATAAGTAGCCTTTGGAAGGGACGCTATATTGATTCGCGACGGTCACCATTGCGTTGCAAACGGCCACAACCGTGGAGATGACTCTTGTTCTCGCATCTCAAGGATTATCGTCCTATTTGGGCATTATTTCCTCTTCGGTTTCACTACGTCATTCTCTCTTTTGCTCATCTGATCAATTGGCCAGCATTTTCTCTTTTCGTTGTCCTTGAGATGTTTTTACTGAGCTCTCCGAAGTTGTCACGCG
Source organism: Fragosphaeria purpurea (assembly GCA_002778095.1). Classification (NCBI taxonomy): domain Eukaryota; kingdom Fungi; phylum Ascomycota; class Sordariomycetes; order Ophiostomatales; family Ophiostomataceae; genus Fragosphaeria; species Fragosphaeria purpurea. The sequence goes on from PCDL01000011.1 coordinate 1,345,824, forward strand.
GCTTTTGTTTCTCGTCACATAACATCGTAAAGTCTCATCAATATGTAATTATCGATTTCATGATCACTTATGAGGAGGCTCTCACACAAGTATTTCTTTGCTTCATGTTATGTCCTCCTTTCTATTTTGTGTATCCTCAGATCCCTTCTTCTTGCCGTCTATTTTGCTTACTTTCCGCTTTGCTATTTAGCCTCCTGCATTTAAGAGTTATATTTGATTTTCTAATGTTGCTCTCTTGTCTCTCTGAACATGAATAATATCGTGAGACTTGTTTCATCGGCTCGTCGCCCGCAACAGCTTCCCGAAGAATGAACGTTGGCTACGGCCGACAACGTTCATATAAGCGAGACGGCTGTCTCAGAACCTTCCATTCAGCCTCACGATTTCGTCTAAATGGCGTTTTCTCGGCGTCTATTGTGCTTTTTCTACGTCCGAAATCGGGTTTCACGTTGGCCAATTGAGCCTGACGGCAGGGAAAAAAAAAAAAAAAAAAAAAAAAAGCATCGAACGCGCTGCCGTCTTTGCCAAGAAACAAAATGACGATTGACGTCGGTCGGCTCATTTGTGTGTTTCTCGTCGCATTTTGTTTTTTTCCTGCGTGCTCTGTCCACTCCAGCCTTCGTGGAGGCGTAGACTTTTTCCTCGTCGCTTCCGGCTTTGCGTTTTAGGTCCCGAAGATCCTCCACGGACGGCGTTGGCTAATAAAAGCGGCTAATTTCGATGGAAGCTGCGATGGAAGCTCATTGAAGCTTCTTCGAGGAAAGAGCCGCCTGCAGTGCCTTCTGAGAACATCACCAATCGCAGCGTGTTTCCATTCGCATGTTATAATCGTACAGGGAAGGAGCCAATCGCGCCATCATAAGCGGAAAGACGTCTCATGCCTTTTCCGGACGTGTGAGCGTGTCCGCCATCGTCTCTGGCTCTTTCCCACTCTGGTCCCGGCGCGAGCTGTACAGCATGCAGTGAGAAGCGCACCAACGAGTTGTGCCTTGTCCCATCTTAGTAATACATCGTCAACGCACACACACATGGGTCCCATCGCCAAAAATAAAACATCACCAAAACGCACAGCAGCGAAAAGGTTCGTGCGCGCGAACGGACTTTCCCCCCACCCACCACATATGCGCGCAGGTGCTTGTTCATTTCCCTACTCTACTTCGTAATTGTGTGTCCTCTCTAAATCTGCCCTTTTGTCTTCTCGTTACCTGTTCCCTGGATCCCTGCTAGCAGAAAAGGTCTGTCCGTTCTCTGACGATATCACGGACGAAATTTCACGATGAATTATCATCTGGCCTCTCCTCGCGACAGGTTCCACCAGAACTGCTTACTGAATGACAACGCGACGGGCCATGCAGACCGGCGGGCATGGTCGTTCGTCGGTCTTCGCCTCGCTGTGGCTCAATGGCCGTCGGTTGTTTCGATCGCCTCTGCGCCATGCGCGCGCGCAGCATTGGTGCGCTGGATCGGCGCCATGAGCCCGCCGAAAAGAAGCGGAAAAGGAAGCCGATAAGCAGGCGATTGCTTCCTGGCTTCAATGCATAATATGGGAGCAAAAAGCCAAGTCTGCTCAAAAGGGAAGAAGACAGAAGGGCACAAGCTGCCCAACCCAGAGGAAAAGACCCCCAACGTGAAAACAACGACGACGAACCATGGTTGTCTTGAGCTCCGATAAAAAAAACAAGATCGTCTCTGAGCACACCAGTTCGCTACTAGGCACGTCTCTTTTTTTTTCTTTTTTTTTTGCTAGGCCAGTGTCGCAGGGTGCCGCGACGTCTCGGGTTTCGACTGAAACAAGACGCCAACAAGGGATCTGCCGCACCATCCGCACGCTGCAACCCTACGGGTATTGACACAGGGTATTAAAACACAATAAATAATAGCACACAGCTGATATGGCCAGGCCCTTTTTCGTTACGACACAACCGCTCGATCCCACCAGCTTGGCGTTGTGCCTGGCCTGATCCCGGCCAGCCTTGCGGCCCGCCCCAATCAACATTGTGCCGCAGAGCCCCTATTTTCAGCCCCTTCCGTTGGCATGAAGAAGCCGTTCGATGAGGTTAGCGAGCGGAATCAGCCAGCGTTTCTGAAGGGTCCCCTGCTCCATCTTGTCTTGACTTGTTTGAGACGTCGTTCCACTAGGAGACGATTTGGGCAGGACAAGGTCACCACAAGGCCACCACACGGTCAGGGCAAGGCCAGGACGAGGCCAGGACGAAGCACCGGACGAAGACTCTGCTTTTGCAGGCAGCATGGTGAAAAACAGACACTCTGAACTAACGGGATGGCGTCCTGACTATGTCATTTTCCGCTGTGGCCTTCGTCTCCGTCCGTGGTTGCTCCAGTGCTGTTCCGCAGATGTGGATTTTCCTTTGTCCCAGACCCGTGAGTCTTTGCAAAGCGGAAAAGCCCTGCTTCGTATGCCACATGGTATATTCTCGACCGTCCATTCCCATTGCTCTGCGTTTACTTCGTACTGTTTTGTGCATGAAGATTTTCTCTGTCGTCTCCACCCGTACCTCTTCTGCCGCCCCCCCTTTACTTGTCTTCTGCCCTCTGCTCTCTTTCCTTACTCTCTTTTCCCTTTTCACTTCCTCTCTTCTTTTCTCTCTTTTCTCTGTGTTTCTTTTTTCTTTTTTCTTCCCTTTTCCGTCAAGTGACGAATGGGTGGCATGTGGCTTTTTTGGTCCTGTCGCTGTCCCTCTTTGGAATAGCATCACGATCTTGTCGACGACGATGGTTTAGTCCGGGGGTGCGCCTTTCCTTATTCTTTCTTTTCTTTCTTTTCTTGTCTTCAGTTCTTTGTCGTTCCTTTATCTGTTTGACGATACCCCTTATGTCCCATTGATTGGGCTTTTTCTCGTTGCGGGCCGGTTCCCTTTCTTCGACCGGCGGTGCCGTAGTTATGTCTTCAGGCGCCTCCGTCCCGGCCCTCATCGCGGCGTTTGCTTTGTACGTGTTTTCTTATCTGGCTTTTCCCTTGTTTTCTCTTCTTACTGGCTCGCTTTCTAACCAACCCAGCGGCATCGTCGTCAACGCAGCGTCGGCGGCTCTGTTTCTTCACATCAACGGTCATGGCACCGGCGTTTTTCGGGACGGCCAGAGGCTGGTCCTCACCACGTTTCTTTTGAGCGCCGCCCTGTGGGCGCAAACGGACTTCATTTCCATCGCCATCGATCCGACCGCCACCGCCTCCTGCCAAATCGGCATTCTCTTTAGCACTTTTTTCGACCAGTTCGGCCGCTTCTCCATCGAGCAGTATCTGTTGTGGGCCATCAACCGGGGCGCCAAATCGGGGCTCCCCCAGATGGCCCTCCAGGCGCTTCTCGTTGCCCGCTTCGTTGTCGGCGCCGTTTTCGTCGGCTTTTCGCGGCCCCAGTTCGCCCCCGCGTGTGTTCCGATGTCGTCAATGCTCCCCGTCGCCATTGTTCTTGTCGCCATCGACGGCGTCGTCATTGCCGCGCTCGCTGTTCGCGCTTTCATGACGGGCATGGTGGACGAGGTCAGAACAGGACGCTCTGGCTCCAGCCGCGGCAAATCGGTTTTGCTTGTTATGGTTGCATTTGCAGCCTGGACGGCGGTGGGTTATTTTTTGAATTTTGATTTTTTTTTTTGTCAAGCGTTTAGTCGTTAGCTAACGTCTCACTTTCTGTAGACGAGCATTTCCATGCTGCTGGGCATGGAAAGTATCAGCCTGTTGTTGCGGACCTTGCTTCCGAGCATAGGTCTTTTGATCCTAGTTTGTGCGTATGGTTTCTTTTGTTTGGTGCATGCTAAGAGAGTGTTGTTAACACAGCACAGTCGTGGTTGCGGCGTGCAACGCGGCCTTGACGTCGGGGACGCCACGGGCGCCGAGAGCACCCGAATCGCCGGGTGTACGGGACATCACCACGGGCCAATCGACCTCTACCGACGATTCGACCGATTATCCCCCAAGCCGCTTCGAGGACCTCAAACGGTCTGAAGTTATGTCTATGACCGCGTTCGAGCAGCCCCGGGCAGCACCGCGGCCCGACGCTGGATTGCCGATGCTGTCAAATTTCTCTAGGCCCTCCTTCTTCGGTGGAAGCAAGACTACCGCGCCGCCCCAGCCGTCCACACAAAACGAGCCACTCGCACCTGCACCAGCCGTGACGAATACAGTTGCCGACGTCCGACCTCAAGCGCCGAAGGGCAAACGGAGTCTCTTGGATTTGCGGGGCGGCCCGGGTGCTAACCGCAATGCCGGCAAAATGACAATCTCGAATCCCATTCTCCAGGCCAACGGCGAGCAGAACCCCCTGAACAAGATCCCGACAATTAGCTTGGAGGACGCAGCGAGAAAGGAGAGGGAACGGCGCGCCGACGACCTGCAGCGGGCCTCGGCCTTGATCGCCAAGCGCCCGGCACCCCAGCCACCCAGCACGTTGCCCGACGACGCCGTGAAACGCGCCGCGAGCGTAAAACGGAAGGAGGTTGGCTCTGTGTATTCTCAACCGCCGATGCCGGCTACCACGATGTTAGAGCCGATGCCCATGGCTGTGACTTCCTCCGCCCAGCGGTCTCCCGGTGTGGAAGAACTCCGACGGCGCTCGCCAAGACAATTGCCCGTCAACAGCGGTATGGACAGGTTTGCGTCTGCTGGTGCACCGCCGCTTTCGTTGCCAATGTCGTCTCCCACGATGCCTCCGCTGCCGTCGCAACAGGAGCGTGATGACCAAGTGGAGATAATGCCGCCTCGTCCTGCAGCAGCTTCCCAACAGACCTCGAATGAAACTGCCTTAGCTCAACAGACAAAACCCAAAGAGTCTTTGCCGGAACCCCCCGTGGGGCCGGACCCGACCGTAATGCGCCCAAACATTCGCCCGTCGCGCCAGCTGCGGTCGCCAGACAAACCGCCTTCTCCCGAGCCAGACGTTCCAGCTTTGCAAAGACGGCCGACAAACGGTCTACCGAGGAACCCGCGCGCTATGGCCGCAAAAACACTGGAGAAGGAAGCCGGCGTTTCTCGCCAGGAGACAGTCATGTTTATAAACGACATCGTGTACGACAACCCGGAGGCCGTGCAAAACATTATTGACGACGCGAACATCAAGGACCAGAAACGCCGCTCCAACCAGTCGATTGTGCACCGGCCCCGGCCCATTCCCCGGCACCACGAGAAGGACCGCGCCATCTTCCCCGCCGAACCGTCTCCCAACGAGGCCGGCCACCGCCGCAACAAGTCCGGTGGCTCGATCGTCGGCCGCAAGTCCGTTTTGCACTCGGAACCGGGCAGCCCAACACATTTGCCGCCGTTGCCCCTGCCACCGAAGAACATGGGTTTCAAAATGGAGCGTCCTAACGCAGACCGTGCCCACCCCAACGACACGAAGAGCATGACATTTGACGAAAAAATGACGCTCTTTTTCCCGACACCACCGAGCGGTGACGTAAAAGCACGCCGCCGGTCGTCTCTGCCGGACCTGCCGCCCATTCCCGCGGATTTTATGCCTATCAGCATGTCGCCCATGGACGATGGCTTCGACGCCGACACCAACAACCGTCTCTCGCACAGTACAGCCAACACCGGGCGCACATCGATGAAGACCGAAAACATCCTGGAGGTGGACGAGCTGCCGCAGCGCAACGTGGACCGTATGCGGGAAGCAGACGAGGTTGGCAACTCCTGGTTTCCAGGCATCGCGAGCCACAGCACGACGCCTTCCACGCACACCAACAGTGTTGCCACAGCGAGCAAGAAGCGGGCTTCCTCTCCCCTTCTTCCGCCCGTCCGCGATTCCACTACGACAAACAGCACGGACGCGCGCTCGACCAATTGGAGTTCCGTCCACTCGCCGGGCGTCGCCGTGCCTATTCCAGCGAGCCGGCAGGTGGCACACAGCACCTACATCAACGGCGACCGCAGCGGGACCAACAGCGACCTACCCAGTTCTCTGTCGCCGTTGCCGGCGACGACGTACAACAACCGGGCGCCTTCGCCTCCTACGTCTGACGAAGACGACGAGCAGTGGCAACTGCGCAACGAAAAGCGTGGGTCGCAGTGGCACCGCCGAGTTGGCGACGATTGCCCGACTTTTTCGGGACGCAAGGACAGCATCCGATCGCGGAAGATGCCGCCTCCGACGCCCCTGCTGCTGAACCCGTCATCGACCAAGAACCCAGTCATCGTCAAGGCGGCGGAACCGTCTCCGCTCGAGTCGCCGGAGCAAGCGCTTGCGTACATCCGGGCCCAGCTTCAGAAATACGAGGAGCCAGGTGTGGACGCAGCAGAGAGCCCCAGCCAGCGCCTCGCGCTGCTGGACAACCTCGAGAAGGAGATGGACGCGCAAGCGGGCCACTGGCAGGACATGCAGCAGAACCTCCGAGACTCGTTGTCGTCGATGCAGACACTCACGCCCAGCGCCGAATCACGGCGCCAGTCCGCGATCGCCAGCCGTGACCCGCCCAAGGACGTCAACCCGCCGAGCAAAGCGGCAACGGTTACTACCAGTGCAAGCATTGGGGCCGACCGCAGAGCCGCCCGGCGCTCTCGCATCCAGAGCGGGACCCTGGGCCGGTCCACGTTGGACGATGCTATGGTGACAAAACCAGCGGCAGCTGCCGTCGGCAGCGTCACGAGCAGACCCGCCCGCAACAACAAGCAGTACGCTATGGACATGGCCGCCCTCGGCAGCCCCACCCCACCAGACTCGGACGATTCCGACGATGCCGGCGCCAAGCAGTCCCTCCGCCGGCTTCAAAACATCGGAGCTGTCGTGTCAGCTACCCCGGCAGCAGCCAAGGTTGGGCCGAAGAAGACGGCCGCGGGTGCTCGGACACTGTGGACGCCTGCGCCCAAAAAAGCCACTGTTGAGTCGACAGCCGCTCTTTGGACTCGTGGTCCTAAGAAAACTTACGAGCCGATGGCCATCTTTGCCATGTCTTCGCTCTCCAGAAGTTCGTCCTCCTCTGAACGACCCACAAGCAAAAAGAGAGGGGATACTGGCTCGCTCTCAATTTCTTCATCCGCGCTGTGGACGAAGGAAACGAGTCCGCCAACCATGACAACGCACTTGTCTACTTGTCTTTGGGCGGCCCCTCAGCAAAAACAGCAGCAGCAAGTAGAACAACAGCGGCAGCGGTCGGACCAGGAATTGGACGCCGAATTTCAGTCTCAGCAGAAGATGAACGAGCTAGAGCTTGAGATGGAGGCTATGGAGGCAAACCGCGAGCAGCGGTCGTCGTCCTCGTCCACGTCCAGTGTGTCGCAACGGGCACCCCGGCCCCTAACGCTGCGGCCCCCGCGACGCAACAAGCGCGTCACCATGCTGCCCGACATTGTTGAGAGCCCCGAGCCGCTGCCGGACAAACGCGGTACCCTCGGCATCTTCCAGTTCCCCTGGGGCGAGCGGTCCGACACGGCCAAGGTCCCGTCGCGTGGCGTGCCGTTTATGGCCATGCCGGGCACCATGGCCTCGGGTGGTGGGCAGATCAATGCGGCGCTTGAAGCGCGGTCTAAACAGTTGGAGGCCGCCGAGTACTCGTCGTCGTTCTTTGATGATTACGACGAGGAAGAGTACGACAACGACGATGACGACGACGATGAAACTAACGAGGACGGGGACGATGCTGGGTCAGACGAAAATAACTCGGGCAGTGACGACGGCTTCGACGAGAGCACGCTGTGGGAGATTGCCAGCCTGTTGAAGACAGAGCAGGTGCCGTCCAAACTGAGCCTCTTCCCGCTGCCGCTGTCGACCGGCTCGGTCGTCGGTGACTACATGGATGCGATGCATTCCGGCGAACAAAACAGCGAATACGGACACGGCGAGGAAGAAGAAGATGATGATGATGATGATGAAGGCATGGAGGTCAACGAGATCTTGGTCGGCTTCCAAGAACGCAGCAGCTCCAACAACATGCGGTTTGCCTCGGAGCTCTGGAGCAACCAGGCAACCCAGAGGTCTGTGGCAGCAAGCAAACAGGCGCCGGCCATCGCGCAACCAGACGAGGAGACCTGGAAGGCGTACAATGCCGTCGGCCAAGCTGCCACCGTGCGGGCAAGACCCCGCAAGTCCGAACCCGCCGTCGTGGAGACCAACCGGCTGTGGTCCCAAACGTCTTCGTCGTCGTTGTCATCTTCTGCTGCTGCTGCAGCAGGCGCCAACCGTTCGAGTTTGTGGACGCCATCCGCGCCTAAAAAGGTGCACAGCACAAAGACAGCGGCACAGATCCCTCGAGCTAGGCGAGCCGCTGCCGCGAATGCGCGGGCCTCCAAGATGGCGAAGACGCCGACAACGTCGGGCCTCCTGTGGGCGCCCAAGCCCACGCCCAAGGTCGACACCACCAAGCACCATCTGTTTGACCGTGACGTCGCCGCCAAGGAGAAGCTGCACGCTCCCGTCCGCACGACCACGCTCGCACCCGCCGCCGTAGACATGGTCCGCGTGCCGCGGTCGCTGACCCACCTGCCGGCGCTGCGCCTGACGTCGACCAGCCTCTGGACGGTCGCGTCTGCGTCCGCGGCCGTCGACAACGCCCAATACAACTGGATCATGGCCAAGGACCCCAAGACGGTGCCCTTTGTCGTGGACGACGTCATCCCCGCCAGCAGCGTCGGCGTCAAGCAGCCGACGTGGTGGGAGCGCATGCGGGCGCGGACGGCGGGGTCCACGGCAGCAGCGGCAGCGCAGCGCCGTCTTGACCCCATTGCCTTAGCAGAGAAGAAGATTGACGAGGTGCGCATGGCGCTGCAGACGACGCCACGGCGCCCGCCGATGGCGTCCAGCCAGGACTGGGACGCGGCGCTGCAGGCAGCGGTGGCTGCGAGCGGCTTGACGCAGCCGCAGCGGCGGCAGCGCATCAGCGCCACGGCCAGCGCGTGGCAAGCCGCACTCGACGAGGCGGCGGCCCGCAGCTACCCCTTTGACGCGGCACGGGCGCACCCCGCGGCGGCAGCGGATACCACGTCGCCGTCTTCTCGGGACGCCGAAAACTACAACGATGTGACCAAAGTGCACCCTGTTTTTGTCGTCGGCAAGCCGACAGCGGTAGTGGAGGCCGCACCCGTCCAGATTCAGCTGCGCGAGGCGTCGCCACAGGCCCTGGCGGACGACGAGGACGCCAGCTACCGCGCGCACATCACGGCCATGGAAGACCAGGCGCGGGCGCGTCTGCAGGCGCTGGAAGGCGGTGCCCGGACCGGTGGTGTGGTGCTGCGGTACTGAGTGTTACAGGCAAGCAGGAGGGCGTTTGATGTCGTAGGAGGTGAAAAGGGATGCGCGTGTGTGTGAGTGTGTATGGGGGTGTGTTCTGTAGCATGATGCAAGACACCAGCGCTTGGTGCTTGATCCACTCGTTTTCATCTGTTCATATTTCTTCATATTCGTTTTCTTTCATCTTTTGTCGATTTTTTGTGGGGGATTGCGATTATTGGTTTTTTTTTATTTTTGTTTTTCAGTCTTTTCCACAGAGAATCTTCTGTAGTGAAACCAAAAAAAAGAAAAATAACCGTTTTATTCAAAGCTTTTGAAATTCATCCAACTACAAAGTCAAAGTCTAAAAATAAAAATGAACCCCTATTTCCGGGTATCTATTCAAAAAACGCTACACAATACCCCATGAAACCCAAACGTACATACACACATAACATGGGTTGTGTTTTCTCTATCCCGTTTTGTGAAGCCCCATTGCGTTCTGTCGTTGTCATCCTTCGTTTACGAGCTTTTGTCTTTTGATTGTTGTATCTGTCTATTTCTGTCTCGCACAATTTCGTCGCCGTTTCTCAAAGCAAAAAAAGAATAAAAAAAGAATAAAAATGCGGCACCAATAACCACCCAAACGACTGTTGTTTCAGTAAAAAAAAAAAAAAAAGCATGGCAACCTATTCCCAAAGCAAATATCAACTCATAACGAAAGAAGGAAGCGGAAATTCAAAGAAATCGATCACTGCGCCGCGGCAACCTCATTCACCTGCTGCTGCTGCTGCTGCTGCTCCGGGCTCGGCGTCAACCGGCGGTGGAACACGGGCGTCGCGTCCACGCCCAGGGCGGCTGCCCCCACCGGCGCGGCCGCTTCGGCGGGAATGCGGTCGCCCATGCGGTCGGGCACGAGGTCGAGGTCGCTGCTGGTGCTCATGTTGCGCTGGTGGTGCGGGTGGCCGTGGCCGTGGCCGGTGTCCGCCAGCGTCGGCGATGCCGCGGGCGTGTCGGGCGCGCCGGGCACGACGACGACGTTGGGGATGGATTTCGCCGAGGGGTTGACGGGGGCGGGGATGACGAGGGGGGTGGTGGTGGTGGCGGTGGTGGGCGTGCCGGAGGAGGGAACATCCGAGGATGCGCCGCCGCTGGCGGCGGCCTCCGGGTGCCGCACCCGCAGCCGCGTGGGCAGCGCCTGCTCGAACCCCTGGGTCCGCGCCACCTGCTCGATCGACTTGAAGTACGTCACCGTCTTGACGCGCAGCTCCAGCGTCGCGTCCGCGTCGCACACGACCAGCGGGTGCGGGTGCAGCTGCAGGCTCGACAGCGTCCACATGTGGTTGACGCCTTCCTCGATGCACTTTTGCAGCGCGAGCGCCTTGCGCGCGCCCAGCACGACGGCCACGACCTCGCGCGCGTCCAGCACCGTCTGCACGCCGACGGTCAGCGCGCAGCGCGGCACGTCGTCGATGCGGCCGCCGAAGAAGCGGCTGTTGGCGCGGATGGTGTCGTAGGCGAGCGTCTTGACGCGCGTGCGGCTGGCGAGGCTGCTGCCGGGCTCGTTGAAGGCGATGTGGCCGTCTTCGCCGATGCCGGCGAGGAAGAGGTCGATGCCGCCGGCGTCGCGGATGGCCTGCTCGTAGCGCACGCAGACGGCCTCGGGGTCCGGGTCGGTGCCGTCGAGCAGGTGGACGTTCTCGGGGCGGACGTCGACGTGGCGGAAAAAGTTGGTCCACATGAAGGTGTGGTAGCTGGCCGGGTGGTCGCGGGGCAGGCCGACGTACTCGTCCATGTTGAAGGTGACGACGTGGCGGAAGGAGACGCGGCCGGCGCGGTAGGCGGCGACGAGGCGGCGGTAGACGCCGAGGGGGCTGCTGCCGGTGGGCAGGCCGAGGACAAAGGGCCGGTCGGCGGTCGGGGCAAAGGTGCGGATGCGGCCGACGATGTAGTCGGCGACGTAGGCGCTGGCGGCCTCGGCGTCGTCGCGGACAATGAGTCTCATTGTGGTGTGTGTGTGAGAGGGAGTGTGGGTAGAGTATAGATGGCCAGAAGAAAAGTAGTATTAACGAGCAAAGTGTGCAATGTTTCTTAAGTTTTTTGTTGAATTATGAAAACTATCACGAGAAGTGGAACTACGAGAACAAAAGAAAAGAAAATAGAAAAACAGAAAAAAAGAAAAATGTAGGAAGGGAGACGCGCAAAGGTAGAAACCAGATATAGTGGCAAAAGGAGTCCGTTTGATCATACACACACAGCATAGACAGCTCCGTCGATTTGCTCATCTGATCCTCTTTCTCGACAGCTACCTATCCTAGGTATTCTTTTCCTTGTTGTTCTGCACGCTTCCAGGGTCACAATCACCTGCTCTCTGCAACTCGTCACCACCACCGGCCTGTAAGCGTCATTCGTTCTTTGTGCGGTGCCTTGGTGTTCCCTCCTTGTACGTCTTCCGTTCTCCCCCGGACAGGCCTCGTTGGGAAAAAGAAAAGAAAAAATTAAGGTGGACCAACCGAGCTACGTTCAATGAGACAAGGGAAAAAAAAACCAGGAAACAAGCCGGAGAGCAAAACACCGGGGAAGTGATACAACAACCCGCACATACTGTGTGTTCTGAGGGGACAAAGACGCTACGGTCACCGGCCGCGCCGGAGGGGACGAGGGAAAGGCTACGGGAGTGACGGAGTAGATGGAACGTTGTCTGGCGAAAGCTCGCCTTCACATGCCATTTTTGGGGTATGAGGTCAGCGGTTAGTCATCGGACGTCGAAGAAAAACACACAGAAACCGCCACCCACTTTATCAGATCGCGACCGTGCGCGCTAAAGACAATGCGCACTGTCCTTGGGTCGACGATCAGAGTAGTACGAATGCTGGGTGCACTTGTCAATGGACGGTCCACCACGCGCTTTGTGTTGTACATCCACTGCAGAATTACTTCCCCATACAAGGCGTTCTTCTTTGGCAGACGATGCCGGGCGACGGTGGAGCAGACGCAACGTCAAGGGAACCGTGGTCAGTCCTGGTTGTCGGAAAAAGGAGAGAAAAGGAGAAAGGAAGAATAAAAGTATAAACGAGAAAAAAATAAAGAATAAAAATAATAAACGGAGAAAAGAATAAACGAAGAAAACGAATAAACGATCAAAACGAAGCTTGGTTCCAAGGTAGTATAAAAGGCGGAGCGAACATTGCCTCTGGAATAAGGTTTGGCGAGGGTTTTGAAAATGGGCCGAACAGCAACAACACGGTCGAAACGGAGCTTTGATGGGTCTGCTCCGTACAATGAAGTCCTTTTTTTGTATGTCTCATTTCGTTTTTACAGGCATGGCTGCTCGGTGCCGAACCGCCGGGTGAAAGTGCTGGCAGAGCAATAACGGGCGAAAACAGCAAAGTTCGAGAACAGAGACGCCAAGAACGGGACAGGAAGAATCGAAAAGGAAGAAAAGAAGGAACGATCTCTGCCAAGAAGTCAAAAAAACAAGGGAGGGCTTCCGATATACGGTAGTCCTATCGAAGGAGACGGCAAAAAAAACAAGCGGTAGTCTAGAACGAGAGCCCCATACTATACGGAGTTGGATACTATGAGAATAGTTTGTTTAATGCAAACAACGGAAGATTAACAGAAAGGATATTTCCATCTCGGCTGCCGTCGTCTTCTGGTTTTCGCCTTCAGGACTGTGGCGCATTTTCTCGACCTTTTCAAGCCACAACACAAAAGCTCTCTTCTCGCCTGAGCTTCAAAAGCATTGTACATGACTTCCCTGTTCAGGCAAGTGGGTCTGATTAGACGCAACGGACCCGGCGTCCCCACCTTTACCCAAGGGAGAGGGAGGACGGCGCACGCCTTTCTCCGTTGTTCTTTCTCCGAGCCTCCTGTTCCCCATTGAAGGCAACGTTACAGCCTTGGAGTACAAAGTGACTTACGTCGGAAGTGTCTGGGCGTATGAACCAATCGGGGGGGAAACGACGCCATACTTTGGCGGGAAGCCCAATACGGGGCGTAACCAGAGGAGCACACCACCAAAAGAACAGCCTTTTCGTGGTTTTACCGTTTTTTTTGTCTTTTTTTTTGTCGTTGTTTTCTGTCTTTTTTCTGTCTTTTTTTCTGTCGTTTCTTCTGTCCTTTTTATGCGGATCGACTTAAGAAAGTGAGAATACGAGTGAGTACGAGTACAACTTAAAGTCGATCGTCCTCTTACGACCAACCGTAATACTACCTTGTTGAGGAACAAGAGGACGATCGTCAGCGCATTGGACGGGTCCTTGCTTGTGGGTTTTGGCGTGGGTTCGGGGTCGTCGTATGTCGTATGCGTAACGGTACAGCCAAGGCTCCTCGTTTCTGTCCCCTTTTTGCCTTGTAGCCGTCTTGACGCGGCGCGTCTCTCTCGTTGCAGTGGGCTTTGTTTGAGCATTCTCTCGTGTTGCGCGTGTTTTGTTTTGTTTTCCGTTCTGTGTTGGTGTTCCGTTGTGTTGTTATACGCAAATATAGAAGACCACGATCTAGGCATTACTCCACTGTAATCCTCCACTATACGAACCCATTGGGACGCCTATACAAGCCCCAATTTCTAGGGGCAAGCCCGCTGCGGCTGCTGCGTACTTCCCGATTTCATTTACCATCTTTTATTTTCTCCTTTGCTGGAACCTGTGCCTCGACCTTTTGTCTTCCGCAGTATACGACTTCCCTTGATCGACCGGTTTCTTGGCAACACTCATATCTCCTCCTGCGAATATCCGCGGTATGTGAGCCGCTCCTTGTTTTGCTTTGCTTGCTTCTTGTTGCCCCCTTTTTATATTGCTACGATACCACTTTTTCCCGCATAGCAAAATACGGCCTTTTTTATTCATTTTTCTTCTTTCACCCGCAACGAGACTATCTAGAACGCGCGTACTGTGAAGAGGCACTTTCTTCCTTGTGTTCTCTTTTTGTGTACCGTTGTTGCTCATGATTTGGCTGCTTCTACCGTATCTCGTGGTCTCAGCCATCACCCTTGTTTTTTATTTTTTCTTATATAGGTTTTTTTTTTTTTCCATTTCCCAAAGTAAGACCTTTAAAACCCTCTTGCCCACCCTTGAGCTACCTCCGTCAAGGGAACACCAACGCGAGCCACAAAAGAAAAACAATCAAAATACGCGAGCACAAGCCCGTATAGTTTGATGGTCGATCTTGATTTCGTTTTCTCTTGCCTCCCACTCTAGGGTGGCTTCTTTCGTGGTTACGTGGTGCACGTTGTCGTACTCTTTCTCTTGCTCTCTCACTCCCTGACGAAACGGCATACGACCACGCCAACAAGCACGCCAACGGCAACTAACAGTGGGCTGGTTAATACGTATTACTTCCCGTACACTACGGGGGAAACGCTACCATACCCACCCATTACATTACGCCATCCCCGTATAAAATACACAACGATACCACCACTACCACCACTACCACCACTCCTCTGCGGCAAAACTCCACCCCAGCCAAAGCGAACAGAGAACCCACCCGTCCGACGCCACTTGTTACAACAGAAAAAAAAGGGAAGAATTAAGACAGATTGATCTTCTCCCGCTGACTCTCTGGCCCAAGCCGGTTTCCCTCAAAAACCCACCGCAAGCGACCAGCCCCCGTTTCCGTTCAGCAACCTTCGAGGACAAACCAAACAAGACGGAGGGCGAAGCCTTGCAATTGCTACCTTCTAGCTTGGGAACGACAGTTGTCCGGGCGTTTGTCTGTCTGTGTCTGTGTCTTTCTCTTGCAACACGTCTCAACGTTCGCTGGTAGCTGTGGCTTACCGCGACCAAACACCCCCCTTACAACCACTATACCGCACGCCCCCGTCCTTCTTCCGTCCTCTCTCTCTTTTCTTAACCTTCCCTTTCTTCTCTCCGACCCTCTTGCAACATACGCCGTACTACGAGACCAGAGGAGGAAAAAAACCCACATACCATCCACAGCATCAACAACGTCGGGCTACCAGTTTAATTTTTTTATTTATTTTTATTTGTTATTTTTTTTTACACCTCGTGTTGGTCTGTGGACAACACGTTGTTTCTTTGGCGGGTTGCTTCCCTCCCCCCCCGTCACTTTGCCGGCCAACTGCATCGGCTGCGTCCTTCTTTTTCTCGACAAGTTTCCCGTCACTCATTCTTTTGTCTCACTCCCTTCTTCGTTTGCGTTTGGCAACTCCCAGCATTGCTCCCACACTCTCTCCGTAATTGCTCCGTTCTCATTCTTGTCTTCCTCGTTTCTCGTTTATTTTCACCGTACAGTCTTACACTACCTTCTCAAGGGACAATCCGCCCTTGATTTTGGCATTTCTGGCATTTCTGGCATTTATTTTATATCTCAATTCTTTGTTTATATGTCATGAACCACCTGCCTTTCCTTGCTTCCTTTTCTTCGTCTTTTTCTTCTCCTTTCTCTTCTTCTCCTTCCTTTCCCCTTCCCTCTTCCTCCTCCTTCTCCCTCTCTCGACCACCCCCCTGTCGGTCATGCAGTCACTCGCTTCTGCCATGACAGCCCTCCGCAACGCCCTCGTCGCCGCTCTTCGCTCCCTCATGAAGGGCAAATCCTTCCTCCAGGCCCTCCTGGCCTTTTGGAGCCGGCCGTCCTCGCTCAAGGGGACCCGGAAATCCACACGCCGCGCGTCGTCCGCTCCAGAAAGCAACAGCAGCAGGCAGGCAGCCGGAGCAGCAGCAACAGCAACAACAACAGCTGCTGCTGCCGCATCAGACTCTACAGACACATCAGAAACCGAGACTGCAACGACGCCAGAAACTACACCGGCGACCACACCCACGACATCGCCCGCAGCATCCCCATCCGCCTCCTTACCAAGACCCGATTCAGCCACCACCCCCACTCCTCCTACGACCACGCTGGATGCCTTCTTGCAGGACGCCGAGCGGCTCTTGCTGGAACCCGTGCAGGGGGACCGTCTGCGGTTGTTTGCCCGCCAGCTCCAGGACCAGTTCCGGGACCGCCTGCTGACCAACGCCGCCTGCATGCTGCCGTCGTACAACCACCAGCTGCCGACCGGCCGGGAGCGCGGCCGGTACCTGTCCCTTGACGTGGGCGGGTCGACGCTGCGGGTGGCGCTCATTGCCCTGCAGGGCCGGCAGGATGGGGGGGCTATGTCGTCCTCGCCGCCGTCGCCGCCGCCCTCCCCGGGAAGCAGCAGCAACGCCGACACCGACGCCGATGCGGGCAGTATGCGCATCCTGAGCATGGCGTCGTTCCGCATCACGCCCGAACTCAAGCAGCTCGAGGGCATGGCGTTCTTCGACTGGATGGCAGCCCGCATCCTCGAGACCGTCGAGCAAGTAGACGAGGGAAACAGCCACGCCGGCAGCAGCAGCGACGCCCCGCTCTCCGTGGGCCTGGCCTGGAGCTTCCCCATTGAGTACGTTTGCGGCTTTCTTTTTTTTTCTTTTTTCTTCTTAACTGCTTTGCTAACTCCCCTCCTAGACAAACGTCCCTCCGCGGTGGCCTGCTCCAGAGCATGGGCAAGGGCTTTCTCGCCGCCGACAGCCTGCTGGGCCGGGACCTCGGCGACATCATCCAGGCCGCCTGCCGCGCCCGCGGCTTGCACGTCGCGCTGGCCGCCATCGTCAACGACTCCACGGCCGCGCTGCTGTCCAAGGCCTACGTCCACGCGGCCACGCGGTTCAGCCTGATCCTGGGCACGGGCGTCAACATCGCCGCCCACCTGCCCGTGCCGACCGTCGGCCGCGCCAAGTTCGGCACCCGCCCCGCCGCCTGGTTCGCCGTCGCGAGCCACGTCATCGTCAACACGGAGCTCGGCATGTTCGGCCACGGCATCCTGCCCGTCACGCGGTGGGACGCCCTGCTGAACGCCGGCCACCCGAAACCGACGTTCCAACCGCTCGAGCACATGGTGTCGGGCTACTACCTGGGCGAGGTGTGCCGGTTCGCGCTGCTCGAGGCCGTGGCCGCCGCGGGGCTCTTTGGCGGCGTGGCGCCGCCGTCGCTGCGGGTGCCCTACGCCCTCGACACGGCGACGCTGTCGTTGATCGAGTGAGTTGTGTTTTTTTTCTCTCTCTCTTTTGATGCTGTTATTTTTCTTACAACTCCCAGGGACGAATCCACGTCGCTCAACACGGCCGTGGCCGTCTTCCAGGCGCAGCACCCCTCCGCGGTGCCACCGACGGCGGCCGACATGGCCGCCGTGCGCACGCTGGCGTCGTTGATCTCGCGGCGCTCGGCCGCCATCGTGGCCGCCTCCGTGTACGCGCTGTGGGCGCTGAAGGCCGAGACGGAGCGGGCAATTCTGCTGGGTCTCGCCGACGCCGACGCCGCTGCCAGCACCAACGGCAACGCAAATGGCTATACAAAGGAGAACGACGGCGAAGGCGAAGACGCAGTCTCACCGAGCGTTCTGGCTACAAACCAGGCCGCCAACGCCCGCGCCGAGCTGGACATTGTCCAGGCGCGGACGGTGGTCGCCTTCAACGGCTCCGTCATTGAGCGGTACCCGCACTACCTGGAGCGGTGCCAAACGATGATCAACGCGTTGTCGTCGTCGTCGTCGTCGTCAGCGGCCGAAAGTATAGGTGAAAGCCAAGAGCAGCAGCAGCAACAACAACAACAACAACAGCCCGCCATCATTGAGTTGGTCCCGGCAAAAGAAAGCTCGCTACTCGGTGCGGCCGTGGCGTTGGCCTGCCTCGGGGCATGAGTTCCTTGAATTGACTGATTTATTCATCACTTTTCTCAAAAGTTCTCTTTTTGTAGGCCACGTTTGGTCTCATGTTATACCCTTGTTTTGCTTCCGCCAATGTGTCTACACACCCCTAGACATACCCTCCGTACGTACATAGACGCCCATGTTTGCTTTTTTCTGTTTTCTGCTTTTTCAGCCGGTTTGTTCTGCATAAATTCTCGGTGGGGAGCTTCAGGCAGGTGCTCAAGGGATTGGATCTTGAAAGCCATATAAGCCTGATCATATTTATCACTTTCAAAATAAATGGCGAAACGAAGGGATGAACCGCCCCCAAAAAAGCGTAGACAATAATAGAACACAATTGATTGAGCATCTCCGAAACCGAGCAGACAGACAGAACCGAAAAAGACCGAACGGAAACGAAACGCCTTTCAAAAGCCAAAAAACCCCTAAGATTCCTGGAAACTAGATACCAGAACGCTCCTTTTCCAAAATGCTTGCCAGCAGGCCAAAACCTAGCCAAAAAAAAAGGAAAAAAAAGGGGGGAAATAAATCGATAGCGAGGACAGTAATACAAAGCAACCGACCGAAAAGGGAACACTATGTAACGCCTCACCATGTGAAATAACGCGAGACAACGTAGAAACCAGAAAAAAAATCTCATTTCATCATTCTTTCTGACCCCATAGAAAAAAAGGTTGAGAACCCTATTCCAAGAAAATGAGGATGAAAGTAGAGAAGAATTGCATCGAACAAAAGAACACGGATTGAATCGTTCTTATTCCTGCTCATTCTGCTGCAAAGTACCGCTTGGTCTTGCTGCGCACCTGTTGTGCCTTCACCTCGGGCGGGATGACGGTATGATGCACCACGTGTGGTCGGTATATGGCGTCGACGGGCGGCATCCTTGCAACAGAGTTAGCGCAAACACCCTTTCATGGTTTCTCCAAATACCGCATTGTTACGCATTGTCCGGCTTTCCTGCCTATCTACTCACCAGTCGTCTAAACTCAGAGGGAAATACTCGTAGAGCAGTTCGCCATTTTCAAACGTATTGTCGTCTTGGGCGACTGCTGATGCGGCGGTCTTTTCGTTCGTCGCTGTCGTCCGCGCAACGGTTGACGATATCGTTGGCAACGCAATAGCCGATACCGGTTTCGCGTGCGCGTACGGCGGGCTGGTCGACGGCGGGTCCGTCCCCGCCCGGTTGGGACTGCGTTCGTCTTCGGAAAGGGAGAGATTCAGGGGCACGGCTGTGCTATTCGAACGCTGTAACTGCGGTTGTGGAGGTTGGTGCAGTGGCTTCGAAACGATTCTGGAGGGCGTATCGCTTGACCATGCCGGCACGGGTGGCCGAGTTAGGCTTGGGGATAACGCAATTTTCTTCGTCGGGTGTGGGCTCTGTTGAGCATAGGCCTGTGTCCAATCGCTAGGTTGCTGTAGACGTTGTCAGCAACTAACCTACAAGAATAAAGTTAAGAGACACTATCGAGAAGTAAATACGCACCTGCATGCTGCTCAACAAATTGTAGCGCTGAAAATTTTGCGTCATCTCACCGCCGCTACTGTTGCTTCGGTGTTGTTGTTGTGGTGGTGCATGTGCGGAGACATCCAGACCATTATTCAAGGGGAGAGAATGGCGATCTTGCTGCTGCTGTTGGTGCTGCTGCTGTTGATGTTGCTGATGATGCTGCTGTTGGTGCTGGTGCTGT
The DNA here is from genome assembly GCA_002778095.1 of Fragosphaeria purpurea. NCBI lineage: Eukaryota > Fungi > Ascomycota > Sordariomycetes > Ophiostomatales > Ophiostomataceae > Fragosphaeria > Fragosphaeria purpurea. The sequence goes on from PCDL01000011.1 coordinate 1,365,356, forward strand.
TGTTGGTGCGGGTGCTGGCTTTGTTTCTTGTCAGCGGCCCCGCTGCTGCCGGTCAAAGGCACGTCGCGGCGGCTAACAAAGTTCCGCGGACTGCGGCCACGCACAATGACGGGCCCCGATTGCATCTCGGCAAGCTTGAGCCACTCGTCGCCTTCGTCGCCGACGCCCTCCATCCCGCCGCCTAAACCGCCACTACCAAGACCAGCACTGCCGGGCTTGATCCGTGCGAGCAGATTGATCTGCACCACGTAGTGCTGCTGCTGGCCCTTGCGGCGGCCGTTGTTGGCCGTTGCGTGCTTGAACTGCAAGCGCTTCCAGGAGATGGGGACGGAAACGCTGCCGTTGTCGAGCTCCTGTCCGTTGGCGAGGTCAATGGGCACATTCGGTGGCGCGCCGGCGATTTTGGCCTCCTCGTGTTGGGCGTTCCCCCCGCCGGTGTTGGTGCTGGTGCTGGTGCTGGTGCCGTTGCTGTTGCTGTTACCGTTGGCCGTGCCGCCTCCTCCGCTGTTGGCGGCCGTGGTGCTTTTCCAAGGAATGCAGATGATTTCGGTGGCCTTGCCTTCGATGCTTTCCACGGCCGTAATGGACGCCGCCAGTTCGAGGATCGAGACGTGCCGGCCTTGGTCGGTCACGGCGTGCGTAACCTGGCGTGGCAGGGTGACCTGGCCCGAGCACCACCACAAATTGCGGCGGTAGCACGTCAGCTCGAGGGGCCGGCCCGTGTTCTCGGCCGAGTAGACGTCCTCGGCGAGGAAGAACATGCCGCAGAGCTCGGCCGTCATGGCTGGTTCAGTAAACCGGCCGGCCTCGTCGACGATGGCCGCTTTGGCGACGGGGGCCGCGAAGCCTAGAAGCTTGTTGTCCAAGCCTTCGTCTTGCAGCGACGCAGACTCATGAAAGCCCTCGGGATCGTGTGGCGCCAGCTCGTATGGGCGGCCGGTGGTCGCGGCGGAGTAGGGAAAGGGGTCTTCGAACGTCGCCGAAAAGGTTTCGAAATCGTAGGATGGGGTAAAAGGCAGCGGTGCCAGGCCATTCACGTTGTCGCTGGCATTGTTAGTAGGAAAAATAGAAAAAATAAAAAAATCCAAGGGTAAGGAAAAAAGCAGAGAGAGCCGCCAGATGGGGAAAACTCGGACATACAGTAGAGCGTCGTCAAAGGTAAGATCCTGGTCAAAGGCACTCAAACTCAAGCCGCCGGCGTTGGCTGGATGGCTGACAGTGACGCCGAGCCCCAAGGCATCGCCGTTGTTGCCCGTGCCCACGGGGAGGGCCGACATGGGATTGTATGCGGCCATCGTCGCATTGTGGACAGCGGGCGTTTGGGGGAGAAACCGACGCCGCAAGCGATGCAGTAGGCAGCAACAAAGGAAATGCGACAGAAAGACGGACTTGGCGCGCAAGAAAAAAAGGTGCTGTCTTCTTTCTTTTCTCTTTTTGGGTGGGTAGGGTCCCGTTTATAGCAGATGTGAGGCCGGAGAACGTCCGACAAATGGTCCGCGAATGGTAGCTGATGGAGGGTGTCGCTGGTTGTTGTGGGCGGAGGCTTTCAAAGGGAGCGGCGCATGTTCATGTGCACGAGAACCGACTCTAGTACATACAAGCCCTAAAAAGTGAAGCTATTCAGAGAAGGAAAAGTCGCTGCTGACGGGAGAGAAAAGCGCGAAACGGACAACGAAGACGATGTCCGCCGAGGAGAAATGGGGAAGGAAGGAACAGATAGCGTCTGGTTGGTTGGTGCGGCCAGAAGCGGCAGCAGCGAACGAATGAACGAATGGGGGGGCAAGCCCAGGGAGAGGAGAAGAGGCTTTGTGGGAGAGAAAGAGGGGGGGGAGGAACACACAAAGAGGGCAGGAGCGGAGAAAGTGTGTTGGTGAAACGCTAGAGATAGGGAAGGGACGAAGGGGCCTAATCAGGGCCCCTGGTAGTGTGCGTGGGTGGGATTAGATAGGTAAAAGACGGGGGATTTGTGGGAATCGTCCACGGAGAACAGCAGTTTTAGAAGGAGCGAGATACTTACTATGCAGGCCCTACCATGATTAGACCGATGTTCTAAAGAAAGGGCGACCGGAGATCGGTCCTTCTTTTTTTAAGTTCCTTTTTTCTTTTTCCCTCGTTTTACCCACGGGGAAAGGCAACCGCGTAGTTCGTTCTTTCCCGTGACCCGTAGAGTAGTAGCACCGACGTTTCATTCCGGTGCGCTGTCATTTGCTCGCTTATTTTTTGCCTCTTTTCCTCTTGATCTGGATCTCATAAGAAAATACCTCTCTTTGGGCTTTTCGTAGAGTGACGATGTTGGTGATGTCGCTGACAGGACAATACTTGATTTTGAAGGATGACGTTAAGTTGCTTGAAAAAAAAACTACTTTCGGGCAATGTCCTCAAAAGAAAGAGACAAACAAATCTCCCAGTTCAGACACCAATTGATATCTTTTCAATAAAAACAGAACAGAATCAAAATGTAGCGATACACGTGAAGCATCCAGACGTACAATATATGGCATCACACATCACAGAGCCCAGCTGGCCCCATAGACAAAAACAACAAAAAGCAGACCCCGTGCCCACCCATCCCACAAGCCTACAACTCCGACGACCACTGCTCAATTAGCAAAAAGGGACATCAGCCTCTTCAATCCAACAGAAAAGAGACAAGAAAGGGACACTCACATTCTCTGGCGCGTTTGTGATCTCGTCAAACGCCTGCAGCACCTCAAACTGCATCGTCCGCAGCGGCTCGTACGCCTCGTCCACCACCCAGCTCAGCACGCTGCGCGCCGCCCCGTGCGCCTTGTTCTGCCGCACGCCCATCAGCGCCAGGCCCTGCAGTACCAGCGTCACCGCCGCCTGCGCGGTGCCGGGCGCCACCAGGGGCGCCACGATGCCGCCGGTGGCGGGGGCGCCGACATCGTGCGAAGTCGGAGTGACTGCTGCCGCTGCTGCTGCTACCGTCGTCGTGGCGTGGTGGCCACTGCCGCCGTTGCCGCCGTCGTCACCACCGCCGGTGGCGGTGGCGGCGGTGTGGGGGGCCCGCCCCAACCGTAACGGCTGTAGCGCCGGCAAGAACGTGGCCAGCGAGCTGCCGGGTCGGCTAACGATCACGGTGCCCAGCAGCGCGTGGTCGCCCGACGGGCTGCCCGCACCGCCCATGCCGTCCGCAGATGTCTCGGCGTCGGCTTTGATCTTGCTGTTGCCGTTGCCACTGCCGTTGCCGTGATTCGCCGCCTTGGCCCGTACGACGGCGCACGTCTTTGTCTCCGACAGCGCGTACCGGTACAGCTCGACGACCTCGGGCCCCGCCAGCGCGGCCACGTGGCGCAATACACCGTCGGCAATGTCGGGTCCCTGAATCAGGTCGAAGCTGATGCCGGCGCCGGCCAGGTGGCGCGTCAGACCCTCGGGCGGGCTCCAGCGCGCCAGGTCCGGGATCACAAGGTTGGTCAGGCGGCGCGGAAAGGCGACGTCCCAGCCGCCGCGGGCAAACCAGGCGCGCAGGCTGGCCGTACTGTTGCCGTTGTTGGCGTTGGTGTTGTTGTTGTTGCCATTGCTGTTGCTGTTGCTGTTGCTGCCATTGTTGTTGTTATTGCCGCCGCCGACGCCACCGCCAGTAACGGCGGGCGACTGTCCACCCACGGCCGACGGCGTCCCCGCAGCTGGAGTGGCGCCGGTCGTACTGCTGCTGCTACCGCCGACGTTGCCATCATCGAGCACGGGAATACCGGGAAACACGCCCGGGAAACACGTACCCAGCTGGATCTTGGTGATGCCCGGTTTCTGGGTCAGCAGCCGCAGCGCGCCCCGGTGCAGCGACCGCCCGACCGACACGTTGCGCTTGCCCGGGTCCACAAAGAGCCCGCCCAGGATGCCCGTGCCCGTGCTCGGCGCATAGTACGTCGCGCAGAAGCCGTACAGCGCCTGCGTGCTGCTGTTGCGCACGACGAGGTGCGCCTCCTCGAGGAGGCGGCCGGGCGAGTCACCGGCACCGGCACCGCCACCACCATAGCCCAGCTCAAACGCAGCGGCCGTTGCGTGCCGCAGGTGCTGCTGCAGCGCGGCGCCGCCGCTGGCGCGCGCCAGGGCCTGCAGCAGCTCGTCGAGCCCGTGGCCGTCGCGGTCGCGGTTGTAGGCCTCGACGAGCCAGTTGCGGCGCGACTTGAGCACCTTTTTGCTCTTGCGCAGCGTGCCCGGCAGCGTGCCGCTGGGGGCGAACTCGCCAAAGAGCGCGCGCACGAGCGCATTCATGGCCGTCTCGGTAAAGTCAAAGGTGCAGACGTACGTGCCGATGGACTTGTCCATGGCGAAGTCGTAGGGCGAGCTGACGGCCACGACGACGAGCGCCTTGTTCTGGCCGTTGGCGCGCAGCATCGAACACATCATGGCCACGTGCTTGGTGAAGCCGGCCTGGTACAGGTTGCGGTTGGCGTCGGCCGTCACGATGATGATGGTCGACGCGCGGTGGATCAGGTTCTCGTGCACGGGGCGCACGCCGTTGGCCGTGTACGACGTGTGCAGCAGCTTGCCGTGGCGCGCGCGCGCGAGCGACCGGCCCAGCCCGCGGAACACGCCCTCCCCGCTCATGACGGCGCTCCGGTCGCGGTGCAGCCAACGGTCGTGCTGCGTTGTTGCTGTGGCTGTGGCTGTTGCTGTTGCTGTTGCTGTTGTCGTCGTTGTGGACTTGGTGCTCTCCAGCGTCTTGGTGGCCGACGAGGCGGGCAGCGGCTTGACGAGCGGGGTCAGCAGGAGCAGCTCCTCGCGCTGGTGCATCGACCGCGACAGCGGCAACAGCTGGTCGCGGTCGCGCATGACGGTGATGGAGTCGTCGTAGGCCTTGCGCGACAGCGCCAGGTGCGCCGGGTGGATCTTGCTGAGCAGCGCGAGCCCCGGCGGCTGCAGCGCCTGGGTCCACGTTGTGCAGCCCTGTTTCATGTGCAGCACGCGGCGCAGCGACGTGAAGATGCGCTCGCGCGTCAGGATGCCGTTGGCGTAGCCGAGCTTGAGCCCCGCAATGGCCTCGAGCTGCACGTCGTAGGCGCGGCACAGCATGACAATGTCGCAGCCGGCCTCGACGGCCATGACGGTGCCGCCCTTGACGCCGATCTCGTGGCTGAGGGCCTCCATCTCGAGGCACTCGGAAAAAGCGACGCCGCGGAAGCCGAGCTCGTTGCGCAGCAGGTCGTCGACGACCTGGTCCGACAGGCAGGCGTGGCTGACGTTCATGGACGGGTTGGCGATGCCGCAGCCGCCGACGAACATGGCGTCCAGCCGGCCGGTGGCGATGGCGTTGCGGAAGGGCACGATGGCGCTCAGGCTCAGCTCCTCGAGCGTCTGCGTGATGATGGGGATGTCGAGGCTCGACCCCAAAAAGTCGAGGTTGCCGTACGAGGGGAAGTGCTTGCCGCACGTGGCCAGGCCGGCGTCCTTGTAGCCCTTCATGGCGGCGATGTTGTACTGGGACACCTCCTGGGGGTCGTCGCTGGTGGCGCGCACGCCCAGCGGCTGGTAGCGGGCGTTGGTCAGCACGTCCAGCACGGGCCCCAGCATCAGGTTGACGCCGCAGGCCGACACCTCGGTGGCGGTGGCCTTGGCGATGGCGTAGGCCAGCTCGGGGCTGCCGGCGGCGGCGATGCCCATGGCGCTGGGGAACTGGCAGATGTAGTCCTCGTCGAACAAGCTGTTGACGCCGCCATTTTCCTGGTCCAGCGCGATCAGCAGGGGGTACGGATGACCGGCCTGGTGGGCGATGGTCTGCAGTTCCTGCACCAGCTTGGCGGTTTCATGGGCCGCTGCGGTTTATGCACATTTGTGAGCGTATTGTAATATGATAAGGACACACTCTCTCTCGAAACGGGTTACAGACACACGTACACTTGAGGTTTTTGGCCGTCAGCAGAATCGAACCGAGGTGGTGTTCTTCGATGAGATTGCGGATCTGGGGCGTCACTTCGGTGCCGTCCCAGCCCATAATCAGCATCTGGCCGATGGCCCTGTAAAAACGAAAGAAATGGTAGCCATGTTAGTAATGTTATACTAACCATGACACTCGAAGTTTGCATCTTGCTTCACTGTTCATCCCGGTCAAACGGTGATACGGAAGAAGCCTGGAACGCGGACGGAAAAACCCGGAGTACAACCGGCTCCGGGCTCGATGCTTAATGTGGATTCTTTTTCGGCGGGACAACAACAACAACAACAACAACAACGACATGCATGTACATCGTGTCTGCATACGTACCAGTCAAGGTCGTCCCATAGCGGATCGAGATCGCCGTCTAAGCTGGTCGACATGGCGAATCGAGTAGCGAGGCGGCCCCTCCCAGAAAGGGAGAGCTGAGAAAAGGGAAAAAAGCTTGGGAGCGCCGAGAAAGCAGAAGGTAACCGAGACACGGGATACCAGGGGCGATCCCAGCTCACCACGGGAGAGAGGGGAGGGAAAGGGGAAGAGAGATCTTGGTGGTTTGCGAGGCCGTTCTGGTCACGTCATGGCCGCGGCGGCAGCGCGGGACGGCCAGGGACGTGCACGTGGTCAAGCCACTGCGGAAAAGCTAAGAGAGCGTATAGACACAATGACAAAGAAAAAAGGCAAGGACGAGCTAGAAAGGGGTGGGTTGTTGTTGTTGCTCTGCGGAGACGAGATGCGCCGAGGTCACGCAGCAGAAAAGAGCGAGTGAAGGGGGGGCGTGCAACGAGACTGCGTGTAACAACAGTGTCGTCGAAGCCAAAAGCAATCGCCCACTAAACAAAAGAAAGTAAAAAGGAAGGGGGGGCGTGTCGTTGTGAATAAGGTGGTCGTGGTTGTCGTCGTCGTTCGCAAGCCAGCGGAGCCTCGCAAAAGGCGCCGGGCATCGCGAACGAGGTCGTCCGCCGGAATAAGGGTCGACGTAGAAATCGCAGACGCTGATTGGCCGGAGAACAGCAGAGGACGAAAAAGGCAAGAGCACAATGCGGGGAGGGGTGAAATGGGAAAATGTGTGTCGCAACCAGCGCACTGTGTCGTGGAGGGCGCTATGCCACGCTACAACCATGCTTACGGGACGACTAGAACTAGCGTTGGCCCTGTGGCAGAACTTATGGATCGGACAGTGCGCGGCGCAACGACGCACCACAAGGCTGTTCGGCAACGTTACATTAGCGTCCCTGTATCGCAACCTGTAGGTACTTGCGGAGTAAACACACGGAGTACGGAGTAGACGGCGAAGAACCAACCAACTGCTACATTCCGCTTCTGGGTATCTAGCTGGCAACAGCTCGACGGGTCCAGGCTACCAAAAGTTGACCATCCGCAATTTTCGATCCCTTTTCGCCGTAGTCCTCCCAAAAAAGCTGGTCGGCGAATCCAGAGCGCTGTCGACCCACGTGTGTCTTTTGCTCTCGTCTCTCTTGGTGCTGGGTTCCTCTACGACGTATTTTGTAGAAAAACTCGGTGATGGATCAATCCAGCACGCCTGCCGCCGCCGGGACAGGGGTACAGTTAGGGCCTATGTATGTCCTTTTCTGTTGTTTCTCGCCCCCGTCATATACACCGTGTGTGGCGCACTGTACGTGATTCGGACCAAGTCGCACTACTAATACCTCAAAAAATGGTGGATGTCATACGTTTTGACGATGACTGGTAGCCGCAGCCCGGCGCGGAGGCAAACTAGGCATGGCTCGGAATGTCTCGGCTTTGTGCTGGGCATGGGAGCAGTGGTACTGAACTCTACCTTTTACGTACATCGTCTCAGCGAAGTCGATGAGCAAAGGATTGTTGCTTTGTGGAGAGAAACTAGTGGAAAAAGAAAGAAAAGAATAAGCAGAGATAAACTGCGTTTTATGTATATACGTTGGCGTTGATCTCCATCATTGTTGTTTCTTGCTTCTTGCATTGTCTCCTGTTTGTCTCCTCGTTGTACTTCATGGAGTCACCACGACGCATCGACAGGACTGTTCCGGTCCATCACAGCAAGAAACGACGAATAAAACGGACAGCAACGAGATAAGGGATTGATTTGGTTGCCTTTGTTGACATATATTTTTTGATAAAACGTACTCGCGAGAAAGCGTCCCAGAAACGTGACAATGCCCTCCGCCGTCACGACCTCCGCCCCGGCCTCGCCGACCTACGCCTCGGCGCCCTTTTCCCGCGCCCACGGCATCACCAAACTCACCAACTGCCGCCTCGTCCGCGGCGACGAGTTGGTGTGGGAGGATCTCTGGGTCAGCGCCGCCACCGGCAAGATCGTCCGCAGCCAGGCCGCCTTCTACGACGAGCACGTCCTGCCGGACCAGACCGTCGACCTCGGCGGCCGCATCGTCGCGCCGGGCCTCATCGAGTGCCAGCTGAACGGCGCGTTCGGCTTCAACTTCTCGACCCTCTTCGGCGACGAGGACCAGGGCGCGCCCAAGGCCACGTACGCCCAGCGCCTGCGCGCGCTCAACCGCCGCCTCGTCCAGACGGGCGTGACCGCCTACGTGCCCACCGTCACCAGTCAGACCAGCGACCTGTACCACAAGGTGCTGCCGTTCTTGGCGCCCCTCGCGGGCCGCTACGCCCGGGCCGCTGCCGACGGCGCCGAGTCACTCGGCGCCCACGTCGAGGGGCCCTTTTTAAGCCCGACCAAGAACGGCGTGCACAATCCCGAGGTGTTCCGGCAAGCCGCGACGTTTGCCGACGTCGAGGCCATGTACGGCGCGGTCAACTTGATGCCGGCAGCGGCGTCACCGACGGACAGCAACAGCGACAGCGAGAACGAGAACGAAGACGGCCACCGGCCCGCCATCCGCATGATCACGGCCGCGCCCGAGCTCGGCCACATGACCGACGTCGTGTTCCCCGAGCTGCACCGCCGCGGCATCGTCTGCGCCATCGGCCACTCCGAAGCCACCTACGAAGAGGCCGCCGCCGCCATGGCCCACGGTGCCACCATGATCACCCACCTGTTCAACGCCATGCGGCCCCTGCACCACCGCAACCCGGGCATCTTTGGCGTGCTGGGCGAAGCGTCCGTGACGGCGCCGACGACGACGACGACGACACCCCCAGAAGCCAGCCCGCGCGGCGCGTCCCGCCCTTTTTTCGGCGTCATCGCCGACGGCATCCACCTGCACCCGACCACGGTCAAGATCGCCTACAACGCGCACCCGGACGGGTTCATCCTCGTGACCGACGCCATGCACATGGTGGGTCTGCCCGACGGGCCCTACGACTGGACCAACGGCGACCGCCACATGCGGCTGGTCAAGACGGGCAAGGTGCTGCTGCTCGAGCACGCGACGACGATCGCGGGCAGCACGATCACGCTGATCGAGTGCGTCGAGAACTTCGTCAACTGGACGGGGTCGACGCTGCCGCAGGCGCTGCGCACGGTGACGGCGACGCCCGCGGCGATGCTGGGCCTGCAGGGCGTCAAGGGCGTGCTCGACCCGGGCGCGGACGCCGACCTCGTCGTGCTGTCGTGCGAGGGCGCCGCGCAGGCGACGCGGCTGCACGTCGACGAGGTGTGGAAGTTTGGCGTGCGCGTGCACCAGCGGAGTGCGGACGACGTGGAGGCGACAGCGTAGACAAAAAAAAAGGAAAAGAAAGGAAGAAAGAAAAAAAGAAAGCAGAAACGGACATTAGAACACTATCGATAGCAATGTCTACACAGAGCGACGTACAACTAGAACGAATGTTAGAAATTCAATGCGATCAACTTTGATGCAATTGCCCTTTATTGTGTTCCTCTCATTTACATTTGTTCCCGTCTTTGTAAGATGCGCGTTGTTGTTCAGCACCAGCAGTATGGGCACGTTTATATATATATGCACCTCTCCCAAGTGCTTGCTAGTCCAAAAAAATAGCAGAAACAAAATCAAAATACAAACCAAATCGAAACGCAACGTCGGAGTGAAAACGAGGAACGCAGTGGGACGAACCACGGTGCGAACTCTCTTCCCCCGCGTGCAATGTAGTTTTCGGTGCAAAAGCGGCACCCAACATATTGTACAAGCTCCAACCCCCCTCCCTACCTCGCATTCGTCGCCTCAAGTTCTACGCCGACGCAGCCAGCGCCTACGCCGCTGGCTGCACCGCCGTCAGGTAGCCGGCCCGCAGCAAAGGCAGCGGGTCAAACCCGAGGTCGTCATAGTTGTCGCTACCCTGCAAGAGGGTCTCCACGGTGCTTGGCCCTGCGCCCGTGGTGGTGGCGGCGGCAGCAGCATCGTCGTGGGGCGCAATCGACGCCACGGTGGCCGTTGCCAGGTCGGCGAGATGTTGCAAGCCCTGGACGGCCGAGCTGCTGCCGGTGTTGTTGCTGTTGTTGTTGCTGTTGTCGCCCTCTGTGGCTGCTCCAGCCGTTGTGTTTTCGTCCGTGCCGGCCGACGCCGTCTTTGTGGAGGGTCCCAGTCTCTCAGCTAGGGCCCTGCGTAGCGGGCCGTGCCAGAGCGACTCGCGGGTAGCGAGCCCGGCCGTTGCGGCGGCGGCCTCGTCCCCACCCCCCGTGCCGTCAACGTCGTCGCCGCCCGCCACGGGTGGTGGCGGGGCTGCGGGCGCCGCGCCGATCACCTCCAACAACTCGTTCAGGGCCTGCAGAGCCGCCGTGTGCGTCTTGTCGACGTTCGCCAGTTCGGCCAAGACAAACCCCGGCAGGACGAGGAAACAGTGGTGGAAGGGGCTCGGGATGGGACGGGTTGTGCGTTGGTCTGCCGCGGCGGCACCCGGTGCCGCCGCGGCAGCAGAAGGCGCATACGTCGCCACTGCCAAGGCGACGGCTGCTTTCGTGGCCCAGAGCACCTCCGATGCCTGCACCGACGGCTGCAGCAGGCACGCCAACAGACGGTAGTGCCAGTAGGCCAGATACACAACGGGATCGCTTTGGTCGGTCACCGTGGCCGGCAGGTCGACACGCCACATTTCCATGGCGGCATCCAGGTTGCGGCCAAAGATGGCGCTGGTACGCGGCAGTGACGCCAGCTGCGACACTGGCTCCGTCACTAGGCGCGAGATCGATGTGCCAAGGAGATAGGAGAGTTCTGCAATAAGCGTGTCAGCGAGAAAAAAAATCGGTATAACCACAATAAAAGAAATGGTGAGACCACATACTCGTAAATTGGTACGCACTCTCTCCCAGGAGCGGCCGCAACCCCGGGGACAGCACCACGGTGCTGTCCGGGATCAAAAGGGGCTTGCCGGTGGCCACGCCATTCCAGCGGTCCAGAACGACAAGGGACCACCAGGCACGCAGTGCCAACCGTGCTTCGGTGTCAAACTGTTCCGCTTGGCCGTCCGCACCACCAGGACCGGCGGCAGCAGCAGCGGCCGTCGCTCCAACCTGCTGCGCCGGAAGATCCATGCCGTACGCAACCGCAACCGCCCGCGCCAGCAACGCCGTCTTTGACAGGCCGCCGTGCTGGCCCTTCAGCGATGCGGGCCCGTAGCTGTCGGCTTCAATGGCCAGCAGAAGCAATGTCTGCAGATGGACCAGATCGTGGGCCGTCGTGCGAGGGCTACCCTCGGTCTCCCACTGCACGAGCAGGCCAAGCGCCGCCCGGCCACCGCCGCCCGTCGACGACGGCACAGACTCCACCAACGCGTCCGTGGCGGCCCGCACGGCAACAAGAAACGCGTGCTGCAAGAGCTGCGGACATTGGTCCAGAAGGTCCAGCATGCGTGTCCTGGTGCTTGCCAAAAAAGGAAGCGTTGGGTGTACGGCAGCGAGGTAACTGTCGCTGTTAGGTATACAACGAAGAAACCAACGCAAATAAACAAATGATTCCACTCAAGAACTAACCTGTTAAAGACGGCATCGCTCCACTCATGGAGCTGGCTGTCCACTGGCTCAGTCAAAGGCAGAAGCCGTTCCATATCCGTCAAGGGCGGCCGTGCAACCGCAGCGGCGCCCGGCGCTTCGGCATCCACCTGCGGTACGGGCGCAAGAGACACTGCCGAGTAGGGCGTACGCGTGACTGCAGCGCTGCCGGTGGGCGGCGATTGGAACGGATGGACGGCCCGCGGCGTCGATGCCCACGCGGCATGGCGGCTGTTGGCCGGGCTGCTCTGGGGCGTCTCACTCGAGATGCTGGTATAAGGCCGCTTTGCGTTTTCGTTGAGCGCATAGCCGGGATACGCCTCGGCCGAGTCTCGCCGCCCTCCGGCGAGCAAATCCAGGTTGTCCGCGCCCGCCGAGGGGCTCTGGTTGCCCAGCTTGCCTTCGATGCTGTTGATCCGGTCCGCCAGTTCCTTGATGTACCTACAGCCAACGTATGTTAGTATTGTGCGTCTCTTTTTTTTTTGTGTTTTCTCCCTTTCCTGATCATTAAACCTTCGTACGTACCCCTTGCTAGGACCCCTCTTTTGCGGCACACGGCTGAAGAGACACTGTACATGCGAACGCTGGCAGTTGGTGCACTGCGCCGTCTCCGACACGGAATCGCACTTAATCTTTTTGCGCCGGCAGGCGTCGCAGGCGCGCGACACCTTAGACCGTTTCCGGGGCGGGATATGGTCCACGCTCGCATAGGCTTGGTGGGCCATCTGGGCCATCTGCAAAGAGGACGGCATGTGGATGACCGCCTGCGAAGCGTCGTAGGCAACATGACCCTGCACGTCGGTATGTTGCACAAGGTTTGGGTCCTGTTCTTGTTGGTGCTGGTGTTGTTGCTGTTGCTGCTGCTGTTGCTGCTGGTCGTGCGGCTGCTGTTGTTCGTGAGGATGTTGGTAGGCCACATCGTGACCGACGTAGCCGCTTTCAACACCCTCCTCCTCGTCAGCGCCACCGCCACCGCCGCCTCCGCTGCTGCCGCTGCCACCGTCGTGCAAGTTTTGCACTCCGACGTCGTCGGCGGTACTGACGTCCTGGTATTCTTCTTCCTCGCGGCGCGCATTGGCCTCCCGCATCATAGGCGCCAATCCTTGGCTGAGCTGAGCAGCAAGCTGCAGCTCCTCCACGCTCACAAGCAGACGCCCACCCAGCGGCTGGTGTTGTTGTGGCTGCTTTTGTGTTTCTTGGTGTTGTTGTTGTTGCTGTTCTTGTTGTTGATCCTCCTGCTGTTCTTGCCCTGGTATTTGGCCATCCTGCTGCTGATGTGCATCCTGACCTTGGTTCTGGTAGTGTTCCTCACCCTCTCCCTGCTCGACTCCCGCGTGTTGCTCCAGAGATGCACCGCCATAGGCGCTGTCGTCTCCGTGTGCCTCGTTGTACGCAGCCTGTGGCTCGTTGTCTTCGGCCTTGAGCGCCCGCAGATGTGACTCCGGGTACGAGTCTTCCTGCTCGGCGGGTGGTGCGTGCTCCCCTCCGTCCCCGTCCTGCACCCGGCCTACCTGGCCTCCCGCACCCCCTTGGTCGGTCTGCATGGCTACGTCGGCAGCCAGCTGGGGATCGATGTGGTCAAAGTTTACATCGGCAGGACCCGTGTTGTAAAACGAAGCCGTGTCCTGTCCGTCATTCGCTGGCGTCGGATACGTTTGTGCCAGAACGTCGTCTGCATTGGTCCCGGGATTGCGCTTTTCCATGGAAAATTGGCGTACGTGAAGAGCCGGCAACAGACGCGTACAAGAAGCTTGGTTGTGCGGATTTTTCGGCGGACTCGGCCCAGACACGTCAAAATAGAAGCATGCAGCGGATGATGAAGGCAGGCCAACGACGGGGAATCAAGTTGGACACGTTCAATTCGCTTTCGCGCGAGCTGCTGCTGCTGCGGTGTCTGCTGGGGAAAACACAGACACTTCATCGCGCCATACGTCAGCCAATTGACCACATGTCACCATACAACGGGAACGAAAGGTCGACCACGACGTCTAACTCGCAATCTGCCATCGTTCTTTTTTTTGTCCTTTTTTTCTTCTTTTTCTCCTTTTACTCTTTCGGATCAAAAGAAATGTCGCGCAAAACGCGTGACTCGCCAGACGCGGGAAAACGACCAAATACAGCAAAAATACGCAAATACAGGACGCGAGGCAGACGTGTGCGGTGGTTAAAACAGAGAAAAGCGCTTGCAGGCCGCGTGGGAATTGCTTGCGGACGCGTGTAAGAGACGCAACTCACCTGGAAACCTGGAACTGATGATATTCCGAGATGGAGCAAAATGGCGGAAGAGGAAGAACCAGACGGCCGATGTGGGTTGTTTTGGGTGGGAAGAGAAGGAAGAATGGAAGAAAAGGGAAAAACCTGAACGCCGGTCCGGGTGGGAAATTTTTTTTTCTTTTTTTTGGTCTCTCGTAATATAAATCACGTGATGTTTATTTTGAATAATTAGTCATCCGAAATTGTAGCTGTTGTTGGAGGGTCGCGTCAGTTCTCTTGATCGTTGCGTTGGACGAGCCGAATTTGCCTCGTCGGTTTTGCTCCTCGTTTCTCTCATCAGAAAATATGGTTGTGATTCCATGCTCTCGAGTCGGGTATCAAGGAAACCATAAGAAAATGCATCACTCGTTTGGTACGGTTTGGTCGATGATGTCGTTCGGCTTTGAAGGATTCAGAAAGAAGATTGAGACCTGCTCGAAAGTGAGTGACGAGTGCACCACATTGCCATTTGTGTTCTCGTCTTTTCTCTGTTGATTGCTGCAAGATTTTGGATCAAGACTGGCGTCTTAAACGACGCTTTCCATACGACTCTTTCCTCCTTGAAAGAGGGCGAACCCAGCTCGCCTATGCCTCCGCTTGGCCTCTCGTTCGGGCACTTTTTGTTCCAGTCGTGGTCTCGATATGCAGAGCGAACTATGGTGGTCCTTGTGACGATCGGTTTGTGATTGGCATTGTTACTGCCTTTTGAGGGGCTGAAGGGAGGGGGAAAGATGGCCGTATCGTGACCTTGGTCGCCGCTCTCGATCGCGTGAGTTTCTGCGAACGGGGTGTTGGGGCCATAACAAATGGCATAGTTCGTGGCAACCGGTACGCTTTTTGTGGTTTATAGAGTGGCAGCACCGACAAGGGTGTTTTTCCCAATCGGGGTGTCTTTTCCAAGAGGAAAAGATCCGGTCCCGCTCCGCCTGTTCTACCGACAAGGTTGGTATGGAGATGCTCCTACAGGTACGCTGGGGATTGCAGCTGGCCCAGAGCAAAGGGGCGGGGCAAAAAGGCGAGCGCGCGGGGAAGAAAGGGCGAGAAATAAGGAGGCAGAAGGGGGAAAGGAAGAAAACGAAAGATGGGAAGATGATCCGGAAAGGGGGGGTGAGAGGAAAGCGGCGTATGGAGGCGGGCTACAACGCGCAGCAATCGCAGCAGTGCGTCTTTGCACGCTGGTCTTGTTCTGCTCCGTCGACGTTGAGGATGGTAGCGGAACATTTTGGGGCAGGCTATAGCAACTGGATCCTTACGAAGCTACGGCGTGCCATGATGGCTTGACAATCGTTCTCGTTCTTCCTCTGCAGCCGTTTCCATAATCTCGAGGCTTTAGGCCTTGTCATGTCGTGCTTTTACTTATTTTGTTTCCGTCGTGTACTTGTTTACCACTGATTCTGCTTCATACATAAGATAAACAGGCACACACAGAATGGTGTTTCGTGGTTGTAGCATATCTGCATTTTTGTGATATATGCTGCGCTACACCACCGCGAGATCTTTATTTGTGTTCTTCTTTCTCCTCTTCTTCTATTGATGATCCTCGTCTGGCTAGACGGGAAAGCGGGACGAAGTGCTGCCGGTCTGGTTACCAAGAGGCTGCTGAATGAAGAAAGGCAGAAGTCCACACTCTGTTCTTGTCGGCTTCTGGATCGTTATCGTCTTGGCGTGGGAGGTTGTCGTCGACAGTCAGCCCGCGAAGGAGAGCCATCTCGAGAGGGTTCAAAAGAGCGCTGTCGACTGAGCTGACCAGCTTTTCTTTTTTCAAAAAAACGGAACACGCACTGAAGACAACTTAGATTTGTCACACTTCAGAGCTACGTACGTTCCAAAGTGGTGTGCTCGTTGGTTTTTGGACAAAGAACTATCTGTGAACACTCCCAAAAGACGGGGCAAATGACGTTCGATACTGTGGGGAAAGCAATATGAACAGGCTCGCTTCAAACAAGCAAAATCGGAGCATTGGAAGGGCTAGACCGCCTCGTGCACTTCCTATATGTCCGTTGTGCTATTTTGCCGATACGTGTAGCCTGTATTGTATGTCTTGTCATGAGGCTGTGGTTACCCGCATGCCCTTTGGGTTGGGTTTTCCATGTTCGGACACAATGAGCTGGCTTGGACCCGAGCTGCACATCTTCGACCGAAGCATGGGTGTCACGGGACAGATCTAACATCTCTACGTTTTTTCTTTTTACCAATTTTTATGTCATTTATGAGACTGAACGGGTAAAAAAAATATTCGTGTTGGAACTCACTCGAGACCTACAACCACATATCATTTTCAAAAATGACATAATTGGACATGCTCCTATTCCTCAGTCCTCACACAAAAAGCCGTCACGTTTTTCTTTCTATCATTGTTCGTGGTGGCGGCTAAAGGGAGGATAGGGGGGTGCTCTCGTTCATCCAGTGTCTTTGCTGCAGCCACGAACCAATATTATTCTTCACAAAAAAAAAAAAAAAACAGTGGGCTAGCTTGTTTTAATCAAAGATGTAGCATATGAAAGGACATCCAACTCGGTTGCTATTTAAGACCTCGGAAGGAGAGGGACCTTGGATGTTATGGTTATTGTGGGCTGTGAAAACAAAGCAGTCCCAAAAGACACAAAATCAATACAAAACATATCCGTGGTACTTTTTATGTACGATTAACAGGCACAGCTCGGCCAACAAAATCCACGCAAAGGTAGGCCGATCGATTATGCTGATGGAAGAACACAGTGTTGAACAACGCAGCGATTTTTCGGTCTGAATTACGGATTTGCCGGAGGACCCCGGATCGTGGCAGATGGGATAAAACAAAAAGCCGAAGCCAGAGGGGCGGGCTAATGTTCCTTGGTCGGTTTCGATCGTGGAATACATATGAAAATTCAGCAATGTTGGACAGCTACCCAACTAAGGCGTTGAAACGTACGCGTATGGTGTAAATCATTCATCCGTTTGATTTCATAAACCACGGCCACCTAGGCGTCAATCCGTAGAAATGTGGGACTGTTCAAAAAGGAGTAAGGGCTTTGCATATATACGATTCTGCGAAATTTGTATCTTCACGTAATGCTGATCCGTCTGTTATTGTGTTCACGATATTCCCACGACGATGAACAGCATTGTAAGGCAGATCAATGTTCAAAAAAATTCAAATAAATCATCCTTTTCTAGACGTACTCATAAAGCTCACGCTCGTCGAAGACAACTGTGAATTGATACCCCCTTGGACGCCCGACGAAAGCTGAGAATACAGAGGAACTCAAGAGCCTCGCACGACAAAGTGTGTCGTCGCCAGTAGCCAGTAGTTCTGCATAGTGTAAAAAGTAAACTCGAAAGAGCAACATAAGTCTAACACCAATGGGTGTTGTCAAAGCCGTTGGCTCACACTTGAGGAGAGTGGGACAACGATTTAGCGTTGCGGTTGGTTGTTCTAAAACCTCTTGGTTTATGTCAGGGTCTCTGCCTAATTTTTCACATAAAACTTGCGAGCGTCATTCTCATACCGGAATGGGCTCTCGCTGCTGGTAAAAAAACCCACAAGAGTTTCACGGTTTGCCGACATGTCTACGTTCGATGGCCACATACGGGAGTTTCCAGACATACAAGGTATGCGTCTTGCACGTTCTTCGCATCGTCCCTCATGAGAGATGCCGCCTCGTCTGACATCATGATCCAGTCGACTACTTCCGCCGCACGCCCGAAACGGCCTCGCGGTGGCCCTTGGCATGCTTCCTCAGCCATGTGCATAGCGACCATCTAGTTGGCTTGGAAAGCCTACGGTCGCCTTTGTGAGTTTGGTCCAGTTGCTTCCTTTTTTCTTTTCCACAACACCATGGCGGTCGTGTTGTTGTTGTCGTGCTCACATTTTGGCCGTCAAAGCGTGTACTGCTCGGCGGCAACGAGGGCCTTGGTCCTGCGGCTCGAACGGTATCCCTGCCGCCTGAACTTCAACAAGGGCATTCTCGAGGCGACCAAACGCACATACAAGCACCTCAAGCACTTGTTGGTAAGCCAGAAAGGACATTTTGATGGACGCGGGAAAATCGAAGGCCATGCCTTGTTCGCTGATAGACGGCCTGTTCTGACTCGATAATTTTACTCTCAACAGAAACCCCTTCCTCTGGAAACGCCGACCGTAATCGAGTTGTCCCCCGGCAACAACATCCGTGTCACATTGTTTGACGCCAACCACTGCCCTGGCTCGGTCATGTTTTGTGCGCACCGTTCCCCCGTGTTGTATCTCGTTTCTTTTGTACGATGACAGCTTTTGCGTTGCCCCCCCAAACGTTCTGCGTAGCTAATGGAAACCAGTGTTTGAAAACGAGAAAAAGGCGGCCCTCTACACGGGCGACACCCGCTGCGAACCGTGGTTTGTCAACGCCTTGATGCGCAGCCCGTGTCTGGCCGAATACGCGGCGGGCCTGCGCGTGCTCGACACGGTCTACCTGGACACGACGCACATCGAGGAAGACACCGTGTTCCAAACCAAGACCGAGGGCATCAGCGAGCTCTTACAAAAGGTCTCCCGGTATCCGCCAGACACCGTGTTCTACTTCCGCTCGTGGACGTTTGGGTATGCTCAAAGGGTGCAGCCAGCTGGCTGATTTTTCTTTTCGTTTTCGGCACAGCCTCGCTGACACGGGCACAGATACGAAGACGTCTGGATTGCGCTCGCCAACCACCTGCGGTCCAAGGTGCACATCGATCCGTACAAGATGGGCCTGTATGCGTCCCTCACCGTCAAGGCGGCGCCCGGGCAGCGTTTTGTGCCGCAGTTTGCATTGACGTCCGAAGCGCCGCGGCTGGTGGGCTTTCTGTGCGCCAACGCCGCGCACGAGGGTTGCCTAGTGAGTGATGACGGCCATGATGACGGTGACGGTGACGGTAGTGGTGGTGGTGATAGTGGCAATGCCCGCGTCCGCATTCACAGCTGCGACCGGGGCGCGGCGCGTTGCGCCGCGGTGCGCAACGCGCCTGCATTAGTGGAGCTACGGCCCGTCGTCTGCCACCGGTCGGACGGCCGCGGAGACCTTGCCGAAGTTGGGGCCGGTGGCGGCGGCGGCGACGATCTACACCGCGAAGCGGAACTCGAAGTGGCCGGTGGCGAGGACCTCGACAGGTTTTTGGCAGCGTGGGTTTCTGCCCTCCCTTTTTTTTTGGCGACAAACTCTCCTTTCCATGTCCATATACATATATCTGATGCTTTTCAGGATCGACAAACACAAGGGCCTGTCACCGGAAACCAAAGTCGAGCTGCGGTCCATGATGGAAGCTTCGTTGCCGCACCAACGCTTTCTTTCCATGCCTCTTGACGTAGACGCGGTTGCGGGCAGCGCGGACACCGACAACAAGGAGACAACCACGAAGCGGATCGCCGATGCGGTGCGGGACATGGCCGCCGCCATGCGCTCTCGTGAGACAGCCAAAGGCGCCGACAGCGGGTCCAGTACGGGCCTTCCACGCACGGTCACCTTTCCGTACTCCCGCCACGCATCGTACGCCGAGCTCTGCGATCTGCTTGACAAGCTGCGGCCCCGGGACGTCTGGCCGTGCACCGTCCACCCAGCGAAATGGTTTCACAGCGGTGAGCGAAGGCACGACAGACAGGGAGGTTCGCGTTGATCGGGCCGCTAATTTGCTTTCAAAATCCAGGCAAGGTTATCACCATTGAGGATCTTTTTGGTCGGTACTGCTCAGGCGACGTCTTCCGCCACGACGTAGAGGTGGCTGCACACTTCCAGCCAAAGGAGCACCGATTGGTCGTCGAAGACAGTCAGGCGACCACAGAATCGTACCTCTCTTCAGGTACCCTTGATGGTCCCTGCAAAACAAAGGCAGGCGGCACAACCAGGCCTGTCTTCCCCTTTTTCTACAACCACGTGGACTACGTGCAAAACAGGGACGACGTGGACGATTCGTCCCAAGCCACGACATTGTCGGACTACTCCCACGAACAAAGGTGGCAGGCACACCGGGCCGTCCTTCAGAATGCCCTTGGCATGGGCGAGTGGATGAACATATCGCTCGCGAGCACGACAGACAACCACACCGAGGTGGAAGCCGACTTGGGCTGCTGGTGAGTCGCCTTTCACGACGTGGCGTCAGTACGACTGGAACGACGATCGAGCGGATCCCACAATCCGGGAAAAAAACACGGTGCGAGCCAACAATGTGTCGAAGAGCGGCTTTCTTTCTGCCTAAATGGTGCCGTGCAGCCGTACAGCAGATCGATATTGGTTTGTGGGGTTAATCACTACAATATCGGAAGGTAACCCGGAGCTGGCTATGAAAGTGTTTTTTTTTTTTCGTTTGACTCTCTTCTCGTACGGTTGGATGACTTCGCTTTGAAACGCAATTGGAGTTGAGCTGTTTCTTTGGACGCACAGCAGTGATGGCTCCCACGCTCCGTGATGCCGTCCGCTTGGCGGTGTCCGCTGTTTTGTGGTGGTGGGCGGCGCCGGTATGGTCCCGCCCAGCAACATCAGGAACACCAGTGCCGGGCGAGCAGCACCAGAGCTTGGTTTTTTGTTCGCCGGCGATGCTGGCCCAGCTGGGCGGCCGTTCTCCGCAGGCCGACCCAAGTCTTGCTGGCTACCTGACCGTTGTGTTCTTGGGCGCCGATCCTTATGTGTACTTTTACCTCAGCGACGGCAACAACCCGGTTGCCTACAAGGCCCTGAACAAAGGACAACCCATCTTGCGGCCCACCAAAGGCACCGGTGGCGTGCGGGACCCGGCTATTGTCAAGGGCGGCGGTGACGAGGCCGGCCGTAAATGGTACATTGTCGGCACAGATCTGGACATTGGCAAGGTGGGTTGGTCTTCTGCATGGCAACATTTTTTTTTATCTTGTTTTATCGACGAATTACTGAACAACACAGACGAACTGGGGTGCTTCCCAACGAACGGGGTCCCGGGGCATCTTTGTCTGGGAAAGCACGGATCTGTTGACCTGGACGGATGAGCGCCTGGCCATCGTCGAGGACGCCACCGCCGGCATGGTGTGGGCGCCGGAGGCGATCTGGGACCCGGCCAAGAGTGAGTGGTTACGGTGGACGTCGTGATTTTTATTTTTATTTTGTTTTTTTGGTCACGCCGACTAACGTTTTTTCGTTCGTTAGGCCAGTACATGGTCTATTGGTCCTCGAAGTTTGTACGTAAACACCCGTTTGACATCACCCCGTTCATGACTGAATATGGACCTGAGGTAACTGACCCGCCAGTACCCGGCGTCTGACACGAGGCACGCTGGTGCCCCGACCAACACGCGCATCCGCTACGCCTACACGGCCGACTTTCACACGTTCTCGGCGCCGCAGACGTTTGTCGACAAGGCGCCCCGCGACACGATCGACCTGACCATCCTGCCTTGGGCGGCGGGCGCCCCGAGCGGCAACACCACCGCCCCGGGCGCCGACACGGAGACCGCCTCGACCTTTTTGCGCTTCATGAAGGACGAAACCAAGAAGAACGTGTTCATGGAATACTCCACGACTGGCCTCTTTGGGACCTGGACGCGGCCCGGCGGCGACGCCGCCTTCATTGCGTCCGGCGTGGAGGGGCCCGCGGCGTTCTGGGACAACGCGGTCGCCGGCAAGGCGCATCTGCTCCTGGACTTTTACGGCGGCGACGGCTACCGGCCGTACGAGAGCACGCAGCCGGAGAGCAACAGCGCGTGGACGGCCAGCAGCCGGGCGGCGTTTCCCAAGAACCTGCGGCACGGCAGCGTGCTGCCGGTGAACGCGACGCAGTACGCGGCACTGATGGCCAAATGGGGCGGGTGAGGTGAGCGGGCAGGGTTTGGCAATCATGCTGTACGAGGAAAAGGTATAAACGAAGCCGCTGTAAGCAGAATCTAGAGACAAGTGCAACGGTGTAAACTTCCGTTTCCTCTGCGTATTAAACAAAAAATGCCCGTTTTGCGGCATGGTGCTGTATCCTGAATTTGCTCCTATTTCACATTTATTACTTTGCTACGCGGCTGCAATTGAATTTATTTTTCAGCTCTTTCTCTCGTATCATGCGTTTCTTTGCGGAGTCGTTAACGTGCTTATGGCTAAAATGTTGCATTACGTACATATTGTATACGAGATCCAAAAAAAATCCGCATAAGGGCGTTCTACATTGACAGATCAACGATGCAAAAACAAACAAATAAACTCAAACAAAAGGTCGTCCTCCTCCATCACAGCGCCAACGTCGCTTTGGCGACGTTCTTGCCCGCCACCTCGATGGCCTTGCCCCGGGCCGCAGCCCCGGAGGCTACCACCGACTCCGTCACCGTCAGCTCCAGCGTCTCGTGCGGGAACAGCGTGACGTAGTTGTCCGACCACAGGACCGGCGTCACCGCGGCCCCAGCGGCGTCGACCAGGTCCAGGGACACAAACACGGCGGGCACCGACGACAGGTTCTCGAGAACCACCGTGTGGTTGCCGGTCGTCGCCGCCGCTGTCTTCACGGTGGCCGATACGTTGGCGGCCGGCAGCTTGTCGAGCGCCTGCAGGCTGGCGTACTGCGACACCGGCGTGTAGTA
The DNA here is from genome assembly GCA_002778095.1 of Fragosphaeria purpurea. Taxonomy (NCBI): domain Eukaryota; kingdom Fungi; phylum Ascomycota; class Sordariomycetes; order Ophiostomatales; family Ophiostomataceae; genus Fragosphaeria; species Fragosphaeria purpurea. Next base: position 1,387,886 of record PCDL01000011.1, read on the forward strand.
CCAGTTGGACGCGTCCCAGTCGAGCGTGTCGAGCCCCCCGCTCAGCCAGTAGACGTTGCGGCTGAGGACGGTGCCGTTGCCGTCCGTCAGCGTGAGCCGCAGCAGCCCGACGTCGTCTTTGTCGAGGTCGGCCACGCCTGGCACGCGCGACATGACCGTCTTGCTCGTGTTGGGTGTCGTGGTGGTGGTGTTGGTGGTGTTGGTGGTGCTGGACGCCGCCGTCGTCGTCGTCGTGTTGCTCAAGACGCGCCCGTCGGCCGCCGCGATCAGCTCCGCCCGCACCGTGCGCGCGCCCGCGCGGTCCCGCGACCGGTTGATTAGTGCCACAGACCGGTGCAGGTAGTCGTACACGGCGTGTTCGAGGCGGCCCGTCGCGGCCTTGACGCCGTAGTACGCGCCCGCCGGGTGCAGGTAGTAGTCGAACAGCGACCAGTGCAGCGCGGGCCAGGCGCCGTTGAGCATCCAGTAGACGACGCCCGTCGCCGGCCGTTTGTTGTTGCGCATGTCGCTGTTCGGATCCGTGCCCCAGTTTGCGGCAAACGCCTCAAACATGGCCCGCGTCCCCTCGTAGTCGGCCATCTGCGTCTTGAGCACGTAGTCGACGAGCGACGCGGGCGCGCCGTAGCGCTGCCACAGCGCCTCGTTGAAGATGGTGCGGTTGTGGAACTCCGAGACGGCCGTCGACATGTGGTAGAGGCCCTTGTTGGGCTGGCGCCAGAGGTCGTCGAGGTCGTCGGCCGACAAAAACTTCTGCAGGCTGGCGAGGGTTGGCGTGCCGCCGCCGGCGCCCTGCTCGGACCCGAATCCGAACGCGGCGCCGTACCGGTCGTCGTCGCTGGCCGGCTGCACGTCGTACCAGTAGTTGGGCGGCACCCAGTCGTAGGGCCCGGGCATCTTCATGCCGCCGGGGCCGAGCGCCTTGGGATAGCCGGCCTTGGCGGCCGAGGCCACGACGGGGGCCTGCCAGCCGGCCGCCGCCAGGGCCGTCGTATAGATGGCCGTGGCGCGGTCGTCGGGCCAGAAGTCGCTGCCGACCAGAAACCCGAGCAGGCTCGGGTGGCTCTGCTGCATGGCGGCCTCGTGGCGCATGCTGGCGTTGGCCGTGGCGTAGTCGGCGTCCGACCAGAGCGCCACGGGCGTCGGCAGGTTGTCGTTGTACGGCCAGGCCTCCCACTTGTCGCAGCACTCCCAGCCGGGCAGCACCATGAGACCCAGCCGGTCGGCGACCGCGTACAGCTCGGGCTGCTCCATCTTGCCCTCGAGGCGGATCGTGTTGAGGCCCATGTCGAGCGCGTAGCGCGCGTGCGCCTCGAAGCGGGCGGTGTCCCAGCGCAAGAACACGTCCGGGGTGTAGCCGCCGCCGAGCACCTGAAAGGGCAGCCCGTTGACCACGAACAGGATGTCGTCGGCGCGGCTCACGGTGGCCGTGACCTGGCGGAACCCAAACGTCTTGGTTGCCGTGTCGGAGAGCGAGTCGTCGTTGGCGCTGCCGTTGGAGGTGGCCGTCGGCGTGGTGACGGTGAGGTGCGCCGTGTACAGGGGCTGGTCGCCCCACTGTTTCGGCCACCAGACAGCAGGCGTGTCCACGGACACCGTCAGCGTGATGGGCGTCGCCTGGCCGGCGGCTAGCTGGATGGCTGTCGTCGTTGCTGACGACGACGGCGACGGCGACGCCAGTTTCGCGTGCAACGGTGCCCCGGACCCGTCGCTGCGCGCCACGACCGCCGCCGCGGAAAACTGGACAGCCGTTGCTTCGAGGTTGCGCACGACGGCGCGAAGCGTGACGACGCCGTTGCTGGCTTGTCCCGATGACGACGACGATGATGACGGCACGGTAAAGTTGGTCACGACGCTGAACGCTTCTATCGCCACGGGTCCTGTCTGTCGGAGTGTAATGTTGCGCCACACGCCTGTGCCGTTGTCGGGCGGGTACGGGTTCCAGTCGACAAAGCCGAGACCAAAATCCTGCAGGTAGTCAGTCGGATACGCGCGAACGACGAGGGCGTGCGTGTCGGCGGCATTGCTGCTGCTGTTCTTGCTGTTATGGCTCTTGCTGCTAGTGCCGTTGCTGTTTCCTGCCGCCGCCAACACGGCCGTCACGTCGTATACGTGCCCGCCGTAGGCGCCGCTCTGCAGCACCTTGTCGGCGACCCGCTGACCGTCGAGGTAGATGTCGGCCCGAGACGTAATGCCGTTGGTCTCGAGCAGGTAGTGGCGGTGCGGCTGACTCCCCATCGGCGGTGCTGCCAGCTGGAACTCGCTCCGGTACAGCCAGGGCACCTGGAAATCCCGCTTGTCAATCGCGGCCAGGTGGTCGGAGTAGAACAGGTCCGTGTCGTTGTACACGCCGGCGGCCAACAGGCAGGCCATGACGGTGCAGCGGGAGACGGGGGCGTGGTGCCAGGAGGAGGAGGAGGACGACGACGACGACGAGAAAGACGACGCCGCCGCTGCCTCCAACGCCGGGTAGGGCACGGTTCCCGGCTTGGAGAGGGTGAGCGGGTCGTTGGGAGACGCAGTGGCGGAGGACTGAACGTCCCAGGCGGGAATGGCGGCGACGTCGCCGGGAGCGGCCACGGAGAGCTGCGCCGGGGTCGAGGACGCTACCGCGGCAAGCGCCGTGAAAACGACGGCCGCGGCTGGCGTTGTCTTACCAAAGACCAGGTGCATGGTCACGAGTAGACCGGCACGGAGACACAACGAAGCGAGAACCAAGCGACCCGATGCGGGTAAACTGAAAATCTCCTCTTTACCACGAGCAGTATTGATGGAAACCGACTAGCGAACGGAGCGTGCTGGAGGCCGTAAGTCGAGGAGTGACTGGAAAGCAAGAGAAAACGAAGAAACACCAGCACCAAGGAACGTGCCAAAAAAAAAAAAAGAAAGAGCCGCATGTTTTTTTTTTTTTTTCCTCTCTTTCTTTTTTTTTTTCTCTCCTTTCATATTGTTCCGTCTACCGCCTTTTCTCCGTTCAAAATAGATTAACTGAACACGGAGGTATAGCTTTTGTTTCTAGAGGGGCCAAGAAATGGGGAAGGAGCTCCAACCGACGTAGATGTCGTTCTATAAAACACTCTATTTCTGGGTTTCTAGATCGGTCGCGGCCTTCCTATCTTGGGGCGTACAGAAAGACGGACACGCGCACGCTGCAACTTTATGCGAGATGGGTTGTTTTGTCGGACCCTCCTCTTTTTAATCACCTTCTTCTTACAGTATCTACTTTTCGGTTCTGTCTACGAGGTTAGCATCAAGTATATAAATACTAGGAAAGTAGGGAACAAGTGAGGTTGATAGATATATCATAGACGACGAAACAAACATGTGTCAAAAAAAGCAAACCAAACAAGACGATAAAAAAGGCTTCCACTGGAAAAAGGGTGGTGTCGGATAAAGTCGAAATCGGAATCGTGGAGTGCGGAGGGTAGAGGGTTGAGACTTTATTTTTTTTATTTTTTATTTTTTATTTTTTTTTCTCTCTTTTCTTCCCTTCTTTGCTTTTTTGGGCCGGCCTTGTTCTCCCATTTGCTTCTTCCGTTCTATGACCTGGCGGACGCCTCACACTGTGGTTTCGCTTTCCGGGACGCGAAGGTTTTCTTGGAAATATAGATACCAAGAAATGGCAAACCATAGGAAAATAAATCAACGCATCCAGGCTCCGTTACAGCGTTTTCCGGTATAGTTGTTGTTCATGCCCGCCTTGGCCCCGATCTTACTACGCCACCTTATGATATAGGGCGCAAAGATAGGGGTGTGGAGCTGAAGAGAAGAAGCGAGAAAACAACCGGAGGTGTCGAACCGGGTGCAGATTTCACGGGGGCACAGCGCAAGCCCGTAGGAACCAAAGGGAGAAAAAGGGGGTCCATAGGTTGTTGGTTGTTTTTACATTTATGGTAGTCGAATAACGTAAAGTCTTCGAGGAGATGTCAACCATAGAGGAGAATTTTTTTTATGTAAATAGAAAGCGTGTAAAGAAATAAAAAAAATAGAGAAAACCTAAGTCTATGCTGAAACTAGAAAAAAATCAAAGCGAACCATGGAGTATCTGACAAATGACAAGCAATCAACTCCTAGAGAAAGTAGAGAAAAAAAATAAAAAATAAGATAAAAAAATTCAGCCGTCGCGAGACTCGTTGGATAACGGACAAGAGGAGTTTGAAGCAAAAAGGGGAAAAAAATTGTAAATGAAAAGAAAAAAAAGACGGGAGAAAAAAAAAAGAAAAAAGATAACGAGCGGAAGAAGACGAAAATAAAAAGAGGTACACCAGTCTCTTTTCAATAAAACAAGACTCCCCGGAAAAGAAAAAGAAAAAAAACTCGCGCTCGCCAGGGGTATCAACTAAACCATAAGGGATGCTGTCATTTGTTGTTTATTTTTGTGGATGTATGTGTGGTTTTGTGGGCGATCTTGGGTCGTGGGCGGCAGACTCGTCTTTTTTTTTTCTCCCCCTTTTTTTGTGTTTCTTTCGCCGTTCTCATCACATCGTTATTGTGTCCAGCTCCTTCATGAAAAGAAGCCGTCTCCAAAAATCCCACCAGTCCGTCGATAAACACCTACTCTTCTTTTTTTTTGGTGTATCGTCGCCCTTTTGATTTTCCAGTAAATCCCTTTTCTCTCTCCCCCCCCCCTTTTTTAGAAACAAATCTACCGTTCGCACGCCGTTTTGTTTGTTTTTCTTTCCCTTCCCTTCCTAACCCGTCCCCCTGCCGCTTTCCCGCCTGCCATCCGTAACCACTCTTTTTCTTCCCCGGTCGTCGCCGTTGTGTCTCTAGCAAGGTAAAGTCGCAATAAAGAAATAAACAAGAAATAAAGTGAAATGAGGAAGTGAAAATAAAAAAGAAGAAAAAAAAAAGTACGCAAGCTACAAAACCACAACAGCTGACGGCCGACAGCTGATAGGCCTTCCCTCTCCCTTCAGGAGGTCTGGCCAGGGTTGTGCCGGTCGACCTCGGCGTAGTTCAGGTCCAGACCCAAACCGCCGCCGTTGACGTGTTGCAAATCCAGCGCCGGCAGGCCGTTTGACCGCGCCGTTGCCATCGACGGCGGTGGCAGATGCGCTTGCGGGTCGTGCAGTGCGTGCGCGTAGCTGTAGGGGCTGATGCTCTGCGTGTAGGGTGTCATGGACCCCGTCGCCGCCGCTGCCGTATAGTTGGCCGTGGCGTCGGGCGGGCTCGTGCTCGTGCCGCTCGGCGTCGTGTTGTTGGGGTTGGGTGTCGGGTGTGTGCGCGGGCTCGCGTCGGCCGATGCGTTGCTCGTGTACAGGGTGCCCGGGTGTGGCCGGTAGTCGCCGGCGGGGCTCCCCGTCAGCGGATGGGCCGACGTGGACACCGTGCTCGAGGGCTGGTAGCCCATGGACGAGGGCGAGCCCTGCAGCGTGCCGTATTGGAACGCGTGCGGCGAATGCCGGCTGGACGGCGACTGGAACGCGGAGGGCCCTGCCGACCCCGGCCCCGGATGGTGCTGCGGGCCCCCTAGCTGCTGCGTATCGAGGCGTCCGAGCTGGTGGTGTGTGTGGTGTTGTTGCTGCTGCTGCTGCTGCTGTTGTTGTTGTTGATGCGGAAGCTGGAGCGGATGTGGGGCCGACGCCACGGCCGCAGCCGCCGCCGCTGCTGCTGCCGCCCCGGGGTGGCCGTAGCCCATGGCTGATGCTGTTGTTTGCGCGGGTAAGCCGTATGGTGCGGAGCTGACCGGCAGGGGAATGAGCGATGGTGGTGGTGGTGGTGCGTTGTAGGCCGTGCGAGGTCCGCCGTAGGGGCTCATGTCCACGCCCGGTCCGCCGCCGCCGCCGTAGTGATGCGTTTGGAGGGGAGGGGGCGGGCCCACGCTGTCGTCCATGAGGCGCCGTCGCTTGGCCATGCCACCACCACCCATACCTCCGTCGCCGTCGTAGTGGCCGTAACTAGCCCCAGAATGCAAATCAAAAGCACCGCCGCCGCCGCCGCCACCACCGCCGGCCGTCGTGCTGCCACCTCCGTACGACAGGCCGTCGTCAGCACTGCTCGTCCGCCCTGGCAGCGTTCGCCGCGGTTGGTGCTGCTCCCGGGTGTCCTGTTGTTTCCGCGCAAACTCAGCCGCCGTGGCATTTCGTTTCCGCGTTGTCATGCTGCGGGAGTCCTTCCGCAGCCGCAACCGCACGCCCTGGTCGCTAAAGGACCGCGTCAAAAAGGTCGATTCGGCCAACCCCGGAAACGACTTGGTCGGGTACACTTGGAACATGTCGGAGACGATCGACGTGATGTGCACGCACTCAGTCTTTTGCATCTGGTAGAGCGTGAACAGCAGCCGGAACTTGCCTTCCACCTTGCAGCTGAGGTCCCCAAAGACAAAGAAGCCGCCGTCCTGGTTGTCGGTGTCCTTCAACCGGTGCAGTGACGAGACGACGGTGCCGATCAGGTGGCTGGGAAGCGGATCCTTGTTGGTGGCCTCGTCACCTTTGATGAGCGAGCAAGACATGAAGTAGTACGGACCTAGATGGAAAGCAAAAAGACATCTCACGTTAAACCAAGTCTTTCTTCTATAACCAAGACATCTTTCTCTCTTCTTCTTCGGTCACGGCTTGCTGCTACCTACTTTGTAAGAAGTTTTGCATCGGGTCCTTTTTGTGGCTGACTTTCAGCTGGAGGATTGGTGGCGGATCGATGGGTTTTCGATCAGCTGCTTTCCGTCAGTAACAGGACACTACTTGCCGATTGTCGATGGACAACGTTGGACATAACGCAGCACGTTCCTCCCTCCCCCCTCCCTTTCTCGGTCGAGATGGTTATTCCTACCTTTGTCCTTGCCCAGTGCCACGCGGGCATGCTGGGGCTGTTGGCGGATTTCAAGCATGTAGTCGGGTACACTTTCGTACAACATGATTGTCAGCTCTGGAGCGCAGGAGTCGCAGGGATTTCCTGAAGGCTCTGCTTGGTTCTGGAGTGCACGAAAAGAGACGATTGTTTAGGAAGCCGTTTGACAAGAAAAGAAAAAAAAGGAAACAGAGGAGGAATGTGCTTGGGCTATATGTACGGGCAGCAGATATGATTTTTTTTTGTCGTTCCTTCTCCACTCTCCCGTTTGCCAGATTCAAGACATATGCAAGAGCGGTGACGTCTTCATTTCTCGGGACACTGTACGCACCTATCTTCGAGTTTGGGAGCCGCTTGCAATGGCGGAATAGTGTGATCCCCGAACTGCGTGTATGCGTGTTGGAGGTGTCCGCTCATGAGGGAAACCCAGGACGAGAGCACAACCACTCTTTTTTTTTCTTTGCTCGTTCGATCTGGATGGCGTTTGCCGGAGAAAGAAAAGACGTATATTGGGTCGTGCGTTGATCAAGCGTCAGGATTCGTTGTCTTCCCCTGTTTAGCAGGACGGGCGTCGTAGAACAGAAAAATCTAATAATCGTAGGCCGAAAACAAAAATGGTTGAGCAACTCTCCATCCGTGGAATCCGGCACCGAATGGCAGACGAGGAACACGAGGGAGATTAGGGTAGAGATAACGTATTAACCAAGTTTCCTATTTTGATGTCTTTGCCGCCTTTCTTCGTTCCAGCAAAGAATGCCAGTAATGCTGCTGTTCCGGTATCGACGCCTGGTGATAACAAGAAACAGACGAACAGCTGGAGACGGGTGGTTGATGCTGCAAGCAGTGCGCTTGATTCCGAGACAGCGATGAAAAAGTAGAAGAAAATAAGAATGCTCTAAGCGGACAAAGAAACGCCAATGCAATATAATTGTTTTTTTGTTTGTTTGTTTGTCGCCGCCGTCGTCGTCTAGACAAGCCGTTGACGTTGATGTTAATGAGTGACAAGAAACCAAAGGCAAGTTGATGATAATGAATTAGACGTCAAACAAAAAAACACAATTAAGGGTTCAAGATGCAAGGTGAAGTTCCAAGGCGAAGTTGCTGATGGATGAAAGAAGTAGAAAACGAATAGAAAGAGGAAAGAAGAGAAAAGAAGATCAGTACTAGATAAATAAATAAAAAAATGCCAAATCAGAGTATGCCTTCGAGGGGGTTGGCAAGTGGGTGGGAAGGCAAGACGTGATATGAGTCGCAGACTTGCTTCCCGCTGTTGCGCCACTAAGAAGAGGAGGGAGGGAGGACAAGAAGAAAAAAGGGGGGGGGTGAAGTTTGGGGAAAAAAATGGATGGCGAGAGGCACGTAGTCGAAAAAAAGCAAAATGGCACAACGTTGTTTGTCTCACGTTGACCTGTGAAGTATGTAGTTGTAGCTCCTTTCGACGCTCCCTCTGCTCGTCTTTTTCTTTCTTTTTGTTCTTTTGAAATGCAAGGAGGACGGTCGGCTACCTGCAGAAGCACGCAGCAAAGAGGGAGATGACCAAAGTGTGTCTGCGTCTGCTGCTAGATGTTGATGCAAGAGGTTGTCGTTGTTGCGGGTGATGGCTGGTTGGTCTCTCCCTGGTGGCAATATGTTGATAACGATGGAACGACTGAACACGAAGGATTCTTTTCTTCTGTTTCTTTTTTTCCTTTTTTGTCTCTTCTCTGCTGGGGATTTTCTCCGTCTAATCAAAGAAGGGGAAGCTTTCCTTGTGTGATCTGACTTGAAAACCAAAGAAGAGGCAGGGCGGACGTCGGATTCCTGGGAAGATGGAGATAGAGGAAGCAAAGGAGGCAAAGGAGATGTGAAGCGAGGTGGAAAATGGCTGCCTTTTGTTCACTGCTAGTAGCTCGTGACTACACCGGAGGGCAATGCAAAAATAAAGAAAAAAGAGAATAAAGAAAAGAGTATCGGAACAATAGTATATCGATGTTATAGACAGGGCTTGTTTGAGAGGGGTGGTTGGAAAAAAAAGAGAACGTAACGGGTGTGCAGAGAAGACGAGAACGAGACAAGGGGGGAGGGTGTACGAGGAAGAGAGAGAGTTGGAGAACGCAAAGAGTAGGAGAAGGGGGGTGTGTGAAAGTTGAATAAGAGAGGGTCCTTAACAATAATAGCGGCGATGACAAAAAAAAATGGAAGGCCCAGAGTAGTAGGTTACTACGTACTCCGTAAAATGGTAGATCACGGTAGGTCTGAGTTCCGACTAGGGTTTGTGGGAATCGGCGGGGGAGACAGAAAGAAAAACGACAAGGGGAAGGTAAAGAGAATGGTCTACCTACGGTCTTGGCCGCGATCTAGTCGTAGAAGAGGCAGCGGGAGGCAAGGGTGCACTGAACAAGGTAGCTTTGTTACGCCGGCCCTGCAGGTCGTGGGCGGCTTTGCCTAGTTTGTCTGCTTGTCTGTCGTTTGGTTGTCTGATCTTGTTCTGCACTCGATTGTGAATACCGATGTGCCCGTTTCGAAAGACGAACAGTTGCGTAGCAAGAAAAAAAATGTGTATCTGGGAGAAGAACCCTAAAATGGCCCAAAACGAAGCAGCAAAGGAGGATCTTGGTTTTTTTTCCTTTCTTTTTTGTAGCCGCTTCCTTTCTCGCCTCTTTGCTTGGTTTTGGTTTTGCTTATCCACTATTTACCTTAATGCCAGGGACGGGAAGCAAAAAAATAAAATAAAATAATAAAATAAAAATCAAAAATGCAACAGGGATGCTTTTCTGTAACAGCGTCCAGCTTTGTGTGGGGATCAAATGCCAACGAGAGCGAAAGAGGAAAAAGAAGACGAAGACGTGCAGTCCGTTTTTGGGTTTTCCTCGGGTCACGGGCGGATCAGTGCTGGTGTCAAGCTGTCCGAGTCTGGTCCGAGTGGAGAGGGATGGTTCTTCTCTTTTTTTTTTCTGTCCTTTTCCTCGCTTTCTTGCCGCCCCCCTTTCCGTCAGGTCTGGCGTCGGATTGGACGAAAGCCGGATGGAAGGAAGACAAGGCGAGTTTGGGCGAGACACGCCGTTGGCCAAGATGACGAAAAGAGAAGCGTGGCAGGTGGTGGAAGGCAGAGAGAGAGAGAGAGGGAGGGAGGAGACAGAGAGCACGCAGTGTGATTGCTCCGTAAGCCGCGAGTGTGGGAAGGGGAAGGCGAGGCGAATAGTGGGAGGGGAGCAGACGACGTGTTACGGCGGCGCCGTTGAGTGAGTGAGTGAGCAACTGCAGATGTACAGTAGCAGCAGCACGTGAGGTTGTGTTTTGTTGCGGTGATATGTGGCTGGTTTTTCTGTTTTTCCTGCTTTGACGCGACTCGGCTCCGTTTGACCACAATGTAACCCTCTGTTGAGACGGCTCGTGGTTCTCGTCTCGTTTTTTTTGTGTACGTGTGAGTGTATGGTTGATCGCCGGTGATAGATTTATGCTCTTTGTTCGGACGAGCTTCTTTCGTCTTCTTTTCTTCTTTCTCGTGCCTTCGTATCACGCCAGGGTTGTAGTTATGATGTTTTGTCTCCACTAGCAAACCGGCACCTGGGAAACCCAATCCGCGTTCGGATACAGGTCATTGATATCTAGACAACAGACGAGATCGACCACCGCAAGACTATACTGCAGAGAGGTTCCACAACACGTCGTGATGAGAGTCGTAGGTGGAGCGTTGCAAAAAAAAAAAAAAAAAAAAAAAAAAAAAAAAAAAAAAAAAAAAAAATGGCAGTTCAATAATCAGATGTGGTTGTGTCGATCGGCGAATAAGGAAGCCCATAAAAAAAAAAAAGAGACAAGCGAAGGAGTAATAGCAAGCAGCACAGAAGCTCAAAAGAAGCTGCCAGGCCCAAGGTTGCCCGTGCGGTGGGTTTCGGTATAAGGAACCCGGTTTCACCGGAGATGGCGAACTGGGTAACGAAGAAGGAAAAAATAACAAACAGTACGAGACAAAGGCAATTGTCCAAAGGCGGGCACACCGGGCGCCTGACAAGCAAACAATGCCGTGTCTATATGGGCCCAAAAAATGCACCAATACGAACAATAATAACAAAAGGGAGGAGAGGAAGACAAGAATAAGGATATAGATAGATAATAGAAACCGAAAAAACCGTTACGAAGGAAGAGGAAGATGAGAAGAAAGTGAAAAAATGTGGGGAGTGTTGCTGAAACCGGTCACTTGGTTACGGAAGGAAAAAAAGAGGTGGGCATTGGAGCATAAAAAAAGAACAAGAATAATAAGAGAAAAAAAGGAACAATAGAAAACACCTCAGCGAGCGTGAAGATCTTGCACTTCGCACAATGCGTCGCACGGGAATGTGCGAAGTAAGACGGCCGATATGAATAAGGACGACAACAGCCCGGGGGGAGGGGAGGGAGAGCACAGAAAACGTGCAACCCTGTTTTTTTGTGTTATGCTGTTCTATGATTGACAAACCTGACACTGGGACGAATGCATTAAGCGGCAAAGGCAAACGGAGCATGGAAATAAACGAGAAAGCAGGTTCGAAGGTGTGCGGAGAATTTTGGGGGCAAGCATGGACACAAATAAAAGCAAGCGGAAGAATAAAAGCACTTTTCAAAAAAAAAAAAGAGAAAGAAAGAAAGAAACGTTAAAAAATATATAAAATAAAAAGGGGGGATTGCTTGTTTGACAACACTCGACTAACGCACTTGGGCCCTTGCCAATCTACCTCCTCGTAGCTTTAACAAACAAAGTAAAAATACATCCTCCGTAGTACATACGTACGCACTTCGTGCTCGTTATTTGCACGGGATACGGCGTACGTTCCCTGGCCCATACATATATGTAGATGGGCGTGGGAAGGGACAGAGAGAGGGGGGGGTGTGCTGCAACGATAAAGTATGTATGCATCTACATGCGCTGGTGTGTGTGATTAGTTGAGTGCTTGCTTGCAGCTGGCTCTCTATGTGTTCACAGCAGAACCAACTGCATGCTTGATTTTATTGAGAGGTGATATCCTGTTCCCTGGAAGCTATTTCTTTTCCCTTAACTTTCTATGGCAGTGATTTTTTTTGTTAGGACTGGGCCGCAAAGAGGGAGGACGGTGGTGGAAGAGATCTCGGCTTGCTCTCTATAAAATAACGCAAATACCTCCGCATGCGTCATGCAGTAGCAGATGAGGAAGGGCCCTTTTCCAGGGACGAAAGCCAGGCACCCGTCCTTCTCGTCGGCCGTGTGAATGGGGAGAGATATGAGACAGGGAAGAACAAGGGGAAGGGGGACGGCGCGTCAGTCGGTGTAGTTGTATGCGAGCAGTAGACGAGTAGTCGCAATACTCGTACATACAGAGACAATTCGTCGTACCCGTGCGCATGATTGCGGATGCGATTGTGAGCATTGCGAGCGCCTGCAGACTGTGAACGCTCCGCGCACGAGCTGCGATAAGTTACCACCAGTACTCGGTACATCCGGCACCAGCGGAAGGTGACCTTCCACAGGACAGACGTCAACGGTTTTGAAGGTAGCAATACGAATCGTCTCGAAGGAATGGAGGAAGGGGGGCTTCTCGGGCCAGGGTGGAAAAGCTTGGACTATGAATACTGTACTACTAAGTACAGAGTTTTACCTTTCTTCTTCCTCCCTCTACTGTCTGTTTTTCTGTCTTTCTGTCTGTCTGTCCGTCTTTGTCTCTGGAAAATTCTTGTTGTCCCTTCTCGGTTGGCCGTTGTTTATTCTTCTCCCTTCGCTACGATGCTTTATTTACAGGTTCCCCCCGTGCACTCGTGTTGTGTTGTCTGTGCGGTTACAGGGGATGGCCACGAACGCAAAGTCTGGTCTAGTGGCTTCTACTGCTGCTTCGATGCATTTTTCTTAGACCCTGGTTATTCGTCCCCCCACCGCCTCCGCCGCCTAGAGGTGAGCCCGGTTAAGCTGCCTCCGCGCTCGAGCACGTAGCTGACGGAGGTGACCCGTAGCTCGTTCAGCACACTGAATAATGACGCAGAGCCCCTTGCTGCTTTTTTTGTGGCTGGCTAAAACATTTTGGCCTCCGTCTCTTTTGTTCTCTGACTCTGTCTCTATGTAGATGGAGTGATGCTTGTATACTTAGCTCGTACAGTCACCGGTCAGCCACCAGTCGCCGTTGACGGGTCTGTGGCAGCAACCATCCCGATTCGATCAACCCCGGCACGAATTTAGGTGCATTGATGTACAGAGGGGGGGGGCTAGCGTACAACTAATCCCATCAAACCCCCTTGAAAAGTGCCATCTTTGGAACGGAAGTACGGAGTAGTCGAAGAGAAGCAGAGAAAGACCCGCCCCCAATTTGTAGCAATGTAACGGAAACGGCTCTCCGAGAAGAAAAAAGGAAAAAAAGAAAAAAAAAGAAAAATGTTTTAGGATCTTGGCAAGCCCCCCCCCGTTTGTCTCAAAGTAGCACAAGGGCTATCAGCAACATGGAGACGGCGTGAAGGGGAGAATTTGAAGGGAGGAGAGGCGGCTGCATACACCGTAGACCAAACCAGGCGGAGATGTGAAAGACTTCTTTGCACAACCAAGAATACTCGCACGAGTACCGTGCGCTCATCGCATCCCCCTACGGCTCCGCAGCGTCAGCCAGTGCCGCCAACAAAACACATAGAAAATGATCAAAGGACAACTCATTGCATTACACCGCACAAGAAGACTTCGTCGACCTGCTATACGGGAAACGGTTTTTCCAGGTTCAGGTTATGGAACCGGGCCTAACATCTTTCCCGTGCTTGGCTCGTTAACCGGCATTGCAGCGGCATTGCAGGTGGGCACTGGGACCAGCAAGCTCAGACAGCAAACGGGCCATGCTGCAAGAGTCGTGTCGTCTGTCGTTGTCTCCTGCGCCCGGGCGCGTGCGTTGACGCGGGCAGCTTGAGAAGCGGCCGGCACAAAAGTCTTTGGTTCTTCCCGGCATGCAACAAAAATGCAGCCAGTATTCCATACCACGCACTTTTCCGTTGACCTTTTCCTGGTTTCCTGGTCTCAGTCAACCAGATGAAAAAAAAAAATTTAACAGTCTTGCGTCCACATGGCAGATTTTCAGGTACGCAAAGGTGAGTGTGTTGGTCAAATGTTGGTCGAATGCTGGTTTGGGGAGCAAAGCGCATCGGGGGTTAGCCACACAATATGGCCTTTGCGTACGGAAAAACCGTTTTCTTCTTTTTCAAAAAGGAAGCCACACCTTTGTCAAAACCGTTGGCTTTTTTTTTGTTTTACCCTGGTGACGCTGCGCACGGCGTAGATCAATGCACTAACACTCTTTCGAGGAAGGCGGGAAAAAGAAGCAGTTCGTGCCAAGGAAAAAAAGGGGGACAAAATAACAGAAAAACATCCATTGGCCACCATACAAAGGCAATACTAAGTACTTTCACAAATGTTCCACCAGCTCGTCGATGCCACCCACGTCTCTATTCCACTATTGCCCGAATTAGCTTTTTGGTTTGGCGAGTCGGGTAGCGGGTGTTGGAATGCGGGAAGCAGATGAAATGACGGGAGAAGCCTGTGCATGATGAGAAGACAAAAAGAAAAAAAAGGAAGGGGGGGTGTGGTACAGCATGCGGCGTGCGGCGTGCGGCGGACAACTACAACTACGGCGTATTAAATACTCCTGTCCTGCTGCTTTCATTTCGCTTTCGTGGGAGCAGCCGCCAGGGGGCTCACCGGGGGGCTCTGAGCTGACCTTGCCTTGTTGTCACAAGATGCACGGTATGTAGCATTTTTGCGGCGTGTGGCACTCCATTTGGGGTTTAGATGGTTTGTTTTGGCAAAGGGTATCTCGCCGCAAAAAAACAGGTGGCCTAGGTAGGGCCGATACAACCTGGTAAATTAAGCAGCCTCCGTCATTGGCCTCGCGAGAAAGAATGAAGGCGCGATGCTGGCATAAGTGTTGGTATTGGTGATGGAAGGGCTATTGGCAAACCTTGGCCTGGAGTACCCACGACTTGTGTTGAGGAGGATGGAACACAGATGACAAAGGTACTCCATACTCCGTCCTCATTCTTGTGCGTTGTTTATCCCCCCGTACTTCGTACTCGTCCGTCCGTATTTGGCACCAGCATTTTCGACAGACGGGCGGCACAGGCTGAGATTGGCGCTGCAACCCTTCGTCAGCCCTTATTAACTGGTTTGTTGGCCACCGGGCGGCTGGAGTGACAACCTCACTTCCTTACCCTGATCAGATCCCAACGAGGAGTGAAGCGTCCTCGTCTTCGTACTTACATCTTTGTGAGGCAGGCTGAAAAAGGGGGAGGATATACGGCATGGCGTTCGCTGTCAAATACATCATACATATGAATGCTCGCATGGTCTGCGGTTGACGACGATGAGGCTACAGCTTGTGACAAGTATTATGGAGTCGATCAAAATACGGTGATCACACAACAAGCTGCCAGGCCGTTTTATCTTGTCTTTTTCTCTCCCTCTTTTTGTCCTCTATCTGCCCCCCTTGACTAGAAAACTGCCCAGATACCAGGATAGGGATAGACGTTCCAGGATCCGGTTTTTCTCACCCATTCGTCTCACATCGTCTGCCAACCGCCCCCCCCCTCACTCCCTCACCTTTCCCCCCTCTTCTCTTCCTGCTCGTCTTGTTGCGGCCGAACCCTGGTCAATGACCGACATTTCGAATGTTCTTCAAACATTCCGAAGACGGGGTCAGTGCGCAAACTTCCCACCCCTACCCCCTAGTAAAAAGCCGACCGAGACAAAGAGCAAGCTTGTCCGTCCGCGTTTGTTTGTACTTCGTATGCCAACAAGGTATTGTCTTGGTACTTGCCGTCACCCTCTCGATTCCCCGGCCCCTGTCCTCTGAGCTGGCGTTTTGATGTGTCGAAGCTGACAAAGACACGACCGACTGGGGAAAGCTGCTTTTTTAATGAACAGACATGGGTGTTGAATTGTAATAGGGCAAAATTGCTCGTAGCCAGAGGAAAAAGCAGAAGAGCAAATAAAAAACGACGAACAGGGCTGAATGAAAATGTGATTAAAAGTCCCAAGGAAGCGTGAACTAGAAGTGGCGTCAAAATGCACGCATAAGATTACTCGCCAGGTGCGTCGCAGCTTGTACTACCACATGCTCTTTTCAATCGAGAAAGGTACGTGTTTGGCAACACGAGAATCAGCTTGTCAACCCGTCGTAGCCTATCCCAAAGTACATACTTAAGGAGCTTACAGCTGGATTTTGTGGCCGTAGCTCGTCGTATGAGGAAGGCACGAGCCACAGCAAATGGTTGTTGAGTTGTGCGGAGACAATTTGTATAGTCCCGAGTACATATATAAGCATATTTCAGCAACACGGTCGCGCCTTCCTGAAAACAAAATCACGGAAAAAGAGAAAAGGAAACGTGACGAGAAACGTGACCTTGTCCATGTATAATAGCAAGGTCGCAGGAAAAAAAAACAACCTCGCAGAGAAAAATGACAAATTAATACATGTACGATGTACATACGTAGGGAGCTGTCGCGTAATCCACAAACCACTTTTGCCAATGCTGGGAAAAAGAAAGCAATTGGAAAAACCGTTGTCCCTAGGCTGGCTCAACTGGCAAGTGACGGGTAGCCGCAGGATCTAACCTGCTCGCCGAGTTTTTTTGTCCAAGGGAGGCGATGGGAAGGACCCGCCAGGGATTGCTTTGCGGGCCTGGGATTGGCCGGGGATGAGGCTGTAGGAAGCGAAAGGAGCCCACACGCAGTTGTCCGTTGGCGTGTGCTTGAGCTGCAGCCGCAGCTGTTGGAAGGTTTTGAACGAGTTTGTGAGACGGAGTATGACAGTACCTCGAAGCTTCGGGCCCATATGTACGACTACGGAGCATTAATACCTCGCACAAAAAAAGGTGGTGTGGGTGGGTGTGTGCGGGCGTGCGTTAGTACGAGCTGTCAAATTGTCTGCAGGTTGTACGCGATGGTGTGTGTGTGTGTGTGTGTGCAATGCTGCAGGCAGGTAGCCGACATCCAGCTGCCAACGACAACAACTGCGATGGCGACGATCACTGAAATGTGCGGAATTTTGTTGAGGCCGACAGACGCAGCATGGATACGCTGTTTGTTCTGATCACACTTTTGGAGTCTGAGCCTGGCCATTTCGTTTTCTTTAATTTTCCTAGGCGCTCTTTTCGCTTTCTTTTCTTTTTCCTTTTTCCTATTTTAGCGTCTTTTATGTCTCCCGTCCTGATTGCCCAAAAAGACATGGCGCGAAAAGTACTTAGTACGAAGTACAAAAATAAAAATAAAATAAAAACAACCCCGTTTGCCGTCGCCCGAGATGGTTGCGAACCGGGGGTGGGAGAAGAAGATGGGAAGGGAAAGACACAGGAACGCTCATCCGAATCTTGGTTGGCTAAAGGCCCTGCCCTGTCCTCCCTGGCCTTGTCTTGTTTGCTCTGTCTCTCTACGAGTATTTTTTTTGTCCGTTTCTTCTTTGCCCCTGTAATGGCACAGACCTGAACCACAAGTGACCACGAATGGTGCCCGCCGTCTTTTTTTTTCTTTTTTTTTGTGCTTTCCTTTACTTTTCTTTCTTTTGTGAAATGTGATAGAATTTATTTTTGCGGCGCGCGTCACGCCAGATGACACCCTCCACGTACAAAGTGATTTCGAAAGTACGAAAATGGCCAACAGCTACGGGAGTTTATTTTCACAAGCCCCTTTCCTATTCGAAGTATTACGTCGTATTACTCCTCCATACTCCGTTCCTCTACGAATAGCTAGCTCCCTACGTCTTTGTTGTCCTATCTGAGCGCAAAGGTGCCCATCATTGCCGTTTATGGCTTTTCCTTGAATTGCGATCCACCGCCAGTTTATGTACTTAGTACGGGGTACGACTAAGCTTGCTTTCGTTTTATTTGTTTTTCAGCTTCTACCTACTCCCTAAACGTCGTAGCTCGCAGCCCAAAAAGCGGGAGAAAAAACAAAAAGCCGGACCAGAAGCATTTGGAAAAACGCGTTTTCTGTCCGTCGCTTTTTGCTTCCGCGGGACCAGTCTCACAAAGGAAGGGATTGGCCCTCCACGTGGGAAGCAGGTTTCACATAGGGACGTGTGTATGTGAGAGAGAGAGAGAGAGAGAGAGAGAGAGAGAGAGAGAGAGAGAGAACAGGATACTCCCGCAGTGCACTTGTTTCTCCCTGGTTTTTGTTGCTCAATCCAAGGAACCCGCTCTCTCTTTTCGGTGAACGCAGTGCGCATCTCAACTTGTTTGTAAAAACTCGTCCAACTTCGCCCAGCAAACGGCGTCCCGTCCTGGCCCGGTTTTTGTTGCGCACACTTCTCTGCCCGTTTGCCCTTTCGTTGCCGCCGGTTGGCCTGCTAGCTTGGCCCACTATCTGCGAGTACGAGTACTCCCTACGAAGTATTGTTATTGTTTAATCCGTAATTCGTGTACTCTGTACGATACAAAGCATCCCCCAATGACGCGAAATTACGAAATTTGCCCCGTTTTGACAGGCCAGGCGGAGCGCACATGTCGTACGGAGTACCTGCTTTGCGAGGGCCAGCACGGAACATTCCGCATCGCCGCCCTGCGTTTGACACGAAGGTCATGCTGGAACGCATCCATTGCCTACAGAAAGTGCGCCCCCCCCAATGACCAACTATGGAGTATTCCGTAATACGAGACAAAAAACCAGTAGCTTGCGGCGTCTTGACAGTACGAGTAATATTGGACGTAGGAGTACTCTGACACACTCTCAAAAGAGTGAACAGGCCAAAATGAGAAGGTGTGGCAAAACACGGGTCAGCGTTACGGTGAGCGCAGTACGAGTAATGGGGTAATAATACGATCCTGCTACGACGTAATTAGAAAACGCGCGGATCACGAAACGACGAACACAACCAGCCAGAACGACGAACACTTCGTGGCCAAGCTGTGCGCTCGGAAGACTAAACGCAGGTACCTCGAGATTCAAGCGTGCTACGAGGGACTTACATATTACGGCACTTCGTTTCTTGTGCAAAAAAAGGGCCTAACTCGCCATTTCCCTGTCCGCCACACCGTTCGTCGAGGCCGTGTTGCAACGGTCTTAGTGGCGTTCCCCGTTCGTCAACGGGGGCACCACCCCGGTCAACGTCCCGTGTGCACAGTCCTCGCCGTAAAATAGGCGATTTCTGTGCAGGTGCTCCGTAACGAGTAGTACGGAGTAATACTCCGTACGAAGTAACGAATTAACACGACGTACGACATATTATGACAACAGAGTTCTGAGAAAAATATTTTCTTTGTATTGTTCTGTGCGCCATATTCGCACTGGCTTGGCTGGTCTCCTCGACCCGGTTCATGTTCCGGTGGCCGTGGATGAAACGGGAAAAAACAGAGAAAAAGAAAAGCAACGCCACAACCGTGTGGTGCTGTTATGCTGTCTCATAACGGGCTAGTAAAGCACGGAGAACTTTGGTTAGCAACTGCAACTACAAAAGTATTAGTCGGTACGGCAACACACAACGCTCAACGCTCACACGAGTTAAAATGAGTCTCTGGTGTTTTTGTTTGTATGCAAAGATAACGGGTCTAAAAAGGGCTTTGAGTAGCAGCAGCAGAACCGAGAGTCACGCAAGTAAGGAATACACGCTTCGCTCAGTTCTTTCACTTCGTATTGCTCCGTACAACTACTAAGTACAGAGTATGTACGCACCTCTACGAGTATTACGAGTACGAAGTACGTCGTACTCTCTTTGCGCCGCTTCCAAGTCCCTGGATCCCTGCTCACGTATCAGTGGAGAGAACAAACGGGGTAAAGAGGGAGTGATATTGTGGAGTCACGATACGAACGGTTCGATATGTTTTGTCACAAGAAGCTCACGGGATCGCTGGTTGAAATAAGTCGTGAAGGGTTGTGGGGGTAGTTGGGAGAGATGCTTGCCAAAAGAAGAAGCAAATGACCGTTGAAAATAGAACGAAGCAGAACCGGCTAGGCCAATGCAACGCAAGAAGGGGGGGGGAGAGAGAAAGAGAACAGAGGGGGGGAGAGAAAGTGAACAGAGGGGGGGGAGGGAGAGAAAGAAACTAGAGCGCTTGGCTCTGCCGAAACAGGCCTTGGTTGGCACGCCGCGTGAAAGCACGCTGTCTTCGTGTACATACCGTTGTTGCTCAACAAAATTTGGAAGTGACGACGAAAAGACGTGTTCGCGACAGACATACTCGCTCACTCGCGCCAGGGCCGGTTTGGCTGATGAACGTTGCTCACTTCATGGCCTTTCTCTGTTCTTTTTCAAATTCCACGACGTAATTTCTTCTGACACGCACCCGGGCCGCATCCCGCTCCGGGACCACCGTTCTTTCCCCATTGCCTTTAGCTACTCCGTATCATCATCTCGGTTACGAAGAGAAATTCCCATCTCCTAGGTTGGCCTACCCTCTTTCTGTGCCGCCTTTGGTTTTGAGCGAGAAATTACGACGCTGTGCTCGCATCAATTGGCTTGCTATACAAAGTGCGGAGTAGGCATAAAAAGCCCTATTGTCTCGCAGAGGCTCCCAGTTACCTCTTGACAAATCTTCGGAGCCGTTTGTATTGGCAAGAGAAAGGATAAAGCAGTGACGGGCATCTCCGGGCAGACGAGGTCAGAGACACAGGCCCTTTCCCGGAACCCGGGAAAGAGTCAAGGGGAGCGATTAAGAAGAATAAAAAAAATAAAGACGAAAAAACAAAACCAGGTACGGCTTTTGGCTTGTGGTTATTACAATGTGTATTATGCTCTTTTCCCATTGTATTTTCCTCAATATTTCCCTGAGACGGGCTGCTGGTGTCCAACATCTATTCAACCGGATCGCCTTTCTGGACAAGCGATCGTGATCGTCGTTCTGCCTCATGCGAAAGAGGTTGGTCTTGAGACGAAGCACGTCGAATCGAATAGCCACGGATTCTCCGTTATGGCCCTTCGGCATACGGTGTATAGGTGGCCACATTTGTAGTTTTCTCACGGCACTCTCTTGCGCCATATGCCTCACGCGGATTGTATTCGAGAACATTACTTTTATGGAACAAAAGCTTCTGCAAAGTGTCATGCCCAATAACTGAGTACTTCGTAAGTCTCAGCGATCTTCACTCTTCGTCTTTATTTGATTTTTTAAAAGGTCCCCCTTGTTTGCAGCCCCTGTTCCCTTCCCCTCCTTACGGAGTTCCATCTGGTTGCATCCGGCTACGTTCACTTTCTCCATACCGATACATCATTCTGACCTCTGCCTCCCCAAGCAGTTTAGCATGGTGCGGAGGTTTTTTGCCTTTAGTATCGCTGGCTACTACGGAGGACGAAATACAGAGCAAAAAGAGCTACCCTTGTACGTTGTATTCTCGACCGGGTCGTGCAGGTAATTAACGCTCCACACTATGTGCCGTGTTGTACTAAGTACTCGAGTACAGTTTAATGTTTCACACCTTTGCTTGGCTCTTAATTTTTACGGAGTAGTCGCATTACTTTTGTACGTGGCTGGCTGTAACACCGCTGTTATCGTACCTAAACAACCCTGGCATTGCTGCCTCCTGGGGTAACAAAACAACACGGAGATGGCCGAGACGAGAGTAGACAGTTCAGACGAACATATCTGCGGCGTATCGCCTCACGACGGTGTATTTCATGGCATTGTTAGCATGATCCACTCGTTTCTTCATCTTGGGATGACAGACCGAAAACGCCACGGTTGAAACGGCACGTCTTCCCTCCCTGCCTCCCTCCCACGCTCCCTCTGTCTCCTACTGTTAGCACGGGATGAAGCTGCAGCTCCTGTACGGAGTACGGAGCAACCGTCAGCCGTCTCTCGTACATTATTAGCATTTTTGGTTGCTTCCGCCTTTCTGCGGGTCGTGCTGGGCCAGCCGTTTTGCGACCGTTCGCAATGCGCAATAGGTGTCCACCGCCGCCGCCGCCGCCGCCGCCACCGTCATGCATCTCACTCCACCTACAACCCCCTTTTCGGTATGCATCTTGCAGCGGCGTGCGACGTAACGACAAAAAGCAGGCCAAAAGCGGTCACGAGAAAATGTGCCACTCGTTGCTCCCGAAGATCGAAGGCGGTGTCCCGGCAGCCAACACGCCGGCTTCCTGTTCAGGATTTGGAGGGAACCAAAAAAATAAAAGAGAAATGGGGAACAGGCAACAGGCAACATGCAATGTGCAAGGCGGGACGTGCAACAGGCCTTTTTGTTCTGTGTGTCGTAGCCGTACTCGCAAAACCGGGAGGGTTGTATTGGACATCCTGCAGCTTGGATGCTAAGAAAACCGCAGCACGACAGCGTCATCGAAACCGCATGCTGCCTCCTTTGCGTCTGCGCCTACGTCCGTTTTGGGAACAAACAGACTCATCAGGTACCTGAGTCTCTCGTTCTTTTGTCAACTTGCTTTATCCTACTAGTGCGCCATTTTTACCCTCGTTTGATATCTATCAATCCCGTGCACGTTTAGCATGCCATCTTTTATGTAGTGAGCATGCATACACCGTAGATTTTTTAAGAAAGAAAAATAGAATAAAAGTAAACGATAAAAACAAATGATAGAAACATTAAGACACCTGGTGCTTCGGCCAGTGCAACCAAAGAGAAGTCGTTTGCGTTTCTGGTCTTTGACGGGAACGTCTGCATGCCATAGGGATTGCATACAGAAGCAATACGACGTCGTCACACATTTGCAAGACAAAACAACAAGGTGAGTGAATGAGGCTTGACCGGGACCGAGCAACCTGGCAAAGTCGAGTGCGTTTTTTTTAAAAAAAAAAAGAAAGATGCAGGAAGACAAAAAAGCCGCAACTCGATCTGTGCACACGGCACTGCACGCGGAAACGGGCACGTAGCACATTTTATTCACGATACATTGGCCACGACTCAAATCGCGATCTAAACCAGCTACTGTATAGCGGTTCTTGTCGGTTTTTTTTTTATGGTTTTTATTTGTTTTGGCGCAGCGGCCGAGCTTCCGTTCAATGGCAACTTCCTTTGTTTTCTATTGTTTCTTTCCTCTATTCTGTTCCGCACGAGCGCACTCCCGTACCCCGTCTCCTTTTCTGACATACGCACACAAACAGGCTACAACAAGAAACAGACGAGTGTTTGCCAAGTCCCTCGGTCATTTCTTTTCTCTGCTGTTTGTGATGGAATGAGCCGCCTATTATATGGACGCAGAAGTGTGCGACATATCCGAAATCATCAGGATCATCAAACGCGAAGGAATAAAATGAAAAGAAAATAGAAATGAACAACGGTTGCCGCACGATGGGGAAAGCCACGGTCAGCGGGTTGTCCGTGGCTTGTTTCAGAGACTGTTCGACTCGGGCCTATTTTTTCCTTTCTCATATTTCTTTTCAGCCACGTTCATGTCTTCGCTGTGACGTCGTACTTTAGTACGTAATTGTACGGTGCCCTCCTAGAAAACGCCGTAGTCCGTAAGGCTGTCTTGTACGTCCGGGCGTGTGTACCCTGGTCAGACCAGGGGAAGAGGGAAAGAGAGCGGAGGGGTGCAGGCGGTGGAAACCTCGTACGTGCATAGTAAGAAGCGCCCCCATCACAACCCGCCCTTGAATTCCCAGCGCCATACTTCGTACTGCCGTCTCTGTCATTCGTCTACCAATGAAAAAAATTCTGTGAATATGGTAAGCGTTCCCTCGGCTCGCACCGGCGCATCGATACCATCAACAACCTCTCTGCTCCGTACCGGTTTTCCTGTTGTTCTTCTTTCCAACGAGTCACATGGTTTGCAGAAATCTGGTAGGCCAGTCAAGGCAGGCTTTCGACCGTTTTGCTTTCTCGTGGCGTATGGCCGTGCAAGGAGAAAAAAGACCGTTCCGTCCTCCCGCACGGCAAAGCAACGGATTGATGCTACCGTACATTCCTGGGAAGCAAGGAAAACAAAAAAGAGGAGTTCCTCAAAGAGAAAGCAAAAAAAAAAACCCACGAGTACGAAACCAGGAAAATGGAAATGCATGTTCCGCTCTTAGTCCGTACTCGTACGCAGGAAAGAAAAAAACCAAAAAAAGAAAAAAAAAGACAGCGTCTGATCTCCGTGGTATGACGGCGTTACATCCAGGACCCATACGTGCGTTTACTCTCGTGCCCGTACTCCGTACAACGAGAATAAAAGCAAACGCCGCGGTTTCAGAGGCACGGCAGTCCATTGAAGAAACATCTGTTTGGTTCTCCCGTATGCCGTAGGTTTCCACAAGGAAAAAGAAGTCAAAGAAAGAAGTCAGAAGAGAATCACTTCTGCGGCATCGTCACAGAAGACACCCGTCTTGAATGTTGGCTTCCAACCAGGCGTAATTAACGGCATCGCACCGCGTGTCAACGTCTCGGTCACAGCGTTCGTCTCCGTCCCGTCAGTGCACCCCGTACGCTCCGTAGGCTGCCTCCAGAGTACGACTATGCAATTTTCCGTCCGTCCTCGCCACTCTGTTTTTATGTACGCAGACCGTGAAAGAGGTGAAGGCTAGAAAAAAAATTGCATCAAAAATGCCTGGCTCAGTTGCCGCGTGCCACTTCGTCTTGTCTTTCATGCTTCTATTCCCCCAGGTTGTGCCTATCCCGTTACTCCTTCGCGTCTTACAGCGCCTAGATTTCGGACCCGCATCTCCGAACGGTCTGAAACCGGCCAGGATGGTCTTCAATAGGACGTACGGAATTGGCGGACGGCTATGGGAAGCCGTAGCGAGTCGGGAAGCAACTCGTTCGCAAAAGACAGTAGACGCAAAAAAAGAAAATAAAAAGAAAACGCGTGCGCAAGTGGAACGACGGCAAGCGAGATCGCCTTAAGTCGCCCGTGTTAATGCCATCGATCGCTGCTCAAACAAGGCGAAAAATGGGGGACGACGGATGACGGTGGCGGCGCGCGTTTTTTTTTTTTAACCCTCCTCCTTCAGGTCCTTTCCTTGGCTTGTCTGAGCACAAACGGCAGCTTTTCTTTTCAGATCGGCCGGCTGGCCCTGACCGGTATGGGGACGCTGGCTTGTGTGTGTGATATGCAGCGACCAGCCTGCGCTTTGATCCCTTCTAGAAGCTACACAGACACCACCACGCCCCCCCGGTCCAGATACATCAGTACAAAGAGTAATATGCCGCACGATTGTCCACACCCCTCCTCCCTTTTGCATCGCCATCTTGGCTTCTATCATGCTGGAGAGTTGGCAGGCTAACAGGCAGGTAGGTGCACGGGTTCTGTCCGGATGCAGGTTGCAAGGACGTGGAATTCGCCAAACGGTGAAGCATATGAAAAGGAGAAGGTAGGAGGAGCCTTTACTCAGCTGTACGGTGGAGTCGTAAATCACCAACCTCACCGTAAGAGTAATATATGTTCATCGAGAAAAGAAGCCCCAAGCTTCATGTATGTATGGTGGAGAAAAGAGCGCAGATGTCCTCTTGTTTTCTTTTCTGTACGTTGAAAGAGTGTTACAAAGTAGACTCAGTCACAAGGCAGCATTTTCTTCACGTAGCATGCTGGTCGGCAAGGCTTTGGACAGCATCAATTGCACGCCACCGCCCGTTTGGCGTCGGTCGCCATCTACTTGTGAGTACTGGTAACGAGGAGAGACAACGGTGGCGTGTGTTGTCATCGACGGCGAAAGACAGGGTACGACAGTGGAAGCCCAAGAGAAAACGTCCGGTTTAGCGCGTATCATGATCCGTGATCATCATTCGCACGCAACCAAGAAGAGGGGGAAGAAGGAACGAGAAGCAAGATAGAAAGAGAATAGAATGTCATTGAGCCGAACCAAAGACGCCTAAGCTACGGCTGTGGTTGAGACGACCTCTCGCCCACTCTTTTCTATTTTGGCTGAGGTCGTTTCGTTCATGCTATGTGTTCTGGCGTCCATCGCCCTATCGTCTTATGTTCCCCGTATTCTCGTGATGTACTCTGCTGCTCCTGATGTGCTCTTTTGTCGATATCGCCCGGATTTTTGCCCTTCCCCCCTTCTCCTCCCCCGGGCTCTCGTTCTCATTCTTCGAAAACGAGCGGATTCTGTCCTGGCGATCACGACAACCGGCAAAGGCCGATGATCATCCTTCACGCAGCGGAGACTTCCATTATTTATTTCGTGTGGCAAGTAATGGGACGATTGTCTTGCGTCTTCATGCCGGGTAATTGGGCCCAGTCATTCCGTCGTCAAGTTGTTCAGCTGTTTTCCTCGTCTGAGGTTCTCGCCGGTTTTTCCGATCGCTGCTACACCGATGCAAGAGCGACGCTGACCGACCCAATAAGATCTCCCATGTAAGAATTCACGATCACGAAAGTAAGGATGAGACAGGAAGGAAATAATAATCCTCTTAGCGGTTACGACGAGGACGAAGATTCATAGTCGAAAATGGTTGGTCTTTTGAGACAGCAATCGATACGGACGCATGAATCAGAAAAAAAAAGAGAAAATCTTACGACTAGCAACATATACATTGCACAATCCTGGCTATCATAGAGCCTTCTAGAATTTGTGTCACCGATGTTCGTCGTCGTCGATGCTGGGTCCCTGGTGCACATCTTTGGCAAAGTATTTTTTTTTTTTATAAAACTGATTTCCCTGTGATTGTTTTCGATCAAATTAAAGGCTCGTCCGTTATTCAAAGATTGTGCTCTGATACCGTAAGAACAGTTTAGTTTTTTTAAAAAAAAGGGATTAAATCAGATACAATCTTGCTGATATTGTTTTCTCTCCGAAATACTTTGCTTATATTCTGACACAAAAATCCAAAACACCACGCCGTCTCCGGTTTTTATTTACCCGGCATCGCGGGTACTTTTTTTCAATACCATTTCATTTTGATCTTGGAGGAGTCACCCACAATTCGCGGTTCAGACACAGGTTGACTGACAGCAGAAGAGAATGTCTCCTTGGTTTCTCAACCTTTGGCTTGTCGTTGTTTTCGTGCTTTTCCGCCCCCCTAGTTTCGTGCCTTTTGATTTCTTCTGCCTGGATTCCTAATTCCATCTACGAGAGCTGTTTATACTTTATTCATTTGTCTTCCCGCTTCTGGCTCTACCAAAGAATAGCGTAGGAAGGAAAATAGATCAGACATTGTTCACTGCTTCCCGGGCCGTAAACATGGTATCTCGCGTCTTATTTTTCTTTTTTTTCTTCCCGCTTTATATTTCCATGTAGTTGCATCTAAATATATTTTATTCTATTTTATTTCAGACTTGAATTTATGGTATGGCTTCCTGGCGTTTTGGTGACCGTCAGACTGTAGATATGGCCATTTAGAAACACCGACCTAGAATTTTTTTCACCAAGCCCTATGCTTATTGTTAATCAAAAAGACAGTCCCGACCAGAAAAGCACTTTAGTGGATTCTATTTTCTGCGAAAAGCTCTTACTTCTCAACTACTCACTATCAATGGTTTACGCATATATGTATGGACGTCAGTCAAAGAACAGACCCCACTCGAGGGAAGTCAAGAACAAAAAAACAAAAAAAAAAATAAAGAAAAATATATTTGGGATGCATCGTTTCTGCTTCTCGGAGGTACTTTTTCTAACCCTGGTTTGCATTATCTGTCTACTCCAATAATGCCTTGCGTCCCTACGTCTCCTCCACCCTTTCCTTCATTCTTTTCCCTGCTTTTTCTGTATGGTCGACTGGGCCCGGTCTCAACACCAGGGCGTTTCTAAGAAAATCAGGCTTGCGTTGTTTCTTTCGTGACTTGCTTTCCTACCCTTTCTCAACGTTGATCAAGCTCTTGGGATTTTGTCTTTCCCGGGCGTTGCGGCGTGGTTCACTCACCTTGGCTCGCCTAGGATCGCCTTTCATCCTGCCCGCGTTCCGTGTCCCGCGTCTCCCTTTACCTCACCACACCATAAAAAAACTACCTTCTGTTTTAAAAAGGCCGCATTACGATTGACCCATCTTCCTTTTTCGGTATTGTATGGTCATCTACCTGCCGCCTTTCAAGGTGGCCCGTTTTCCCCGCCTCACTCTAATCCAACCTGGTGCTTGGAAACTCTGCCAAGAGAGAGAAGGGCGAGAAAGGGGCACGGGGTTGGTTGTTGGGTAGGCGAGTGTGCCTCTTAATATCAGCAATGGCCCCATCTGACAAACGCGTTGTACCGTGTACATCCTCCAGAAGGAACAACGACCTTCCATTTTTGCAACGTGACGGCTGTGGCTAATCAAAAAGGTACGAGGCGCCTATCGTTCTGCGAGGCCTACAATTACGGCCTGTCTTTTCACAAAGGAGATTGGCCGGTCTGGCTCCAACGATGGCGAGGAGTAATCACGAAAGAACCACGAGGGCGGCAACGTCGCACACCAGCGTGCCAACAGGAAGACGCAAAAAATATCAAAAAATCAAAAAATCAAAAATAGTTTGTTTGAGAGCAACATATTTGCCACCGTTGGTCACTCGTTTGCTGTTTCGTTTTCTGCCCACATTCGTCTGTCATCGTTCCGTTATCTGCATCCGTTTCCGTCCCGGTCACATGCATCTTTTCTCTCTTATTTCTTCTTCCCCATTCCCGCCTTTGGTTGATCCACTCCCTTTCCTCTCACTTGGTTTGACTAAAAAAAATAAAGAAAGCCATGCTTCAGACCGAATAGGGAAAGGGAGGCGTGTGGTTGGGTGCGTGTGACAGCGAAAGGGGGAGAAAGGATGAGGCAGAAGGGTGGTATCGGCGTAGTCTAGCGCGAACCGATCTCTCCTTTCTTTCTGGCCTATGTGCCTTCAACCTCCCTCCTCGCTCTGACTCGTTCGAGTAGTTTGGTGACTTGATTGCCTCGATTGTGAACGAGTTTGTGTTTCTTCCTGTGGCTTCGTATAGACTGACCGTTGTCCCGTTTTCTGTCTCCATCTTACGGTCGGTTACTTGGCTGTACTACGACCTTACCGTTTGAGAATCGGAAAAGGCCGATTTAGGCAAACAGTCTGGGGGCCGTAACAAACCCGTTTGCTGTTACGAGACGATGGTGAGGCGGGAGGGGGACGCCGACGGTTGATACAAAATAAAAACAACAAAAATAGTTCACATACCAAGAACTCAAGGACTACAACGACATCACAAATCGAGCAACCGCGCTTCGCTTAATTATTTCTTTGAAGTTCCGAAGGGGTTTTGGCTTGTTCCAAAATGTTTCTAGGCTACCTTCGGTCTTCAATTCCACCGGATGCTGTTCTTACGACAGACCGTAGAAAAGGGCATTGTAATACGAGTCAGAATCAAAATAAAATGAAAGCTTCATTTTGTTTTATCTTTTTGGATGTCCGAGCACGACGAGTGCTACCGTGCAAAGACAAATAGACAGCAGAGGTCCTTGGAATCATCTCCTGTTAAGGACCTCTCCATGTATCTCCCCAGCCACCAAAACCCGTTCCTCCTGTTTTCCATCACCTCCAATTGCCGACGTCGGCGATAGAGGCACGCCGAGGACCGCCTAGGAAAGTTTTCAGAGACAAAGGGAACAAATGCAAACGGCGTATGGCACTGTATTGGGACTCCAAACGGGCGAGACGATGCGCTTGAACTCAGATGTGGCTCGAGAGAACATGGGGTCCGGAAAGAGAGAAAAAGGGGCGGCGAAGGGAGCATTGGAAGCCTTTCCTTCTGATCTATCGTACTTCTATGCAATTGTAAGGGCTCCGCGTCTCTTTTTAGTCCTAGTGCATCCGGTAACTTCTCAAATCCTTCCTCACTTGCTTGCCGATCGTTTTTGATTTTTGTGATGGATGTGGACGGACTTGTCCAAGAACGCAAATTATTTCTTGCCGCTTAAAAATTTCTTTCCATTTTTTTTTCCTTTTCTGGCCTCCATACACCTCTTTCCCGTTATTTTATCATACCACGACCCAGTCGATGGTCAGACCCGGTTCTAATATGGCTCTCTCCGTCGTCTATGGCTCTTGATCCAATAGAGACCTTTTTGTGCCTGCGTCAATTGGCACCTGGCCGCCAAAAAGGCCGACCAGTCCTTGAAAAGACCCGGTTTGGAACCTGTCCTGAAGCCCAAAATTTCTGTTTTCTCTGGCTCTGAAAACATGATAGAAAGCTAGAGGAAGGCCGTGCGGTCCTTTGGTGGTGACGACGCAGCCGTGAACGGGGTACGTACCTTGCATGCGTGTATTTTTTTGGATGGGAGGTTCCATGGAATGCTTGACACTTAGCGAAGCTATAGCAACAAGAAAACAAAAGAATCTTGCGTTCTGGGAACGGAAAACACGTACGTCTGGTGCGAGAGACCCGTTTCTTGCCTGCCTCGCACGCTATGGGCACCCCTTGAGAGACCATATACGAACAATATTCGTTCATGTCAAGCTGTGATATAGAGCTGTAATGTGAACCAATAAATAAAAAAGGAAGGGGGAAAGCCAAGTAGAACAGCAGAAAAGAAAAAAAAAGGAGCGGGCAGCCAAAGAAGACAATAGGGGTCAAACAAAGAGGGAAACAAAGTGGAGAAAAACAGAAATGACAGATTATGACCGAACTGACGGCTCTACCAACAGATTGTGAACGGCGTGTGCATACACAAACGCGTGGCAACCGCTCCTTCGCGTTCCGTCCTCCTGCTGCACCCGTGGCGTACTACAGACGGGGTGCACAGGATGTTGCTGCGGGATTGTCGCCATCCTTCCCGCTTAAGAAGAAGGCAAGGTCTTCTCTCCACACCTCTTTGATGGCGTCCTAGATGGAGCGTTAGCTCTAGAGCGCCAGTATGGGTGGGCTGTTCGTTTGCAGAGTGGTAGACAAAGGTAGTGAAAGGTATTCGCTACTCAGTGAGGTTGTAACACCGACTTTGGCCTTGGTTGTCTTTCGCTGGCTGGGTCGCCGCTGCGCTGCCACTGCCGGTCCTTCCGTCTCCTCTTATTTTGATTTCCGCCACTGGCGTTCTCCTTTTTGCATCCTGATTCTCTTTTGCCGAAGTTTGAAGCAACTCCCTTCTTGCCTGCGTACAGTTCTTTTTGGGCTTTTGCCGCTCCCGGAACTGATGCCGGCCCCATGCAGCGATGGAAGGGCCTTGGTAAGAGCCATCCCTGAACCGGGCGTATGTCGTAGTACATGACCACGCAGACAGGGGCAAGTGTGGCCGCGCACAAGTAAAAAGCAATTGCAGCATCCGGGTGGTTTTGCAGAGCCGTACTACCTGGCATGCGAGCCGGAGCCAGCCATGGAAGCACAGGTCTAGGAAAATGCCAGCTGCTTTCCAGGTTACCCAAGCCACCGAAAAAAAAGGAAACGACCCAAGTGCACCAAGGCCACCGAAGAGCGGGAGAACCAGGCTATAGGGGAAACGTGAGATGCTTAGAACAAGGCATGCACAAGAACGTAAGGCCTCCAAAAAGACTGGTTCGGGAGGAAGGAGGGGAGGGGAGACCCGCTTTCTGTTCTCGTTTTTCCTATTTCCTCGTGTGTCCGGAGTCTGGTTCTGGTTCTGGTTGGCAGCAAAGCGACGGAGAAACGTGCCGGGGAAGGGAGGACGTGGCGAGGAGAGGGGTGGGAGAAGAAGAAGAGAAAGGATTGGGGAGAGCAACAAAAAAAATAACAGGTTAGAGGGGGTACGAGAGGCAATAGAAGAGCGAAGCTATGGTAGCGAAGCAGGTGATTACTCTTCTTTGAAGGACGCGGCCGGCCTTCTTTTCGTCCTGATTACCGACCAGCCTGCCGCTTGCAGGACCTGGGAAGTGAAAAAAAGGGAAAAACACAAAACAACGGCTGACGGAGTCGGCATCTAGCAGCGTTCCATTTGCGTGCATGCCGTTTCCTATTCCGGCTCGGAAGGGAGCAGACAAAATCAAAAAGAGATAGGAGAAAAGACGCAGAGGGCGTCCTTTGCCAAGGGACAGACAGCGAAGCCAAACTTGCAGGATAGAAGAAGCTGTTTGAATCGAGTACGGAAATGCACGGCGGCAAAACCAAAACCTTGCCTTTTTCCTGCGTCCTTCCGGGTTCAGAACCGCACGTCTTGGTTAAGAGGATTGTTTTGTTTTGTTTCTCCTTTTTTTGCCATCCAACGGGCCCGTCGCGCTGTGGCTAACTCGTCTCCGTTTTGGTTCAGCGGGTGGCTGGAACCAGCCGAGGCTGGGTCTAGGTCGTCCTGTCGGCGAAGCAGGTGGCCGACCGGTGAAAGAGAGAGGGGGTATGTTTGGGCATAACAACTGGTGTTATAGCAGGGCTATAGCATATTGTTTCTATTCAGAGCACTCGCTATAGAAAGCTATACGAGAAGGGGGGGGGAACAAGCGAATAAGAGAATAAAAAAGGGGAGCCTAGTGAGCACTAGCTAGCGGCAGTTGTTGCGAGGAAGCAAGCAGTGAAGACCCAAAAAGCTTAGCTATATTGAAGAAGAGCAAGGTGAGTGGTTTTCAGAAGGGCGTGATTAAAGAACAAACCTGCAAGAAAAGGAAGAAGAAGGATGGAATGGAACCTGCAGGGCAAGACGACGTCGTGCCTAGCGTTGTCGTGCATAGTATATATACATATTTATATGAATACGGCGTATAACAAAACCACATTTTGTTCTTATAGAGCGGAGCCTAGGCAATAACAGAGCCATATCATTGCTTGCAGCATGTCTCTTTTCGTCTTCCCGCAGAAGGTAGTTCGTGAGCCTAGCTGGTTGTAGCTGTGGTTGTGGTTGTTGCTGTGGATATTTTACTTGATTATTTATTTTTGGCTCTACCTCAGGGGGTTGCTAACCCTTTTTAGACTGTTTCAGTCCGTGGGTTTCGTCTGTGTGAACGACGACAAGCTAACCAGACGGCGAACGAAAGAGGGTGAGCAAAGAAAAGCCCCCCCCCCCCCAAAAAAAACTCAAATCTGGCCACCTCAAAAGCTGTTTTCGCTCGCGTGCATATTTCTGAAACGGCCCCCATAGCTTGTGTATGCATAAGACGTTCTCCTTCACCAAACGTCGGTCGGTCGCCGGGCGAATCGCAAGTGGGGAGGAGGACAACGGAAAGGCGGAAAAGCTTAACAGAAAGCAAACAAATATTAAGACAAAACGCGGACAACCCAGCCTCGCGACTTACATGTTCCCTTTTTTTGCCCTCGACCTTACAAGCAGCGTGGCGAAAACGGGAGGCATGGCGAGATAAAAAAAAATAGAGAGAAGAAGGTGGAGGTGCATCGACACCCGCCACGCCTTGGCCTTTTTTTTTTTCTTGTCCATCGTTTCAGCTGTCTGCTTTGGGAAATATAATACTGCTCATGGCCACCTATAAGATATGCACAGCACAAGCTGCAGAAATGCTGATGCATGACCAATCGAACAAGAGAAGAGGCTAGGGAAAATAAAATTAAAAATAAATAAATAAAATAAAATAGAATAAAGCAAAGGAAATGGAGCTACTCTTATTCCGGACAATGTTTCGGATGTTGTCGATTTTCTTCTTTCTGCCTCGTACACGCAGGTCCGCGGTGTCTTTCGGACACGTCGTCGCCGTCGGAAACGAGCGGACCGTACGGAGCTTGGTCCCGGTTGTGACGCTCTCGTACCCTTAAGTTTATTCTCTGTACAACGTGTCATCAAGTCGTTCAGCCAGCCATGCGCATGGTCTACAAACACACCCTTTCTCCCCGCCCCCCCGGGCCTCTGCCTCGCTCTACCACTTGCGCTTGGGTCTCGGCGTTGGTGATGGTGAAGTGCAGGACATCAATGGAAGACGTGGTAATACGAAAGACGTGCATATGCCACATGCAGATAGTTGTTCTCTGTGTAGCCATGTTCGTTCGTTCGTTCGTTCAACGGCTGCTATACCCTCCGCTTGCTTCCTTGTTTGTCTTTTCTTCGCTCTCCTTCTTTCCTTTTCGGCCCGCTTTCTTCGTGCCCCAGCCGTTTTCTTGATATCTTCTGTCTGTTCAAGCAGTTCTTCAAACAGACAAGACTAGTTTTCTTGCTGTGGTCCGGCTGCGAGAGCAGGTTGTCCCCGGGGTCCCGATGTGCGCTAGACGACGGTGCTTAGAATTTACTCGCACGCCCTCTCTTCTCTTTTCCACTCGTCACCTGTCAACCCCCAATCGCCTTGTCCTTGTGAGTAGTTCGTTCCCGTGTTTGGGGTCCTTCTGAATCCTGAAATGGAAACAACCATCAAAAGAACACGCGAGCCAGGAGCGAGATGCAGGCGAAATGTTGGTAAAGTCTTTTACTTTTCGTGGCTTCTACAAGCTAGTAGAAAGGGACACCATAAGAATGAAGAGACACTGCTTAGGGTATTTGTGAAGAAACACAACGCTGTGATTGTTCCCATGAGTTGGAGTGCCTGACGTGATTGCGTGCATGGCCTGGGGGTAATGGGGGCTGTACCCGGCATAGCCAAGCTTAGTTTGGTGTCCTCCCCCTGATGTCCCCTTCCTACTCCTTTTTTCGTACGCGTAGGTAGTCCGTTTTCGTG
Organism: Fragosphaeria purpurea; assembly: GCA_002778095.1. Taxonomy (NCBI): domain Eukaryota; kingdom Fungi; phylum Ascomycota; class Sordariomycetes; order Ophiostomatales; family Ophiostomataceae; genus Fragosphaeria; species Fragosphaeria purpurea. The sequence goes on from PCDL01000011.1 coordinate 1,421,941, forward strand.
CTGCATTGCCCCTTAAAGATTTCTTTAGCATGCGAGCTGCTCTGCGTCTTCTCCGTAGGGCAGCGGCTTTGCCTCCACGGAGACATCGGGGCCTCAAGCAGCGCTGGGCCGGCTTGCGGGACCGGCCCCAAGAAAGTGCAGTGCCCAAGAAGCCCGTTTCGGCCGTGGCCCACATGGGGCGAATGGGCCTCCTTGATCTTGACGCACTCAGTTCGGCCTTACCAGCCGACATCGTTCCGTGGGCTACGCCGCTGGCTCCTCCTCCTTGCGATAGTACGCATTTACTCGCGGCCTTCGAGACGCCGCCCGGAACAACCCATGTCACGATGATGGTCTTGGGTCACCACAATTGTCAATTCATCGAGAACACGGGCTCTGACTCGATGCGGGACTGCAAAAACGATCTTAGTGGTGGCGTTGTGTCGAAGGGTGCTGAGGATGGTTTCTCGCATATGCAGATGGCGCCGTTATGGAGCGTGGGCTCGAACGCCTGACCGGCGTCGGAGTGTGCCGGCCATGTTGGCAGTATCGCTTCAAAGCTAGCGGCCGGTCCAGCTGACGCGCTCGGAGCGTATGGGGTTGTGGTTGATTTCGTGCGATGCGATCTTTGATCTGATAACACGGTGAGATTTGGGTTTCTTCTGACGATGCCTATTAATTCCGTGCGAGAATAGATACGTACTGACCCAGTCAAGTTGCAGACTCGCTCTTGTCTTCCGTTTACCATACGCCAAGATGAAGCCTATACTCGCCCACGATCGATGCACTCCCCTAGCAGAAGCGGTAGTGGTTGCTACTCGAGGTGAAAATATGGACTAGGCTCAGGTGCAAAAGAAGGCACAAATTGATGCATTTGACGCTGACGGACGAGGACTCCATCGTGACCGCCATGGAGGGTGAAGCGACGATGTCGTGATGTGCTGGTTTAATTTTTTCTTTCCCCCTTGATACCACATTCCGCCCATATAAACCAGCAGAAATCGCCTGCTTGATGGTGATGTGGGTTCATGCTCCTCCAGCGAAAATGAAAATGCCGAACCAGAATGACCATAGAAGTGCGGCTGGGGTATTACAACGTTGTCGCCGTCCACAGACGTTCAAGATTATTACCCGGTCACGGCTACCGCTGTCAGCATCATCCACCTCAGGGCCAACGTTTGATGCTCTGGATGTTGCTTTCAAATCCACAGAAAGAAAAAACAGTGCTCGCCGTTTCGCCAACCAGTTGCAGCTTGTACCGAGACCGCTCTGGTTCTCAAATCGAGGCAACACAGCGATGTTGGTTTGAGCCCGCCGAGGCAAGCTTCTATCAACAGGACCGGACCTGTCTGCTTCTTCTTGCTACAGTGCTGGCCTTAGGGATCTTTTAGACGTACGACATGTCTGCCCAGACCTACGCGAGCAAGTTGAACTCTAACGTGGTCAACGCCCGTCTCCAGCCTGGAGTTGAGTGCTGACGCCCATCGCCGGCTACGTCCACCACCTCGCACTTTAAGAAGACGCTCAAGGGACCCTGTATCGCTGACCAGACGTAGGTTCCAGCGCCATGGCTCGCCAAAAAGTGTGTCTCCCAAGAAGCTGAAGCCCGCTACGGATGCAAATTTCAAGAGCCTAAAATTTTGTTGGACCTACAGAGGATTGTGAGTGTCAAGGGCAGTCGGCCAAGCGAGTTCTTGCAAGAGGTTGCATTGTTGATGTTGGTCGAAGAAGCGTACTCACTGGATATTTGCTTGATTAAAGATAATGCAAAGACAACAACAACTTTACGTTTGAGATAGTTGAACGTCAAACTTTCGCACTGAAACATACAGAGCCAAACCAGCCTTAGGCTTTGCGCTCTGGCTTTATTTTCTTCAAATTTGCTTTTAAGGCCAAGCTATCAACGGTTGGTGGTGGTGAACGAACACACAAGCAGCTGATTGTCCTCAAGCGATTCCACGTCGGTAATTTGGCCCCGTAATTACAGTACTACTCCGAGAAACGTTGTTCTCGTATCTTGTGCGGAGAATGCCCGTTGCAGCATAAGGAGAATGCCGTTCACCTTGCCTCTGCTGCTTCTGTTACTAAGTTCTGATAGTGACCTTATAGAGTAAGACTATTGCTTGCTCGTACGAAGGATTACGGCGCTCGGGGTACAGTACAGAGTCAGCCCTTTTCAAAACATCACCGCGACGATCATTCTCCGTGTTGGAGGAGCCATCGCAATGAAACTATCACGAAAACGGACGCGTGCACGGTGGTGGCGTTTGTGGTAAGGTCCGTAACGAGTACGGAGCACTCCAAGACGAACGCGAAATGACAATGCAACGACGGCTCGTAGCGTCATATAATTTCCGACAAGATTGGGGGACAGGATACGTACGGAGGCGGATCAAAATGAGATAGGGATGAACCGTTGTGCATCCCGCGTGGCTTACAGACAGCTTTTTTTGATTTAGATGTTCGGTGCGGCGCGTACAGCATATATATTTTGTAGTCTGCAATTTCCACCAAGTATTACGGACCGCAAAGGTGGTTTCATCACTTAACCGCGGCGTCCGTGCCAGGCCTCACAACATTGCCCTCCATAATTTGAACTCCGTACACCGAGCTACATTGCGTATCCGAGAATGTTTCCTGCATAGCCTACAACCGCGGCTTGTGCATGCTTTGCAGACTTACATACGAGTTCAAACGAAGCCAACAGAAATTTGAGCGCGCCCATAGTTCGCACAGCTGCGAGTAGTTGTGTTCTATCTGACTATTTGTTTAGTTTGCGTCCTTCGCAAATTCTCTCGTCTAATCTACTCCGTGTCTCTTTCATCATCCTGCTCCCGAGAGCCACTCCGATCGTAAAACGTCTACGCGCCTTCATAGATATCCACACCCACTTGAAGCATCATGATAACCCCTGTCACGATTTTTGAAAAGCTTTGTCCTTCTGCTCCCCCACATTCTGACTTGTCACACGGGGTATTTTCTTTGAATAGGTTAGCCTCTTGCGGAGATTATGAGCGGGATATTTGAATTCAATATTAGGGGCCTTGTGTTTTGTTCCATCGTGGGAGATTCACATCTCGGCTGGTTCGGCCGGAATTTTTTGTTGTACTAGAAAACCATACGGTGGAGCTATGAGAAGCGTTCTACCCCAAAATCTTCATTATCCCCTTGTCTGCGTTTCGTCCTGCTACGGAAAAAAGGTAAGTGAAGTACTACTCCGTAGTCACTTGGGTCTTTAGCAGCGTTTAGGTCTACTTGTGATACACACTCCCTTCCTTCCAAGTAATCAGCTCATTTAAACTAGCGAAATTGAAAGGAATCTAGAGTACGGAGTAAGGAGCACGGAGTACGTCCCAGCTGTAAGCGGCAAATAAAATCCTCCGTACGGTGTACAAATACCGAGTGCATGTATGTCTGTTCTAAGCTGGCATACACAACCATAATGTCTTATGGTGCGAGTTGGCTCCGCCTTCGTACAGTAGGTTGCAAAAAAACACTTGAACGGATCCAATGCAGGCCATTGGCATACTTGGACAGGGAGCCTGTCTGCCAAGAACGAGAAGATCGTTGTAAATCAAAATATCGCATCGTGTTTCCTAGCATCATCACAATTCATCTCTACTTGACCCAATTCTTGTCATCGTCTATCACAAGTCGTACCGCGTCTCACAAGCTCTCTCTCTCTCGTATCCTGTGTTTCATCAGGCATACCAACGTGTTGAACCACCCGTCTCTCAAGTCGTACATTTTTTCACGCATCTGCCATCCACAGAATAGCCAAACAAATGAAACCAATAGAAAGCCATGCGCGGCTTAGTCCGCGCCCACACCCAGCAGCACCAGGTTGGCGACGTTCATGGCCGTGATCACGAGCCAGATGAGCCCGCCCAGGATGATCACCGGCCACGAGTTGCCCATTTTCACGGGCGCCTCAATGTCGACGGCGCCGACCGCAACGACGGCGGCGGCGTCCTCCACGGCGTCGAGCGCGATGGCGCTGTTGTTGGCGTTGGCCACATTGGCCGCGTTGCCGGCACCATCGCCACCGTCACCGTCAGCCCTCGCAGCGGCTGGCGCCCCGTCGCCGCCGGCCTGCCCGTACCGGACCCGCCGCATGTACCGCGCGCTGCCCGGCTGTACGGTCATGTAGCGGTCGCGGCTCGTGAACCACAGCAGCGGCGCCGTCACAAAGGGCAGCACGACGCTCAGCACGACCTGCGTGCCGTTGAGCGCGGCGTCCAGGCCGTCGCGGCCCACGGCGCCGGCGATCACGATGCTCGGCAGGATGCTGATGGACCGCGTCAGCAGCCGGCGCAGCCAGGGGCTCACGGACCAGCGCAGGGCGCCCTCGCTGACCATCTGGCCCGCGACCGTGCACACGACGCCCGCCGACAGGCCCGAGAGCAGCAGGGCGAGCGCGAAGATGGTGCCGGCGGCGGGCGACAGGCTCTGGGACAGCAGGGTGTGGATGCCAAAGATGTCGACGTCGAGGGCGTCCGGGTTCTGGTACAGGGCGGCGCCGGCGACGACGAGGATGGCCGAGTTGACAAAGAGGGCAAACGTGAACAGCGAAATGCCGAGCTCGGCGACGGCGTAGTGGAGCGAGTAGCGGATGGCGCGCAGCGATGGCACGTACGTGTACGTCTGGTACTTGTCGTCCTCGGACGAGACGGACAGGCGATTGACGACGGCGTTGCTGTTGTTGTTGGTGTTGTTGTTGTGGGCGTCGACGACCTCGCGGCCGGCGGGCAACAGGCCGTGCTTCTCGTCGTACTCGCGCAGGCGCGGCTGCACGATGCCCGACCCCAGGTACAGGCTGTGCGGCATCACGGTGGCGCCCAGGATGCCGCAGGCCTGGTAGAGCCCCTGCTGCTGGACGAGCGCGTAGGAGGGCAGGTAGCCCTGGAAGACGGCGCGGACGTCGGTGGTGTCGCGCACAAAGGCGAGCTGGATGCAGAAGCAGACGACGACGCCGACGACGAGCGGAATGACGAGCAGCTCAAAGGCGCGCAGGCCGCGGCGCGTGCCGCTGTCGGCGCGGGCCAGCAGCAGCACGACGAGCACGTCGGCGATGGACAGCGCGCAGCCGGCGACGAGCGGGATGCGCGGCTGCAGCATGTTGAGGGCGATGGCGGTGCCGATGACCTCGGCGATGTCGGTGGCGACGATGGCGATCTCGGCGAGGGCGTAGAGCGCGTAGTTGAGCCAGCGCGGCAGGAAGGCGCGGCAGGCCTCGGCGAGGTTGCGGCCGCTGACGGTGCCGAGCTTGATGGCGAGGCTCTGCAGGTAGATGGCAAACAGGTTGCTGAGCAGCACGACGAACAGCAGGCGGAACCGGTAGGAGGCGCCGGCGGCGATGTCGGTCGAGTAGTTGCCCGGGTCGATGTAGGCGACGGCGACGACGAAGCCGGGGCCGACGAAGCGGTAAAACGTCTTGAGCGACGCGAGGGCCTTGCGGCGCCAGCGCGTCCAGCGGGCGGCGACGCCCACGGAGCACCGTCCTTCTTCTCCACCACCCTCTCCCTCCTCTCCCTCTCCTTCTCCCTCTCCACCTCCACCTCCACCTCTCCCCCCGCCATGGTTGGTGGGCGGCTGGCCGGGCCAACCGCCGCCGGGCGCCGGGGCGGCCGGGGCCGGGTCCACGGCAACCACCCGGCTGACGGCCTGTCCGCCGGCCGCCGCCGCCTTGGCCCACCGGCCGCCGTCGTCCACGGACTCCAGTGGTTCGAGAACGTCGATCGGCAGCGTGGTCGCGCCGGCCAAGCCAGCACTGCCGATGGACGGCGAGGGCGAGCGGCGCAGCTGCCGGGTGTTGGCCAGGCCCTTGAGGTCCTGGTTGGTGGTCAGGTCGTTGGAGAGCGGGTTGGGGCTCTGGTTGTGACCGTCGCTGCGCGGCGGCTCGTCGGTGCGGGAAGGGCAATTCATGGTGAAGGAACGGGATGGGGGGGCGACGATGGTATGAGGAACTTGAGTGAGCGTAGAAGGAAGAATGAAAGAGAAGAGGGTCAATGTGACTTGTGGAGGGGGGGGCCTCCTGTTGATTAAAAGGACGGCCCGGATAGTACAACGTCTAGAAGACGCAATCCCACCGGGTCAACAGCAAAGAAGGACTATCAGATATGCACGAGGGCCAACCGGGTCGTCTGCGCCGGCGTGTGGTGAATGAGAAGGAAGTAGATCTTCCAGAAGACGAGGGAAAAGACAAACAAAAAAACTGAAAAAATATTAAGAAAAGAGACGAAATATAAGGCCAATCAAAACGGCCACGCCTCTGCGTCTTCAACAGTGTCTGTGCCGTGCATCAAGAAAGATGCAATAGCGAACACAAAGCCAATTGGCAGCAAGACACCGTGGATGTCTCCTCGGTTGTGCTTCGTTTGGCCGAAAATGGTGTACGGAATCACCCGATAAGAGGCGACTCTCACGTTCGTACTATGTGAGAAGGCTCTCCGGGACGATGTCGGTAGTGGCACACCGTACGAATTACACCCACACGCAGGAAGAGTATTACTTTATCGGGCAGGGCCAACCAACCACATGCTGCGGGATCGGGACGATGGTGGGGTATTATTGGTGGCGGCGGCGGTCGAGGAGAAGAGGCTGCCGGTGTGTGGTCAGCACTCTGCCGCCGCGCAAACGTGCGAATATTACATAATACATTATACGCACTGTCCTTGGGTCACTGAGACGCCCGCCGGCGAAGGTCGCCGAGCCATCAAGGTTGCTGCCGGGGCGTCAACTTCATGTGATGTAGACAGTCACACAGTAGACAGTATCCATATCAACACGTCGAAACAAGGCTGGCAAACGCAATTGATACATGATTGATGTGATAAGTGACAATTTCGTCTTCCAATGGCTTCCGGTTTCCGGTAGAAATCTCTAGAAGGGTCTTTTACCGCTCCCAGACGACCGCCGTCGTTTTTTTTTTTTTCTTCATTTCTTTTTTTTTTTTCTTTTATTCCGTTTCCTCGGCTGCATACTTAACCGACGTTTCTATTCGTGCTTCTATTTTCGTACGTTCTCTGGTTCCCTTTCTCCTCAAAAGAGGCAGTGCTCTTTCGATCGGTCATCGTCCCCGATCTACCCACTTTCTCTCGTCATCCTTGGGCTCTCACCCGGCCTCACTACTACGTTCCCCGCGTCTCGCAGCTCGTTTTCGTGCGCCTTCAACAAAGAAAAGACTTTTGTAGAGAGCATGCACCGCACCAGTATGACGCGTCTGTCCACGTACTGGTTTTCGTATGTCCCGTATATGCAGCGGAAGGTAGCAAGAACCGACGGGTATCAGCCCCGGATGCAACCTCTTCCGTCGGCAGACACCGTATCCGGTCAACACGTTGTCTTCCAGACCGCCACCCCATCCGTAACCTTCTTTTTCGTTTCTTTTTGTTTGTTTCTCTTCTTCTTCCTCTCCTCCTCCTCGCAATCTTCCGTGCGTTTTGTGTTGAAAGTCCACCCCTTTTTCAATTACCAGTCTCCCCGCTCCCCCTCACACGTCTTGCCTTTGAGCCATCCGTGTTTTTCTATCTCCTTTTCTTTGCTTTGTTGAAAGTGTTTGCACCGCTCGTTCTCACCATCCACCCGTTTCACCGCTGCTTCTTGCTGTCGTTCTTTGCGCCGCCGCCGCTCCCCCGCGCCGCCGCCCGTGTCTTCTCCCGCTTGGCGTAGATCGCCGCCGTAAACGGGTTCTCGAACCGCAGCGCCACCAGGTATACCAGCAGCACCTCCGCCGTCAACAACAGCCCCGCCGGCTTGCCGTACACGAGCGCCGCGCCGAGGAAGCTCATCGTGCTGCCGTAGTACATGGGCGCGTCCGTGACGCTAAAGGGGAACCCCGTCACCATGTCGTCCATGAGGATGCCAAAGTAGTCGCCCAGAAACGTGCCCGTGATGCCGAGGCGCCACGTCGACGAGACGACCAGCAGGTTGCCCAGGGCGAGCAGCGCGTAGCCGGCGTAGGTGGCAGCGTCCGTGGCGAGCAGCGGGTGCGATGGCTGGTGGCGGAGGGCGCGCTCGTAGAGGCTGTCGCGGACGAGGCCGAGGCCGAAGATGGTCGCGGCGAGAGCGTAGCAGGCGGTCTGGGAGCGGCCGCCAAAGAGGCGGGTGAGAACCTTGTTGTGATATTCTGGAGAAAAAAAAAGAGAAAAAAGGAAAGAAGACGGTCAGTTTCCTTCAAAGATGTCGGAAAAGCCTCAAACAGCTGTAGTCAATGGTTCCGAACGTACCTTGTCTTGCAACGATGCTACACACGATCGTTAGCAAAGGAAACACCCCATCGGGAAAACAAGAGGGCCACACCTACTTCCAGAACGTCGGGTTGAAAGCGATCGAGAGAGCCGAAACTGGTCGGGCAACGGTCAGCGATCACAAGCTTTTTGGAAATTTCTTATTTTGTTTTTTTTTTGTTCTCTTCTTTCTTAAAAACAGACGCCCATCCGCCGTTAGAGCTTACTTAAAAGGCTCTTCTGGTCAAAGTCGACCAGCTTGCCGAAATGTTCGATAGGCGCCATGGTAAAGATTAATGTAAGAACAGACGATGCTCGATATGTCGTTGAAACAGAGAAACGTGGTTCGTCTTGAAAACGGCTGCAGGAAACGGGATGCCGAAAACAAAGCAAAAGCAAAGCTCTCAACAATTTAAAGACGGTGACGCTTATGGACGACGCGGAACGGCGTCTCATTGGCCAGCTTTGGCTGCAAAGCTTCCCCCTGCTTTTGCCGGGAAAGTGGGATGCCCCCACCAAGCACTGGTCGTTTGGCTGCCGTTTCGAAACGCTGCGACTTTCACCAACGGAAACGGACGCTTTTCTAGCCAATCATCGCACGCAACGATCTATGTACGTGTATGGAGTAAAGAAAACAAAGCTCCCCACGTTTCAAATATCACTCGACGGCCCGTCTGTTCTGCCTCACGGACGCTTTTTGTCACAATATAAAAATTTTCACCATACGTGGCATCCGTTCCTTTATATTCGTTTCGTTTCTTTCGGTGTCTGCGAGGATTTTCGTCCAGAGAGGGCAACGGCTGGCCGTGCCGCTGGACTACGTTGACTTATATCGATTTTCTGGCGATTGTCTCTCTCTCTTTTTATTTTTCCCGTTTAGGGGCTTCACTTCACGTTCTCACACCTGCTGCCTATCCTCCGGGATTATCGCATTGCGATCACACTGGGACACAGGACGAAACTCGACCACACAATGGCCCCCAAAGCCAACGCCCCGGTGCGGAAGAAGCGGCCGGGACCGTCGCCGCCCATCGACCCGGCTTCGTCCCCGACGCCCCAGAGCTTGGAACAGGAGCTCAAGTCCCTCGCCGCCAAGGCGCACGAGGACACCTGGTCCCGCTCTGCCCGCGCCCAGTTCGCCACCTACGCCCGCGTCGTGCTGCTCCTCACCCTCGCCGCCGCCTCGGCCAACGCGTCGCGCGCGGCCCTCTCGCCGCTCTACGGCGCCATCCCCGCCGCCATCTGGCACCGCGCCCTCGTCGCCGCCGCCTGCTTCGCCGGCTGGTCGTCCAACCTGCATCTGCGTCGGCTGCTGCCCGCCCACCGGCCGCTTCGCCTCTGGATGCCCGTGCTCGCCGCCTACGTGCCGGCCGTGCAGTTCGTGCTCGGCCAGTACGCCAGCAGCGGCAGCAACCTCGGCAGCAGCACCGACGGCGACGGCGACCGAAGCGTGCCGTGGCTGTTCAACGCCCGCTGGGGCCCCGTGCTGACCGAGGCCCTGACCTTGTTCCCCCTCGTGGCCGCCACCGTCGCCTGCGTCGCGAACGAGCTCGAGGCCGCCACGGGCCTCGACGAGCTCGTGCGGCTGCCCCGCTGGCTCGGCGACGCGGTCCCCGGCTTCGGCGCCTGGTCCGTGTTCAAGCTGGCCGAGCGGGCGACGGCCAGCCCGGCACCACTGGTGGCCACCGCCACGGCCGCGGCCACGGCTGCGGCCACGACACCACCCGCCGGCGACGCGCTCCACCGCCTCCTCGCCCTGTGGGCCACCCCGCGCGTCGCCCGCCAGGTCGTGGTCGCTGCCGCCTACGCGCTCGCCTCGCCGTCGCGCCTGCTCTGGTACGCGGTGCCCGCGCTGCTGCACACGGCCCTGCGCAACACGCACCTCGCGCCGGCGCCGTGGGCGCTCGCCCAGACCAACCGGGCGCTGGCGTCGGTCGGCGGCGAGGCGTGGGCCGTGCTCGACCGCGGCGAGTCCGTCACGGGCTACCTGGCGGTCCTCGAGAACCGCTCCCTCGGGTTCCGCGTGCTGCGCTGCGACCACAGCCTGCTGGGCGGCGAGTGGGTGCTGCACCCGGTGGACCCCGTGGCCGAGCCGATCTACAGCGTGTTCGTGATGCTCGAGGCCGTGCGCCTCGTGGACGTACCGGGCAAGGCGGCGGACGCCGACGCGCGGGCGCTGGTGATCGGGCTCGGCGTCGGCACGGCGCCCGCGGCGCTCGTGGCGCATGGCATCGACACGACGGTCGTCGAGATCGACCCGCTCGTGCACGCCTTTGCCGCCCAGTACTTCCACCTGCCGGCGAACCACACGATCCGCCTCGAGGACGCCGTGGGCTTCACGGCGGCCAGCGCGCAGGACCCGGCCGGCCCGCGCTACGACTACATCCTGCACGACGTGTTCACGGGCGGCGCCGAGCCGATCCCGCTGTTCACGCTCGAATTCTTGCAGCACCTGCACACCTTGCTGACCCCTACGGGTGTCATAGCCATTGTATGTCCTTTTTATTCTATTTCTGACTCCGATACCGCTATCTCTTCGAGCTTCGCTGACTCCCCCCCCCCAGAACTACGCCGGCGATTTCAACTTGACGCCAATCAAGGCGGTGGTGCACACCATCCGCACCGTGTTTCCCAACTGCCGCATCTTCCGCGAACATGCGCGCGAAGACACGAAGATGGACGCCGAGCTTGCGGATTTCGCGAACGTGGTCATCTTTTGCACCAAGAGCGGGGGCGGCACCAGCAACGACGGCGCCAGTAACAACAGTGACGACAACAACAACAACACCACCCACCTCACCTTCCGCGAACCCAACGAGAGCGATTTTCTCAACAGCATCGCGCGGCGGCACTTTATGGTGCCCAAGCACGAGGTCCACGACACGGAGTTCTCGTCGGCGGAGCCGGTGCGGCCGGTGCGCAACAATGACACCGAGCAGCTGGCGCGGTGGCACGACGAGAGCGCGCTCGGCCACTGGTCAGTCATGCGGGTGGTGATCCCGGCCAAGGTGTGGGCAATGTGGTAGAGAGGGGAGGGACTGGGACAGTGTGTACAAGTACATCTAACAGCTTGTTCGTAACGCGTAACGATTTGGTATCAACATGGTGCCTTGAATGGTTTCTTCCTCTTTTCCCTCGTAGACAGCCCACGAGTCAGCTTAAGAGTCTCGGAAACAACAAGACTTGTCAAGGAAAGCATGTTGGCAAGGCTCTTTATTTTGTAATGCGCATATCAATGCCCAATAAACCATTCGGTGTTAAAAACCAGCCATACACAACAGCCACAGACGGTCGTTCGGTCACTGTCGAAGAAAGCACTCCGGATAGTACTTGCAATACCGCGACTTGTGCCACCCATGCGAGTAGACGCCGATGAACTCGGAAAAGTCCACGAGCATGTTGCGTTTCCAGTTTCGGCCGTGCGGCGACGACGTCATGCAAAATCCTGCCAGCTGCATAAAGTCGAGAAACGGTTCGACCGCGGCCGGGTCGTTTTCGCCGTCCTCCACGTACTCGTAGACAGTGGCGATGTGCTCCTTGCCGGGCTCGATGAAGCGTCGCGTCTTCTCGATCTGTATGACGCGTGGCCGCAGGCTGCGTGGGATGGTCGGCAGGATCGTCTCCGTAGCGAACTTGAGCCAACCATAACACTGCGTGGTCCGGGGAATCGACGTTAGGGGAACGCGTCGGTCGGCCGTCTCTTCGACATTGTCTTCTTCTTCATCGTCTGCTGTGCGTGGCTTTGACCGGCACTCTTCGGAAAAGGTAAATACGTTGTTTATTGCATCCTCCCAGGTGACCGGTTTCGGCAGAAGAAACACCGGTTTGGAACCGCCCTCTTGGTTGGCCTGGTCCACAGCGGCTTGCATCATCTGCAAGTGGGCGACGACCTGGCACTCTCTCTGGACCGCAAAATTGCCATTGCTTGCGTCCATGAGAGGTTCGGCAAGCCAAAACTAAGGAGGCGCTAGAATTAGGCGGGAACTTCCATGGACCAAAACAGAATGAAGACCGGGAACAAAGCTCAACAGCTTGAGCGCAAACGGGCCTTGATCGCCAAAATGCACACGCCAGACCCAGCCGTCCATCCCCCAGCCCAGGACTTTGGCATTTTCCCACACAATTGTACTCAGGTCAAAGGGGCATTTCCGGAGCCGGGGCCGGCGAAAATCTTCCTTTTTGCAGCCCGGAGGTCCGTCCATAATCTTATCGCAGAGGTAAGGCACCGACTGCAGTTGGATGCGCCGGTAGTTGGGACGCAGTCGGTGCCGTAGCAGCCGCGCCGTCTCCTCGGGCAGCTTCGCCTTGTCAGTTTTAGCCCGCATAATTTCAGAAGATGAAAATGAGCGCCAAAAAGTGTAGATGGGTTCAATATCTTCTATGCCCAAGTAAACAACCAGTAACCAGATTGAAATTCGCAAATGATTTCCTGGAAGCAAATGTCAATAGAGTCGGGGTACGAAGTTTTGGTCATCAGTTGGAAGTTATCCCTTCCAAATTAGTGATAGGGGTGGTGGGGTTGCTAGGCAACATGCGTCCAATCGCAATATCGCATCACGTGAGAACGCGTCAACTCCGCGTTGAGTCGAAATACGCGAGGATGCGACGCGAGAACGAATGATACCGGAAGGACCAGCAAAAAACCCTCACAAGGAAGCAAATAAGAGAATAAAAACGCATTTGCACATTGTCAATGAGTCACACCACGATAGCAATGGACTAATCGCACGTTTATCTTTACTCCTGTACGTCTGGCTTGATCCTCTTCCGGGCGAATTTGTGCATATCTGATGGCTAGGCAACAACCACCTTTAACCCGAAAACCAAATTCGATTCGGCTTGTGAGAATGTACTTTTTCGTCGTATGGGCGATGCTGTTTGCAGTTGTTGCCTATGGCGTTATTTCGCTCGCAAGTACTACAGACAGATGAGATGGAAGACGGGAGGGATTACACTGTGTGATTTTGGACAAGAGGAAGGAAGGTGGAAGGAAACGATGAAAAGGACATAAAGCTCGAAGTTTTTTTCTCGTTTATGTTTAACTTCCTTGTCCATTTTTTTTCTCAGTCTTTCACGCCTTGTTTGGCCAAGCAATTATCTTATTTTTGCAGTCTATACATTTATACCAAGTGACTCCCATTTGTCCTACTCGACTTCGCTCATCTCTCAATATGGTTACAGTTCTCGAGATGCTTGCAAAGGCCAACCCAAAAATTGACACCGAAGCCGTCAAGCCCGGTTTAAATATTTTTTCCCGACGAATTGGACCGACCGGATGGCTGGGTGCGTTGGGCCGACTTCGACTACGACACCCTCACACGCATCTTCTCGCGGCAGTTGCAGTCACCGTACCGCGGCAAACCCGTTCCGGTTCCGAACGCCTTACCGCTCGACCTGGAAGTCTGTAACGAGCCCACATTGCAATTGGTTTTGGACCATTTCACCATACCCGCGGTCAATAACTGCCTGCACAGCCAGTCGAGCGGTTGCCACTACGGCCCCGGTGCGCGTTGCGATGATGCCATCTTTAAACCGGACTGGTCGTGCATTCAGAGCCACGCCCACGATATCAACGTGCTTCCCGCTGATACCAAGCTCAGTAAAAAATGGGCTCCGGCCATGGCCACGTCACGAAGCATAAGCGAAGTTACCGAGTGGTCCAAGGTTCTGGGGCAAATTATTAGCTACATGAAATCGTGGCAAGCAAGGTATGGCTTCATCATCACGGACAAGCACCTTGTCGTCCTACGCATTACGCGGCATTATACCGGCGCAGGTCTCGCCGCCGGGCGCGCACCAGCAGCGGCGGCAGCGGCAGCCGTATCCGATCACACAATGAACTCGTCCGGCTTTGACCTGTCGTACGCCAACACCACCGCGTCGTTTGTTGACGACAACCCGTCGAACTGGGACGTCTACGATCCCGAATATGCTGTCATCCCCTGGAGCCGGCACGGCCGTGGGGAAACTCACCATAAAGCTTGCTCTTTGGTGCTTGGCCATGATGGCCGCGAACGGCGACCGCTACGTTGATTACGAGTACCCGGGCCTTCATACCTGGCGGATCGAGGAAAACGCGTCTTACGTTCACAACACATCCGGGGAGCGAAAACGAAGCATGGGTCGACGCGACGTCTTGGACTCCCGGGGGTCTCCATACGGTATGCCAGGCACGGTTCATGCCGTCGAACAATATTATCAAGAGGAGGAAGCCGTAATTCAGAGCGAAGGGAACGATCAGGCCGTTGCCGAGGCCACTGGCGATGGGGGTGACGATGATGGCGTGGCGGCATTCAGCCACCTCGCTTATGGAGTATTATTGCGACGTAAGAGATTACTGTTCTTGCCGTGCCCCTGTAGCAAGCAAATGATACTTGTTCACCGCCATCGTTTGTCGACGTGGATGCGAACAGAGGAAGTGCGGCGGACCGGAACTGCTCCCGAATGGACAGACGTGGAAAGCAACTGAGCAAGCCCACCTTCTCAAATCGATGCCGGGCATGGTGCTTTATTATCTGTAAACCGTTCTCTAATACTCCGCAACGCACATGGGGTATCGTGCTCTTGGCAGGGTTACGGAGTATGGCCGAAATCGATCGGGAAAATGCAATCAGGCTGGTCGCAAGGAGTCCCGTAAGACGGGACCCGCCGGCGCCAAGATGATCAACTTTAAAGTGCTTACGCCATACAGAGTAATACTCCGACCATCGCACGAGGCGGAGCCGCATTATATGGCAGACCCTTGATATTCTCTGCCGGTAACAACTTGCTCCCTCTTTTTGCTTTCTTTTTTTGTAAAAAAAAACAGTTCTTCAACAAGTTCTCTTTTTGCTTTGCCTTTTTTTTTTTGGCCCGTCACAGCATCCAGCTGCTGACACAAGGCTGTTCGACTCTGCCGTGTTGCCAGACACGGACCACGGATGTCCCAATATCCGATGCCGACCCGAAAGCCCCTCACGCGGCATATCGACTTCTTTACGAGTAGGTATGGTGCAAGCACGGCTCGCACGACCGTCTTTACCTTGTCGCGGTTACGCATACACTAAAAACAAGCCTAGGGTCCTTCGTTGCGCCATTGATGGCATCACTTGTGCCAATGGCTCCCAATCGTGCCATGGCGCGAAACTTTGCGCTTCGAACGGCGGCGTTGCTCCCTTCCCCCCCCTCATTCTTCCGGGGAGACGCTATGAGGCACTGCCAAGTATGGCGCTGAAGAAAAGAAGAATAAAAAAGAACCTAAGAAGCGAGGGGACCGAGAGCTTGTGCCGCTGTTAAATATGACGCAAGGCAGAGAGGCAACGGGAGCTACGCGGCATACGCTGACAAATTCGGTCTTGCAAAGCGGAGGTGTCGTACCAATATCACAACCAGGACGAGATGCAACAACGAAAAAGTCTCCGAGGGGCCATACCCTCTGTGATACTACTGGAAGACGTAGCGGGACGAGGAGCGTCGATATTTGGTTCCGACGACGGCGTGGGCCTGGCTATATAAACGGTCAAGATGTCCTGGAAAAGGCAGGGCACCTGATTGTCTTCCAATTTTCATTGTGTTTTTTCTTTTTCTAATCTGTGCCCCCCAAACATTCCATAAAAGAAAAAAGAAAAAAAAGAAAAAAAAAATGACCGTCTCCGGAAAAGTGCCCGTGCAAGTCGCGTTTGGTAGCGCCGGCATTGGCAACCGCGACCCGTTCATCAGCGAGGCGGACCTCAACAAGCTGTTTGCGACGCTCGATGCCCACGGCGTGACCCGGCTCGATTCCGCGCAGATCTACGGCGTGTCCGAGAAGCGCCTCGGCGAGGTCCACGCCGGCGACCGGTTCACCATCGACACCAAGTGGGGAAATCCCACGGGCTTTGCCCCCGGCAACACCACCCCCTGGGCCACCCAGGCGTACGTCCTCCAGTCGGCCCAAGAGAGCATCGCCCGGCTCAACGTCAAGCAGGTGGACGTCTTCTACCTGCACTTTCCCGATGCCAACACGCCCCTTGCCGAGACGCTCGCCGGCGTCGACGCGGCCTACCGGCTCGGCCTGTTCCGCCGCTTCGGCCTCTCCAACTACGACGCCGCCGGCGTGCAGGCGATCTACGACCACGCCAAGGCGCACGGCTACGTGCTGCCCACGGTGTACCAGGGCAACTACAACCCGGTCACGCGTAAGGGCGAGACGGACCTGTTCCCGACGCTGCGCCGCCTCGGCATCGCGTTCTTCGCCTACAGCCCGCTGGCGGGCGGCCTGCTGACCAAGACGGCGCAGCAGTTCCACGACGGCGCGGGCCGGTTCCAGAAGGGCAGCATCTTCCACAACCTGTACAACAAGCCCGCGTACGTCGACAGCCTCGCGCAGTGGGAGGCGGCGGCGCAGGCGGCGGGCGTGTCGCGCGCGGAGCTGGCGTACCGCTGGGTGGCGTGGAACTCCATCCTGCGCGGCGAGCACGGCGACTCTCTCATCGTCGGAGCGAGCACGCAGGAGCAGTTGGCAGAGACGCTGGGCTGGATCGCGCACGGCCCGCTGGACGACGCGGCGGTGGCGCGCATCGACAAGGTGTGGGCGGGCGTCGCGGCGGCGACGAAGGATGAGGCCAAGTGAGGCAAAACCGGGGAGAAGGGAGAAATGAAGCTCGGCGGAGACAGCACGAAAACGGACAGAACTTCGGAGGTGGCCGTTCTATGTATCAGTTCGGAGGCTTTTTTTCATCATTTTGAAGCATGAGATCAACGAGGAGCAGGCACCACTGACACAGCAACTTAGATAGATCATGTTCTTTATACAACGATTGTGGGTTGTTGTGAAGATGTGAAAGAACGCTGCCGGTTTCACGGATATGCATCCGACGTATCCGCCTTCAAAATCACGGCAGACAGTCGGATCAAAACCGGTCGTTCTTGGCTGCTGGGCAGTCCGGGCCCGGATCACCAACCGTTTCTGAACGCCTTAATGTTGGATGGACGTGGCCACAAACCAAAAGCCAAAGCAATGGCCCGGTCATCTGTTTATCGTCTTGTGCTTGTTCCGTTCAGCGGCCAGCATGGCAAGAGCCAAATGCGTCCGTCTCTTGAAAGGTCGACTTTGCTTAGACTGACTGCAGGATCATGAGCTCTCTCCGTGAAAGAACTGAGCCTCTTGCGTTCACATCCTACCGTGCATAGTCCGTGGGAAAAGATGGCTCTCGTCCACTTCGAATAGCGAATATAGATATCCTTCGACCTGCCCGAACGGCTGCTGGTCCGGGCAACCCAGTGTGTCTTGCTTGTCGCTGTCCCTGGCTGCCGTCGTCGACAGGCTTTTAGCAACGGGCCATAGCAAGGCATGGCCGCCGCCACAAGACGATGTTCCAAGGACCTCATGCTCGCGCCAAACACATTTAGAACACAAAATTCTGTGATCACGATCACAACATCCAACGCCGAGCTTTCAAAACGTCCGTTGCGGCAACGTTCGCCGAACCTTTTGCCTTTGCTGCATCGCGAACAAAGCGACATTACTTCCGCGTATTGCGAATGCGTAAAATCAAGCATGACAAGCTGAAGACGACTGGTCTGTAGCAAAGTTGTCGCGTGTGCAGGGAGGAAAACGTAGGATGGCTTCTGGCAAAGGCGAGACAGGGGAAAGACTGGGACGCAACAAGCCGTTCTCTCTTGCCATCCGCACGTCTATTCTCTACATGAGAGGGTCTTAAAATTTCAGTGCGTGATATAAGATACGTCGGAAATTTTGTATATTTTTGAACATTTTTTTTAAGTTGAGAGCATAAATTAAGAAATCACCAGAGCAGCTGATGTGGTGGCATCCTGATGTGGTGGCATCCGGCGCTACTAGTAGTAGCGTTTCTTCCTGCTTAAGTAAATTTAGGGGCTGAAATTCACATACAAGAAGTTCCACGGCCCCTTGGCCTAATGGTAAGGCGTTGCTTTCCGGTGGCAAAGATTCTGGGTTCGAGTCCCAGGGGGGTCGTTTTTTTTTTGCATACCTTTGTTAACCTCGCGAAATTCGACACGATACTTGGATGTATTTTTGCGTCGCAATTCTTTCCTTTTTTTTGGCGACATATCTCACATAGTATCATGTTCTCGACGACCATTGTCCACCATCGATGGAGAATGCAGTCAATTTGTCCCACGCACGCAAAGTCTACCGATCGCACACTTGGGAATGCCGTTGATGGTCTCGATTCGCATCGCTTCCCCAAAACGGGACAGCCAATATTGCCGCCGTTGCGCTACCATGGAACGGCCCAGATATGACAGGTGGCAAGACCATTGGCTTTTTCTTTTCTTGCCTGTTTTCACGGCTCACCGTTGTCCGCTATGTCTTCCCTTCGAGGCCCCAAAAATGAGAATCGCGTCTTCCACCAAGTCGTTCCCTGAGACAAGACGTCTGTCAGCACCGTCCATCGGATCCCCAGAGATTGCCAGATGGTTCAGAATTGCATTCTTTGTTCTCCGTCCTCGAACTAAGGACTCCATATTCCGTAGCAATACCACGTAATACCACGTACGAGTACGGAGTACGTACGCTCCCTTTCCTCGGGAGGCTCGTATTCCCACTGCGGCGTGGCCTAACGAAATTGCCCCCACCCGATATTGTCTTGGTTGGGGCTTGGCAGCCAATATTGTGTGCCCTGGATGTTCTTTGCAGCGGATTTAGGAGTATGGAGTACGTCGTACGCTTGCGGAGTTTTCTGCGTCGTACGCAGTACAAGTACGATACGCGGCTGTATTGTTGCTGCTGCTATAAATAAGATACAACCCACTGCCCACTATCCCGGCCCTGCTCATAGTTGAGCCCCTTTCCAGATCCCTCCCTGTTCTCGTCGTACGAAGTACTAATACTTGTGCGATGACAGGCATCGTACGAAGCATGTCTTGCCCTGTGCCCCTTGATTCCTGGCTGGTTCATTGTTCTTTTTGTTTGGCATTTTTTTTTCTTTTTGATTTGTGGCTTTTGGCATTCGGCGAGACATACATCTGTCAAAAATGTGGATGGATATGGAGCAATGTATTGCGTGCGGAGGCTATATTGCAGTTGTGCTTATTAGTACATTTATTGCCCGAATTTTACAGTGCCCTTTCAGAGCCCCCTTTCCCCGGTAAAGCGCCAGCCAACAAGGTTTCCCGTCCATCCAGCCCTTCCGTCCAGCCCTTCCGTCCAACCCCCAATTCATTTACGAAATGGCCCAGCCCGCGTAGCGTTGAGCCGTGACCCAGGAGCCTGGAAAGACAAATGTAATGCCCATGCAAGAGTTTTTGTACGAGTACTTGTACTCACGGGCGAGCCGGACGGTACGTACGACGTAAGAGGGAAAACGTGCCATCTCTGCGCGTGCGTTATTGGAGCCAACAGTGCATTTATTTGTTTCGGGGCTGAACTTTTTGTGGCTCCAATTTTGCACTGGAAAGGCTGTCGTCTGTCAACCTCCTTTTCCTCATTACAACCAAGTAGAGAATCGGTACAAGTATTACGGAGAACAAACCAGGCACGGAAAGTGTAACGGAGTACAAAGTACGCTCTCCGTTCCCAAACGTTGACGAAGCAAGCACCCCCCGTAATGTACAAGCGTCCCCGCCAAAAACGAAAAGAATGTGCCACTACGCAGTACGATATTTATTGCGTCGTAACGAGCAGGGGAAGTTGCGTGTCTCTGTCTCGCGCTCCTGCCTCCCTTGGTGGTGGCGCTTCTTCCTGCCAAACACCGCGTTGGCGCTTTTAGTAGGGGTTGAAAGGGGAAAGAGCGAGAGATACCAACCTACAATGAATGTACGAAGTAGTAATACTTCGTACGGAGGACTCCGTACAATACAAGTCCCTGGTCCCGCCTTCCTACGCCGTTTTGCGCGCCTGGAACCAGTGGCAAGCCCCAACAGGGGTCACCAAAGCGAAGCGCAAACTCGCGCCTTCCGTCGCTTCCTTCCATCTTGTCCTCCATCGTACTTTGTACTTACGGTGTCCCCCCTTTTAGCTTTAGCTCGGGCCCTACTTTTCGGTAGCCCCTTGCCTGTCTACAATATCGTGTTCAGATCTTTTGGCGTCACCTTTCTCGTTTCTTACTTTTCTGTATTACTTTCTTTCTTTGCGCGTCTCATTTCGACCGACTCCCTTTTTTGAAATCCGGTTTCTTGTTTTCGCCAAGCCTGGACGCCGTTGACAACAACTTCGCTGACCTCGTCCATCTCGCGAGCACAGCCATTTCCAATTTATGCTCACATAGCTGCCGATGTAGACACGAGTTACGCGAGCCTCTTCTTTTTTTCTTTTTTGGATATTCTTTTCTTGCACACTCATTTCCGCTTTTTTTTCTCTGTCTTGTTTCTCCTTTTCTCTTTCACCGTTCTTTTGGTGGATTTGGTTTTCTTGGCTTGCCCTCTTGGGCTTTCTTTTTGTATATCTCGACAATCCTTCGACGACTGTCCCGTCCGACGGTGAATGGACGGTGCCTCGCGCATTCGGAGCGGTAGCAGCAACAGCAACAGCAGCAGCAGAAGCAGAAGCAGAAGAAAACAACATCCTCGTCCACCGCCGTCCATGCTCGTTCAACAGTTCCAGAGGCCGACCCGGCTGCTGGCGGTTTTGACGGCCGCCTGCCTCGTCTACCTCTGCTTCAACTTTTTGCAGCGGGTCGACTTCGCCGCCTCCTGCAATGCCCTCCGCTTGGGCGACTACCCCGGCGCCGCCGACCGGACCTACGAGGGCGAGTTTGGCGTCACGCGCATGCTCAGCGCGCGGCCGGCCATGGTGCCCAAGGGCCCGCAGGCCCGGGTGGCCAAGGTGGGCGTGGCCGTCAACGCCCTCGACATCCCCGTCGTGCACCGCGCCTTCAAGACGCACCAGTACCACAACGAGCTGCACGGCTACCCGCACTACATTGCCGACCGCGAGGTCGTCAGCGACCTGATCGAGAACGACCGCATGAAACGCGGCAACGGTGCCTACACGAAGCCGGCATACCTGCTGGCCATTGTGATTGCCGAGCTGCTGAAGCCGGAATCCGAGCGGTTGGAGTGGCTATTGTGTGTTCCCATATGGCTCCCTTTTAAGAATAACGGGTAGCATGCATTTGTACGATTCTTGTGAAACTAACCCACAAACAGCTGGTTCGATGGCGATACGATGATTCTCAACCCCTCGACGCCGCTCGAGACGTTTTTGCCGCCCAACACGAGCGCCGTGCTCAACGACGTCCACCTCGTGATCTCGTCCAACTGGGACGGCCTCAACTCGGGCGCGTTTGCGCTGCGCGTGCACCCTTGGACGGCGTCGCTGCTGTCGGGCGTGCTCGCCTACCCGATGTACGAGAAGGAACGCACGCTGCGGGACCGGTTCCGCGACCAGAGCGCGTTCCAGTTTCTGCTGACGCACAATGAGTCGCCGCTCGCGCGCGACGCGCGCAAGCACCGCCACCACTGGGCGGAGGTGCCGATGCGGTGGTTCAACTCGCTGCCGGTCAACAACGCGTTCTACGCCAACGGCAAGTGGCTCTTCAGCAAGAACATGACGGCGGCGCAGTTTGACAACGGCACGACGGACGTGTTCGATGACGGCCGCGACGGCAAGATCCAGCCGTGGAAGGTGATGCAGGGCGACCTGCTGGTGCACTTTGCCGGCACCAAGGGGGTGCGCGACAGCTGGATGACGCCGTGGCTCGAGCGGGCCGAGGCGCTGCTGCCGGAGTGGAACAACGTGAACCGCACGCGCGAGCTGGTCGGGGAGGTGGCGGCGTACTGGCACACCTACGAGGAGAAGTCGATGGAGACGCTGGCGGCGATGAAGGTGGCCGCGGACCGGGACAAGGCGCGCAAGCTGGAGGAGGAGCGCAAGCGGTTCGAGGAGAAGAAGAAGAGCGAGGAGCGCAAGAAGATCGAGCAGGAGAAGAAGAAGGAGGAGCAGCGCAAGAAGGAGGAAGAGAAGGAGCGGCTCGCGGCCGAGAAGGCCAAGAAGAAGGAGGAAGAGGACGCGGCCAAAGCGAAAGCAGCAGAAGCATCGAAAGCGGCGGAAGCGGCCAAGGCGGCCGCAACAACGACGACGACGACGACGGCGACGACGGCGCACGACGGGGAGACAAAAGAGGACAAGCCTGTGGAGAATGGCAAGTCAGACGGCCGTTCGGACGGCAATGCCGCGGCAGACCAACCGTCGTCCGGCTCGGGAGAAACGGGCGCCTCATCGAATGCCGACGCGTCAACCACCAGCGATGAAGGGAAGCCACAAGCATGATCATGCAAGCATTTCCTTTTTTTTTTGTATAAGGAGGCGTTTGGGATTTTGCCGTTTCTTTTACCTTTTGCCTTTGGCTCTCGTCTTTCTCATTTCGATCCTTGCTCCTATACACTCCGTCTTGTTTCTTTTTTTGTATCTATCTACTCTAATTGCCGCCTCAGTTGGTGTTGTAGACGGAGAAAACCAGGCATTTTGGATGATGACAGGCGTTTCAGGTATATACGACGGTTGTTCTTCTGGTTGTTTGCTTTGTTTGGATTAGGATATACAAAAAAAAAGTGTGAACAAACAGATTCCGGCTGCAAATGGCCATTGCTTCCGTACTCCGTACGAAAACGGTGAACGTTGGTAGTTTGACGACGATAGGGCCGGGCGCCCAACAACCAGGCACGTTAACGGCCAACCGGCGTTCGAGACACTTCGCTGCTGCTCGAAACGAAAGTGGGGTCCGGTCGTTACGCGTACTCAGAGGGGCTATGTACCCAGCAAGTACCCGCCCCCGTGTTCAACAGCCAGGCACGGCATTAACCCCTTTTGGGGTTTCCCAACTGCCAATATTGACAGGGAAGAGGAAAGAAAAAAAAGGGAAAAAAAAGGCGCGCCTACCACTAAGACACATTGGGTGACAAAAAGGGAGGACGGCGCTAAGCCCAAAAGAAACGCAGGGAGCAGTCTGCATATGTATGTGAGTAGTAGTATTGCTTTTGAAGGCAATAGTTTTGTGGTATCACTGGAGTACAGACTTGTGCTGCCAGGACCAGCATGACAGATGGTGATGCCGTCTGTCCCTAAGGCAGGTTGCGAGACATGTGGCATTCTCTTCTGCACGACAGAAAATAAAAACGTGAAATACCAGATCCGGGGGACGTCGTTTCGGACACTTTATCACACATCGTCAATCACGTGCTGACGAACAGTGTTGGAGAGAAAAGCAGTGAGAACCATCACCAAAATCCGTGCTTCGGCTCAGCCAAAACAACAAAACTACCAACCACAACATTCGGTCCATGAATGTGTTTTTGCCATGCAGCAGCCAAGAAGAAGAAAAAACAGGCGTCACTTGCATGCCGGCCGCGTGCGGCTGGCTTTTTCTGGTGGTTTCCCTTACTGTCTGGGCTGAACCGAACCAGAGCATTGACCTCCCTTCCCTAGAGTGATACGACGTAGGGAGCAATAATGCTCTACTTGATTCAAATATAATATTGGACGTTTTTAGGGAGGTCGGCCTGGTTTCGGTACGCGGATTCCTAGCCTTTTTTTGTCTGCACAGCTAGAAATCGCTTTCACGGGTCCTTGTTTTGGTTTACGAAGGATTACTGTGCCATTGATCGAATGGTGTCTTTTTTTTTCGTCAGCTCCATTCCAACTTGTCTCTTTCATGTAATCGTTGCACTTTTTGTGCTGATGCTCGTTTCTTGTGGCCGTATTACGAAGTACTTAGATCGATCCCAGCCCTGTGGTGGGTTTTTGGGGGGGTCTGCCGGCCGACGCCAACGTGGGATCGACTTCCGGGTCAGCGTGCATTCCGCAGGTATGAGTAACTCCGTATTACTGGGTAGGACCCGCGAAGCAATACGCCTGGCATGCCCCAAAGAAAAAAACGCGCTTGCCTCCCCCTGCTGAATTCCACACCCCCCTCCCCCCAAGCTCCACGTCCAGCTGTATTACTCCGTACTCTCCGTACTACGTATTACTTCTTTTTTCTTATCCATCTTTTTATCGGTTTCTCGTTTCTCGTTTCTCGTTTCTCGTTTCTCGTTTCTCGTTTCTCGTTTCTCGTCTCTCTTTCCTTTTGGTCTTCATTGTCTGTTTTTGGTCTTCTTGTCTTGCCTGACGTCGTCTCCTCCGACTCATTTATTTTCCCGCGACGGGTCCTCGACCTCCTTCGTCCCTCGTTACCTCCTCCGCTACCTCCGCCGATTTAGCCAAAAGGCTCTCGCGTCCCTAGCTACCAGGCTTTTGTGGTCGTCTACCGTGTGTTCGCCTGTCACCACCCGGGGCACGTCTCCGTCGACTCGTCTTATACCTATACCCAACCAACCGCCTGCACCGTCACAACCACCCCCCCCCCCCAAAAATGGGCCGACCCGAGACCGACGTCGAGGCCCAGCGCAACGGCTATGGCAACGAGAAGGGCAACGGCACCGGTGCTTCGGCGGCCGCCTCCTGGGAAAAGGACCGCGAGAAGCTGCCCTACACCGGCAGCGGCCACGGCGCCGGCCGCCTCGCAACCCTCACGGCCACCGGCGGCACCGCCGGCCCCGTCGAGTCCGAGTACACCGTCTCGCCGGCCACCAAATGGGCCTACCTGGCTGCCTACTTTGCCTGCAACGTGGCGCTGACCCTCTACAACAAGAGCATCCTTGGAAAGGTGGGTGGTTGTCTGTGGGATATCCCCGTTGTGCTTTTTCTGCGGCTGCTTTCTTTCCCCCCAACAAGGACCTCCGTGCTGACGTGCTTCCGTGCGCGGGAATCAGTTCGCCTACCCCTGGCTGCTCACGGCCATCCACGCCGGCGCCGCCACCATCGGCTGCTACATCCTCGAGCTGCGCGGCCACATCCAGCGGCCCGTGCTGTCGCGGCGCGACGAGGCCGTGCTGCTCGGCTTCTCCGTGCTCTTCACCATCAACATTGCCATCTCCAACGTGTCCCTGTGAGTTGCTCCTCCACCAACCTCCTCCCGGGCTGGCACTCGTTTGTATATATATATATATATATATATATATTTGTTCATTCTCCGTGAAGCGTCCGGTCGCTAACCTCAACTCTCCGCAGAGCCATGGTCTCCATCCCCTTCCACCAGATCATGCGCTCGACCTGCCCCGTCTTCACCGTGCTCATCTACCGCCTGCGCTACCAGCGCACCTACTCCACGCGCACCTACCTCTCGCTCGTGCCCGTCGTCGCCGGCGTCGGCCTTGCCACCTACGGCGACTACTACTTCACTCCCATCGGCTTCCTCCTGACCTTTCTCGGCGTGGTCCTGGCGTCCGCCAAGGTAATTTTTTTTCTGTCCTCGCTTCGCTCGTTCTTTTGTTGTCCTCGCTTCGCTCGCTTTTTTTTCTCCTCACTTCGCTCGCTCGCTCGCTCGTCGTCGTCGTACGCTTTGCTAACCCACCAGACCGTCGCGACGAACCGCATCATGACGGGACCCCTCGCCCTCTCCCCGCTCGAGTCCCTCCTCCGCCTCTCCCCGCTCGCCTGCATCCAGGCCCTCGTCTGCGCCTTCGTCGCCGGCGAGGTCGGCCGCGCCACCGACGGCTTCACCGGCCTCGCCTGGTCCCCCCGCATGGCCTGGGCCCTCGCCGGCAACGGCGCCCTCGCCTTCGCCCTCAACCTCGCCTCCTTCAGCACCAACCGCCAGACCGGCGCCCTCACCATGACCGTCTGCGGCAACGTCAAGCAGTGCCTGACCGTGCTGCTGGGCATCACGCTGTTCGGCGTCAAAGTCGGGCTGGCCAACGGCGTCGGCATGGCGATCGCCCTTGCCGGCGCCGCGTGGTACAGCACCGTCGAGCTGAGCGCAAAGGCACGGCGGTAGGAGGCAAGCCGCGGGTGTAGTGAACGAGGAGGAAAAAAAAGAAAAGAAAAAAAGAAAAAGAAAAAAATGGAAGAACGGGCGTCAAAAATCGGGACGTACATCTTTCTTTTGTTTTCGTGCCGGTCGTTTCGGGACGTCTTATTGTTATTTAGAGCTTGCCCATCAGGCGTTGTATTTTTGGTGTTTACGGCTTTGATTTCAACGGTTTCTTGTCTTTTTTTTTGGTTAGAGACAGGTTTTATTCTGGATATACACCAAGGTTTGTCGATTTGTCGACGTCATGATACGGCAATATAGTCTTCTTTTTTCGTCTGAGAAGAAAGCTGGGAGCCCAATCCACTTTGCAAACATTCTGCCGTGCACGTCTGCAGACAAAACAGGCCGGTACAATCGCCAGGGACCCCGACAACCGACAGTCGAACAACGGTCTTCTTTCCGGGAGAGGATGCCGGCGAGTAAGCGCCGTCTGGACAGGGCACCGGCACGCAGGGAGAGAAGCCAACGCATTTGCTACTGCCGAGACAAGTGAACAAGTTTCTGTCTTTTATCCCGCGCAGCAGCCCGGCGGCCGTCCACAGGAGAGAGAGAACTGAGGGCACTTAACTTTATTGCACAGTTCCCGCCCGAAGCGGGCCTGTTTCTATTTTGGGCGTTTCTTGATTTTCGCCGTACGTTCATGCAAATCACAGCAAGGACGGCGGCTTGCCAGATCCAGGCCAGGTTTTTTTTTTTTTTTTTTTTTTTTTTTTTTGCAAAGTCTTTAGGTTCATTGGCTGCCAAACAAGCCTTTTTTTATTTACCCGGAATTGCAATCTACAGGTTTCTTTTTCCTCTTCGGCTTCTTACAGCCACCAGCTCGTCTCGCGAAAGCAATATATAACCGCGGAGCGGCAACGACAAAGCCGAAAGCGGCAGTGGGCGAAGAAACAACGGACGAAGGTGGTAAAATCGAGGTTCTTTGAATTTGATCCCGGGCACCAAGAAAATCCCCAAAGAGCGTCGACAAAGTGATACAAGAGACGCTATTTCGCTGTCTCCGTTCGTCACCAGGTAAACATAACATTATACAGTCTTTTTTGCACTGGTATTCGTTCTCTCCAATACGCAAAATAGACAAATACGCAAGGGGGATATGAAATTAACCAAAAAGGGGCGTATAATGTGGTAACGAAACGTTGTAATTGGCTTTGAGTAAATAAAGAAAAATAATGGGCAAAAGATAACGAAAGGCCGTGTCTACAAAGGTTCGACCACCCCGACACCCGCTTCACTCGTCCAACCAAAGATCGAAACAACGACGTAAAAATAAAGATGAACCCCAAGCTCAACTGCAAGGCTTTTCCGTTTAGTAGGTCGAGGGGTCGATGCCCGGAAGATCGGTGAGCCCTGGTAATGTTAGCGAATGTATCTGCGAGGACGGGGTTTTTTTTTTTTTTTTTTTTTTTTTTTTTTTTTTTTTTTGCGTTTTTGAAATCTCGTCGCCAATATCTGCCCAACTTACACTTGTCGTCGCCAATGTCCTCGTTGGCCATCTGCTTCTTCGTGCAGGCAATCGCCTGGGCGTCCGTCTGGCGCGTCAGCGGTGCGCACCGGTCGCCGGAGCACTTGCCGTCCATGGCCTTTTGCAGAGCGTCGCCCTTCCAGCCGAAGAGGTAGTCGCCGTGGATGCCATAGCCGGTCTTGTCGCCCATGCTCCAGAAGAAGGGCTGGCTGCCGTCCTCGGGCCAGTCGGCCTTGTTGTTGAACTGCCGCGAGTCGAAGATGACCTCGTACATGACCTGCGGGATCTTGACCGGGTGCGACGCCGGGCAGGCACCGCCGGACTCGAACGTGCCCGACGCCGGGTACGCAATGTGCGACTTGTGGTCCGGGCTGTCCGTGTTCTTGCCGTCCCAGCACGACGGGAAGGTGACGGTCACGCGCCAGCCGCCGCCGCAGGGCGTCTTGGGGAAGCCCGGCACGTCGGCACCCGTGCAGGGGGCGCCGCCAAAGGGGTTCTGGTTCATGTTGCTCTCGCAGCGGAAGCACAGGCCGCGGGGCACCTTGCTGGCCTGGCGGTTCATGGCGTCGCCGACGATCATGCGGAAGCCCGGCTTGAAGGCCGTGACCTTGGCGCTGGGCTGGTAGCCGCGGATGTAGTAGATGGTGGCGCCGGCGCGCACGCCGAGGCCGAGGTTGACGACCTGCGGCACGCGCTTGAAGCTGCCGTTGCGGGCGCGGAAGTAGATGTTGGCTGTCCAGTAGTTGGAAAAGTCCTGGTTGTACGTGCAGCTGGTGCACGTGGACAGGGTCGGCGGGTCGTGCTCGACGGGGGTCATGGACGCGTTGAACGAGTTGCCGCCGACGATCTGGTGCATGTGGGCCGAGGGCAGGTCGCCCGGGTTGACGAGGGGGTCGATGCGGTCGATGGTGAGCTGCGAGCAGCCGAAGCGCATGAGCTCCTGCGCCGCCGCGAGCTGGAGCACCGCCGCCGCGGGAATGAGGCTCTTGAGCAACATGGTGAGATTGTTGCTGTCAAAAAGAAGCAAGAAAATTAAGAATAAAAAAACAATATTTAATATTTAAAGAAAAAAAAAACAATTGACCGACTCGAGGGACTGGAGATGCTGCACGAACGAACGAGGCACACTCAGTTTAAGACCAAAGAGAAGAAGAAGAAGAAGAACCAGAGAAGGGGCAGAAGAGCAAGAGAAGAAGCCAAGAGAAGAGCCAAGAGAGAGAGACCTGGGCAGGATCGGACGCCCAGCTTTGTTCTTATAGAGAGAGGCGAACCTTTCCTCCTCCTTGTCCCCCTATAAAAACAACAACCGTGTTTTCTCTCTCGTGTCATTTCTGCCTCTATTTTTTATTTTCCTTCGCGTGCACTCTATTTCTCGTTTCCATCATCTGGGTAAAATGGAGACACGGAGAGCCGTGCTTTGTTTGGTCTTATTTCTTCTAGCCCTCCCTCTCTCCTCCCCCCCCGTCCTATTTTCCCCCGACTATAGTGCGCTGTTTTTTCCATTTGTTTTCTACTCTTGTTGTTTCTTATTGTCCAATGTGTGTTATTTGTCACATTATAGTGCGTACTGGAACAGCCTTCTCGTCGTCCCGTTTGTTTCCCTGGCCGTAGCAACCGGCTGACGGGCACAACTGCCGCGGCCTGGGTGTGGATTGACGTCGGGCGGGTAATTTGGTATTCAAATCTGGGGGGGGAAGGAGATGAAGGGAAAAGGGAAAAACGGAAAGGGGCAAATGTTTCTGGGGAAGAGAAGGGGTGGCTAATAACTATGGAAGCAGCCTCGTCATTGGCCAGAGCCTTGTTTGTAAATATATCACGAGCATGGCCAAAGGGCCCGTAGGATACTTTTTTCCTTCTTTCTTTTTTTCTTCGACTTTTTGAAATAAAGGCACTTAGAACGCAAATAAAAATGCACCCCCTAATCACGAGAAATGAAAGCTTCTTCTCTTTTTGTTTGTTCTGAATTTCGTAATGATGTCTTGGGTGAGATATTTGAAAATCTGTCAGAAAATCATCATCAGACTACCAATGGTAATAATACTCTCGAAAAAAGACAGAACCGAATACATGCCGTTAAATGCGCTTTAATTATTTATCTGCTATCTTCAACGGTTTTTTCCATGATCTCATTGTCTTTCCAGATGCTTCCCGTTCATTCTTTGCCTCATGCACCTTGCCCTCGTTTCTTTTTTTGCAATCCATCCGAGCAAAAGTCTTTTCCGTAGCCGAACCCTATTAAATTCAATACAAGAAAACAAAGAAAAAAGAAAAAAAAGCCAGGAGCCGGTGCGTTCTTCTATCATTCGTCGACCGCATTATCATGGTGTATATACTGGGTTTAGATTGCTCATGCAGTCGGTACATTTTGATTCCTAGATTTTGCCCCCTTTTTTTACCCACTCACAAGGGCTTGTTCTCCTTCCTATATCCTTTTGTGTTAATGACGGCATATCCTCGGACAAGCAAGATTGAATAAAACCCCGTTTTAACCAATTTTTTTCTGTGAAGGCCAGCCGTTTTGTATCTCCCCGGATGCTTCTACCTCTCTCCCTTTTCCCCCAGCCCCTTTTCTGACAACAAAAACGAAGCCGAATATGCAGAAGCTAAACTAAAAAAGGGGGCCACGAAGATACCGAAAATATAAAAAGACTGGAACATGGGGAAGAAGTGTTGTCACGTCTTTCATGCCAGCCGTAGACGCCATGATGCCGTGCAGCTTTGCCTCGCCCTCGGCCCTGCTTGTACCACGTGGCCAAAACCTACAGGAAACGAAACAAATGTAGAAGAACGAAACGAATCCGCTCAAAGTATGTATACCCCGGAAACTAAAGTGCTCACAAAACGGACTGCAATGTAAGCCGTATTAAATGACGGCACTTTCGTCTCGTTCGGCAATGTGGAAGCGTAGACGGTGTCTAGTGTCTTCTCTCTATTGTTCATGCACGTAACTGTCTTTCTAGGATCTTCCTTCATTTTCCGTCAACATGGTGGTTGAAATGCATCACGTGTGATGGAAGGATGGACAAGCCGATCGCTTGATGCTTTCGGGACTCGAAAGCAGGATTCAAGGGCTACAACGTACGGGGGACCCTTTCCATGAGCAGGGTTTTTGAATTACAAGAGAAGCAGTATATAGATGAAAACAAGCTCTTTCATTATTTAGCTAGTTACGATCACCCATAGCTGGTTGCCGAGAGCCGAACCTTATATACTTGTCCGCGGCATTCTTCTTCCGGATCGTATGTAGTTGAACCTCGGGTAGTAGGGTCGGCTGACCGGACATCATCACCTACAGCCAAGCAAGCATGCGGCACGATTGGCGAATACTTGGCCTCGCCAACAGTCGACCTGCTGACTGCTTTCCTAGTGCAAAGGTTTTGCTCGCTTGTTGGCGGTGGCGGCCTTGGCCCCTGAAAAATGTGTTCCGAAGGCACTGCACTCCGGTTGGTTTCCTTCGAGGTGCACGCGTCCACAGTGTCACGATAAGTCTGATTTGCTTGTAGCATGTTGTACAATGAGGTTGCGAAGCAATAAAAGTGTTACAATCTGCCGCACAACTTAGCTGGGGACCCCTTTTTCCCTCACCGGTACACCCACTTGCGCTCCACCATCTTGCCGTACGGGCCCGTCCCCGTCACCGGCAGACCCCGTTTCTCCAGTTCCTCCACGATCACCTTCCACCGCCCCACCATCTTGTGCTTGTCAATCGGCGTCACCCGCCGGCCGTACACGGATACGTTGGGCAGGCCCGTCAGCACCCCGTCTGCCTGGAGCGCCGCCGCCAGTTTCGCGGGCGGCGGCGGGCGCACCAGCACCGTCAGCAGCGCGCCCGCCGTCTGCACGCCGGCTAGCTGCGCATCCGGCAGCAGGTGGCCGGTCAGCTGGAGAATGCGTTTTGTAATCTGCTACGTTAGTACTGGCAGTCTAGGACCGTGAATCAACAAGACCGAGACAACCGTTCGCCTACGTAGGAAAACTTACTGCAAACTTAAAAGCTGGGTCGTCCAACGGAACAGCCTTCCAGCTCGCGTCCCATGACGCGAGCTGCGCGCGGGCGCTGTCTGCGTCCATGTACGGCTCGGCGGCGGCATCCGCCGTGTCTTGGACCTCCGCTGCCTCTGCTGCCTCCGCACCCGTCGCCTCTGCCCCGGCTTCGCCGCCCAGCCCGGCCACCACGCCCGCCACGTCGCCTGCCAGGCGCACGGTGCCGTCCTCGGCCACCGTCACCTGCAGCGCCAGGGCGGCTTCGTGTGCGGCCGCACCACCACGGCGCCAGGCACCAGTCAGCGTCACGGAATTTGCCGCGGCGGTGGTGGTGGTGACCGCCGCCGCGTCCCGCACGGCCAATGCCTCGAGGACGGCGCGCCGTGCCAGCACCGTGAGCACCGCCGGGTCCGTCACGCGGCGTGCGGGTCCGAAAGCACGCGGTTCCAGCGATCGGTCCCAGTGCCGGTCGTCCTCCCACCAACCGTCGAGGCCGCCGACCGTAACGAGGTCGTCGCCCGCCAGCGCCGGCACGTAGGTGGCGTCGGACACTTGGTCAGGCCGGGGCGCCGTGGCGTATGGGCCGGGAATCACCAAGGAAGTAAGGTCGCTGTTGTCGCTGCTGCTGTCAACGGCAGCCAGTTCAGCTTCTGCGGCGGCCAAATCGGCCTCGGTGGCGCCTAAGTCGGAACGTTCGGCGGTGGGTTCGTGTATCGGCTCCGCGCGGTGGCAAACGCTAGATACGCTCAGCAACCGGTTGTGGAACAGAAGGACCGCATGGCGCGATACTGTCCGCGAGACGGGTCGGCGTGCCGTCGCCGAACACGGGTGGCTGCGGCTGTGGCCGTCGTTGTGGTGGTGGTGGTGGTGGTGGTGGTCGGCGTGATAGGATCGGGTTGGGGCCGGCAGCCGTGTTGTGGCCGTTGGCCGGGCCCGTGCCGCTTCGCAGGGCGCAACCCAGCCACTCAATGGCGTTTGCAACCTCGGTATTCTGCGCATTGTGAAGAATTGGAGGTGTCGAGTATGCGGGTGTTTTATGGTGAAAGCCGTTAGTTACTTTCCGTTTCGCAGGGACGACGCAAAAAAAGCTCCCCCAGCCGAAAAAATGGCGATCAGCTTTGGGCCCATTTGATTGGTTCGGGCTGTATATGCAGGCGGCGCACGGGCTATTTTCGGGATACAGTGACGCCACAGTGTGGCTGAGGAGCACGCTGAAGCGTGCACTTTTTCCACAGGCTTCAACGTCTTGGCTTCCAGGGCGTCCTCGGGGTCCCGTTTCGTTGTTAGTGTTCTGTATCCTCGCTGGCACGAACAAGCAATTGCCCAGCCACTTGGCGACGACTACACAACAATTGGCTTTTTTTTGCCTTTTTCATTTTTCTGTTTGTCTGGCGAACCTGCCATGGCGCGCATACGTTGGATACTCGCGGTTCTCAGCGTCTGGTTCGCGGTGGCATCGGCCTATTGTACGTTTTGTGAACGGCGTCTCTTGTCTCTTCCAATGTTCCTCCGCGGCGAGGCCATGGCCTTCGACCCCCAGTGTTTTCTGTTCTTTGCTAATACGATCAAAACGACCGTGCAGCCGCCCAGACGTTCTGCAAATGCACCTGCTTCACCAACAGCACCATCATTCCGCTGGGCCCCCAGCACCAGCCATCGTCCAGCGACGGCAGCAGCCCACCACCACCACCACCGCCGCCGCTGTCGCCGCTATTCGTACCGCGGGATGGGAAGACGCTGCTCACCCCCCGTGCTAGTACCGCTTCCTGCACGCAGTGCAACCGCGCCTTTTGCCTCGATTACCATCTACCCATCTGCAAGGACGCGGCCGAAAAGGACGTCGTGGCGCTGTGCTTCCAGCGCGACAGCCGCAAGGACCAGCTGATCGTGTGGGGGTTCCTGCTGGGGACCGGGGCGCTGCTGGGGTGGGCGGCGGTGCGGCGGGTGCTCGACAGACGCGCGGCAGCGGCAGCAGCAGCAGCAGGAGCGGGAGCACGAACGGGTGATCCGCGGGCGCCGCTTTTGAGCGGCGGTGGCGGCGTTGGCGCGGCGGGCTCCGGCAACGTCGCTCAGCGGATAGCGGCGCGCCTCGGGTTCGGCAGCCGTACCATTAGCAGCGGCGGTGGTGGCGGCCTGCGGAGCGCACGATCGCCGTTGGCGGACGGAACGCGCGGCCAGTATGCGCCCCTGGACGGCGCCGGCGGCGACTGAGCAATCAACATCTCAAGCTGACACTGTTCTCGTTTGGGGGAATGGCATGCGTTTGCGGTCGTACATCTCATCTATTATGGCGTTTTTGTCGTGTATTGTTAGGGGCAGGATGTCCCCAAATTCCCATAGCAATGCAGGTTTCAACTTTTGATCCCTTTTTATGCGTGAGTACATATCGCGAATAAGAGGTGTGTGTATACTGCTAAAACAGGACAGATCTAATGTGCAGTTCAACCAAACGCCTAGACAACAACAACAAAAAAGGAAACATCCAATTGCTCTTTTTTTCATGCCGCGCAAATACCCTATTTGCCCCCTTCAAAAACAAAAATTATGCGGTTTTATAATGTCCTGCCTTGCTTGGATCATCGTCAAATTCGTCCTCTTTTTTCTTTTTCCTTGACAGTATCGTTTCTTCATGTCTTTGTTGAAACAACTGTTGCCTTCACTGGCTCCCGTCCGTGGTATGGAATGAGACATCGCTGCTGCTGCTATTTTCATCGAGGTGAAGAAGGGAAGGTAGAATCGTGAGTTTTTATTGGAGGGATTGGCGTTTTTTTTTTTTTTTTTTTTTTTTTTTGTCGAGCAACAGCAGCAGCAGTCATTACGTTCGGTTTGCACACATGAAACCAAAAACCCCCCCTTTTACTCCTCCTCCAGCAAAGTCGTCTTGTGCTCGACGCCGCCGTTCTTGTGCGCCGCGGTCGGGTAATGCGCGCGCCGCTCGCGCACGGCGGCGGCCAGGCTTTCCAGAACGGTCACGGTGGTGTCCCAGTCAATGCACGCGTCCGTGATGCTCACGCCCCGCTTGAGGCCCGCGGCGCCCTCGGCAGGCACCTTTTGGTTGCCCTCGTGCAGGTTCGACTCGATCATGACGCCGATGATGGCCGTCTCGCCGGCGCGCAGCTGGTCCGCAATGGCCTGCGCCACCTTGGGCTGGTTGCGGTGGTCCTTGCTCGAGTTGCCGTGCGAGCAGTCCACCATGATGGCCTGCTTCTGGCCCTTCTTCTCCAGCGTCGCCTTGGCGGCGGCAATGTGCTCGGCGCTGTAGTTGGGGCCCTGCGTGCCGCCGCGCAGCACGACGAAGCCGTGCTCGTTGCCGGCGGTGCGCGTGATGGCGGCCAGTCCTTGCTTGGTCACGCCCATGAAGTGGTGCCGCGCGGCCGCGGCGCCAATGGCGTCAATGGCCACGCCCAGGTTGCCGTCGGTGCCGTTCTTGAAGCCGACGGGGAACGACAGGCCCGAGGCCAGCTCGCGGTGCAGCTGGCTCTCGGTGGTGCGGGCGCCGATGGCGCCGACGGAGATGAAGTCGGCGAGGAACTGCGGGGAGATGGTGTCGAGCATCTCGGAGGCGATGGGCATGCCGCGCGCGGTCAGGTCGCAGAAGAGCTGGCGGGCGACGCGCAGGCCCTTGTTGATCTTGAAGGTGGCGTCAATGTCCGGGTCGTTGATCAGGCCCTTCCAGCCGACGGTGGTGCGGGGCTTCTCGAGGTAGGCGCGCATGACGATGCACAGGTCGGCGGCCAGCTGGGGCGCGAGGGCGCGCAGACGGTCGCAGTACTCGAGGGCGGCGGCCGGGTCGTGGATGGAGCAGGGGCCGACGATGACGAGCAGGCGGTCGCTGCGGCCCATGATGATGTCCACGGCATCACGGCGGCCCTGGACGACGGTCTCGACGGCGGCGGGAGGGATGGGGATCTCGGAGATGAGCAGGTCTGGCGGGATGAGCGGGTCCTGGCCGAGAACTGGCAGGGGAGGAGGGGAGGGCGAAGGCGGCAGGGGACGCATCAGTACAAAAGTTCCAAGAAGGCTGAAAGAGAGCACAGCGGCGGCAGCGGCGGCGGCGATGAGAGATGCAAAAAAGAACACCAACGGAGCAAAAGATCAAGAAAACAGCAGAAGACAGTAGCGTTTCAATGGCTCACCTCTGAGGTTGTCCACCACAAGGGGAGCGGCGTCCTTGCCGGGCATGGTGACGGTCGCTTGGCGGTTGTGGGTTTAAAAGGAAAAGGAGGGAGGAAGAAGAGAGGGTCCCCAGGAAGAAGAAGAAGAAGAAGAAGAAGAAGACGAAGGCGTCGAGAAGCCCAAAATCAAGGCGTATATGCGGCTGAAGGAAACGACGAGCAGGCAAAAGAAGACGAGCAAGTAGCGTCAGATGTTTATTTTGTCTTGAATCCTTTTTTGACGAACTTCGTTGCCAAGTTTTTAACGGCTCTAGAGGACAGCAACCAGGAACAAAGAATAAAAAGAATTACAAAAAAAGAAACCCAGAAGACGTTGGCGGGAGGAATGGGGAGAAGCCAAAAGAAAAAAAAAAGGCCGAAAGGGTTTGTGTGAGTCAGAAAAAAGGGACCCCAGCGAGGTATAAAGAAAGCCGTGTTACGAATAAATGGGGCGATAATTAATGGAAACCAGCAGATGGACTGTTGTATGAGAGAGAGCTTAGGAGTGAACCATTGAAAGGACCAGAATGAGACGTCGATGCAAGGAACATATAAAGGAGCATATAGAATAGAGAAAAAAAACACTCTACACCCTCAATTGGTTCCTGAAACGGAGAGGTTTAGGAAGGGCTGTGAAACCTTCTTAAAAGAGAAAGTGAATTGAGCCAACAAGCTTTTACAGATACAGAATGGAGAAAACGTCGAAAACGAGAAAAAAAAGTTTTTTATTTTAATTATCACCAACAAAGAACGGACTTGGGGAGGGCAGAAAAGGGAAAATCTAAAGGGGACCGCGGGACTGCGGAACCCCTCCTTAAAATTTTATTGTCCCTTTTTCTCCTTGTAGTGTGGGGTTGGCTTCTGCGCCGCACACCGCCTTTAGTAATGTCATTGTGAACGAATCGCGCCGAGCCCAAATCGAAGCAGCAACCGGTGACTATTTCGGTACAGTATACACACTGTGTATAAAAACGCCAGACACGGCCGTACATAGAGAAAAGCACACGGTGAGACACTGTGCAACTGCCACGTGCAGCGCCGGCGGGCTAGCAGCGCATCGCTCCAAAACAAACACCACACCCTTTTCATGTGCGCCGACGGCCGAGGGCCATTGGCTGTGTCTTGGGGCCGGTAAGGCGGCTGGCCTGCGGTTTTTGTTTGTGGCCGAGCCGAAAGGAAGAAAAGGAACGTTCGACGGGCGATTCCGTGAAAAGGAAGGTAGTAGAGGAGGGAGGAAGAGAGAGAGAGAGAGAGAGAGAGGGAGAGAGAGAGAGAAAGAGAGAGAGAGAGAAAGACAGGGGAGAGGGTTGGATTGACGGGGACAACCAGGTATCACGTTGAAGCATTGGACGGACACAACGACGGGCACCACCGCCAAAGGACGATCCACCGCAGCCGCACGATCGTGTCCTGTGGTGCTGGGCCGATCGTCTGTCCGCCGTTGAAGAGATCGGTCGTGCCAAGTGGTCCTTTGAGCTGCAGGCTTGTCCTTGGAGAAAGGCTATATTTAGGCCCGAGACCGTCAACGTACTACGAAGTACAGAGTTTGTTGGGAGAGACAGGTGGTTTGTCTTGGTCTTGACTCTCGTCATCATCCGGGATGCAAGAGGCTCCTCTCCTCAGACGACCGTGAGACACGATGAAGTCATGGGCATCCTGTGTATGCACTTGTTTGTTTTGTTCGTTTTGCCGGCAACGTCAATGGACGGTTAGCTGGTCCCTGCGGGTCTACCTTATCATATCTGGCGATGGGGTCCTTTCGTCACATCAAACGACGGGCGCCTCCATCCATGACTTCTCATCGATCCACCTTCCATCTTCCACCTCTCGTCTTTCGTCTCTCGTCATTTCATTTATTTTTCTCATCGCTGTCACGGAACCCTTTGTCTTTTACGTCGGTTGGCCGCAGATAAAGAGCGGGTGTCCAGCGTGTCCACGTTCCGCAGCCAACCGTCCTGCCTCCCCGGTCCGTCTTGAAGCAGTCCTGAAACCGCAGCCCGCGCATCGCCCGGAAAAGGGGAACAAACACGACAAGCACGACAAGCACGCGCGCGGTCATCCCCAACAGTCGTAGAAAATCGGAAAGCAACGCCTGCCATTACCAAAAGCGGTCGTTGCCGTTTCTGTTCACACCAAGCACATTCGTGGTCGAGTCATTGTACATCCCCAGACTCCGCCTGCAAAAAAGGGACCAGCCACCGGCCCACCGAGTATTACCTGTACCCTTGCCTCCCGCCATCGAAGTAGTTGTATCTGCCCGTAATCGATACCAGTTAGTTCTCTCTTCCCTCGGATAGCGCCATTATCGTCTGCAGCAGCCCGGCTTTTCGTCACTGGCGTCGTCCGGGTGTCCCCAACCCCGTTGCCTATCCCCCTCGTCTTCCTCAACGTAGAGTTCAGTGTTCCTTGCTTTTTTTTTTGCTCTGTTATTTTGTGATTTACTCTCTGTGGTCTCCTTTTTCATATAATCCTCGTGTGTCACTCCATCCTTTTGGCTTTTTCCTTGCTTTTTCTGTTCCTATCTACCCATCTTATTCTGTTCTGTTATTCTGCTGTCTTTCTTTTTTTGTCCTGCGCAATTACGGCTGCTGTTCGTCTCGTCTTCAGGCTGTATGGAATACACAGCATTTCCACCCGTCTTCGTTGCGTTCTATTTTTTTTCTCAGTTGTTAAGCTGATCACGTTACTCTCTCTTGCTCTGTCCCTTGCTTCGCCGTCGACTTGCCCGATTCGGTCGTTTCCCTCCTTTCGTTTGTTGGTCGCACTTGCCTCAAAAAAGGTGGCTGAACACGCCGGCTGTTTTCCCCTGCCTCGGCTGGACAGACAAAAGCCCGCCGTCTCCGAACAAACGCCAAAAAGGGCATCTACGAACAGCTCTTCTCATTTACTATTTGCTTCACTCGGACTTCCTTGCTCGCTTCAGCACACACCGCAGCATCTCGCTTCTCGTGCATCACTATCATCACCATCGCCAGCATCGCCATCCATCAATACACTAGTCGTATAATCCCCCGCCAGTGGCGCACGGAGGCTACCGTCCCCGCCCACCAACACTCACCTCGACCAGCACTTTTCTCCGTTCATTTTTATTTTCTTTTTTTGGGGTTTTACTTTTTTCAATTTTTTTTTCTCAACAAAACATACATTTCACACAATCGCCATGTTTTCCCAGCAAAGCGATGTCTCCGACTTCGCCTACCCGCGGAGCACGCTTAAGCGGTTCCACGAGGACGAGGCCGCCGCCGAATGCATCAATGGGCCGACCATGGGCTTCACGGAACACCGGAATGTGTGTCTATGCTTTTTTCCTCTTCTTTCCCCTTTCCTCCTGTCTTGTTGACGGGCCGTCTTTTCTCGTGTAGAAAAGGTATGCTAACCGAGTGTGGTGCTTTTCAGAAACGACTCCACACACTGCCCTTCCGGACATCGCCCACGGCGCGGAAATGGACGCTTCCAATGGCGTCGGCGTCGCCCGAAGCCGCTCGCGACCAGTACCAGCAGCAACAGTACTCGCCTTCAACAATGACACCACCGGGTTCGTTTGTTGAGGAAATGCCACAGCCACACCAGCAGCAGCAACAGCAGCAACAGCAGCAACAGCATCAACAGTTTGGCCACCCGGCCAACGGACCCGCCACAACCGACATCGGCGATGTGGACATGGACATGTCCGTCGACGTCGACGACGACAGTGCTGACAGCAGCCGCGCAGCCGCGCAGCACCACCACAACCTCGTGGCCAGCCGCATGCCGAC
Organism: Fragosphaeria purpurea; assembly: GCA_002778095.1. Classification (NCBI taxonomy): domain Eukaryota; kingdom Fungi; phylum Ascomycota; class Sordariomycetes; order Ophiostomatales; family Ophiostomataceae; genus Fragosphaeria; species Fragosphaeria purpurea. The sequence goes on from PCDL01000011.1 coordinate 1,461,298, forward strand.
GCCGATTCAGCCCAGTTTTGCTGCCCAGGTCCGGGGCAACACCAACTGGAGCGGCGCGGCCGGCAACGTCATGCACAGCAGTGATGCCACGATCAATGCAGTCGCGCCAGCCATGGCGGGAGCGACAGCCACAGCAGAAGACGCAGCAGTCTCGACCCTGCCACAAGACGGCAACGACAATTTGCAGCGCTACCACCACAACAACCAGCTCACCGGCGCGTACGGCGGCGACCGCTCGGTGCCCCGGTCCCTGGAACACCCCGCCGTCTTGGGTGAGTGGAGCATGGTGCGGAACAACCGGTCGTTGCCGTCGCCCATCAGTGAGAGCGGTGGCGAGGGCGCCGAGGAGGATGTGAGCAGCCCGGAGATGGTGTGGGATGCCGGTAGCGACATCCGGGGACGCACCCACACCGCACCACCACTCGCTACACCCGACCGGCCGTCGGCCTTGGGTTCATCATCACCGGGAACCGGCATGGAGGCGGCAGCGGCGATGACGTCTTCGTCGCCGTGCCACGGCCGCAGCCCCGGCACAATGGATGCCGACGTGGCAGCTACGCCGTCGCCGAGGAAGGGCCACTCGCGCAGCCGCCACACGCTGGTGGCATGGACCCAGCAGCCCGGCATGAAAAAGTCGTTTAGTATAGGCTACCGCGCTGACTGCGAAAAGTGCCGCAACCGGGTGCCGGGCCACTTCAACCACATCATCGTGTCGTGAAACGGGTGAATACAATTGTGGCCGAATGGGCCCAACGTGGAGAGAAATGACCGGAGTTTTACGTGCTGCTTCGGCATTTTTACTTGCTGGAGGCTGGGTGTTTCTGATGGCTTCAATTTGGTTTCACTTCAGTCGCTCTTTGCTTCACGGCGGTTTTTTTTGTTGCCTTTACGGCGTGGCGAATTCGGAACTTCCATGGCAAAAGGATTTGCGGCCTCAACACTCATTATAACAAGCGGGCACTGAGTTTCCACAGCGGGTTTATTTTGTTTATTTTGGTTTTTTTTCTTAACTCTTCAATGAGCAGTACAGTACACTCACTTTTCACATAAGCGATCAATGGCACGAGAAGTAGACTGAACACAATTTTCAGCTACTAAATTTGACCACATAGATTTTTCTTTCGTTGACATCGCAAGGTTAGAGTGGGGGAACGTGGTTGTAGTCCTGTCTAAATGCTTGAGATCATGATGCCACCAGAGTCTCCTGCTCGCTTTGACGCCGGTGTATGCAAAAATCAAAACCATCCCAACTACTCTCTGGGCTCCCATAATGTACACATCCATCTCGCAAAAAATCTGAAGGCCGTTTTATGCCATCCAGGTGCCGCAGACTCATCATTTCTGCCAAGTGCTGTTGTTTTATTTTTGACATCCCCCCCCTACCGACAATACCTTCTTCCCTTCACCAGAACTTCCACCAACTCTGGCCGTTGCCGTTCGTGTCGGTGGCGGTAGCTGCCGCCGGCCCTTTGCCGCTTTCGAGACCCATCCGGTCCAGCGGGCCCCCCTGCCGCTGGTTCTCCCGCTCCCGCTCCAGGGCCGCGCGCGCCGTGCGCCCCAGCGACGAATGCGTTTTGGCCGCCTGCCGCTCCTCCAGTGCGCGCACCAGGTCGCTCTCCGCTGCGCCCAGCGCCTCGTCGTCCTCGGCGCTCAGGCTCTCGTAGCCCAGCCGCCGCTGCGACGAGCCCACGGCCTCGCCCTCCTCTTCGCGGGCGAGCCGCGAGCTGAACCACGCGCTGAGGCTGGACCAGCCGGAGCTGGTCGGGGTGGCCCCGCGGGGTCCGACGGCCGATGCGCCCGCGGCCGCGGCCGCCTCCGTCGCCGCAACGTCGGCGTTTGGCAGCGTGGATGCCGCTGCCGCTCCGCTATCCGCCCCCCTGTCCGCCGCCACCGGCGTGCCCAACAAACTCGGCACCTGGAAAAAGCTGCTGCCGCTGCCGCTCTCCCCGCGCGCCTGCGCCTCTTCGACGAGCGCCGTTTGCTCGGGCGTGGCCGCGCCGCGCATGTACGCGAGCCGCGCGGCCGCCAGGCTGTCGGCCTGCATCTGCGCCTGCGCCGCGCGGAACTCCTCCTTGCGCCGGCGGTTGAACCGCAGCATGTCGACGGCCGTGTAGGCGGTCATGAGGCCCGCAAGGACTGTTCGCCCGGGAACGTGGGTGGTGATGGTGGTTAGCAAAAGTTGCAGTCAAACAGCCAAACAGCCAACATAAAAACTGCCGTCACCCAATCTGCGTCTGCGCTCTTCGCCCCGACTCACCCGTAAACCCCATCAAACCAAAAATGGTCACGCGGTGCACAGAGTCGAACGTGTGTCGCGCGGAGTTGATCACGCGGTCGAGGCGCGAAACTTGTGCGTTCTTGGCCGCCTGGTGGGCCGCACGCAGGCGGGCGACGCGCTGCGCAGGGGTTTCGCCGGCAGGTCCGGACGACGACGACGACGGTGGTTGTGGTGGTTGGGACGGTGGTTGTGATGCAGAGCCGCCCGGGGCCTGGAACCGGGAGGAGGAGGACGACGACGAGGACGACGAAGGGGGGCCGTCGGTCCGGCGGCTGGCGTGCAGCGTCGTCGGCGTGAAGCGCGTGGCCTCGGCCGCGCTGCGCGGTTGAGCCGTAATGGTCATGGGTGAAGCGAAACACACGAATTGAGGCGTATACGAAAGATCGGTAAAAAGAACAACAACAACAATGTTGCGAAAGGATGTACTGTTTTCGCTGTGGGAAGCTTCGGAGAGGGTCTGTCAGGAGATCCCGCGAAACTTTTTTTTTGCGGCACCTCCCTCCTAGAAGCTTGCGGCGGGGAAAGGGAGGGCAAATTTGCGGGCCGCCCATTGGCTACATCGAAGTGACGGGCCGCTGACAGCTGGCGAGAGCGAGACCAACCGATAAACTGCGACGACTATAAAGTATTTCTTCTAGATGAACCAACGCTTTTCTTCTTCTTCTTCTCAAAACATGGAATCACGGTAGAACACTTTCTTGTTGTAATTGTCTCATCAACGCGTTCTCTACGTAGAGGACGTGCTTTGGGTGCACGTTGTCGTTCTACGATCAGCGCACATGCACAATGTATGGCAACCTGACATTTCTTCAGCCTGGCAGCAATGAATTTGCCCTGGGTCTTCCGTCTTTCTACTTCAAGCCCATTACAAAGTGTTTTGGCCCACCGTAAGCTGAATCGTCTCAAGTTATCTAGCCAGCCAAAGGCCGACTTCGTTGAGGCAGGCCGCGGTTCGACAAGACGGCTGAGCGAGTCCTGCCAACGGTTGAAAGACCCAGGAAGCCATGTCGTTCAGCGCCTTATAAAGACAGACAACGTACTTTAGAAGCATGTCCTGGCTTGTATCACTCCATCATGTGTTGACTGCACACCAAATGCCCATAAGACGCAACACTTTGTACGGCCTCGTACAAAAGCACATATAAGTAGCGAATTACTACCTTTTTACAGCTTTTTCGGCTTGCCGACAGAGGGACGACATTTTCAAGCAGTTCGGGCTTCGGAGTGCTTTGCGATTGTTCGTATTGTACCGCCTTCAAAGCCCGAGTCACAGCATAACATATTACGCAGGCATACAGAGTAATTGCAGCACTGTAGTCTAACCCGAACTTGCTGGGAACCAGTGTGGTGGGTGCCTGTAAAAGCCCCACAAGGGTCTTAAAGCTCGGACCCGCTCTGTCGGCGCAAGCGGCACCTCCCAAGATGGCGCTGTCTAACTGGCTAGAGTGGCTGGCAAACGTCGTCCGGCCCATTGTCTGATTTCGAGGGATTTCGTCCACTACAGAACAGCTTATTTTCACCCCTTTTTTTCTTCTCTTTTCTGCTTTCTCAAATCTGGCGCATGATGCTTGTCCAGCCCACCATCTGTCCTCCTTTCACCGGCCGAGTTTCCGGCTGAAAGCGAGAGAAACCGGCATGGGCGCTTGCTCATCGGCCTCGCTGTTCCCTCTACTGTCACGCCTCCGACCCCTTTGTTTATTCTTCCGTCCTTCGTCATGTTCTTCCCCAAGCACATTGCAAACTCGGCGGGCCGCCGCGGGCCGGAGTCGTTTTCGACCGTCGCTCGCTTCGCCTGTGCGGCTGGCTTGATCACAATGGCCGCGGCCGGCTTTCTGCTGTTCAACTACCCGCCCGACACCGCTACCCTGCGCAAGGTGGCCGCCAAGCTGCCGCTCTTCGTTCCGTCGCCCACTACGTCGCTCGCCGCCTCCTCACCCGCGGCCCCGTTGCCTACTGCCTCGTCGCCTGCTGCCCCGTCGCCGGATGCCGACCTCCAGGCGGCCCTGGCCGCGTACGACCGTTTGGTGGCCGACGCCAACAGCAGCGCCGCCACCGCCACCGCCACCGGCCTCCACCCGATCGACCACCGTATCGCAGCAGCCCGCACCGCGCACGACACTCTGCTGACCCGCCGATCACATACCGTCGCGGACGCTGCCGCCCACTACCGCAACCGGCGTGGGCGCCATCCGCCGCCCGGCTTTGAGGCGTGGATGGCCTACGCCATGGATCACGACGCCGTGATTGTAGAAGAATTTTTTGACCGCATCTACCACGACCTCACCCCCTTTTGGGCGCTCGAGCCTAACACGCTGGCCGCACGCGCCGCCGCCGGACACCACATTGTTCGTGTGCGCAGCGGTGCGGTTTCTGCCATTGGTGATACCACCGGCCGCGTGCCGTGGCTGCAGCTGTGGACCGACCTCGTGGCCGAAGCGGCGCCCTTTTTGCCGGACGTCGACATGCCGATCAACTATATGGACGAGCCGCGCGTGCTGGTGCCCTGGGACGAAATGGCGCGCTACGTGGCCAAGGAACAGGCTGAGCGCGTCCTGACACCAGCCGCGGAAGCGCTGCAAAGCTACCTCGGCCTGGCATCCGTAGACGAGGCGGTCACCGCCGCAGAAACAACCAGCGATTCGGACGGTATGAATCACACGAGCCAGACGAACGGGACGACGAAGGAAGCGTACGAGCCAGCGTGGATCACCCGGGCCACCGAACCCCGGGTGCCGTTCTGGGACCTAGCCCGTGCGGCCTGTGCCCCAGGCAGTCCCAGCCGCGACGTGCCCGCGCTTGCCGCCGGCGACGACGTCGCACCGGGCCCGCTCGAGCTGCCATCGCCTGACTGGCGCGGGGCCCCCTACACCGACACGGCTGGCTACGTGTGGAACGCCACGGCGGCCGCTGATCCGTGTACGCAGCCGCATCTGCGCGGACTGCACGCTGCCTTTGTGGGGCCGCGGTCCATGAAGACGACCACCGAGCTGGTCCCACTGTTCAGCGGCTGCAAGCTGCATGTGAACAACGACATTGTCCTGCCGGGCGCCATGTACCTGACGGACGACCCGACCTACTCTGGCGGCGAGGGGGCGCACGGCCCGGACTGGGACGCCAAGACGCGAACTGTGGTCTGGCGCGGCGCCGCCACGGGCGGCCGCAACACGCAGGCCAACTGGGCGCACTTCCAGCGGCACCGTCTCGTGGAACTGCTGAACGGGACGACGGTGGGGCGGTTGGAAGCGGCAATCTCCACCAGCAACGACAGCGGCGGCGGCAACGCGACGTCCGCGTCGACCTTTGCGCTCGCACCGCTCGCCCGCTACAATTACCCCCGGCGCCGTCGCGGCGCGCTCGGCGCCTGGTTGGCCCGTAGCGCCGACGTGGGGTTTACGGACCTGCTGTGCGCGCCGCAGCACGACACCGACGCGGGCGCGTGCGCGTCCGTGGCGCCGTTCTTCCACGAAGTCGCGCAGGTGCCCCTAGCCGACCAGTACGCCCACAAGTTCTTGCCCGACGCCGACGGCAACAGCTTCAGCGCGCGGTTCCGCAGCCTGCTGCGGTCGACGAGCGTGCCGCTGAAGGCAACGGCATTCGCCGAGTGGCACGACGCCCGGCTGCAACCGTGGTTGCACTATGTGCCGCTCGACAACACGTTGCAAGAGCTGCACGCCGTGCTGGCGTTCTTTACCGACGATGACGACGACGGCGGCGGCGACAAGGCCGCCGAACCGACGGACAACGCCAACATCACCACCACCGCCCCCCGGCGCGGCGATGCAGCCGCGCGTGTACTGGCGACGGCAGGCCAGCGGTGGGCGGAGCAGGTACTGCGGCGGGAGGACATGCTCCTGTACGTGTGGCGGTTGCTGCTGGAGTTTGCCCGCGTTTGCGATGAGAACCGGCAACGGCTGGGCTATGTGGCGGACCTTCCGAAGGAGGAGGCTGCGGCGGCGGCACAGGGCCGTGTTTAGGCGGGTGCCATCGACTTGCTCTGCCTGGCAGAACCACTTCCTCTATTATCATTTTCTTGTTTGTATAAGTGCATGGCGTCACGATGCAAGGCGTTGTTTTCTTTTGTTTGCTTGCGTGTATTACGTTATGTTGCATTGGCGGTCTTTGGCATAGAGACGTGGTGAATACGGCACATACAGGCGTCAAAAAACTTTACTTTTGGTTCTTGAAAGAGCATTCAAGCGCATCGTTCAGGTTGATACCGGAAAAGAGCAAAGGTATCGCGAAGAAAGGCCGTTTTTGTTTATAACGATCGTTATGACAAAGTATATGCTTGTATACCAGTTTGACGTTATTTTGTTCTTGCTTACATAACAAGCTAACAAAGCCCCCCTCTGTAGGGTTTAGAAGCCCTCCATTCGGTTTGGTGGTTTGTTTTTCCAACTTGGTGTTCTCGCGCCCCACTCCGCAGGCTGCTATTGGTCTCGATTTTTCCGCAATTGGGGGGAAGGGCCAGGGCTTTTGGTGACTTTTCGAGTTTTTTTTTCTTTTGGGTTTTTGGCCCTCGTCTCTTTTTGCTCTGTTCCGGCCTCTTCCTACCACAACCACCCAGCCGACGACAACCCTTTTCTTCCCTTTCGTTTTTGTCGACAAGTTGATCGCGACAAATCAGCACAATGGTACGATTGACAACAGCACACTGCGGTCTATGCCAACAAATGCTCTGTTTTCTCGTCGGTGGCTGACCTTCTTTTCTCTAGGCGATCAAGCACAACAACCAGATCCCCAACAACCGTTCGTCGAGACCCTTTCCTTTTGCTCCTTTTCACCCGCCGGAGACCACGTCTATGTGGATTGTCGATATGAATCATGGGAAGAGAAATTGAAACACGAGAAAACTGACACCGACATTGTACAGATTTCCGCAAGGATTGGCAGCGCCGTGTGCGGACGCACTTTGACCAGGTACGACGATGATTCTGGGGTTAGAAGCAGGATGAAAAGACGAACGAAACAAAAAAAAAACAGACAGCTGGGGGTGGGGGATGAATGCGGCGTTGCGTTGCCGCGGCCGGATTGAAGAGCACGAGCGTGAAGGATATGGGGATGTGGATGTGGATAAATCCGTTCAAACGAAAGGGTTACTGGATCTAACTTTTTTTCCCTCCAACCACAGCCCGGCAAGAAGCACAGCCGCCGCGTCGCCCGCCAGACCAAGGCCGCCGCCGTCGCCCCACGGCCCGTCGACCGCCTCCGGCCCATTGTCCGCTGCCCGACGATCAAGTACAACCGCAAGGTCCGGGCCGGCCGTGGCTTTACTCTGGCGGAGCTGAAGGTAGGCATTTTCTGGGCAGGACACTTTTTGTGCGGAAACAATACAATATGTTCTCGAAACTTGATGGGCTAATATCTTCTTTTTGCCTTTTTTTCAGGAGGCTGGTGTCCCCCGCCTGCTTGCCCCCACTATCGGTATCGCTGTCGACCACCGCCGCCAGAACCTGTCCGAGGAGTCGCTGGCCATCAACGTCGCCCGCCTCAAGGCCTACCGGGCGCGCCTGCTCGTGTTCCCCAAGAAGGGCGCCAAGCCGACCGTGCCCGAGGGCCAGGCCGCGTCCTCGATCGCGGCGGCGCTGCCGATCCCGCGCCGGGCGGCAGGCGTCACGGAGATTTCCCGGAGCGACCTGCCGGCGCCGCTGGCCGAAGGTGCGTACGCGACGCTGCGCAAGGCACGGTCGGACGCGAAGCTGGTGGGTGTGCGCGAGAAGCGGGCCAAGGACAAGGCCGAGGCCGAGGCGAACAAGAAATAGAGAGGGTGACACATGCGAGAGTAACCGCCATCGGAAACGAAGGCAGGGGGAAGATTGGGAGATGGGGGAGGGGGGGGAATCGGGAACGGGATCTGGTCTCTGGTCTCTGGTCATCTTTTTTTTTTTGCTTGTGTTCGTCTGGGTCGCTGTGTTTTCTTTTCTTGCCTCTCCGGAAATTTCTACGAGAGAGGCGTACACACAAAAAAACACAACGTGCGGCCTTGCTTCTGTTTACCTATTACTAAACGAAGGAGTTTGCCTACCACCATACACCTGAGCAGCCGGGCGGGCAAGAGCCCAAACAACAAAACAATAACAGAAAGGACAAAAAAAATTAGAAAGCCATCTTACGTATGTGTGTGGAAAGGCACAACATGGATGCGGGCGAGGAACAAGTAGTAATTACCCTGTAAACGTACGCATTCAAGCCAATGGACCGCCTTGCCAATTCTTGCACATCATTTTGGCGAACGTGATTATGGTGTTGCCCTGGGAGTATTGACGAATTTCGTCTGGAGAAGGATGAGCCTAGTATATATATTTTTTGTCTTTGGCGCATCTAATGATTTCCCACCAGCACACAAACATCACCGCCTGGAACGATGGGTCTACCAATTTGCATATACACAGAGTAATACGGTATAGTTTCAAACCATCCCGGTGCCTGTATGTAGATTGCCGTAAAAGCAGGAAAATGACAAGGCTTTCTTTGGAAACGGTGTGTCATGCTCGGCCGTTTTCGTTCTGCCGTTTTATCAACTGCGGCCTTTTGATGCCTCCTGTCAGGCGAAGCCTGATAAGAAACGTTACACTGTGCATCAATCTCCCGCCATTGTCTGTATACATACAAATGTATATAGCTCTTCAATGCACTCTAACCTGCTGGCACCCGCACCGCCACTTGACCCCTGTTGTTGTTCTTATGCGGTGACAATCTTCCTGATCCTTGTGCCGGGGCCTCGCTCAACGTCTTAGGCATTTTGAGAAGGCGAAAACGTCCAATCCAACGGAATTGTGACTTAGATGCCGGCGTGCTGAAACCCTAGATTTTTCAACATGCTTTAAACATAATAGGGAAGAAGCCAATCTACGCGACATCACGTGCGACAAAAAAGTTAGCAGCTAACCACCCCTCGAAGCGCCTGTTGGGGAAGCAAATCATAGTGAAAGATAACGCGCACCTACCCGCGCAATTTACGCGCGCGCAAACGATTAGGCAACCGAATTGTGGGGCCCAGTAGTGCTAACGAATTGTGATAAAACGCTGTATTACGGGGTACTCCCGTCTGTTCATTTGCACGTTTCATGGCAGATCCAAACGATCGACAACGCGACGGAGACAGCATCGTCTGCATCACGTTGTATTCTGTTTCTTTATTGACTGCAGATTCTAATTTGCATCTCCGTTCTTATGCCGTAGAAACCATTCACAACGGGATGAACACAAAGCATCATCTTGTGTCACGTGTTGTATTAGTGAATTGCACAACTCCCCTATATCGGAAAGTACGTTTTGGGGGGGCGTGCTTTTATCGCACCCACTAATTTGCGGTGAACAGGGGGCCTGGGGCCTGCTGTGCATCTGGCCGCCCGATTTGCACATAGATTTTCACGCTGGATTTTGCTATCCCGCAATGCACCTTCACTGCAGTCAAATCACGGAGGGCTTTTTTGTTCCAATAAAACCCCGGCAGCGGCCTGGCTCCGTTTGCGCCTTCTTTGTCCGTACTTTTGGATGATTCTGGACCTGTTGCTGTTTGCCAGAAAACACTCTTCTTGTCTCCTGTCTTTGTCCCCTTTTTATTTTTTTTCTCCCCCTATTCCGTTTCTGCCTTGAAGCAGCTGGGGTCTGTTTCGTGGCCGAGCTCCCCGTGTGTTTCTTCTTGGGGCTTCTTCTTCTCTCTCCCAAGTTTTCCATACCTCGGCTTTGCGTTTATTTCCGTTTGTCTTCTAGTGAGCGAGCATCGAGAACCATCCGGCCAACGGTGTCGGCACAGGACACAAAGCCATCAAAACAGGCTCCCTGTAACTTGTCCGGGATTCTGCACCTTTGCTCTTGCTGGCCCTCCCACGCCGCCGCAGCGCCTAACAAGACAAGAATACGCGCGGCCACTTAGATGGTCCGCCCAGCATGTGGAAGTGCGACCGGTTTGTTCACACGGCAAGGCATCGAGGAACGGACGACGTTGATCCGCGCAAAGACACGATGCCGCGAAGACCACGAGAAGACGGCCGCGACAGCCCCGACGACGACCGAGATCGTATCCGCAACCGTGACCGCGATTATTTGGACCGGACAGCCGACCGCGATAGGGAGCGGGCCCGCGATTATGACTGGGACCGGGATCGAGACCGCGATAGAGACCGGACTAGAGACCGCGATTGGGAACGCGAACGAGACCGGGATAGAGACCGCGATTGGGAGCGAGAACGCGACCGGGAACGCGACCGCGACCGCGAACGAGGCTGGGACCGGCTGTACGATCGAGATCGCGACCGAGGCCGTGACTCGTTTGGCCGTGACGCCTTGGACGTGGCCGAGCGGGATCGAGCAATACCAAAGGGACCAGCGGCAGGTCCGTCCACGATCGGGCGGAAACCGCCCATGGCCAGCCCCAGTACGTTCCTGTCCCATCATCCGTCCATTACATCCCCGTTTCTTTTATTGCTTCTAACCATCACCAAAGGACCGAGACCCGATGTAAAAATGCAAGACATCCCAAGCAGACCAGACATAGCGGACCCCCAGTCAAAACCAGACACCGGGCGGTTGAAGAAGGGGACGGCGACAGACTCACCAACCGGCACGGAGAGGGGCCCGGCTGGGACGCTTCTGTCGCTCCTCCAAAAATGTCGTGAAGTTGGCGCGTTGGAGCACGACAAGGCTGCGGTGACTTCCCTGCTTCAAAAACGAGAGGCGGACCTGAAATCGTTTGTGGCGAAACACAGCGAGTTTCCCTCCGTCGTTGCGCTGCACAGACAGGCCTTGGAGCCCCTGCAACTGCGGCGGGAAAGGGCCACCAGGACAGTGCAGAAGACGCTCGGGGAACTGAGCGACCTGTCGAGCCGCTTTCTGTCCGAGCTGCAAGCCGGGACCCAGCCATGCCCGGGCGCCACCACCGCCCGGGATTCGCCGGAAACGGGCGACGACGCACTAGCACGTAGATTAGAAAGCGCGCTCGCGGCGAAGCTAGAAACGTCGCTCCCGGCTAAGCTCGAGGACTCGCTCACAGCAAAGCTGGAGAAGGGGGCCATGGTCAAGTTAGAAGACTCGCTCACGACGAAGCTTGAAGGCGCGCTGGCGGCCCGGTTGGAGGCGTCGTTGACGACGAAACTGGAAACCGCGCTTCTGGCAAAGTTGGAGGCGTCGCGGGTAGCGACGTCCGAGTTCTCGCTGGCCGCCAAATCGTTGGAGAACGAAAATGTGGCCCTCAAGGGCCAGCTCGCAACGCTGTCGGGCGTTGTGGACGCGCTGGCAACCAAGCTGGAGAACATGTCCGCGGCCGACACACGGGTCGGCGCGGACGTGGAGCGCCTGGTGGCGTCCGATGCAACGCACCGCATCGCACTCAACGCACTGCAGGGCAAGGTTGACAGCTACGGCCGCACCCTGGCCGAGATCGATTTGGCCTCGCTGGCGAAGATCAATGCGTTTCTGTCGTTGGAACAGCCCGACATCGTACGAAGGTTGCAACAGCACGACGCGCGGCTTGTCAACCTGCAGCAGGATGTGGCGGCCTTGCGCGCGGGTACACAGTTGGTCGGCACAGCACAAGCACAAGCACAAGCACAGCAGCAACTGAAGGGCAACGGCGCTGCGGAGAGAACAACGGCTGCAGCAGCAGCAGCAGGGATAGCAGGGGCGCCTGTAGCAACCACCCCTCTCGTATTTCCGGGCGACGATTTTGCCAGTGTAAGAATTGAAATCGGCAGCCTCAACGAGAAGATTACGCCGCTTGCGCAAGAGGTTGGCCGCCTTGCCAGCCAGCAAGCAAAAATCATTGCAACCCAGCAAGCCAACATGAACAAGCTGATACAAACACAAACCAGCATGAGCGAAGCGTTTGGCAATATGCTGGACAAAGAAGCAGAAGCGCGGCACGAAGAAACAGAACGGGTCTCGAAACTCGAAGACTTTGTGCTGCAGATCAACGCATTGTCGTCCGCCGGGGCCAAGTTGCCGCCGGCGACGGCAGGACGTGGGAACGACCGAGCAACGTCTGGCACGCCGCCTGGCCCATCGTCCGCATCGGCGCCGGCAACAACGGCTAGAGAGTCGACGCCTTTGCTGGTGCAACAACCAAACGGCCACGCTGCTGCTGCTGCTGCTACTCTTCCGACTACTACTGCTACTGCTACTGCTACTAGTACTACTACCACGGTTCCTACCGCTCTTACCGTAGCAGACGCGCAATCCGCCAGCGACGTAGCCTCCGCTTCGACTGTAGCTGCCCACGCGTCGCTGTTGTCCGAGCTGCAGGCGTTGCAAGCCCGTGTGCAGGCGACGGAAACGGGCATCCAGGGGGCCATGAGCGAGATTGAAGGCCGGTGCGCGACGCTGCAGTTCATGTTCACGACGCTGGACACGCAGTACAACAACCTTACGACAAAGGAGCTGTTCAGCTCCATCGTCGGCCACATGGAAAAGCTCTACCCAAATGCGCGGCAGCTGCAGCAAGACATGGAGAGCCTGGTGGTGCGCCTCCGCGCGATCGAGCAGCACGACCGGGCCTCGGACGAGGCCATTCGCCGGATTGCGGAGGCGATCAGCGTTCCCATGACGCCAACGCTCAAGCGGAGCTTGGGCATGGGCGGAACCGGCGGCGGCCCCAACGACGCATTGGCGGCGAAGCGGCGCAAGACGAACGGCTCGATACCTCCCGAAAACGGCCGCGCGGCGGGGGCGACATAAGAAACAGCACGGGGCCCCTTTGTCAAACCTTTGCCCCCCCTTTTCTTTGCGTATTACAACAACCAAACCATACTACAGATCATTTTCATTGCCATGGGGCACCACCGGCGGCTTAGCCAGAGGCACGCACCACGGCGTATTTTTTTTTTCTTTCAGGGACGACCCCTGCTATCTTCATTGTGTTCAGATGCGGAAAGGCTGCATCGTTCGGGACGTTTTGTTTTTTGCTTGGCTTCACGAGATACCCACTATGCCGTGGTAAGGGCGCATTGGAGTTTGCTACGCGGCGACAGCAGACGATAGGGAGTGCGCATACGAAGGAGCAACCAACTCTGCGGGGACGACGGGCGACGCCCACCGACCATTTATTACGTAGCGAAATAATACCCTTATACGGAGGAATACGAAGGACTCCGTACCTACGGTCTGACAGGGCGGCGCATTACATGTCGGTCATTACGATGTGCGAATAATAATTACGGTTCCAATTACTTGGCATCTCGCCCTTGTTTTGCTAAGAAGACCCTGTGATGTTTAAAAGAGAGCGGTAACCAAAAACGAGACGAGGAACCTCATAACGTCTGGTCAATCAGGTAATAAAAAGCTTTCATAGATATTTTTACGAGATTGACGAATATAAAAGGGTATAAGGACGTAAAGAAGAGACATATAAAACATCGAGTTAAGCACCGGAAAATAAGCGTCCAAATAGACGATACTAAAGGGTAGAACTGAGAAACGGAAGCTGCCGAATAACACAACAGCACTCCACACAAATAAGCGCGAGGCACAGGCCATCGCTTTGTAGCTTTTGCAGGTTGTGGAGCAGCTGAGCTACCCGGCCTTTCAATGAATGAGCTACGAAGTACAAGGCCTCTGAATAGACGGGCTTTATCCATCATGTTGGCCTTCTTTCCCAAAATGGCGGCAGCGTTGTTAGTCGGCCGGTAATCAGGAAGGAACGACGCAATGGAAGAAACGCTCTTTCCCAAGTTGGTGGTTATACCCCACGGAAGCTCCTATTGTTCTCGCCTTTTGAGTCTATTCTGTAGCTGGTCCTTTGCTTTTTGTAAATCTCTCCGCTTCCCCTCGACTCCACTAACAAGAATGAGCTTATGGAGGAACTTGGACGAGCAAACGCCCCAACAGCTTTGTTAGACGCACACCCAGACCCCAAAACAGGGAAGCGGCTGATCATCGCACCTTCTCTGTCTAGCTTGCAGTTTGGCCGTTCGTTCCTTCTCCTTCCGTTGCTTCGTTGCTCAGTTGTGCTTCCCCTTTGAGCCCAGAATTTTTGTTCTCTTTTCTCTTTTCTCCTTTCTTTTTATTTTTATTTTTATTTTTTAAAATCCCTTTCACTCCCCTCGTTCTTCTCCCTATTGGTGCTGAAGTGTTTGCGTTGGCTCGTCTCCCTGTCATTGGCTGGCTTGCAGCCGTTTTTTTTTCTGCGTTCCTTGCCTTGGGCGACCATCCCCCTAATGAGCTCCAGAAGAAGAAAGGGCGACCCACACCCGCTTTCCTCGAAAGTTACACCAGCCTAACCAGACAATAGAAACCCACAAAGTCACTCCGTACCGCCAATCGAATTCACCCGCACACCTGACCCCCCCAATCCCGTCCCCCCGTCCCTCCCCCCCGTACCTTGTTATCGCCTGTCCCCGTCGCAAAGCCCACACCCACGTTTTCCCTCGCGCTTCCCTTCTCTCCTCTTTTTTCTTCTCCTCTTCCTCCACCACAACGACCACTGACGACCACTGACGACCACGACGACCGTTACCACGACCGCCGCGCCCGCCGCTCTCACCCACACGCCACACGCATCGGGTCCCTTTCATCGCCGTTATTCTCGCCCGGTAAACCCTCCTTCTCGGTTTTGTCACTCCACCGCCATTGTTTCTTCCTCGCTCGTCTTTTGGCGGAGAATACCCGATCACCCGTGGCCCAATCCCGTGCGCTCGTTTCTCGTTTCCCGTCACGTTTTCTTTGGCATTTTGCCCTGTTGGTTTTTTTTTTTCGCGTTGTTCGGCCTCTTCCAGCTTTGTAACATACTTGCCAACCAATTTGCCCTCTTCCGCACCGCAACGACACCGCTACCGCCGCCGCCGCCGCCGCCGCCGTTCTCATTTACGATCGCATACCTCGACGCCCGTTCTTTCGTCGGCGCGTTCTCTCTCTCTCTCCAATCGGTCTGCATGGGGTCGTCATACCCGCGCCTAAAAGCAAACGAGGAATTTTTGAAACATTGGTCGTTTTCTTCGGTGTAGGTCGCGCATGTGTCTCACGAAGGGGGCTGAGAAAGGGGTTCGCCTTTCTGGGGTGCCCTACTGTCCGCCTTCTTGTTTTCTTGTTGGTCGCTGCTGACCGGTGTTTTTTGTGTTTAGATCGCACGTCCGATAGACGCGCGCAGCACCACGAAGCCCGAGTCAACCGCGAAGGGGCGAATGCGCGGTTAGTCGAGGTCTGGACAGGGGAAGGGATCACGGTTCACGGCCGTGGAGAGAGCTTCGCGCTCTGCTCCCACGCCGTCACGCACACCCGAAGCGCGTGCCCCTTTATTTTCATCCTTTGTTATTCCCTCCATCTAGTCACCAGCTGTCGCGGTTGCGATCACGGCTGTGATTTCTAGGACACGACGTTGCATGCGCGTCTGCGCCGAGGAGGGGGGAAAAGAGGAAAATAAAAGTGCACAAGGAAACAAACGAGTCCAGAAAGATAAAATCGGCGCACAATAACAAACGGGCAAACGAAAAGGAAGAAGAGCGTGGGCAAAGCGTGGGGTTGGACTGTACGAGCGGGAACACGATTGCGACACCCGAAGCCGAGGCTGAAAAATATGGATGGTGCAGCAAAGGAGATCACCCAGCTTGCTCAGCGCATTCTTCCCGAGAGGCCGCACCATCTCGCCCTGTCATCCGTCGCCCGCCATTCCATGCCCTCGAGCTATTGGCTCACAAACTCGCCTCTGCAGTACACGACCTATGTGTCCGAAGCCGATCGTGGCGTTCTCCTCACACGGCCCTACTATGACATACAGCTAGAGCCCGAAACAACTCACACGAAGAAGACAAACGGCCGCGGCAGCGAGAACAGCTGCAACAACGACACCAACCGAACAAACAAAGCGCCAGCCGCGCCCGACGCTGCTTCGCGCGCCGACACGCCCGCCGCCGCGACCCCCGGCACCAACAAAGCCGAGACGAAGAAACCGGTTACAAAAATGTCTTTCAAAGATTACCAACAGATCAAACAACAACAAAAGAGGCTCTTGACCTCTCCACCGCCAGGCGCCGATTTGGGCGCTACGAAGCTGGACGCAAAGCCCAGCAAGAATGCTGAAGCACTGGCGTCGTTAGAACGACAACGGTTGCCGTCAAAGTCGGACTCAAATGGCGACAGGTAAGGCAGCAACGATTTTTTAATTATTCTCGGTTTTTTCCTTCTTCTCTTTGCGGTAACTGATCTATCAGGAAAACCACACATTCGCCATCGAAATCGCCGAGACCTCTACATGGTTCAGGTGCTGCCGACACAAAGAAGCGCGTGGCAGACGCTGACGACTTCAACACCACCCGGCCCCACAAACGCTCCAAGTCCAACACGTCCATGAGCTCCAACTCCCCGCGCCCAACTTCCTCCTCCAAGTACGCCGACCGTCCACACGCTCCACCAAGCCCTTTGGATCTTGACAGCCGCAGAGACGACCGGTCACGACCAACCACAAACGGACAAACAGCGCCGCCAAATTTCCAAAAAAGAGTAGACAGAGATCGAGACAAAGACCGGTTTCAGGACAGAGACAGAGATAAAGACAAAAGAGACAGGGATCGGGGCAGAGAGAGGGAGAGGGAGAGGGAGAGAAACAAAGAACGGGAAAGGGAAAGAGATAAAGACAGGAACAGGGACAAAGACAGGGAGAGGGAGAGAGAAAGAGAGAGAGAGAGAGACAGAGCCAGGGACAGGGATAGGGACAGGGACAGAGAGCGAGAAAGAGAGAGGGAACGAGACCGTACCAGGGACGCAAACAATGACCGGGACCGGGACCGGGATCGGGACAGAGACAAGGACAGAGACAAATACCGGGACAAAAACAAGGATCGGGAGAGCGCTTACTCTCGTGCGCCGCCCTCGCCCTCAATACCGAAAACCAACGGGCAGAAGTACCAGCGGGCAGACGGCAACCGCGAACGATCACGAGAACGCTCGACAGACGATGCGGCCGCTGCATCCTCGGTACCAAAGGCGGCGTTGCCGCCCATCTTGTCTCCCCTCCATTTCAACCCCGAAGGCGACTTCGATGCTGCCACAAAACGCTCTCGGTTGCCTGGCGGGTCGGCAGCCACGTCCGCGGCAACCAAAATTGCCTCGACAACCGACGCAGAAATATACCAGGAAGCCTCCTTCCGCATACCGCCGCTGCTCTCGCCGACCCTGCCTGCGATCGTAGAGCAGGAGCTGTCGCGCCTCAAAAAGACGCCGGCGAAGGACTACGAAATCAAAACAAAAGAAAACAACCGAGAACCCGCATCGTCTTCAACCAGCGGCAAACGGCCGTTTCGTCCTACACCCGAGCCCAGCGCAGAAAGCGGGGCGCACAAAGAGCCGGCACACAAAGACACTCCCAAGGAGACCTACAAAGAGAAAGGGCAGCAGCTGTTCAAAGACCCCTCGACGCAAACGACGACGGCCAAGCCTTCGCTGATTATTCATCTGAAATACAAAAAGAAGAACGTGAAGAGGGTGTTGCGCCTCTTGGCGCTGCAACCAACCCCTTTGAAGAGTCTGTCGAAGGGGCGCCCCGGCATGGACGACACACCAACGCCGACGCCGCCGTCGGCGACCAAGAAAAGGCCGCTACCATCCGACAGTTCTTCCAGCGATCTTCCCGCAACAGCAGCAGCAGCAGCAGCACCGTCATCGTCTTCATCCTTCAAACACCCCAAAACGGTGGCCGAGAAAAGCGTCGCGACGGCCCGACCATCCGTTGGCCCAGGCACGCCTCTCAAAGCGACGCCCATGGCGCGGGGAACGTCGAACAATTCGCAGATTCTCACGCCAGGCGATTCGGCGAGCTACACGCCACGGTCTAACGAGCGGCCGCCGACCAGCCAGAGCGACTCCTCGGGCGGCACCACCGCCTCCGAGTACCGTCACCGTTACGACGCCTACCTTAAGCTTGGCACAAAGTTGAAGCACGACCGCGACGCCATTGTGAAGAGTAGGATGCCCAACGGGACCGCCAGAGCCGAAGGAGCGCCACCCCCAGCACCAGCCTTGTCGCTGTCGGAGAAGAAGTTGGTGGCGGCCCTCAGCCTAGAAATGGTCATGTCGTACATGATAGCATTCAAGTCCCTTAACCAGGCCCGGCACTTGGACCGCAAAGTCGGCGACGTCACCGTGTGGGAGCGGCTCATGCCCCATCTCGCTGAGCTCCGGAGCCATGCACGGCATTTTCGCGCTTTGGAGTGCCTCGCGTTGCAGCTCCGCACCGTCTGCTTTGAGCAGATGATGGCTTCGTTTGTTGGCCACGAAGCCGAGACCGTGGCGGCGAAGCTGATGACGGCCACCAAGCACCGAATCGACGCCTGGAATGACGTATCCAACTGCCTGGACGCCATCAGCGACAGCTCGCTGAAAGTAGTTGTGGGGCCTTGGCTCAGCGTGGAAGATACGGTGCGCATCATGCTCCCGGTCTTGCGCCGATGGAGCGAGCGAGAAAACGCAGGCTGGGAACAAGAACTACAGCCCCCGGCGAAGAGCCCTTGAGTCCTTGCTCCTTTCGGCGAGGAAAGGAGAAATAAATGAAGCGAGAAAAAGATTCCCAAGAGGGAACATTAAATTCGAAAAACAAAAAAAAGAAAAATGGTTGAATTGTATGTCCTTGAATCACGATCAACGACTTTGCAGTGTGGGACCAGCCATATATTGGCACAGGACGGCCGCCGCCGGCGAGTCGGTATGCTGGGTGTTACGGGAGACGGGACGGATTCAGGAGTTGGGTAATGGAAATGTTTTTAGGGCACTTTTTACACGGATGGCAAAACTGACTTACGAGCGACGATTATTGTTATTTTTTCTTTTCTTTTGCTTGCTCAACCGTTTAATCCTTGCGTGCCTCCGTTGCGTCCTTGTTGTTTTCCACGGGTGGCTTCCCTTTCTTTTTGGATGATACCTGGTGAACACCGTTTGACCACTATATGCCAGAGGGGAGTGACGGCACATGTATGTACTCTAAGCTTTCTTGTTTGTTTCTTCTTTTACCCTCATCACCGTTTACTACGTTTGGGCTTTCGCTTCTTCCGCATTTCTTGCTTTTTTTTTTCTCTTCTATGATATCCCTTGTCGCTACGTATAATTCCGTGTAGCCGTCGTGCTATTATTATGTGTCTGCTTCAGCGGTGTTTTACAGTTTCTGACACTACAATTATCGATTGTTTGGCGGCATCGTGTTCTCATATGACATGTTTTTATGAACCGCAACGTCTTGACTAGCAACTGACAAGTGCGTCTCCGTGTACTGTGATTATATTATATCTTACATAAATCAGAGGCTATATTAAGCGAAGGCATCACGCTGCGGTCAGCAAAAGCCGTCTATGATTTGCTTTTTCCAGACCGCAATGCACGCCTTGCTGACAAGGTCTCGACGCAGCAGCATTATCCAGTGGTCTATGCTCGTGAAAAACACTGGCGGTCCCGTGTAGACCAGAATTGGCGTGCATGTCCTGTGCGTTGTTTGTTTCTCCCTTCCCTTTATTCGCACCCGCAAATGCGCCAACTCGCTCCGGCTCGGTGGTCTCACATGAAAAGAGGGTCCCACTTTGGGTCATGCAAGCCCGACGGCGGCAGCCGGTGCCGATCGGCGTCGCGTCGTCGTTGGCCCCCTATAACGCCGTGCCCGGCTTGGCCAAGTGGATGCAGTTCGGGCAGAGCCAATCCCTGCGGTTCGTGACCGACATCGTGGCCCCGTCGGCAATGCACGTCGTGTGGTACGTCCTTTGAGAACAAGACTACCAAAAGAAAAAACAAAAAAAAGTTAGCACAGCTCAGCTCACCCCCACAGAGAACAAAGTACAAGCAGCAGCTATTCGGGGTGTTTGGGGTGAATTTTTTTTTATGGTTTCGTTACCTTATTTGCGCAGATGAGCAAAAAAGGCCCCAGCACGGGGAACCCACACAGGGCACAGCCGGCGCTGCTTTTGCGCGGTTCGGATTTGGGCACCGCCGCTGCCTCCGCCGCGGCCACGAGCGCCGGGTCGTCCGCGGCCCGGCGCCACGCGGTGCGCATGGCGGCGGCAATGGCTTGGATGTCCTGGTCGGCCAGGATGTTGCGGGCCACCATGACGGCCATCTGCTTGCCGAACTCGACGGCGCGGGCCTGCTTCGCCGCCAGCCAAATGCCCTTTTCGCGCGCAAATTCCACCATGGCTCGGGGCACGTACGCGTCCGAGGAGATGTGCTTGGGGATGATGAAGTTGTCAAACTCCTGGATGTACTCTTTCTCCGCGCTGGTGAGGTCGGTGTAGTCCTGCACGATTTCGCGGTGCTTGTGGATGCGCCAGCTGTCGTCCACGGCGACCGGCCGCACGGTCGACCCGGGCACCAGGAGGGCTTTGCTGAGCGGGTCAAACAGCGGCTGTTTGGTGTAGGGCACCACGATGTTGGGCTTGTCCTGTGCTGGTGCCTGTGGTTTGGGCTTCAGGGTGGGGTTTTGTGTGTCAGTCGCAGGCAAGGAGAGAAGCCAAGGAAAAAAAAAAACCAGAAACAGATGCAGAAGCACCCAAAAAAGGACAAATGCATCAAATTGGCTCGGACGAACGCTTACCTGTGGCGCGTGCACGGCGGAGGTGCTCGATTTGTCGTCATGCAGGGGCCCATAGCGTGATGTCAGCCAGGAGTCGTCGCCGTCGAGGTAGGCGCCCAGATCCAGGAGCTTGGTGGCGCGCCCCAGCTGGTAGGTGTTGAACCAAGGTTCGTCGTGTTCGTCGGTTTTGTTGTCCAGGTTGCGGAAAATGTGGATGGTGTGGTGCCGCCGGCCGCGCTTGCTGCCCGGCCGGGCGTCGTACTCGAACCGGTAGTGGCCGTGGCTGAGCAGGTGAGCCCGCAGCTGGTTGACGTCCGGGTTGACGGCCATGCAAAAACAGCACACAAACCCTTCGACCGTCAGCTGCTCGGGCGGGAAGAGGTACGTGACGTGGGCGAGCGAATCCGCAGGGCCGTGAGTGTGGCCGTTGCTGTGGCCGTGGCCATGGCCATGGCCGAGGCCGGTGCCGTTGGGCTCGTGCGTCGGCGTCGCGTCGAAGACGTCGGGAAACGACGGATCCAGCCGTCGTCGCGCCGCGCGCGGCACAATCCCGTGCGCCTTGTTCATGATCGTCCGCAAATTGTATTCGGGTTGGTCTTTTCGTGCGCGCAACGAGCGGAGAGGCATAAACCCTCCTTCTTCGTCTTCTATGAGCTCGTCGTCCTCGCCCTCCATCTCGTCATCGTCGTTGCTGTCCAAAACAACGTCATGCAGGCCATTCACAGAGGCGTGTGCAGCGTTCCCGTTCAGCGACGCGTCGCCATTTACATGACCATGTGCTGCGACTCCGTTCGGTTTTCTCGGAGACCCAACGACCGCCCCGTTCGTCTTGGCATCTCCCCCGCCCCGGTCCCTCGTCCCATTTACGCCGTTGGTGTGCGTGTGGGTGCGGGCCGCCCCTGTTTTGCTTCCTTGCCGCCTGCCATGGAGGCCGTCCAACGGTCTCTCTGGCGCATCCACAGTCAGCAACGGCAAAGGGTCGTCAGGGTGCGTGGCAATGATGGTCGAAGCAACCCCCTTGCGCAAGGGTTCGGGGGGCCGTTCAAAAAACCCCGTCGTCCACCGGACGTCCATGTCCATCACAAAGCTCGTGGGGACGGGGTCGTGCCGCGGGCTTTCCTTCAAGAAAAGAGGGACGCGCATTCGAGGCCTTCCAAAAAACTCGTTTGATTCGGCGTACAAAACGCAGTTATTTGCGGACGCCCGTGAGTTGTATTTGTTTTGCCGGCGGCCGTTCGTCATCGTAGCAGTACTGCTTGTAGCAGCAGCAGCAGCAGCAGTAGTAGTAGTAGTAGTAGACGACGGCAGAAGGTTCAGCGGCGGCCACGTGTCGTTGCCCGTGGACTCAATCTCGACGCGCATCTTGTACTTGTCGGCTAGGCCGAACACGGCCGGATCCTCACGCAGAACGGACACGTGCTCCAGCGGAATGGTAAACGGCTCGAGCACCAGCCGGGCGACCCCGCGGGGGCCGCGCGCGGCCCGGGAGGTCTGAACGGTGCCAATCTGCGGCGCGCTGTACAGCAGCAGAGGCAGGTCGCACTTCTCGCTGAGAATGGTGACCTTGTAGCGCACGTGGAACACGGTGACATCGGCCGGCGGCAGGCAGGCTATGCTGCCGGTGTTCCGCAGGCGCGGCGTGTCCTGGTGAAAGATGTTGAAGAGCTGGATGCGCAGGCCGTTGGAGCGGTCGACCGGGTACTCCAGCAGCTTGAAGACGTGGTCGATGCCACCGGGCGAAGGGCCAACGCGGCGCCGCTTGGCCGGGCGCCCGTCGGCGGCCGCCTCGTCCTGCGCTCCCGTGCGGCCCTCACCCTCGGCGGTAGCAGCAGCAGCGGCGGCAGCGGCGGCAGAAAACGGCGCGCCCGGCCATGCCTCCCCCAGACCGTGGCGACTGCGGCGGCCACGGGGCCTGCTGCTGCTGCTGCTGCACACGCCGGTCTGGCACGACGTGACGCCAGCTGTCCAGTTTCGATGCAGAAACGGGAGCTTTCGCCGGCGGACAGGTGTTGGCGCCATGATGACAGTGCTGCTGCGTGCCGTGCTGCTCTGTGCTTTGCTGCTCCGTGCCGCGGGCGGTATAGTTGCTCGCAAAGTGGTGAGATGATGAAGCAGGGGTGAAAGGCGCTCATCTCACATCTCACGTGGGATGTTGCTTGGGTTTGCTTGGCTGCGCGTCGTTTAACAGCACGCGTCCATCAACGCAAAAGAAAGTGAAAGACAGACGAGAAGCGATGAAAACGATGAAAAGAAATGAAGAAAAGGATGTGAAGGGTATTGTGAAAACGGGGGCTCTCAAACGAAGGGCCGAAGCGATGTAAGCGGAACGGTCAAGACAACAAACGAACGGGCAACGGTGCGAGCGCGTTTGTGCCGTGTTTCCGCGGAACAAAAGACAACAAAGAAGAAAAGGAGGAGAAAAGATGAGAAAAGAGAAAGGAGAGAAAAAAAAGAGAAAAAGAAAGTCGTGATGGAAACAAACAAATTCTATGACAAACGGGTTTTGCGCGCCCAAAACGCCGGTGGTGGCCGCCGTTAATGATGCTATAAGAAGAATAAAAGAATAAATAATCAGCTGCTTGCCTTCTTTCGCCGTAGACCCATCCCCAGCTTGGCCCTTCTTCGTCGCCGTC
Organism: Fragosphaeria purpurea; assembly: GCA_002778095.1. Taxonomy (NCBI): domain Eukaryota; kingdom Fungi; phylum Ascomycota; class Sordariomycetes; order Ophiostomatales; family Ophiostomataceae; genus Fragosphaeria; species Fragosphaeria purpurea. Next base: position 1,484,684 of record PCDL01000011.1, read on the forward strand.
GCGAGTGGGCTGGAATGCGATGCGAAGTCCGTTTATAGCGGGTATTTCACGGTTTCAGGAGGAAATTCGGTTTTCGCGATCTCTTTGTAAGATTGCAGTTACCCAAAGAGAAATCGCTAGTTCACCTACAGCCACGGCCGCGCTTTGCTGGGGAGGCGCGTTTTCTCTCTCTCTGTCTCGAAAGGGCAAGACCCGGCAAATGTTGGCACGTGATGTCGCACGCGCGGATTGGGCCGGGGCGCGGGGAGTGGGGACTCTGGCCGGTCAAGAACAGCAGCGCAATATAGTAAACACAGTGTGAGCGCACATGTGCGCACCCCTAACCACCGTAGGCCCCTTTGAGACGAATCTCAGGGGGGCGGGTGCTGATGCAAGCTGGACGAAGGAAGGCTACTCCGTGCAAAGAAGGGAGAACGTCGCGGTAAGGCTACATCGCAGCCGCAAAGTGAGCGAATGCATGTACCGGCAACAGCGACGGCGACCTCAAAGATTGCGTTGTGGCCGTGTGGGCTATCCCAAGGAAACCCATGCGCGGACTGCTTGGGCTCCAGACCGGCTATGGGAGTTTGTTGGCGACTGTTTGCTGGAGTTGGTCTCGGTGCGCATGGTTGCTTGGATACCGGGCATGCTGAAAACGGTACGGCCCCCCGGGGTGCGCATGAGCACAACATCCGTTCTCGGGCCGGTTCAAACGACCCAGAGCTCGTTACCATCCGCTGCAGAACAACTTGGATGTGGCAATGCCGCCGTCTGCCGTTTCGTATTGGGCGTGCGTGTTGTTAGTACGCATCCGTAATGAGGCGCAGTTGGGCGACGGCACGGAGAGCAGTGGTTTCTGCGGCGCCCATGAGCAAAGTCCTGTTGCAAGAGACATAGGGAGAGAGAGAGAGAGAGCGCCGTTCCGTGCTGTAGAAGAAACGGTCTACTCAACGTGTTCCATTTAGACTGAATACGGAGCCGGAGATCGAGCCGGAGACCGAGCCGGAGCCGGAGCCGGAGCCGGAGACCGAGAACGTTGCCTACATATTGACGAGCTGTGAACCCGTTCCTCCCGCCAGGGACAAGGCAAGCGTAATCAACGGACAACGACGTGTCAATCGCGAACTCGAAGCCGTCGAATAGTATGGGATGATGTTGAATACGCCGTGACGAGCTGTACGTGTAGAGGTCCGGGCGGACCAAAAACACGGTGTTTCTGACTATATAGCCGTGTAAATTGGCCTGGCTTGTAGTTTGGGGTTTTTATTTTTCCAATCGTATTTACAAAGTATTTGTCTCATTTTCTTCTCCTTCAGACCGAGTCTTTCGGCTTCTGAACGCGTTATAAATAAGAGACTCGTGTGCTGTTGTCCTGCTCACCAAGTATGGGCAAACACCCAGCCCTGAAGGCAGGCAAAGGAAATGGCATCCTCTTACGCTGCTGCAAGGGATGCAGCCGCAAAAAAAAGCTGTTTCTCCTAAGGAGTATTAAGATTAAAAAGAAACTTCCTAGAATATGCCAAAAAGCGTGGTTCGTGCTCCTCTATCTGTCGTGGGCCCACAGATCATGAGCGAGTTCCCGTTCTTCAAGGGACTTGTTCGTTGCTCACGGACAATGAAGTCTGTGGCTTTCTATACATTTCTATTTTATTTCAAGTTATTTTTTTATTTTTATTTTTACACCATAGTTGGCAACGGCGGCCGTGCCTACAGACCCCGGATCTCATGGTCGAGTACCTCTGCGACGCTTCCATTCTCGTAGATTATTAGGCGGCAGTTACTGCATGCGGGCAGGAGAAAGTCTTAGCAGAGCCATTTTTGCGCCGTGGCAGTCTAGGGGATTGGGTGATGCGAAGGGGCAGGGAGCTGAGCGAGATGAAATCTTTTGTAGTGCGGCGAATGTGTCCCTCTCGAGGTCTCTTCTCAATACTTTCAACATTTACCACACACATGAGAAGAAAAAATTGTGTGGTTTGAATTCTATTTTGCAAGGCGGTCGAGCATTCATCGCGCTGAAAAATACCAGAAAAAGCAGCGAGCAAACCGTCCGGCTTCTAAACGACTTTCTATAATTTTGTCCTCCTTTCTCGTTACGCACGTTCATCAAGACCGTTCTTCTTCTCTTCCCTGCACCGCTATTTGGTGGAACTACCAAGCATAGTCGTTGGCTTCCAAGCCGTCTCCGGTCCACTCTTCGTCCGAACCCGAGTCGTCGCTGTCCAAAAAGTCCACCATGCGGTACTGGATCTCGCCCGGCTTTTGGTTGTCAATGCGTATGTCAACCACGTCGCACATGCCGTGGATCCACGGCCGCGCCGGCCGTGTAGGGGAGCGACGATGCGACAAAGGCGCACCGTCCGCAGGCCCTCCCTCGGCGGCGGAGTCGTCGCTCTGCGCGTCCTTTCCGTAGGCTACGCCCTCGTCGTTCTGCTCCCCACCGTCGCTGTCCCCATCGTCCTCCGCCTGCTCCGAGACGTTGTCGCTCGGCTCCATGTCTTCGTCGGTGTCGGGCTCGCGGTAGGAGATGGTGCGGTCGCCCGAGGCCTTTCGCAAGCCCCTCGTCCGGCTGCTTGCGCGCGACGACGACGTCGACGCGTGCGTCGCAATGCGATGACTTCGCCTCTGCGGTTCTGCGTCCCGGCGTCGGCGGGCATGGTTATCCGCCTTCGTCCGGGCCGACATGGGGGATGCCGCCGCCGCCGCCGCCGCTTTTTGCTGCTGATAGTACTGCAGCGAGTGGGCGGGTGCGGGCATCCGCACGCGGCGCTTGAACACGCGGTTCAGCGTGGCCTCCCAGCGGTCCCGCATCTCGCACCGCTGCCGCCAGGGAATGTCCAGCATGGCCTTGATCGCCAGCACCCGCAGCATGGGAATGCGGGGCGCGCTGTCGACGAGCGACTGGAAAAAGACCTCGGCGGCCGCCGGCTCCCACTTGCGCAGGTGCTCCAGCTCGATGACGCGGATGCCGGGCGGCCACGCCGGCACCTGGTCGCTCGTGAGGAGGCAGTCGTACAGGGGGTTGGAGTCGTTGTAAAACGCGTGGTGGCTGTAGTACGTCAGGTTCATCCGCAGCGAGCGGAGACCGGGGCACGCCTCGCCCAGCACGGGCAAGAAGGCCAGGCTTAGCGATTGGTTGTGGTGCAGCGTGAGGTGCCGCAGCTGCTGCCCGTGCGTCACCAGGTACTCCGCCAGCTGTGCGGCCGTCACGTCCCAGCAGTTGATCAGCTCCAGGTGCTCCAGCGTCGTCGGCATCCGCGGCAGAAGCAGTTCGTTCGCCGCCGTCGACGACACGATCTGCAGGTGCCGCAGGTCCGGCAGAACGTCCAGCAAGCCCGCAAACGTATCGGCTTGCTTCGTGTCGGCTGCCCGCACGTCCGGGTCGTCGGCGTCCTTGGCGTGCAAAGACGGCCGTTGGTAGTTCACAAAGCTCAATTTACGCAGCCCGGCAAAGGTCGGCGACAGATGGAGGGCCCGGACGTCGTCCAACGACGAGTCCTTTGGCATCAATCTCTGGTTCCACCGCCAGCTCTTCAATTTTATTATCGGGCCGCTCTCGGCGCTACCCTCGTTCCTCGGGTCGCCGTGTTGCCGACTGCTACTACTTTCTCCCTGGTTCTCGCCGCCTTGCTCGTCTCCGTGGTGGTGGTCGCCATTTTGGTGGCCGTTGGAGGGTGCAACTGCGCCCAGCGCTTCAAACAGGCTCCGCGGATAGGTCCACCGGAGGTTTTCGTTCTGCTGCCGGTATGGGGGCATGTCCTTGTAGTGGTACAGGTCCAGGTCGCTCAGGCGCGGGCACCGCGCAACCATGCTCGGGATGTCGAGGTGGCGGCCCTTGTACACGCGCGTGGCCAGCGAGCCGACATCGATGTGCAGAGCCCGGACTTTCTGGCCATAGTCAAACATGGTCGCCGAGGCAGGCTGCGCCAGGAGATCGACAAGGCTGTGTGCCATGTTCATGGTCAACAGGGGCGGCGACTCGTACAGCGCGCGCAGAGCCGGTTCGGCAAATGCGCGGCAGACGCGGCTGGCGGCCACGAGCCAGCGAACAGAACCGATGTTGTCCAGCGGTGCCGCGGCGTATGCGAAGATGCGCGCAAGAATCAGGTAGGGCAGACGTTCCCACGGCGGTGCATTAGCTGCTGCTGCTGCTGCTGTTGCTGCTGCCGCCGCTTCTGCTTCTCGTACGAGTACGCGCTTCGTTGTCTCCGCCTTGCCAGCGTCCTCCCTTTGCCGGGCTGTGCTAGTGTGCTTGCTCCTTGTCGTCCTCCTTGCATGGCGCGCCTCCTCTCTTCTGTCTCTCCGATCCCTTCGGCTGGGTCTCGCGCGGCGGTCTTGCCTCGAGGACGCGGACGCGGACGCGGGTGCGGCTGCCGCCGTTTTCTGATGCCGTCGAGCCGCACCACCGTCGGAAGAGGGCGAGAGGTAGATTTCGTCTTCGGCGAACGACGCTGGCACGCCGCCGCGTTGGGGCTGCTGCCGCCGGCGTTTTGGTGGGCTGCTGTCGGAGGAGTAAGGGTTTGCGGCGGGCCGTGGCCGCTTGGTAGTTCGTTGTAGCGGCAGGTCGTCTGGGCCAATTTCGTCATTTTCACTACCCTCCTCCTCCTCATCGTCGTCATCATCGTCGTCGTCGTCGTCAACCTCCTCCTCCTCCTCTTCTTCCTGGCTGTCGCTCAACTCCGCGTACGTCCGGATTGATGCGTGTCGCGTCGCGCGGCCGTGCATAACATCCGTTCGCCGAGACGTTGCCGAATTAGCCGCTCTTGTTCTTGCAGCGCGAGGCGGTACGCGGCGGCGGACGCGGGAGGACATTGTGTCGAGGGACAGAGCGAGACGGGATATGGATTGGGTTGGCTCGTTGCCGTCGCCGTTTCAGAGAGCGAATGCCGTCATTGGCTGTAGTTGACGCTCCTAGTGGGCAAATCGCTCAGACGGCACGCAATTCAAGGTTCCCCTGAAGAAGCGACTGGTGAGAAGCCTGGTGATGTCGAAAAGAGAAGAGGAAGACGAAAATGAGAGGTCTTGACGAAAACGTGATAGTGACTACGTGCACGTGAAAAGGCGGCCATGACGACAAAGCCGGCTCCCCAGCGACTGCCTGGCTGATGGCGGGGCACAAGAAATAGCGCCTGTGCCCGCTTATGCAAGGGACAAAACGGTCTGAGATGGGCCCCCAGTTACAGATGGTCACGTGGATCGGGGTACCAGTAAGGAATCATGGCCACATTTGTAGGCAACAAAACGGGCCTGCAGTAGCCTCGCTGGTGAATCGGCTCCTCCCGCAGCTGGCTGGCTGGGTCGGCCCCTTGTAAGCTCTTGGCTCCAGTTATGGGCTCGACGAGGCTGAGAGAGCACGAAATACTCCAGCTACAGCCGAGACATCGCCCAAGACATCACCTACATATATATATATATATACACATAGAAACTAGAAAAGCAGACGCGATTTTCAATTGTCTATTAAATTCGCCACAACAAGCAATCTAACAACATTCCCCCTTCCAAAAACGCCTCTATGAGATACATACATAAGCAATACCAAAATAAGCCATTCATGCAGCGTGATGGTCGTTTTGCAAAATCGGAACGTCGAGAGTGAGCCCCATTGCGCTGCCACTGGACGTGCCGGAAAAGAAAGCCATTTGGGCGTTTTGCTTCCAAGCCCGAAAAGCATATCCAGGTCTCATACCATGTCCCCCAACGAGAAGAGGAAAGGAGGCGGGGAACGAAAAAAGGGAAATTGATGACCGTGTAAAGCTAGCTGAACAAGACGAAACTGGCAGGGGGGCAAGAAGGGTCAAAATACGAAAAGGAACAGCGTCGCATCAAGCAGGAAAAACACCGATGCTAGGCCACCTGGGCCGTGCTCTCCCTCAAACGCCACGTATCCTCCTGCCGCGTGCCCGGCGGCATCCAGCTGGTCGTGTCGCTGTTGCGGCCGCGATCCCGACCGTTGTCGTCTGACTTCTTGAGGTCGTCCCCTGCGGGAAGGCCGTAGCCAGCGGTGTATGGGTGCGGCCCAGCGGGGTACGACGCGTCTGCGGCCGTGCCGTTTTCGAACACGAGGTTGCCGTTCGGTGCCCGCAGGCCCAGGCCGACGTTGCCCGCCGTCGTCACGGCGTTCAGAGGCAGCAGGGTCTCGGCGCCCTTGGCGTCGGTCAGGGTCCGTGCACGGCGATCGGCCTTGTTCTCGTTCGTGCGGTCGTAGAGGTACAGCCCCAGGAAGGTAAGCAGGATGCCGACGGCCTGGAGGCCGGTCGTGGGGCTGCGGAACCAGAGAATGGCAATGCCAATGACAAAGACGCGCTTGATCAGGCTGGCGACGGAGTAGGTGACGGGCGACACCATGGACAGCAGCACAAAGGCCAAGATGTTCTGCGCAAAGTGGAAGGTGCCGTTGAAGACAAACTCGACAAAGAGGCGGCCGTGGTCGAACGAGCCGGGGCCCTCGATGAGGTCGACCGACCCGTCGTAGAGAAAATCGCCCAGGATGTCGATGCCTTCGCTCCAGAACCAGATCGGCCCCGTGATCAGAAAGGCCAGCCCCGAGGAATAGCAGAGCAGGTTGAGCTTGTCGAACTTGCGCGCCTTGGCGCTCAGGCCTTCGGCCTCGGCGCGCGATGCCTCGTTGAAGAGGCGCTTGGAGACGATATTCTGCGAGACAAACACAACCGTCGCCAGCAGGGCATAGACGATGCCCAGCATCTGGCCACCGCTGAACGAGTGGTTGCTCGAGCACGCCAGCATGACCCCGAGTGTGAGCGGAATGAGAGACAGGTAGGTCGCGGTGGGGTACCGGATGTTGAGGAAGAGACGGTACGCGACGACGGTGACGAGCGGCGACAGGCCCTTGATCGTGTGCACGAGCGACACGGGAATCTTGGTCGTGGCGGTCGAGCTGAGCAGATGGCCGCCGATCTGGAAGAAGGAGAGGGGCAGCGTCGTGCGGATGAGCTCGGCGGACGGCGCGCGAATGCCGTATTTCAGGACAGGCAGCTTATGCTTGAGCGACGGGAAGACCCTGGCCAGCCATGCGAGCAGGATGCAGTAAAACGAGACAAACCCGAACTGGACAAGTGTGAGAGTAGCCGGCTTCTCAAACGCGTTCAAGATAGACTTGGACGACGTGTTCGTCAACGCTGACGACGAGTACCAGAGAACGCACAACACCTAAGAGAACAAAAAGAAAAAGACGGAAGGCAGTTTGATGTCAGCAGACGGGAATCGATTGTGGTGGCGATGGCAATGGAAATGGAGATGTCGATGACGGGCCACAAAGCACACAGAGAAGCAACGTACGATCAGCGTCGGCGAGACGGGCGCTTTCAATGCGTCGGCAATGTCGTGGACGTTCTGGCTGGTGCTGCCAGAGCGTGTCCGAATGGCTCGGATGGCATCGCCCAGGCTCTTTTGCCGGTTGTGGTGGCCGTAGGCGCGCGCGTTGGGCTGCGGATCCGTGCTGTCCCATCGCACGCCGCCGCCGCCGCCACTGGCGCCGAGAGCAGGCAGCGTTGCTGCGGCTGGATGCAACGAGGGAGGGCCGTTGGCCGTACCGTTTGGCTTCCACGCAGCGCCGCTGCTCAATTCGTGTACCGCATGGGCGTGGCTGTCGCGATCATGGAGATCGAGGTCAGGGAACTTCTCGAGGCCGCCATCGTCGTGGAGGCCCATGGTTCCGGCTGGAGGAGAACGGGACGGGCGACCGAGGGCGGGCTTGGACGACGGCACTGTTCGTAAGACGGGTTCGATCGCGATGGCATGAGGCATGCTACAAGGCGGGCCAATGTCGATGGAGAGAACGACGGAAGAGAGTTGCGAGCGACAGTAAAAACGAAAACGAAAACGAGAACAATAACGAAGGACAGGGCTCGGCGTATTATCCACTATCGCGTCATTGCCGTTTGTTACTCGGGGGTCGAGCTGCGAGCGAGCGGCGTTGGTTGAGGCTAAAGAGAGAAGACAGAGGAAGTAGGGGGGAGGGCGGCAGGCCTGAGATTGTAATCTTTTAGCTGCAGATTTTGTATGTACTTAAGACTCGTCCATCTTCCCGCTGGTAATACCGCGTACTCGTACTATTACTCCCCCGTATCTCCTGCGATTTCAGAAACCGCACTAAAAAAAGCTTACGTCGGCCATGCTTTTTGTACTGTGCTACTAGTCTATAAAAGGTTAGACTAATGAGCCACAGGTTTGATACCATGAAATCTTGCGCCACAAATTGAAACGGAGGGCGGCCTGTGAGCGAGCTGCCGCCAAAATTTCGCGATTGGTGGCGCGCTAATCAGCAAAAGAAAGGCAAGAAAGGCATCTGCCGTGACGCACGAACTTCGTTTCCCCAGCCTGCGTATCGACACAGTACACAATTTTGGACAATTACTTCCTATTCCGTTTTCTTTTTCGGTTTCGTCGTTCATTCGCAGCCTTTTAATTCATCGAATTCAAATACATCCTGCGCGTTCGTTCCGGTTCGTCGCTGCGTGACAGCGGCCGGTCCGGGGAGGCAAGATGGCGACTCCAAAGATGACCAAGAACCAGATGCGGCGAGCGAAGAGAAAGGAGGAAAAAAAGGCCAAAACTGAGGTCAGTTGTGATGGAATTACAGAACGAGATATCTCGGCGGCGGTGAGGAACTGACATGCTGACTGGAACATGGAGCAGACCTCGGCAAAAGCAGGTTCGACGGAACCCACGGCACAAGAAAAGCAAGAAAACGGAGCGACCGACGCACACGAGTCGAAAGTTGAGGACAGACCCTCGACTGTGCCATTATCTGACGCCTCCAACGGTGATGCTGCTGCTGCTGCTGCCGTCGCCGGCGGGGACGGCACCGCCGTCAAGGAAAACGCCGACGAGAAAGGCGGCGTCGAGATCAAGAAAGAAGACGATGCGAACGCCGTTGATTTTGAGTACGACGACCCTACCTTTGCACAATATAAGGAGATCTTCAGCAAATTCGGACCCAGCTTGGAGGACGACGAAGTGGCGCGCGAGGCCAACGCCGGCAACCAGGGCGAAGTGTTTATGAACGACCGATTCGAGATGATTCCCGACGAGGACGATGAAAATGGCGCCGGTGGCGCCGGTGGCGGCGGCCGACAAAAACTGTCCAAGAAGAAGCGCAAGATGCTCAATACGCTGTCCATTGCCGAGCTGAAAGCCGCCGTCAAGAACCCCGAGGTGGTCGACTGGCACGACGTGTCGTCATCCGATCCGCGCCTGCTGGTCGTGATCAAGGCGCAACGGAACATCGTCCCCGTGCCCAGCCATTGGTCGTTGAAGCGCGAGTACTTGTCGAGCAAGCGCGGTGTCGAGAAGCCGCCCTTCAAACTGCCCGAGTTCATTTCCGAAACCGGCATCACCGAGATGCGCGACGCCGTGTTGGAGAAGCAGGCCGAGCAGACACTCAAGCAGAAACAACGCGAGCGCGTCCAGCCAAAGATGGGCAAGCTTGACATTGACTACCAGAAGCTGTACGACGCGTTTTTCCGGTTCCAGACCAAACCCGCGCTGACGCGGTTCGGCGACGTGTACTACGAGGGTAAAGAGTGGGAGACGGAGTACCGGAACTTCAACCCGGGCGAAATCAGCGACGCGCTCAAGGAAGCGCTCAACATGCCACCGGGCTTCCCGCCGCCGTGGCTGCTCCAGCAGCAGCGCATCGGCCCCCCACCGTCCTACCTCAACCTCAAAATTCCGGGCCTCAACGCCCCCTTGCCGCCCGGGGCCTCCTGGGGGTTCGCCCCGGGCCAGTGGGGCAAGCCACCCGTGGACGAGTACAACCGGCCTTTGTACGGCGGCGACATTTTCGGCATACCGGGCCTCGAGGGCGCCGGCGCTGGCGGCGGCGACGCCGACGCAGCGCAACCACCCGCGGCGGGCGAGCCGATTGAGCGGACCATTTGGGGCGAGTTGCAGCCGCCGGAAGAGGAGTCCGAAGAAGAAGAGGAGGAGGAGGACGAAGAGGAGGACGAAGAGGAAGAGGAGGACGAGCACGGCGGCGCGGCCCACGGTCTGCGCACGCCGTCCGGCATGGAGACGCCCAGCGGCTTTGGCAGCACCGTGCCCACCGACTACCCCGCGGCACCGTTGGGTGTGGACGCGGGGGGCATGGGGGGCGCGTTTGACTTGCGGAAGCAGCGGCGCGGCTTCGACACCGAAGACTCGGCCGCGCCGCCCCGGTCGGCGTATACGGTCATTCCGGAGCGGCAGGCGCAAGCGCAGGGCTTCTTCGGCAGCGACCGCACCTACGACTTGTCCAAGACGGCGGGCGGCGTGCCCGTGCTGGTCCAAGAAGACGACAGCGCGCGCAAGCGCAAGAAGCCGGGCGACGTGGACGTGGCGCTGGATCCGGACGCGCTGCAAAACAACGACGGCCTCAGCAAGGAGGAGCTGCGGCGCCGGTTCGAGGAACAGCGCCGCGAAGAGGGCGTGGGCGCGCAGTGGCGACACGACGACGACGGTCTGAGCGAGATGATCGCCCAGGAAAGCCGAAAGCGGCAAAAGGTGGTCGAAGAGCGCAAGTCGGAGAAGAAGAAAGAAGCCAAGTACCGGTTCTAGAATGGATCGGTGGTGCCATGCGCCGTCGTCCTTCTTCTTCAGCTGAAGTGAGTAATTACCATCACAAAACATCCGGTAGGATACCTGAGTCTGTACCATTTTGGGATATGCGTTTTAAGGACAACCTTGGGCGTTCTGGTCGGCTACGTAGGAGGAGGCTGAGGAGGAGGGGGAGAAAAATGAAAAAATTTGGAAATTACATGTACTATTCGTTAATTAAGGCAATTATTTTGCTCTGCAAACTTATTCGTTGCAATCGTATCGTCGTCGTCAACGTCCGTGGCGTCGTCAGTCGATCAGCCAATCCTCCAGCTCCACGCCCATGCTTCGGCCCAAACTCCGCACCATGTCCCAGCCGACGTTGACCCGCCACTTGCCCGCCCGGTCCAGGGGGTCGCTGTTCGCACTGCTCACCCGCAGCACCAAACGCAGGCTGGCCAGCGTCGCCAGAGCAGTGCTCGCGTCGCCGTCTACCATGGCCGCCGTGGAGTTGCGGCCCGTGGCCGCTGCGGGTGGCGCGTGCGTCCATTCGCTGCGCACGGCGGCAAAGATGGCCAGCAGGCGCTCCAGCGGGAAGGCGTGCGCGCCCAGCAGCTTGCGTGCGATCTTGCGGTGCTTGCTGCGGGCACCGCGGCGGGCACCCGGCATGCCGGCGCCGCCGCGCCGGCGCTTGCGGCCGTGGTAGTAGGTGGAGAAGAGGGTCAGGTCGTGTTTGGGTGCGTTGTGCGAGGCGACGTAGGCGCACAGCAAAAATAGACGCGCCGTCGTGGGCAAGAGCGCCGCAAGGCCCCGGGTGACCGATGGCGCTTTGGTCGCCGCGTCGTCGTCGGCCGAGAACGGTGCGGGCGCTGGTGCCGCAGCAAACCCCGGGTCCAACAGGGACTCGTCCTGAAAGTGCACCCGCGCGGCAATCAGCAGCTTGGAGAACTCGCGCGGGCCGTGGGTCCCGGCCAGGACGGGCGCGGTGAACTTGGGCCACAATGCGGCGCAGGCCTCCTGGAAGGCGGGGAGCGTCCGGGCGGCGGTCTTGATGAGGGCATCGTGCACGGCGCCGCAGAATCGCGTCCACAGCTCCGTGGTCTCCGCCATGGTAGCATTGGGTAACGCGTCGGGCGGCGTGCGCGCCAGCAGCTCGACGAACTCGGCCTTGGTGTAGTTTTCAAACTGCACGTGCGGAACGGCGCTCACCCGCAGGAATGAGGGCGACGGGAAGGTGACGATGAAAATGGTTGTGAGATTGGGAATCTGCCCGGGGCATTAGCATCCGAGAGGAAAGCGACTTCGGCTCTTCAGCTCGCCTTATTTTTTGAGAGCGACGATATCCTGCCAGGGGGGGAAGACGCACGATTTCGGAAAGCCGGGCTAGGCCCGGAAGCAGCGTGGACGGCGCATCTCTCTGGCGGTCAATGGCGTCAAAGACCACGACAAACTGCCACTCCTCCGGGTGAGAGCCGCGCCGCAGCATCTTGGCGAGCTCGACCGCCAGCTGGGCCAGCGACTCGCAGCGCCGGCTCTTGGGCCCGCTCCAGCGCACCGCTTCGGCAACCTTGGCCACGGTCCGCTCAAACAGGTGGCGGGCGGTCACGCATTCGTTCGAGTTGACAATGGCGTAGTCGAGCATGCTCTCACCTATTGTGCCATCGCCCGACGCATCAGAAACGCCAACGCCACCGGCGGCCACCCGCAGCGCCTCCAGGACGGCCGCCGTCACCGTGCTCTTGCCCGTTGCTTCCGTGCCATGGACGACAATGTTTCGACATGGTGCCAGCATAGGCTACAGCGTATCATGTCAGCTGGTCTTGGATTTTCTCAAATACAACGTATCGTCCATCATCATCATCGTCATCATCATCATCCTCATCACTCACATCGACGAGGGTGGCTAGCGTCCGGATCTGCCTTTGTCTCCCAGGATACTTCTGAAAAACGGAACGAAGTCCATCGTCTTCCATAGGTTTTTCGGACACGTACGAAGGCATAGTTTTGAGACGATCGTGAGACTGTGTTTTTCAACACCCGTTTTCAAGCCTTCAGGCTCCGTTTTGTGACGGACGACGCGTTTAGGTAGACGCGTTATGCAATTAACCGTGCATTGAGCCGTGCGCTGCTTTCCCACCAAACCGTTACGACTCCCGTAGACCGCACTTCAGTGGCTCAAGGCCTAGCGAGCCGCAATGCCGAGTCAGCATCTAACGAACATGTGATTCGTTCAAGGGAAAGAAAGCCCAGCAAGGTTGAATGAAGTGCAGGCTTCGCCGTTTTCGTGTTCTGCCTAGCCCCGGAGGCCACAGCGGGGCGCTTACGAGACTGTTTCTTGGCAATCTTGATCTCCTTCCCAACTGCGGTCTCAGCCACAAATAGCTTCATTCTCGTCGCCAACGACAGCGTCACCACAGCTGGCAAACCTTTCAGTCTCAGCAGGCTACAACAGCGCAGCGGACTAAGCGTGCATCCCATATCTACACAATTAGATCTTAAGACGGACAACGCGCTAGAAAAAAAACTCACCAATAAAAAAACATCAACCACATGAGATAAGGCGCCGTCGCAAACATCGAATCGAAAGTAGGCTTCAGGATAGCAGACAGAGACGTTGAAGGGCACAAAGGCCGTCCTAGAAGCTCATCTGATTTATGAGCGTTGCAACGGGAGGAGAGCTTCCCTCCGGGGACGACGCCGTCTTGGCGTCGAGCAGCACGGCCACCACGAGCGTCACGGGCATCACAGGCAGCACGGCCACCGCCGCAAAGCCGTACATCGGAAAGCGGCCGCACAAGAAGTCGCGCGCCGGATGCCATAACTGCAAGGTCCGCAAGGTCAAATGCAGCGAAACTCGGCCTCGCTGCCGGGCCTGCACGTTGCGCAACGAGGCGTGCGTCTATCCGTCGGCCGTCTCGTCTAGGGCAGCGGGTGCCGGTGCCGGCGCCGGCGCCGGCACCGGCACCGGCACCAGCAACAGCAACAGCGGCAGCAGGAGTGCAACGGTTTCCTCTGCTCCTCCCGTCGCTTTGCGGTTCAAGCACACCACCAGCGCCACTTTGGCTTTGCCGAGCTCGGCGTCCTCTTCATCCTCCCCGCCCGAGTGGCCGGCCGTCCACGACAATGCTCGGTCCCGAGGCGCATCGCCGCTGTTGGTGGCTTCTTCTTCTTCCTCTTCCCCTTCTTCTCCTTCTTCTTGCCCGGGCACCAGTGTGGTGCGCGCCTCGCAAGCTCGACCCGCGTGGGGCGGAGACGATGACGGCGGGCTTCGTTTGCTGGAGGAGCCGCTTTTTCTGCCGCCCCAGGTCGACGAGACGGACATCAAGCTCTTCTGGTTTTACACGACCAAGGGCTTTGATTCGTTTGCGGCCGGCGCCGGCAATCAGCCGAAAGTCGACGAGATCATGCAAGTCATCATCCCCCGGCACGCCTTCGAACGCCGCTTCTTGATGGACTGCTTGTTGGCGTTGTCCGCCTTGGAACTGCAACGACTCAACCAGCCCATCGATGCGGCACGCACGCTCATGTACCGCGCCCGTGCGTACGCCGGCTACCGCAGCGCCATCGAAGAAGCCAGGCCCGAGACCTTTCCCGCGCTGTTGGCGTGCTCGCTGCTCCTGTGTGCGCTTTCGTCGGAGACGTTTCGCGATCCGGACAGCCGACCGCTTTACATCCTTGACTGGATGATCGTGTGGCGCGGCATCGGGTTGATTGTCAGAATCATTCGGCCCGAGAAGTTCCACGAATCCGGCATGGCGATGCTCTTTGCCCGCCCGCCCATCAACCTCGATGCGTCCGCCCGCCACACGCCCAACCATCTCCTGTTCATGGTCAGTGCCATTCGCCCAGACGATCCCGATTTTGCGCAGGTCGGCGTGTACTACGAAACGCTCAAGTACCTGGGCTCGTTGTACCGCGAACTGGAGTCTGGCTTCGGCCGCATGCTGCAGCTGCGCGTGATCACCTGGTTCACGTTTGTGCCGGAAGCCTTCATCACGCTCGCACGCGAGTGCCGCCCCCGTGCTCTGGTCATTGTCGCCCACTACTTGGCCTTCGTGAAGCTCTGCAAGCGCGTCTGGTGGATGGCAGGCATCGCCGACAAGCAAATTGGCGACATTCGCAACGCGCTCGACGACGAGTGGCACCCGTACCTCAGCGCGCCGCTGGCGGTGCTCAAGACCGACGACAGCATCGCCCTCGGCCGCATCCTTCTGAACGACGAACAATGGATGCCCGATGCCAATTACGAGACGGCGCGTAAGCTTCGGCCGAAGAGCCTGTCCTTGGTGGACGATAAGGGCCACGACGTCGTTTTCGATGGCAAGTGGGCGCGAGCGCGTTCCGGAGACGCACCCGAGTGGAACGCCCGGAGCATTCCCAGACAACCGCCATCATCAGACGAGCCGACATCAGACGACGCACTGGACGACATTTTGGAGCCTTGCCAGCCTTGGCTTGAAATACCATTTACGAGTCCTCCGTCATCCAACAATTCTCCTTGATGCAATGAGCTAGAATGGCACCCACAACAAAGTATCCCAAAGGCGGAATTTTGGAGCAAATACGCAAGCATTGCTTGTTAATACACGACTGTTCTCCCCCCCTTGGTACTTTGCGCCAAAAAAAAACGGTGCATGCGAGGAGCCTCTCGATTTTTTTTTTCCCTCGTGCTGGACCATCGACCTCTCATAACAGCCCAAACCAGATCTCGCTAGCAGTCAGATTGGCCGGCACCGAATGCCCCACGCCCGTGGCATAGATCCCCTCGACGTGATCGCCATAGTCGTCCGTCTGGTAGTTGGCCTGCGGGTAGCTTTTGCGCGTGTTCGTCGGTGTCATCGATACGTTGAAGACGTTGGTCCACTGCTTGATCTCCTCCTGGTAGTTGTTGGGCGACAGCGTCGTGTCAGCACTGCCGTGCCAGATCTGCATGCGCGGCCGCGGTCCGGTGTAGTCCGGATACATGGCGCGCACGACGTCGCCCCATTTCTCGGCAGTGGCACGCGACTGGCCTCCGCTGCAGCTGTTGTTCCACTGGTCGACGCCGCCGGACGAAGAGACGAAGCAGCCCGCAGCCACGCCGCTGTACAGGGATACAGCCGAGATCAGTTCGGGGTAGGTGGCCGCCATGGCGTTGCACATCATTGCTGACCGTTGTTAGCAAGGGGCAAACAAAAAAAAAAGTGCGAGAAAAAAAAAAAAAATACAAAAGAACAAAGCATCAAAAGGCCTCGGCACAACAGAAAGTACGCACCCCCCGAACTGCCGCCGGTGACATAGACTTTGGTGGGATCGGCCTTGTAGTGGTCGATGGTGTAGCCGATCATGTTGGCAATGGCTTGCGTGTCGCCGCCGCCGCCGTGGCTGAGGGACGCTTTGCTGGACACGTCCCAGCAGGTGCCGCTGTGCGGGCTGCTGGGCCAGACGGTGATGTATCCCTTCTTGTCGGACCCTTGCTTCCAGGGAATCTTGCTGTTGCGGAAGTACGACTGGGCGGTCGACTGGCACGAGTGGATGACGACCACCACAGGCGGGTTGGGCACCACGTTGTCGGGCACGTAGATGTACATTTGGACTTTGCTGGACGCATTGTTCGGGTAGTCGACTTGCGTGAGCTGGGCAGCCGACACCCGGGGAGCCCGCAAGGCCAAGAAGAGGCCGGTGACGAGCGCGGAGAACAGCATGATTGCGTTATGGAGTCGGGTCTGCAGACGGGAAGGAGTCTGGTGCAATGGAGGGGAAAGTCTTGACTCGAAACAAGTGGACGACAGCGACGAAGGGCTTGTCTGATCACAAACAAATAAAGGGCCAAGAAAGCTTCGACGGGGTGGGAAGGGGGGGTGTCCGTTTAAATACGTCCGCAAGTCTCCTAATCACCCAATTTATATACTCACTATTCTCTCCTGTTTTCTTGATTGCAATGAGCCTACTGTCCTCCCTCATCTGCAGTCCTCGTCTTGTAAACGGATGGGTTCGCCTACGACTTCCCCGCAAAGTACGGGACGAAGAGATAGGTAGCAGATGCGGGTTGGATAGGGAGACATAAATGAACGACAAAAGGGTATAATAATCATCAGAAGTCCTCCGGTTCACCCTCGAGCATCTGAAACAAAGGTGGATATTTTCCGTGGCAGTAGAGTGAGGCAATATAAACAAGACAATAAAACGAGCCAAAGAAGGAAAGAAAGAGATATCATAAAAACATAGTTCGCACGAAAGAAAACAAAACGGTCCTCGCGGTTTCTCGTTGTGACTTTCTCAGCCAGAGAGGCCGCTTTTGATGAGAAGTATCTATTCGTTGAGTCTTGTATCGGCTAAAAGTGAAAGCATACAATATAGAGTGAAAACTCTGAAAAAAAAGAGGAAGAAGAAGAAGGAAAGGGAAAAAAGGGGCACCAGGGACCTCCGATTGGTGGCATTTTCCTGTGTGCAAAATGAGCCGTGAAGTGAGCAAGAAACAAAAGAGGGAGGGCAAAAAAAAGAAACTGTCTCTCTCTCTCTTTTTTATTCAGTGGGAGATAAATAAACCAATCTCATTTCAATATTGAAAAAGGCAAATGCCAGCAGAGCCGCTTGTGCCAGGCTAGAAAGAAAGAAGCAGAAGAGAGACAAGAAAGGAAAGGAGAGAGAAAGAAACAAAGAAGAGATGAAATATAAATAAGAATTGCACGATACGTGCTCTTCTTGATCTCAATATTCCCAGCTATGAGACGAAGACGGAACGGCGATGACGGAAGGAAAATACAATTGATAAAAGGAAAAAAAAAAGAAAACCCTGACTGAGGCCTTCGAGAATGATTCTTTTTTTGTTTTTATTTTTCTAATATTATATTTTCCAATAAAATGAACACGGCCATCCTCCAGTAGAAAGGCGCCCCGAGTTGAGCATCCCCTTTGCAAAAGAAGATAAATTTACCCCAAAATTGTTGTTATGTACGAAAGCCACGAATAAAAAGACGATCCGCCTATATACACGCGAAACCTACGTACGTATTCAAGCTTCTCTCCCTCCTCTTGCACAAAGGCTTGCTCTCTACGTCTTACTCTCCCCTTTCGCCAACGTGTGAGCATAAGACAGACGGAACAGAACGGAAACAAAGAGGAAGGTGGGAAAGACAATACAAAAATTGACAAGAGCTACTTTACTACACAGAAGACATGCAGGCGTAGGAAAAGACGACAGGCAGAAAAAAAAAGTGTTGCAGGTGGCACACCTCCTTTTCACAAGAATTTTTTCTTCCCTCATTTGTTCGTTTCTTTCCGTCGCCTTCCCACACACCCCCGTTTGTCTTCTTCGCTTCTCGCTAGATTACAAACATGGCAGCAGCAACAACAAACAAGTCGGCTTAGTTCTGCTCCAGCTCCGCCAGGATCTTCTCGCCCTTCGCCCGCGCCGAGGCAAAGTCGCCCACCATATAGAAGGCACCCTCAGGCAGGTCGTCGCCCTCGCCGCTGAGAATGGCCTTGAACGAGGCAATGGTGTCCTTCAGGTCGACCAGCTTGCCCTCGATGCCCGTGAACACCTGCGCGACCGTAAACGGCTGGCTCAGGAAACGCTGGATCTTGCGGGCACGCTCGACGGTGAGCTTGTCGGCTTCCGACAGCTCGTCCATGCCCAGAATGGCAATGATGTCCTGCAGCGACTTGTACTCCTGCAGAATCTGCTGCACGCGGGTGGCGGTGTCGTAGTGGTCGTCGCCGACGATACGGGGGTCCAGCATACGCGACTTGGAGTCGAGCGGGTCGACGGCCGGGTAGATACCCAGCTCGGAGATGCCACGGGACAGCACAGTGGTGGCGTCCAGATGGGCAAAGGTGGTCGCGGGGGCGGGATCCGTCAAATCGTCAGCAGGCACGTAGACGGCCTGCACAGAGGTAATGGAACCCTTGGTGGTGGTGGTAATCCGCTCCTGCATCGCACCCATGTCGACGGCCAGAGTGGGTTGGTAACCGACGGCAGAGGGAATACGACCCAGAAGAGCAGACACCTCGGAACCAGCCTGGGTGAACCGGAAAATGTTGTCGATGAAGAGAAGCACTAAGAAGGTTAGCTTGAGTCAAAACAGAAGGAAGTGCAGTTATGCGGTACACTATATATATAACTCACCATCCTGGCCCTCCTCGTCACGGAAGTACTCGGCCACAGTCAAACCAGTCAGGGCGACACGGGCACGGGCACCTGGGGGCTCGTTCATCTGACCGAAGACCAGCGCGACCTTGGACTCGCCATCCAGCTGAATGACGGAGGTCTCCTGCATTTCGTGGTACAGATCGTTGCCCTCACGGGTCCGCTCACCGACACCAGTGAACACGGAGTAACCACCGTGCGCCTTGGCGATGTTGTTGATGAGCTCCTGGATGAACACGGTCTTGCCGACACCGGCACCGCCGAACAGACCAATCTTGCCACCACGAGCGTAGGGGGCCAGCAGGTCGACGACCTTGATGCCGGTCACGAGAATCTCGGCCGTCGTGGACTGCTCTGTGAACTCGGGCGCCTCGGCGTGGATGGGGCGTCTCTTGTCGGTCTTGATGGGACCACGCTCGTCGATCGGGTCACCCGTGACGTTCATGATGCGACCAAGCGTCGCAGGGCCGACGGGGATGGTGATGGGAGAACCGGTGTCCGTTGCCTTGGCACCACGGACAAGACCCTCGGTACCTGGACATGCGAGCGCGATGGATTAGCCAAGGCTGGAACAAAAAAAAATGCAAAAAACCTTAATGGAAAATGAGAAGACTTACCGTCCATGGAGATGCAGCGAACAGTGTGCTCACCAAGATGTTGCTACAGGGAACAAAATCAGTACAATTGTCCGCAAAAAGCACAAGTCTCCCTCCCGTCCCTTCCTCTTTCACGTCTGAGCAATAAACAGGCACGTAGCAACATACAGCAACCTCAAGAACCAGCGTTTGGTTGTTGTTTTGGGTCTCGAGGGCGTTCAGAATGGCGGGCAGCTTCTCCGTGTCGAACTTGACTGTTCCGCATCAAAAAAATGGAGTCAGCAACCGAAGAGATAGAAATCGGCACAGGACGAACTCGAACTAGGCCACGCAACGCTTTTTTTTCATCGCCAATGGCCGGGAGAAAAAAAACGGGACGCTCAATGGCGCTGGTTCCGGTCATTGCGGAAAACGATGCAAAAGCTGCAAAGCACAGACGGAGGCAAGCTTACCGTCGACAACGGCGCCAATGACCTGGAGAGAGTTTCCCGTCAGCAACGCGACACGCCAGAGCAAGACAATACCAAGAAAAAAAGAATCTCCTCTGTCAACGCACCTGGTGAATCTTGCCATCGCCGACACCGGCCGTGCTGGCATACCGGGCGCCGTGAAGAAGCGTAGGGGTAATGAAGCCGGCCGATGGGCGGACGGTGCGCGGTGTCGCGAGAAGAGATGAACGGGCTGCTCGAGCCGCCCGGGCGAAGTTGGCGCTGAGCGAATTAAACGAGCAAAAAAAAAGGGCAGAAAATTAGCAAACAAATAATAAGAAAAAGGCCAATTGGCTCCCGTCGATGATTTTCAAGACTGATAAAAAAAAAGATCAGAACGTACCTCTTAAACATCTTGAATTGACGATGCAGAACGCTTCGCGGATAAGGGGGGGGGAGGAAGAGGGAGAAAAAAAGAGAGAATGAGGAAAAGAAAGAAGAAAAGGGTTTTGCGGAGGAGGTCGGGAAAAAAAATGCGAACGCAAGGGAAAAACGGGGGGGAGAGAGCTTTCCCTGGTCCACAACAATCGGTGTTTTGGCTTTTGGGTTCGCTGCCTGGGGCAGAAACCTCCTGGCTCTGTGTACCTTTCTCTGCCTGAGGCAGGAACGCGCGCTTTTCTGTCCTTTTTTTCCTTTCGTCCCGAGGGATCCCGCGCCTTCCAATACCCGAAAGACCCACTGTCCTCTCCACAAAAGAAGAGACGAATAGAGAAAAAAAGGGGCTGCTTCTGCGTGGATTTTCTGCATTGATTTTCTGCGTGGATTTTCTCTGGTTTTTTTTTCTTTCTATTTTAGTTTTATTTTACAATAACTGCCTTGTTTTTTTTCTTTTGTATTTTTGTTGCCTTGGCATGCTTTTTACAAAGCCATCGGGGGTTGCTGACTGTTACAATAGCTCCCGTACCAGTTGCTGCGGCCCTGAGATGGCTTCTTTTGTTTGCCCTGAACGTTTCCCTTCACATCAGCACTTAACACGGTAGGTATTTACATACTTATTTGTTCTTGTTTGTTCTATGAATCGAGAAGGTATGATAATGTTGTCGCCAACTTGGTTTTTTAACGTATCCGCTCCTTTTTAGCCGTAGATCATCACATGACATATCTACAATGCAAGCTTCAGCTATTTACAGTCGTATTGCAATGGGAACCTTTCTTTTAGATGGGCAATTTTCAATGATCGTTCTCGTATGCCTGTCGGGCTCGAATACTGAGCTGTCAAATTCCAGTGCGTGGTGTGCGTGGTGTGCGTGGGTAGGCCATGGAACACTTGTGCACGGAGTGCGTCTTAAACGTCGAAGCCAGCGTAGATTTGCGAATATCTCTTCCTGCTTAATAGAGGTATTAATCTGTTGCAAACTCAGATTGTCATGTTCGATTCATCACGCCTGTCGAAAGTTGGCATTGCGCGAGGTCTCCTTATGAAACGCTCTGTAAATTTCTTGTGATATCGCTCGTGCCTTGTTGCTTCATTAACTACAAATTAAAACGATTCTAAATATGGCCGATTAAAAAAACACCCCAATTTTTCACTGTACCCTAAAGACTCGATTCCAGTGCCAGAACCTAAGGAGGAATGCGTTAGAAGTTGTTTGATCCCATCTAAAGAAGAAGGACACGGACATACAGTGACTGTGCGGGTGGGAATATAGACGTGCGTCCAATTGCTCCGCTCGTTCCATCTCATTCTAAATCGTCTGTTAGCAAGATGTTTTCTGGTTGGTACCACATGTTTGGCTGTAAAAAAAAGAGGGAAGACATGAGAAATAATAAAAAAACATAAAAAAACATACGGCGTGGTGAAGAAGCGCGTGTCGTGGTGCACGCGGCTGTGCCCGCCAAACTGCTCGTCGTCCGAGCACAACACGACTCTATAGGTGCCGGCCTGCTCGACGCCAACACGGTAGTCGGTGAACGACGACGACGGATGGAAGTTGAAGATGAACAGCAGGCCGGCCCGCTCAAACACAATGATCTTGTCTTTTTCGTTCTTGAGCGAGATGTAAGCCTGCGCCGTGTGCAGCCAGCCGTACTTGGCCTCCAGCTGGTTCATGGCACGGTCAAAGTTGTTGAGAAACTGGTACCGCAACAGGTGATCGTCCGTCAGGTTCAGTTGCCGCCGAGCATACCAGAACGAGTTGTTGTTGCCTTCGCGGGGGAAGTCCAGCCACTCCGGATGGCCGAACTCGTTGCCCTCAAAGTTTAGGTAACCCTCGCCACCAAGGCCGTGCGTCAGAAGCCGGATCATCTTGTGTAGAGCCATGCCTCGGTCGATGACGGGCGTCAGGGGTGACAGCACCGACATGTTGGTGTACATTTCGGCGTCACACAAATGCATCATGAGCGTTTTATCGCCCACCAACCTATGAACCGGGGGGGGAAGGGGTAAGCATGTCTCCGGGTCTTTAGTGTTTCCTGGGGTGAATCAACGGGTGGGAGAGGGGAAATACGTACGCTTGGTCATGGCTCTCGCAATAGGCAATGGTCTTCTCGCCGTGGCGTCTGTTGGTCAACGTCCAGCAGATGCCGGCCACATCCCAATCCTCGTCCTTCTTTTCCTTCAGAATTTTAATCCACATATCCGGAATGGCCATGGCCAGACGGTAGTCAAAGCCAACGCCACCAAGAGACAACGGCAGGCACAGACCCGGCATGCCGGACACGTCTTCGGCAACCGTAATGCATTCGGGGTAGAGACGGTGCAGCATGTCGTTTGCCAGCATGAGGTAAGAAACAGCTTCTTCGTCCACGCTAGCGCCAAAGTATTCATGATATCCACCGGAAAACCCACTGCCCGTGTAGTCTGCTGTCAGCCAACGGTCCGCCCACTAGAGAGTTTTGTTTCGGAAAGACGCGCGCACGCTACTTACGTTCCGATGCCGTGATGGGTGTAGAGCATGCTCGTGACACCATCGAAGCGGAAGCCGTCAAACTGGTACTCGTCCATCCAGAAGCGCAGATTGCTCAACAAAAACCGCAGCACCTCGTGGTGGCCGTAGTTGAAGAGCCTGCTGTCCCACAACTCGTGGCGGCCCTTGCCTCCCGCATGGAAATACTGGTGGTCGGTACCGTCGAACTCGTTGATGCCGTCGAGCACGTTTTTCGACGCGTGGCTGTGCACGACGTCCAGGAGCACCACAATGCCCATGCCGTGGGCGGTGTCGACGAGCTCCTTCAAATCCTCCGGCGGCCCGTAGCGGCTACTGGCGGCAAAAAAATTGTTGACCTGGTAGCCAAAGCTGGCGTAGTACGCATGTTCCATGACGGCCATGAGCTGGATCACGTTGTAACCCAGCGACTTGATCCGGGGCAACATGTTCTTTGTAAACTCTTTGTACGTAGCGACACGCTGTTCGGGGGACGAGATGCCGACGTGCGCTTCGTAGACGCGGGCGCTCAGCGGCTTCTTGGGCCGCGCATGTTTGGCAACGTATCTCTCGGCCGCCGGAGGGTTCCAGAAGCGAGCGTCGTAGGCCGGCGACACAGAGAGGTCCTGCGTAACGTACTTGATCCAAGCCGGTAGCCGGTCAACCCGCTCCCCGCTCGGTAGGACGAGGGAGATCTAGCGCGTCGCAAAAGAAGGGATCATGTCAGCTTTTTCCAGCCCTTTGTTCAACGACTGCTGGCAAAGCACAAAATGCCAATTGGCGGCCAATGTTTGTGATGTACCTTGATCTTGGAGTTGTGGGGAATGGCTGCTTCGCCGTTGTCTGTAGGGGGCAACACGATTTCAAACACACCGAAGCTGTTCTTCGTCATCGGGTGGGAATCGCGGTTCCAGTGGTCTTGACGATGGGCCGGTCAGCAACGAAGCGCCAAAAGAGTAGAGAACAAAGCAGACATAAAAAAAAACCCGTACTGAAGTCGCCAATAAGAAAGGCGTGAGTGGCATTGGGCGCCCATTCTCGGTAGGTAATGGCGTTGTTCTTGTCCACGTTTAAACCGAAGATTTCCGCGCCCTGTGTTTGCGAAAAAAAGAAGCGTCAGTGGACAGCTACTCTACCACCGCAGTACGACGACAGTAGAACAACGCACCTTTGAGAACTTCTCCAACCCGCCCTCTGTATCATCAATGGTCTTCATCCATTCTTGCGTTCTCGCGAAGCGCGCCCTCAACGCATCCTTGAATGGCGACAACCACGGGTCAATGACGGTGACACCTAAGACGGGTTTCTTGTTGTTAGCATTTGATCTCCCTGTCCATCCGATTGCCCATTTGATCTCCAAACTCTGGGAACAGCAATGCTTTACCTGTCCCGTCCGTGGGAAGCTCCTCGACAACGCTCGAGCTAGAGTTGACTGCGGTCATGATGTTTTGATTCGGAAGCAGAACCGATTGCTACTTTCGAAGATCGAGAATGGCGACCTTGGGAAACCAAAAGGAGGAAAGAAAAGATGAAAAGAAAGAAAAAATGTAGAGAAAACGTGCAAAAAAGGGAAATTGAGAGCACCACCGCCGAAAAGCGTTGAGGGGAATGGCACAAGCTTGGGTTGGACGAAACACCTTTGTGATTGCAAGACCGATAAGAAAACAAGCAAGCTCGACTAGCTCCTCCCCAGCAAACGGTTGCGAAATGGCAAATAACAGCTGCGAGCAGGTAGAAAGATCAAGAACTTCAAATCGTCCCAAATTGTTTGTTGATAAAGAAATAAGTTCAATTGTGCTGTTTTCGCTTCTTGCAAGTTATTTGCGGCAGGCGCAGACCTTGTCTCAACATTTTGCTGAGCTCCTGCCTATCGGGCGGGACGTTTTCCTGCAGCGCTGATGACGTCGTGGCGAATCTCTCGCAGGAATTTTCTTAGCGAGGAGCTTTTCCACGGTCCAATCACACCAGCAACGCAACCACAGCAGCCAGCCGGAATACGAGCAACCCCCCTGCACAACAAATGAATTCTCATCGTCGTTGGTACGGAGTACGGAGGTATCATGCACAAGCACATTCCATCCAACATTTTGTCTTTTTCCTTTTTCTTTTCTGGTTGCGGCGAAACAGCTGCCACCCCGTTATGTCGCTACCCGATACTTGCATAACGGTAAGCCGCCCAGCGTTGCTGCCGTTCGGTGGCCACCGTTTAGCGCCTGTGTACAGCAGGTCGAGTCCGTCTTTCACTTTCCCCATCTTCCGAATACGGTGACGTGATCGGCATTAGCAAAACGCTCTTGCCTCCAATTTTTGCCCGCGCTTTCCCCGCGCGACATCGTACCTAACGTCGTACGAGGTCAGGAGGTATGACTCGCTTCGACAACCGTTCCGTACTGTAAGATAAGATAATATTGCTCACGCTGATGGAGCGGCCAACCACAACCACAGCTGACAGCAAATCTTGTGCGACGTTTGGGGAACCCTCGACTACCTCGCTTTATGCGTTCCGTCAGTATCTTCTTTTCGATCCATCCAGAGCTCCCTGACCGATTTCCCTCACGCCCGCCGATCATAGATCCCATTGACACGTTCGCGTGTTGATATTCCGCTGGTGACTCCGACAAAACCACCTTTGCTTCTACTCACTTCTACCTCGCCACGTCGAACGCGTTCTTGTTCTGCGGCTCAGAGCATGCCCTTCGATATACCATAAAAGCCCGCAAACAATGTCGGCCGTGACGAGGCCGCGGTCTGTCCTACTTTATGGGGCTTCCCGGCCCGCGTTCGGCTCTCTCCTCCTTTCACAACCAAGACGATGGCGGCGGCAGCAGCAGCAGCAGCAACAGCAACCATCCGTCTGTCGCCGACGCTGCTTCTCTACTTCGCGCACCGCTTTCACATCGTCCCGGAGGACGCAAGACTTCGGCTCGGGCTTTGCTAGCAGCTATGACCCGTCCGAGGACTCGGGCCGTGGTCCCATGTTCAACAAGGCCAAGTTCGGCGTGCCCCAGTTCTACCCGCGCGACCTGAAGAAGCGCGTTGACGACTACGTCATCGGCCAAGAACGCGCAAAAAAAATCATATGTGCCACGATCTTCAACCATTACCAGCGGTTGCGCCGGAAACACTACCACGAAGACTCGGACCGCTTGCTGCGGGAAAAGCTGCAGCGGCAGCGGTTTGCCAGAGACAGAGACTTGCATGAACGACACCGGGAAACCTATCCAGATGGTTAGTGCGTAGCTGCTTTGCCGCGGCTGCTGCTATGAATGTCTCTTTCATGGGGGACCTTCGATTTTGGGTTCTTTTGTATTGTTTCTTCTACTGTTTTCGGCATACGACTAACGCTTGTTTTTTTGTTTTGTGTGTTTTCTTGGTACAGACGAGTTTGAAGCACAGTCAGAACAGCTCGATAGGGCATACCCCGAGCACAACCCCGACCCGACCCAGAGCTTTTATGTGCCCGAAGATCCAAATCTGCCCCAGCGGGTGAGAATCGACAAGAGCAATCTTCTTCTTCTTGGCCCGACCGGTGTTGGCAAAACGTATATCCTCGAGTAAGTTTCTTTTTTTAGTTCAATTGGAGAAAACGAACGGTGGTCGCGCTTTTGTGTTGTTGTGTGCTTGCTAACCTGGCGGGCAGAACGTTGAGTAAGAAGTTAAACGTTCCCTTTACCATTAGCGACTGCAACAGCTTCACGCAAGCCGGCTACATCGGGCAAGACGTCGAAACGTGCATCGAGCGGCTTCTGATCGAGGCAAACTACGACACAACGGCGGCCGAGTACGGGATCGTGGTCTTGGATGAGTTTGACAAGATTGCCCGACGTGAGACAGTACATGGCCGGGACGTGGGCGGCGAGGGCGTGCAGCAAGCACTGCTGAAGCTTGTCGAGGGAACGAGAGTGACGGTGAGCGTCAAGGACAACCGCTCGTCCCGTTCGGCCAACCCCATCACCAGCACCTACGGAGCGCCTAGCAACGCCGCACCACCGACACAGGCGTCGCCGCCGTCGTCGGGCAAGGTCGACCAGTACACCATCGACACGAGCAACATCCTCTTTGTGTTCTCCGGTGCGTTTGTGGGCCTGGACAACCACGTCCTTCGCCGTGTGGCAAAGCCCTCCATGGGCTTCGGTTCCGAGCTTCGCAGCAGCAAGGCCTCGGCTCTGTCGGGCAGCAAAGCCGTGCTGCCCGCGGAGCTCTACGCCCATCTGCCACACCACCCGGCGTTTCCCGACCCCGACACCATCCACTTCACGCCGCTCGACCTCGCGAGTCCGCTTGATTTGCAAGCCTTTGGGTTCATCCCGGAGCTGATTGGCCGCGTACACAACATCTGTGCCTTGTCGCCCCTTTCGCTCGAGGAGCTGTACCGTATCTTGACGGAGCCACGAAACTGCCTCGTCGAGCAGTACACGTCCCTCTTTGAGACCTACCCAAGCCGCTTGCGCTTTAGCCGGCGGGCTCTCCACGCCATTGCAAAGCGCGCCGCCACGAACGAGACCGGTGCCCGGGGCCTGAAGATGGAAATGGAGCGGGTGTTGGCTGAACCCATGTTTGATGCTCCCATGCCGTACGTTTTGATCACCGAGGCATGCGTGGAGGGCAAAGAGAAGGCTGGTTACTGGGGGAAGGACGGGCGGTTTGAGATCGAAAGACGGATACGGGATGAGGACGAGGGCAACAACCAGGGAGCGGATGCGCTCAGCTCAACATTCGAGCAGCTTCGGCAGGCAGGACAAAGCGGCGCATGATGACTTTTATGAATTTGTACTGGCGTTCCTGGGCTTTCCTTTATATATATATATTTTGCCGCGCAAGTACTATACATACGCATGCAGGTTTCTGAAGCTTTGTTTATTTTTCAGACAAATTCTTTGTGCCAAACGGTATTCAACCGCAAATGAAGCATGGAAACTAGCTGATTTGTCGTGGTACATTTTTTTACAGGTCTTTCTTTTTCTTTCGGGAAGGAAAAAGACCCAAACATCGGCAAACCCCCATGATGCCAATTGAGCGTATGACGCCTGACCAGCTTGAATAGGGACACAATAAGTAGTTCTCGGTTCGAGAGAAAAGGTAGCATTTTTTTCTTCTATGTACGTCCAGGATCTTCCTCTGTTCCTCATGCTCTGATTCTTGTCTTTTCTGCTTCTCTACCCAAGAGAAAGAACGCAACAGCACCACGCCAAAGAACAAAAGAAACGGGGACAAAAAAAAATCAACGGAATATTTATTTGTTGGCGGGCGGCGACTGGATCTGGCTCTTGCCCTTGTAACCCTCGGAAGTGATACCAGTGAAAGGGTCGGACTTTTGTTCCTATACGAAAGGGAAAAAGAAGGTTCGTCAGCCTTCGTCCGTAGGGTGTATGAACGCGTACCACAGCGGCAACGTACCTTGAGCCTCTCGTTGGCGGCCTCCTGCCACTCCCGGGTCATGGTGTGCGGTTTCGGGCCCGCGAACATTCTCATGCTGCTGAAGATCAGCAGGCTGGCACCGAGGCCGATGAACGTGTACATAGCCACCCTCTTGCCCTCGCCCGGTGGCGGCAGAGCACGAGGGCCGTGGGGACCAAAGGCGATCCAGTACGCTGCGACAAAACAGGTCAGTGACTGGTCCGGCGAGACGCTAGCTCAATTTCCCTTCGCCACGGTTCCAAACGACAACTACATCGCAATTGATGGCCGAACGGCGTCGTGGCGGATCCCAATTGACGGCGTTCCGTGGAGAGGAAAAGAAAAAAAAACGACATCCGGTTTCATTCCGTTCTTCTTTTTCGCAACCGGCTTTCCGCTTGCATGCCTCCCACAAACAAGAGCACCCAACGCGCGAGCGGCATTGACATTGACGAGAACTCACCAGCCTTCTTTTCTTGCAGCGTCAAGTCCGTCCAGTTCTCCTTCATGCGGTCGCGCAGCGCCATCCAGAGGTCAGCCTGCTCCTGCAAGGGCAGGCCCTCCCACCGCTTCTCAATGTTGGCCAGGCTCGGGTTGGAGATGGCGTGCGTCGACGCGGCGCGGCAGGCCACAGAGGCCATCGGCGCCGCAGAGCGCGAAACGCGGGCAGCGCCGCGCGCCACTAGGGTCGTCGGCCGGACACGGTACATGATGGGGAGAAACGGGCGAATCGAAATCGTTCGTTGTCAGGGCGAGGAGAGAGACGGGCGGGCAAAGAAAAGAAAAAGGCCGAATCCTCGTTATCGACGTTCGAAAGCGAGTGTAACAAAGAAAAAAAAAGAAGACGAATTGACAATGTTGTGGTCTCGTGGTCGTGGTTGCGGCGGACGTCGTTTGCTTCTCTGGTCGCGAGGGTCAGATCCCGGGAAAGGCAGAGAGAGGAAGGAGAAATAATTTCCGTCGTTTTTTGGCCCTCGCGGAATATCGTATGACAGAGACGAGGGCCAGGGCTCCACCCAGACAGCCCAAGAGGGAAAGCTTGGGGTGCGCCGGGCGAAAGAAATCGCTCGCAATTACCCACCCCTCCTTGCCCACCCTAGCAAGACTTACAGGAATGACTAAGCATGAAACGGGGACCAATCACGAGACAAAGTAAGCAAAGAAAAAAAACAAGAAAAACCGGTGCAAATCGATAGAAAATCGCATGGCCAAAAAAGAAGAGAATCAACGACGCCAGGATACTCCAAGATCTCCCCAAAAAATGCAGACGAGATGTTTTCTATTTCTTATATCTGCCAGTAATGGCCCGTGGAGCACCCGTTTAGCTTATCCCACGATCTTTCTATGTCCTTTTCTATCCATATAAAGGATACGAACGTATGTTCTTCGTACAAGGAGTGTGTTCTGCTGCCAATTCACCAATCAGAGAGCTCAAAAGCCACGCTACTTCCCGAACAGCCGAGAAAAGCTTCTCGCACAGCGCGAGACCCTCCAGCTGCAGAGCCGGGTCACAGCATACAACGCGTTGCTATTAGCTACCTTTCAAGAGACGATGCTTCTAGCACGGTCATTTTCTTATGCCCTTCATCGTTGCGGCAAGCTCCGAGCTTGTAATACAACTTTCTATCAGCCCCCGTTTTCTCTCTGCGTCTTCTCCGGTTCTGCCGCGGCTTGCTGCGAGATTGGTCCCGGTGGTGCGGCGTTGCTACAGAAAGTCACGTGAATTTTTGAGTAAAGTTGTCTGGGAGAAAACTCCTCCAGAAAGGAAGGAGCGCGATCAGGTCGCATGAAGAGGAACTTGTTACCTTTGAGGGAGCCCCTGCGTACCAGATTTCGTGTCTCCTTTAAGGTATGGCCCGAAGATATAAACGCCTGTAAAACGGACAACATTAGTGACATGAGGAATCAACCATTTCGAGAGCCACATAAGTCGAAAGAAGCCCGGCGAGAAGCAACACACCGTTTGCGACGCCGGCAACGACCGCTACACCGATCGGCAGAAGTCTTTGCTGAAAAGACATTGCGGACGATAAAGTCTGGTCAGTTATGGCGTGAAGGGGACCGACATTGTAAAAGAGTTCCTTCGGTATTCTCTCTCTGCATCGCACAAGGCGAGGCATCGTTCGTCAGAGATGGCAGAGCAATAGACTATTTAATTATTACTAATCAATTCCTATATAGTGTGCTGCGCACGTGCACAATTATAGGTGTCGCTTCCGGCACGAATAGCCTGTCGTACCTGCCCGACGCGTTCTTTGGCTAGCGGCCGAGACCTCTAAAACGCGTTCCTCTTAAGCCACAACTACAACCACCCCGAGCGAAGAGTACGATATCTTTTCTTTTTTCGCGGAACCACAACGCCGAGCGAAGATAGCGTAACCTCGTTGTCCGTTTGCGTGCGCCCACACACCTCAAATACTCTCCGTTATGTCTTTTTGTTTAGAATGACGCGCCTGGCCCAATGGGAAGAAACTGGAAGGAGGTGGGCGAAGTCCCGGATTCAGACGACGAGGCCTTGGACACGCAGGACTCTCTCGGCAGCCAAAAGGCGGACGAGGATGCCACAACGGCCGACATCGACAGCAATTTGAGGACACGGGAGACGCCGGAAGACTCTATTTGGGACGTACCGTCCACGCCGCAACAACGCGTGCCGTGCAAACCGGTCGATGCAGAGGCCGGGCCACAACGGTCAAGTGCGGATGTCGGCACGCCCTTGTCCACCGGGCCGGCACCTGCCCAGCCGACCTCTTTTTCCCCGGCCGTTGATCCGGACGACGAGATCGACCTCTTGCGTGTCGACGCCTTAGTTGTCGCCGACGAGCCGAAGCAGACCAGCCGTGCCGCAGGTCCGTCGCAGGTGGACGGGCGTCAGGGTCCTCCTCAGCCGCAACAGCAGGAAGAGACAGGATGGTCACCACCAATCGGGGTGCCAGAGCAGCCCCAAGTTCGACCACAACTGCAGATTGACATCTCAAGCGCACCGGTCGAGCCACGCCCTGTGTCGCCGGCATCTTCGCTGTCTTCGTTGTCCTCGCTGTCGAGCATTTCGAGCCCCATGCAACCACATTCTCCACGGGCCCGAGCACAGGCTCCCGAGGTCCCTGAAGACCGCGCTCCGAGTCCGTTTGCTCCCGTGCCGTTTTTGCCCGACTCTCCTCCCACCTTTCGTCTTGGCTTTGTACGGTCGTTGCGTCCTCGCAAGCCCATCCAACAGCACCCTTATCTCTTGGAAAATGCTCAGTACACGCGGTTCATGAAGTCTCACGGCGTGAAACCCATCCGGGTGGCGTACACCAGCGCCCCAACCAATCCTACGGCCGAAGAGGATTCGCAGGAGCAGGAATTCGTTGAAGAAGAAATCCAGAGGCGTGGAAGAGATGAGCACAGCGGATCTGCCCGTCCGGAGGAGGATCCGTTTAACTTTCCAAGCAGCTCCGTGGACCGTGACGTCGGTCTCGTGCAATCTTCCCTATCACCGAGAACAGCCACCCCTGTCCACCGCCTGCTGCCGTCGAGTGGCCGCAACAGCGGTGACGAGGAAACGGACAACACAAGCCCCGACGAAGACGAATTCCCCAGCCCCAAAACCTTCATGCTGCGCCGCCGCCGCCGGCTATCTGGTCGGAGTTCCGGACGGCAAACCTCACCGCAGGCGTTCCCGAGGGTCAAACGAGCCAAAACGGTGCAATCTGCCCCTCGCGAAACGACGCCGTCTCCGAAATGGAAGCCCGTTCGCATGGACTCATCCCCGGGAACACCTTTGGGCGTACCCGGAACCGAAATTCACACTTCTACCTCGCTGTTAGAAAACCAGCAGGTAACCATTGACATCTTTGACGAAGACGATAATGGTGATGGTGAGCAAGGTGACGGCGACGTTGCTGAGCTTGAGGAACCGCCTTCCCCCCCCAGGCAAGCAGGCAGTGAGGACCGAAGTGACTCGGAGGACGTGCGGAAGATCAGCAGGCGGATCAGGGGTGTTCTCCCTGCCTCTTGGCTGCGACTCGATCAACAGAATGCTCGGGGCAGCTTAGAAAAGCCCGCGGCCGGTTTGCGGCGGCCGGTTCCGCAGACCGACCAGGCCCCTCGAAAAGGCGTGGCACTACCAAGACACCACACCCCTACTTCTTCTGCAACACTTGCGTTTATGTTTGACGAATTAGACGATGATAATGACGACGATCATGATGACGCCTTTCAGCAACCACGAGCTTCTAACAAGCGTTCACGGATTGAGCCTTGGCCCGACAATTTGCTTGACGACGAGGAAGGTGATATGATACCGCCCCCAGCAATCGACGACGAAGACATAGGATCAGTGATGGAAGACGATGTCATTGACCGAATGGCGCCCGGAGAAAAACGAAATAGGACGTCTTCTGGCGGAAACTTCCGAACAAAACGGCAGAGAACCGGCATGCCGTCGAATGTGTTTGAAGACATGCCTGGCCGGAAGACGCGGCAGCCCAAGATTACACATTTGCTTGACCGTACACATAAATCTTCGTCGTCTACGGCCTCGAAGCGGCAAGCACACAAGTCTCATCTCTCCAATCATCGTCCCAAGCCTCCGAGAAGGACAGCTGACCGGGTGAGGGCTCCATCCTCGCCACCTCCTCGGCTCAGCATTCTTGATTACGCCGAGCGAACGGCGCCAAACTTCATTCGCGTGGCTGCGCGCACAGCAAAATCAAGACGAAGCTTGGGAAAGACAAGTCCCACCCACAAGATGATCAATTTGGGGAATCGGAACGACAACGTCGATGCTCTGTCGGTTCTCCACGACTGGAAAGCCAAGAAACTCAAACCTCGAGTATCCGACGCGTCTGCACGGGAAAGGAGTTTCAAACGACGACAGCCTCTTCAAGAGTTATCGCCAAACCTCGCAGAACCTTCAGTCCGTACTCCCAATACTAATCCGCCCACGCTACGGGGAACAGACCCTTCCGAGTTGGGCCAGCGTACCGCCACCCTGAAACTCCGTGGTCCGGTGTCCGTGGTGACTCTGATGCGGCCCGCGCAGCTGGAAACGAGAATGCAGGACAAACCAGCAAGAAGCGGCTTTGTTGCGAAAAAGCGAGCTCTTGATGAGATGTACCGGAAGAAAAGGAAAGACGGCCCCGTTCTACCCGATGTGCGACTGGAGCGGTATTTTGACGACCAACGTTCGGTGCCCGACACAACCGGCTGCATGGCGAACGACGAAGACATCGATGTTGTGACGCAACGACCAGGACAGGAGCGGCAACCCGAGTTCGAAAGCGCCAAGGCGAACGCGCCCGTTGAAGACGAGCAAAACGTCCGGCGGTCCAGATTTCGCAAGCGATACGATCCAAAGCCCATTGACACAACGGCACCGCGTTTTGTTCATGCCTTGGACCCCATCCCCCTGGGCTTGGACTGTGCGGCACAGAAGACTCGCTCACACGACAACGCAAACCCGGAAGCCGGCAAGCTAAACGGCCTCGGCCCCTTCGGATCGCAATATTCTTTGCATTTCGACGTCTTCCCCCTTGACAGTGGTGTCTACTTTCACCAGAGTACCCTTCTCGGAAGCGGACGCCTGGCGAGGGCTCTTGATTCGACTGCAACATCTGGCCGATCTCAGCCTCCGCCAACAAAAGCCTCTACTTTTCAACTGGACGAACGAACGCTTCACTGGGACATCTGGAATGATACAGCGTCCTCGGAGCTTGGTATTCTCTTTGACTGGCTTGCCGACGTCCTCTTCCCGGCCGGTCCCACAGCGGAAACGCATATTGGGCCCAAGATACACAACGCTGTGTATTTCGTGGCCGACTTCATCGAGACGATCATTGCCGCTCCGAACGTTATGGCCGATACGCAGAAGTCGTTTGTTTTGCGGTGTCTGGAGGTTGTTACAGGTTTTATCGATCGTTTTGAAACCTCCAGCATGCAGATACAGACGCATTATGCTGCAGCTGTGGACGCTGCGACCAGCAACAGCCACCTCGCTGCCTTGACTGGCATTTTGCTCGTCGCGGTCTGGCTACTACAAATTTGCCGGAAAACGTCTGCATGCCTGACCGAAGCTTTTCAAGTAGAGGAGACGTTGAAAAGAATCGCCACGCTCTCGGTTCAAGCACTGTTGAAGCGTGGGCTTGGTGAGGTCCGCGCTGCGTATGACGACTGCCAGCGGCCTGCGTTCCGCGAGCGTGGCATTCGAAAGGACATGCAGGCGCTGGGCTCCTGGGTCGTTTTGATGCAGTCTTTGGAGTACGCCCAGATTCCGAGGGCGGGCTTTTGGGACGTGTCGTACTCGGTCATGCTCAATGGTGCTGCGGTCGATTTTTGTACCGATGCCGGACGCTTAGAGCAGCTGTGGGAGGACATGTTTGTTCTTTTGCCGCTCGGCGAGTTTGACAGCGTTGGCGTTCTGCAGCCAGGCATACGGCACTTGGTACCATTTGACGGATGGACTCTGCCCCGGCAAGCCCTCAGCCGCGTGTTCCAGCTGTACAAGGCCAATCCTCGTCAGTCGCCAAGCTTCAACGCGTACTGTCGCGCGGTGGTGGCACGTTGCCATTACTTGGTTCAAGAATGGGGCTGGCGACGGTGCAGCAGCATCATCGGTGTGATCTTTGATTTTTACGGATCACAGGATTTTGCGCACCTACGGAACGAGGAGGTGTACAAATCGCCTCGCTTTCTCGACGAGTTGGCTGGGTCGCCGTCGCTGGACATTGACCCCGACGACAAATGCTTTCATATATTCATCAAGATGCTAGGGCTTGTCATTCTCCGGCTCCGGCGGCTGGGCTTGACCAACGAAATGCGTAATCTGATCGCGCGGACGCTGCCGAACCACAACCGCCAATATCTCAAAGAACGAGACATCCACCAACGCGACCTGGCCGCTCTGCGGAATCACCACGACCTCTTGTGCACATTGTTCTGGGCCGCACCAAGTGAACTCCGGCCCGCCGTCCATCTCATTGAGAAGCTGGTGGTGCCGGCAAACTCGCATAAAGAGGCCTGCCTCATCAACATCCGGGCGTGGAACCAATTGGCCCGTTTTGTGATCGCCACAGAAGAAGACTACAATGTCTACAGGCCGTTTAGCTCGTGGATGAGCAGCATTTTCCAGCAGACACAGGACCAATATCTTTCGGCCGAAGCGGACTTGCAAAAGCAGTTTGCCACCCTTCCCGAAACCATGATGCAAAATATTAGCCCGGATTTCCTTCGGGCCATGGCAGCCAGCAACAAAGCGGCGACAATGGACGTCCTGCACGCTTGCGTAGTGTCGTGTTTGGACGTTGTGCGGCACGCCAAATCTCTGAAGGCGGCAACGTACTGTCTCAGCACGTTTCCCCTCGAAAGAGTGTTCACCAAACTTGATCTGCCTTCGCCAAAAACGAGTTGGAGCATCTTGTGCACAGCTCTCGACGTCGTGGACCACTTCATGGACCGGCTCGAGAAGTCCATGGACGAGCAATACTCCAACAGCTCAGCAGACGCCGTCGATCCCCACGAGACGGAAGAAGCTATTTTGATGCTCGACAACAAACTCACCAAGGACTTCTTTCGCTTCAGCAACGTCATCACACACACGTCGTGGGACAGCCTAGCCCTCTCTGCCTCCCACATGCGTGTTGGCTGCACAGAGCGATGTGTTGTGCTCTCTGCTCGGTTGATCAGTCGGTTCATCCATGCGGGCATGTATCGCCTGTCTCGGTTTTTCGGCTTCGGCGACTACTGCTTGTTTGAACGGCTGCCGCATGCGCCGGGCCTCCTGCAGCGCAAAACCCATCCTCTGTTCGTGTCGGCCCTTGTTCAGAACAGCGTGTTTGACTTCAAGGATCTTGGGACCAGCATCCTGGAGCTTTGGATGCTGGCTCTCGTCAAACCCCAGCAATTTTTGGCCTACGAAATTCGCCTAGCGACTACGCTGCAACACCACGATCTTCCGTATTTACGAAGGGCATTCGTGCCCGCGGGAGACCAGGTGCCGAGCTACGACACCAATCGGGCCTTTTTCGCCTGCGCTGTGACATCCATGCGACAGCAGCTCCGCGACGCGGACTCGGCTGCGCGGCGGCAACAGCTGCGGAGCGACTTTGCGCGGGCGCTGAAGCAGGTCATGCAGCAAATGAAGGAGGATCTAAACTATGCCAAGGTGGACGGCCACGACGACCCGGCGCTGCACGGCAAGTTTGTTGGTTTTGTGCGCAGCATCGTGGCGTTGATCAAATCGCACGGCGGCGACATCTGCCCGCTGGATCCGTTCTACTACCAACAAAGCCAACACTACTCCCCTTCGCCCGAAGACCCGCAGTTGCAGACCGCGGGCGTCGTGGCCTACGGGTTGCGGCTAGGGGAGGGCGAAGCGACGGCTGCGCCGCAACTGTTCCACTACTTGCACAACAACTTCAACATCGCCTTGGCCAACGACCAGCTAGGCCAGGAGTGCATGATCCTCGAGCGCAGCTTGGAAAACAAGGACGTGCTCGGTTTTATGCTAGAGCGCATGCTGCCAGCCATTCTCGCGGCCACGACGGAGGTGGAAGACGCATGGCCTCTGCTCGACGTATACTGCAACGCACTGCAGCGATTTCTCACGCGTTCCTGCATGCCGAAAGACATTGGCGATGCGAACACAACGGGCCCCGTGGTCGGCTTTCTCGAAGACGCAGTGGCGTGGTTACAACGCACGCGTCTGCCTAGTGTTGGCGACGGCAGCATTCCCGTGAGTGGTGGTGACGGTGTTGGTGGTGGTGGTGGTGAACGTGCTGGTACGAGAGAGGCGGCACCGTGGTCTTGTGTCCAGGTGCATGCGGCCGCCCGGTTGGCTGCGTTGGTCAACGCGCTTCAGCCTTTCCTGTTGGCGTGTCTGTGTTTGCCTTGTTTGCCGAGCACACGCACCCGGCTGGAGCACGCAATCGGTGCATTTGGCCGGTTTGTGGACACGGCGCTGCGCGCTTTGCAGCAAAGCAGGAGCAGGGATGGCGATGGTCGAGATGGGGAAACGTGCAATCTGTTTTCTTCCGCGTCGTTCGAGAGAGACGTGGAGATCCGGGACGGCAGCGGCAACAACAACAACAATAGCAGCAGCATCCGCAACCGTGCTCAGGTCACTCTCTTTGGCAAAACCATTGCACGCCATGTACGTGAAAACTGGACGGTGGGCAATGGCTACATTGCCGCGCAGAAGGCCGGCAAGCGAGTGGCGCCACCGGCCATTGTGCCGGCCGCCGCCGCACACAGCAACGCTGCTGCTGCAGCTGCTGCTTCTGCTGCAACACCGTCTGGCATCCCCTATGGGCCGTGGACGATGAACGAGCTGCTGAACGAGCTGGAACGGCAACTCCGGCTCTGGAACCTGCCTGCGCCCCGGCCAAACGGAAGCGGCTCCCGCGTCCGACGTCTGTTTCCGGGCAGGAGGCGCGGCGAGAACCGGTGCCAATTGGATGAGGCTGCACACAACGACGACTGAGTTGGATGAACCTAGACAGTGATAGAGCGTTGAAATCAGCCAATTTTTTGATAAAAACCGGACATTGCATTTTCTTTCTATGAAATCACTCGACATGTTGAATATGAGATCTCAGATAGTGAAAAAAAAAGCACAGCCGTGCTTTCGCTGTCAGGGCATGTTCTACTGAGCAAAAAATGAAGACAATAAAAAATAAAGAAAAAGTAACAGGGTCGATGGATGTGTTTGGTCATGGCATGCCAGCCTCGTCTTTGTTGACGAAGGACAGCAACTTTTATGCTGCCGGTACAGCCCCAATTTTGCCATCAAGAAAGAATATAAGAAGCAGCAACAAAGAAAACAAATGCCGCCTGCCAGCCTTGCGTCGTCGTTCTCTTCCACCAAGACTCCGCTTTTTGCACTTCTCTTGGCTTTGTTGTTCTTCGTTTCTTTCCAAAAGAGAGGTGCATTGCTTAATGCTTTTTTAACCAAAGCCGTATCAGAAAAGGCTGGTGCAACGACGAACCAAGGTTCACCTCTCCAGCCTTTGCATGTTTCCGTTCTTCCCCCCTCTGTAATACCGTGCCAATCCAACCATGCAAGGTTACGCAAGCCAACGCACATAACCGAAAAAAAATAAAAAATAAATAAAAAATAAAAAACGGAAACGGGCATCAGCCACTTAAAAGAGTCGTCGACAGAAAATCAAAACGCCCCGACGCTGGTTGTAAGCTGTCTCTACTTACTTCAGCCGCCTTTGTCGTCTCGCCCAGTTCTTCCAATGCCCTGTTCCTTGCCTCCCAACGCCGTGTATGCCATGTGGCTCCACTCGATGCGTAGCCCCGTCGGTGTGTTTCCCACCAGTCCGTCCTTCTTCCTGGTTCGGCCTATCGTGTTCGTTTGATTCTTGTTTTCCTCCATGTACGTCTCCATGGTCTCTTCGATTTACACACACCCAACCTGCCTACACCCGCTCCACACCCTTCGGTTTTCCCCTCTTCTCGATGATGTCGCCCCACGTCAGATCCGTCTTTGGCAAAGCCGGCCTAGGCCCCCCCTTCCCCCAGCCAAGCCAAGTTCACCGTCTCCACGGCTAACCCAGCCCGCGGCCGGATCGGAGTCCACCCACACGAGAGGCTTTTCCTTTTGGCTGTTCCTATGGAGTACTGTAGAATGCGTCGACGTGCCTATTCCGTGCTCGAAGAGAAAAGAACAAAGCCATGTATATAGATATTTCCCCGTCTTTGCCTTGGCCATTTTGTAAAATACGCGCTTGGCTGGCCACTCGGTGTCAGGGCGACGTATATGCCTTCACTATGTCAGACGTACACAACACGCCTAGCCATCTTGTTTCGGCCCCCGTCATAGCCTTGCTTCGGCCTTCCAAACGGGCTCGTAGACAACGTCACCCTGTGAACCAAACCTCCAGCATCCACGACGAAGAGGAGCTAAAGACGACGGTCTTGATAATCAAGCAAATGACAAAAACAAGGCGCTAGAGAACCACAATAGGCAAAGCGAGGGATCCCATGGAAGAAGCACAAGCCCGGAACTCGTCCCCCTGCTTGGATGCCGGCTACATGCAGACAGAGTCAGAGGGCGCCGCAACGAAGTATCCCCTCCGTAGCAAATCCCAGCCGCGTATTTCCCCGTTGGGCTGCGTTTTTTTTTTTGCCTTTTCTCCTCCTTTTTTTCTTCGGCTTTTTATTTTATTTAATTTCCAGGCTCTAGCCAACCATAGAGACAAGATGGCAGCGGCTTGCTCTGTCTGGCTGGCCAACCCTGGGCTTGCCTTGCCTCGGCCGCACAAACACACGTGACCGCTCCGGCCACCGGGAGGGAGGACGGGGAGAAAAAGGCTCAGAGCCCGCCGCCCTCCTGTGGCACCTTCTTCGTGTTGTGTCTGTCGTTCTTGCCCTTTTCTTTCCTTTTTTTGGTGTGGTGTGTCGTTCCTGCCTTTTCGATCCGAACGCTGTTTGAAACTAAGAATTGGCCGTTGTTTTTTCTATTTTATTTATGTATTTTATTTATTTTTCATTTTTCCCCTTTGGCTTCTCGATTTGGGCAGCAGCCTTCTCCACACGCGGTCTCCTTCGTCACCTCCTTTTTGGGCCACTAACCCCTCTCCCTCGCCTGCCTCCTTCCCTTTTCACTCATTTTCTCCTCCCTGCTTGGGCCCGTTTTGTTCTCGTTATCACCAAATTCTCAGATTTCAGATTTCAGATTTCAAACTTTTGTTCTTCTTTTTTTGGCCCGTCTTCATGTCTTCTTAACCTCGAGCTGACCATAAAACAAGACAACAAAAACCAGCATTTCCTATCTCGGGTGCAGCCGCCTTACACGCCCAGCCTCTCTTTACCCTTTCTTATTCACACAAAAGAACAAACCGGATTTTCACGATTCTCTTTTAAGAATTTTTTCTCGGTACTTTCGCTTTGTTATTTTTGTCATTTCTATTTGGCTTTTCACTCTCGCTCAGCCATTTTTCCCTTTTGTTTCTTACAAAAGAGAGCCGCACGCTATGCGTTCGTCATTGTCCTTTTCACGTTTCTCCTCACCGTAGAAACCCGAGCACCATCTCGGTCGGGACACAGACACCAGGCCAGAGGCATTGTTAGGTTCGTTTCTCTCCATCTCTTCTTCATGTTTGCTCGTCTTATTCGGTGATGTTTGTTGACGCAGGGCTGCAGAACTGGTTGCGTCTTTTTCCGTTCACGTTCGCACGCTCTCTGGTCAATGGATCTCAAAAGGTCGCGCGACCTGGACGATGGGACCAACGTGCCGCTTGGCAAGCGTGCACGACTCGACGCTGCGTCGCTTGCGGCCAACAATGCCATGCAAGTAGTGGCCCACGAGGCACTTGCCATGACAGATGGTGCCGGCTTCTCCGCCGTCAACAAGATTCGTGTAGAGCAGGCCGCGTTTTCCGGCCGCTGCCAGGGCGACGACAACAGTCCCAGCAGCGGAAACGAAACCGACTTTGACGACGGCCATGATTATACCATCTTTGGTGTGAACGGGACCAGCAACGGCAATGGCAATGGCTATGACTGTGAGTATGACCGTGGCCGTGGCCACGGCCACGGCCATGCTCAAGTTGATCCTGCTACTCATAAGAGCGGCACCATCGACACCGGCACCGGCCACGGCCCCTTTGCCAGTATGAGTGACGTGACACGGAGCTTCCAAGACGCCGTCTTGAAGGGCTGGGACCGTCGGTCGCCGACTTATGCCAGAGTCAACGTCTTGCTCATCTATTGGGAGGAGGACGGTCCTGCAGCAGCGGACGCTGCTGCGCGCCTGGAAACCATTTTTCGCACCCTTTTTCACTACGCCACCGATACATTTGTCATTCGCTCCGCCGCGCAGAGCGCCAAGCTCTACGGCAAGGTCGAGTCTTTGTTTGCAAAGTGCAGCTCACCCGATCATCTTTCCATTGTCTACTATGGCGGC
The DNA here is from genome assembly GCA_002778095.1 of Fragosphaeria purpurea. Taxonomy (NCBI): domain Eukaryota; kingdom Fungi; phylum Ascomycota; class Sordariomycetes; order Ophiostomatales; family Ophiostomataceae; genus Fragosphaeria; species Fragosphaeria purpurea. The sequence goes on from PCDL01000011.1 coordinate 1,525,561, forward strand.
CAGACGGCCGCCAACCCAATGGGTGGCCCTCCGTTCTGGACACCGTACGTGTCTACCCGAGTTTGATTTCTTCTAATCTTTTATCAAATTTTATTTTTCAATTTGTTTTCGGGGAGCATGGGAAATGTTACTTTGCTGACCCAGACCATGTTCAACCGAACCCCAGGCGACAACACGCAAACAATGCTTCCGGCATCGAGTCCAAACCCATCCAGGCTGCTTACGAGGGCGCCAGCTGCGATGTCCTTTTGCTCTCGGATTCTTGCAGCACCAACGTTTTCCCCTTAACCAATGCGACCTGCGGCTTGGCCCGCCGCACTGTCGTTGAAGTGCTGGACGCTCCCCTTGTTGCTGCGGACCAGATCTATGCTTCCCTCTCAAAAGCACTCGCTGAGGAGCTGGCCGCCGTTGGATCCGATGGACCTTTGTGTGTCAGAGATTTGCACACCCAGATCGTCCATCGCATGAATGCATCCAAGCCCCGCGGCCGTGGCCGCCCCCCGAAGGATCCGCCGGCCAAGGTGCTCCTCGACCCAAAACATTTGCCAAAGCATGCTTGGCTGTTCCGGCGACGGAGCATTGTGTTGGCTCCGCAACCCGAGCAAGCCCAAGGTACTTTTTGTTGTTTTTTTGTCGTGCCCGACAATTTCTTTTTCTTTTTTTGACCAGTTGTTCCGTTCATAAACAGTTTTTCGACTCCCTTTTATAACTAACCATGGCTGTTTCTTTTAGTCGTAATCTGCCTGCGTGTTTTGAATGGAAGTCTCGATGTCAATCAATGGGGCAAGTGGATTTACAATGCTCCCTTTACAGCCCGAGACGCCGTCAAGATTGAAGGCTTATATTCGGGCTTTTCAACCATGATTGTGCTGCGCATTCCAGCTTCAAAGTGGGATTTTTTTGCACGGTGCCCGACAGGCTCGCTCGTCGGCTACACCACCATCGGCGACATCGAAACCGATCTGCTAGACAAAATTGACAGGGAACTGGCCTCAAAGTTGTGGGCGGAGGATGTGCCACTTTCACGCTACTTGGCGGGTTCAGCGGCTTCCCCAACCAGCCCAACGGGAGGCGTTGCTGCCTTTGTGCGCAAACCCACAAGCTCCGAGCCCATTGCGGTAGGGCCGGATGGTTTGCCTGCACCGGCGGGGGATGCGACTGCGGATTTGGGCGTTTCTGGTGCATCGACGGATGGCGACACAAACGGCGGTGTAGCCTCGCGGCCGGGCCAAAAGAAAACTAGGAAAGCCTTACCTACAGAGAGGAGGATCCTGCCCTCGGAGGCTTTGTTGCCTCCTTTCTCAGGTCGCAGGAAAGATTTTGCGCCACGCGAAGATCGTTCGTTGAAGACAGGAAGGCACCACCAGCAACAAGAACGGCACCTGAAAGCGGTGTCTCGGCGGCAAGGGGACACGGGCGACACGGCAGAAAATGGCGCGGAATTGGCAGCGGCTGCCCAGAGGCCGTTCAAGATCTCCATCAAGTCGGCTGGGCAAACGCACCTGTGCAAAGAGTGCAAGGTCGGCTTCAAGGATGCCGACAGCCTGCATAACCATGTCCGGAAGCAACATACGCGGCCCTTTCATTGCGTGTTCAATTGGGCCGGATGCGAGTCCACATTCGCGAGCAAGAACGAGTGGAAGCGGCATGTGCTGAGCCAGCACATTCTGCTGCAGTACTGGGTATGCCAGGTAGAGCTGTGCAGCAAGGTCGTCAACAAAGCGCCCGGCTCCTCAAGCAACGACTTTTCGCTTCCTAACGGTGCCATCTTCAACCGCAAGGACTTGTTCACGCAACATCTGCGTCGCATGCACACGCCGCCGGGCGTGAGGAGGCTTCTGAAACAGGCCAAGCAGATGTCAAAAGCAGCGAATAGTCTGGTTATTTTGGAGTGGGAGAACCACCTGAAGGAGCTGCAGCGCGATGGATTGAAACCACGGTGCCGTCTGCCCGAATACATGACGTGCCCAGCGCGAGATTGCGGTGTCGATTTCCATGGTCCCAATGCCTGGGACGACCGCATGGAACATGTGGCACGGCACTTGGAAGCGGCTGCTGCGGGACGCGAACCCGCTGTTGTCTTCGGCGGAAAGACTGATCCAACCCTGACAGACTGGGCCACACAACCGGAAGTCGGCATCGCTAAGAGAGTCGGCCCCGACGTGTGGCACCTAGACAACCCACTTCGTCCAGAAATTATGGCCTGGACGGACAACAGCGACGAGGACCAGAGTCATACATTGTCGCGGTCGACCAAAGAGCGAGAAAAGAGTGAACTTCGGCTACAACGCCACGGAAAGCGGCAGAAGCGTTTAGCGAACGGGAAACAAGAGAATGAGGTTGAGAGAGGGGAGGATGAGAACGAAGAAGAGGAGGAGGTGCAAGAGGAGGAGGTGGTGGAGGAGAATGAAGACGACGACGACGACGACGGTGGCGACAGCAAGAACGAGAACGATGAAGGGCGGCGTCAAACGACGCCGGAAGATGGCGACAGCCGGGATCGATCCAAGTCGGTCATTGAAGTGGCCGACCAAAATAAAAAAAACCTCAGCGGTAACAGCGTGGACAGCGGCCATACTATACGTTACGACGAGGACAAGGCGGTGGAACAAGATGTGACCGTTAAAACGGAAGACGGTCTTTGACTCAGACAAGACGACAGCAATGCGATGGACAGGGTGTCTTGCCAAAAGCCCCGAAATAATGACTAGTCCGGGAACGAAGCCGAAGGGTAAAAAAAAAAACACGAATAAAAGACGATACGCGCAACGATTTACGAAAAGCCGTCAAAGACGAGCCAACAACGATGGGGACTGAAGCACGATACACGAATTTTTACGCCATTACAACGGAGCCACGATAACGAGCTGGTTTACGCTAGAAGACACAAGACCTCAGGGCAAGCATGGCGGAGAAGAGCGGTTCAACGGGGTAGAAGACCAGGAAACACGCATGATAACGGTCGGTTTTTTTGTTCTATCATATGTCACTATTTTGCATATTCGTGGAAAAGGGGGGAAAGCGTTTGTTCTTCGTTCCTTTCCTGTTTTATGGCGATCGTGACGAAATATGATTGTTATTCCATGTCGACTGGTCAAAGCCTTTTTACATGGAGATGGCCACCTTGTAAAAGTCCCTGTTCTTTCTAGATAGTATCAAGTTCCGATTTTAAGTCCCCTCCGGCTTGCAGTGGCCATTTTCAGCCTTCTTGACAACTTCCGTACACTCAATTTTTTTCCAGCATAAGATTAGGATCAAGATCTCCTCCGTAATAATCACTTTTTTTCGATTGATTGGCTATGTGCGTCCCTATGCATCTATGGTACTTTAAAGCGCTCCTTGTGTGAGCAAAAATATTACACTGTATATAAATGCGTGACTGCGGAAATACTGGCGATGCAACAACCGCCCCATCCCGCTTACGCGGCTCGCCGCACCCGCGCGTCTTCCGACTGCGCCCGCCCCGGTACGACCTCAAATCCCATGCCCCGTCGCCGCCGCTGCCGCCGCGTCTTGCTGTCGCCGTACCGCTCGTCGAACCGCCGGATGGCCTGCAGCGTCGACATGTCCTCGCTGATGCTCGCACCGATCTCCTGCAGGGCCCGTTCAAAGTGCCGGCCCCGCAGGATCCGCCGCGCGGGGAACACAAACGGCGCGGGCCCGCGGTGCGCCTCCTGCGCGCGGACTTCCTCGCGCACGGCCTCCATGGCCGCCGCCACGCACAGGTTCTTGAGGTCGGACCCGGAGTACAGTTCGGTGTCCGCCGCCAGCGCCTCCAGCGACACCGTCGCCGCGTCCAGCGCCTCGTTCCGCAGCATCACGCGCAGGATGGCCAGCCGGCCGTCCTGGAGCGGCAGGTCGACGAGGATCCGCCGCGGCAGGCGCCGCAGCACGGCCTCGTCCAGGTCAAAGGGCCGGTTCGTCGCCACCATGATGAACGCCTTCATGTCCGTGAGCCCGTCCCACTCGCGCAGGAACTGGTTGATGGTCTCGCGGTGGCCGCCGCGGCCGGGCCGCGTCTGGCGCGCGCCCAGCAGGGCGTCGGCCTCGTCGAGAAAGAGCACGACCGGCGCCAGCTTGCGCGCCAGCGAGAAGAGCGCCTGCACGTTCTTCTCGCTGTTGCCGACCCACATGTCGTTGATGCTCGCGGCGCTGATCTCGAGCATGTTGGCGCCGCTCTGCTTGGCCACGGCCTTGGCCAGCAGCGTCTTGCCCGTGCCGGGCGGGCCGTAGAGGAGGCAGCCCGGGATGCGCTCCGCCGCCAGCACGCCGTACAGGAACGCCTCGGGGCGGATGAGGGACAGCGACGTCAGCGCCTTGAGCGAGTCCTTTGTCTCCGCCGGGCACACAATGTCGTCAAAGGTGGTCTTGATGTCGTGGGCATCGATCAGATCCGACAGAAACTTCTTCTCGTACTCGTTGTAGTCGCTGGCCTGGACCTTTTTCAGGACGCCACCGACGCGGATCTCCCGCCGTGGTGCGTCGCCGTCCTCGGCGGGCGGGCTCACCACCAAGGGCGAAAAATAGGGCGCCTCGGCGTCGGCCGTGTCTTTCCACATCTGGTTCTGGTCTCGTATCGACCGCAGGGCCTGCAGGCACGCCTGCAGGTCGATGGCATGCGCGCGGGACGGGTGGCCGAGGCCCAGCAAATGGGTCGCGAAACGGTACACCCAGTGCACGTCGTACACCGTCGTCGACAGCGCCGCCTTGAGCTCCTCGGCCGCGACAGCGTCGTCGCTGCCGTCGACACGGGCCAGGTCGGCCACACTGAACGGTTCACCCGTCAGCGCAGAGACCATGGCACGGATGTTGCTCAGGTTCTCGTGAAAGCAGTCGGACGCCTCCATCGCCTGCGTGGCGGGGCTGTCGGCCACGCGGAACGGGATCAGGTGGCAGTCTTCCTGCCGCAGATCCTCTGCCTTTTCCAGCAGGCTGGGCGACGCGTTCATGTCGGCCGACGTCGACCCGACCAGCACAATCTTGCGGCCCTTGAGCCACAAGCGGTCGACAATGCTGCGCAATTTGTTCAAGAGCTGGACACCCTCGGGCAAAGAGCTCAGCTCGACAAAATGGTGCACGTGGAGGATCAGCTTGTGGGGCTGGTTCGTCGGCGGGGGCGACGCAGCGTCGGCGGCCCGGATCATCGCTTCCAAGACGTTGTTGAGTTTGAGGTCGTCCCACCGGTCGTCCATCTCCGACGCGTACGGCTTCATGGACAGCCGCGCCGACAGGCCCGACGACTGCTTCATGAAGGCGACGGGCAGGCGCGAGAGCACGACGGAGCCGTCGGCAGCGCTGTCGTCGCTCTCCGCCGGCGAACGCGGGGCCAGGCGCCCGTTCTTCTGGGCGGCGGCGTAGCCAAGCATGGCCAGGGTGCCCCGCGCCCAGTACGCGGTCTGGCCGAGGTAGGGGCCGACAATGTCTGCCAGGCTCCCCGCGTCCAGATGCACCACGTGCGCCGACAGGGCCGCGGCCGCGTCGTCGAGCACCGCGACGGCCTTGCTGCGGCCCTTGTAGTTGACAATCGTCAGGACCGACACAGGCCGCTTCAGATCCTTGGCCTGCTTGGCCGGCGCCACCGCCCGGAACTCGGTGGCCACGGTCGAGACCAGCTCGCGAAACACGAGGCTCTCACCCGCATCGGTGTTTAGAAAGAAGCCCCGTTCCACGGCGTCGTCGACCTCCCGCTCCAAAAGATACGGCGACTGTCTGGTGAGTTTCTCGTGTAGGTCGCCCTTGGCGGCCTTTCCAAAGGGACGCAGAGGCATGCTAAGGGCACCGTCGCCGTCGAGCCGGCTGAGGTCGACAACAGGCACTTCCGCCAGTTTCAACGTTGTCTCTCCATCTTCCCCTTCCTTTTGTGCTTGTATTCCTGTTCCTGCTTCTGCTTTTGCTTCTCCTTTTTCTTTTCCTTCTCCTTCACGTAACCCCGTCTGCTCCGGTGCCTCCGATGACGACGTCACGGTCACATCGGGTCCGTGGTAGGCCAGCGCGGCAATCATGTACGACGCTGCAGCCGCGACAATGGTGCCTCGACGTGCGACGGCCTCGAGTGCACCTTCGCGCATACACGACAAGGCCCGTGCAATTTTTGGCGCATCCCAGGCGGCGCCGTTGAACCAAGCCTCGCAGTATTGCTGCATCGCCTCCCGTTCTCCCGGCGTGAGCGCCGCCATGTCTACGACGTCGCCTGGGGCCGTCGTTGCATCCGCAGAGTTCGTGGTGTCCGTGGTCTCCTTGGATGCCTTTGGAAACATGAGCCGGCTGGCGTCCGCGAGATCGGTGCGAAACGTCGTTGGGACGGACGGGAAAGCTGCACTCGGTTTGTGCGCGCGCACATGGTCCTTCAAGAACCACGAGGGCAGGCTGACGGGCGGCATGCCGTCCTGGTTCTTGTTGCGCGACGCACGGCCGCGGCCAACCAGGCCCGCAAAGGCATCCTTGAGGTTCTCGGGGGCCGATGCCGCGGCTGTCGTCTGAGGCGCATTGGTCGGTGGTGGCGACGCCCCGTTGGAGGACGAAGCAGGCGAGGCAGAAGGGGAGGAGGAGGAGGAGGTGGTGTTTGTGGCACTGGACGGAGAAGAGGGTGAAGGCAAAGAGGAAGATGGAGACGAGGCAGAGGCAGACGTTGCTGCAGCTGTCTCCGAGCCGGGGACGTCGCCGTCCTGGGCGCCGGCATTCGCCCCGGCACTGGTCGCCGTCCCCGGCCTCGGAGAATCGTCGTCTCTTCTTGTGGACGCGTCCGCCTCATCGGGCCGTGCCGGCCGCACCGGCGTGCTGCGAAACCCGCATACCGCACCAAAGACGGGCCGCCGGCGAGCAAGGCGTGGGCGGCACTGCCGTGGCGCGGTCGCCGCCGAATGCAGGGCCCGGGCCCCTACAACATGCATTCGGAACGCGCTCTAGACAACGCCCCGAAACATTGGGCTGCAGTGGGCGAAGATCGAGCGTGGACAGGGGAGGGCGGGTGGTGTCAGCGTTTTTGTGGACGGTACGTGTGTTTTGCTGGTGATGCTGATGGTTCACCGTTTCTGGCTTTCGGGTTTTTTTTGGTCCCCCCCCCGTCCGCAGTTAGTCATTCTTGGCCAATCAAACAACGGAATTGCTCCAGTTGAAAATCTACGCTAACCCCAATGGGCAACGCCCCGTCTCCAATTGTAATCACGTGACATTGCTATGGACGGAACCGGACGGAAAGCACAAAACGAGCATGAGCAACGTTTGCGGTAATACAAATCACATTAAAGCGACGAGGCGTTGCTTTGTTGCTGGAACGAACGTGTTGTCCCATTTCGGTTTCCTTTGCGGCCGAGACCTGTTGCAGCCCATTGGCGAAAGTGTCTTACCCTTTTACATGCCGTCGCCCGCAAGCAGCTGTCTTGGAATACGGTGAATACGTTCAGGCCAGACAATTGACGTTGGGCTTGATCCAATGTCTCTGAAGAATGAAACAAATTCTTATTCATTTGCTCGCAGCGAGTTTTTTTTTGTTTTTTTTTTTTCTCTGCTTGGCAGTTGTTGTGGAAGATTCGATGCTGTAACAGTCGGCGAGCCTCGCTAAATCTGATTGGGCAGGCCGCGTCCCCGCTGAATTGGCAGGTGCCTAGTGCCATAATGCAAGTTACCCGGAGATACGGGGCCTAAGCAAGCGCTGAGCGCCTCTAACTCCGCTACTGCGTTAGGGGGCACACAGGCCCTGGCTGTACTGATAGTCGCAGCTGATGACGCCAGCGAGACAGTCATCGTATGCAATAGTAATACGCAGCCCAAATTCCCCCCGAAGGCCGCGTCGCAAGTCAGCAGCGGCCTGATTGCTCTTGGCTGTTTCGTTCCACAGGTTCATTACTTATTCAAGACGGAACCTCGGGCCTGCTGGCTAGCCCGGATCCAGGCAGATTTACGGCCATGGCGAGAGGGAAGAAAGTCAAAAGAGAAGAAAAAGAAAAGAAAAAAGCAAGCAAAAAGAAACAAACAACCAGACAAGGATCAAAAAAGAGGAATTCAATTGTCTTATATTTTATTCTTGGCTCACAGGCCGTGTTGGTTTCAGCCGAGCGAGAACTTCCTCCGCGAGTTTTGTGTATAAAAGTTTTGCCTCGTCCAAAACTCCGCTTTATTTCTATTTGATATCCCCCTCCTCTTCTCCCCCCTGAGTCCCGACGCCGTTCGGTTTGTTATTTTGTCCTCGTCGTATCGTTTTCAAAGCGTTCTCCTCGCCTACAAGCTCGCTACGTCTACCGTCTGAACAGTCTATATCCTTTTCCTTCTCGTTCTCGTTCTCGTTCTTCTTCTTCTTCTCCTTCTCTGCCATGGCCGAACACAACGGCGGAAGTCTGAAAGCAGACCATCTCTGCGTGCTTGTCCACGGGGTGCGTTTGTCAGCTGCCTTTCCCTTTGTTTGTTTTTTCGCCGCGGCGTGTGTGCCGAGCTGCTAACATATATATGCACCGTGTCAGCTCTGGGGCAAACCAGGCCATATGGGCTCTATTGCCGCGGCCTTGCGGGACGAGTTTTCCGAGGACCGGCTGCATCTGCTCGTCGCCGAGAGCAACAGCGGCTACTTCACGTACGACGGCATCGAGACGGGCGGCGAGCGCGTCTGCATCGAAATCGAAAATGCACTGGCCGCCGTCGAGGCCCGGGGCGGACACATTGCCCGCATCAGCGTCATCGGCTACTCTCTCGGCGGGCTGGTTGCCCGGTACGCCGTGGGCCTGTTGCACGCCAAGGGTGTTCTCGACAAGCTGGAATGCATGGTACGTTTGCATGGTCAAATCCAGGCGGAGGAAAACAACCACCACACCCAACAATAGAACTAACGTAAGGAACCATGACGCCCAGAACTTCACGGCCTTTGCTAGCCCGTTCCTCGGCGCGCGGTCTCCCCTGCGCGGCTTCACAAACACCTTTTTCAACGTGATGGGTGCCCGCACCTTGAGCATGTCGGGCCGCCAGCTCTTCGGCATCGACAAGTTCCGCGACACCGGCCGCCCGCTGCTTGCCGTCCTGGCCGACCCGGACTCTGTCTTCATGGCCGGCCTGGCGCGCTTCCGCCGCCGCACGCTCTACGCCAACATTGTCAACGACCGCACCGCCGTCCACTACACGACCGCCGTGTCCAAGACAGACCCCTACGGGGCCTGTTTGGCCGAGGGCGGCGATCTCGAAGACCTGCCGCTGAACTTTGTGCCTGGCTACGGCGACGTCGTCCTGGACCCCGACACGCCCATCAGCGCCTTGCCCGCTTCGGCGTCCTCTGCGTCGTTGTCGTCTTCGTTGTCTTCGTCGTCTTCTTCCTCCGGCCTGCCGGCTGGCACGAAAGTCGGCAGCAGCAAGGGGCCGATGTCGGTGGAAAAGGCCCTGCGCGTCTTCATGGCCAAACCGTGGTCCAAAGAGGCCCGCACGGCGCTGCTGGACGTTGCGCCCATCTTTGTGTTTGTGTGTCTGTTGCCCGTGGGCGTGACCGTGTACCTCATCCACGCCGTCTACCAATCCTTCAAAAGCAGCCGCCGGCGGCAGCTGCACGAGGGCGGCCTGGCGGGGATCGACTACGAAACGTTCCGCGTGCTGCCGCTGTGGATGAAGGGCCTGCGCGGGGCCGTCGAGGACGCCTACACCAACATCAACAGCGCGCACGACCCCGAGTTTCTGACCGACGAAGACGCCGCAGCGCTCGACGACACCGGATCGTCGGAGTCGGACGAGAGCGGGTCCATCGCCCAGGCCCATGCCGCGGAGAGCAACCAAGGAGGCAGCAACGGCTACCAGCAGACGACGACCACCGCGCAGCAACAACAACAACAAGAACAACGGCAAGAGAAGCCGGCGCATGGTTCACATGACGCACAAGACGCAGACCGCCCGCACGGCAAAATCCTGGCCTTGTCGCCCGAGCAGCTTGCCATGATCGATGCCCTCGACGCGCTGGGCTGGCGGAAGTACCCGGTCTGGATTCACAACGTGCGCCACAGCCACGCGGCCATTATTGTCCGCCACGAGTCGCCGCGCTTTGACGAGGGTAAACTGGTGCTCCGGCACTTTGTCAAAGAGGAGTTTTTGATTGCGTAGACCGGGGGGAAGACCATGGCCTAACGTTGGCCGAATTTTGCTGCCACATTTTCTCACTTTTTTTACTTTGACCTAGATCTTTGTGCGGGTTTCTGGCTCGGATCTGACTTTAAATGGCGTTGCGGAGCGAAGTGAGACAGTTATGTAATACAGAGTCATTTTTAGAATAATATAATATTAGACAATTGTTCCTCCTTTTGATGTGCAAATTGACGAGCGATTCGGATACGTGCGTGAGCAACACCAACCAAAGCGTGCCACCAGCCTCGCGTCAGCTCAAGGCACACGATAAAAATTGATGACTAATCTCACCAATGGAATTCCGCTGAAAATCAAGGTTGGACCAATCAAAACGCTGCGCCCACCAAAAAGGGCGGAGCCTTATCCGGCGCTGCATCTCATCGTCAGATACAGGCTGGCGATGACGTCTCATCAACAGCAGGTGACGACCTCGTCTCCCAACCAACAACGCACACCGGCCTTGTATTTTTCTGTTCTGGTTTTCCCGCAGTTATATGGGTGTCGTGGGCTTTACGATCCCATCACGGCTTGTTGCACAGCTTCGTTCCGAGCGTTCAGCACCGTTGACTTTTATAGATTCTTCTTATTTCTTTCTTTTCTTTTTGTTCATGATTTTGTCTCACCGTTTTATATCGTTTTCCTGAGGTGGCCGCTAGAGGCGGGACGGGCTGCTCGTCGAATTGATGACGATGAGTGCGCCCCTGGGCATTCTCAAGCACATCCCTTGCCCCCAAGGCGACGCATGCACAGCGTACCGCTGCCTCTTTCGCCATGCGGGCGACGAGCAGCAATGGCCTCTTGCAACCGAGGCCGGCGGCGACCCGTCTGACGACCGCCACGTTCCGGGACCCGTGGTCGTCGAAACGGACCAACTGCGCCAGGCGACGACGCAATTGCGCCTAAGCGCTGGCCATACGGCAGGCAAGGCGCGGAAACGTGTCAAAACAACACACGGCGACGACGGCGACGACGACAACGACAACAACAACAACAACAACGACGGCGAAGTCAATGGCAATGACGACGTATACGACCCGGCGTCGCCCGCAGTCGTGTCGTCAGGCACTGCGGGCGCACAACCCCGAGTGGTGACGACACACGACCACGCGCCAGGGCACGGGTTTGTGTCATATAAGGTTCACCCCGACGGTCCCTCGCCACATTCCATCCACGCCGCAGAATCCACCCACAACAACCACCGCTTTTTCACCTCGCTCGAAGAAAACAAGCTCGCCAAGCCCATCTCGCCTCCACCGCTCAAACGCAAGAGCGGCGATCTATCGGCAGACAGCTCGCCCGGAACACCGTCGCCGGCCACCATGTCGGCGTCCACCGCAGCGATGTCGACCTGGTGGCGGTCGTCTTCAAACAGTCCGTCGCCGAAGCCAATCCCCGGCGCAGGCGTTGGCGTCTCCTGGTACCGGCCGCCAAAGCAAGGCAATACAGAGAGGCGGAGTAGTCGCCGGCTGTCTCCTCCTGCAGCGTCGCCAAAGACACCGGTGGCATCGACAGCTCTTCCCGCGTCCAAATCTCCGACTGCGGCTACGACAACTACTGCTGCTACTCCTCCTCCTCCGCCTACTATCAACAGCATCGCAACATCATCAGAAAGTAAACAACGACCGGCAGCTGCGGCGGCGAGAAAACCAGAGACGCTCAATCCACGCCATCTTCGAAAAGCGCCGTCGACACACGAGATTCGCTTCAAGCTGTTGAAAATGTTGCACGCAGAATTCGCCCGCCTCAACAGCGAGCTCCGTGCCAAGAGCGGCGTTGAAGACAAGGACCGCCTTCTTTTGTCCGACCAGCAGCTCGTCTGGATGGCGCTAGACATGGAAGAAACCTGTGCCGTCACGAAGCCCATCATCTACTCGAACACCATCAAACACCGGATCATGCATTACAAGCGGATGCTGGTGGACCAGTGGATCCGGGAGCGGACGGAAGCCGTGGAAAAGGAACAAAAGGAACAGCGCCGGCAGGAGCCTGCCGCAGACGAACCGCCCGACAAGGAGCAACAATCAGAAAAGAGCAGCACAAGCAGAAACAGCAAAAGTTCGTCTGCCGCCGCCGCCGTCGCACCACCGCCACCGCAGGAGCTGAAACCCGTGGACCTTTACTCGGGGCTGACGCTACCGCAAGAGGTGGCCTTTGTGAAAGAGCACCTTCTCACGCCGATCGACCGTTTGGCTGCGTACGGCTACGTTCCCAAGGTCCCGTCCGCGGCCGACATCCAAAAGGCCCGCGACGCCGAAGAGGTGTCCAAGGGCTGGGAAGTGTGCGAGCGCTGCGCCACACGGTTTCAAGTCTTTCCGGGTCGCCGCGAGTCGGACGGCGCCCTCGCTTCGGGCGGCACCTGCACGGCACACCCGGGCAAGATTGATTACGCCAGCAAGACGTACCGCTGCTGCGGCGAGAAACCCGGCGATTCGCGCGGCTGCACCACGTCCGACAGCCACGTGTTCAAGACCACCGACCCCAAACGCTTGGCGTCGCTGTGGAATTTCGCCAAAACGCCGCCCAACCCCAACGTGCCCGCCGACCGCGCCGTCAGCTTCGACTGCGAGATGGCCTACACCGTGTACGGCGTGGAAATGGTTCGCGTGACGGCCACGGCCTGGCCGCACGGCGAGCTGCTGCTGGACGTGCTGGTGCGTCCGATGGGCGAGATCATCGACCTCAACTCGCGCTACTCCGGCGTCTGGCCCCAGGACATTGCCAATGCGCAGCCTTTCTCGCCAACGGCAACGGCAACGGCAACGGAAACGACGAACACGACCAACGACGCAAAAGAACTGAGGCCTTTGCAGATTGTGTCGTCGCCCATTGTGGCCCGCGATCTGCTGTTTTTGCTCATCAGCCCGGAGACGCCGTTGATCGGCCACGGGCTCGAAAACGACCTCAACACGATGCGCATTGTGCATCCGACGTTGGTGGACACGGTGCTGCTGTTCCCCACGCGCAAGGGCCTGCCTATGCGGTTTGGCCTCAGGACACTGGCCGAGAAGAAACTGGGCCGCCTGATCCAGGCAACCACGTCCAAGGACGGTGCGACGATCGGGCACGACAGCGCCGAAGACGCCCGCGCGGCTGGCGATCTGGTGCGGTTCAAGCTGAAAGAGGAATGGGCTGCCAAAAAGAGAGACGGTTGGGCGTTTGTTGACGGGGTTCTGAAGTCGCCTTAGATGCCGGCCAGCTTAGCACCGGGACACAAACAGATATCTAAAGACGAAACACAGTCTTAAGGGGGGCAATAGAATGGGGCCCATTCCGAAACGGATTAGTATAGCCACAAAAAACGGCTGCCTTGTTGTTTTTCCATAGTTTACATTTTATTTTCTTGTTCTTTTCTTGGAATTGAAGCGGGGAGTACAGGTCCTATGAGACATGCGTGCAGTACGTGTGCAAGTACGTGAACAGTAATACATGGTAAGATACAAGCAAGAGCATGCCAACACCAACCGAAAGAAACAAAAGAAAAGATCGAAGAACGCCAGTAGTGATTTTCCCATAGCCCCTCTCTCCCTCCAGCCCAAGGAATGGAGTTGCAGTTGTGTCGGTTGTGATCCCGACGCCCGTAATGCTGATATTAATCTGCCCCGTCAGCTTCCCTTTTCTTCTTGCCTTTCGCAAGAGGAAACTACCCACGACCTCCCCCTTTGGGTCCTCACTTTTCTTTCATCACGCCCGTCCCGCATTGAGCAAAATGTTGCTCCCGTTTTTGCCGCCCGGAATGTACGCCACGTTGGGGTTGGCCGCGAGCGTCTGCGCAATGTCCCGACTGGCCTCGATCTTGCGGATCTTCACCAGGCCGTCGCCGGACTTGGCAATCGCGCGGCTGATCGTGTCGGCGCTCTCGGCTTCGCCCTCGGCCCGGATGACGTTGGCCTGCCGCTCCTGCTCGGCCCGCTCCACAATGAACCGCGCCCGCTCGGCGTCCTGCTGCGCAATCTGCTTCTGCTCGACGGCCTTGGTAAACTCCTTGCCGAACGTCATGTGCGTAATGGACACGTCCTCGAGCGCAATGTTGAACTCGTGCGCGCGCTTGGTCAGGTCGGCGCGGATGCGCTGGGAGACGGCCTCGCGCTGCGTGATGAGCTCGGCGGCGTCAAACTGCGCCACGATGGCCTTGAGCACCTCGTTGCCGATCGAGGGCAGCACGCGCTCGTCGTAGTCCTGGCCGAGGTTCTGGTAGATCTTGGGCAGCGCCTGCACCTCGGGCCGGTGCAGCACGCGCAGCGTCAGGCTGACCATCTGCAGGTCCTTGCTGCCCGTGGTCGTGGCGATGTTGCGCGGCTTCGTGCGCACGTCAAAGATGATGCTGCGCTGCAGCCACGGCACGAGGAAATGCGTGCCCTCGCTGATGACCGTGTCCTTCACGCCAGACAGCCGGTCAAAGATGACGGCCCGCGAGCCGCCGCGCACGTCGTACAGGGATGCCTGCAAAATGGCGACACCCGCTGCTGCCGGGATGACCGACTTGTAGATGAGACCCAGGACGTTGGCCATGGCTATTATTTTCTAACAAATGTCTTTTTTTGAGTTTTTTTGCTCTCCTTTTCGCTTCGACGCCCGCTCGATTCAACGGCTGCGCGCTGTTGGAAGCTGTTCAGAATTGCACTTCAATCCGTCTGTTCCGTTGTGTAAGCTTCCGGGCGTAAGAAATAAAACGAACAAAACTTGTGGCCGCGCGGCTGTCGTCACTTTCGGCTCGTTGCTTCGAAGTGGTAGTGGTGGTGGTGGTGGCGGTGGTCGTCGTCGTCGTCGTAGCATCAGCGATTTTGCTGAGCACATATCCCCTCTCATGTTTAGAACGGACCCGGATTTTCCTCAGCTTCCGAAAATTATGCGCTAATCCTAACTAGGAAAAGCGCGCAATGGAGCAACCACCCGCCGCCAATTGACCATTCCGACAACTTCCATTCATCATCCAGAAATTCTCTCGCCATCGTCCCACGGCAGCAGCCATCACCACCTCGATCTCGACGCATCGCTCGGTTTACCGCCCGCCAACAATCTCGTCCCACCCTATTCAATTAAGTTTCGAGCTTCTTTCTGCAACATCTGCTTTCCTTCACAATGCGCCCCTCTCAGGCTCTCCGTAGCGGTGGCCCCAGCACGCCGCTCGGCCAGTACAACCAGTACGATTCTTTTTGCCAGCATTTTGTTGTTCCAAATAGATGTGTTGATTGCGTTGGCATTTCTGGTATTTTTTTACTGACTCAAATTTTTAGCTACATTGGGGACTGGGGAAACCTGGGTGAGTAGCTTTGCTTTGGACGCCCTTTGCTTTGCTCAGCATTGCCGCGTTTTGCGGTCCGGAAGAGTCGGAGAGGAACGGAAAAGTTGGCCGCTGTTTGTGGTTGAATCTCGGCATGTGGTGGACCGGGTCAATTTACGGTCTTATGGCGATGCTATGGTTTTGCGTGCGGCGACGAACGAATGCGAAGCGCGGCAATGTCGCCAACCGCCATTATCCACTTGCAACCGAAGAAAAGAAAGAGGAGATCTGGCCTGCTGACGTCTTCCTTTGCCAGGCCCCGACACCCAGAAGCAGCGTGGAATGGTGACGTTTGGCATTGCGCCGAACCGCCAAAACCCCTTTGCCGGCGCAGCCCACGACGCCATCTTCAACACCTGGCGGCGGTTTTCCCGACAGGTTCTTTACTGGGCACCGGTTGCCTTCGGTGGCTACTACGTCATAACCTGGGCAACGGAGCGGTTTGTTCCTTTTTTCCTTATATATATTGAAATACGCTCCAATTAGCGCACAGCAGCAACTGACACGTATCCTACGCACAGGAACCACTACCTCAACTCCAAGGCTGGCCGCGCTGAGTTTGGCGGCGAGGAGTAAATTACGTTTTCGCCGAAAGAGAAAGGCAATGGAAGAAAGGGTGCGCTTTGATGTTATGAAGCGTGGTCCGGGTTGAGCGAAACGTCCTGCATGTTGGCTTTATACAATGTACCATCACCGTCTCGCCGTCAGTTTCCAAGATTGTGCGATCTAGACAGTATACACTTTTTTTGTCACCACGTCGCTGTTCTCCATTCATCTGATGCAATGCATCTCGTTTTTAACAACAAGACCATGCTTATTTGAAGCCCGCAGAGATCATCATCGCATGATTATCTTGTTCTGCGTTGTTTTGGCCGAAAGACGATGATCTGCGCTTGATTTGCAGCAATACCAAATTGCCTCCAAACGGCGTTTTTCGAACCCGGTCTTTTTACCACGCCATCAATGGTTCTAAAAAATTGTTGAAAAAAAACTTACTATCTTTTCTAGCATTTGGAACACCTCCGGTGTCCTTCCACACGCTCCGTCACCGGTCGAGACGAAGCAGCGGCCGGACGATAGCACGTGACCTGAAAACTCGAATTCGGTCACGTGCGGAAGCCGCCACCAGAAGCGCCGAGGAGATTGCGAAACAGCCCCTGATTCGCAGATAGGGTGATTAGCGCAATGACAGACCCACTATTTTACATGGCCCGTGCGTTTTGAACGGAGGTATATAAAGGCCAGCATGTCCCTCTCCTTTTTCTTGATTTCCCTTCGCGCACGATTACTGACCCCCCCCCTTCTCATCAGCCACGAATTTTTTTTTGCGGCTCCCCATTTCTGTCGCAAAACCGGCTTCACATTCCAACCACAGCCTGGAATCCACTTCCATCCTATTTTCTTCTTTTTCGCAGGCACTCTCGCTTTTTAATTATTGCGATCGAGATACTGCTGTTTCATTCTTGCTTTTTATTTCTACGTTTCTTGTTTTTGTCTAGCGTTTGCCTTTTTTTCCTCTTCACAAAATCGCTGATCGTTTTGATCACTTTCCCTTCATTTTTATCCCTCCTTTTCATCAAAAGAACGAAAGGAAAATTACGAATTGCATCGCTTCAAACCGATTGCATTCGAACGAAGAATATCAAGAAAACAAAAAAAGGAGGATAGCTTTTGTCCTCGTCCCACCGGATCCATCCGTGATCGCAAAGTTTCCCCCCCTCAAGCTGTAGAGAGCGCCAGAAAATAGCAAGATTTTTTCTCTCCAGTCAAAAGAGATTCATCTCAAACTGCGCGCCGTCATCAACCGACCGCTCCCATCGTCCCTATCGGTTCATCGCACAGAAACGCACACCTGTCATCAGCCTTCGACGACGTCGCCGGCTGTTGTAAGTGTGTGGACTGGTCATCGTTTTTTGATGGATGTCTGATTGAGAAAGTGTCATACTGACATGCTTTGAACCCTCAACTAGGCTCTGTGCCCTGTTGTGATTTCTCTTCCTCTTCCTCCTTCTCTTTCACCTTTTCCTTGATCCTATTTCTACCTCTCAACTTCTCTCTCATTTTCGTTCTTTCTACTCTTTGAGGGCTCGATTTTGTGGACGACGAAAGTCAAGACGTTCTTCACAATGGCGTCCTCCGTCACTACTGTCGTGAACACTGCGGCGCCGGCACCAGGTCTGTACTCGCAGGCGTCGATGGACTCGCTCAACTCGCACCCTACCACGGCCACGCAAGCACGTGCCTTTACGGCACCGTCGTCGCTCTCGTTTCCGGGAGGAACCGAGAACATGCAGACGCCTCCGTCTGAAAAAGACGGCAGCATGGCCAACGGCGTTGCTGCCAAGGCTGGGTCTGCTACCCCGGCGCCGGGAACGGCTGCATCGGAGACAGCGGCTGCTTCGCAGGCGGCTACGGCAGTTGGAGTGAGCGGCATTGTGCCGACGTTGCAGTGAGTGTTTGCCCTCGTTGCTTTGTCCCAGTCTCTTTTCATTTTAAGAAATCGTTATATCTTTCGTAAAGAACATTGGTTCATATTTTTCTCTCGTAAAAAAGGAACATCGTGGCTACAGTCAATCTGGACTGCCGACTTGATCTGAAGACGATCGCGCTGCATGCTCGCAATGCAGAGTACAATCCGGTTCGTATAGCTCGAGCAACGCGCACACATTCTTGGCACTTCCCCCTTTTGGGGGGAGATTGCATGGGGAAGGGTGCATGTTTGCTGACCTTTGTCTCATCGGATTAGAAACGTTTTGCTGCTGTCATCATGCGCATTCGCGATCCGAAGACGACTGCTCTGATCTTTGCCTCGTAAGTATAGCCCATGTGGGGGATGTGGTCCAGTATCCTTCTTCATGAACAGCTTTGCCAACCTTTTTTAAATTACAGTGGCAAGATGGTTGTCACGGGCGCCAAGTCGGAAGATGACTCGAAGCTTGCGTCCCGCAAGTACGCGCGCATCATCCAAAAACTTGGTTTCAACGCCAAGTTCACGGACTTCAAGATTCAAAGTACGTTTTATGACTCCCTGCATAGTTTGACTCATCAATCGGGTTGAATTGCGTGAGAGCAGTCCGACTAACCCATCCGTCCAGACATTGTCGGCAGCTGCGACATCAAGTTTCCCATCCGTCTTGAAGGTCTGGCTTCGCGCCATCACAACTTCAGCTCGTACGAGCCTGGTACGTTTCTCTACCGTTATCTTGTGCCGTCGGATGGGGCCTGAACTTTGACTGACCCGTATCAAACAGAGCTTTTCCCTGGTCTGATCTACCGTATGATCAAGCCGAAGATTGTTTTGCTCATCTTCGTCAGCGGCAAAATCGTCCTCACGGGAGCCAAGGTTCGGGAGGAAATCTACACAGCCTTCGAGATGATCTACCCTGTGCTGCAAGGTATGTTGCGAACTGCGAACCTGCTCACGTCGACGGCACATCATGCCCTCTCGTCGGTTGTGGTCGGTCTGCTCCTAACTTTTGTCTTCCAGATTTCCGCAAGGTCTAAACCTTCCGTCGACCAGCCTGGCTTTCGGTGTCTCTACAACAGAGAAAGCTCGTGGTCGCTGTACTTTTAAATTAATTATCGTGCTTCGAGTTGGTCAACCGCCCGAATCAAGTGATCGTGGCCTTCGTCTCTTTGAGTGAACCCGTCCCGTCGCACCGTGGTGAAAATTTTCGGCTTGGCGGAATTGGTGTTCATCTCATCTGCATCTCTTTTGGCGTTACCGGAGGGGTGTTCGTTTTGCCTTTATCTACTGGTCCCCTTCCCTCATTTACGTTTCTCTCGTACAAAAAAGTCGGCGCGGAAAAAGGGTTTGATAAAATTGGATTTTATGGGCGCAAGCATTAGAATGTCCACGGGGAACTGGGGGGCGACATTGGATGGGATACAAGGCGGTCTTTGTTTTTCTCCTTTTTCTTGTTTCACGGCTTCCGTCTGGTTTCTTTTTTTCTTCGTTCTTCTCCGTTTTTTGTTGCTCGTTTTACGTCGTTTCTTTTTGTGTGTTCATTTTTTTTTCTCGCCTCGTCTGCCTGTGGTTTTTTTTTTCATCCACGACGCACCAAGTCATAGAGGATAGATCTCGATGGAGGAAGACCCTGGAGGTTGGTTTGGAGAGCGTGGAGGACATCGGGCACGGGCTCGGGCACGGGCACGCCCACAGTTACGTTGCGAGAGGCTAATAAGCAAAGGGTTCTCCTCTCGTGACAGCTGTTGACTCGAGGAGATGGAATACTCTCCTCACAAGGACGCGGATGTCAAAACGATACTCTCTGTCCTTGATGGTTTGAAGGTTGTTTTGGTCTCACCCAACTGTGGTCGACGGACGCAGACGTGACCATATGAACACTTATGATACCCTAAAGGACTTCAAAAAAACAATAAAATTGAAAAATCAAAAAAAAGAAAATGATGTTTGCATTGAAAAAGGAGAATAAAATGAGTGAACTTGATTGCACTTGACGAGCAATTGCCCATGACAGACTCTTACATTTCGGCTTTGATTCCGTTTGCTTTAAGTCTAAACAAGAATGGCCGTCTTTGTGGCTTCAGCCGTGAGATACAGTGTACAACACAGGGCTTTTAGCACTATAGACATCAGAGAATGTTGTGGAAGATGTCATCCAAATTAGTGAGAACTTAGCTGATAAAGTTCAAACTCATCCTCGTCGACCAACAAGTATTCTAATTTCATCTCATATTTCCGCATCATCAACTAATTCATCATTTTCATCAACTGTTGTGAACCTCTTACACTTGCTTTCAGACTGCATTCCAAGCTGTCCACATCACTCATCTGCATCAACGACTCTCTGGCCACCATCCTGCCGCTTCAGCATAGCCGACAGAGTGATGACTAACCCAACCAATCCTACGAGCGGCGGACGCCCTGCTCACGATCGCCAGGAACGTAGCCACACCAAATCGACCGTGGAACAAGGCCGGATGCGAGATGATCCCCTTTTCTTTTTCAAACCAAATGAAGCGTACGGGGAGTTTTGCCAGTGGTATCCGTCGACCTTTACCGTGAGCAAACAGGAGATGAGCCGTCTCGTAGGACACGCCCTCGACGAGGACGATCCCCACGGCTGGCAGCCCATCTACTTCAAGTGCGCGGAGCAGTTCATGATGTACTGCAAAGCCGGCCGGTTTCGCGACACCGAAACACAGCACCGCATTCTCGCCACGCACGACCCCAAGGAGCAAAAGCGGCTCGGCCGGCTGACCCGGGGGCTGGAGGCCGCCAGCTGGGACGCGATCAAGAGCGACGTCGTCGTGGCCGGGAATCTGGCCAAGTTCGGCCAGAACCCGCACCTGAAGAGCATCTTGCTCGCCACCGGCGACCGGCTGCTGGCCGAGGCAGCGTCGCAAGACCGCGTCTGGGGCATCGGTTTTACGGCCGACGAGGCGGCGCGGCTCCCGAGCCGGGAGCGCTGGGGCGAGAACCGGCTGGGCAAGGCCCTCATGGAGGTGCGGGCGCGCCTGCGGAAAGAGGAAGAAAGCGCGGTGGACTGAAAGCACGCAACAAATGGCATACTGGGCGCCACGTGGATTTGATCCCAGGGCTGCTGCTTCTTACCAGTTCTCGGCTACAGTTCTCGGCTATTCTTATCCCAGGATGTTTCATGCTGAGGATCGTGCGTCAATCTCTCACGAGTTGCGATCAAAATTAAATGTATATCTATATTTTTGTATACCATTTCCATACACCGCAAGTAATAGCTACTGATGTTCCTGGTCTTTCTCATATAGAAGCCATTGCCTGAGTAATGCAAAAATTGTCATCTGTAAATGACATTACGTAAGAGCACGGCCTATTTCATATGACCAGGGGAGCCGAAGCCAACCACATTACTGCTAAGTGATGCATGCACAGTGTCGAATACAGTGCGCAACGGTATATATCACGGACCAAGCTAGATTAATATTTTTACCTTTTTTTTCCCTTTATCTCGCTTATCGCAAAAAAAAAAGAGGAAAATTAACCTCGCAGCTTTTTCTTTGGTTCGTAAAGCAGTTATACGCAGTATTCCACCTCTCTACAAAGCCGGCACCTCTCATTACCGACGAGCATATCCTTCAAGCTTAGCTTGCACTCAGAGCCGACAAACCTTGATTGACCCTTCAACGACCCAAAGTGAGAAAAGAAAAGAGAAACAAAAGCAACAAGGCCTTCACCGAAATCAATCAAGAAATCGACATTCTCCCAACAACAACGAAATGGCTGCCAATCAAGAGGGGGGCGTGGCGTTGGTAAGCAAGGCCGACAAGAGGGAGGCAAAGAAGGAGGCCAAGAAAGACAAGAAAGACAAGAAGGAGCACAAGGACAAGAAAGAGAAGAAGGAGAAGAAGCAGTCGGACACGGAAGGCGTGCACAAGAGCACGGAGAAGAAGGAGAAAAAGGAGAAGAAAGAGAAGAAGCCGACGGCGGAACAGCTGGAGCATGCCCTCGACGCGCACCTCCAAGCGGCGGTGGCCGAGGAAGCCGCCGGCGACAGCACCATGACCGACGCCGCCCCGACCGCGGTGGCCAAGAAGCCCCGGGCGGCCAAGCCCGTGATCCGTGGCGCGCTCGTCGAGTTCGCCCGTCCGTTGGCCGCGGACAAGTACCAGAAGAAGGTGTTCAAGGTGGTGAAGCGGGGTATGTTTTTTTTTCTTTTTTTTTTTTTTGTTCGTTTCTGTTTTACTTGCATTCTTTAGCCCCTTTGCTAACCAAACATCCTGTGCAGCGGCCCAGCAACAAGCCCTTCTCCGCGGCGTCAAGGAGGTCAACAAGGCCCTGCGCAAGGCGCTGACCAACAACGGTGTGACCGCGGTCCCCGGCATCGTCGTGATTGCCGGCGACGTCAACCCGGCCGAGGTGATCATGCACCTGCCGCTGTCGTGCGAGGACGTCAACGCGCCGTACGTGTTTGTGGCGTCGCGCGGCGAGCTGGGGCAGGCGGCGCGGACGAAGCGGCCGACGTCGGTGGTCATGATCAAGGCGGAGGGGCGGACGAAGAAGGGGGCGGCGGCGGCCAGCACGACGACGCCGAAAAAGATCAAGGCGGAGGGTGCCGACGGGGACGAGGAGGAGGAGGACAGCAGCACCTACGCGGAGGCATACCAGGAGCTGGTGAAGGTGGTGCAGAAAGAGTACACCAAGCAGATGAAGGGGATCATTTAAATGGCGACAAAAAGGAAAAAAGGGGACGGGGGGAGCTATATCGTTGGGATGTTGTTTTCTCGGGCTTCTGTCCTATTGCGTTCCTTCGAGGACCGAGAAAAAAATGATGGAGAAGGGTTTCAACGAATATTGGCACATACGTTTTTCCTACGGACCGCGGGACGTTTTCCGCAGGGGGGTTGTTGTCTGATGTGTGAAAGGGGGTGGTTTCGACTTTTTGTCTTTTCTGTCTTCTTGGTTCTGTTGCTTTATTTTGACGGCGTCAATGGCACCACGGGGTATCGAATTGTTTTGCTATTGGTTTTCTACCTGTCACAAAAAATAATCATTATAAAAAATGCACAAGTGGTTGAAAAATCGAGACTGTTCATTAGACGGAAGCCGAATACCAATCGACAATGAGTCAGTCCAGCCATAAATAATGATACGACGGCGCTCATACCAGGCTGTATGAGCCCCAAGCACCCCAAACAAACATATCACAGTCTCGTTGGCAGGAAAATGCTACGTATTTACAAACATATGACAACACAATGGACATTTTTCATATGTGTAAATGGTATTGAAGATGGTACAGATACGGAATAGCACGAATATATATTCAAATGAGGAACATGATGTCCCATGTCTTGTCTGGGTTCTCCCGTGCCAAAACGCCCCCCTTCATTTCAATCACCTGAAGAAGCTATTTGAAAAAGGTAAGTGATCGGCCGTTCCTGGTTTTATTCCGGGGCAGTGTCCCCTTTCCTTTACTGGAACGGGTTTGTCCGCGTCCCCCACCAGGTCAAAAACGTGGCCAGGCCGACGGTCTCGACCAGCTTGGCGGCCACGCTGGCCACGACCGTGTCCCACGGCCGCTTCTCGGTCAGGATCTCGGCGAGGTACTGCGGCGCGCTGGTGGCCAGGAAGACCAAGGTGCCCAGGTAGGCGGCGCCCTTGTACGAGAGCGTGGCGGTGGCGTTGAGGAGGGCGCCGACGCCGTAGCTCTGCAGGCCCGAGCCGACAAAGGTGGTGCCCCAGGCGACGGCGGCGGAGGTGGCCTGCTTGGAGCGGGCAAACTCCTCGGCGCTGTGCGACTCCTTCGCGCGGCGGTAGGCCTCGCCAAAGATGGGTTGCAGGACTGGGGGGGCGGGGGGTCCGGGTGGTTAGTTTTTGAATTTGTATTAAGGGCAGCCAGTAAAAAAAAAAAAAAGAGAGAACAAAACCTACGGACGAGCTCGGCGCTTTGGCAGAAAACGGTGCCAACGGCAATGGCCGAAGGCTTAACAGAGGGCAGGTCTAACGAGGACAGTTAGAACAAGATTTGATTCACAACGCCATCATATATTCCGGCAAGGGACGGCATTTGAGAAATTGGACAAGGAACAGCAACAAGACTTACACTGCAAAGACATCGTGAAACAAAAGAAGACGACGGGTTTTTGATGTGTTCTGTTGACGAGATATCTGCTCTATTTGTCGTGATGCTGGTTAGAAAGATTGGCCAGATTCAAAGTTGAATGTATGAAATTGGGGGAGAAGTCGGAAACGAAGCAAGGGAGACAGACACAGAGGTAGTCCGAGATAAGAATGGAATTGTCTGGACAAGAAAACAGAAACCAAGACACACAAAAACAACTTACAAGAGAATCTGGATTTGTTGGATGAATGGACAAAAACTTCCTTGGATGCGGGATGATCAGAAAAGAATTGGAGGATTGGAAAAGAAAAAGAAGGAAAGGAAGCGAGAGGAAAAGAGAGGACGGGCAGAAAGGGTGGAAGTAGTTCTGGTTAAGAATCAATTGGGGGGGGGACCACGCCCGGAAACGAAAAGAATGCAACGAAAGTACCCTTTTTCGCCTTTGGCATTCTCCGCCTCGAAGCTGGCGTTGCTGTCGTCATTTCGGCTGGTTCGCGCTTCCACCCCTCCTCTTCTAAGACGGATACAAACCAGCTGTCTAAGCCTAGACCGTACGTACACTGAGGAGGGGGGGGGCGTGTTCGCGGTTGCCCTCTGGAAAGTAGTACATTGCCCCCTTTGTCCCTTTCGTCACTCCATCGTGATGATGTCATACCACTTTTGTAGTTCGCAGCTTCCGGGACGCCGCTCCACAGCCAAAAGGCGCGACCAAGTATCGCCGTACTTAGTACAGCGTACGAGAGTCGTACTGGGACAAACCTTCTTTTCTTAAGCCGCAACAGGCAAGGATCGACACGAGAAAGGGCTATCGAATAGCAAACAGAAAAAAACCAAAGGAAAAAGCAAAAAAGCCGCCGACAGCAAGTGAGTGACTAGGGAAGAAGAGTAAAGCCACAGGAGGGCCGAAGGGAGACAACAACCGAGACATAGCACCAATGCGGCCAGCTGTCCTTGGAAATACGTACAAAGTATCGGCTTCCATCGTTCCCGGTACATGGGACGTTTTGGGACTTCGATTGCATAAAGTTCCTGCGTTGAGGGCCAGCAGCCCGCCCAGCCAGAAAACCACCAAACATGCTTTTTGGTGTTCTTTTCTTCCCATGAACGAGTAGCAAAACCACTGTGTATTCCCGGATCGTTTTAAATGCTTCCAATGGCCCCCCAAACCCGTATTGGTTCCCCGCTGTTCGTTTCTTTCTTTCTTTCTTTCTTTTTCGTACAACAACGATATACGGAGAATGTCATGCCCGCCCTCCACGCCTTCAAGGACAAATCCCCATTTTCTTTACAGTTTTCTTCGTGCGAAAGAGAGCCGCCGACGTGTTGACCGTAATGCAGAAAACCCAGAAAAAAATACATCGTCGTAACCGGTGC
The DNA here is from genome assembly GCA_002778095.1 of Fragosphaeria purpurea. NCBI lineage: Eukaryota > Fungi > Ascomycota > Sordariomycetes > Ophiostomatales > Ophiostomataceae > Fragosphaeria > Fragosphaeria purpurea. Next base: position 1,550,869 of record PCDL01000011.1, read on the forward strand.
CGCCAGCGTGATGCAGCACCTTAGCAATGCGAGGCCAGCGTGCTTGCAAAATACATTGTTTTTTTTTTTTTTTTGGTCTCGGACGCGTTTTCCGTCGTCGTGCCTTGTTTCCTTCCCCTGCGTTGATATCGTCACCCGTTCCGTTTGCGCGCCCGCGCTGGTTTTCATGCCATATGGCGGCCGTCTTCGCCGCCACGCAGAGCCAGCAGAGCCCGCACGTCCGAGACGTACTGAAGACCCTCCAGCAGCGGTACCAGATGCAGCAGGTCGTTGTCGGTGTGGTCACTGATCCAGCCCTGGATGGGAATGGCGTTGTCTGTAGAATGCGTATTAGGCCAAGACACTTGGGCAAAAAATACTTGCAGGGATCTGCCGGCAAAAAAGGACAGCAAGATAGAATATGTACCTTGGTGGAACATGTAGCTCAGCGGGCTGTTGTCCAGAATCATCACCTTGCTGAGGTCGGGCTCGACGGCGCTTAGGTCTTTGATGAATGCACCGTGCCGGTAGGTGCAGTGCTGGCGATAATACCGCGCCGAGAAATACTTACGCTCCGACTCGAGCCAATCAATGACGGGGTCGGCATACTCCTGCACCGAAGCAGTGAAGACTACCAAGTTGTACCACTTGCAAACCTAGTCAAAGCATACTTGTTAGCTCCATGACTGCGAAAGAGGAAAAGAAAATGAGAAAAGCCAACACAAAACGAAAAGTGGAAAGTGACTCTTTTTCTCACCCGGCGCAGAAACTCGTCGCAGTACGGCCGCTTGTGCACGTAGTAGAGAATGGGATGCTGCGGCCCAATACTAGGTTGCCCGCCCATGCCCACGAATGTTGTGTTTAGGCGCACCTCCACCATGTGCCCCGTGCTCATGCGGCCGCCCTTGGACATGCTGTGGATGAGCGTTTCGTCTAGGTCCAGAATCAGCGTCTTCTGCTGTGTCCGGTCGACAAAATCAAAATTGAGAAACGACGGCTGCCGTCGCGGTATGAGCGGCCGCGGCGGAGCCGGCGTCCGTGGGTATTTGGTCAACGCGCCCGCCGGCGACGTGGGCGACTTCAGCTGGGCAGAGATGTCCTTGGTGATGCCGTCTCCGCCGTCACTCCCGGCATAACCCTCACCACTACCACTGCTACCACCACCACTGCGCAAGGACGCCGCAGACGAAGAGGACTGCCCTTTACGGTGCTTCCGCTGCCGCAGGCTGTCGTCGTTGACTTTTATCCGGACAGATCGCCGGTTGCTTGTGGCACCACCAGCACCGGCGCTGTTGGCCATGCCGTCATCACTGGAACGGCTTCCGGTCGTGCCTCGCCTGCTTGCGGTGCTGCCGGGTTTCCTTGTCGGCGCGCCCTTCCGATCAAAATCCGACTCGGATTCGGACGATACGGCGTACGACGAGCCGATGGGTGCCGAAGATGCTACCGAAAACGGCCGGCTGCTCCTCGGCCCAGAGCTTGCAGCGACGTCGCTGTTGGCTTCTGCGGACAGCCGCCTCTTTTCGTCGTCACCGGAAGACCCCTCCAGCTGGTCCTCCAGGGCCGCAGCGGAGGCCTTCTTGCGGGGACCCATCGGCGCGTGGCGGGCGCGTCCAAATAGCAGCTTGAACTGGCGTAGTGGTGCAAACGCGCCCTGCTCGTCGTATAGACAGGCGATCAAGTACACACCGGGAGCCGCGAGCGTCTGCAGGAACCAGTGAATCGAGTTCCACACGGTGACGGCGATGCGCTTTGGCAATACCCGCCACTTCGACGGCTTCATCCCCCCCGCACCCGTGCTGTCCTCGTTCGTGTCCTTTTGTGCAAGCAAGGGTGTGGTTTCGTCAGCGACGCTCGCCATGGGAGGGCTGTCGCTGGTGCGGCCGCCGGTGCGGCCGCCGCCGTATCGGTCACCGAAGTACGAGTTGGTGTCGCCGCCGCTGCCGCTACTGCTACTGCTACTGTTGTTCCTATCACCGGCAGAAGACAGCTCGTAGAACGGAAAGGACGCGACCGTCGATTCTTGCCTCTTCTCCTCGGTTGTCAATGTGCTGCTGCCGCTGTTGCTGTTGATACTGGTGCTGCCGCTTCCGCTACCTCCTTTCCCTTCTTCCTCGGGCACGACGGCTAAACCAAGGGCGCTGATGGAGTTGGACCGCGACGGGGTAGAACCGCCTGTGGGAGACACGTGCGACGACAGTATGTTGATTGAATTCATCATTCAGCCGTCGGTACGCCGCTATAACCAAAGGGCCGCCATGAACAAAGAATGCGAGCGTGAGACACAGGAGGGGAACGGAGGAGTTGTCGGACAAAACCCAAAATGTGACGTTTGTCGAGTTCGGTTGCGCTGGGTATGGGCGGCCGGGAAAGCCTCGTCGAAGATGCCGTGCCAACAGCCAACGGATTCGCCGGAAATGTAAAGAGTCCTCTTACTCGACTCAAAATAACTCGATCGGCGATGTTTGCTGTCGTCGTTTGGGTCGGGCGCACCGAAGCCAAGAGCAAAGCAAGAAAGGAAACAAAACGGTTTCGCAACGACTTCGAGTAGAGATGCTAGGTGGGACAGTCACAATCGGGCGCGCTGGATTCAAAACGAGTGACAGTCGAAGAACGACAAGGATGGGGGGTGATTGGGTGTCTTTTTCCCGGAAAGGTTGGGGGAAGAAAGAAGGAGATGAAGAACGAGGTCCAAGACAAGAGGCGACTTGGGCGACAACGAAAGCGAGAAACCCAAAGAGACGTGAAATGATGACTACCCCTAAAATGAAGAAAGTAGGGGAGGAACAGAATGGCGACAGACGGACGTGGACGTGCCGCAGTGTGTCGCTGGCGAGGAGGGGAGGATTGTCCGGCCGGCGATGATGAGGCGGGAAAAGTGGGAGGGAAAAGGTCGAGAGTCGGTCGTGTAATGCAATGTTCGGGAGAAATACTCCGCCGGATACGAAAAGGAAGCAGAAAATGTGGGAAAGCAGGGAAAAAGGGCAGGAGCGAAGGGGGCGAAGGAAGACACGAGTCACCCGTTGACACCTGCCGGTTTTCTGTTTGGGCGGGAAAAGAGGTGGCACTGAGATTCGCTAGCAGACCCGTTTTGGGGGGTGAGGGGGGGAGGTTTACTTCAGTGGCTAGCTAGACCAGTGGTAGCCTTGAGGGGGAACCACCGAGGACCCAACCGTTTTCGCTGTCCCCAGCAAATCTTTCCTTCCTCCCCAGTGGCTTTTGCTGACGGAAGAAACGGCGACGCCGCCCTCTTGTCACAGAAACGGTGGGCGGTCCCGTGCCCTTTTCCCACCCAGCTTGGCGCGGCAAACGATTGTAATTGTAAGATATTCTACGTGCAAAATAAAAAAACAAAAAAAAACGGTGAGCATGCACCACGTTGATCACACGGAAATGCATTTTCGAGGCAAAATGGGACCGTTTTGTTGTCCAACCCCCGTTACTATCTATGCAGTGCAGCCGCTGCGAGAGACAGAAAAGAAGACCCTCCCCCGTTTTGGCCGCCAAGGGGTCGGCCCCCTTTAAGAATAAGCAACACGAGACTCCTGCCCACGTGGGTTGTGTCGGCTCTCGGTTTGCTCTGTTTTTGCATCCGTCGAGTTGTGAAAGCAGCGAGTGGTTGGTCTTGCTGCCGCCGCTGGCGACGATGGACCGGGAATTCGTCGAAGCGAGCTCGGCGGATGGGACGCAGCTCGTGTGTCCCTTTGTTGTAACGGGGACGTCAGTTGCGTTGTATACGCTCAAAGACATTGTAAGACGTTGTTCACGTCAAGGGTTGTTCGCCAATGGCAGTTGCCGGTCGTTTTGCTCGCTCGCTGAGCCGAGGATATGGAAAGCTCAGCACGTGTGTAGTTCTGCTTAGCCTTGTGTTATATGTATTACCTGTGCTAGCCCACGTGGGCCGTTTGTCGCCCGTTGTAAGGCTGACACCAGCTCCTTACTGTATGTGTACGGAGCAGTTACTGCTGGTTACCATGGTGTTGGCAATGGAGTTGAAAAGTCAAGAAAGCGACACGAGAGGGTATCGACATAAAATTCAGCTACGTCATCGGCTGCTAACACAAAAGAAAGGTTGAGGTGAGTGGAAGGGGCCGTCACAAACATTCGTGTACATAGGGATTGTATAGTGGTAGAAATTATCGTGGCCATCGTTTAGAGGTTTGATGTGGAGGTTGACAATACAATATACTAGAATATACAAAAAAAAGGTAATAAAGGAGGGGGAAAGAGTTCGTTGTCGTTCTGCCTCCCCCTTGACCAAAACAGCCACTTGCACCAGCAGCGTCTGTCCAAACCCTTCTCAGAAATCGCTCCAGCAGCTATACATGTACTTCTTTCCAATTGATCTCCCCTTTTTGTGTCTCGTGCTCGCATTCAGAGTTGTACAGAAAAAGCGCAATACCACCCAGACGAGAATGCGTTCGCAAGAGTCAACGAATTGCAAAAGCCTAGGGAGGAAAGGGTGTGTGGAATATTTTATATAAAAAGGAGGAGAAAAAAAAGCAGGGTCGCTGAAGGCTGAAAACACGAACATCACATCCCACTAAGGACGAAAACCCATGCATAAACCAGAATCTGTCACACAAAATTCCTACCGGTGTTCTGATCATATATGTGACATGGGCCCATAGGAGCAAGGAGAAAGGCAGAGTCGATTGCCGTTGAGAACAGGCCCTCTACTCCCTCCCCAGGAAAAACAAAACAGCACCAGAGAAAGAACGATGAAGAAGGTTGGATGGCCGAGCCTTTCTGTCACTCATTGCACGACGACGTGCTTAGAAGAAGAAGTATGCCAGCAAAAAGCAAATGAGGCACAACAAGGCCACCACACGAACTGGCACACCTTCCGTACCTTGCCGCGCGGTGGGTTTCAGCTGTGCTTGTGCTGCTGTGGTGTCCGACGGATGGGCAGCCTTTTCAGAAGTACCCGGGGTGGTTGTTGCTGCTGGCCCCTTCCGCTGCCGCAACCCGCCGTCCTTACGCAGCGAGGCCATCAGCGCTTCCGCTTCCGCCAGCCTGGCCGTCAATGCCGCGATCGTCGCGTCTTTGTCGTTCGCCGTGGTCGTCGTGATGCCAGAGGAGCGCGGAGTCGTACTCGGCGCGGCGGCGGCCGTGGAACCGGCGGATGACGACGACAAGCTTGCTGCCGATGGGATCGGCGCCGAGGAGCCGGAGCTCGTAACGTCCGGCTTTCGCGGCGAAAAGGGTTCCTCGGCGGCCACTACGCCGTTCGTCGTTGGCCTGGACACTTCGTGCGGAGACGCGTAGGCAGGTGGGGAAGCATCGAATGTGGTATCAAACTGACGAAGGCGAGAGAGGCAGGTGTTAGCAAACCGTCCCAATCTATCATATCGAAGAAGTACATATAAAAAGGGGCCCGAGGAGACGAACCCCGTTTGTCGTGCTCTGGCGAGCCGGCGTAATTGTCGGGGCGAGGGCATCCGGGTCTTCAGGAGGCAAAAAGCTGACTCGGATTTTCCGTTCTTCGACGGCGGTTTTCTCGACTCCGTCCCACTGTTGGTTGTTGCACCATGCAAAGGTTAGTAGAAATATCATAACGGGTGGCACCTTCGTGGTGGCCGCACAAGGCACGCGTGCATGGCAGCAGAAACGCACAATGTTTTGGATGCTCTGGAACTCCTTGTCGCCCGTGATAGGGACGGACTGCACTAGGAATTTATCTCGGCATTTGTAGTCGGCAGGCGGATCCTGCTTCATGGCTTGGAGGAGGACTAGAACAAGAAGACCGTTACGTCGATTAGACCATGGCGCGATGCAACCAGGAAAAGACAACCCGAAAAAAGAAAGAAAAGCGTACCGGTCACTTCAACCACGCGATCCGGCTCGATGCGACCAGAGTTCGGCCGGACACAATACCTAACGCGCACAAAGAAAGGGCCAGTTAGCGAAAAGATGGCCGTTCATTCATTCAAAGAAACGCGCAAAGCTGCGAACCCGCGATCAACACGTACTGCTTTGGCGCCGTGGTCTTGACTTTGAACGCGACTGGCATCGAATTTGGGTTTCGGATCCTCAGAACCTCGCCGACCTCCGCCGTGAACGGGCCTGGATAGAAACACAACGCCCCTTCTGTTAGTCCTCGCGGATTCTCCCAACAGGTTTTTCTTTCGTATAGCGTTCCCAAGACGATGCTCGCTTCACAAGCGCAAGGGAAGGGGAAGAACGAACGGCGGAAGCCAAGCTCTGTGGGCTCAATTTCGACGGACATGATGCTTGATGCTTGGCACGTGGCGGCGGTTTCTCTCGGGATGTCGATCTGGAAGCATAAAAGAAGGAGAAACGCGGCAGCAGCGGCGTAGGTATACGCGCGACGATTCAAGCGATACAAGCGCAATAAAAAGGGAATGAGTCGAGATCCTCTTCCAAAAAAAAGCTGAAAAAATAGGAAACAAAGAGGGGGCCACCAGTGAGAGTTGTAAAGGGAGATAGATAGGTGGGTGGTTTTTATTTTTGCCGTTTTCCGAGGATGCGATCGAAGGAACTGAAAAAAAAGGGATGTCGTCGGTGAGATCTTCGAATACACAAGCTGGTCAGGAGACAGTTAAAAAAAAAGAAGAAGAACCGAATACTACAAGAAGAATGCGCAAAAGAGGGAAGCGAAGCAAAAAAAAGAATCGTGACACAAAATTGCCAGCTGTCGAAGTTGAAGGCCGGATTGTGATCCCTTTTTGGGGGAGGGAGGGCCAAGTCAGAAGATCGAAGGCTACACTGTGTGGCTTGGTAATACGACATCATTGTATTCACGGGCTCTGGCTGGCTGGGTTTCAACTAAGCCACTGAAAACGGGTTACTGGCGGGCAAGGAAACCAATAAAAAGACGCGACACGCTTGCTCATAGGGGAAAGCAGAAGCGCCACTGATCAGAACAGACCTGCCAATCTGGCCCCAATTCCGCCATAGGGGAGGTCACTCTGTTACTGAGGGTGCGACGTGTGCTACATGCCCCGTAGCCTCCGCTAGAACGGTAGGCGGGCGGGGTTGCACCTTGCTACTATGAGCCTGGTTTCGATAAAGAATTCGTTGAAACACCCTCCCACAGAGGAATACATCGGTACGAGTATACTTGTGCTCTGTACTAAAGTAACGGCTGCCCCGCCTGCCAATTCACTGTATTACAGATGACGACCACGAGCTTCTACCTGGGGAAGGCTTTAAGCGACCATACTACGAGTTGTTAACGTCAACTATTCAATATTTTCTTGCAGCAACCAACGAACATTTCCCACACTGCCATTCTCAAGAGAAAGATTCTCTACCTTCCAAGTAAAATTACATTCTTTTTAAGCCTAAATTTTCCCTTCACCCCGTCCACCCTTCTTGTCAGCACGCACCGCCGAATCAAGCAACGTCTCGATCTTCTCACTGGGATAGATATCAGAACCACCGAACGACCTTTCACCCTCCTTCACGATGGCACAGTCGGATCTGGAGGTGCTGCTCGAAATGGGCTTCGACCGCGAACGAGCCGAGCTGGCCGTCAAGAAAACCGGCGGCTTGCAGGGGGCCTTGACCTGGCTGGAGGACAACCAAGATACCCCTCTGGAGAACCTGCTGGCGGCGGCCGCGACGGCGGGAAGCGGCAAAGCCGCCGCGAAAGACGCCGTAGACGGCGAGATGGACGACGACGAGGAAGGCGCCACGGCGGCCGCCATCAGCGCCCTGGAATCCAACCAGCAGGCCAAGTCGCTCCTGTGCAACGAGTGCGGCAAGAAGTTCCGCAGCCAGGCCACGGCCGAGTTCCACGCGTCCAAGTCGTAAGTGTCGGGGGTTTACGTTACGGAGAAGCGCCAGACGACCAAAAGGGCAGCAGGCTGCTCCGGATTTTGGTAACGAATGTCGTCCCATCTTTTCTTCTTTTTCTAACTCACCTAGTGGCCACACGGATTTTGCCGAATCGACCGAAGAAGTCGCGCCGCTGACCGAGGCTGAAAAGCAAGCACGGCTGGAGGAGCTACGGGAGAAGCTCAAGCAAAAGCGGGCCAACCAGGCAATACTGGACAAGGAAGAGGCCAAGAAGAACGAGGTTGGTGTTTTTTGTTGTTCTTTTCCACCGATACATAAACGTGTATGTGCTGAGAAAAAATACGTTTCTCACCGAACTTAGAAAATCCGCATGAAGTCCACCAAAGAAACACAAGACCTGAAGGAGGAGCTGCAACGCAAGGAGCAGATCAAGGAGGCGGCCAAAAAGCGCGCCGAAAAGCGCGAGGACCTCGAGGCCAAGAAGCGCATCCGGGCCCGGATCGAGGCCGACCGGGAAGAGCGCCGCCGGAAAGCGGAGGAGGCCAAGGCCGCACGCGAGGGCCGCGTTCCCAGCCCGGGCGCGCAGGCCGCCGCAGCAACCGCAGCGGGCGCGGCCGCCGCGGCGTCCTTGGCCGCCAGCGTGACGGCCTCGTCCTCGGCCTCGTCGTCCACGCAGGCCCGCCTGCGCCTGCAGTTGCCGACGGGCAACGTTCTCAAGACCTTTGAAGCCGACACCACGCTCTTCGAAGTGGCCCAGGCGCTCGAGGCCGACGACAGCTTCAAGGCAAGCCGGTTTGAGCTGACGTTTCCGCGCAAGGTCTTTGAGGGAGCCACGGACCTGAGCAAGACGCTCCGGGAGCTGGGGCTTGTACCCAGTGCTGTCTTACGGGTGCAGTAAAAGAAAAGAAACAGAGAAACAGAAAAAAACAAACAAACAAACAAGAGAAACAAACTGCGAACTGGGTGGGCAGGGTGGTTGGGGAGCGGCTGTAGAGGCGTTGAGGAGGTTTGTGGGTGCATTGGGTATGAAAAAAAGCCTTGTATTGACGTTGACGGAGTGAACGAACGTGACCACGAAAAAGGAGGTCTTTGATGAAAAAACAAAACAAAATAAGGCCACGTTAGATGGCCCTGGACGATTAAACACCAGTCACGAACTTCACAGTTAACATGCCCTGCGTGAAGGAAGTGCAGTCAAAAGGTTTGGAGAATTCCGTTCCGCCCATTGAGAACTCAAAACGCCCGTTTCCCAGCCTTATACCCCCCCTCGTTTCCGTTGCCGAAGCATGTATACAGCAAAGAGGCCAAGATACAGAAGTACACCCTATGTTTGCGCATGATTGGGCCTCCCGCTGGTTCGTCCCACAAACTCCCCTTTCGCAGAGTGAATCCGACGTTTGTGCTGAGATTTTTATGATTTTTTTATGAATTGTTTTTTGCAATTGGAGGTACATAAAAAAGTGACCCACGTCAAAACCCAAACAAAGCGCTTGACGTCCTTTCCGTCCTTCGCCCGCTCCAGTTCTATTTTTGATGTTCTTTGGCGAAAATCGTGGAAAAAGAAAAAGAAACAGTCGCTTAGTCGAACAGACCGAAGCCCATGTCGTCGTCGGACTCCTCCTTCTCTGCAGCGTTTGTTAGCCTCCTTCAATCTAAAACAAGGCACGTTGACCGAATACAACTCATTGTCGTCGTCGTCGTCGTCCTTATCATTATCAAATACGAAGGGCGCGTAAAACTTACCCTCCTCCTTGGCCTCCTCCTTCGTCTCCTCGGCGGCAGCCGCAGCGCCGCCGGCACCACCGGCAGCCGGGGCGGCAGCACCGCCGCCAGAGCCGACGTTGGACAGCAGGTCTTTCACATCCTTGCCCTCGAGCGCCTGAAAAAAGCACGCGTTGTCAGTTATGCCACACATTTCGTTCGAAACAACGACTACAAAGTGATCTCTTCCTCTTTCCCACGTCTGCGTCCACTTCCATAGCACCGCGGATCCCAGAGAAATCGTGCCGGGGTGTCTTCTTCTTGCTGCATCGAGTCGCGTACCTTGGCGAATAATTGGGCCCAGATGGGCTCAACATCCTGGACGTTGGCGGTCCGGATAAGGGTGTTGATCTTGTCGGCCTAGAAACACATGCAACGGTCAACATTCCGCTTCCACGTCCATCGCACCCCATCCCACAACACTGTCCATTTCCGATTTCGACCCAAAAACAAGTCTGATTTCTCCTTTTTGTTTCTTGTCGACTCAAGAAAACAACGGGACCGCATCTGCCAAGATGAACGCACCGTGATCTCGACGTTGTCGTCGGCCAGGATCAGCGCCGCGTAGGACGTTGCAAGCTCAGCAGTAGACATCTCGAAGGCTTGTTGCGAAACGGGCAAAAAAAACTCGTAAATGGAGGATCGGAGAGAGTGGTGTAGCAGTTTGCTGCGTGTGTTTGCGTTTTTATCGTCTCGCGGAAACCGACTGAAAGTTTTGGGAGCTGGGTTGCGGGTTTGGCTGGCACTTTGCGACCTAATTTTTTTTCGCTTTTCTCCGTTGCCCGCAAAAAAGAGGTCCCCACTATGGGAAAAAGGGCACGGGTTGTGTGCGGTGGGCGGAAAGCCCTTGTGGAGGGGCTGACCAATGAGCAGACGTACACGCTACGACCCATCGGAGGTGTGGATTGTGAGTTTTCTTGCTCGGAACCACGGAGAAACATAACACCTAGCAGCGGGTCTGACTAATAACTACTGATAAAGCGCGATAAGCCAAAGCCGGAGAAACCGCAGCCTCAACCCCTCCTTCCTCCATTTTCAGTTTCCCCTCCTGACAGCTGACGTCTTTCAGTTTCCACGGAGAACCGCTCTATATCATGAACTAGGCCCCATCGCCCTAACGTGACATAGCTACAAACAAAACGTAGATGCCCTGGCCTCGTGTAGATGCAGCAAAAAAAACGCAGCTCGTCCCGTGGCCCAATCGCATACAAGATCTCGCTTTCTGCCGGCTTTTGTTTTCTCTTGTTCCCTGCAGATACCAACTAGTTCGGTCTTACGTCGTGCCTTCCGTTTTTGCGATTCCGCAGTCGCTTCCGACCGACTGGGTTCGTCCGAGGATCGCACCTGCTGGAAGATCCCAATTGGCTCCGTCGCTATAGCCTTCCGTCGACGACGCACAACAATAAGCACCACCACGACCGCCACCACTGCCAATACCACCACCACCACTACCACCACTACAACCACCACCGGCGACAACACCCTCTTGGATTTGTCTGGAATTTCCACTTTTCGCCAAGACTGCTATAGAAAACGCTCACGCTCGGCATCTGTCGTTCGCTTGTCCGTCCGTCTTTTGAGTTTCTTTTCCCATTTTCGAATTCTTACAAATCGACCTCCTCCCTCCCCGATCCGCCGCTCTTGTCGCTCAACTTTATACGCGCGGTCGCAGGTCGTATTCTTCGCCTTTTGTTGCACCCGTTAGCCAGCGCTTTGTCTCCCTTGACAGAGGCCTGATACACGAAGAACGGATACACAATACCTCCGCTCTCTAAAGGCTCAACAGTCTTGGCGGTTTGTTGTTTGAATCGTTGCATTTTCTCTTTCTATCTTGCATTCCTTGCCTACCGAGGGCCCTCTCGCACCGATGGATACCCCGGCTATTCCGGCGCCGCGGGACGCACACGAGCGCGAGATCCTCGCCCACATCGAATCCATCCGCGATCGCCTTCTGCTTCTCAAGCAAGACCGCACGAGATACATACGGAGCCAGGATGTTCTCGAATTGTACGAGCAAACCATCGACCAGGTGCGCCAGTTGAGCCGGGTTCGAGAAGGGCGCCAAGGCGAGGAAAATCGATGTTTGTCTTCCTTAAAAATCTCAGCCTTTTTCCTTCTTTTTTCTTTTTTGCCTTCTTGCATCTTGCGGGCGCGAACTGACCAGACAAAAATAGTGGATAGAGTTCTTGAGAGCTGTTTTCAGCTCCTTTCTCTATTTTTCATGACCATCGGCCGCACGAGCGAGGCGCCTGCAGCGTATGCGCTGACGTCCACAATACGGCGCCTGCTCGACCATCTGACCGAAGCCAATCTGTTCTCGGCCAAGGATTTGGAGAGCCTCACCCACACGCTGGAAAAACTCTCGGGAATAGTCAACCACTCGGAATCCGCCAACTCGCCTTATCTGACCGAACTGCTCGCGCACCGCGTCGAGCTGTGCAACGCCTCTATCCAGAAGCTAAAGGAGAAGGTCGAGAAGCTGGAGGCGCCCCTGCCGGCAATCCACGAAAAACTCATTTCCATTTTGCGGGCCATGTCTCTTTGCAATACAAGACCCCGGGTTCGTAATTCTAGTGCAGCATTTATTTGGGCGGGTTTCTTTTTGGCTTGAATTTTAGAGTGAGCCGACTAACAGATTGGGATTCGTTCGGGATCCCCGCAGTTTTCTTTAACCGAAGTACGGAGACTGAAAGCGCAATTGAAGGAGATTGACGACCAGAAAGTGGATGGCAAGTTTTTGAACGACAAGGGCGAAGTCGCGGCCGGGAACGACGAGGTGTCCGACTTGCTGCGGCGGTGTTTGCTCTGGGCGGACATTGTGCTCGAACGGAAGGGCGTCATTCCCGAGGAATTCAAGCCTATGTATGACACGCTTGTCGGCATTCGGAACGAGCTCGAGAAGCTATCGGTCACCCAGGCGTGGTCCTTGCGCGAAACGGATCTGTACGATTTTCAGCGCCAGCTGGACAGATTCGACGAGGCCAGAGTAGACGGCAACTGGCTCGACGAGGAAGGAAAGCCAGCTGAGCTTTATGTGCAACGGGTGCGTGTTCCCGTGTTGTGTTCGCCACCACCGTACAAAAATCTACGTGCAGACTGAGACGCATTTTCTTCTTGGCTAACAAGCGTATTAGACATGTCTCTACCTCATCCGCCGAAGCTATGGCCTTGTATACTCTCTGATGATTTCGTCGGAGCCGGTATCGGAAGCACTGCTTCCCGTGTACAACCAGCTTCTCACGCTGAAGCGCTGCTTGTTGGAGGTGAAGGAGTCGGGAGGCGTTGCGTCCGCGCGGGAGCTGTACCCTTATAGCATGAAGGTGAGCTGATTATTCCCCCCCCCCTTTTTTTTTCTCACACGTTTAAATGCACGTCTGTGAGCGCCTTTTACATCCGTTGGCACTGGGACTAACCATGGCGTTACCAAAGCTCAACTCGATTGATAACATGAGAGTTGATGGCAAGTTCATGGTGGGAGACGACATCCCAGAGGGACAAGGGAGCGTTACGGAGCTTCTTTCCGAGTGCTTTGAGCTTAACTATGAGTTAAGACTAGCGGCCGAGGAAAAGACACCTGACATTGACGGTTGACGCGCCCAACCACTCTAGCTATACTAAAGTTTTCTTTTTTTTTCTTTTTTTTTTCTGGTTTTTTTGGTTTCTTGGTTTTTGGGGGGGTATAGACGCCGTATGTATTGGATTTTTGTTTGTTTATTTCGTTTCATGACTGTTGGCTTTGCACTACGTTACAGCACGCAGTTGTCTTCTCGTCCAAAGTTGTAATAACAAACCATCCAGTGGGTTACGTGGGAAATTGTCGGAAAGGTGTTTGGTTTAAACGGTTATTACGGCCGGGACGGCGTCGCAGACGTCTGCTCGCGTCGACAGCTGCCAGAAGGTAATTATATCATGTTTTGAATATACGAAGGTGGATTGAAAGACTGCAGAATGGTGGCATGGACGGTCAGCAAGTAGCTAATTTTTTTCAAACGTCCTGGACACGGCATTGCCTGGTGCACAAAACTAGAATGATGACGATGTGCATGGTATTTTCTGTGTGCATTTGGCATATCGAATTTGCTCTAGATATGGCTTGCAAATTGCCGCGTTTCTCTTTCTGGATGCTAGCCTTCGCCGTGCTGCCCGTGTACATTTGAAAATGTCTACGGGATGCGGATTGCGGTTTTCAAGGCCCAGATTTGTGCCTACCGCTTCGTGTTAGCAAATCCCAGCAAAGACAAAAACAAACGGCTTCACGACAAGACGTGCACGGAAAAAAGCAAAAAAACAAAGCACAAAGCAAGCCCCGGTCTCCCTCTGGCTTTGCCGCAAAACGTACCTTTGGCACATCCCATACGCCTTCTTTGGCGTACACGTCGCTTTCCAGGAAGGCGACCACGTCGGCCCGCGTCTCGGCCACTAGGATCAGCGTGCTGCCGGCGAACTTGAACGAGGTCGGATCGTTGGGGTCCGACGGTGCTTCGTCAAGAATGGCACCTGGGGTGTGTGAACGGTTAGGGGAGACCATGAAGCAGCACAATACACGGATGATCTTCCAAATTTATTTGTCTTACCACCAAACTTGAGGTTGCCGGTCTTTTTGACGGTCTCGAGGTTGGCAAAGTGCGTCCTTTACAAGAACCCCCCGGCAAAATCTCATGTTAGACTTTTATTTCTATTCGTTGTTTTTGTTCGTCTCCCATAGGTTAGACATACGGCCGGACCTGCAGGCGCTTGGCCAGCGTGTTGGGCACGTCCGGAACGACCACGAGCCATTCCGTGGCGGGAGCGGCAGACGAAGCCATGGAGCGGTGTTGGGACAACAAAGGTGGACAGGCAGCGGTGCGGCGGTTGTTGTTGTTTCTGTTGGAAGGGGACGAGTGTAAAGGGCCGTGCAGAGCGGTAAATCGGGCAAGGGAAGCGCTGGAGGACGTGGTAGTGCGTGAGATGAGGAACGAAGCAGGCCGGAGGAGACGCGAAGCCATTGGCCCTTTATATAATATATATGAGTGCCCGTATTTTATACGAGTGGATGGAAAACACAAGATTTGTCTTGTCTGCTGCATGAGAGAGCGGTGGTTTGGGCCAAGAGAGAGGTGGGTGCGGTTTGACTTGCCGCTCCTGTCGTTTGGTAGCCCGCTTTGCATCGGGAAAACTCCACCGGGTATCGGGTCGGAAGGAGCAGCACGTCTTCCTTCCCCCAATTCACGCACCCGAATGACCTTTTAGCTTCTGCGAGGGCCATTTTTTGTCATGTGTCTCGTCTTGCCCTTTCGTGCTCTTATACGCAATCCCTGTAAATTCCCACAGTTGCCCTTTTCATTCCTTTGCCCCTGTAACCCCCGAAAGGCCTATATTATAGGGCAGATTATAGTGAGTTGTAAACCACGACATAGGACAAACCTCTGAGGGTAAGGTAGCGTTCCTTTCCAATAGGCTTTACAAATGCAATAATAATAATAATGATAATAATAATAATAATAATAATACGTGCGAGTAATGCATCGTGACGAAAGGCGCTCTTCCAACTCACCCATGCGAAGTGTCAGTGGAAGGGCGCGATTCATCAACCATATATTCAGAGGTAAGGGGCTGAAGGCGTGGCTAAAATACCCTGTTCTTCAGTGGAAGCTCCCCAGTGGAGCTGTCCCCATGTCCCCGGTAGTTTTCGGAATCGTACATACCTCAGGCAGGAATGCGTAACCTCTGGTTTCCGGTCACATGATACAACCAATCGAATTCGTGCTTTTTCCTGTCTTGTCATAACGAGGTCCCCCCGTTTTGCTGTCGGGTTGGCGGGAGAAGCTAGTGCGGGAAAAAAAGCAAGAGCGAAACCGAAAAAGCGACGTCGAACGTGGTTCTGGCGACTGATTTCGATTCACACCACCCACGGAAGGTTTTCCCGCCCCTTCAATCGCCGCTCTCACCTACCACCGTGTCGATTGGGCCCCAACCCCATTGACGATTTTGTTTGTTTTCATTTTTCTTGTTCTCTTTTTTGAAGAAACACAATGTCCTACATCAGCCTTGCTCCCTTCATCCGCAAGCGGCCGTGGCTGCTCAACGCCGTCAAGCCCCTGGCCAACTGGTACGCCAACCTCGCCGGCTACCGCCAGATGGGATTGCTGTAAGTTTTTTTTTTGTTTTTCTCGCGCCGGAGAAATCAATTGGCCTTGTCGGCCTTGTAATGTGGCCCTAACGTTTGTCTCTTCGACCTGCCCAGAGCCGACGACCTGATCCCCGAGGAAAGCGAAATCGTCCAGAACGCCCTGAAGCGGCTGCCCCAGCAGGTCAACCAAGAGCGCATCTTCCGGCTGCGGCGCGCCGTGCAGCTCAGCATACAACACAAGCTGCTGCCCAAGGACCAGTGGACAAAGGCCAAAGACGACGTGCCGTACCTGGTGCCGCTGATCAAGCAGCTCGAGGCGGAGATCAAGGAGCGCGAACAGCTGGACTCGATCGTGGTGATCAAGAGCCACTAAGAAGGCCGGCGGCAGCGAGGTACGATGCGCGGAGAGGAAGGCCGGCGAGGTTGATAGATTTGCGCATGGAAAATCACGAGCATTTTTGTTGTTGCACAGTTCTCCTTTCTTTTTCTTTTTGCCCCCTTTTCTCGTCTGCTCTAATGGAACTCACAAGGGACAATTGGCAAGCAAGATGGGCCGGTTCAGCACAGTACATATAAGCGTTGCCTTTGGCCCCCCGGTAATGGACAACATTGGACAACGGAAAGAAAAAAAACGGGCGATGAAGGGAAAGATAGAGTGACGCGTGCTGTCTTGTATATTATACACATAGAGAAAGCTACAAAAAAAGAACACATTGAACACAATCTATTTTGGCGGAGCTTATTTCGGGCCTCCGTGCAGGTTTCATGGAGTTTTTTTTGGTTGTTCTGTTCTGGCCGTCTCGAGAAAGACGGTTCTCCTTCCATGCTCGGCATTAAGAGAGTTCAGTCGGTTTATCACTTGGCGGAAAAGTAAGAAGGAAGAATGAAGACGAGATGATCTCTTTGAGGTCTTGAGATAAAAAAAGGTTCTGGTCTAAGAACAAAAAGCAACATATCAATGTAAACGCCACCAAAACCGAATCTGTTTCCAAAAGCTGACGCCACAATGTCACAAGAAATCAACATAAAAAAAAAGAAAAACAACAGAAACACGGGAATGAACCAAAAAAACCAGAAATAAAGGCAGTAAAAGGGGCGATGCAACAAACAAAAAGAATCCATTATAAGTTACGCCTAGTCCATTGGCTCGAGCGGGTTGCGAAGGTTCTGCGCAAATCGCCATCATGAGCATACCTGGAACCCAAAGACCGACCTTGGTCTTTTCCAAAACAAACCATAACCGAAAGCAGATATTCAAAAGTCACGCTATAGTTTCTGCTTTCCTCCCTTTCGACGCGCTTGTCTAATGAAAGCAGCTGAGAGTCACATGAGACCCCAGCAAGCAGTAGCCAACAGACGTGGCCAACAAGGCAACTAGGTCCTCCACGAGCAGCCTTCACGGCGCAGCGTTAACTGGGCTCATAAAAGGAAAAAAAAATAAAAAAGAACAATCGGACTACGCTGCCTGTCACCGAAAGGGCTAAGACGGGGTATGTCCCTGAGTTTCTTTCCCTTGCCGTTTCTGTTGGGCGAAATTGGGGAGAGAGAACCCAACGTCCGAATCCCCGAAGAAAAAGACACGTCGATCGATGAGTTGCACATAGACCGAAAGTGCGTAGACCCGAATAATCCTATGTGAACGCGATGCAGATTATGCGGCAGGCGACTATGCGTTGCCGCCCTTTTCCTCTGTGTCAATGTGCCAAACGACGTAGTTAGGAAGACCGTAGACACCGTAGCCGGCTCGCTTGGCCATTTTGGCAAAGCCTTCCGTCTCTGCCTGGTTTTCAAATGCATAACAAGGGAAGTTGATTCCTATGGTAAAGAGGTGTTAGCGTGCCTTGTGGTTGATTGGTATAAATGCTGTGAGCAGACCCCTTAGGGGGCAGGAAAAAAAAACGCACCTGACCTGTGAACATCCGCCTTGACAAGGATATTCACACCGCCAATGCCATCGAGCTCAAGCTCCTCGTCCTTGTCGTTCCGCCAGTCGCCCTGCCGAGCCATGTAGATCCGGCCGGTGTCATACTCCTTGTAACCTGCACGTTGAATAAGTGGTGAGTACGTAGATCGTGTCTGCTTTTTGGTCCTGTTGGCTGCAAAGTGCACGTACCTTCTGCGAGGACAAGGTCTTTGTCAAGGCTGGCGGCCAATTTTCGTCCCTTGTCCGTCTCGACCCAAGAATTGTAGTCGACTGTTGCAAGCCGTTAGCACCAACTCAACCGGAACCACACCCGTCTAAAATATGCAGATCTGACTTACATCTTCCTTCAATATCACGGCCGTCTCTGTACCGATGAAACCAAATGTCTAGGGAAGGAGGGAGAGGAGGGGGTAGCGAATTAGCATAAAAGGCAAAAGTCAACAAGATTTCATAGTGCTGCACCAACATACTCGGAACAAGAACGTCTCGGTCGTGCGCAATGAAGTCTTCAAGAATGCGCTTCGGACTCTCGACGATGTCGACATCACGCCAGTAGACCCAGGAATGCTCGGGCTTGAGCGCCGTGGCGAGGAGGTAGTTGCGCGCGCGCCCGAGGGCCTTGCGCCGCGGGCCTTGCGCCGCGAACGCGTGGCGGTCTGTGACGTCCTGGCTGAGATGGAAATCAAAGTCCTTTTCCACCACCATGGCGCTGCGGAAGGGGATCTTGTCGGGACGCTTCTGGATGCGGTCCAGTTCTGACGCCAGGACGGCGAGTGTGTCGTCGGACGAGTCGGACACGAGGAAGGCGAGGTCGATGAGGTGGTGCGGATAGGTCAGCTCGGCGATGAGCTCAAAGTATTTGGACAGGTACCGCGCAGCGTCTTTGATCGGCGTCAAGATGAGCACGCGCTCTTCGTTGGCGACGGCTTTGCGGGTGGAGCGGATGGGGTTGAGGTCGACGTGCTCGACCGTCGGCGAGTCGATGGTCAAGGGCGCGTGGTGGTTGAAGATGACGGGTGTTTGAAGGCGGGCCGTCCACGCGGCGTGTTCGTTGGGTGTCATCTCCATGGGGGATTTTGACGGACCCCAGCAATAAAAACTGCACCCAAGATCAAAAAAGTTAGCATCGTTTGTTCGACAGCCAGAAAACCGCTTTGCTCCTCCTTTCTCTTTCGCTTTATGCCGTTTTGCGATTTGACGATTTGACGGACCTTTGCATCTCCGATGCGGATGTGCGGATGCCACGCCATAATAATAAAATGATGCTGACAATGGCAATAAGCAAAAGAAACCGCGTCTTGGTCAAGAACACCAATACGGCTCGTGATGGTGGCAGCGAAGCTCTGGCCGCCTTCCAGTTGAGGCCACCTTTGGGGAGTAACATGGCTGTGTTCGTCGAGCGGCCCACGCACAGTCGCGCCGCGCTTGCAGATATACGGAGTAGGTAGGAAACGTGAGATAGGGGAGGAAAGGCCAAAAAAAAAAACCCCAAATCCTTGGCGACAATGTCGGTAACCAGCCCGCTCCGTATTTCCTTTCCCTCTTTTCCCCAGCTTTATCAGACCTGTCGCTTTATCGTCGTGGTCTTGTACGCAGGTTCCAATTCGTTCGAATAAGTCACTCTCTTTAGTTGCACTTTCAGTAACGACCGTGTGGTTCGCGATGGTCTTTCGTCGCTATTTTCCGAAAGAAGGGAGGGGGCCGAAACAATCGAGTGCGACTGAGAATGTGTGACGGTAGAGAGAGAAAGAGACCAGGTCTCTTGTGTGTCTCGACCCCAGAAGAAAAGGCGCTCTGTAATCTCGACCAATTTACGCGCGAGACATCTCGCGTCCCACCAAAACCGCGATTCGATGGCAAGAGAAGACAAATTGTCGTCCACAGAACGAGAGAAGCCGGATAGCAGCGACGGAAACGGATTTTCTTTTGAAACGAGAGACGCGGTGGGCGGTTTCGATGGGATGAGTTCGGACGTGACGTATCCAGAGCAAAACCCAGTGGGCTCTTGTAACGGAGAGAAAAGAGAAAATGGGAGGAGAAAAAAAAGCAGAAAAAGCACGTCCGTTTTTCCGGCTGACACTGGCTTCCGTTTCCGCCGTCTTCCGATTCGAATTGGTGGGAGAAAAACTGCGACGAAGAATGAAAATATGAGGGCCAGAACGAAAAAGAAAAAGGGTGAAAAATTACAATTAAGGGAAGAAGCTTGATAGCTGTTCGGGGAACGAGGCGCACAGCACAAAGTAGAGAGCGAGTCGCGTAGAGTACGTAAGTACATACGAACGATCGGAATGTATACAATATTGGGTAGGCGATTGGTACCTCGAACTCTGTACAGTTGGCCAGATGGCAGCATGAATGAAGCACAGAGCGTGTGGAATGTCGCTCCAAGGGATTATAGGGGATCAAACTCGGTTCTTCCAGGGAGAAAACGAAGGAAGGGGTCCCCCGTACGCAGTGAGAAACTCGGGAAATGGGGAATTGGGAAGAATAGAGCCAAAAAAACGGTCCAATTAGAAGGGACGAATTGATGGGAAAAATTGGCAAACTGGCCCGGTGGGGCCTTCCAAATTTACTTCTTTCTATGACGGGTCATGTATTGAGTACGTTGTATATAGTACCTAGACAAACTTCGACTTCAGAAACCGATGGAAAAAAATTGGCTGTGGCGGCGACAAAATCCCTGAAAAGACACATCTACTGAATATGGCGGAGAAAGCGAGAAGACAATTCCTCACTGCAACCTCCGCCTGGAGCCTTTGAGGTTGTATGGACGGGGAGAACGGCCACTGAAGAAGTACTAGCTACTTGCATGGGCCAGACGCCACTTTGCCTGATTGTAACGCTGCAGCAGTTTCTGTTATGTACAACCATCGTACTGCTGTCGGGGTCATGATAAGAACAAAGGGGGGAAAGAGCGTCGCTGGGAAGAAAACCAAAGACAAGCTTTCTGCCGCTGTGTGTACGGAACCGTTTGTGGCGCTGTCTGGTGCAGCTGCTGCAAGGCAGGCCAGCAAGCCCGTTTTGTTAATCAATACCTGTAGGAAGCAGCACCTGCAGCATCACTCTTTCCCTGTTTCTTGTTTCTTGTAGCTTCGTGGCGCCCCGTAGCTACCCCAATAACCGCCCAGTTTTCATGCAGTGGTGATCGGCGATCCTGGTGGTCCTTTCTCATCTGGGACGGTGGGACGGAAACGCGTCTTGTGCTGGGCGCGGATACGCAGGAAGGTGCGGCCGTCCACACGCTAGCTCGACGCACAAAAGCCATGTACGTGTATTTGTACCGGGGCTCCGTGGTCGAGAACAGCGGCCGACCACACAAAAGTTGTATTGCTTAGTTCCGTCTCCTCCTCATCGTTCTCTTTCTCTTCTTCCTTTGATTCCTTTCCTTCGACGTCCTTTTATCTCGAAGGCTTTTTAGGCTGTCATTATAGGCTCAACAGTTTTGCGCAGCACGTTGCATCCTTGCCATGCGTCCAACAGGGGACGCCAGTCTTGGCGCATCGTCTCTTCCCATTCTTCCGTCGTTAAACTGGCCGAGCTTTGGAGCGCTGCTGCACAGCTGCCAAGAAAAAATGTTAGCTTCTCGTTGGGGAGGGGGGGTTGTTTGACGTCTTAAATAGGTCACGTGGCTAGGCGACTGGACTTGGCGTCACAGCAACGCGCTGACAAACGAAAGGCGCGTCTTCTCTCCGAGTCTTACGGCGTTGGCTGCCCGTATTCTTGGAGTATTTTCGCCGTCCTTTGGGATCTTTTAGGGAAGACTGGGTTTAGCTGTCTTTGTTTCAACGAAGGCGCATCCCTGAGACCTGACAGCCACATTCTGTCAACTACCACGAATTGCGTGCTCTGCGTCTTCTACGGCCTCGTTCGTAACGCTCGTTTACGACCTACGTCGCATGTTTTAACGGGAGCAGCAGCACTGGGGCTTTTCGTCTGGCTTGGGGGACAGCACTGTTTTAGATCAAATATGGCATCACTACGCCGATCAGCACGCCTCAGCGGCAACCGCATTGCGAGTCCAGCTGTGGGGACCGTGACGCTGGCGCCGAGAAAGAGAAAATCCACATCCACAACCGCAACCGCAACCGCAAACTCGAAAGCAGGAAAGGAGGCTTCGTTGGCACGGCCGAGCACGCCGCCGCCGCCGCCGCCGCCGCCGTCCAAAAAGCGCCAGGCACGCAGCAGAACAAAAGCCTCCGCCCGCTCAGGACCGACGGACGAAGACGTGGTCACCACGACGCCGCGTAAGGCCGTTTTGCCAAATGCTGCCTCCGTCGCCGCCCCGATGACGCCGAAGCCGTCACATCTGGCCGTCCGCCGCCTGGCCAACCCAGACATGACCAACGTGCCGCTGCTGTCGCCCGAGACGTCGCGCGTCGTGTCTGCGCTGCCGCTGGAGGGCCTCAACACACCCGCGGCGCGCATGAAGACCACCACGGCCAACATCTTGGAGGAGGCGTGCGCGCACTTGGTGCGCGTCGACCCGCGCATGAAACCGCTCGTGGACGCCCACTATTGCCACGTCTTTAGTCCCGCCGGTCTGGCCAAAGCGATCGACCCGTTCGAGAGCCTCGCGAGTGGCATCATCAGCCAGCAGGTGTCGGGCGCGGCGGCGCGAGCCATCAAGAAACGGTTTGTGGGCCTGTTCAACGACGGTGCTGACACCGCCGCCGCCGCCGCCGCCGATGCCGATGCCGATGCCGATGCCGATGCCGATGCCGATGCCGGGCAAGAGGAGAATGGAACCGCGGGCGAGGACGCTGCGCAGCGCTTCCCGCATCCCTCGCAAGTGGCGGCCACCAGTTTGGAGCGGCTGCGCTCGGCCGGCCTATCGCAACGCAAGGCCGAGTACCTGCACGGGCTCGCCGAAAAGTTCGTCTCGGGCGAGCTGTCGGCGCAGCTGTTGGCGGAGGCGCCCTACGAGACGCTGGTCGAGCGGTTGGTGGCCGTGCGCGGGCTCGGCCTGTGGAGCGTACAGATGTTTGCCGTGTTTGGCCTGAAGCGGTTGGACGTGTTCAGCGTCGGCGATCTCGGGGTGCAGCGGGGCATGGCCGCGTTTGTCGGACGGGATGTTGCCAAGCTGAAACGGGCCGGCGGCAGTGCGAGTACCAAGAAGGCCAGCGGCAAGTGGAAATACATGACGGACACGGAGATGGAGGCGATTGCGGAGCCGTTCCGGCCGTACCGGAGCGTGTTCATGTGGTACATGTGGCAGGTTGAGTCGACGGTGACCAGTTCCATGGAGTGAAAGGGTGTGGATACGGGGGAAGGGGGAGAAGGGGGGAAGGAAAGGGGGGATGCATATTCTGTACTACTACTGTCCGGGGTTGCGGTTGAATATTGCTTTGACCATTGGAATATATAGTGTTGCCTACTGTAGTTCGATGATGGTTTTCCTATGTTGACGTTCCGTGAACATGATGAGATGCAATACGGGGGGGACTCAATATCAATCAACACAATCCAAGGCGACTCTGGGAGTTTGCGCAAGAGCCGTCAAAGCTATCTCAAAGCTGGTCAACTCCGCCAATTCGTAGTTGGTCGCAGCCTAGTTGCCCTGTACTTGTTATCCTACCGTTTTCTTTACTGTCCCTTTTTGAATTTCTGAATAATAAAAGGGTTTTGGTGTTTCTGGACAGCTAAGAAGAAAAAGGAAAATGGTCGCATGCCAGTTCAACGTTCGGGTGAGGCAGGGCGGCGCAGTGGAGACCGCACCGAAAGCAACCAGAAGAGGTGCATGCCAGTCTTGAAGCAGACCTACTTCGTACGTCGTTGTCTACCAAACAAAGTGAAAGCAAAGAAAAAGAAAAAAAAAAAAAGCCACGCAAGCGGCTTCTTCAAGAGGCATTCCAAGCCCAAACAAGTCTGATTTTGGGCTTCGATGCACACAGTAATGCTGAAACAAGGCTTCGAGGCCAAAAAAAAAGAATATTTACGCTCGGTCACGCAAACGATCTTCGAAACAAAGATATAAAATTTTTTTTTCTGCAAAAAGCATGCCATCTGTATGTCCAGCTTTTTTTGTTTCTTGTAAAGAGTAGATTCCGCTTTGACGGTTGTGGCATGTGTCAGCGACATGTGTAAAAACGCGCTTCGAGCCCTTTTTAGAAGGCTTAGGGATTTCCTTCCCCTTTTCTGTTCTTGGCAAAAGTCGACCCTCCAGTTTCAGGTTATATCAGGCAGAGAAAGGGGAAGCCAGGCAGGGTCATACAAACGTGCGTTGGATCTTGTTTTGCCGGGTAAACCTGTCAGGACGGCATCGACGCTGTCTTCGCACAGCGGCATCGATCGTGGTCATACCCGCGCTCTGTAGCTGGTATGCACCACTGTTTTCCGGGCGAACCATCCAACAACGGGCCAAGCAGCCATTGGCAGCTTGAGCATCGCAAAAGACGAAAAGCAGTGGCATGTCAAGACTGCCCAGCAGTCTCGCTAACGTGCCCCTTTTTACGCGCAAAGGGAAGAGATATGCAGAGTAGTATTGCCTTTTATGTGTATTCGTATCGTACTTAGTACCAGTAAAGGATGTGCCCCGTGCTCGTAAGATGCAGAGACTCCGTATTCAAAATTGCACTTATTTTGTACGTCGTATCTTCAGATCAAATGCTCCATAGCATTCTGCTTCGTCTTCATAAGATAGAGCAGCACTAGACCCGAAAACGGAAAAGTGTGGCCCAAGCAGCGTGGTATGTACGAAGTACTGAGAACCAAAAGAGGAGTCAGTCTCTTCATACTAAAAATGAGATTTTTCTGCCCACAAAAATCCTGAAATTGGCATTCGGCACGTTCCCAAGCAAGACAGAAAGACAAAAAGCACCCACTCCTCCCCCAATCGGCCAGAACAGGGAAGAAGGCAGACGCCAGCTTTTTGCTGGAAGCTACTTGGCACTAAGTACGCTTTCGTCGCTAGCGTCGCAATTCGAAGCAGCGGACACGAAACACCCACAGAGACCTTGGATGATGGGCACACGCCCCCTCTTCTTCTCCGTTTCCAAAGGAGTACGTACTTAGCATGTATGTATCTTATGTACAACTACGATGCACGGCTTGTATGACGGTGCTGTAAAGCAGCTCTTCATCGAGAAGCGTCGTTATTCAGTATTTTTCACGTCTTGTTGGCCATCTACTACCTCTGCAGAAAAAGTCCAAATGAATGGGTTAGACCCGTGTCGAGGAGCATGTACGAGTCCTTTTCTAGGGGCATGTTCGGCGTGGTGCAGAAAGTGCCTGATTCTCCGATACGACTGTACTAAGGAAAGGGAAAAAACCTCGTAATGAGTTTTAGGCCAAACTGCGCGTTGGCTCTGCCCGCCCAGAAAACCGATGGCAAACCAGAACCAACAACACAAGGGCTCTGCTGTGCAAACAGTTATAATTAGAAAAATAAAAAGAAGCAGGCGTTGAAAGCCGCCCTCCAAAAACCGGGAAACTCAAGTCTTTTTATACCACAACATCAATTGCTCCTGACGCAACAAAAGTAAAAACCCATGATGCAGTCTACGATCTAGGCCGTGCGATCTTGGCGAGGAAAAGCTTGAACGTCTTGCCCGTCGTATGCGTCTGCGGTCGCTTTTCTCGGTGCAGCGATGATTTTCGCGCCCTGCGAGCTTTAATCGGCGTTGCTTTTGCTTTGTTGGGCTTGACCGTGGCGATTTTTTCACGGTCAGTTTAGGGGCTGCAAAAATTGCCCTCATAGCAGCTGAAAAACAGACGGCGTGAATAGCCTGTTGGCGCACGTCTTGCCATCCGATCGTAAATCGTTCTTCGCAGTTCGGTGTGCCCAGTTGGCCCCAAACACGCCTCTTGCGCGCCGCATCGGCCGTGACTTGTACGTATGTACTTCGTACTCCCTCAAGTTCTGTCTTCGCACGACAACGCAAACCCGCATCGCGTCTTATCCCGGTGCACGGCTTGCGACTTACTGTACTCGTATGTTCGCAGCGGTGGTAGCAACGAGTTGGGGCCGCCGAGCAGCAAACTATGCTAAGGACAAACACGACAGGCCTTTGAAACTGGCAAGCCCAAAATACATACTGCATTTGGCCGCGATGTATATATAGTTATACCTCGCTCGATGCACGTGTGCTGTACGAAGTACGTCACAAGAATACGATGCGTTGCGAATCTCGTCCTCTGTGTAGTTCTGGCTTCCACGTCGTACACACCATTTGCTCGCTACTGCTGTAGATACGACCATGACCACTACCGTAAAAATGCATAAATACTTGATTTTGCCACTTTTTTTTCCTGGCCAACGGCCAATTTGTGTTGCTTCCTCGCTGTTGGTTGGAAACGGCTCCCAGATTGACGCAAAAACCATGTTGGCCGTTTGAAACGTCCTTTTCCAGGGTGAGGATATATAGAATAAAAAACCAGGAATCCCTATATTGATCCTTGGTGGTTGTAGTGCGGTGCGAGTTTTGGTGATGGTTTTTCCGTGTTTGTCCTGTCTGCTTCTTCGTTACTTCGTAGGCAAGTGCAGATCGTAGCACAAAAGATATGGACTGACGAGAACGGACTAGGTGAAAGTATGACAACAGTTACGGACATACAGGGGCGTGCGCCACGCATGTCGGACAAGGGGAGGGGTGCCCTTATCCTGCTTGTTGTTTTTCTTTGTGTCGGCAGGTCCCACTCATGGACGATTATTAGCTTGGCCTTCCAATTACGCTACCCCCTTCCTGCCCTGGCCGGTTTCTGTGCTGGGCCTCAGTGTCTCCTGCGTGCCTGTCGCCCCTTCCCATGTTACGGAGAGTGGCCCTTCGTACCTTCCCGACCTGCCACCAGTTGTATGGTACGACGCCAGTGTATTTCTCAGAGCAACAGTGCTCTCGTACCTGATTTTTTTGTTTCTCTTTTCTTTCCGCTTCTCCTTTTCTTCTTTCTTGTTTCTTCTCTTCTCTTCTGACACACGAACTCTCTCTCGTCTTTCCGTATTTTTCTCTTACTTCGCGTCCAATTCATTGTTTCCATTCATCGTCCATCGTTTATTCGACAAGTCTTGTCGTTACAATTTTTTTTTTGTTTTTGTTTTTCTTCCTCTCATTCCCCCCAATTCTTTGTAGCAATTTCTCTCCCCTTTTTTCTCCATACATCCATTTTCTTTCGTCGCACCGAGCGCGTCGATTCATTCGCTATTGTCGCCATATCATCAATTCGGGAGCTTTTCTTTGCTTCTTCGAAAGAGCCTTTCAGACTTTCGTTTCACGCTTCGCGCTTCTTTCCTCCAAGATCGAACCGAACGATTTTCTTCGCCAAAATTATTTGACTGAACAATAAGGTATGTCTGAAGCACGATCATGGTCAGGATGGATAGCCGCAGAGATATGAAGAGCAGTTGGCAAAAGCGTGCTTGTTCGACGTGAACGATGCAAATTATCTTCAATTGGCCCGTTGTTCGTGGAATGGCTGGCGGACGCAACCGCAAGCTCTTTGTTTCCCACGCAGTGTTGAGGAGAGGCCCTATATTATTCGTCTTGCAACCGGGAAGCCACAGCAACAACCTGACCGCGGCCAATACGGGGATATGTCGCCTTTTCCCCTTTCTTTGCTTTGCGAGGAGATATTCGCTCGCCATCTCATCCGACCACCCACTTTTGATTGTCCCGGCAACATCCAAACAACATCCAACCCGCCCCATAAACCGATTGATTTAGGTCCGGGCGAAGATTTTGACGCGTCCAAGGGAACGAGAAAACCATGAACACAAACGTGTTCGTGAATACCGGGGAATCAAGCAAGAGCAGGAAAGAACAAAACAACAAAACTCTCGAACCTTCGGCGGCTTGCTCTCGCTAGCAACGCAAACACGCGGAAGCAAAGGGAGAAACGGAAATAGCCATCAACCAATATCAAGCGGCAAGACGCGAAACATTATCATACCGAGCAACGTGTTTCGGCCCGCTTCTCTAAACAGCCGCTTCTTGAGTTGACATTGTCTTCTTATTGTCGTCGCGTTGATTTGGTCTCATTCAATCCTTTTTTCCCTATTGGATTTTCCCACATAGACGGGCTTGTCTACTGGATCCAGTGCTTATCAAAAAAATCGCGATTTTGCTTTATCAAACAACCGATTTTGTTGTTTGTATCCGACCCAGGACGCGTCACGCTTTTGCCCATCATCTGCTCTTCTAATTGATCTGCTCTGCCTGGCCAACCAACGTCTGACCGAGCGACACAACGCGTTATTGCTTCTTTGGGGCAACAAAACCCAGGTTCTCGCTAACATTACTTTTTCGTTACAGCTTTTCGTTAAAATGCTTAACAAAAATATCTTTGCCCTCGCGGCAGCAACGGGCCTCGCTTCTGGTGAGTTTTGTTTTGTTTTGCATCAATGGAGGTTCTTGTTCGCGGCGTCGTATATTTTGTTTTGCTGACCATCAATCTTCCTCTCTGCAGTCGCGAACGCCGCCAACTCTGTTTGCTCGCAGACGACCTTCAACATCAACTCCCAGGCCGATGTGTCGGCTCTGTCATCCTGCAGCACCCTGACGGGCAACGTCGTCATTGGCAACCAGACCGGCGCGAGCTTGGATCTGTCCGGTCCCACGACCATCGACGGCGACGTGACTCTGACGAACAACAACGTCATCAGCACCTTCCGGAGCTCGTCCATTGCGAAGATCTCGGGCGCCTTCCATCTGCAGAACCTCACCACCCTCTCCACGCTGGCTTTCACCAGCTTGACGGAGGTTGGCTCCGTCAACTGGGTCTCGCTTACCGCCCTCGACGTCCTGACCTTTACGGCTGGCATCAAGAAGGCGGACAGTATCGTTGTGAGCGACACCTTCTTGAGCAGCCTCGACGGTCTCGACGTCGCCTCGGCCGCGACCATCAACATCAACAACAACCGTCGCCTGGTCGAGTACACGTCGCAGCTCGGCAACCTGACGGACAACCTGAACATCAACGCCAACGGCCTGGACCTGCAAGTCAGCTTCCCCAACCTGATCTGGATCGCCAACATGACCATCTCCAACGTGTCGAGCTTCAGCGTCCCGTCGTTGGCGACTGTCAATGGCTCCATGCGCTTCGATTTCAACTTCTTCAAGTCGTTCTCGGCTCCCAACCTGACGCAGACCAGCACTGGCGACATTTCGTTTGTCAGCAACTCGGGGCTGACCAACATCAGCATCCCCGCGCTGACCTCTGTTGGTGGTGGTTTCCTCATTGCCAACAACACCGCTCTGCAGAACATTACTGGTTTCGGCAAGCTCAAGACCGTCGGTGGCGCTATCAACCTCCGGGGCAATTTTACTGAGTACGTTTTCAATTTTATTTTCCCCTCTTCGTAGTTGATTTTTTTGTTGATGTTCACCTTGTAATCATTTGCTAACCCTTTACAGGATTGACTTCCCGAGCTTGAATGATGTGAAGGGTGCTTTCGATGTTGTGTCCACGGCCGATATCTCCAGCTCGTGCGCTGCCTTCAAGAAGCTGGCCCCGGGCAGCCAGGGCGGCGGCGGCCAGATTCAGGGCACCTACACCTGCCAGAGCAACAACGCGAACGCCAACTCGGACACCTCCCCGACATCGACCGGTTCCGCCACTGGCAGCAGCAGCACGTCGACCAAGAACGGTAACGGCGCTGCAGGCCTGAGCATCAACACCCTGGCCGTGCTTGGTCTGGCCGGTGTTGCTGCGATCGCCCAAATGCTGTGAAGATGATGTAGAATACCGACGGACAGGAATAGTAATGCTCGGAAGAGGAAACGGGCTTCTCCGTGCTTAGTTTGATCACTTGTTTCAATATGGTATTGGATGCGCTGTTTTCTGTGCGAAGGACTATGGAAGAAATAAAAAAGAAGACGGTGTTTTCCTGCTCTTGATTGTTTTGTTGTTTTGCTTTGAACAGTGTCTACCAAACTAATTTTTTCTTCTTTTTTTTTCGCTTTTCTCTTTTCGCGCTTATTCATTTGATTTTTCATTTTACTGCCGAATCCATCGCGGAGCCCGCGAAGGACACGAACAAACACTACCCCTGCTACGTACAAATACATACCACTAATGGCTTTTTTCCTATCTCGCAGCGTCTTCTTGTCAATGCTCTTTCTCTTTGGGTGCCTGTGGTATGAGTTCGTGGTTTTGTACGGCGTATATCAAGCTAAAAGCCGCCTGTGGCAGAACCTTCTCTGCGGCTGAGCTTTGGATCGCCGGTCTTTGCGCGCGATAGGTCGGTCGAAACGACGGACCGGAACGGGCCGTTGCGCGAGAAGAAACGTGCAGCTCGTTCGGTTGTTGCGCTTTATCAAAATCAAGGTAGCAGCAACGGCGGCATCACGCTTCGCTGGCACACCCTTTGTCGAGATTCCCAGCGTCTCGTGCCTCGTGTTTCGGACAATAGGGTGCCCGAGAATTCTAGTGATCCCAACTCGTCCACGCCTCACTTGTATATGCCCTCCTCGAACTGGTCGGCGTCGTAAAAACTAGGGTTAATGGCGTTGCCGTTGAATATGCGGCCCTTTAAGGCGTTGACGGCCTGAGAGTGGTCAGCTTCAAGAAGGGAAGAAAGTAAGAGAAAAAAAAAAGAGGAAAAAAAGAACAGAGAAACAAACATACCCGCAAGGCCGACACTGCCTCCGTAAACTTGATAAACACCAGCCGGCCCGCCACGTCCACGTGCACCCGCTCCACCCGCCCGTACTGCGCGCCGCACTCGTCCCCAATCTCTTGCACCAGCTGCCCGTCCGCCACCTCGGCCGCGAGGTCCGGCAGGCCCTCGACCATGTTGCGGAGCACGATGACGGGGCTGATGGCGGTGGTGGTGGCGCTACTGTTGCCGCCGCCACCGCCACCGCCACCCCCGACGATGCGCCCGTGCCCGGCCGTCTTCAGCTTCTTGTGCCGAAGCGGCGTCAGGATGCCGCTGCCGTCCGCCCCCAGACCGGTGCCCTGCGTCCAGCCGTACTTCGCCATGAGGCGGGCGGCGAAGCCGGCCTGGCCCGGGCGGTTGGAGCGGGGCGGCGGCGGCGGCTGCTGCTGGTCCTCTTGTTGCGGTTGTTCCGCCGGAAATGACGGCTCGTAGTCGTCTTCGTCGTCGTCGACTTCCATGTCGTCCGATTCGGGCGGCGGCGCGGTTGCGGCAGCCGCTTCAAAGCGGACGGGCGGCTTCGACACAACGAGGCCCTCCGCCAACGAAGAGAGGATTGAAGGAGGGTGTTGCTGTTGCTGCTGCTGCTGCTGCGGTTGTGACGGCGGCGGCGGCGGCGAAGGAACTGCCCCGTAGGAACGACCCGTGCTGACCGACAACGCCAGCCGGCGTGCAAATGCTTCGTCGCCCGTCGCAGAATTGTTGTCCTCCTGATTGTTTTCCGCCTGATCGTTGCCTGCCTGATTCGCGGCGTCGCTTCGCTCCGCCTTTACGTGGCCCGTGCTGTCGTCGTCGTGCTCTTGTTTGACCGGTGCGGGCGGGGGCGACACGAGTCGTTGTTCCTCCTTGACCGTAGTCCCTGTCGCGGTCCCTGTCGCAGTTGGTATGTCGTACGACGCGGGCGGTGCAAACGCGGCGGGCGGCGGCGGTGCAAACGCGTGGTTGAACTTGGGCGTCCGCCGCCGCTGCCGCCGCCGCTGTTCGGCCGCGTCCGAGCTGTCGCTGTCGCTCGCGTCCGAGACGCTGCGGCTACGCCGCGCGCCGCCGTCTTTCTGTTGTTCCTTGGTCTTCCGCCGGTGCGCGTACAGCACCGCCTTCCAGTCCCGCGCCGCCGCTACCCGCTCCTCGCTGTGCATGTATGCCTCCAGGTTGGTCGGCCGCGCCGGGTCGTACAGCTCGTCCCAGTCGACGTACGCGTCCGCGCCGCGTTGCCGCTGCTGTTTTTCTTCGAGTCGTTTCTTCTTGCGCTTGCGGCCGCCGCGCTGGGCCCACCGCTGCTGCTGGCCCGCGTTGCGGTAGTCGCCGTCGCCGTACTCGTCGTCGTCATCGTTGTCGTCGTTGTCGTCGTCGTTGCCGATGCCGGCCGGGCCTTTCCTCCTCGTCCAGTCGGCCAGCGTAGACTGGGCACCTGCAGGACCCGTTGCAGCGCCTGCGGCTTCTTCTGCGGCCGGCACGGCCGCGGCGACAAACCCAGACGCGGGCAGGAAGGTCTTGGGTTTTGCTTTGGCCTTGGCGGCCTGCTGTGGTCGGCGGATGACTGGTTGGAAACGGAGGGCTGACGCAAGCGGGTGTTAGAAGACATCGAAGGGGTTTATCGAGCATACACAAAACAAGACAAGGGGTAAAATCAACGGGGAAGACAGCAGACACACCTGGGTTCTTCGCCGCGGCGGTGTCGCTTGCCGCCGACGTTGCCGCCACCGGCGCGGCCGAATCTCCGGCGCTGCTGCTGCTGCCGCCGCCGAGCAGGTCCGCATACAGCGACATGGTGCCGCGCGGTGGTGCCGGTGGAGGCGCAGCCATTGTTTTGAGGGTCTTTGTTTGTTTGTTGTTTTCGCAGTAATTAAGGTAGGAGATTACTCCATTCTGAAGCGGTGCGTTGCGGTGCGCTTTTTTGGTGTGGGTTTGCTCGCGATGCGGGTTTGCAGCGCCAAAGGTTTCGCTGGAGCTGTCTGCCGGTCCACTAAATGCATGCGCTTTGCGCTTCGACAAATCGGGGGAAAGGGGCCGGTTCCGCTGTAAAGACCCACTATTGAGCTGCTAACCCAGTTGCGTTGCCATTGCGTGCGAGTTTCGTCTCTTGCCTCCTACGAGACGAACTTGTCGCGCACTCCGTGCCATTCCCAGCGAAATCGCTCTTATTTCTTGTACATATATTTGGAGATTTAAGGAAGCATTTTTTGGTTTTTTTTTTTTGGAACGATAGCCTTGTTTTGGATTTCTCGTCGTATAGTCATACGACTTTTTCTGCAGAGACGTCTTTCAATTGCCAAGGAGAAAGCTTTGTCGTAGAGCTTACTTGCTTTGTGCATTTGAGAAAGCTCACGAGAAAAGGGAACAGTCGGAAACCAGAGAAAGAAACGTGTAGGCGCGAAGTTCTCTCCCCCCCCGGCCTGCCACTCGTACGCCATGGCTCCCACCCTCCGCTCGGCCGTCAACGGCGTGTCCAGCGCAACCGCCGTCATCGTGCCCGGCTCCGGCACCGGCAGCGCCACCGGCAGTCCGCCCCTGATCGCCTCCTACCTCGACCTCGTGTCCGAGGTCGCCCGCTACCAGGCCCGGCTGGCCGCGCTGGGCATCGGCCGCGGCGCCGCCGTGTCCATCGCCACCGTCAACTCGTACGAGTTCATCGTCGCCTTCCTCGCCGCCGCCTGGCAGCGCGCCGTCGCCGCGCCGCTCAACCCGGCCTACAAGCAGGAGGAGTTTGAGTTTTACATCGAGGACGTCCAGTCGGCCGTTGTGCTGGTGCCGCGCGGCGCCTATGCGGCCAACAGCCCGGCCGTGCGGGCCGCCCGCAAGTTCCGGGCCGCCATCGCCGAGTCGTATTGGGACAGTGCCCGCGGCGAGGTGGCGCTCGACGTCAAGGAGCGCGGCCAGTTCGAGGGCGGCGGCGGCAGCGCCGGGCCGCAGCCCGTGCTGGTGCCGGAGCCGGACGACGTGGCTCTGGTGCTGCACACGAGGTAAGAATAACGGTGTGGGAAAAAAGGGCTGTGCATTTTTTGGTGACATATATATATATATATATATATAAGAAAAGGAAAGATTTTTGCTGACAAAAGGGGGGCCCATATAGCGGAACGACGTCAAGACCCAAAGTGGTGCGTGAATAATGATTTACATCTGGCGTTTGTTGGTTTCCTGTCGCTTCTGCTTAGAAAGGCAACGGGTCTGACGCGACGTTTCCCATCCCTTTAGGTGCCTCTCACACACCGCAACCTGACGAGAACGATGAGTGCGTGTTTGCCATCCCTGTTGCTGATAAAGATCGTCTCTCCAAGACCGAAGCTAACATACTTGGGGGGGGGGGGGGGGCCGGAATGACAGAGAACATCCAGGACACGTACCAGCTCACGCCAGCAGACCGTACGATGCTCGTCATGCCGCTGTTCCACGTCCACGGCCTCGTCTGCGGCCTGCTGGCGCCCCTCTTCTCGGGCGGCTCCGTCATCGTGCCGCCCAAGTTCTCCGCCACCGAGTTCTGGCGCGACTTTGTCGACTACTGCGCCAACTGGTACACCGCCGTGCCCACGATCCACCAGATCCTGCTCAAGCACCCCGTGCCGCCCGCCGCGCAGCGGCCGCCCATCCGCTTCGTCCGCTCGTGCTCGTCGCCGCTGTCGCCGACCGTCTTCGCGCAGCTCGAGGCCGCGCTCGGCGCTCCCGTGCTCGAGGCCTACGCTATGACCGAGGCCGCGCACCAGATGACGTCCAACCCGCTGCCGCCGGCGCCGCGCAAACCGGGCTCCGTCGGCCTGGGCCAGGGCGTCGAGGTGCGCATCCTGGACGAGCAGGGCCGCGCGCTGCCGCCGGGCCAGGAGGGCGAGATCTGCGTGCGCGGCGAGAACGTGACGCCGGGCTACCTCAACAACCCGGCGGCCAACGCGGCCGCGTTTGCGCCGGGCGGCTTCTTCCGCACGGGCGACCAGGGCCGCACGGACGCCGACGGCTACGTCGTCATCACGGGCCGCATCAAGGAGCTGATCAACAAGGGCGGCGAGAAGATCAGCCCCATTGAGCTGGACAACGTGCTGGCGCGTCACCCGGCCGTGGCCGAGGCCGTCAGCTTTGCCGTGGACGACGACCTGTACGGGCAGGACGTCGGGGTCGCCGTCGTGCTCAAGCCGGGGGCGACGCTGACCCAGGAGGCGCTGCGCGCCTGGGTGGCCGACAAGCTGGCCAAATTCAAGGTGCCGAAAAAGGTAAGATGTTTTTTACACCCTTTTTTAGTTACTCCTCGTCAAAATTCCAAACTTTCTCACAAACCAGATCTATTTCACGGACGTCATGCCCAAGACGGCCACGGGCAAGATTCAACGACGCATTGTGGCTGAGACCATGCGCAAGCAAGAGACAAAGGCAAAGCTGTAAATACGAAGCGAAAATTGTAAATTGTGGTATACAGCGGTCGAGGATATGTTTTGTTTTTTTTTTTTTTTTTGGTATGGAATGTATGTAGACGAAGATTGGAAAAGAAAAATACACTGGAATATAAGCACGTCTGGATATATTTTATATTTCCGATTTCCTCACAATCTTTTCTCCATATGCCGCAATGTTCTCCCGATTTCGCCGACATGTCCTTTAGTCCTCGTCCGCCATTTTGTCGGCTACGGCGTCCTTGGATTTGTTGACCACCCGCTCAAACATCCACTGTTGTTGTGCGGAAGGGGACTGCGCCGGCGACTGTGCCTGCGACTGGATGAGAGAGGGCACCTGCGACGGGGCCTGGGACTGGGGTTGGGAGGTAGGTCGCGACGTAGGCTGGGACGGCGACTGCGAGTGGACGGGGGACTGGAACATCACTTTCTGAAGCGGCGTGCCGCCGGCCGGGGGCAGTGTCAGCGGTTCCAGCGGTTCCGTCGGGCTGTTCAACCCCATGACCGGGCTGATGGCGGCGCTGCCGCTCGCCGTTTCGGTGGCCGCACCGCTGCCAAACGCGAGGATGGGCGACGCGTTGCGGAAAAAGATGTTGTCCGGCGTGTGGCTGCCGTTTCCCGGCGGATGCTCGAGGCCCGGGATCCGAATAATGTTGGCTTCGTTCTGGTAGGCGGCCGGGATGATCTCGATGATCTTGTTGCGCGGAAACTTGATCTTGGGAATGTCCATGGCGCTGCAGTGCATCAGGTACGCATACAACACACGCAGCACGGACTCGTGCGCGATGATCAGCAGGTCGTTTTGTTCCCGCTCCAGCTCCAAGATGATGGGCTCCAAGCGGACAGCCAAGTCGTGGTACGACTGTGTGGGCTGTTAGCGGCATTGTTGCACAGCAAAAAAGGGACTCAAAACAATAGAAGCAATAAAAGGACCTTACCTCGGCGCGTGGAAAGCGATGGTGGTAGGGGTCCAGCTCGTGCAGTTCGACCTCCTCTGGATACAGCGCCCGCAGCGCCCGGTCCGACAGCTTCTCGCACACGCCCGGGTTGATCTGCCGCATTTGGGACCGCTGCCGGACTCTGTAACCGCGCTCTTTTAGGTACTCGGCCGTTTGCACCGTCCGCAGGCGCGTGGACGTCCACACCGTGAGCGGCCGCAGCGGCGGCGGCGGGGCCGGCGCCTGGCCGTTTTCGGAGGACGCGGCCTCCGCTTGCCGCTCGTTGTCGCGGTGCGCGAGAAGGGCTTCCGACATGAGCCGGGCGTACTCCATGCCGTGGGGGCCCAGGGGCGGATCCGCGCGGTACAGTTCGTCCTCCTCGGACACGTCGGCCGCGATGCCGGCGCGGGCAAAGAAGGTCCGGCGCGACTTGATGTGCAGGTTGGTCAGGTAAAAGACGATGCGGTGGGAGAGGTAGTTGAAGGACACGTTGTTGTAGAAGAATTTTTGGCCGGCGTTGATCATCTTGACAAAGTTGAGCTCGCGCTCGTCCATGGTCTCAAAGACGGGAATCTTGGCATTGATCCGCTTGAGATACAGCTGGGCCGCCTCGTTGGGGTCCATACCAGCAAACTGCCATCCGTCCACAGTTAGCCTGCTGCTGGAGCTGATCGTGTTCCTTTTCTGCGGCACGCGAAAGAGGGAAAGGATTTGGAAAAAGCATCCTACATCAGGCGAAGAAATCTTGACGTTCCTGGCGTTCTCCGTGAGGATACGCTGGTCGTCGACGTAGGACTCGAGGAACAACGTCTGCGTCTGCGGTTAGGCCCTGAAACAAAATAATAAATTAATTAATAAAAATGGTATGGTCAGAGGCACACCTGAACATCGTGTTTGCCAAATTCCTTGGCGAGCGCCCGCCGGCCGGCTGCGGTCGGGTTGACGGCGTCGTAGATAGCGACTTGGCCGTTTTCATGGTTCAACCACGAGTAGATGTCCTCGCGACACTTCTTTAGGATCTTCTGGCGCAGCATGATGGACGCCGGCGTCGCATTCGGAAAAAAGTAGTCATCCGGCACCTCGCCGCCCGGAACCGTCGCACGACGGTAGTCACCGAGGTGGAAAATGCGCGTCTTTACGCCCAGCCTGAACGACGGGGGTATGTCAGTACGAACGG
The DNA here is from genome assembly GCA_002778095.1 of Fragosphaeria purpurea. Classification (NCBI taxonomy): domain Eukaryota; kingdom Fungi; phylum Ascomycota; class Sordariomycetes; order Ophiostomatales; family Ophiostomataceae; genus Fragosphaeria; species Fragosphaeria purpurea. Next base: position 1,587,486 of record PCDL01000011.1, read on the forward strand.
ACAGAATGCCATCGGGAAAAAAAAGCTGCGAACCAGTGAAACAGTCACACAACACGAGGGAGGCCTTCATTTCAAACATACCATTGCAAATAGCGGGACAACGAAACGCAAATGTGTCTGTAGATGCGCGCGATGGACAGGGCATGCATGCAACACATGGCATAGACGCACACGAGGTTAGCAAGGGGCGGATCGCAAGATGACGTAGAGCTAGAAACCAGAGACGAGGAAGCATCGGAATCATAACGCACGTCTTGCCTCGCGCTGGCAGTCCCACCATGACAATGGCGATGCGCCCCGAGTGGAAAAGCCGCCCGGACATGGTGCTGTAGAGCTGGGCCGGCGCCATGTGGTGCGGATCCGTGGATACATCGTGGATGCCGTCAATAAAGGTGCTGCTCTTGCGACGATACCGCGGCGCATTTGCCGCAATTTCGGCGGTCCTGGAGAGACGTATTAGTATGGCAGTCGACGTGGTTAGCAAGACGAAAGGGAAGCTAAGCCGCGCCGAGAACCGGTGACGTGCAGAAGTAGCAAAACAAAATGCCAGTATTTTTCTCGTCACGACGAACAAAATAGCAAAAGAAAAAAATAAGTAGCCCTGTTCTTGACTTACAACAGCGTATCCATCTTCGCTGGAAAAACGGGCAGCAGCCGGGCTCGTTCAAAAGCTAAGCGTGGTAGGGGTAAGTGGGGGGGTGCCCTGTCTTGTTCTAGATCAGGTATTGTTGTTGCGCGTCCGTCGGGTGCGCGTGGTGATGCAGAATGTCGTGGATCGAGGCGCCTTTTTTTGAAGCCGAGATCGTGACATCCAAAAAAAACTTGTTTCGCTGCGATGGACTCTCACACAAAGGTCCGACGTTTTGGCTCTTTGTTTCCAAAAGGGAAGGAAGGACGAAACGGGCGACAGATGGCACGACTGGCTGAGAAGGTGCGAGTTGGTCGCTTATCGATAGGCACACGAGAAGCGGGCCAGGCTACCGAAGGATAGCCTCGGAACGGAGACCACAGCCGCACAGGGCGAATCGGTTATCAGACAATATCGCCACGCAAGGTACAAGTGGCAGTATTTTAATAAAAAAACAAATCAATATACAGCATGAAAGAAACAAATATAAATATGTATACAGCAAGAAACAAATAGAGAAGTGAGGGCTTTGCTTGCCACGATTTTGCGGCTTTTTGGCTGCGGCATAAAAACTGAATAACGGGGGCGGGACGTCAACGATTGCTTATCGCTGCTCACGGGCAGACGGCTTCGCTTGTCTTCTCTTCAGCACGTGAGAGTAACCCGGCTCTCCTTTCTCTGTCCATGCTTGCGTACATGCCAAAGCCTGCCAAGCCTTCCACACCTCCTAGTACGCGGCACGCTCGTGACACATCTGTGTCCGTCCCAAGCAATGCGTGCTCTCTCACCCTTTCAACGAGCTCGAATCCATGTTGCAGCTTACAAGACCGATGGAATCCCAAAATCCGAGAATCCGCTCCTGGCGGTTGTATGAAGTACATATGTAGCGTCAGCCAAGGCAATTGTGATCCGACCAATCACAGCAAGGTACTTGATTCTCTCAACGCAATGTTGAGCCACCGCGAACACGACAACAGGCAACTCACCACGGTTGTTTGGGGGAACTTATTTTGTTTCGTTGTATTTCTAGCAGGACATGTTTCGTATCATAAATGTTGACATTGCTATCCTTCTCATGCACAGCACTTCGTCCCAAGCTTTCGCCCTGTAGCCATATGTCACGTGACACACTCGGCACGTGCTGCCCTACACGACGAGGTTGGTATTTTGGTGGGCGGAGCCAATTTCCTGGTTTTCTTTCCGTTCAGGAAGGAAAGAGCTTGTCGACGAAGCACCTGCCGAATAAAGCGCAAGATTGGTTCAGAAGACAAATTGGCGATCTGTACAGAACCTCACACTTCATTCTCTGTCCAAAGACAAACTCTCCGTCCTTCGCCAGAACTGGGTTTTCCAAAACGTTGGTTCCTGTATCGCCAAGTCTCCAATTTTTTTGCACTTGTACCCGAACGATCGCTAGAGGGGACAAAAATTTTCCTTGTTACCTTTTCCCTGTCTTCAATCTCTGCCATAGCGACCGCCGCCCTCCTTCTCTTCCTTCGAACCAAACAAGTTCAGCGGCTTCGATTTCGAATTGCACGATTGGCGACACGAACGATACGATCACGGATCTTTTTTTTGTTGTCCCCTTTTTTTTGCCACTCCTCCCCTCCTCGTCAGTCGCGCGCGTGCGCCTGCGGATTCTCGCCAAGGAGGACGGACCTGAAGGATCGGGGCGGTTAGATTTTGGCGAACGAGACAAGGACGACGACCAGGACCAAAAAACGAAGAAAGAACAGAAAGCGACAACATGGCGTCCGCAAACCCATTGCTGGCGTTCTTGCAGTCGAACCCGGTGGCGGCGTCGGTCACAGATGCATGGAAGTCGCTGTCAGACCACCGCGCGCGGTTCGGCCTGAGCAACCCGGGCACCGTCGAGTCCCTGGCCAAGGAGGTCCAGCGCGATGTGCTGCTCAACAACCACATGTTCACCGGCATCAAGGCCGACCTGACCAAGCCCTTCAGCGTGTCGCCGCTGTTCCAGGTGTCGCACCAGTTCGCCCTCGGCGAGCGGTTACAACCATACACGTTTGCGGCTCTCTACGGCACCAACAAGGTAAGGAGGAGGAGAAGGGACTGAACATTGGTGTTTGAAATACCGGAAAAAGGCTGACTTTTTGTTTGTTCGATTCTCGTCTCAGATCTTTGCCCAAGGCAACGTCGACAACGAAGGCCAATTGTCCGCACGCTTCAACTACCGCTGGACGGACGCCCTGGTCAGCAAGTCGTCCGTGCAGCTGGCGCCGGGCGACGGCCAGCAGATGGCGCAGTTTGAGCACGAGTACACGGGCAAGGACTTCACCGCGTCGCTCAAGATGATGAACCCGTCCTTCCTGGACGGCGGCCTGACCGGCATCTACATCGGCAGCTATCTGCAGTCGGTGACCGCCAAGCTGGCCGTGGGCCTCGAGGGCGTGTGGCAGCGCGCCGCCATGTCGCAGCCGCCCGACGCCGCGCTCTCCTACTGCGCCCGGTACGCCTCCAACGACTGGGTCGCCACGGCCCAGATGCACCCGCAGGGCGCCATCAACACGAGTTACTGGCGCCGCCTGTCCGAGAGCGTGCAGGCTGGCGTCGACATGACGCTGTCGCTGGTGCCCAGCGCCGCGGCCGGCCTAATGGGCGGCCCCGGCGGCGTGCAGAAGGAGGGCATCACCACGTTTGGCGCCAAGTACGACTTCCGCATGTCGACGTTCCGCGCACAGCTGGACTCGCGGGGCAAGCTGGGCGTGCTGCTGGAAAAGCGGGTGGCAGCGCCCGTCATGATGACCTTTGCTGCGGACGTGGACCATGCCACGGTATGTTACTTCCCACTATTTTTCTTTCCGGCTTCATATCCTTTTGATATCTTGGCCTTGTGTCCTTTCGCTAACAACCCGTTTAGCAACAAGCGAAGATTGGTCTCGGTATCTCCATCGAGACTGGCGGAGACGAGCTGGAGCTGAACCCGGACGGCACACCCGTCCATACACCACCGAACAATGTTCCGTTTTAAGCTTCAAGCAAAGCGGCTATGTTGCCCTTCAAAAAAAAAAACAAGCTCGAGGAGAAAGATCTGAGCAAGCATTTGTCAAACGGATAGAAAAGTTATTAGGGTACTATAATGGAAGCATTCTCACTTCTTCATTGGAGTTGCTGCTCTGTTGTTTCCCTTTTGACTGTCCTTTCAACGTGTATGCGCCCGTTTGCTGTGTATTGTTTTTTTGCTTTCTGTTTCTCCTCCCTTCGTCTCCCGTCCTCTTGATGGCGGACAGAACCTCCACTCTTCTTTCTTTTTTTTTTCTTGGATTTCGTCGTTTTCTCCTCGACACGTTTGGGAGTGTCGGGTGTGTGGCGTTTGCGTCATGTGTGGTTTGCTTGGGGATCTACTCATGCCTGGGGAAACAACAAAGCATTCCTTTTTTTTTGGCACGGAAACGTGGTGGCACAAGTCTTGAGAGACGTCTCGTTGAACGAAAGCGATGTTATCTTATTTGGGTCTTCTTGGAAGCGCTTGCTTGTATGCTAAATGCTTCGAAGAGGGACGACGTGCACACACGCAGAAAGGGTGGACGACGACGAACGATAAAAAGTGCAGTGTAGTTTGGGGTTTCAATGGCCTCTCCCTCGGGAATCGTCTTTCTCATGAGTCGTCCCCTGTGGATTTTTTTGCCCACTCTTCTTCAATGTGTTTTATTAGACTCTGGTTTCGTTTTCTTTCCTTTTCTTCTGTTCCCAGCTTGACCGTCTCGGCTGGCTAATAGAATTCTGTTAAGGCTTTTGCATATAGAAAAAAAAGAAAGGCACGCAAAATGTTCCGTTTGAATTTTAAAAGTGTGATGGGGCAATCAAAGAGGGTTTCTACACAGCAAAAGCAACAAGACACGGCCGTTTCTAACATGAACCAGTTCGTCAGCCCGTGGTGCTTCTGTAAGGATGAGTTCTCGGCGTACTTCTCTCCCTCTCTTTTTGTCACTTTGTTCTCCATCTTTCTCGGTCAATGTTTGACGTCTCATCAACTTTTAATATCTCGAGAAAAAGAAATATCTCATTCAGCGGCAGACGTCAATCACGATACCGTAGCTTATTTTTACGTTTTTTCTTCATTTCAGACTTTGTCCAAAAAAGCAAAAAGCAAAAAAAAAAATAAAAAAATAAAAAATAAAAAAGAGAGCAATAAGCTTTCTGGTATCCGCATTTTCTTTTCTCAGAAAATCAAAACAAACCACTCCTGCGGCAATGCGCATAAGCTTTCTCTTTTCCCGGGAAAACAAGATGCCATGGGGTGTCGGGGCGGACTGCGAACACCGCGGCCCAGGTAGAACAGATGCATTTATCCAGCGCCGTCCTTCTCATGCTCGGGGATTCCGGTAAGACCCAGCCGTTTTTCTCTTTTTTTTCCTTTTTTTCCCTTCTTTGTATTTCTTTTTTATAAACTAATAGTCGTGCTTTCGTCAAAGTGCCTACGTCAACAGACAGCAACGCCAAGCATTCAGATTGCTAAAGGTTTTTTTTTTCTTTTTTTTTGTTGTTGTTTATTATCGGGCTACTCATCCTCAATAACTATATTTAGTAGGGGGCTTGTGGTTACTCGCAACTCATTGGAAGATGTATGAGATTGTATCCTCGCGAGCACCAATGGCGCAATATCTCTCACGATGATGGATCTTTTGCTTCCATAAATAATCCTTCAGTTTGTCTCCGCGCAAGCACACAATCAACGCTGGAGATTAAAAGTATAAACGACGAAAACACGACGGGGCTTGCTTTAGAAACGGACTGCCATAACGTTCTTCTATTCTTCTTTTTCGCGCCTCTTTCAGTTGTTTTGTCCCTTGCAACTGCACGTCTACCATCCTATAATTTTTGAGAGTCTTGTTTACTCTCTGCGAATCCATACCGTTGGACCCTTTTCCCTTACCCATCCCGCCACACTTAAAATGTGAAATACAATTATAAACAGGCGGCAACGCAATGCGAGCCCTGGAGTCTGGAAAGCCCATAATCACACCTGCAGCCTCATATAGTGACCAGCACGCCTGGCCCCTTATTTTTCTGGAGAAGTTGTATACCCGAGCCGCCCACACAGCCCAATGCTCGGTAAAACCGTTCTCACTGTAATAAATGGGGATCTACGTAAGACAAGCACAAGCTTCGCCTGAGATCCACTCTCGATAGTAGGCATACGTACGTTTCTTCGGAGGTCAGAACACCCAACCAAAAGCGTACTTTCGGACTTCCTGCTCAGCGAACAGGACACTATATCCGTTGCCAAGGCCGTGACGTGGAAAGGAGATGTACACGCGTACAGACGATTTGAAAGTGGTCGTTACAAAATATCCTCATTCGATTGCTCGGCCTCACGACGAAAAGTTGCCTCGTTGCCCGTGGGACGTCCAACACAGACTTTTCAGGAACAAAAGGCAGAAGACCGTCCTCGAAGACAGTATTCTCGTCAGAAGTGTGTCAAAAAGATGGTACAAGTTCCTGGTTGCCGCACGCAACGTCCTTTTTTTTAAAGTCTTATATCTTTCCTTTTGTTGAATGAAAAGTGAACGAGTGAAGAGACCATACACAATAAGACCGACTTGACTTGACCACATCGTCACGATCGTAGATAGCTTTTACCCCGTTGTAAAGCGGGAAAAAAACGTCCTACTTACGTCAACGCTGCAAAACCGTCATATAAGTTCGGTCTTTCGTTGCTCAGTTCGCTTATTTTGTCGATATAGGATTTCACGATGTGTCGTCATAAGACGGTCAATGAAGGACCCCCCTTTTTTGCCCTTCTCGGTCCCGTACGTTTGCTTCATACAAGCACAGGTACGAACTTTATTCTATTTTTTATTTTTTTATTTTTTTATTTTTACACAGGGCGTGAACGAGGCCGTGGCAAACGGGAAACAATCAAAAATTAGCTGACGTAGTTCCGTTCCCCTTGTGCTATACAGCGTTTTTCGCCGCTTTATAAAGTTAAACACAAAATAAAAATAAAAAGAGGAGGCTCTCCGCGGGTAATATGCGGCGCACTGATCGTCTGCTCCGCCTTGTGTATAACTCCCCCATTCTCTTTGTTTTTTGCCTCCGTCGTTCTCGTTTTTTTCTTCTAGTAGCAAGCAGACATTGCGTAGGAGCGGAACAAAAACGCAAGGGAGCCCGCGGGTAAAGGGACTGGGGGGAAACCAACGCCGAGCCTTTGTGCAGTGATATTGCCCCCCCCCCCCCCCTGTTTTTGTTTGTTGATCTCCGTTTAGATTGTTGACGATGCTTTGCATTTTCTTTTTTTTTTAGGATCTTCATTTTAAATTGTGAACGTTTGAATTTCAATGATGACGAAAGCTACAGCTTTATTTTTATTTTTATCCCGTCAAGGGTGCAAAGAAGAAAAGAGAGCGGAAGGCAAATGGGGCAGACAAAAACTGGGTTGCTCATCTAGACCTGCCATGTTTATACGTGTATGTTATGTCCATAGTGCCACTATATACGATCTTCCCCCTTTTTTTGACGTGATCCGTTGAGTTGATTTATCGCGCATCACCGACCTACATTGGCTTGACAAAAGTGTGAAGATCGTAAAACCGGGGTAAAAGCAAAAAAAGAACTCTCTCGAAATTGGTAAACATCCGGGAATGAACCAAAAAAAATAAAAAAATAAAAAAATAGAAAGCCTAGATCTGTGGATATAAAAGTCTGGACAGGTCCCCCTTCAGGAAACAAAAAGAAAAACAGCATCCAGAGCACAAGCAGCTTCTTCAGGCGTGCAACAATATTTCAACTATCCTCTTCTTTTTTTTGTCTGCCCCTTCCCTTGGACATATCTCCAGGTCCACAACTTTATACATCAAGATGCTGTCCAAGACTTGCCTGCTTGCGCTTCTCCTGGCGCCCGGCGTTCTCAGCGCCGTCCTGCCGGCGGCTGGCAATGTGCGTGCTTACGTTTTATCCCCTCGCCCCCGAACAACCAAGCCCAACTTTTTGTCTTTGGCTTTCGCTAACCGTCATCACAGGAAGCCACCAACATAGCGGCCCGCTTTGCTTCGGCGCCGGCGATCCGCAGCGAGGATGCTGCCCTGGACGATGCTCTGCACAAGAAGCACCACCACCACCACCCCCACCACAAGAAGCACCACCGCGAGCACGGCTTTGTCGTTGCCCGTGCGGCAGACGCGGCGGCCGACGTCGACGCCGATGCCGAGGTGGATACCAGCGACGAGACGCCGGATGCGGATGGCCTTCACAAGCACCACCACAAAAAGCATCACCATAAGCACCACCACCACCCCTTCCACCACCCTGAAGACAACGCCGTGACCGCACGTGCCGTGGACGACGCCGAGGCCACGGAGAACGAGGAACCGGAGGAGGACGGGCTCCACAAGCACCATCACCACCACAAACACCACCACCATAAGCACCACCACCCCTTCCACCACGAGGACAGCACCGTGGTCGCGCGCGACGTCGACAGCGCCGCGGATCCCGCCGAGGCCGCTGCACCGGAGGACGACGCCCACCACAAGCACCATCACAAGCACCACCACAAGCATCACCACCACCCCTTCCACCACGAGGACAACGTCGTGGCTGCCCGTGCCGAAGATGCCGCGGAGCCCGCCGAAGCCGCTGCACCGGAGGACGACGCCCACCACAAGCACCACCACAAGCATCACCACAAGCATCACCACCACCCCTTCCACCACGAGGACGATGCCGTGGTCGCGCGCGACGTCGACAGCGCCGCGGAGCCCGCCGAAGCCGCTGCACCGGAGGATGACGCCCACCACAAGCACCACCACCACCACCACCACCACAAGGAGCACCGCCATCATCACCCCGAGGGTCACAACTGAAAAAAGGTTGGCCTACTTGGGCAAAGATGGGAGACGAAGCATTCGTTAATCTCTTTTGTTTTTGTAAATTGCTGTTCTTTGTGTGTTTCGATACGACTGGGCTGAAAAATACAATAAAAATAAGATGACCATATAAACAAAGCTTTCATTTTATTTTTTTTCTTACCTATTTGCGGTGATGCTATTTGAACCGCACCTTGTGATCGTATTCAAGGTCACCGAAGTTTGTGTAATATATCATTTTGCTTCCCTGGCATGGTTTGTACCATATAATGCAGTTTTATTTTTCCGCATGCAGTGTTTTGTTTCTTCCGTTATGCTGCTTGGTATCGTCTTAGGACCAATGTCGAAAACAAAAAGTCGGTTGGGGGATAGAACCCAAAACCAAATCCCGGTCTTTGTAAAAAAAGAGAACAAATAAACCACGAGACAAAAAGTGAAGATTTACTCTTCCTTTCCTCCCTTCCTTTCTTCCATCCAAAAAAATGCTATGCTCCGGACGCCGCCTTTCTCTAGAAAGAAATGTAATAAAAACCACCCCCCTTTCCTCCCAGTAACTCCAAGAAAATAGCAATGAGATAGAAACGGAATGACGGGGGACGATTGTAAGAGAACGAGAGGATGGGGCGGTCACATAACCACACATTCACGCTCTGGCACGCCGATTTTGTTTCTCGGTTTCTCCTTGTCTTTCCCTTTACCGCTGTGCGCCCCTGTGGTGGCTGCGCCATCGGTGCCATCGACGAGGACCTCAACACCTCCTCCCAGGTCGTTTTCTTTGCCTTGGAGGCTCTTGGACCGGCCCCGTCGAAGATGGTAGTGATGGTGGTGGTGATGGTGGTGGTGGGATTGGCGTTGACGCCCGCGTTCGTCCATCGGACCGCCTGCCTGTGGTTGCTGCGCCTGGGGTGCCGACGACAACACGGTGTGCCCCAGTGCCTCGACGTGCGGTACGGACAATTGATCGGTCGTCGACGTCGCGGCCGGTGAGGTGAAGATGGTCGATAATGACGTGCTGGCGTCCGTCGCAGGACCAGGAGCCAGACCACTGAGATCGTTGCCAGACGACGCGGCGGCGTTTGGCGTCGCGGTCATGCTGACCACACCCGTCAGCGACGGCGGAGATTCCGCAGTGTCTTCCGGAGGACGTAGCGGCTCTTTGCTCGACCGCATGATGCCGCCGAGACGCGACATCGTCAGGCTAATACGACTCTCGCCCGCTTGGCTTGTCGGCCGGCTGCGGGCCGTCGATTTGCCCGTCAAGCGTGCTGCAGCACGGGACAAGCGCTGGGCCGTCGACGACTCTTCGGACGGGTTGATGGCCGGGGTGAGGGCTGGCGTCATCACCGGCGAGCGTCCGTCTTCGGGCGTTATGCCAGGCGTGTCACCAACGGAACCGGCAAATCCAAGGCTGCCGCGTCTTGAAACGTTGTCGGCAGTGGCGGCCTTGCGGCTGGTGTTGGCTACCGAAAGCGATGCGTTCGAGTCGTTGTCCAGGCTGATGCGGGGCGGCCGCTCGAGCTCAGACGAGAAGCGGATGCTGGGCCCGGCCGTGGTCGACCCGCCCCACGTTGACGTCTCGAAATAGCTGCTCCTGTTGCTGACGGTGGTCTCCGGGCGTCCCAGCTCGTTGCGGTCGGCGTCGGGCTGGGCGGCTTGGCCGAGTGTTTCACCACTCTGAGCAATCGTTGAGGCAAGGTAGGAAGGCGGGTCGTTCAGGTCGTTTACATGTGTCGATGAGGGCGTCAAATCCACCATTGGCATGATCTGGTAAAAAAGAAGGTACGGCATCTCTCCTTTCAGGGCGGCTTTTATGTCGCTGACGTAGTCCACGCGCTTGTCAGCAAGATCGTCAAACTTCACCCACTGCTCTTCTTCGTAATCGGGTGGCGGGTCCAGCTCGTGGCGCCGGTTGTCGGTGAGAAGCTTGGGGTTGACGCGGGCAAACGAAATGTAGTGACCGCTGTGGAGAGAGAGGCCCCGGTGGCAGACGACAGACTGCAGCACAAGTTTGTATTCGGCGCTTAGTTCGTTGGCCCCTTTCGGCTGGCCATCGTCGGCCATCATGAAGTACGGCAACCGAAGCGAGTCGGGGATGTCAATGTACGTGTTGTGGCGCAAAAACTCGCCGCTCTCGTTCATCATGTAGCGCTTGAGGCAAATCCCTACAACGGGCCGTTTGTTGAACTGGCGGGCCACATCAATGTCGTTCTGTGGTTCGCTGTTGGAGGTAGAGTGCCAGGCTGTGCCAACGTTAGCATTCCAAAGTACACTAACAGGAATGGATAAAAGAGCTCGATTGTGCTCCCCCCCTTCTCCTTCTTTCAACATACGGATCAAACGGAAAAATTGCCAGGCAGGAATGGTAACGGCTTTGATGATGGTCGAGCCTTGTCTCTTGAATTGCTGCAACAAGGTCGGATCCGTTTCCGGGACGGCTGGCTCCCCTTCTTCAATCACGATCCGTTGGATGATGCTAGCCGAACGCTGACGGGCCTTGATTGCAGCCCGGGGATCTGCGGCGGTCGAGGAAGACGACGGCGAAGCAGGGTCGTCGCCTCCGGGTGCGAGCGTGTACGGCTCCAACATGGTCCAACGCCGTTGTATCGGTGTGGGATCGTGGTCGAAGTTCTCGTCGCTTTGCACCGCTTTTTGCGTGCTGTTGTTGGCGTCGGCGTCGGCGTCGGCGTCAGCGTCGGTGTCGGCGTCGTTCCGGCTCGGATCGCTTTCGCTGCTGCCGCTTTGATCGTTTTTGCTGTTGTTGTCTCGATGGCCGTCGACGTCCACTACATCCAGATCACCGCTACTGCTGCTGGCTTCACCGCTGTCGTCTCTGTTCGTATTGTTGTCGTTGCCGTTGCTGCTGCTTTCAGCTGGGACGAGCCGGATTGTGTCTTGCGCCGCAATGGAAGACCGCTCAGCGGCCTTTTTTTCTTCGAGGCTGTCGCGCAGGACGTCCACCTTGGTGTTGAAATAGTCCTCGAGGCAGTCCTCGAGCTTGAGGCCCTTGCCTTCGGGGTCGGGTGGCACCGCGAGATTGAGCAGACGCTCGTAGACCACCTTGTGGTCGTCGTCGTCGCGTTTGCCTTGGTGGAACAGATCGACCTGCAACGTGAGCAGGGGCAACTGCAGAGTTTCGGTGATAAAGGCGAACGCCTCCGAGGTGTCCTGCTGCTCAAGCAAGCGGGCGTCTTTCCAGCCACAGTCGGCCAAAGCTTCCTGCATATTCTCGGTCTGGCGAAGAGTCGAAAAAAAAAGAAAATCAGTCAGCAAAAGGATCAATACAGAAAACGGAGAATGAACAGTCGGTCGCCGTCTCACCATATCGATGCGGATGAGCTTGCCGCTGCGGAGCATGTTGACCCAGAGGCGGATCAAGGCAGCCAGGTTGCGCTGGACCTCGCTGGGCAAGTCATTGTGCAGCATGCACTCAAACGCGCTTAGTTTGGCGTACATGGCAAAGAGCAAGGCGTCGAGGTAGCAGGTGACGTTGCCGCGGTTTTCGGCGCCGAGCATCTCCACGTCCGGGTTGTAGGGCAGCAGGATGCCCGAAAAGGCCTGCTGCTGCAACCGAATGAGGTCGATGGCCTTGTCGACGTCGCCTTCGGCGTATCTGGACAGCAATGCATAGCGGATGTGGTCCTTGGTGATGTTGTGAAAGCGCAGTTCGTCGTTGCGGCTGGCGATGCTCTCGATCTGGGGGGAGAGATGGCTTGTGTTAGATCAGAAGTTACAATGAACACAATGTCCGGTCTACCCCATAAATGAATGTCCGGTCTACCCCATAAATGATTGTATGCACCTTTGCAGCAAGTCTCTCCTTCTCCTCCTCTTCTCGTGCAGCTTGTTTGGCGGTGTCGCTCTTGAAGTAAGAAAAGAAGAGATCGGCGGACAAAGGTCGGCTCTAGCAAGAAAACCCCATCTCGTTAGCCTATGCCCAAACGGATTTCCCCCCTCCAGACGCATCAAATCATTCTCAAGGTCAACATACCTTGTAACCGGGCTCGGACGACTTGCTACGGCGGTGCAATCCATTCTTGTCGCGCAGACTCATAAATCTCTTCGGAAACGAGCTCTTCATGTTGGCGGCCGAAGAAGGAGCTGGACCCGAGCCTGCAGCGCCGAGGGATGCAGAAGAACGAGAAAAGACAAAGAAGGCGAGAAGACGGGAGAGAGAGAGAGAGAGATAAAAAAGAAAGACGTGTCAACGGTCGTTTTTGACGCGCGTTAAGCGCATTATTGAATTGCGCACTGGCGACAGGCAGCAACCATTGGGACCAGCTGAAGGGCGAACGGGGACGCTATTGTATGCTGTGAGAACGGATGAAAAAAAAAAAAAAAGCCTAGACGACGCGCGTGGGCACCAGGCTGAAATACGGTCACCGAAGAAAGAAAAAAGAAAGGCGGGCGTCGGTTCTCGATTGTCTAGATGTTGTTATTTTTATTTTTATTTTTTATTTTTTTGGTGGACAAGTCCCAGCCAAGGCGTTTTTGATTGTCGATTCGTTATCGCTATCAAGCGCGGGGAGGGGAGATCGAGAAAGGCAGGGGCGGGCGAGGGGGGTAAAGGAAGGAAGGGAAAGAAGGAAGGGAAAGAAGGAAGATTAGTGCCAAATGTTAAAACAATTTTGGGAAAGTGCGAGGGGCAGTGGGTTCTCCGGTTGCGCTGGCGGGCAGCTACGAAAGTAGTGAAGTCATCAAGACGAATACAGATGAATGAACAAGGAAGGCGCGAGGGAGAGAGAGAACTTTAAGAGTGAATATGATACGATGGACAAAAGGTATGAAATGCAGGCACTGTGGACCAGAGATGTAATAGAAGAAAGAAGAGAAGAATCAGAAGAATAGAGATAAATGAAAACTTCAACTTGTTCATGCAGCGGCGGCCAAAGTCCCCATGATGAATGAAAGTTTTGCTTTATAGGGATGAAAAATAGTACGGAATATGACGCGGTGCGAATGACCGGTTAGGGAAAGAACCACCCCTGGGAACTGTTTTTATTTCGCAGATTCCTATTCTGGCGGGCGCGGGGGTGGATAACGAGAACAAAACCACGCGACTTCCTATTTTATTTCTCTTGCCAAGAGAAGGACATTGTATCCAGGCAAGCACGACAAGCAAGCTCGCAGAGCGAAACAGCCGACTTTTCGGGTTTGGTTGGTTGGCTTCGGTTCTGTTCTAGAAGAGACTACTGGCAACCAACGGTAGGCGCTGCAGCCGGTCTCTCATCATGGAGACGAAAAAAGGGAAAATAAAAACAAGGCTGAGAAAGGTGGGATTAAGCGAAAAGACGTCAGCCCAGAACCAAAAGACAGCAGATCTTGTTTGCGGGATAAACCAGTGAAATAAACGATAACCTAAAAAGCAGCGGAGTATTACGGAGTAACATATTACGGAGTAGGGAACGAAAAGTACTTTGCAGCCATTTGCCAATTCGACGTCGTGCCCCTGTTGAACCCTTCGGCCGCAAGCAGCTCCCGTCGTCCCGGCGCTTAGTAGTACGGAGTCATTACACAGTGATAAAAGGGAAACACTTACATCACGCGGCTAGTTCCCAGAGGGATTGGAACAGACCGAATGACGCCACGCGATGAAGTCACACACCCATGGCCACAGGGTGGGATGCACCCGTTACCGAGAACCAACGAAACTGACACAAGACATTGTTTCTACCAACAGCAAGCCAGATCGCCCGATGATGCAGAACCGGAAGGGCGGGAAGGGGAAGGCAGGAAAGTGATGTGCAGAGACACAGATTAGGTGGTACATAAATCGAAAATTCAAGCGAACCGTCTGTAAAAAGGAGGAGACGGCCAGCAAGCCACCCCGTCATTAGTGCAGGTTGAAACCGTGACGGGGCGGCAAGCTCCGTTCATGTCGTGCTGCCAAAATAAAGGCTGTTCTTTCAGTGCTTTTTTCTGGGACGGGGCAAATAGTTGCCTCCTGCAAGAAGGGTCCCGGCAGCGTCCGTCTTGTCCTGTGGAGGAAGAAGAGGGGGGGAAGCCGGTGGCATCATGTCTTGCATGGGGAGACAAAAAGAAAGCAGGCTTCCGCTAAAGAGCTCGCTTCGCTTGCTATTCGCCCAATCGTCTGTTCGCCCTGTTTCGCCTCCTTATGGGGGTCCGCGCGCTCGGGCTTTCCACCGGTTTCGCGCCGCTCTCTCCGGTTCTTTGAATTCTGAAAGAGGACGTCAACAGGGCACAGCCATCACGGTCACAAGGCATGCTCTCTGGTAGGCAGACCGTCTAAAAATGGCACAAGGCAACAATTTCTTTCTGTTCTTTAAAAATGACAAACTGAGTGATAATACGAAGTACGCAAATTCTAAAGCTAGTTGGCCAGTTCTGTTCTCCCCAGAAAGTCCCATGCGGCTGGCCCGCTGTACCGCGTGACTTTGCAACGAATATAGCAAGAGATTGGAACAATACGAAGGCAAGGCCGATCGATATGCTAAGCCCGGTCTCATGAAAGCCGTGCGCGTAAAGAGGGAGATGTCCGAGCAGCCGTCGTGCTGGCAGATGCCGACAAACGGAGATGTGAAGCTCAACTAGGAGGACCTTGAATGAAAGGCGAGCTGCAGGTGTAAATAGAATTGTAAAAAGGCCATCTGGTATTTCTATACTACTAATGAGGCTTTTATTTTTATTTTTATTTTATTTTTATTCTCTTCTTTCTTTAATGCTATCCTATCGTCATTCATTACCATTTTTTACACATCCCATTTTCCGTACTTTATGTTCAATTCCCTATATTTTATATCTTATAATATTCCGACTTACACAGGACAATGAATTCAACTCTTTAATACAGTTTTTACGCAGCTGCTGCCAATGGTCTTGAGCCTTTTCTTCCGTTCCGAGTTGCGGTGTTCAATAGTGCTTGCTCCTTATCGCCGGCTTATCACCCGCAGTACTTGTTATGGGGTAGGAAAGTCCCAGTAGACACCCAAACTACCCCAAAGTCACCCCACACACCTGTCCCGAGCCGGTGGACCTCGGCACCGATGCTCCCTACCAAAAAATGCATCCCCCAATGCCACCGGCCGGGATGGAGATTCCGACGGCGCTCAATTCTCACATCTTGTTCCCACTCACATAACTCTTGTTTCCTCTTTTTCCCTCCCGGTTTTTTCTTCTTTTTTTTCGGAGTTTAACATTCCCCCTTTACCTACCTCACCCCGTATTGTCCCGTCCGACCCGTTCCGCCATGTCTGCCAGAATTCCGACCATTGTAAGGACACGATCTTCCGCGGTTGGCCAAGTTGTCGATGATTGATGTTCCCCTTTCTGACCGCTCTCTAGTGCGCGAACCGCGTCTCCGACCGGGCGAAGAAAACCATCGACACCGTCGCTACGTTCGTCCAGGAAGAATGTATTCCGTAAGCACAATCCGCACCCTAATCGGGGCGTCTGGGGAGGACGGGAAAAAACAAAGATTATGGACACCGGAACTCACAACGCCTCCAGTGCCGACACCGTGTTCGAGGCCCAGGTCGGCGTGGGTGATGCGCGCTGGGAGGGCCACCCGGCCATCCTCGAAGAGCTCAAGACCAAGGCGCGCGCGCTCGGCCTCTGGAACATGTTCCTGCCCACGGGCCACTACAAGGAGTCGCCCGGCTTCACCAACCTCGAGTACGGCCTCATGGCCGAGTGGCTCGGCCGCTCCCGCACCGCCTCTGAGGCCTGCAACTGCGCGGCCCCCGACACCGGCAACATGGAGGTGCTCGCCCGCTACGGCAACGACGCCCAGAAGGCGCGGTGGCTGCGCCCGCTCATGGAGGGCCGCATCCGCTCCGCCTTCCTCATGACCGAGCCCCAGGTCGCCTCGTCCGACGCCCGCAACATCGAGATGCAGATCCGCCGCGACGGCGACGACTACGTGCTCAACGGCCAAAAGTGGTGGTCCAGCGGCGCCGGCGACCCGCGCTGCGCCGTCTACATCGTCATGGGCAAGCTCGCCGACCCGGCCCGCCCGGACGACCCGTACCGCGCGCAGTCGGTCGTGCTCGTGCCCGCCGACGCGCCGGGGATCACCGTCCACCGCATGCTGAGCGTGTACGGCTTCGACGACGCGCCGCACGGCCACGGCCACATTACGTTTGCCGACGTGCGCGTGCCCGCGGCCAACCTCGTGCTGGGGCCCGGGCGCGGCTTCGAGATCATCCAGGGCCGGCTGGGCCCCGGGCGCATCCACCACGCGATGCGCACGATCGGCGCCGCCGAGCGCGCGCTCGACTGGCTGCTGATGCGCATCAACGACCCGCGCAAGACGCCCTTTGGCAAGCAGCTGCGCGAGCACGGCGTCGTGCTCGAGTGGGTGGCGCGGTCGCGCCTCGAGATCGACGCCGCGCGCATGCTCGTGCTCAACGCGGCCATCACGATGGACGAGCAGGGCCCCAAGGCGGCGCTGGCGCAGATCGCCGAGGCCAAGGTGCTCGTGCCGACGATGGCGCTGACGGTGATCGACCGCGCCGTGCAGGCGTTTGGCGGCGCCGGCGTGTGCCAGGACACGCCGCTGGCGTACATGTGGGCGAACGTGCGCACGCTGCGGCTGGCGGACGGGCCCGACGAGGTGCACCTGGCGCAGATGGGCCGCAACGAGAACAAACGGGGCGCCGCCGTGGCCGCCGAGATCCAGCGGCAGCAGGCCAAGGCCGAGGCGCTGCTGCGGCAGCACGGCCTCGCGCGGGCGCAGCCGGGCACGCGGATCCAGCACCGCAAGAACGCGGCGGCCAAGTTGTAAGCGTGCAGGGGATGTATGGGATTTGAGGCTACATAGGAGCAAAAAGGACAGACCAACAGTAAACAAAACCTGTACCAACGAGTTCACACCATTCACAACATCTACAAAAATTTCTTCTTTCTCTTGTGTTATTTGTTTCCTGTTTTTGTAGCAACCTCTATTTTATTGGCATCGGTTGGTTCTCTCTTATGCTTTGCTTTTCAAATCCCCATAAAATCACGGTTCGTTCCTGCAGTGATATTCCCTTTGCATGTTTCAAACAACGGCTGCTGCAGGGAGAATGTGAGTCAGAAGAAGAAAAAAACGAAGCCGAGAAAATGCTCCGTTTCGCAGCAGTTGTGCAGGGATTGGGCTCGACATGCATTGGCGGTCATCGCTCTGTAGTTGTAGCGTGGAGGAGGAGCCCCACGAGTCCGGGTACCCGCATCGTTCCCTTGGTGGGGACCATGCCGCCACTGTGAGGCAGCGTTGCCCAGTTAACTGCGCCATAGCGTTGGGCCGTTTGCGGCAGTCTGTTTATATTCCGAGTTTTTTTTTTAAACCACCCCCTGGGCTGTTCTGCATCATCCACGCAATTTTTTTTCCCCAGCAATAGTTGACCACGCTTGACACGCGGCGACAATTTTCTCGGTTCCTCGATCAGTTTTTCGACTTTATAAGCGAACACACATCCCGCCGACAATTCCACCCGAGCATTTTGTTTCTTCATTTTGTTTCATCCACGCAGAAGAAAAGAAACGCAAAAGCTCTTTGCATCGCAGAAAAGTAGATACGCCCTCTTTCGACACGTCTCACTACTTTTTCCTCCCACTTCCACAATGAACTCCTTCGCGGCAAAATCCGTCCTCGCCGACAAGGACGTCAACACGGCCCTGCCCGACAGCAGCGCCGCGGCGTCCACCAAGGTCGACATCAAGAGCATGGAGTACCACCGGCAGGTGCTGCAGTCCAAGATGGGCGCAGAGGGGTGAGTCTTGTTGTTGCTGCTGCTGCTGTTGTTGTCGTTGTGTTGTTATGGTGTGTCTCTGTCACACGTCGCTGACAACCCGCACAGCCCCAAGCAATACGTCTCGCCGTCCGACAACATCATGAGCCCCTGCACGGCCAAGCTCAAGGCCCTGCGCACGAAGCAGGTTGGCAAGTACGTCGGAACCCTCTCCCTTGGCGCATTGCTACCCTTTCCAAACGACGTACAAACACGGGGCTGCTCACACATCTTTCTCTCACACACAGGGCCAAGCCTAAGTCGCTCTTCGCACAGGCGTCTGCCCGCAAAATGATGGAGGGCGGCGCGCCTCTCGGGAGCACGCCGCTCGACCTGGCACCGCCGGCCACGACGACAACGACGACAGCAGGGGCGGCGGACGAGTAACCAGTGGCGTGCACTGTAGGAAATACCGCTTTCTTCTATCAATAATTGCTGCGACTCTCTTTTTCTGTTTTGCCCGCAAGACGGGCCGTCTACCGGCACGTCCGTGTTTTTGTGCTCGAAAAGCAAAAGGGTCTTTTCTTCAGCTTCTTCTTTTGTTTATTTTTTTTTCTAATGTTCCGAGGTTTTGTTTTGTTTGGCTGGTCGGTATCGTTTAGGGCCACAGGTTGTTTTTCTCCGGTTCCATTGGGCGTTTTAGGGTAGCAGCTCTTACCGTTTGTTTTCTTTTCTTCCCTTTCTTCTCCTTCTATATGAATACACCAAGGGACACGACTTTTATCCTACATTTTGCCAAGCCACGCACAAACAAAGATCGTGACGAAAACAGTGTGACCGTATGTGGATTGATCACTAGTGAATGTATACATATGTACAGGTTTATGCGCTGCAACGCCTCTCCCCCCCCTTCGTCCGTCTACGCCTTCCACCCGCTCACAATGTACACCACGTCCTCGTCCGCCACGAGGTGGCCCAGGCCGACCCGCTGCGGCACGTGGCGCGCGCTCGCGCCCCAGACCAGCGCGTACTTGAACGTGTCCTTGAGCGTCCGGTGGATGCGGTCGCACACGTCCTCGATCGTGCTGTTGTGCCGCACGATCAGCGCGTCGTCAAACGTCGGGTCCACGCCCTTGCGCTTGGTGTACACGCGCAGCAGCCGCAGCTCCTCCCAGCAGCGCGCCACCACGGCGTCCAGGCCCAGGTCCAGCTCGCAGCTCATCACGGCCGTGTGCGGCTCGCGCGCCAGCTGGTCCAGGTACTCGAGCGACACGTTGTCGATCTTGTTGTACACGTACAGACAGCGGATGTACTTGCGGTGGTCCTTCATAATCACGTCGATGAAGTCGTCGACGGTGGCGTGCTCGTCGCGCACGAGCACCTCGCAGTTGAGCATCTTGTAGTCGCGCAGGATGTTGAACACCATCTTCTCGTCGAGGTGCTTGGGCGGCGCCTGGAACGTGATCTTGACGCCGCCGGCCTTTTTGGCTTTCAGGTAGATGTTTCTGATGGGGTGTTAGGGGTGACCGAGAATGGCACTAAAAAAAATAACGGTAACGGCAACGACAACGACAACAACAAAAACGACGTACGGTGGCTCCCGGTTCAACCGGATCCCGACCGCCTCCAGCTCGGCCTCCAGCAGCGCCCGCTGCTCCACCTTTTTCGTCGCGTCCAGCACCATCAGGATCAGGTCGCTCGTCTTGGCCGCCGAGATGACCTGCCGCCCGCGGCCCTTGCCCTCGGCGGCGCCCTCGATGATCCCCGGCAGGTCCAGCAGCTGGATCTCGGCGCCGCCGTACTCGAGCACGCCCGGGATGGCCGTCAGCGTCGTGAACGCGTACGCCGCCACCTCGGACCGTGTCTTGGTCACCTTGGACAAGAACGTCGACTTGCCGACCGAGGGGAACCCGACGAGCGCGATGCGCGCGTCGCCGCTTTTGCTGACGTCGAAGCCGGCGCCGGGCCCGCCGCCGGAGCCGGGACCCGGTTCCAGCAGTTGTGCGCGCAGACGCGCGAGTTTTCTACGGGCAAGAAGTAAAAGCATGAGCGAAAGAAAATATCAACAAAGGGGGCACCATTCCTTGGTATAATGACACAATATGAAAGCATACCCTTTTAATAAACCGAGATGGTATTCTAAAGCAGCAATTAGTGATGACTGCGCCGATTGAGGAGGCATACCCTTTCTGGAGATGAAAGCAAAAAAGACTTACCTGTGGCCTTGTTCTCTGCAGGACGGGAAGGAGTTTGCGTGTCAGTCAGTCTGGCGCAAACCCATGTCTCCTCTCACACACAACCCCTCTCTCTCTCGTCTTTTCCTAATCACAGCAAAAAAAAAAAAAAAAAAAAGCAATGCGACTCTTACTTTGCGTCTTCCGCATCTCCTCCTCAATCCTTGCAACCCGTGCGTTAGTAGCCATCTTCTCTTCAATCCAGACAAAAACAGCAAGCGACCCCCAGGAATGGACCCCATTCTGACGACGTACTCCTTGATCTTTTCCGTAATGTTCACCATCGTGGGCGAAGCAAAGCGACGGAAAGTCGCCGGGACCCTCCCGTAATCCTCGGGACGTTGGTTCTGCCGTGCGTGTCTAGAAGAGAGAAAAAAAGAGAGAAGGGAAGAAAGAAGCCTGCCCTTGTGAAAGGCTGTCGTCGGGATGTCTAAGGTTTCGCAAACGAGATGTTGTCGTCTGGTCTCGAGTCGCAATATGGGAAGGCCTCGTTGATGCTGAAGAAGAACCGAGTTTTTGCGGGGTGGTGGGGGTGTATGTAGGCGGGTCGTTTTGGTAGGGCGCGGCTGCGGCTAGGGGACGACTTTGACAAATCCAACTATGTACAAATCCACAGCCTCGTCTATATAGCAGTTCTCTTTATTAGCCCCCTCAACGCCTTTCAAGGGATATCTAGAATTTTCATATATGGAAACCAAAAATGAATTAAAAGCAAAATCAATGTGTTTTATTTCTTGCGAAATGTAGCATCATTCAAAGTAAGAATATTATTCTTCATAAAAGACGATGCTTTGAGCTGCTTCTGCTATGTGATAAACTCTCTACACAACTCCCTGTCGTCCTAAAGACGCTGCTCCGCGCTTGTCTATGCGACTGTATGCAAAATATAAAGAAAAACAAAACCCCCCAAAAAACCAGCCCGTTAGGTATATGCAAAGCTTCATCGATGAATGGATATAAAGTGAGAGAAATAGAAAAAAAAAGCGGCCTCCACCCAAAATGCAAAACCATCAAGAAGTCGCAGAAAAGAAGAATCAAAAACAAAACATGCCCTTCGTTCGTCGTGTGGAAATTGTGCCGCTACTCCTTTGCGGATGCGACAGGATGCGCGACCGCCGTCGGGTTGGGCGCTGCGTGCTTTTCGGCCAGCAACTGCTCGGCCCGTCGCAGCCGCGCCTTCATCTCGCGCTGCCGCCGCAGCTCGTGGGACCGGGGATCGTCCCTGTTGTCGTCGCTGGTCGTCACCGACGATGTTGACAGCCCGATAGGTATCGCCGCCGCCGCCGCCGCCGTCGTCCCCTCCACGGCTTCTGCCGTTGCGGCTTCCGCTGTCGCCGCCTGGGCGGTCGCGTCCTGGTGGTCCTGGTACATGGCCGTCTGCGGAAAGAAGAACTGTGCGGCGCTCGCACCACCCGTGCGGAACAGACGCTGGCAGTTGACCTCGTCCCACTGGTCCCAGAGGCCCTGGCCCCCGGGCACCGACTGGTCGGGGGACGAGCCGTTCTTGGCGGACAGCGCATACGGATTGTTGCGCTTTTTTCTAGCGACCAGCCCGCGGATGCCGCGAAATGCCTTACGAAGGCCCTCGGCGGCACTTTCCTGGGGGCGGCGAAGCCGCTGCAGCAGATCGTCCTCGCTGTCGGAGGCGCCAACCCACACGACGGGCCGTTGTGGCGCCAGCGGATGTCCGCATTGCGGACAGAGTGTGGTGTGCGTGGTTCTTGGGCCGAACGGGGGCGCCGCCGTTCCGCCGCCGCCGTCGGCCACGGCGGCATTGGCTTGACCGGTTTCGAGCACATCAATCTGTGGGGCCGTCCCCGTCGAGCAGGCGCAGCAGGTGTCGTCGCCAAGCTTGTCTACCTCGGTCAGCCAGACCAGAAC
The DNA here is from genome assembly GCA_002778095.1 of Fragosphaeria purpurea. NCBI lineage: Eukaryota > Fungi > Ascomycota > Sordariomycetes > Ophiostomatales > Ophiostomataceae > Fragosphaeria > Fragosphaeria purpurea. The sequence goes on from PCDL01000011.1 coordinate 1,609,723, forward strand.
CTGGACAATCTTTCGGCGCTTTTTGTGCGGCTCGACACCCATCCAGCCCCGGGGGCACTGGTCCGCGAAATAGTCGATAAGACCCGACGACTGCTTTAGTTCTGACGCGCTGCCGTTTGCTGCACCGGGTGCGTCGGTGGTCAACGTGCCCGCGGTGAGTGCGGCAGCTGCAGCAGCTGCCGCTGTTGCAGGGGCGGCAACCGGCGTTGCTTGGTCGCCCGTACCCCCATGACCACCCCCTCCGGCTGAGGCGCCTGACGGCGTCACCATTGTGCTGACGAGGTAGGCAATGCGCAAGCACGTTTGGTCCCAGGCGAGAGCGTGGGAGCCAAGGCTCACAGCGTCGTCGTCTCCGTCGTCGTCCCCGTCGTCGTCTGCGCGGTTGTCGGCGTTTCGGACAACGTCGTCGTTGGTACTACGGCAAGACGTAATAGCGGTGTGATCGGTCAGGTGTGCCTGCGCATCGGTAACGTCGCTGCTTGTTCTTCGCCTTGTTCTTTCCCGAGACGACTGTATTCGGCTTGGGTTCCCGTTTTGGTTTCGATTTTGATACAGATTTCGGTTGTGACTACGGCTGCGGCTGCGGCTGTGGCTTCGGCTTCGGCTTGCACTCCGACGAGCACGAGCCCGGCTACGGAGACACGACGGCGGGCAGGCAAGTAGTGAATGTGGTGGTGGCGGCGTTGGTGGTGGTGGGGACTGGACAGGCCGAGTAGCTGGAAGATCGTGAGGGTAGTAGGAATGGTGGAGGTGGGCAAATGGCACATGATCGTGTGCGGCGTCTTCGCGGTCGCTTGCGCCGTCGTCCGTAGCGGCGCGTTCTATTCGGTGAACCTGCGGAGCACCGTTGTTGTCGTCGTTGTCGTAGCCGGCGAGTGGGCGCACGCGCGACGATGTCGACGTCGAGGGTAGGGTAGAGTGCGGTGTCGAGTTGGACGACGACGTGGAGCGCGTGCGGGTGGGCGTCGAGGATTCGGAGACGTATGAGATGGTGTGGTCGGTTTGGTGCTGGAAAGTTGCCGAGGCGGGTGCATGAGCAGGCCGTGTCGCCGTCGTTCTTGTGTCGCCGACGTCGTCACTGCCACCGCCGTTGTTGTTCTCATTCTTCTCGTCGTCCCTCTTATCGTCCTTCTCGTCGTCCTCGTCGTCCTCCTCGTCGCCGCCGTGATTGGCCAGTGGTGCCGATTCTTGTCGTATGCCAAGTGAGGCCACTTTTGCAGCTACGACTGGCGGCGTTGGCGGTGGCAAGTGTGGCGACCCAGCAGGTACCTGGCCGTGGGCGGGTGGCCTACTAAGCCACGTGCGGGAAGAAGGCATGCTATGGCGCTGACGAGGACAACATGAGGACCAGGCCGATTTCTTTGCGCTGCGGTCTTGTTCTTCCGAGGATGGTCGATGGGGGAAGTATGTGGTCGCGACGTTTTTTCGTCCTTCATACAGTCGCGTGCTTTCGAGATGAATGGCTTATTTCCACGAAGGAAGCTGTTGAATGCGAAGCGCCGGTAAAGAACCAGAGGAATAATGCGTCGTGATGCCTTTTTTGGTGTCGACGTGTCGATGAAAATGGAGGGAAAAAAAGAGAATCCAAGATTTGAAGACTCAACGGAAAAGACGAAGCGAGACGCACAAATAAAAAGAATAGAAAGCCCGAAAAGGAACGTTAGAGTCCGTGAAATGACATCAGTGGCTGGCCGGGGTGCCCGTAATTCCTGGGGGGCTGAACAGGCGAAATAAATGAAGAGGCAAAAAAAACAAGCAAATAAGCAGGTAAACGAGTTGTCGCATAAACGAAAGCCAAGTACGAGACGATGCGAAATAGTCGCACGGTAATTAACGTATAGTTGTCCTGTCACGGGAAGGAAGTAAGGTATAGGAAGAACGGAGGAAAGAACAACGCACAACCTGCGAAACAAAGAAAAATAAACGGAGGAATGAAAGGAAGGTGCAAACAAAGGACAGAGAGCCCTAGGCGAGAAAACGGCGAAACGGGATCGCAGGCGCAATCTACTCCGTGTGCGCACTGTGTCGGTGCAAGAAACGAAGTATGTATAGTAAATGAGAAAAACTACCGATAGGACGTCCAAAACAGACGACAAAGATGAAAGGCTGAATCAATGACAAGGAAAGAACAAGTAAGAAAGAAAAAAAAATGAAAAAAAGAACCGAAGGAGAGCAGGAATAGGGATGGTCCCTTTTTGACGCTGCGACGAATCAAACTCAAGAAACAAAAAGACGGAATGCCTGGGGGACTCTTTTCATGCTCGCTAGAAATGGAGAACAAGGCCGACTCTCCAAAGGGCAAGGCGGTCTTGCTGCGGTGCATTGCTCCGGTTCCGCACGCAAACTGGTCGCCAACCGTGGTTCGTCAGATACTGTGTTCGCACGCTGCACGATCCCGTAGGCTACCACCGAAAAGGGGAAAGCGATGAGATGGTTCCCAGGAGACTGCCACGCCGGCCCAAACGAAGCCGCCGTCCCGTTTCCTTAGCGGCCTTCTAACGGGGCTTTGCTGCTAACAACGGTAAAACGGCCCAGCGCACGAGCAATCACGCCCTACCGAATGAGATGCAGCGGCACACAAAGTCCTGACGACGTTGCACCAAGAAGCCATAAATGGAAGCATCGTTTGGCCATGAAGCGTTGCCGTCTGGAAGTGCTTAGTCGCAAAAGAAAACGAAACGGAGTCAACAAATAAAGTAAAATAAAAATGACAGAAGAACACGAGGCGCGACGGATCACGGAAAGGCGCAGAGGATCCACGTTTGACAACATTTTATTAGTAGCTACGTATACGTATACAACCTAAAGCTACCGCTTTTACGACGCTGCAAGGCATCCCTGGTGTTGTGCGCCGCCATCGAGGCGGCTTGGCGGCTGCAAAATACGCCATCCGTCCACGGAAATCCAAAACGGTGGCCCAAAAGGGAAGGATAGGCCTATTTTGCTTATGCATGTGACGCAGTATGGAATAGGTACGTACAATATATGAGCGCAAGGCGGCAGCGACGATCCGCAGGACGGGCCTCCGGTGGGAAATCAATGGCACGAAATAACAATTTGTTTGACTGCCGGTGACGGTAATACTAGGCACGAACGAAAACGCGCATAAGCAGAACGCGACCACCCGCCAAAAACGGAGTCCAAAGGTAATTACTATACACCAATTACAGAGCATTACGGGTAGCAATGCACCACATTATTACAGGCGAAAATGCCCACAATGACGTAGTGACGGCCGGCTGGCTGGCTGCTGGAAGGAAGGAAGGAGCGACGGAAGGAAGAAGAGGGAAGGAACGCAGGCAAATCATAAAAAATGCTCTTTCCTTTTCTCCCAATCACGACGTAACGGGAAGACGGCAATGACCAAACTAGCATTTCCGTGCTAGGACGGAAAGCCCATCGAGCGAGATCTTTCCCGCACGCCCCTGGGCGAAAGTACAAAGCAGAGCCGCGTCTCGCGGCTGCCATGTTCCGGCGGGCCTTGTTGATGCATGTTCTAGTGGATATTAGCGAACCACAATGCGTATCTCTATAGATCACACAATGGTCTGGAATTGTTTGTAAATCAAAAATCTCGCTTTTCATGTCTCGTGTATACGTGGGCCAGGGGCCCTTCTAGTCCAAAAAAAGTTTCTCTCAAGCGTCGCTGCGAATCTCGTAGCGATTCCCGCCGTCCTGTCGCGCAGCACCAGAGGCTCACGATGGCTGCAGTGGCTGCCACCGCGAGAGCTCGCTGTTGGCGTCGTCGCCGAGCAGGTCCACATTGGCTGGCTCGGCCGCCACAGGCCTCGCGCTGGCCTTGCGACCGGTGCCGACGCCACCGCCACCACCACCACCGCCACCACTGCCGATGGTTGTGGACCGCGACGGAATGTGCGCTGCTGTTGGTGTGTGCGAAGGATGTTTGGGCCGCGGCAGCGCACCGCCGACAGCGGCTCCGACGGCACTGGTTGCCTGGAGGTCCGTCTTCCGCCGCGGTGGCTTCGGCGGTGCTGATGGCGATGGTATTTGTACCATGCCGTTGCGACTGTCTCCCGACGTGTCTTGCATGCCGTCGACACCCTTCGGTGACGGCGTTGCCGTCAAATGAGCCGGTTTTTTGGCGACTGGCGGTGCTGGTTTGGGCTTGCCCGTCAACGCCGAGGCTGCCGGCGACACAGGGGCGGCCGCCGACCGGTTGGACGCTGCTGACCGTGGTCGTAGTGGCGACGCGTCGGCGGATGACGCGTGGCTGGCACTTTGCTGCCCGCCCTTTCTGGAGGGCGGCAACGGCGGGCCGCGGCTGTGGTCGCCGTTCTTCTGAACGGTACTTTTGACGTTGATGTTGTTGTTGTTGTTGTTGTTGTTGTTGTTGTTGTTGTTGCTGGCGGGCGGTGACGGCGACGGCGAAGTCCGCAGGCTGCCAAAGGCTCGTGCCACACCGCTCACGGTAGGTGCGTTCGGGCGTATGCTGTACGCCGCTGCGGACGTCACGGGCGCGGCGGATGGCAAGGACACAGTAGATGCCGTTCTGGGATTTGGTGCAGCAGCTGTGCCGCCGCCGCTGACGCCAGCAGTTTGGCGCCGCGGCGGCGGCGGCGGCGGCGGAGGCGGCGCGGCGCCTGCTGTTTGTTGGTAGAACTGGGCCGACAAACTTTGGCCCGCGGGCTGGTTTGTTTTTGACAACATGCCAAAGGCCGGCGACGCCGACGCCACTGCCGCCACCGCCGACGGGTCGTACGGTGGCGGCAGTTTTCTTGCGGACGTTGCTGCTACTGCTGCTGCTGCTCCCGCACCGCCCTTGCCTTGGCTGTTGGCCGAGCTCGAAAGGACCGAGGAGTGGTTGACGTGCTCGTAGGGCGACGTGGACAAGCTCGAAAACGAAGACAGCCGCGATTCCGCTCGCGGCACGGCCACCCAGTCCGGCTCGTCTGTGGGCACAAACGGGTTCGCCGGCCGGTGGGGGTTGAGAACCGTCGCGTGCGTCGCTGGGTTCGCCGGCGCCGGCGGCTGCACGGCGGCCTGCGCCATGCGCCCGTTGTCCAGCCACCATTTTTGGCGGTCCGAACTCGCCGCCGGCAGGCCCGGCTCGATCGCGTCGTACCCGACCAGGTCCTCGTCGTCGGTGTCTTCCACGGCCGTGTTGGCCGTGGCGTCACCCACGTCGGCCTTGCGCTGTTCGTATAGTTCGCTGCTGATTTTGTCGCGCAGGGTTTCGTCGACAATGGTGACGGTGCAGGCAAAATGCGCATATACGGGGCGGTGGTCCGAAAACCGGAGCGGCGCGCAGTGGTAGTCCGTCTGCCGCAGGTTGGACCCTTTGCGGAGAATGCGGTCTGTCCACGCCGGGATGCGCTGTTTCTCCGACGAGTCGTACTCGTCCCGCCCCACGTCAAACTTGTACGTGGGCGGGAAGGTGATGCGCGCCTCCGAGTAGTACGGGAAGGCCAGGCCGGCAACCATTTGCAGGTTCAGCTGGTCGTTTTCGTACAGCGACTCCAGGTCGCCCGCCTTGACCAGCTCCATGGCCCGCTCGCGGCTCAGGCCGATGCGGTAGTTGAAGTCGCCAAACCAGATGACAGCGTCGTGGTTGTCGATCCGCCGGTTGCGCTGGAAGCGCAGCCCGTGGTGGATGGTGCTGTAGTCCTTGTTCCGCTCCTCGTAGTTGGCAAACCCGGCCGCCAAGTGCGCCGTCACGAAGCAGATCGGCGTGCCCGCATAGTCGAGGCGGATGCCCACGGCGCCCTTGTTTCCGGCCATGCCGGACATGCCTGTCTTTTTGACGCTCCCCTCGACGTTCTTGATCTGGGCCAGCGAGGACGCCTTGACAAAGATGCACAACGCCGCGCCGACCAGCTGCCCGCTGCGGAGCAGCACGTACGGTTCTCCGCCCACAGACGCCGCATGCCTGTTGAGCGTTTCGCGGACGACCGTCTCCCACTGCTGCTTCCGCGAGGGATCACTGTTCATGATTTGCTGAGGGCTCAGCTCCACAATCTCTTGAAACCCGACGGCCAAAATCTCGGGCAACAAGTCGGCTGATAATACAGGCGTAGGGAAAAGCCACGGTGACAGATCTTCCTCAAGACCGTCGATGCGACCGTTCAAATTGAACGTTCCAACCCATCTACGAGGCGAAACGAGAAACAAAAAGAGGAGAAAAAAAAAAATTAGCCAACGACGTCACACACCAGAACAAAAGGAGGAGACATAATACAAGAAACGAACATGGTTATGACTTTCGACGACGAGAACGTTGCCGAGCGCTTGTTCAGCTCCGCCGTGACGTAGTCGCTGATGGGGTCGAACAGTACAACGGGGGCTTGGCCGTACAACCGCCCCAGAAGCATGTCGATCGTGTTTTGGCGACCCTTGTCGGCAAAATTGTTGATGTAGAGCCGCGTGGCCGACTTTCGCGCGTCCGCAAATGCACCCGCGAGAGACATCTTGCCGTGCCGCGTGAACGACGATTTCAACGCGCCCGTGCCGGCGTAGATCTTGGACAGCGCATCGCCGTTGTCGGCCCACAGATTGGAATGCCGCACCCAAAAATCGGTCGCGGCGTACTCGCCCCGGTGGTGCAGAAACGCCTCCACGGCCATCTGGGAGATAATGGTCTGGATCAAATTGGTGCGGTCGAGGCAGTCCAAGCAGTTCGTCCGGAACACGCCTTCTTGCTGCAGCACCACGATAAACCGGCGGTGGCCGCCAGAAAAACTGGCCGTTCTCTGGCCGTCTTTCGTGTTTCCGTCCTCCGACTCCACGGCCAAGTAGTAGGCAAACCCGTCGGCCGAATTCTCGATGTATTTGCGGATCTCCTGCGCTGCCTCGTAGCCGGTCGGCCCTCTGGTTTCCGCATGGAAATCGTACTCGGTCGACCGCAGCAGCGCGTGGTCGGACGCCGCCTTTTCCCCCCGTTGGCTCAGGGGGCAGTGCTGCAAGCCGTAGCGGTAGCACTGGCTCAGTTCGGCCTCGCCGGGCTTGGCCTCACTCAGGAGGTTCAGTACGTGGACGGCGCCGTAGGACGTTTCGAGGTCTTCGAAATGCTTGTCAAAAGCCGGTTGGGCGCCGTCGGGCGACCGCGTCACGGTGATTTTCTGGTGGCCGGGGATCAGGCCCGGCGACTGCTCCCAGAAAACGGGCACCGAGCCGCGGACCTGCACATAGGAGAAGACGACACCAGCGGGGCTCCAGTAGATCGTCTCGGTCTCGACAAAGTTCGCCACGTTGCCGTCGTCGTCGATGCCGCGCGAATTGAACCGGGTGCCGGCGCGTCGGCACGACAACCGCGAGATCACGGTGAGGTAGGACGGCATGCCGGACCGGGTGGTGCGCAAGGGCGCCGCGGACTGTGGGATCGTAACGGTCAAGCAGAAGCCGCGAATGGCCGAGGTAAGAATCCGCGAGGCGTCGAGCGCATCCCGTTCGTGGGGCTGCAGACGAGCGCGAAACTGGACCAAGGGCTGAATCATAAACGAGTTCCATAGGAACGATTCGTCAAAGTTGTCAATGTCAAACGTCGAAGCGTCAGCCGATCTACAAAAAAAGACGTATTAGTAAAATAAAGACGAAAATCATAAAAAAAAAAAAGTGAAAATACGTCCTCGCAACTTCAGCGACGCCGTCATCCCCCGGCCGAGCAAACTTCGAACCTTTCTTGTAGCCGGTTGGTAATGTCAAAATCCGTGCTGTAGTAGAAACTGCGGTTGCCCAAGATTTTCATGAGCTCCTGGCATGGGTGCTCCAGGGGCACATCCCGCCGGCTGAGCCCCTGTCCGTACGCCGACGCTGCATCGCCGTCCGGGTCCCACGGGTCGAGCGAGAGCACGTCGTCGTATTCGTTCGTGTTGAGGCAGAAGAACTGCACCTGCTGGATCATTTCGATCGTTTCCCCGGGCCGAAGCGTAGCAACCCGCAGGGCCTGTGTGATCACGCACAGGAAGACGTCGCGGTTGACGGAGATGAGGCCCAGCGTGCCGTAGACGGGCCGCGGCGTCAACGGCCGGTAGTTGCTCAGCATGCCCTTGGAGGTCGGCGTAAACTCGACCATGACCCTGGACGCGGCGGCGGTGCTTCCGCTGTTGTGGTTGTTTTTCGAGTCGTGACCGCCGTTGGAGCTGTGCCGGAAGACGAGGGCATGGGACCGCGAGACGATGGCCATGGCGCGGTGTGGGTAGTCGCGGATCAGCAGCTGGCACGACTTGTCGGGATCCGGCGCCTGGCCGTTCCAGGGCAGCGTGCTCGGCAGGTAGTCCATGGCGGCGGCAGGTTCAGCTTCACAAACTCGCTGAAACGATGCGGCGGCAACGGAGCGGGCGAGGAGCAGAGCATTGCCTTGCCGTGCGCAGAGCAAATACCCGTTCGGGGAAGCAAATTTGAGATACCAGGAAAATCAAGAATAGTAACCAAAAAATTACAATAAGAAAAATGAGGTCTCAACGATTGCAATCATAAAGAGGTCTCATGCCCACAATCATGCACTTTTTGGCGGTCGAGAGAAAAGTTAGCCCGTCGTGGGAAAGCATCAAAACATGTTGTACGACACAGTCGGAAATGGCCAGCCTTACCATGTCGGTGCCATCTGAATTCAAGACAAGGACCGCTCAATTTGAATAATGGGTTAACTGATAGACGTGGTGACTGTCTGTCTAGCTTGTGCGCTGTCGAGACCCGGAGAGCTGAGACGGGGGGGCTTTTTACTTGCGTGTCGTCGGATTGGTGGATGCGAAGTGAGACAATGACGCAGCTTCGTCTGCCATGTACACGTGACATCAGAGCTTCGAAACGGCTGACATAATGCGTGCGAGCTGTGATAAAATCAAGGGATGGTCCGTGCTTCTCTCGAGGACTCTGCATGAATCGCGCCGAATCTTCTTCCAGCCTTCTTCATCCTCCAATGTAACCGGCTTTCCACGACCCGAATTGCAGCACATACAACTACACGCAGCGCATTCATCATCCGGCCTTTTCTTTTGCTGTCGTCTTTTGACTTTTGAGGCACCATTTCAATATAGCACATAAACTACAAAAGGCGCAGACCGAATAACGCGTTGTCTTGCGGGAAAGCAAACAATAAGTCGCGTCGTCGTCGTCGTCGCAGCCATGACCGAGTTCAACTATGGAGGCAGTGAGGAGGAGAATGCCGAGATCCGGCGGTTGAACGTCGAGCTGGTACATCTTTGGTTATGACTTGGTTTCTTTTCTCTCCAATTTTTGCATTGCTAAATAAACGAATCATCACGACAGGAAGCCGACACGGACAGCTTCGAGACATGGGAAAAGCTGGTGCGCGCCAGCGAGGCGTTAGACGGCGGTTTGAACCGCAACTCGACTCCGCTGGCACTAGAGACAATGCGCGATACTTATGACCGCTTTTTGTTGAAGTTTCCGTTGCTGTTCGGCTACTGGAAGAAGTACGCCGATTTCGAGTTCAACATCTCCGGCCCAGAGGCGGCCGAGATGGTCTACGAAAGGGGTTGCGCCAGCATCACCAACTCCGTTGATTTATGGGCGGAGTTTTGTTCTTTCAAAATGCAGACCACGCACGAGCCCCAGTTGGTGAGAGAGTAAGTCCCGAGACGATATTCCACCAAAAACCACCATTTTCCCCAACCCTCCCTGATTGAGTCCCCCCTCCCCCCGGCCCTAGTTGTTTGCCCATAACCATTAGCACGCCGAGAGAATGGAAATAAGGACGTGTTGGATCGAAGAGAGACCCGGCTCATAGAAATGCTCGCCGAGCTGCACCATGGCTTTGAAACCCAGCGCCCATGGACGCGCAGGGCCTACGTTGATGGGGCGACGAACGGAAGGGAAGACGAGACCGAGATCGGCATGACGCATCGCTTTGACCTTTCACGGTGAGAATAAACCAGAAATGGCACATTCTGACAGGCCTGCTGGACATGCTCTCTCTCTCTCTTACACAAAGCTTTGTTTCAGGTTTAGCACGATCTTCTCGCTGAGTGCGTGAAATCGGTTGTTGTTGAGCTACCTTTACATTCCCATCGCAAAACGCTCGCCTTTGATGACATCCTCGATCCCGGCCATGGGAAGAACCATCCTGCACCTTGAAATTGCCAAACAAAATTGCTTTGTATTTGCACTCCCACTCCTGCTCCAATTCCGCTTTCTCTGTCTTGTTTCCTTTTCATGCAATCCTTTCTCCCACAGCATTCCCACATGGGTTTTTATTTTTATGTTTTGTGGGAATGTGGTATCCGACCGGCAGACTAACGCAACTTTTTTTTCTTGAATTTGCAGGCTTCTTGAGCGGGCGGCCGATCATGTGGGACTGGACTTTCTCGCACATCCGTTTTGGGACAGATACCTCGAGTACGAGGAACACCTCGAGGCCACTGACAACGTGTTTGCCATCCTCAAGCGCATTATCCAGATTCCCATGCACCAGTATGCCCGTTACTTCGAGCGGTTTCGGCAGCTCTCGCAAGCACGGCCCGTCACGGAGCTTGTTGCAGAAGAGACACTGTCCCAGATCCGGACTGAGGTGGACGCCGAGATTATGCAGTACGGCGTGGCCAAGACCGAGGCCGAGATTGAGGTGGCGGTTCGGGCAAAGATTGACGCCTTATTCTATGAGACGTTTGCAAAGACACAAGTCGAGACAAACAAACGGTGGACGTTCGAGGCCGAGATCAAGCGGCCGTACTTCCACGTCACGGAGCTGGACCACCAGCAGCTGGCAAACTGGCGGAAGTACCTCGATTTTGAGGAGGCCGAGGGCGACGCGGCGCGCGTGGTCTTCTTGTACGAGCGCTGTCTGGTGACGTGCGCTTTTTACGAAGAGTTCTGGCTCCGCTACACGCGGTGGATGGCGGCGCAGCCAGGCAAAGACGAGGACGTGCGCCACGTCTTCTTGCGCGCCGCCACCGTGTTCGTTCCCGTCAGCCGGCCGGCCGTCCGGCTGCAGTTTGCCTACTCGGAAGAGAGCCACGGACGGGTGGACGTGGCCCGGGCCATCCACAGCGCGGTGCTGGAAAAGCTGCCCAACAGTGTGGAAGTCATCGTTTCATGGGCCAACCTGGAGCGGCGGCAGGCGGGTCTCGACGCGGCCATCGATGTGTTTAAGCAGCAGATCGATTCGCCGGCGGTGGATCTGTTCGTCAAGGCCGTGCTGGTCACCGAGTGGGCCTACATGCTGTGGAAGGTCAAGGGCTCCGTCGACGACGCGCGCACCGTCTTCGAGAAGAACGTGCAGTGGTACGCCGACAGCCGGCAGTTCTGGTGGAAGTGGTTCGATTTTGAGCTGTGGCAGCCCAGCGATGCCGCGACCGAAGCACAGAACGGCGAGCGGATCGACCACGTCGTCACGGAGATGCTATCACGAAGCCGGCTGCCCTTTGCCACGAAGAAGGAGATCTGCCAAGTATACATGACCTATCTTCAACAGAGGGGCGGCAAAGACTCGATGAAAAAGTTTTTGGAGATTGATCGAGAGACTCTAGGGTAGGTTTTTTTTGGTTTTTTCCCTTTTTTCTTTTTCTTTCTGCTTCACACGTCTTCCTCACCCTGAGACAGCGGCTAACAATTTCGTATCTGTCTCACTAGCCCTACGTCTGTTTTGTTCTCTACCAAGCAAAAACTCAAAGCAAAAGAAAACAGTGAAGCGATCGCGGACCTAGACGAGGCGACTCTGCTGAAGGGTAATACGCGCTACCTGAGCTACTACGAAGCGTACGCCGACGCCGAGCCTGCAGCGCAAGGCCTGGCGCCCTTTAATTGAGAACGAAACTGGCTGGGATGATCACCAGCATGGTTATACCCCTGGTCGATGCTCATTTTGGTTATCTCTCGTTGTTTTTGGCCCGGTCTTTGTGCCTCTATGTAATGTTGCCTTGTGTTCTGTTGTATTATATTTACTTTTTCTTCGGCTCTCCATCCCGATCTTTGTTTTTTAGTTTCCAGTCGTTGTCGGCTTCTAGTTTCACGGTTATAGACTTTGTGAAAAGCATAGATGACCACTTTTTCTTTTCACTTTTGGCTTGTTTTCACAAGGGGTGGCAATGGAGAAGACCCGCGAGCAAAGAAAGAAGAAAAAGAGCAAAAGCCGGCATGTCTGGATCCAACGATCCGAAGCTGGGTTCTGGGAAGCAAACTCGATCTTTGAGCCCCCAACAGGTGTAGATGGAAGGCGAACAGGCTGTATCTGGACACCATTGACTGGTGGAAGATCTATTTGGGAACGGAAAAGCAATGGACGTGCTTTAATGCAGACGCAAACGAGACAACGCAGGGACAATAGGTGCTGCGAGAGGAAGGCAATAGATAGGTGATTTCTTTCGAGTGAAGTTTATGTGACATAGCATCCCCAGCGTGCCCCTTTTCTTTTTCCCTGCCGTCCAGTTCTTCTAGACGACTTGTGACGTGTCGCGAATCCATACTCATCTTTGAATGTATATTCGATCATCTTGTTTCTTTGAGACAAGTATGATCTTGCAGCCAAAACTCACTGCTTTCCCACGTAGGAGTAATAGGCTTCGTTAATCATAGTCTGTTTAAACCTCACAGGCCAATGTCAACATAGTGAGCGCCCATGAAAACACACCAAATTCCGCGAAGAAAAAACACGCGCAATTTTCAGCTGACTAGCTCTCATGTTGCAGTTTTGCTGGATTCGGAGATCAAGTGACTTCGCGACAATTTTGAAGAACGGGGGGGCTACTCCCAACGCGTAATAGGACCCAAGCGTATACCCCAATCAATGCTTACGTAATGAAGCCCATACTCCGTTACAGGTGCTTTTCTAGCATATTCGAGCCCCCACTTTCTATCGCTATTTGAACCCACAATGGCGCCACAGCACGGACAGGGCAGGTGCAGCCGCCGCCGCCTCGCCTGAACACCGTGCGGATGCCAAGTTCATACGGTACAGGCATACCGCACATCCCACGCGGGCGATCGCCGAGAGCCGCAGGGCGAAACTTATCGGGTCTCCCGCCAGGCACATATTTGCTAACACCCTTTTTTCCTCGGATCAACAGGTCCCCCCCACTATGTACAACAGCACAACGAAAACGTTCGCTTGTTATCATGCACGCCGTGATTTGTCAGGATCTTTAGACGTCCACCGTTTCTCTCCTATAGAAAGCTGGTTTGGCTGAGCAAAGGAAAAGGGCTCGGGGCGGCAACAGGCACATAGGCGTGGCAAAAGAATCGCGGGATAGTACGAACTACTTTGTAATCGACTTCGTTGCTTTTCTCTTAAAAGGCTCACGCGTTCCGAGGCCGGAGGACGCGTCGACAAATGGTGAGAACTAAAAGACCAGAGAAACAGAAGTGGCAAAACGGGAAGTCACGGTACCTCGTGATGCGCGCCAAAAAAAAGGGGACTCTTACGGGAGTAACACGCACGAGTCCGTTTTGTACGTAAAGGGCAGGAACGCTCTCGAACGGATGATGCCTTGACTTCGGTTTTTGACTGCCCGTCGTCGTAGCACGTAGTCATGTGCTTTCGTATTTTTTTGACGATGCCACAAGAAAGAAAAAATAAAAATAAAAAGACCGTCCACTTTCACAACCAACCACTTTCTTTGTTTCCGCTTGACGCCATCCTCCGTGTTCTTTGGATTAGTCCCCATCCACGATAACAGACCCAGAAAAAAAGAGACAAGACCCAGTATAAAAATGAAGTAACAGAAAAAAAAAGATAAAAGGCGAACTGAAACAGAAAAACAAGCAAAATAAGCTCCAATTCGTGCCTCGCGATTGGTCCAACAGTGCGCCGGGATTTGACTTGCCAGAACAGACCACTTTTATTTTGCTCTTCTCTTTCGTGCTCGACGACTCATCGTTTGCCTATTGTTGGCCCCCTATTTTCTTCGTCGGAGCTGGATCCGTCACAGTCTCGTTTACTGTCCCCTCTGGTAAGAAACAAGAAGGGTTTTGCCTCTTTTCTCCAGTATTTGCTTATTTTATCTTTCCCTGTTTTCTTTCCCTTATCTTCTTCAAACGATCCTCCCCTTTCCCCCGTGTTTTGATCTAAGAACTTTATCTAACTTTCTTATTCTTTTTCTTTCCTTTCTCCCTCAGAAGCATATCGACACAGAATTTCTTGTCTTTTGCAAGACAGCCTCTTCTTCCCCATCTTCTCTCTCCCCTTCCCCCCCTCTCCTTCATTCTTACATACACACAACAACACTGCACAATGGCTTCTCTCGTTTCCCGTCAGATGTTCCGCGCCGCCGTGCGTTCGACACCGGCCCGCCGCAGTGCGTTTTTCTCGACATCCGTTGCGTCGTCCTCGCGGTCGGCGTTCCGCCAGGGTGCCGGCGCAGCGGGCCGCCGCTACTACTCATCCGAGGCGCCCAAGCCGCCGCAGCCGCCCTCGTCGGGCTCCAGCTCCTCCTCCCTCTGGGTGTGGCTGGGTGTCGGTGCCGTCGGTGCGGGCGGCGTGGCCTACTACCTCTCGCAGCAGAGCGGCAGCGCGCCGGCGGCGTCCAAGACGTTCAAGCCCACGTTCGCGGACTACCAGGCCGTCTACAACGAGATTGCCAAGCAAATCCAAGAACAGGACGAGTACGACGATGGCAGCTACGCCCCGATCCTCCTCCGTCTCTCGTGGCATGCTAGCGGTACTTACGACAAGGAGACGAACACGGGCGGCAGCAACGGCGCCACCATGCGGTTCTCGCCCGAGAGCGACCACGGCGCCAACGCGGGCCTGATCAACGCCCGCAACTTCCTCGAGCCGATCAAGCGTACGTAATGGGGGGCCTTCTTTTTTTCTACCTTTGCACGAGAAACGTTGGCTAACAGCAATTTCTTTTTACCTTTACAGAGAAGTTCCCTTGGATCACGTACTCGGACCTGTGGGTCCTCGGCGGTGTCTGCGCCATCCAGGAGATGCAGGGCCCCAAGGTGCCTTACCGGCCGGGCCGCACTGACGGCGACGTGAGCGCCTGCACGCCCGACGGCCGTCTGCCCGACGCCAGCAAGGGCAGCGACCACCTGCGCAACATCTTCTACCGCATGGGCTTCAACGACCAGGAGATTGTCGCCCTGTCCGGCGCCCACGCCGTGGGCCGCTGCCACGCCAAGAACAGCGGCTACGACGGGCCCTGGACGTTCTCGCCGACCGTGTTCACCAACGACTTCTTCAAGCTGCTGCTCGAGAGCAAGTGGGTCTGGAAGAAGTGGGACGGCAACAAGCAGTACGAGGACAACGAGACCCACTCGCTCATGATGCTGCCGACCGACGTGGCCCTGGTGCAGGACAAGAAGTTCCTCCCGTACACGAAGCTGTACGCCGCCGACAACGACCGGTTCTTCAAGGACTTTTCGGCGGTCATGGTCCGGATGTACGAGCTGGGCGTGCCGTTCCCCGAGACCTCGGCGGACCAGCGGTGGATTTTCAAGAACCTGGACGAATAAAAAAAAAGGAATAGCAAGACAGGGTAGGGTGATTGAGTTGGGGCTCTCAAGTGTTAGAAGTCGGAATCGCCAGGATTTTTTCTTCCCTCAAACCGGGATTGAACCAAGAGCATGGTTCTACTAATGAACGACACGTTGCTTTTATATGTGCTTTGGTGGGCTAGGATGTCGCTTCGCCTGTATGTTGTTTCCTTTCCTTTTTCTTTTCTTTGTGTTTGTCCATTTCAATATAGACTGGCCATGTTTACTCGCACAACATGTACAATCCTCCCGAGCCGCCAATATCAAGGAGGAACGGTGCGGAGCCCCCATAGCTGTGGACACGATCGTTGGCAATGACATAGCATGAGCAGATAGACAAAAAGAAAAGAATGCCAGACACGAGAAGACAAGAAAGGGCAACCTTTTTGAACAAGCAAAATACATGAGTCCCAAGTATTGCAGATGTAGTACTTCTCCGTCGCTTGGGACCCTGCATGATTGGAATGCTACCCTCTCAGCTCGGCAGCCGTACGAATGCAACTTTGTTACATCACAACTGCCTTGGGTGGGATTTTCTCGGCGATTGGTCGCCGTTCGCTGTTTGCCGGCCTCGCCCCCCCAAGCAACCCCTATGTCCTCTTTGCCGGCTTAACAGAACCTGCCTTTTTCGGCCGTCCCGATTACTCATTCGATTCATCTATGCCCCATTTACAAGGAGCTTTGACGAACAACTTTCTTTCCTGAGCAGACCCCGAGGCCAAGATTGATCGCCACCAAAACTCGCCTTGAGCCGCTGTGGGTATGTACTGCATCTTTGATTACATATGCACGGACAAAAACATTGCCAACGAAAGAACGCTTTGCCACGTGCTCCCCACGTGCTCCTTTCTGTTCACCACGGACTTTGCTTTCAACCGCGACTGTTTGGTTCAGGAATAAAGACCAAAAGGGATGCTTTTACTATTATTCAAGTACAGTGTATATTCAATTACAGCTGAGACGCCCGCTTTCAAAAGCGAGAGACGGTTCAAGAAACCCGTCAAGTCCCTCAAACCACGACATCGCGGCCCTGGATCTAGTCGTCGTCAGTCGGTCTTTGCCAACTTCGTCAACGTTCCCCATCTATGAAACAGCAACGACAAGATTTGCCAAAGGTGTATAGAGAATAATACAAAATTTTTATCTTTTATCGAGAACGATTTGCAGAGTCACGGATGTGTTGTCCTTTCCACCCATATCATCGCATCACGTGATCGTTTTCAGGCCCTATGCTCCAATACGCTGCGAAGAAGCTCTGTGGCCTCGTTCTACTGCAAAAACAGTTAAATTTCGCACCTTGCGGTTCGTTATGGCGATTCAAATCATGTCGGACCTCCATCTGGAGGCCCCCAAGGCCTACGACATCTTTGAGATAGTGCCCAAGGCTCCGGTTCTCGCCCTGCTGGGCGACATTGGCAACGTCGAGGCCCACAAGAGCGACATGGCCGGCTTTATCGCACGACAGCTGCGCCAGTTTCGGGCCGTGCTGTATGTCCCGGGGAACCACGAAGCCTACCAGTCCACCTGGCCGGCCACGCTCCGCATTCTGATGGAATTCGAAAAGGAGGTGCGAGCGCAAAGGGCCAAGGACCCCGCGCTCGGCGGCTTTGTGCTCCTCGACCGCACAGCGTACCGCCTGCCGCAAGACTGGGGCGTGGTCATTCTTGGTTGCAGCCTCTTCTCCCATGTCCCGCCGGAAGCGGAAACGGCAGTGAGCCAGGGGATGAACGACTTCTACCAGGACGCCCACTGGACCGTCGCCGAGCACAACGCGGCCCACAAACGCGACCTGGTCTGGCTGAACGGGGCGGTCGAAGAGCTGGGGCAGCTGGCCGACGTACACTCGATCATCATCATGACACACTGGAGCCCGTCGACGGATCCGCGGGCGCAGAATCCAAGATACGCCAATGACCCGAATCCCATCGCAGCTGGCTTCCGGACGGATTTGTCAAGGGAAGCGTGTTTTCAAGCACCGAAAGTGAAGGTGTGGGCCTTCGGGCACACGCATTACAACTGCGACTTTGTGGTCGAGAGGGGCAGCATGGCTGGGCCACTGAGATTGGTGACAAACCAGAGAGGATATTACTTCGCCCAGTCACCAGGCTACGGCAACGACAAGACGCTCAAGGTATAGGGCGTCGAAGCTACAGACTGTGTGTACAAATATATCAAGCGCTGGGGTGCAAAAGTACGTTCATGAATGACCGCCGCCGTGATCCTCGCTACCATCGCTGATTTTCAAAGCCTGTTGTAGGTCTTTTGACCACTGTGATACCGATTCCATCCTCCCCTGCCGTAGCGCAAGGTTAGTTTCTTCAGCACCTCTGGAAGCTGGTCCACATCCAAGAATCCGTCGTCATCCACGTACTCCTCCATGTAGGCAATCATGGCCATTGCGAACGACCCGATGCGCGTTCCAACATCACGCGCGTAGAGACGCATGAACGCTTCCAACAGCACATGCGTCCTGGGGACAACGACGCCGCTCTGCTCAGACTTGAAGAAGCCGGGCCCACGGCCCGGCCGCCAGGGAGGGAGAGCCTCCCTGTCTGACGCAAGGAGAAAGTACTGCGGCAGCTGCTCCGTTGTTGTCGGCGAGAGAAGGGACGTGCGCATGTTGCTGAGCGGCGGCAGGAACCAGAGGGTATCCCGCTGCAAGTACAGGCCCACAGTGACCTCGGAGTCGTCGTCGAGGTGGCTGTGAAGCGCTGGAGGCGGCGTGTGTCGGTCGGACCCGATTACGGAGCAGCCGCCAGGATTAGGGCACGGCGCCAGGATCTTGAGCTGGTTGGCGGCATGGTCGAGCGCGCCCGCTCCGGCCTGCAAAAGATCGTCCGGAATCACAAAATCGATGGACTAAAAAACGTCAGCCAGGTAGGTTTGGTCTCTTCTTTTCAAGGTCAAAGCACCTACGCCAACGACTGACGGGACGCCGTGGACCCGGAGAAGACAGTGACCCCAGAGGACGCATGGAATGCGGGCCGAATTAAGCGCCTGCGAGACGCGAGCAACCAGCGCCTCCACGTCTTTGATTGTCATGTTTCTGTGGATGAGCTTGGGAGACAACTGAGAGTGTGCAGGAGAGATGGACGTTGCTGGTAAAAGGAGCGGGGAAATGAGAAATGGGAAAAGAGAGAAATGGAAGGGCGGAGAAAAGAGAGACGCAAGGCCTCATTCTCCCCAGACGCGTTGAGAGGCCCGCTACTTCTCAGGATCAAGAAGCTATTGCGCCAAAGCTCCTGTGATTCTGTCCAGTAGACCCCTTACAATAGAACTTAGTTGAGGTAACGAGGTAGTCATTACCGATTGTCTGAACGTAATACCTACATAAACATTGCTTCCTGCGGCCCTTATTACCCACATAGCGTTATTATATTTGTTTGATACACACGTCCAAGTTCTTATAGAACATAGACCCTTCAGCCAGATCACCTGATAGAGATCTTCTATACCATAGAAGGTGCTTTGTATATTCAATAGGCAGGCGAAGAAGCTCGTAAACCGACGGAAATTGGCTATGAGATTGGTCGTTGTTAGACATATAGGTCTTGTCATCGCCTAAATCACAATCCTCGTCGTTTTGGGTACCATCCTCACCATCACTATGGATGTAGATAGGGTCGTCTTAAAGAGCGCCCAAGCTGTAAAGATTTGCAATTTTGACTCGAGAGCTCTGGATCCGCTGCCGACATATTGTAGAGATTTTGGCTATCCATCATTTTAGCGATATAGGAGTACGTCTAATTAGGTAAAAGGAATGAATGGATGTTGATAGATTTCTAAGTGTTTAACTAGATTGTCTTTACACTTGGGAGAAAGTCGGTAACCTGGACAAATATATCTATAACGTGTAGAGTAGGGGGCCGCAACTATAGAAAACAGCAAGGAGGGCTTCGCGACATATAGGCCGCGGCGTCTCCAGAGATTGTACCGAGAGTAGTCTAGCTGATGTGATACGGGCTATATTAGTCTCTCGCCGTCATCATTTTCACAACCTTTATAAGCCCACCCACTCGCTATTATATTCATTCGTTCTGGTTGTCCGGCAGAATGTCTCTGTCTAGATTGTTCAGCACGACACTAGCAAAGCCAGAGGGTAACGCCATCTCGTCAGATCCGCCTGACTTTTGCTGTGTTGAGTAATATCCCCGCAGTGGTCTGTCTCCTTAGTACGATTGTCTCGGCTCGGTAGGCTCCTATCTAAGTTTATATCCAACCATGGACCGAATGGGCCTATAAATTGCTCGATATCTTGTAACGGTGAAGATCCGCCGCAGCTGTACCGTGGCCAAAATAGGATTCGTCTTAAGCCAACGGCAATACCTTTAGCCAGGCCACGTCATCCTAGGATGCGCCTTCTCCCCGATCTCCTTTTTGTCATTAAGAATCAAAATGAAAACAGGAGAAGCCATTGCTACCTCATCGACTGTTCTCTAATTTTCCACCCGCGAATCAGGTAAGAGATGGCTATCGAATCAAATATACACGTTGCTCCACGCAAGACCTTTTTTGCTGTAGATGTGTTGAAATTGTATTCATAATCGTCCCGACCGCGACCAAGGAGGTGTCTAACGTGTCGACGGAAATACTATAGCCGAGCCATGGAAAGAGCAGACGAAGAGGTTGAGGCCTCTTGATGTCTTTACATAAGCCATGCCACCAGTCCCTGTGACCAATTTGGTAGCGGCTTAGACAGGTTATACAAGCTGTGCCGAGAATCCTGTAATGGAGTGTAGAACGTGCCTTGTAAGCGAAGAGAAACGCGGCCAGGTGCTGTAGGCAGAAGGGTTGTTACAAATTACTGAGAATGGATCTGCTATCCTGAAGGATCAGGATGGCAGCATTCGAGTGTAGAGAGCGAGGAGCAAAAGTTCTAAAGCGAGAGATGGAAAGGAAAAAAAATTAAAAGAGCGACACTAGAGCAATGAGCGTGATGAATGAGAGCAAAGAGCAAAGAAGAAAGCGGAAAGCGAAGGGCTCACAGGCAGCGCAAGGATCCTCGCAGAGAGACAACTGCGTAAAAGAGGAGAAGGAGGTGGAGGTGGAGGTGGTTTTGGCAGAGACAAGGGGTCTAGGGAAAAATGCCTAAGAACTGCCACGACAAGACGACGAGAATACGAAAATGAGAAAAAGAAGGGGAGAAAGTCAAGAGTACAGGAGAGAGACGTTGAGAAGAAGAGCTGTATTTATATGCGGTCGTCAGAGAGGCGGCGAGGGCGGGGCCAATCAAAAACGAAATGTCAGGCCCACATTTCCTAATCGGGTGGGCGCCGATTATGGTGGGCACAACAGCATATTACCAAAAAAAAAAAGGTATCACGAAAGTTTGGATTATCGCAAAACGAAGACGCGTATCCCAACGACCCCACCTCGCCATTGTTTGCTGTCCGTCAGCCTGAGCACTTGAAATTGACGTTCTATTTTTATTAAAATTCGAGACTTTTTGTCACCATGACGCTCCCAGCTGCCACAGCCGCGACCGCACGGCGGCCGGCCGGCCGCGCGCTGCAAGCATGCATTGGCGCCGCCACGAGCGGCTTCACGCGCCGGCGCACACTCCACCACGCGGCGTGCGGCGCAGCCGCTGCCGTCCGCATGCACAATGGCACCATAGCCGCCCCGTACGGCCGCCCGCGCCGACAACCCTACTCCACCGACGTCCCCTTTTCTTCCTCCTGCTCTTCCTCCTCCTCCTCAGACGCCACGACGGCGACAACTTCCTCGACACGATCATCCACAACCCGACAGGACGACGTACTCACGCGGTACCAAAAACGGCTTGCGGACAAGGCGCGGGACGAGGGTGTGCCCGACATTGAGGCGTTGCGCGCAGCGTACGCGGACAAGATACAGGCGCTGCGGCGAAACGACACCGTGGTGTTGCCGCCGGACGGACGAAGCACGAGCAGGAGCGGGAATGGGAGTGGGAGCGGCAGCAACCAGAAGTCAGCTTCCGGGGCGTCCACCACACCCGCGGAAGGAGAAGCTCGGCGGTCCACCCCTTCGGCACCACAAACGTCGTCGTCGTCGTCGTCGTCGTCTTCCGCTTCCTCGCCTGCAACCGCAGCAGGGGCGGCTGCTGCCGGCGCCTCCACCCCTTCCTCCTCGCCCTCCTCCTCCTCCCCCTCCACCACCCCCCGGGGTCCCCGCCCCCTCTCGTCCTTCCTTGAGCTCGACAAGGCCCGCAAACTGCCCGCCGAGGAGCTCACCGCCATCTGGCGCCTACGCTTCGCCGCGGACCCGCTCTCGCTGTGCGCCGTGGTGCCGGCCCCGACCTACGCCGCCATGGAAGCGGCGGCCCGTGCGCGGCCGCAGTTTGTGCTGCCGGTGCCGCATCCGGAGCAGGGCGCCGAAGTGCATTTTTTGCAGTGGACGTTTGATGATAGCAGCAGCAACACCAACACCAGCACCGTCCTATTTACCCAGCTAGCCGAGTACAAGCTGCGGGGCGAGTTTGCGCAGCCGCACACGACGGTGACGCACTACACCGACCTGGCCACGGACTGTGGCGTGGTGTTGATGCACGGCCAGGTGGCTGAGGGCCGCGGCGTGTCGGTGGACAACGCGCAGTGGCTGGTCATGTGCTTGCAGCGGTTCTACGGGGCGTGGTCAATACCGGGTAGCGGCGTCGGCGTCGGCAGCGGCGGCGGCAGCGGCGGCGGCATCGACGAAGGTGCCCGGGCGCGGCGGCTGCTGCTGCAGTGGTTTGCGGCGGGCGATCCGCAGTTCACCATTGAGCGGCTCATGGAGGAGGCGGAAAAGCTAGCCTGAGACTGAGCGCCGTACATAGACTGCTGTGGTATATTACTGTGATATATTAAAAAATGGCACAGATTGCACATTACACGAAATTATTTCTCCCATGTTACTAAATAATGCGCCCCTTTTCCCTTCGCCTGGGCTTTTCTTAATTTCATCCCGCAGCAGAAACAGCAGCAGCAGCAGCAGCAGCAGCACTACCACCACCACCGCCACACCCTTTACAACTTTGCGGCTTGTGCCTTGTCGTCTTGGCGCGCCCGGTCACGCAGCAGGCGCCGTAGGATCTTGCCGCTGGCCGACTTGGGAATCTCCGCAATAAAGTGCACGCCGCCGCGCAGCCGTTTGTGCGGCGCGGTCTTGGTCGCCAGCCAGTCGGCAATCTCCCGGGCCTTGGCGGCGTCCGTGGTCAGGCCGGGCTTCAGCACGATGTAGGCGCGCGGGACCTCGGTGGCCTGCGCGCGGTCTTCCACGCCGATCACGCCCGCGTCGAGGACATCGTCGTGGCCCAGCAGAATGCCTTCCAGCTCGGCAGGCGGCACCTGAAATCCTTCTGTAGTTGGGGTTTGTTAGGGTGCTATCGCGGTATATATATCAAGGAAAAAAAAGTCCGAGAAAGATAAGAAAGGGGACTGCAAGTAGACGCACTGTACTTGATGAGCTCCTTTAGCCGGTCGACGCAGTAGTAGTTGCCATGCTTGTCGCGCACGAAAATGTCGCCCGTCTTGAAAAAGCCGCAGCGCGACGTCGCCGCGCGCGTCTCGTCGGGCCGGTTCAGGTAGCCCTGAAACACGCTGGGGCCCTTGAGCCACAGCTCGCCGGGTTGGCCGTCAGGCACCTCTCGCGGGTCGTTGCCGTCGTCATCGTCGTTGTAGGCCGGGTCGACAATCTTGGCCTCCATGTTCGGCAGCAGCTTGCCCACGGAGCCCATAAACTTGCCCCATTCGTCGGGCGTCTGCACGGTGGCGGTCGGCGACGTCTCGGAGAGGCCGTACCCTTGCTTGACGCCGATCTTGAGGCGGTCCCACACGGCCAGGGCCAGCTCCGGCGTCAGCGGCGCGGCGCCCGAGTTCATGGAACGCATCGACGTCAGGTCGTACTTGTCGACCACGGGGTGCTTGGAGAAGGCGAGCACCACGGGCGGCGGCACGAACGCAAACGTGAGCCGGTACTTCTCGATGAGCTGGCACGCCCGCTCCATGTCGAAGCGCTGCATGATGACCAGCTCCCAGCCCATGTACGCAAAGAACATGATGCAGCACGTCAAACCCTGTGTACGAAAAAAACACGTAAGAACGAGAACAAGAAAGGGAGAGGGGAAGAGAGACGTGGAGCACGACGGACGTAAATGTGAAAAAAGGGCGTAATGCCAAGGCCCTTGTCACCCTTGCCGTCGACACCGCCGTACGGATGGAAGAACTGGCCGTCCACCATGCTCTGCTGGAGCACGTTGGCCACGATGTTGTAGTGGGTGAGGCACACGCCCTTGGGCAGGCCCGTGGTGCCGGAGCTGTAGACGAGAAAGGCGAGGTCGCGCCGGGCGTCGATAGACACGGGTTTCGAGCGGCCGCGGGTGGACAGTATTTGTGTCTGTGCCGCTGTCGGGCGGCGGAGTTGGCTGAAATGGCGCACGCGGCCGGCTGGGTCGCGCTCGTCGCCCACGAGGAGAATGCGGTCCTCGGGGATGCCGACGGCCCGGGCGGCGCGGCGGGCCGTGTCTAGAAACGGCAGCATGGTGACGAGGGCCTTGGCGCGGGCGTCGCGCAGCTGGAAGGTCAGCTCCGCCTCCGTGTAGAGCGGGTTGGCCGGCGAGGCGATGCCGCCGGCCCACAACACGCCGAGCGTCGCAGCGGGCGTGTCGACGCTGTTGGGTGTGTAAAAGGCGACGACGTCGCCGCGCTGCCAGTGCCACGCGGCCTGGAGGCCCTGGCCGAACGCGAGCGACGCGCTCCGCAGCTCGCCGAACGAGTAGCTGCGGTCCGTGTCGCCATCGGTGAAGATGTCTGTGTCCTGCTGTTAGTGGCCCCCGGCTTTTGCTCACACAATCACTTCACAAAGCAGGAGGCAACAACACGATGCATGCTACGCACCCTTGCTATCGGTAAACGGCTTTGCCTTGCGCTCAAACAGAAACGACCAGAGGTCGACCTCGGGGATGGCCACGGGCTCAAAGAGAGAGGACTGCGGCATGGTTGGCGTCTCGACCGAAAGTATCGTGAGATCTACGATGAATGAGGAAAAGACACCGCGACCAGCTCGACAGCCTCCAACTGAAGGGGGAGAGTAAAAAAAAAAGAAAAAAAGAAAAGAAAACGTGGTTTCAAGCCGCTTTCAGCAACAATCTTCACTCTTTGCCTCTCGTTTTGGCAGGCGAATAATAACATGAGCTTTCCGTTTCGACTTTTTTGTTTCTTTTATATCTTTGTCCGTTCGCCGTTTTTGAAATGAGATGCCGAAGTGGACGTCATTTTTCCATTCGTCTCTTATTTTACCCCTTTCCCCCTTTTCTCCTCGCCAATCGCAGCCTTTGCCCTTTTCGTCGGCTATCTGCGGGCAAGGTGTTTTGGCTTGGCAACCTGCATACGCATGCTAGGCGCAAAGCCAAACCTGGTTGGGGGAAGGAGCCGGAAGGCCTAGTCCGCCACTAACTCAGCTCCCGGATTTCCGGATTTCGCCCCAGACTTTCCCCAGATTATTACATATACAGTTCTGACTTCGGGGTTCAAGATGTCAAGTTCCGATACTCTGTAGCCCTTTTCTGACGAGTGTTTTCAGTATTCATCTCTGTACGATTTGCAAGTTTTTCTTTATTTTTCTTAATTACTAATGTTCGTAGATTACCTTATTTAGCTTTTTTTTATGGTTTCTTACGCTTTCATTCACCTATCAATGAGTTTGCTACTAAAGATTCCGAGCTCGGTTCAACTCACTCAAAACACGCCCCGAGTTCCGTAGTCCGATCTGTTTTGGGTCACTGTCCGTAGTGGCTCTAGTAAAGTTAAGCGGAATCGGGGCTCGCTCACTATTTGATCGTGTCAGCTGCAGACTCGGTGCTATCGCATCTTTTACCCTTCCGACGCATGTCAAGACACACCAAAAAGCACAACTGAAAGCAGATTTGGAAGAGGTCACCTCACCGACGATGTTGACTTCTCTTCACGCGTCGTCGTTAGAGTCTCCGTCCTGGTGGAGAAGTGAGGAAGTCTGACCAAAAAGCATTTCATTCGTTTGGCCCCTAACCCGCTGTCCGGAATCAATCTAACTACCGAAGGAGCCGGTGGTTTTTTTTTTTACCAAATGGCACACAGTGGACGGCGGACGTGGTCCGTCGGTATTTGGAGACGACCGTCGTCTCGCGAACCAGCAATATTGATAAGGAGAAGTCCCCGTCTTAACGCAGTGTTTCATCGAACGCCGTCGTCCGCTGCTATTCAAACCCAGCCAACGCCACGGAAATAAGCTTAACGAAGCTCTTAAAACGAGAACAAGAAAGGCTCAACCAATTTATGGTGCTCGATTATGCAAAGCTACGCAGCACTGGGAGCGCCTTGTGGGCGCCATTCCCAGGCGCCCTACATGAAAGAGTCCACTCCGTTCAGATTTTCGAGACAGCTTGGGTGCATTTTGGTTCGAGAGGGCCAACCGGATTCGGGACGTCCTAGACGCACCCGCGGCGTTGTCACCACACTGGCGAGATGGAATTGTTTGTCCGTTCATGATGAGGGTGCCGAGGACTCGTCCGCCGACGAAGTGGACAGCAATTGAAATGAAGGCGAAGATGATAAGGAGAACTACGACGAAAAGGAGGATGGAACGGAGGCGCCGAGGAAGACTAGATGTCCAAAAACCGCTGCGAAATACGGAGCCACACTGTTGG
This sequence comes from Fragosphaeria purpurea, assembly GCA_002778095.1. Lineage (NCBI taxonomy): Eukaryota > Fungi > Ascomycota > Sordariomycetes > Ophiostomatales > Ophiostomataceae > Fragosphaeria > Fragosphaeria purpurea. Next base: position 1,635,752 of record PCDL01000011.1, read on the forward strand.
GGATAAATATCACTGTACAGGGAGTGCAGAAAAATCATTCTTTTGTGCCGGTACAGATGGTTCTAGTAGTAATTCAACACCTGCTAGTAGGCGCGCGGATTGTTGAGCTTGGCGAATGCCGCTTTGCCGGGCCTTTTTGTAGCGAATGTCGCTTCCACCAGGTCGCCCATGGGAGAGAGGCAAGAAGAGAGACAATTTTGAGCTGCAATTCACCGAAGGTAAAGGCAGATCTGGTCGAAAAAAACCCCGTTAGGTTCTAGGCCATGGAATTGGTGTGAGGCTGGTGGCCGGTGGTGGTACGGCAGTCTGCATTCACCAACACAGAACGAAAGCCGACAACGCATCAAAGCGACAAACATAATAAATATATTGATAGATAAAAAAATATCATTATTTTCTTTTTTTTATATAACCAACCGGCCGTGCTTTCAAAGACGTATGTTGGGGTTGCTGTGAACTATCACGTTATTTCTTCTTTTCTCTGGCGTTGACCATGATCTTCGAGTAAAGCCCCCAAAAAACTAAAAATAACATCAAAAAAGACTTTATTTGCACATCGTATGGATCCGTCGGCGGCAAACCGCTCTAAAATCTTTGGAACGAACCCGGAACGTGGTGAGCCCCCGTGTTTCTCGATCTGCGACGATATTCGAGACGATCCACTTTCTCGTTCGTCACGACGTTCCCCTGTTTGCGCTGCCTACCGGGGTATGATTTTCGGGGGCATTGCTTCAATGCGTGTATTTAAGAAGCGGATTTGTTTGTTTTGCGATGATCCGTTCGCGTCAAGCACAATGCACTCTTCCAGCCTTTGGAACCCTTCTTTTGTTTTTTCCTGTGGTTACGATCAACGTGTCGATGATCATTAAATGAGTATAAATTTAGAGAATCTGTCTACCAGCTGAGAACTCTCAATAAAACCAGCAAATACACATGCTCGTTGATAAACGAGGGAGTCAAACAACCATGCCTCGTCATCCAGTGAGCGTTTCATTTCCGACGGCGCTATCCACTCCGTCAAACAGCATGAACACGATCGTAGCCTTGGCGGTATGATAAGGTCGCATCAAAGCTTCGCTAAGAATATTTGAAGCACGCTGAAGCAACCCGTTTCTAGGGCCCTTTATTGCTTTGCCCCTTTCCCCTGGGAAGAATACTATCGTCAGTCGCCATGAGTGAACCAACTCGCTGATACATAAATCGAGGAATGCTCGTCGTTGTCTAGCCTTTTTTTTTTTTTTTTTTTTTTTTTTTTACTTCTTCTCCTATCTTCATCCATTAATTTCACACACAAAATACATACACTGCTTCAAAAATGCTCCTTCTCCAAGCTACACTTTTCTCCTTTGCCGTTTCGGCTTTGGCCCTTCCTGTGGTACAGAAACGGGCCGGTGTCTTGAAGGCGACCGACTATGCCGATTTTCAAGTCTCGGATGGCGTCGGCGGCAACGCCTTGGACGAGGTCAAGGCCAATTTTCCAGTGAGTGTTTATCCACCTCCCCCCCCCTACCATTCTTTGTGTTCAACTATGACATCGCAAGCTAACACATCAAAAGATCGACTTTAACGACTTAGCCAATGTCGACGCCGATGACGTCGCCATCATCAAGGCGGCGCGCGAGACCGCCGAAGACGCCGAGACCGGCACCGGTGGCTTCAACGACGCCATCGCGGCTGCGGGCAGCAGCTCGGCCGCTGGCAAGGCCCTGCAAGTGGGCAAGACCAAGAACAAGGTGCTCAAGCTCGAGCTGGAAGTCTTGGGTCTGCAGATCGACCAGGCCCAAGGCGGCAAGGACAACACGGACAAGATCGCCGAGGAGACGACAAAGCTCAACAACAACATCAAGCTGGACCAGGGCAACGCGGGTGCGAAGAGCCAAAGCGTCGACTTTGCCGGCAACGATGACCCTTGAAAAGAACAAGAGTCTGGATTAGGGAAATACTTGTTTGTCACCGTTTGAAAACAAACAAAGCACTTTATCGGCGTTGATTTGTATTGCGTTTTCTCGTTTGATGAGCTTTGATACCATTTATTTGCATTCATCCTAGTGTATTTACCAAGCGTTTGAACTTGATGCACATGAAAACATCCCTTCGAGGAAAAAGAGCATCGATGTGAGAAAAGAAAACGTGAGTTTGCGTGTATAAAAGTTGTCGTAGACCAGCTAACGTGAAAAAAACAAAACAAGAAACGAAGCCAACAAAAGCATAGACGTACAATACAGAAATACTAGTTGTTCCCAGCAAACCAACTATTCACATCTTGTCTTCTCCTAGGACCTATTGTCTCTTTCTTTGTCCTTCTCATTCTCATCTCTCCTTCTCATACACATTTTAGTCCGGCCTCCATAACCGTATATCGTCGCCCAACCCATTCTTCATAAGGCCAAGAAAGAGCGAAAAAAAAAAACCTTCTTTCAAAAGATCCGGTTGACAGTAATAACTCCATAATCACTTCCCCTCGTTCTGCTAATGTTGCCTTTGGATGCTGATTTGTCCGTCGAGATCATCATTGCTGCTGCATCCCCTGAATTGGCACCGCGTGAGATCTGTCTCCGGTTGTTGCTCTCTGGAACCGTTGTCTCCGTTCACATAACAGCCCGTTTCTGTTTCCAAGCAAGTCTGAAACGATAAAGTCTGACGACACGTTTGTTGAGAGACAGTGGCGGCCTCTTTTTATGTTTCTTAAACGAGCCACCGTCTACACTGAGCGTCGTGTCTTTACGACGCGGTCTCGTCCGGCCGGGGCGGGTTAGGCATCGGCGGGTGCGGGCCCGACTCATGATTTGGTTTGTCGGCGTGAGTACCGCCACGTGTGGTTGAGTTGACGACGGCCGCCATGGTGGAGAAAAACAATCAAAGTAGGATCAAGACTGAGGGCGGCTGTTTTGGTGCTCAAATAGCAGTCGTTGATGATGAGGCCAAGGTAGGCAAAGCACTTGGCAGAGACGAACAGAGATGAACAGAAGAGACGAAGACAGGAAGTGGGAAATATAACAGTATCCGTTCAAGAAAAAATAAAACGACAAGCGTGAGGGGGGCGTGGTAATGCTGGTATGATAAATAGGATAGTTGAAGGCTCGGAAATGAATGTGAGGCCGCCGCTTTCCGGTTGAGACTCAAGAGGTAGTAACGGAGCTTCCGAAGGAGGGTAAGAAAGAGAACATAAAATAAAAGGGAAAAAAAACTGTATAGGGAATGTCGGTCAAGCTGGATGAAAGAGGTGGGTGAGGGCGCAATATTTGAATCCGAGAAAGTGAGCAAAGCAGTTTCGGCTTTCACACCGATTCTCTCGTCTCTTTCCCAACCGGCCCTTTTTTTCACCGCAGCCTTCTGCTATTCCAACATTCTCGTTCCTCTCGCTCTTCTCGTTCCCTTCTTATTTCTCCCCCCTACCGCTCCCCCACCCTTTTGATACGCGCCCGTCAAAGCTCCAAGATCATAGGTCTGAGCAGAAAAAAAAAAACAAAGAAAGCAAACAAGTACCCGTCCAGCTGAAGAAACCAACAAAACGGGCATGTGTGCATATTTTAAACTGATATGTAACATGACAAGAAACCCAAAGTAGAGTATATTAATTTGCTTTTGTCTCTTTTCTTTCTTTCACGCATCCCCTGTCCATCCTGAATTTATGACACAAACGGAGAGTAGAGTATAAAAAAAATATGATACCAATAACGGCTGCCTTGTAAGTCCCCCCCCTGCATGCCGTCTAATTCTCTTCTCTCTTTCTCTGCTTTTTTTTTTCTCTCTCTTCTTCTCGCAACCACTGTCGTCGTCAGCCCGTCCCGTCCAACGGTCTCCCGTTTCTTGTTCAGGTGACGAGGAACCGGTCAGCCGCGGAACAGAGCGCGACAAAGACGAGTGGCCCAATAAAGCGTATGGTTTTAATCTATCCGACGAGCAGTCATTTTGGCCCGGCTCTTTTTCCCTAGTGAGACGGGAACGCTTGCCCCCAGAAACCTGCCCTATGGGGAAGGCTGCCGAACGTTGTCGTTGCACGTGGCATGGCTGACCTGGCCTTGCCCTGACCGGGGCGTTTTTTTCTTTTTCTTTTTGTTTTTTTAGTTCTCTTTCGTATTTTCTTAGTATTCTTTGTTGCCTATCCTCCCCCCCTAAATCAGCAAAAACGTTTGATCAGCGGAAGTACTTTGTAGACGAGCTGATTGCAATATCGCCTCTATTTACCGCTATCCTGCTCTTTCTGCGCAAAAAGCAAACCATCCGTGGTTCCACGAATGTCCTTTCTTCCTTGTCCTCCACGGTCTGTCTCGTCCTTTTCTCTCTAGAAATGTAATTGCTGTTTCGCTTTCGGCTACGCACGGATGCGGGTTGGTCTCTTGTACTATTACACGTTCATTCCCCTTGACCAATCTTTCTCTCTCTCTCTCTACCTTTCTTTGAAGACTCTCCCACGCCCAAACGCCTTGCCTCCGCAAATCCTTCCACCCCATTTATCGGATTGTCTTACAAAAAAAGGCTATACCGCTTTTTAATGCTATAGGGCGGTAAGATGGATAAGACGATATATGTGGCATATAAAAAACAACCAGGTCCTTCCGTATAAAACCTGATTTTTATGACACGTTCAGGTGACCTGTTTTTTATTCTATATTCCGTTCCTGGACCCAGAAGGTCCACGTAACCCCCCCCCCCCCCCCCCCCCCGGTAAGACAACATGTGCCCTTTTACTTTCTGTGTTGTTGCAGTTTCTCTTACATTCTCGCCGTCTCTCGTCAACCTATGCGGTGTTTGTGCCCTGCATTCTGAGCACAGCATGGGCTGACAGAAGAGATCGAGGTTCCCGTGAAAAGAACATCCATCTTCCGCATGTACTTGTCAGTGGATGTATTTTCCGTATTGCCCATGGTGCGTCTTTTTTTTTCTCCCTCTTTATCCGACGTAGCGACGTACGTACGTATTATGTCGTACTTCGATTGGTCCGTCAAACAAGCAAAACGATGTTTGCGCAACGCGAACCCGACACCCCCCCTGCCCTGTCGTGTCGTATCGTCATTCCGTCACACGCACCTCAGAACCATGGATGCGTCCAACGGCGTCCAACCGATGGCCTCATCCTACGTCGCCCTGCCCTGCCCTACCCTGCCCTGCCTTGCCTTGCCCTGTTCCGTTCTTGGCCAGCCGGGCCAAGCCAGCCGCGACACGACCGGTCGAAGAAGCGAAAACCTGCAAATACAATGAACCCTTTTGATGACAAACAATACTTTACGGCTGCACGGCATCAAAGCCAGCAAAACGTGAGAAACCGTGACACAAAAGCGGCGGCGGTCGCCATGTCGTACACCATCACATGCTCGGCTTTTGTCCGCCCGTTTGCTTGCTTTCTCCCGACTTTTCTTGTTCGTGTGACTCCTTGTTGGGTATCCACCCTTCTTTTCCGTCTCATTCACATCAATTCCCCCGGGATGCCCCTTTGACAATGTTTTGCGGTGAGCGGCGGAGGACGGCTGTGCTTGAACAGCCACACACACCCCTTCGGGCCCGCACGCACATCCAACTCAACAGAACACACAATAGCTCAGGGGCACTTTGTTGGTTCCAAGGGAAGAGCCGAGAATCGGTGGGAAAAAAAAGAGAGCAAACAACCGTCAATCTGTCTTGGCATGTGGCAAACTGAAGCGGCAGCGCAGGACTCAATGAATGCGGTGAGCAAAACACACTGCGCAAAAAAAAGAAGATGCAGCTCGAGCACGACGACAACCGCACAAAAGTAGATGAAGACGACGCATACGGCAAAAGGTACGGTGACAAACGAACACACACACACACACATGTACGAGGACCAACGATGAAGGCGGCGCGCGCAAGGCGGCACTGACCCCAAAAACCGTTTGGCTGCTTTGGTTTTTCTTTCCAGAACTTCTGTGCAGCCGCTTTTTGTGTGCGTCAGGTGTCAGTGCGTTATGTCGCAGTTGCAACGCTGCATGCGTGGTAGCCACTTTTAGCTGGGGACGCTTTTTCTTTTCTTTGAAGATATGCACGGACCGACAGCGTCATGATCAATCTCGTTTCATGTGGACGGAGATGGCCAAACTCCGTACAACGGGCTGAGAGCCCAAGACCACGATATACCAAAAAAAAAAAAAAAAAAAAAAAAAAAAAGAGCAGTTGCATGTCCTTGACGAAAAGCAACCGTCTTGCGCGGGCTGAATATTGTATCAAAATGAGAAAGGCTGGCGTCTTCTTGACAACCTGAAGCAACAAGACAACAATGGTGAGGCTCTTTACGAGACACAAACCGAGCATCGACCCCCTTCTGGGATCCTTGCTTCGCTGAAAACGGTCAGCGGAAACAAGATGCAAGACATACGAATACTGACGTACGTTGCTCATTGCCATCTCTTCACCCTGCCAGGTCCTTCCCAAAGAAAAAAGATGTGTAAGATCTCCGTAAGGCAGATCGTTGCCAGGTTGGCCCTGCTTCTGCATTTCTGTGTGTCCGGCTGCCCTCGCCACCTCGCCCCTGTGCGCAGTCCGTGGTTTCTTCGAAATGCCTCATCGTGTGTGATGAAGTGTCGATGTCAACTTCGTGCGACGTCCCGGCCTTCTCTCAGCCGGCACGCCGCCGCCATGGAGAGAACAGAACAGTGGCCGACGTGTCGTTTGTGATCTCATTTCCCGCACGTATCATGTCAAGAGACGGATGGTTTCTGTCAAAACTCCTTCCTCCTCCTTTGCTCTTCCATTGCCCGCTGTCGTCTTTTCTCGTCGGATCCAGAAAAAGTAGAAGTACGGAGCGCCTCTTTGACACTTCTTCCCTTCGTCGAACGGAAAAAATTGAAATAGAAAAAGGCACAAAGACGAGGTCTGAGCGACAAAGTACTGCTGCTTTTTGTTATCATACAAGCAGAATCCCACGCCATCTGTCGTTTTTTTTTTCTGTTTTTTTCTCTCATCATTTTCAGCTGCCGCTTCTCGTACCACCCCTTTTTACAAGTCCGTTTTATTACTGCAATCTCATCGCCCGAAACACACGATGCCGCTTTGTCGAAGCCGCTATGAACGTTGCATTCTGCCGCTTTTGTTTTTTTTTTTTTTTTTTTTTTTTTTCTTCTTTGCCAGCTGCACCGTGGCTGTCCCTTTTCTGGAACATTTCCTCTTTTCCACATCGATGCCTCCGAGCCGCCCTGCTCTCGGGCACGTGGGGGTCAACGGAACAGACGTACGCTGGACCAAAGCAGAGGCGGACGCAGCGCTCGGGCGTGCCGGCGATGCGGTGGAAGTGCTGGCGCTGGAACAGAGTCCGTGATTCGTCATTTCCATGTTTGATTAATCATCTATCACGTGCAAATTGTGCATCGGCTATGACTTGCAGCGTCCGGGCAAGGCCGAAACGGCTTCTGATTGGCTGACGTGTAAGACTGCCGTCAGACTTTCGTGACCTATTTAGTTCTCCACGCTCCGCGCTCTTGATTTTGCCGGGGTTGCTGTCTCTCCACAACTTGGACCTCGGGATAGGGCGCACTGGTGCTAGTTTCTACTTTGTATGTCGTATGTTCGTATAAACTGTACGTCGTTTGAACGTTTCTCCAGCAGTGACCCTTTCCGCCGAGAAATGCGCCGCCTTTTCCCCCTTTCTGTGAATTTGGCAGCATGTGCGTTTTTATATTGGAGTGACAAAATGCCACGGCCATTTGCCTTGTGCCTTTGTTTGTTTTTGTTTGTATATGGTATATATCTGTTCGTCCCGTTCCTCACGGGCACAAGGAAGCTGTGAAAAAAGGACAAACGGAAAACACTAAAACCCGCAGCAAGGGGAAGTGACGTAAGAGGAATTGAGTTTTCTCTGATCAACATGTCGTACGCAACAGACCAAACAGACGGAAAAGAAAGGCAGTCATTACAACAAAACAAACAAACCAAAAGTGATAAGCCGGCTGGACTGGACTGGAACATAATGATGGCTCTTGTGTTAGAGAGGGCAACCGGGACAAACGTTGAGGCAGGCCGGCTTAACCTCGTCTCTTCCCGAGTTGTGCTCCTGGCACTAATGTAGGCGAAAAGAACCCCAGTTTTGAGAAAAAAGGAATGCGAGGGAGAAAAGAAAGGAACACGCTGGAAATACGTAGTTACAAAGAGAGCGCCGTAGTATCGTTGTGGTTAAAACTTGTGGGCATCAGACGTAGCGGATTTCTCTGGTCATGTTATTAGACAAACTTCACAACCTCTCACAATTGCTTCATCAATTTTATTAAAATATTTGCGTTTCTTTTTACAAAGATCAGAACCCGTAATAAGGTAGACTCTGTTGGAGATTTGCAACTCAGAGACGCAACAAAGACGTATACAGTCAGCGTCCCAGCGAGAAACCACAAAAGATCATCACGAAAACGAGAGCCGAGAAAGAGACAACCGGCCAACACGTTCAACGAAAAAAAGGAAAGATACTCCCCTTTTTTGCACAATGGCCCCCCTCACCCCCCATTGGCACCAGCCGTCCCACCCGGCCATCCAGGAGGTCCGCGTCGCCGCCGACGGCGCCCACGCCTTCACCACCAAGAGCCTCGCCCGCGTCGCCCTGCCGCCCTTTGCCCTCTTCGCGCCCATGGCCAGCCCGCCCTGCACGCCCGCGGCCGCGCCAACCTACGCCACCGTCCAGGTCGGCCGCGACCAGCACATCAACCTCAACAGCGACCTCCTCTACATCAACCACTCCTGCGAGCCGTCCCTGGTGTGTTTGTTGCCGTGGTGTCCGCGTTCCTGCCGCTTGCTGCCTTGCAGGGGCGTGTTTTCCTCTCCGTCGTCTGCTGTTCGTTCCCCTGTCCGTTGACCAATAGCTCCCCCTCCCCCTCGCAGATCTTTGACACGAGCAGCCGCACCATCTGGGTGGGGCCCCGCGGCCTCCAGCCGGGCGACGAGCTCACCTTCTTTTACCCGTCCACCGAGTGGGACATGGCCCAGCCCTTTGCGTGCGCCTGCCGCACCCCGACGTGCCGCGGCCGCATCAGCGGCGCCCGCCACATGCCGCGGGAGCAGCTCGCCGGACTGTGGCTGAACCGCCACATCTGGGACCTCCTGGCGGAACAGGACGCCGCGCAGGACGCTGCACAGCAGAAGCAGCAGCAGCAGCAGCAGCAGACGACGACAAGACCTGAAAACGGCACGTCTTCTGTGTCCTCCGCCACGACTGGGCCCGGTCTGGACGGAGCCCTGGCCCATCACATGGTGGCGAGCGTGTCGGCGGCCGAAGCCGCCTACAAGGCCGCGCGCGACGCGCTGGACGCGTACCGCCGCACGCTTCCGTCGACCGCGCCGGCGGCGACCGCGAACGGGAACGGCACCAAAACCGTGGTCCTACCCACGCCGAGCGCTTCCGTGCCGGCTGCAAGCACGAACGGCCACGGCCACGGCCACGGCCCTGCCAACGGATCCGCCGCTACCATTGCTAGCGTGGCTGGTGCAACCCGGCGCGGCCCGACGTCACGGGAACTGAGCGGCGAGATGGGCGGGGATACTGCACGCACGTGAATGGGACGGGGGGCAAGTGGGATTGGGAGGAGGGACGGGGCGAGGAGAAAGGCATGGGAAGATGAAAGGGGCAAAGGACGGAGAAGTGACGAAGAACAGGATGAGATGATGAAGTTGACGTGACGATGAACCGAAGAAAAGATACGGGACCACTCAATGACCCGGCGCAACCCGCGGTTACATCTGTTCGGCCCGTGGTGTGTGTGCATGGTGGCGGCCGTGCTGTGTTTCTCTTTTTTTGTTTGTTTGTTTTTATATGTACATTCCTGGATTCAACATCCCGGGTGATCTTGGTTTGAAAATACAACAATCGACTCTCTTGATTCTCTGATTTACAGATGCTGCTACGGTACGAGAACGTTGCGCTCGTCGCTTTGCGGAATTAATTAACCAAATACACCATGCACCGGCAAATAACAGACACACATAATGGAAAAACAACCACAAAAAAGAAAGAAAGATAGCAAAAAAAACCCAAAAGTATGTGACCTGTGACCAGAAAACGCCCTGAACCCCGTGCCCATCCATTTTCGTAAGAAGTAATTCCCCCCCCCCTTCCTCTTTTATTATTAGCTGAACAACACGCCGTCGCGCCGGCCCTTTTCGCTGCCGGCGCCACGCGAGTACTGCGCTTCTTCCTTCTCCCACGTGGCCCTCTCCACGTACGCCCGCGCCAGGTACGCCCGCGCAAACTTCCACGCCTCCGTGTCGGCCAGGTTCCACGACTCGACCGCGTCGCGCAGTGCCGCGTCCCGCCGGTCTTTGCTGAGGCCGAGCTGCTTGGCCCGGGCCAGGAGCTCGCGCTCGTGCACCAGCGCGTCGGGCGCGGCCACGGGCCCGTCGTCCTTGTCGTGCACGACGGGCGGCAGCCGCTCGGGCCCCGGTACGGGCGTCTTGGACTCGCCCTTCTTCAAACCCTTGCCCAGCGGCGGCACGGCAAAGCCGAACCGCCAGTCCACGTCGTCCGGCACGGGTTGCTCGGCCGCAAACCACAGCGCCGTGCCGCGCGCGTCGTCGCGGGCCACGGCGCGCTTGAACTGGAGCACGCGCGCGCCGCCGGCGACGCCCGTGCCCAGCAGCTCCTTGGTGATCTCGAAGAGCCAGGCGTCGCGCAGCGACTTGCGCCGCAGCCAGGGCACGTCCACCGCGGCCTGCTTGTGCGCGACCGACTGGTACGTGTACGGATGGGGCACGACGCCCACAGTGAACAGCGTCGACGTGTTGCGGTACGTCGGCGGCGTGTGGACGCGCATCGGGTAGCGCGACACGCACGGCTCGCACTTGGGCAGGTTCGGCGGGCACGAGGCCTCCATGGGCGTCACCGAGCACTGTGCCAGGCGGTGTGCCAGCTCCAGGGCCGGCTCCACCATGTGCGTCGTGTGCTGCGGCTTCGGCTTCAGGACGGCGATGCCGCTGGTGAACAGGTTCTGCCACAGCACGTGCAGGTGCGCGTTGATCAGCTGGTTGAGGCTGGTCAGGCCGCCCGCGCGGTCGCGGGCGATGTGGTCGCTCACTTTGACGTATTTCATGGCCATGGTTTGCGCGTCGTAAAATGCAATCGAAGCGGGCCGGTCGTCAACGACAAACGGGTAGTCCTTGGTCTTTTTCTTCAGGTCGTCGTGGTCGCCAGTGGCATCGGCGACAGCGTCAACAGCACCACCGTCCGCATTGGCGACGGCGGGGGCGGCGGCATCGGCAGCAGTTGCCCTGGCTACCTTCACTGGCGCTGCAGCTGCGCTTGCCTCGGCTGGAGCTTCTTTTGCTGCCGCTGCGGCCGGTGCCGGTGCCGGTGCCGGTGCAGGCGATGCCATGGCGTGAACAGACTCGATCGCGCCGGCTTGGGAAAGGGCGGCAGCCTGCGCCGGGACGGCCGCTTTGGCCGGCACGTTGTCGAGGCCAGCCGGCGGCAACGCCTCCAGAAACGTCTCGGCGTTGACCAGGGTGGGGTTGGCCAGCACCAATTGGATGGCCGCAGCAATGTCCTCCTTGGCCCCGGCAAACAAGCCGTCGCCGAACCCTTCCCAGCGCGTCAGCGTCGGGTACTCGCCGCGCCGCAGAAACGACAGCAGAGGGTCGTCCCGGGCCCCCATGGGCAGCACCAGGTACTGCGACAGCAGGCCGCCGCCCATGTTCTCCCACGCCAGCCACCGCATGATGTCGGCCTTGGCGCCGGGGGTGACCTTGAGCCGCTGCAGCTCCTCGTAGCGCGGGTTGTTCGTAGCCTCGGCCGAGCTGAGAATGACCGGGCGGAAGCCCTGGGCCCACCAAGCGCGCCGCCAGGTGAGCAGCAAGGCGCTCTCGGCGTCCCGCAGGGGCAGCTCGCGTTCGATGGTGGTGTCGTAGTAGCAGTAGATGGGCGGCCGGTCCGGCAGGGGCGGGAGCAGGGCGCGGCTCTCGTCGAGGGTAAAGGAGGAGGAGAACGGGGTGGACAGCCACTTCCAGTCGGCAAACCACGTCGACCCTTCGTGCGAATCGTCCTTTTGGCGCGGTGGCGCGTGGGACTTGGGCCGGAACGGGTTCAGCGAGCTCGACCACTTGTTGGTCCACGTGGGACGGGACGAGAACTGGGGGATGGAGAATTTGTGGTCGGCGAACTTGGAAAGGCTCGGGCCGGTCGGCACGGCGTTCGGCAGCGTGAAGATGACGGAGAACACGGCAAAGATGAAGACCGCCGAGAGAAGGACGGTAATGCGCCGTGTGGTGATGGGCGGCAGAAGCCGCCCAAAGAGGACGTATTGCTTCGGCATGGAAGCTGTTGGGAAGTATAACGAAAGAAAGAGGAAGAGAGAGAAATAAAAGAAGAAAGAAGAAAGAAGAAAGGAGGAAAGAAAGGAAAAAAAGAAAGAGAAAGAAGAAAGAAAGTACAGGGATCGAGAGGACGCTGTGGCGATGCTAAAAGCGGTCGATATCAAGGAAAGACGTGCAAAATGAGCTTGACAATGCGAAATAGGAACGAGTGATACAAAGAAGACAAATAAGAGCAAGACATGAAATGCGGCGGGGGGAGACAGCTACCCTATCTCATGATGGAGGGATGGAAGAAAAGGAAAGAAAACAGGAAACAAGAGGCAGTTTTTGTTTCCTTCGTCGTCGTTGTTGCTTCGTTGTTGAGTTTCGTATGAAATTAAAAGATTAAAAAGAAAGAAAAAGAAGAAAAAGAAAAGTAAGTAAAACACAAAAGTTCTCGTGCCACCACCGTCGTCTTGCACAAAGAATTGGGCCGTCGGAGACGGGGGACGAAATCGAGAGAACGGGAAATGGGGACGATGAAGCCAAAAGTGCCACGAATATGGCGGACCTGAGTAGGGGGTTCGCGTCGTAGAGGCGAGCTACTACCAAAAAGGCATAAAGCGGTTAATACGCGGGCCCCGTATAATCACGTGACATTGTGCTTGTCGAAGTGGTATCACCGCTTTTTTCTGCCGGCCGGCTTACTTAATTACAGCCAATCAACGTGGAGGAGGGCTGAGATTGCTTTGCTGGCCACACAAAATTTCCAATCGTTTTTCTTTTGGGGTGGGTCTTTTTTTCCTTCGGTCTCGAAAATATTACCCATTTTGACGGCTTCTCTTTTTTTTTTCTTTCCTTGATCCTTTTCCCACGCACGCAGCAACCAATCTTCCTCCTCAAAAACCTCGTTTCCCACTCGACACCACCACCATTCCGACACAATGGGCAAGACCAACACCTGTACGTTTTCAACATGGTCTGCTTTTTGTCAATTATTTGAGAATAAAAAAATTGATGTGGTTTTTGCTAACACAACTTTCCTTGCAGCCGTGCACTCGTCGCGCCGCAAGTCGCGCAAGGCGCACTTCACGGCGCCTTCGAGCGTCCGCCGCAACATTATGAGCGCGCCTCTGAGTAAGGAGCTGCGCGAGAAGTACAATGTACGTTTTTGAGATGTTTCTATCTTTTTCATCTTTTGAGGTATCGTCGAGAGTTTTAACAAGTCTTTTTTTTCGGTTCTGTAGGTCCGCAGCATGCCCATTCGCAAGGACGACGAGGTTGTCATTGTCCGCGGCTCCAACAAGGACAAGGAGGGCAAGGTCACGTCGGTGTACCGTCTCAAGTACGTCATCCACATCGAGCGGGTGACGCGCGACAAGGCGAGCGGCCAGAGCGTGCCGCTGGGCATCCACCCCAGCAACGTCGTCATTACGAAGCTCAAGCTGGACAAGGACCGGGAAAGCATTCTGGCCCGCATCAAGGCCGGTCGGGAGCAGCGCGCCAAGGCCAAGGAGGCCGCCAACTAAATACAGCCATATTTCTCCTTTGTTTTGTCTTCCCGCTCGAAAGCGCGATATCGCGACACCCACCACACCCACATACGGTCGACACCAAAGGGCGTTCTGGAAATGAATTGATAAACGGACGACGAAAAAAGACCGCCCGAATTTCATTCTTTCTAGGATCTATTTGGTTGCCTCGTTCTTCCGGGCGTTAGTTACTTCGAAATATCCATCGGAGAGCAACATGCCTTCGCAGACGGGATTTTTGCCGAGTGGACAAACCGTCCATCGTCATCAACCCGTCGCGCCTTCATCTCATTTTTTTTCTACGGCGTCTTTCGGCAGGTTTTTGGGAGACGGACAAAAAGCCCGCCTTGTTTGAGCAATCTGGGGGAAGAAGGAAAGTCACGGAACACGACAAAAACAAAATGAAAGAAATTTTTTCTTGCTCAATGGCCGTTTCACGTGAATGAGAAAAAGAAGGGAAAAAATCACAGTGAAATGTTCCATGGGAGGTTCTCCCGAAGCGTATCTTGTTTTCTGCTTTGCTCGACCCCTTACCCCCTTACCGCCTACTCCCCCATCTCTCCTCCCCAAAGGCATGCTTCCTTGTCCCAGGCCATCTCGCAGGCGGAGACTATTTCACACATTTGATGCTCAAAATGTTTCGTAGAAGGGAGCATCCAGACATTGCGTCTTGGACGTCTCCTATGAGACGAAATCACAAAAGTAATGGAAATGCTTCTGCAACAGGTAAGACCAAAATCCGCCAGCATATCACCGCGTTAACCACACCAAACCCACGGTTAACGTGGTACACGACTAGCGAAGAGAAAACAAGCGTGAGTTGCAAATCTGAATCAAACTTTGCGCTCTCGCCCGCAGACCGTCAGTTGAGGGACATCAATCCCCATGGCATTGTCGGTTTGAAGGTGAGGAACATAATACACCAGTCTCTGTACTTTCGTGACGTGCCATGCCATACCATGCTCGTAGATTGGAAGTAGTATGTTTCTCTTCGCTCAGCTAGAAGGAAAACACGCATTACTTGCTCCTATAGTCAATTCATACATTGAGTTCTTCATGAAAGCGCATCTGGTGGTTTCTAGACAATTTTTTGGTTTGAAATTAAGAATATGCTACGATACAGACAGAGCTCCTCGTATCACAGAATCAATGATGGTTAAAAAATTCCCGCTCTCTGTTCCCCTCCTGCTGCTTGCTGTTTGTTGTGATATATTCGTCCTCTTTTTGTTATTCATGTGTGCTAATAGTCTTCTTTTGTGTCTAACAAGTTCTAATAACTGTTGCATCGAAGATCGGACCAATAAGAAAGAATAACGTCGTAAATAACCAGATTGCTGGGTCGAAAAGTGTATGTTGCTGTTTTGCTATAACGATAAAATATACCAGATTTGTCGTTGAAAATACAAACAACTGACGCTGTCTTTTGTGAATAGACCGTTGGGAGAAAGCCATCTACAACCTTTTACACGGCACTCCAATGAACTGGTAGCGCCGTATCAAGCTTGTTTTCCATCGAAACAGCAGTTCGAAATTGTTGTTCTAAGGAAGCTGGCCCGACGCCGTCCAAAGGAGGCCGGTTTTCGCCCACTCTTCTGGAAGCGGGAGTGTGAAAAACACTGCCCTCGTCTGATTTAGCTGGTGAAGGCTGTCCTAGCGTTCTAGGTGACACCACGGTTGGGCTTAGCGATGCAGCCACTAAACTTTCGTAGCCGGTTGAGTATTGGGGAAGGATGCCTTGTGCCGTTGCCGAAGTAAGAGCACCAGGTAGAACCACGCTGCTGCTCGAAATGTTTCTTCTTAGCAGAGTGTGCAGGAACCTGAAAGTCGACACGCAATCGTTAGATGGGGCGTCGGCCGGGCAGTCAAACTAAAAATCCCAAAAAAGAGAAAAAAAAAAAAGAAAAAAAGGCTATAAGCTCACCTAGTCTCATCGCCGTGATGCTTGACCCGTTGTTCTTCGGCATTGCTGTCGTCTTTTGTTGCTTTCGAAGACTGATTGCTAAGCGTTTGATTTTTTTTCGCCTTCGGAAGTACAGACTGATTCTATAACAACGTACCGTTAGTGGCCAAGAAGATCAAATGTGTTTGACAGCAGCTCTAGCTGGTGCTTAAAAACTAACCACTGTAATCTTCGTAGCCGTTTGTCGCTCCTGTCCGCCAGTTTGGTTATGTGGCCTGGGCGCTGAAGTTGAGAATGGCTCAGACACCTTTGGCGAGGAGGACTCAGGACGGTGATCGACATTGGGGTCTCTAATGGGGATACGCCGGTTCACAAGTGGTGGGGGCAAAGAATCGGAAACACCATTTTTGGTCGGCGAAGGTGGGTAGAAGTTTTTCCCGTCAAACTTGGGTAGTCCTTTGCGAGTGAACGACGGCGCCTTTCCCCAATATAGATATCGTGCACGAACCTCATCTTGCGTAAGTTCGCGCTCATACACATAATCCGTACCTCGGGCGTTGTGTGGATTGATACCGGCTGGAAGTTTTCCCACAAGGTAGGGCTTGTCTTCTGCCAGGTCTGAGCATTTCTCCGTCGATGACGAAGACCAAAGAAGACGCCTGTGGGTGTCGCGCCTGGAATCACCATGGCAAGTAGGTTTCTTTGCACCGCCTTGTTCAGCCATGTGTTCGCCCGTTTGGCACTCTCCTAGATTTGAGCCAGTAACGGCCTTCTCAGTGCCCGGATTGCTGCGAGGCTCAAAGGGCGGGGCAAGAGCTGCACCACTGGGGAGAGTGGATTTCTTGACCGGATCGGTGGCCTGTACGGGCGGTTCAATGGGTTCCAGATGAGGGCAAGCTGCTTTCTGCTTCGTAACGGACCTGTGGCGAGAGCTGTCCTTCCTTTTTGTGCCGTCTAGGCTCTGTTTCGCGCCGGCGTTGGACGAGGAACGGGGTTGAGATCTTCTGTCTGTAGCACGAGAAGGTGGACTTGTTGCTCCGCTGGCTGCCGTTTCCTTCTTTGGATAATGAAGATCCTCAAAGAGAAGTTGGCTTCGGTTCAGGGCCTCAAACCTGTCAATTTGGGATTGAAGCATACTGATGGTACGCTCCATCTCTTTTTCGTCGATCTGATGCTTGTTGTACAGCAACTGATCCTCGTGGTACTTGAGCGAACCTCGGAGCATTTCAATCTGCTTCCTGCTTATCTCACTTGGCCGGATCGACGAGATAGGGGGAACCGCGGGAGGTTGCAGGACGTCCGGGGCCGTGGCTGGCGCCGTTGCGGGTGTGAGCGCCGAAGACCCGTTATGGCCAAACGGTGCAGACGCCATCTGCAAGGGTCCCTGCATAGCTGAGAAGTTGAGGGAAGGAGCAAGCATATGATTCAGCGTGAATGGAGACGGCCCAGACACCATAGGATTTGTGAACGAGCCTACGGGAAACCCAGAGTGTCCAACAAGTCCCGATGGCAGATAGTGAGGATGGGTACCAGGAGGGACATTCTGCTGAAAGAGCGAGGCGGGAAATGGATACACCACTTGCCCGTTGAGGACAAACGGCTTTGTGTGGTCGAATTGCTCCAGCGGGGCTGTCGTGGCCTTGTCCTCTGCCTTGTCGGACGTTGCCGTTTTGGAATCCGACCCTTCGCCCCGTTTGCGGGTGGTGGTGGTGGTGGATTGGTTTTCCTTTGCGGCTGGTTTGGCAGAAATTTGCTGCGCTGCTGGCGCAACGTTTCTGCTCGCTTGCGGCTGCGGAGGAAGAGGAAAGCCGCCCGGAAGCCCAAATCCTACGGGCAACGGCATCATGGACACCGGAGCCATTGATCCGGGAAAGGGAGGATAAAACTGATGATGCGGAAACGCATAGAAGGGGGGAATCGCTTTGCCGGCCACAGCAAAGGAGTTTTCGCGTTGGTGAGCCTGGTGATTGGCGTGTTGGCTACCTCTGTCCGGGACGCCGGCGGCCTCCTCCGTCTTGTCTTTGAGTCGTTTTGACACCGGTGATGTGCCTCGGGTATTGGGGACTATGCGGCCACCCGCGGTCACACGGACATGTGTTGGAGACACCACGGCCTTGTAAAAACGCTGGAAGCCCTCGTTTCGCTGGGCGTTGAGTCCCGTCGGTGCAGACAAAGGCTCGGCCGACGCAGTGGCCTCGGACTCGGTTCTTCCCCGGTACCTCCATTCCGTCTCGACAGGAACCGAACTGGCGGTGCCCCGACGCAGTTGTGGCCTGTTGAACACGGCATCGTCTGGCCTTACTGGAAGTCCGTTGGCGTACTCGTCGTAACGGAGGACGGGAGCCGGCTGGAAGGAAGAAAGCCTTGGTTTGCGAAACCGACCAAACGGGCGGGTGTCGTTCCTCGTCTGCCGGTTTGTGTAGTTGGTAAAGCTAGCTAAAAGGAAGACCCATCAGTTTTCTTTTCACAGTGATGTATCTTCATATCGGGCCACAGAGTCGTTCTGTCGTACCTGGGTTGCTACTCGTCTGGGGGATTTCGGCGAGCGCCGCGGGAATGGCACGCCCTCGAAGCCGAAGAAGCTCCTCGACAGAGTACTTGTTGGAAGGCATGCTTCACAGGTCGGCATGCAAGACAGAACAAGGTAGACCGGCGGGCCGACAACGATCAGACTAGAAAAAATCCCAGGTTGTCAGTTTTTGAATTTTAGGCGGCGACAAAACGAACTTTGGTACGACATCGTGGCCCGTCTTGATAGCAGAAGCCGTGCTGTCACCACACGGGACGTCCACGGCCCTGCAGCGCTTGCTGCTGCTTCACAGGCAGTGTTTGACCAAGAGGCAAAGGGACGGCGCAAATTCCCATCAGCACTTTGAAGGTCAAAGAGTTGATTCTCCCATCTTTTGGCACGTTTGCCAGCCGTTTCGGGAACAACGAAAGACACGTTGAATGGCCTCAAAATGGAGGCTCTTTGTCAGTAGTGAGATGTCTAGTCGTCTTTGCCAGAAGATGACTGCCCTCACTGCCTCCCTTTCTTTTGTTTCGAGGTAAAAGAATATTCGTAAAAAAAACAAGCCTTTTAACGAGCATGAAGCAAGAATTCTTTCTCTTTCCCCGACGAATAATAAAACAGTAGAAAAAGTCTTACCGATTGAAGGAGAGATTCGGCAAAGCGAAAAGGATGAGACAGCGAGTCCAGGGCCGAAAGAAAACAGCGATAAAAGGGAAATGATAGGAGAGTGGGCGAGAGAGGGCGAGATGGATCTCGGATGTTTGTTTCTTTTGGTTTTATTTCGTATCTTTGGGGGATGGCGTTGCAAGCAAAAATAAAGGCGATGCAGCCGATAGACGTATATGTCGTCGAGGGCCAAAAAAAGGTTCCAAGAAGAAAAGAAGACAGTTTAAAAAATCAAATTGGTATTACGAGGCAAAAAGGGAGCTGGGACAACAGAGAAAAGGAAGAGACGTCGAGAGAGAAGAAATCCCAAGCGAAAAAGCGGAAGCACTCCGGAAAGCGAAGATGGATCCTGATCGTGTATTTGGCTTGAAAACGGCATGGCCTTGGTCGTCGTGACTAAGAAAAGTAAACAGGATGTAAACAAAGAACCGTGTGGTCGGCGGCGCTTTCCCAACTAGGAAACACGGGAACGGCGTGCAGAAACAAGAAGAAGCAACTACTCGCCTACACGCTTCGAGAGAGCAGGAAGGCGTCGACAGAGAAAAAAAGGACCTTCGTTGGAAAGGGGAAAGAAGACTGGCCGACAACGTGACCACACCGCAAGAAGGAACGATCGCTCATAACGTACATGCTATATCCGTTTCTACCTGCTGAATTTTGATGCGTGGCTTGACAAGATAGGAAGGACCCAGAGGACTCCTTCCTCGTCTGCGTCGTTGACCACTTCACGTATTCTGCTCATCTTCCGGCAACAACAACCAGACAAAGCGGTTGTTCCTTCCTGATGAGGCCTTAAACCTTCCTCTTACGCCCCTGCACTTTTCTTTTTTGCTCTTGCCAACTTACTCTTGCCTTCCCGGCTGCTAGCCAACGAACTGACAGTGTCCCGTCTTCGTCGTTGCCCAAAACAGTACGGATGCGTTCTCTTTCTCTCTCCTGAACATGCACGTGAAGAACAAGCACGTGAGTCGAGAATCAGGAGCCACTGGGCCTTCATGAGAGCCGCTGCAGCGCAGGTCACGAGGACGTACTTGTCGTCTCAAATGGGTAGTTTTTCGGCTTTCCAATTATCGAACGGAATCTGATAGATGCAAGACATTGGGTGGCCGTTGTCTCTTCTCACAGCGTGCATCTCAGACTGGAATTGAGAATGAGATGAAGTTAAGTGTGAACGATGTAAGGACAGTGCAAACATACAGTACAAAAAAACACACTATCACACGTGACTACGAACCCGGGCTAAAGGCGCGTCTGGGATCTTCCGTGCGCTAACGGCCAATCGCAGCAACAGCTGTGGAGACCCATTCCAGAACCGGCTAGTCGCAGCATAACGCGTGTTTGGCCATGTTGCCGGCAACGTCAACTCCTTTTCCTGCTACGACGACAACGGTTTTGACGACAATTCAGCAAACGGAACGACGAAGCATTCACGGCATTTGTGATTTCGCAGGCCGGGCTTCGGGTTTGCATACATTCATTTTACACTTTTTTTTCTTTGTGTTCTTCTTTGTCTTTCCTTCCGTTTGCCTTTCTACGCCCCGACTTGCGATGCCTGGCTCTCTCTTCGAAACGCGTCCGCGACCTTGACTTCCCCCCCTTTCTCTCGCCCGTCCCCATCTTTGTCGCCATGGAGCCCGCCGTTGGGCAGGCCGTTAAGCTGGGCGATGGCCGCCGCGGCATCATTCGTTTTGTCGGCGACACGCTGTTTGCTCCCGGCGAATGGGTTGGCGTCGAGCTCGAAAAGTCGACCGGCAAAAACGACGGCAGCGTCCAGGGCGAGCGGTATTTTTCCTGCGCCATGGGCCGTGGCATGTTCCTGCGTCCGTCGGCGGTGACGATGGTGGATGTGTCCGATGACGAGGAGGATGGAGAGGATGGCCGAGAAGAGGAGGCGGCCGCCGCTCCACCTCCTCCCCGGCAACAGCAACGACAACCACAACAACAACAGCCAAGACAGCCCGCAGTGGCAGCGTCTCGAAACTCTGTGGGTGGGGCCAGCACCAGCCCACGAAGAACAGCGGCTGGTGGTGCTGGCGGCAGCAGACCGAGCAGCGTGTTCACCGCCGCCAGCGCTGGTAGCCGGGCAAGCCTAACGGGAGGCGACCCCAGCCTTTCCAGACGAATGAGTTTGAACGCCCCAAGTCCCAGCCCACGCCCACGGTCAAGGCCGACAAGTTTGGCAAGAGTGTGTTATTTTGATCACAATTTTTTTTTGTCAAATCGCTTAGACGCTGATAATGTCGTCTGTTGCTAACCGCGTCGTTCTTCCGTCGCAGTCGCCGACCAAGTCCCCCACGAAACAGCTCGGAACCAACCCGTCGAGCGCATCAACATCGCGCACGGCCACACCATCCAACGCCCCCGCAGCCACGGGTGCCGGTGGACGGGTGTTGTCCTTTTCCGGTCGGAATCGCACATCGGTCGGCGGAGCACGCGTATCGATGGGCCCGCCACTTGTTCCCGCCGCACGGACCGGCCGTCAACCACCATCTGCTGCTGCATCGACGACAACGGCAACACGCTCTGCCAGCGGCAGTGCGCAACCGCGTGCACCGGCTGGTCGGTTGGGTCTGGGTGGTGGCAGCGGCGGTTTCAGCGGCGTCTCACGGAGCGGAACACGACCGACCAGCCTCCGGGCGACCTCGGGCGACTCGGGCAACGAGAGCAGTGGCAGCGGCCGCCTGGGCGGCAGCGGTGGGCGGCGCACGGCGCGGGCCTCGCCACCGAAAAGCAGCGACGACGAAATTCTGTCCCCGCAGCCCACCAGCCCCGTCCAGTCGCGGGCGGCGGCTCTGGAGAAACTGACGGCCGCCGCCTCCGCTGCGGCGCCCAAAACGGGTAGTGCCGCCACGGGCGCGCGGCAGTCCAACGCTCACGCGGCTGCGGCCGCGGCATCGGGGACGCCGCCAGCCCGGCCAACCGCGTCGTCGAACGCCGCCGCGGCCAACCGCGAGATTGAAGACCTGAAGGCGAAGCTGCGCGTGCTCGAGCGCAAGCGCCTCGAAGACCGCGACAAGATCAAGCAGCTGGACAAGCTGCAAGGCGATTGCGACAAGTACCAGAGCATCATCCAGAAGCTGCAGACAAAGTACCAGCCCCAACAGCAGGAGAACAACGCGTTGCGGAAACAGCTCAAGGAGGCCGAGGCCCGGCTGGAGGCCGTCGAGACCATGCAGGCGGAGCACGACTCCGCCATGGAACTGGCCACGCTGGACCGCGAGATGGCCGAGGAGACGGCCGAGGTCTTCAAGGCGGAGCTGGAGGCCGTCAAGCTCAAGACCGAAGAGCTCGAGCTCGAGGTCGAGGTGCTGCGCGGCGAGAACGCCGAGTTCACCCAGGGCATGACGCCCGAGGAGAAGGCGAGCGCGGGCTGGCTGCAGATGGAGCGCACCAACGAGCGCCTGCGCGCGGCTCTGCTGCGGCTGCGCGACCTCGCCCAGCAGCAGGAGGAGGAGCTGCGCGACGAAGTCAAGGCGCTCCAGGAGGACGTGCAGGAGCTGACGGCCGTCAAGGACCAGCACGCCGCGACGCAGGCGCAGCTGGCGCAGGCCGAGCTGGTGGTGGACGACCTGCGGCAACAGCTCGACGCCGCGCAGGCGGCCGACGACATGATCATGGACCTCACGGAGCGCAACATGAGCCAGGCCGAGCAGGTGGAGGAGCTCAAGGCCGTCATCGAAGACCTCGAAAACCTCAAGGAGATCAACGACGAGCTCGAGATCAACCACGTCCAGAACGAGCGCGAGCTGCAGGGCGAGCTCGACTTCCAGGCCGCCGTCATCCAGGAGCAGGCGCGCCGCGCCGCGCAGCAGGAAGAGACGCTCGAGGACGCAGAGTACGCGCTGTCGCGCTTCCGCGAGATGGTGACCGGCCTGCAGAGCGACCTCGAGGACATGCGCGCGTCGCACGCCGTGACCGAGAACGAGTCCGAGCAGCTCACGAGCAAGTCGCGCGCCATGATGGACCTCAACCTCAAGCTGCAGCTGTCGGCCGCCAAGGCGCAGGTCAAGACCATCGACCTGGAGCTGCGCCGCATGGAGGCCCAGGAGGCCGAGCAGCACCTCGGCATCGTGCAGCTGTTTTTGCCCGACGCCTACCACCAGTCCGACCGCAACTCCGTGCTGGCCCTGCTGCGCTTCCGCCGCCTCGCCTTCAAGGCCAACCTGCTGAACGGGTTCGTGCGCGAGCGCATCGGCAACCAGCAGCAGCCGCCGGAGCACCACCCGGGCCACGAGGACGACGTCTTTGCCGGCTGCGACGTGGTCGACAAGCTCACCTGGGTGGCAGCCATGTGCGACCGCTTTGTGGGCGCCATCAGCCGCTGCTCCACCGACCAGTTTGCCCGCTTCGACAGCGCCCTGTACGAGCTGGAACCCGTCGAGCGCGCCCTCAACGCCTGGATCGACGGCCTGCGCCGCGACGAGCTCAAGGAGCAGACTTGCGCCGACGAGCTGCAGCGGTCCATTGCGTTGCTGACGCACCTGGCCGAGGTGCACATGGCCCCGACGACCGATGCGAACAAGACCGGCCGGTCGTCCTCGCCGCAGAACCAAAACAACAACAACAACAACAACAACGGCAGCAGCAGGAGCCTAGGCAACAACGACGACGGGGAGCACGACGGCCAGGACCTGGCGGCGTTCGCCGACAACCTGCACATGCGCGCCGTGCTGGTGCAGAGCCACCTCGAGTCGGCCGCCGTGGCCCTGCACACGACCCGCGCCATGGTGCAGCGCGCGCTGCCGCCGGCGGGCGACGACGACGAGGCCGCGCAGTACTTTGCGCGGCGCGCCGAGACAGCCATTGCGCAGACGCGGAGCGCCAAGGTGGTCGCGGGCAAGGCGGTGCGCGCGCTCGAGGAGCTCGCGGCGCGTTCGCTCGCGCTCACGCCCGACACGCTCGAGGCGTTTGAGCTGTGCGAAGCAGCGGCTCAGGCGCTGGCCGTGCTTGCACGCCGCACGGGCCTGGCCCTGCACGCGCTACTGCACGAGGCCGGTCGCACGGAGCCGTTTACGTACGCAGAGGTGCAAACCGTGGTGCACAACGTGGCGCGGGCAGCAGCAGCGGCCGCCACGACGATGACGACGACGACGTCCACGACTACGGCGTTGACGGAGGGTAGCACCGGCACAGAGGCGGCGGCGACAATCACCGTCACGGACGCCGACGACGCGGACTTGTTTGCGGCGTACCTGGCCAAGCTGCGGACGGTGGCCAGCCAGGTGGCGGACGTGGCGGCGCTGTCGGGCGACCTGTCGCAGACGCTCGAGTTTGAGCGGCCGACGGCGCCGTGGGTCGTGCGCGGGCAGGACGCGCGGGCGCCAAAGACGGTGCCCGTGGACGCCGAGGAGGAGCTGCGGCGCCTGCGCGAGGAGCACGCCGAAGCGCGGCGCGTCATTACGCTGCGCGACAACGACCTGGGCACGGCGCAGCTCAAGATTCTGACGCTCGAGAGCCGCATGCGCGACGTGCAGGCCAAGGCGGCGGCGCGGGCCGAGCTCGAGCAGGCGCTCGCGGCCGAGCAGGCGTTTGCGCGGCAGCTCAAGGAGGACATTGAGAAGCAGGACCGCGAGCTCAAGAGCCTCGAGGCCGACCGCGACCGCTGGAAGAAGACGGCCAGCGACGCGAGCCTGCTGCAGGCCCAGGGCGACGACCAAGACGACGACGAAGACGACAACGGCGGCGGCGATGCCAAGAGCGGTGGCAAGGGTACGTTGGGCCGCGCGCAGGCGGCGCGCAAGGAGCGTGCGGTGGCGACGGCCCGCGAGATGGAGGCGCTCAAGAGCGAGATCGCCAGCCTGCAGGCCGCGGTGCGGTACCTGCGGGAGGACAACCGGCGGGCGCGGATGACGGAGCAGGCCGGCTTCGCCTGGCTGGCGGAGCCGCTGCCGACAAAGGCCACCAAGACAGCGTCCGCGTCCGCGTCCGTGTCCACGCCGGCGACGGCCTCGGCCGCTGCCGCGCGCGTGGCGGCCGAGGCGCGCGACGCACTCGGGGCGCTGGTGCAGATGGCGGGCGCCGCGCGTGTGTACGACCTGGGCGCGCAGCTGCCAGCCGACCGGCTGGCGTGGCGGCCGGCGCGGACGTCGCCGCGGTACCACGCGGCGCGGCTGGCCGAAGACTACGCGGCGTGGAAGGGCTGGGAGGCGGCGGTGGTGCGCAAGGCGCGTGCCGTCAGCGGCGGGGCGACCTCCGCCGATGGGCGGCACCACCACCACGGCGGCAACGGCGGTGACGGTGCCAACAACACCGCGGCGGGCCCTCCGCGCACGAGCCGCAAGCACGGGGCCCGGCTGAACCAGACGCGGCTGCCGTCGACAGACGCCGACGCGGCGGCCCGGAAGGACACGGTGGGGGGGCCCGGCGGCGTGCAGATTGTGGGCGAGGGCACGCGGTCGTGGTGGCTGCACCAGGTGCACAAGGACGAGACAAACTACCGTATGTGAGGCAAAAGGGTTGTGAGAGGGGTGAAAAAAAAAACATTGGCAAGCAAGCTACACGCAGATGTTCCAAACATTTACACACATATATGCGCACAGCACATGTACATACATACATATACCCTTTTCTTTAGCGTTTTGTTGGAAGATTTTAGACAGGAACGGAGCGTGTTCTATGTGTTTTGTTGTATTGCAGGTATGATGTGTAGCCCCTCCGTCGGCCAACCATTCCCTTCACTGCATCTCTCCTCCCAACCTTGAACTCATTTTGTCCCGCCCTTCGTCCTCGGGGCTATGCCCTCCCTTTTCCCTTTTTGGACTTTTTTGCGTCACCGCTGCTGCCGCCGCCGCCGCCGGCACCACCGCCCAGGCCTGGTAAACCACCACCCATCCCGCCGGGCAGCAGGCCGCCGGGCCCGCCGCCGGGGCCGCCCGCCCCTTGCATCTCCTTCATCACGTCCTGGAACAGGTTCTCCGACACGCCGCCGCCCGTCATCGCGGGGCTCAGGTACGGCACCAGCGCCGGCAGCTTCCACCCCCGCGGCACGGCGGGCCGCGGGTACGGCTGGTCGCGGGGCGGCGGCGGCGGCGCGCCGCGCACTGTCTCGCGGAGGCCCGCGCTCGCCTCGGTGGTCGGGTGCGCGGCCAGGTAGCGGGCGACGAGCAGGTAGAGGTGGTGTTTGTTGTGGATGGTCTCGGCATTGGGAGGTCGTTGGTACCGTGGTGGTGGTGGTTGTTGTTGTTGTTGTTTTTGGTGGTCCTGGAACGACCAGTCCACGCGGACGCGGCCCGGGTTGGCCCAGTCCTTGGGGTGGGTCTTGGTGGGCTCGAAGACGGTGCGCAGGCCCAGGGCCGCGCAGGCGGCGACGATGTCGCGGGCGAGCGGGTTGGCGACGGCGAGGGCGCGGCGCACGCGGCGGCCTTCGGCGCGGGAGCGGTCGCGGTCAAAGTAGACCGGGTAGAGGGCGGGGAACCCCGTGTAGCCGGCCGGGGGTCCCACGGCTGCGGCCGTCGCATTTACGGCAGGACGGATGCCGGCGGACGACGACGGCTGTGCAAGAGAATGGTGGTGGTCGTCATCGTCGTCGTCGTCGTCGTCGTCCGACGATGCGGCTGCTGCTGCTCCTGCTTTCGCCTTGGGCTCGACGCGCCGTAGAATGTCCGTCTCCACAAAGTCGTCAATGTTGCCCTCGGACGGGTCCGAAATGGCGTCGTCGCTGTCTTCGACCTCTTCGATGCGGGGATGGCGCGACATGGTGGTGGTTGGTGACGGGATGGAAGGGCAAAACAGGTACGAGGAACGGCGACGGGCTTTTTCACTGAACGGCTCCCTAGGGCCCCCGCTGTGGGGGAATTCGAAAAGCTAGAAAAGTGGGTCTAGAAGGTTGGGCTGCGGGAGGGAGCCTCGTCACTACAATATCAGCCAGCGCCTGGATAGCGAAAAAAACCTTCTCGGGACCTCGTTTAAAGGCCGCCTAGGAATTATATTGATGTATGGAAACTGAAATAGAAACAATCTGCAGAGAGCACGTTGTACTACCTTTTTCAATCTCAATTGTCTCGGCAATCTATGCATCGAACCCGTTGAGGGTGTATTAAGGTCACGTGATTCTCATTACCCCGACGAGGCTGCCATACAAGAAAGAAGGTGCAGGCTCAGAGAGCAAAAGAGTGGTTTCAACTGTAGGCAAAAAAGCGTACGGAATATCCAACAAAGAAGAACTTGTTTTGGTTTGTAGTTGCTCAAAATAAGCTGCTACGGCAATGCTGGAAACCCTCCAGGCCACGCTTAATCCGGGGCCGTACAACTCTCCCTTTTTTTTCTTTTCTCTTCGGTTTACTATTTATATATAACTTCCCTCTCAAACGCGGATTGGCTGTCTAGCAGTCAATGGTAATAAGTAACTTTAATAATAAGCACAGCAGAGCACAGCATTGTGTTCCAGTGCTCCTTGACGAGGATCGCGTTGATACTGGAACGACGGGGCCCTGAGCTGGCGTGGGAAAGAAAAGATAACCCACTGAACAGCCAAACGGAGACTGTCGGATTACAGACTAATAAAGGGGTGGCGACGACTAGAACGGCAAATGGCTTGTTTCTGTTCAATGTGTTGTTGTCGTCTTAATATTCGTAGGTTGCCCGGAACTTGGTATTGGGCGGATGATCGTCAGGATAGAACTTGCAATAGGTCTGCGTGCAGTAGCCGTTTACAACGGTGGGGCACTTGAAAGAAAAATGTCAGCTCGTTAATTCGGTAGGGGATGAAAGGCGAGAGAGAGAGAGAGAGAGAGAAAACGCACATTGTGCCCATAAATGCAATCCGGGTCGTCGCATTCCTGGCCGGCGTCGCAGGGATTCAGCCGGGCCAAGAAGGCCAGCGCGGCCTTTTCTTTGGGCGAGACCTTTCGCGTGTGCGTGAAGCCGCACGCGTCGCCCTTGGAACACTCGCCCCGCAGCACATAGCTGTTGCAAAACTTGTCGCCGGGCTTGCGCTTCTTGATTTGTTCCAGGACGGTGGGGTCCGGCGTCGCCACGGGCGGGTCGAGCCCGCGCGGGCCCGGCGCCCACGCCGGCTTGCGTTTGGCCAGCGCGGCGGCGTTGGCTGCCGCTTTGTTATTCAGTAATTTGCGGGTGTGCGCCGGCAGCTGCACGCTGTTGGCTGCTGGGCCGGTGGCCGCGGGAACGGTGGCCGTCGTCGCGTATGAGACCGCAGGGGACACGGGGCTCGTCGCCGACCCGTTGGGCGACGACGACGACGCTGGCCGAGCCCGCGGGCGGCCTCCGGTGCCGTTGCTAGCAGAGGCGTTGGCCCCCCCGTTGGCCTTGCCATGGGAGCCTCCTCCATTGGTGGCAGCGGTACCGCCGTGGGGCGCCGGCCGAGTCGTAAGGGTGGTGGTGGTCGTGGTCGTCTTTGCCGTCGACGCCGCCGCCGCCGCCGCATTATGGCTTGTATGGAAGGAATGGGTATCACCAAGCTTATCGGCGCGCAGGACATTATCGTTGAGATGAAGCACCTTAACGTTGGTGGCCAGCAGTTCGCGGACGGTCGGTGGGCCTTCCGCGATGACGACGCGCTGGCGCGTGGCTTCGTTGTGCGTTATTTCGTCGAGGAAGGGGGCGTACCCGGAATCGTGGGAGATGCCCAATACGACGAGCTTGCAGTTAACTTGTTTAAGGTGCCATTTGGCAGATTCTACGGATGTCAACGAGCTGCCATTCTGACTCATTGGCATGCATATACATATGTATAAATATATATATATATATATATATATATAAAACCCACCTCTAATCTTGGAATCGGCGCGCTCCTTGCCGGAGCCCACGTCGACAAAATCAAAGGAGCCGCGGCTCTGCGAAAAGCCCAGGGCAAACCTGCGCAAGTCGTCTTCGCTGCCGACGGCGCCGTGCTGGTACATGGCGCCGCCCAAGCCCGTCAGGTTGGCGCAGACCTTGGCGACGACGTCCATGTCTTCGGCCGCCGGGTCGGTGCCAGCAACGTGCTTGGTCACGGCGGCGTACAGCGCCGAGGAGGCACGTTTGCCGCCGTCGACGCCGTCCCTAACAAATGATTCTTGGAACTAAAGCGCGTCAGCTTCGGCGACGCTTTTTTGTGAAGACGGAACAAGGCAACCCTACCAACACACCGTCGCCGTCTATCAAGACAGCCACATACGGGTTACGGTTCTGCAACGGTCAGCATTTCGTGTCCATTCTTTTCTTCCTTCTTCTTTCTCCTCTTCCTTCTTCTCTCCCCTTCATCCTCCGTCTTTCATCTTCGTCTTTCTTCTTTCTCCCGGTATGTTCCCTTCACGTCTTCTTTCCTGCCGCACCTTTAGGTTATCGATTTCGCGGACGAGCAGCCGCATCTTAGCGTTGTCCTCGGTGGTCTGCTGCTGCAGGTCGCGGCGCCGTTCAACAGCATCGGCAAGATCGAGCCGGGCATTGCGCAGATCCTGTTCGCTCCGTTGGCAACGAGTAAGTAGTTCCTGGGAACGCGTGGGAACGGGAGTGGTTAGCCAAGAAAAGAAAAGCAAACAGTAGATCCTCGAAGACAAGGGGCAGAAGAACAAGAACAAGAAAACCCACAGTGAAAAGCGAGGCGCTGACCGTCAGCTGTTGCTGCGCCGCGCCGACACGGTCGGCGAGCTCGCTGAGGTCTGGCTCGGGGCCGTTTAACGGTGCGTCGTGCGGCGACGGGGGGCCGTCCCGATGCTCCATAACGAGGCGGTAAAGGGGGTCGTGGGTGATGTCCAAGAAAGTCGTCGGTACGCTGGGTGGGTGGGTAAGGCGGAACTATGGAGGCACATAGGGCCCAAGCTTTCCAGGGGGACGTAAAGACAAACGAGAAAAAGACTTTGTGTCTGTTCAGTTTCTCGGTTGTTGGAGCTCGGAGCAGCTCAGATTCTGATCAGATCGCAGATTTTTTTTATTCTACAGATCAAGTTAAACGCAGAGACCACAAAATAAGCAAAGAAAAAAAAGACACAAGAAAGATAAAAATATGGACGACCCAAAAGGAGGAGATAAAAATAGAAAGAAATAAGGCGGTTGGCTATCAAATCAGGGGCAACTTTGTACGTTTCTTTCTGCAGGGGCACAAATCTCACAGCCAACCTTTGCGAAGCTCTCTCATACTTACTAATTTATCAAAGCAGAACGATGTTACAACGTCAACGGCGCCGAAGAAGAAGAAGAAAAAGAAGAAGAAGAAGAAGAGAAAGAGAAGAGAAAGAGAGAGAAAGAGAGGAAAGGAAAAGAGAAGAGAAGAGAAGAGAAAGAGAGAGAAACGTTAGGGAAAAGAGAGACGCCACAGAAAGAATTCCAAGTCCTAGAGAACAGAACAGAAGAACAGAATCATAAAAATTGGATGCTGAATGGTGGAAATGAGATTTAAACCAAAAGAAGGTAGGCAGTGTCGTATTTATTGTTTTCTTTTTTTCGCGGTGGGCTTTGCTCTACTAAGTAATTACGCGTTTGAGTGTCTTCATGTCACTTGCTTTTAGTCGCAGGAGCTTTAGCGCTTTGCGCCACCGAAAACAGAGGTCCGGGGTACATGTCTGTACACCAAAAGCCGCCTTCCCATTTTGGTCGAATGTGGAGGTGATCCAGACGCCCAGTCGGCAGCGCCTTGCAGTTTGGCTGCATAGTATTAATACACTGCACATTGCAAGTAGCGCCTCCCCTGACCGACATCTGACTGTAATACTACGGGGCAACGGAGTTCTTCGTAGTGTCTCTGCCATTGTTCGAGCTGGTCACTGGCGAAAAACTAGACAGCGATCGTCTGTGCTATTCAATTGCTTCTATATGTATGCATATCCAAGACTTCAGTTTGATGTACGTCGTCCTACACGCTTTCCTTTGTGCCCCCGTGCAGCCGTCAGAACGGCCCGTAGTTGTTCAACAGACTCCACAGGCTGTTGTCGGCAAAATCGCCCTCAAACTGCCACGGGGCCGCCGCCGCCACCGCCGCCGCCGTACCGTCCATGGTGCCAGCGCCGCACGGCACCATCGCGGCGCTAAACGGGTCCATCCTGCCCGCGCCTGTCACCTGCGTAGTTGCCTGCGTCATATCGGCGGTCCCCAGCGTCGCCGCCGTGTCGGCGCCAACCGTCAGGGGGCCGGTAGCGCCAGGTCCACCACCGCCGCCGCCGCCGCCGTCCCATACAGCCGCTGTCCCGTCGCCCGCCCCAAGCAGAATATTGTACGTCATGTCGCCGGTCGGGTAGACCGGCGGGAGCGACGACCAATCGAAGCCGTCCGGAAAGAGCACGGTGTCGGACATCGGCGGTAACGGTGGCGGCACGGGCGACACCAGCTGGGGGTCGAGCAGGTCAGGGGGGACGTTGGGCATCACGTTGCTCGTGTAGGCGGCGGTGGCGGTATCGTGGGGTGCGTCCATGTGGAAGGTGTCGGCTTGTGCGAGCTCCAGGTTGCCGCCCAGGCCGCCGCTCAAAGGCAGACCACCACTATAGTCACCGTCACCATCGCCACTACCACTGCTGCCAACCGTTCCAGCCGTCTCGGCCACCTCAGTCGTCGGCGTGTCATTGCGCGCGGCGGCAGACGCACTAAACACGTCGCTGCCGGTGCTGCTCGACGGCACCGAGTGGCACGAGGCGGCGCCCGGCGTTGTGAGGCCCTGCGCCCCCGTGTTTCCGGGATTGTGCTGTTCCGTCGTGGTTCCCGCGTCCGTAGGGTTGCTGCTGCTGTTGTTGTTTGCCGGCGCTGTCGGTCCCACGGGCCCCTCGCCCTTCAAACTCGGATCAATGTTGCTCAGCGTCAGCGCATCAACGGCGTCAATCCGGTGGCTGGGGTCGTTGTCCGTTCCGATTGCGGTGTCGGCGTCGGCGTCACCTTCGCATTCGCCTTCACCTTCTAGAAACCGGATGCCCAGCACCTTGCGCAGCCGCAGGTACAGCGCCCGCAACACACCGAGCGCCGACCGGGTGAGGCTGTAGTGCGGTGCCATGCGCTGGAAGCGCGTGACCGACAAACGGAAATGCCGGATGGCGTCAGGCAGCTGCTCGGGGTGCTCTTGGGGGAAAAAGAGGTAGATGGCCGACAAAAGCACGATGGAGTCGAATGTGCCAAAGAAGACGGAGAAACTGGTCACGTCGTGTAAGCCCGGGAACAATAAAAACCAATAGTAGACCGATCGGACGAATCTTCGAGATACGCCGCTTTCCGGTACGGGTTGGTAGGAAAGGGGGAAATGGGAAAGGGGAAAAGGGGGGAAACGCACGTTTTATATTGGTGCGGCCGCAGCGTGGCAAAGTGCGCACGCTGCACCTCCAGCATCGCCAGGCAGGCCCGCAGCGCCTCCGTGCGGCTCTCTGCGCGCATGAAAATGTACGGCCGGTGCAGCGCCATGTAGTCGACGAGGGTGATGTGCCGGATCGTGAGCCGCGTGGGGCGCAGCCACGCGCAGCCTGGCCTGTCGTCGAACCGCGTGTCCGGGTTCTGCGGCCGGAAGTAGGGCGGGATGCGTTCGTCCAGCGCGGTCAGCTGCGCGTGCAGCGCGTCCACGGGGCTGTAGTCGCCCGGGTGCGGCAGGCCGTCGCGCTCGAGCGCGATCATGGCGCGCAGCGGATCCATGGTCTGGTACACCCACAGGGTGCGCGTCAGCGGCGTCGGCGGGTCGTCGGGCCCGCGCACCCGCACGGGGGTCGTGTCGCCCGCGGGGTCGTCCGGCGGCAGCGGTACGTAGTCGACCGGCAAGGTCAGCCGCACGTTGAGATCGACGGTCGTCGGGCGGCCGAGCGTGACGGCCATCTGCACGTCCCACATGACGAGAGACATCCACAGGCGACGGCGGCGCTCGAGCTCCCACGCGCGCGCACACGCGGCGGGGGATGTTGCGTCGCTGGTCGCTGCGCTGGCCGCTGTGCTCTTGCCGGCGCCCGGTGGCCATACCGGCTGCACGTCCGGATTGTCACGGTGTAGGCCGATCTCCTGGGCATCGCGAATAGCGCTGCCAATAGCATGCCACTAGTAGACCAAAAATTTAGCAGAATGAAAAAGAAGGCAAAAAGAAAGGGGGGGGGGGAGGACAATGGGATCGAAATAACATACCGACTCGGTCGTGAGAGCTGAGTATTTGAGAAACGCACCGCGCAGGAACCCCGTGAGCACCGTCGTAAACGACATCTGCCGCTTGCCCAGCAGCGCCAGCAGACCCATGCCGGCCTCGCTGTAGTCGAGCGCGAGGTCTTCGCGGGTCGCGTTGGCCGGGCGTCGGAGCGCCGCAAAAGAGGCCGGATTGTCGGTCGTGTGGGTGTCGCCGTCTTCTCCGCTGCTGGCGCCGTTGGCGGCCTTAGCGTCACCGCCATCGCCACCGTCGTCGTCGTCACACCCGCCCGTCAACAGCAGCGCCGTCGCGAGCACCTGGAACAGCAGCGCCGGAAAGGCGCGCAGGTCCGGTGGCAATTGGTGCGGCGCCGGCAGCGATCCAAAGGGCCCCGCGGCCGCAGAAAACCCGCGCCAGCTGGCCAGCTGGCGGTAGAAGTAGTTCGCGTCCACGGTCGCGTAGTGCCAGGCAACGTCGCGGAAGTAGCGGGCCACCAACGCGTCGACCGCGGCGGGCGGCGGCAGCTCACGGAGCAGGGCCCGGTAACGGTCGGCCAGGCCGAAGGGGTCGGAAGAACCACTCGCCGGCGCGGGGGGCAGTAGCGCGGGCAGCTGCTGGTGGGGGAGGAGGGGGGCGCGGGCCTGCGCGTCGTCGACGTCCGGGTAGTCCGAATGATGCTGGGCGTTGTGGTAGTAGTACGGCTGCTGCTCCGCCAAACGTGCTGCGTCGGCCGTCGTCGTCGTTGTCGTCGTCGCCGCCGCCGCCGCCGCCGCCGCCGTGTTCCCGCCGATTGTGTGCAAGAACCCGAGCGTGTTCGTGCTCGCGTCCGTCTGCGCATAGCCGAACCCGGCGGCCTGCACGGGCAAGCTACTGCCTTCCTGCAAGGCACGGCCGTAGGCGACGGCCTCGGCGACGCGCAGGTGGTGGCGCTCGCGCGACATGGCGGGCGTCTCGTAGTAGCAGCGGGCCTCCATCTTGCGGTCGACACAGCCCTTGCACGGCAACCCACGGTCGCATTTCTGCTTCCGGCGGTGACACTCGGCGCACGAAACGACACGCCGTTTGCGCTTGCGGGGCGGAAGGGGGTCGGCTTCGGCGCCGGTGCCGGCTCCAGTTCCGGTCAAAGCGCCGGTGGGGCCGGGATAGAAGGAGGCCGTCGCGGCGGACAGCGGCATTGTCGACGGGGGTGAAGTCGGCATCAAAGGCATCGACGACGGCCGCACGGACGGCTCGTCGTGCCCGGCCTGGCTGCTGTTACGCTTGGCCGTGCGCGCCGCCATGCCAAAGTAGCGAACGTCTTCGGGGGAGCGGAAAAGGGGGTCAACGGAGTCGTCGGGCGTGGTTGCGGCGAGCAGAGTGAGCAATTTGCGTGCCGATGGGTCAAAACGGAGGCAATCGAGCCAAAAGTCGAGGGGCACGGCATCAAGGAGTACTGTTCAGGGCATTCAGGTGCACTTTGGTTTGGAGCTTGTTGGCAGGTGGGAGAAGGGAAGGGGGAAAAAAACCGCAATAAGTCAATGACGAGAAGGGCAGGTGGATTATTAAGACGAAAGACCGAACCCATCCTCCGCTTCTTCAAGGATGCCCGAAAAGACCTACCCCACCTTCGGTCGAGCCTTCCTTCCTTTCTCCTGCCTCCATCTAGGGAAGCTTTCCTAGTAAATTTTCCTTCCTTTTATTTTTTATTTTTTATTTTTTTTCTTTGCCCTATTTGGGGTTATCGGCCGCTGACGCACGCCTTATCTCCGGAAGCGAGCGAGCCCTGTCAATGCGATCGCCGTCGGCTGGGTGGGCTTGCCGCAGCCTAAGCATTTTGAGTGCTGACAGTGAAGTATGGAGAACATTGCACGACGTAAGAAAATCATCACACGTGCAATGGAAAGCCTGAAGGGAAAAAAACAACACCGAATTGATATATAAGAACTCCCATAAAAAATAAGACGCCTTCGTAAATTGTTGTCGGACCAAAACAAATCTTTTCGCTTTTTGCGGGTTGTCAGTAAAAAAAAGCAGGAAAATCCAAAAAAGGAGGAAAGAAAAAAAAAAAGAAAAAGGAAAAGAAACATTTCGTTCACGTTCCCCCGTTCATCTATCCCTCCCCTTCCTCACTGCTGCACCCGGGCTTGGTATGCTTTCCACGCCTTCCGCCGGTACCGCTCTGCCTCCGACGGCGGGTCCACCGCCGTGATGATGCCCCGGCCCACAATCACAATGTCCGCGCCGCAGGTCCCAATCAGCCGCGCGGGCGTGTTGTACTGCTGGCCCATGCCGTCGCCGGGCAGGACGCCGTTCGGTCGCCCGCCGCCCGCTTCGTCTGCTTCCGCGGCCAGTGCCTCCTCCTCCTCCTCCTCCGCCGGCGGCAGCTTGCAGCCCGGCGTCAGATGCACAAACTCGTCGCCCGGCGCGCTGTTCAGGCTCTCCTGCGCAATGAAGCCGGCCACAAACGCGGGGTGCGCGCGCGCGGCGGCGACGCAGGCCTGCGTGTAGGCCCGGGTCATGAGGTTGCCCTGTGTGGACATTTGCGCCAGCAGCAGGATGCCGCGTGCGAGGGGCGGCTCCTCGATGCCGGCAAAGACGGCGTCGGTGGGGTGGCCGCCCCGGTAGGTGCCGGTCGTGTAGCTCGTGCCGTGTGCGTCCTGGCTGCTGTTGCCGCCACCGGTGCCGCCGCCTCCGGCGCCGGTGTTCCTCTCTGCGCCGTTTCCGCTGCCGCTGTTGCCACTGCCGTGGCCGCTGCCGCTGTCGCCGCTGCCCGCATCCCGCGGCAGCCGTGGCGAGTCTACGGGCTCAAAGTGCTGCGTCACCGTGGTGATGGACACGATGCTGCCCTTGCGGCCGTCAGCGTCGCGGGGTGGCGCCGCAAGGTCGCGCGCGGCGTCGATAGCGTGTGGTGTGGCGGCGCCGCTGTCGTTACCGCCGTCGCCGCCGCCGCTACTGTTGCCGCGGCTCGCCCGCCCCTTTGCCCCGACGCTGTCGTCTTCGTCGTCGTCCTCGTCGTCGTCGTCCCGCGCAAAGCTCTCGTGCACGGGCGTGCCCACCGTCACCGACGTCTTCACCTCGTAGTGGACGCGCTCGCGCCAGCGCGCGGCCGCGTCGGCGAGGGCGGTGACGGCGGCCGGGCCGGCATCCATGTTGACGGTCACGAGGTGGGCCCAGTCGATGATGCGGGCGGTGCCGGCGGTGTACTGCTGCTGGACGGTCTTGCCAATGTCGGCAAACTTGCGGTCCTCGAAGAGCAAGAACCCGTGCTTGCGCGCGAGGGCGGCGAGCTGGGCGCCCGTGCCGGTCTGCGGGTGGTAGTCCCAGCCGGCGACGAGGTCGTAGTGGGTTTTGAGGACGACGATGGAGGGGCCGGTGCGGTCGGCGAGCACGAGCAGCTCGCGCGCCGAAGCCACGTCGGCGCTGAGGCAGAGATTGGAGGCCTTGCACTCCATGAGGCGGTAGAGGTAGGCCGTCAGCGGGTGCGCGGCGGCCTCGGCGCGGCGGCCAAAGGGCGTCGTGAGGGAGGGATGCGGCTGCGCCATGGCGAGCAATGGGGGGAGGCCGACGGGAAGAAAAGGGGCAAGGGCAAGGGCAAGGGTCGGAAAACTCGGTTGCGCGCGTGAGGCTGGGACGTGTCGTCCTTTTTTTTTTTTTTTTATAAGATAGTGCCCTTTCTTAGTCAATAAAAACCAAGCCCAACCGAGAAATTTTGTAAACGTGGGGCAGGCACTAAGCAGCTTACTTGGGTGGGCTGAACGTCGTCTATGTGAAAGATTAAAAAGACAAGGAAAAAAAAACCTAAATCGAGGACGTAGCGAAATGAGCTGTATTTATATGTTAGATTCCGTTGAGGATTTATCAAAAAATGTGACTGACATATCAGAAATCAACTTTTTGAAAAATAAGAAGGAAAGGAAAAAAAAAGAGAAAGGATTGACAGGGGAAGGGAACCAACAGACGAGACAAAGGGAAGAAAAGGAAAAGAAAGAGACAGAGAGTCACAACGGACGCCGCCACAACGAGACTCCGCTAAAAACAGCAAGAAGGAACGAGCAAACGCCAATACGAAAAGGGTGGCCTTGCATCGTTTGCGTGCCATTCGACAAGCCCGCACGGGAAGAGACTGAAGAGGGTCCCGGCAGTGCGGCTGCATCAATGCGTCGACCAACGGTTCCAGTTCCAGTACCAGTTCCAGTGCCAGGGGGGAAAGGGTCCCAAGAAGAGCGCGTTCCCATTTTACACAAGGTCGTACGTCGTACAAAGGAATGTCGCACGGAAAGGCGCCGCCGTTCCTCTGCTGAGCTCCTCTGATCGTTGCACCTCAGGACGATCATGAGAAGAGCCCGGCCCCCCTGTGAGCGGCGGATGAGCCGAGTTTATGCGTAGTATCAGCTGTGTGCATTGAGTTGGTTCCCGGGACAAAAAGAAGATAAAAATGACGAAGTGATACGGAGGACGCTGGACGAAGTACATACGATCCATTCTCGTGAGCGCACAACGGCTTCTGTCACGGCATCTCCACTTCTCTGCGTCCGTCCCACGACCCCCGTCGGTAGTTAGCCGTACCAGCTTCTTTTGAAGAAGATCGCCATGGAGGAGGGCTCAGGTACAAAGGAAGTAGATTTTGTACTTCGTACGAGTGTTCTCTTCTAACATGTCGAGGCAAACTTGCCGAACCCAGCTTGACGCGACGATCAGGGGCTTCCATGACGTCCGCTACGAACAGGGGTTATTAGTTAACAAAGGACGACGGAGAGCATGAAGAGCAGAAGACAAGTTGCGGTTCCTTTTATCCTTATCGTCTGTATGAATAAAAAAGTTTGCCTTCTTCTCACAGACTATCACGACTCATCATAGACCGTGACAAAGTCTTCACCCCCAAACGACAGCAACTGGATGACAAGCAAATCAACTGCCGCAGATGACTCGCCCCAAGAATGCACTAGATGTTGACGGAGGATGACGACGAAATCCACAGACGCCGCGCACAACCTGTCTACGCCACGGAAACAAGCGCGCCATGCATACTCCATACACTCAAACGAAGACGTCCCTGTTTCTATGTACGCCCAAGATCCAAGCAAGCCACAAGCACCAATCTACGATGCATTCGGCGGGCGCCCAGTGTATTGATAGTGTGTGTTCTAAGCGTGTGTTATATCATTTTATACTACGACATGGAACACTTTGCCTTGGATTAATATCGTAGAGCTTTATTCCAGTGTGCTGTCTGCCAACA
This sequence comes from Fragosphaeria purpurea, assembly GCA_002778095.1. Lineage (NCBI taxonomy): Eukaryota > Fungi > Ascomycota > Sordariomycetes > Ophiostomatales > Ophiostomataceae > Fragosphaeria > Fragosphaeria purpurea. The sequence goes on from PCDL01000011.1 coordinate 1,673,810, forward strand.
GCACAGTATATATAATACATGACACTGTGCTAGACAGCATTCTACCCGCGTGCTCCGTTATGGCGCACTGTGCTGAGAGTTTCTCCAAGATGCCCGCCGTCTTCCTTCGTTGTACGCAACAGGCAGGATGTCCCAAGGACGCCATGCCCCACTTTTCCACCCTGCAGCTCAGCGCGCTAGCGTAACCGGCCCATCCGCTGAACGGGCGTTTTGCCCATTTCTCTGGCCTTTCCCAATCATCACCAAAAACGGAAAGAGCAGGCAAGGGCAAAAAAGAAAACGAGCCCACGTCTCCCTCCTTTTTTTTCTCGGCCTGTGGTTCGCTCTCTCGTGGTTCGATCCTGCCCCTTTTGTCGCTTTATCTCTTTGCCCCATCTCGTTCGTCCTTGCACCTTCCTCTTTTTCCTCCTTTCCACCATCTTGACTCTCTCTTTTGGCCGCATCGCCGTTTTGCACCATTTTCGCTTCGATCCTTGGCTTCACTTTTCCTTTCTTTTTTCCTTTTCGCTTCTTACTCTCCTTTCATCACCCCACCCCTTTTTTTCTACAACGCGTGCCTCTCTACCGAAGCGTGCGTTCCAGGTTACTAGCTAGCTTATCTTTTCGCTCCTCGAAATCCGGCTCTCCTCATAACCTCCCACCACTCGACCCCAATTTGCAATCTCGACTGGACAAGCTGGAAGACGCGAACCATCTGGGAACAACTTGTTGGCGGCTTTCGCGATTCCAACCTTCTTTTCCTCGTTCGCTATCGGGCACCATTCTCCTCTGACGAGCCGGTAACGGCCACATCCGGCTCGACGCACACCACACGACGAACGGACGCCGGGCCCTGGAACGCTTTGCAACGGACCTTTTGTGCACAGGCGTGCATGCTCTCCCGCAGCAACCATAGCCCCGGCTGTGCCTGTTTCCTACCCTCAACCCCCATCGCACACACAACATGACTGGCGCGCGAACAAGAAGGCAGGCTGCGGCCGCCAACGCCCATGGCAACGGCAACGGCAACGGCAACGGCCACGCTGCCCTGGTCTCCAAATCTGCGCCAGAAGAGAACATCTTTCTGTTCTGGCCAAACGTGATCGGTACGTTTTTTCGTTCCGTTTCCTGTTGCGCCCGCACCGCGCCGCGCCCTCGCTGACACACTTTCCTACTCCTAGGCTATTCGCGCATTGTCCTCGCGGTCGCCTCGCTCTACTACATGCCCCTCCACCCGCGCACGTGCTCGCTTCTCTACAGCGTCTCGTGCCTGCTCGACGCCCTCGACGGCTACGCCGCGCGCTACTTTGAGCAGTCGACGCGCTTCGGCGCCGTGCTCGACATGGTCACCGACCGCTGCACCACAACCTGCCTGCTGGTCTTTCTGTGCACCGCCTTCCCCCGCTGGGCCATCCTCTTCCAGGGCCTGGTGTCGCTCGACCTCGCCAGCCACTACATGCACATGTACGCCACCCTGGCCATGGGCGGCAGCGAGACGAGCCACAAGGCCGTCGACCGGTCGCGCAGCTGGTTGCTGAACCAGTACTACACGAACAAGACCGTGCTCTTCCTCTTTTGCACGTTCAACGAGCTGTTCTTCATCGCCCTCTACCTCCTCTCCTTCTCGTCGCCCATCCTGTCGCCGTCCCTGCTCACGCCGCCCATCGCGGCGACGCCCGGTGCGTCGCTGCAGGACCGCGCCGAGGTCGACTCGTCGATCCTGCGCCAGATCTTCGCCAACCCCCACAGCGCCGCCGCCCTCGAGATGGCCCGCGCCAACAAGATGGACTCCTTCTGGCCCTGGGTGGTGGCCGGCGTCAGTTTCCCGATCATGGCGGCCAAGCAGTTTCTGAACGTCGTGCAACTGGTCAAGGCCAGCAAGTGGCTGGCTGAGGGCGACGTCGAGGCCCGGCGCGCCGCCGGCTTGCCGCGGCGAAAGGCGGCAAAGGCCAAATAAGCGCGGCCCGGCCCGGCCGTTTTTTCCCCTGTTCCAATTCAATGCATTCATCAACTCTTACTGCTGAGCTTTGTTTCTAGCTCCGTTTTATGATCTTTTAATCGCTTTTGCTTCCTTCTTGTTCATGTTTTTTTCCTGTTTGCCTCGGTAGGCGGGCTTCCGTTTGACTTGTATTTCTCGTTGGGATTTTTTACCTCGACAAAAGGGTGGTTTCTGCACACGGGGTATTCACGGTTTTTTTTGTTTTTTTGTTTCTTGTTTTGGGTAATTATTGTTGGTTTATCCCGCCATTTAGGATACAATTTCTGTGCTTTTCTCCCCTTTTCTTGGGTTGGATGGAACCCTTTGCAACGTTGGAATCTGGTGACTTGCGGTCACACACACACCCCTTATCAGCCAGGACCCCAGGACGGGTTGCGTTTTGGTATTATCGTACTGCTTAATGTTTAGTGCGGAGTGTATATATAGAGAGATAGAATTAAAGACGCGGCTAGCTTTCCGAGATACAAAGAAAATCACGCAAAACACCTACAAAATGAAGGAAATGCTTGCAGAGAGAGATGAGAATATGTCCTTGCTTTGATACACCGACTTGGTTTTTTTGGTCTCGTCTGTCCATGTCGAAGTAAAATGTTGTGTGTGCGCCTGAACTCGCATCTAAATTTTGGTATAAGTGGGCATCTCTCGGCACAAAAATGTTCATACGTATGCCCGGCCCGATGCGATATGTAACAAAATAAAACCCTCCAACTCTCCCACGTTTATGCCTCGACCGTGTCCAGTGTCCCCTTGCCGGTTGTCCCCGGCGGCGCCGAGCCCTTTTGCTGCCGCAGCTTCTCCTCGAACTTGGCAAACTCCTGCAGAGCAATCTCCTCCTCTTGGTCCAGCACCTGTGTCACGCCCTGCACTTCTTCGATCTAGGGGGAAGGGGGGTGGTGTGTTAGTATGTGGGTGTCAAAAGACCGACGACAGAAAATAGGACCGTGGGAAACCTTACATAGTGCATCAGCATCCCCTCGATGCCGTTCTTGAGCGTCACCGTACTCGAGTCGCACGTCCGGCACGCGCCCCGCAGCTTCAGCAGCACCTGCCCGTTTTCGAACCCGCGGAACTCGATGTCGCCGCCGTCCTCCTGGATCGCCGGCCGGATCCGCGTTTCCAGCAGCTCCTTGATCATGCCCACCACCTCGCTGTCGTTTTCGTCGTACTGCAGCGTGTCCGCCGCCGAGGCGGCCGTGTTGCCGTCCGCGTCCGAGGCGCGTGCATGAGTTTTCGCGTTAGTACCAGCATCAGCATCGGCCGTCCCGTCCGCGACCACCCGCACAACCGGCTGCCCCGACGTCACGGCCTCCGTGATCAGCGCAAACACCTCGGGCCGGATGTGCGCCCAGTTGGCGTCGGGCGCCTTGGTCACGGTGACAAAGTCGCGGCCGTAAAACACCGACGTGACGCCGTCGACGGCGAGCAGCTGCGCGGCCAGCGGCGACGGATACGGCGGCGCAATGGTGGCGCGCGGGCTGAGGTACTCGAGAAAGGGCACCGTGCCGTGGAGGTCCGGGGGCAGCACGGGGTGGTTGGGCAAGAATTTGAGCGCGTCGGCGTTGGGCGTGGTCTCGGTCTGGATAAAGATGGTACGGCGGCTGCCACCCGGGCTGGCCATGGGGTTGTTGTTGTTGTTGCTGTTGCTGTTGCCGTTGCCGTACAAGCGTGACCGTGCTGCGCGCGGCCGGGCCCGGGACGCCGCATGGTAGAAGCGAGGAGAAGGAGAAGGAGAAGGAGAATAAGACAACGACGCCGATAACGACGATGGCGACGACAAAGACGCAGTGACTGGCAACGCGGCGTACGCCACCCGTGGCATGTGCCGGCAAAACGCCGGGCGCGGCGTCGCCGACGTTACTGCGCGCGACAGACTCGCTTTGCTCATGGCTGGAGAAAAGGAAGAATTGCTGTCGAAGAGGGTGAAAAGGGGGCTGAAAGTGACACTTTGTTCGTTTCTTGCTTTTTGCAAATATTCGTGGTTTCGTGGTTCGTTCGTTGTTCGTAGTTGGTAGCAGTAGGTTGTTTGTACGTAGTTGGATATAAAGAGAATGAAAATGGGAAAAATGGGAAAATGATTTGAAATGCGGTTTTCGGATGCCGTTTGTCGTATTTCCTAGGAAGACGAAATCCAAAGGCCGAGAATTACCGCCACCCTTGCTTGAGTCCATGCGGAGGGGGCTCTGCTTATTAACCAAACGACATCATAGTCCCGTAACCTCAATATAGCCGCACTGTGATTGGGTGCAGGCGTTGTAGAGGGCATATATAAAAGTAGAGGCGTTTCTATTACAAAAAATGCGAATCACAACCAGCATTCGGATTCTCAGTTCGCAAGTCTACGGAGCAATAACACGTAAATACTTCGTAACATTATTCTCTAAAATCAATGCAGCGACAGGAAGGAAAATAACGAGTTCCGCATCCCAAAGCATAGGAAATTACATCTACGCCTATTTTTGTCGCTGAAATGAAAACATCGCAGAAAAAAGGAAAAAGGAAGAAAGAAAAAAAGAAAAAAAAACCCATGCAGCATAGATAAATGTACAGACAAAATGAAAGAGAAAAAAAAATGACCCCATCACCTTTTCTTTCCCGTTCAGAAGCGCCCTGGTATGTCCTATATATTACAGAAACCCCGACGAGCTCCGTGTAGGTAAAATTCACCAGCCTAACGGTTGGCAACAGAAAGACCACCAAAGCACCGGCGGCGGGGCCGAAGCCGCATTCAGAAGACAAAAAGATGGCCTTTATGCACCATGTAATTACCCCCAACACGGCCCTGGTCCACTCAGAAATACTCCGCCAAAGCCCGACTCAAAACGATAAAGTCGACGGGTTTTGTGATATATTTGTTGAAGCCAGCCTCGACGCATTTGTCATGGACGTCCGACATGACGTTGGCCGAAAGCGCAATGATCGGCAGGGCCTTGGTGAAGCTGTTCTTGCCCTCCCATTCCCGGATCTCTCGACATGCCTGGTACCCGTCTTTGCGCGGCATATGCAAATCACACTGATAACAGCATTAGCACAAAGGCGTTTCCAAACCGAAAGAGACCAGACAAAAAAAAAAAAAAAAAAAAAAAAACATACCAATATCAGCGAATAGTAGTCATGTGGCCGCGAAAACACAATGTCTAGGCACTCCACGCCGTCGGTCGCCACATCCACTTCGACGCCAACCTTGTGCAGGTACTTTTTGAGCACCTTTTGGTTCACCATGTTGTCCTCTACCAGCAACACCTTGTAGCCCTTGTTGCCCATGCGCTGCTCCAAATCCAGGTAGCTCTGCTTTTGCGTCTCGACCAGTTGCTGCGCACTCGACCGGTTTCGGTCAATGCTGATGTCACGCTCCTTGGCCGGGTCGAAGATAACGGCAAAGCGTGACGGTTTGACGGGCTTGTAGACGTACATGACGCGTGCCTCCGAAAGCAGCTGCTCATAGCGCGTTCCCGCCGCCAGCCTGTTCACAGCCTGTCGTTGGACGGAATCCGACAGCACCAGGACATTGGCCGTCTCCAACATAGTCGACCGGTCGAGACGGTCAACCAGCTCCAGGATTTCCTGCGGCGACGGCAAATTGACGACCACGTGCGTGAAATGTTCGGGAGAATCACCACTCAGAAGTGCGTGCGCTTCGGCTGCCGACGGGACTGCGGTAATCCGATGCGGTTTGTCCTTTGGCAGCGTCGTCTCAATGTGCTTGGTCGTCGCTTCGCGACTGTGCGTCTGCGGGCAAACAATCAAGATGGAGTAATTTGATGCTGCCGGCGGCTTGTTCTCCGTTTCGGGTGACGGGGTTGTTGCCTTGGTTGCCGTTGTTAACGTGTCGCTGCTGTTCGGAGAAGGCAAGCCCGGCCGTGCCGAGGGCGACTGTGACGGTGACTGCGCCTGCGGCTGCGACTGCGATCGCGACTGCTCCCCACCGCCGGACGGAGGTTCCTTAAGCTTCAGCTGCGTAAAATCGTACGCGCTCGCCCGTGCAGCGTCGCCAAATGCCGTAAACCCAGCCGACGATCGAGGGGAAGAGCCCGAAACCGACGACCGACTAGGAGCATTTCGTGGCTTGTCCGGGCTATCTGAGGCAACCGATGGGTCAGTCGAGCTGCCAGAAGACGCCGCGACAGAGCCTGGCACAGGGCCAAAGTGACGAACATCCACAACCCTGGCCAGGCCGGAGGTGCCAACACCAGCTGCGGATGCTGCAGCCGCCGCAATCACTGCGGCCGGATCCATGAAGGACGGCGTGGACAAGCCCATGGCCGTCAGCGTCACATTCGACGACCGCAGGTTTGCGTCGGGAGACGGCGTGGCCAGGCCGTCCGGGTGGTCGAACTCGGTCGGCAAGCCGAAGAGGGCTGTGAACGTAAACGTAGACCCCTTCCCTGGTGCCGCACTTCCGTTCATTTTGCCGCCGTGGAGCTCCACGAGCTGCCGCGAAATGACAAGCCCAAGACCACTGCCTCCGTGTTGTCGCGTACTGCTGCCGTCAATCTGGCTAAAGGGCTTGAAGATAAGATCGGCTTCTTCTTTGCTGAAGCCACGACCCGTATCGGTGACAGAAAACTTGAGCACAATTTCGTCGGTAGAGCCGGCCTGCTCCTCGGCAACCTGGCAGCGGCTAAAGACCTCGCCCTCGGCAGTAAACTTGATAGCGTTGCCGATAACGTTGAGCAGAACCTGGCGAATGCGCACGCGATCGCCCTTGACCCAGCTGGGCACCTCGGCGTCGACGACGTAGTTGAGCTCCAAGCCCTTGGCGATGGCCATGGTCGACACCAGCTCGTTGACGTCTTCGATGAGCGAACGCGTATGGAACCACTCGTACGAAAGCTTCATCATGCCGGCGTCGACTTTGGACAGATCCAAAATGTCATTGATGATCATCAGCAGGCTGTTGGCACTGGTCTGGATGGTGTTGGTGTAGTCACGCTGCTCTTCGTCCAGCGTCGTGTCTTGCAAGAAGCTGACCATGCCCGAGATGCCGATCAGGGGCGTGCGTATCTCGTGGGACATGTTACTGAGAAAGCGCGTCTTGGAATCCATCGCCTCCTTGAGCTTCGTCTCGAGCATTTTGTGGTCGTTGATGTCCGTGGCAGAACCGAAATACGAGTTGTATCCCTTGCCGAAGTCCATCGTGCCCGTCTCAACGCAGCGTACAAGGTGCCACCGATACTCGCCCGTCTTGGATCGGAGACGCACTTCGGTTGTGTACGACGGACGTCCGTTGTCATCCGTCGTGACCATGATAATGCCCCGGCGAGCCAGCTCGGCCAGTTCGCTCGACTCGTCGCCGGTGCCGGTGCCGGATCCCGAGCCGCCACCCCGGGCGCGGAAGCTGCCTTCGTTGATGCTCCTACTAGTAGTTGACATGGGCGAAGACACCAGCTGAAGCAGCCGTCTGCGCCGTTCTTGCAGATGAGCCGGGACCGGGAAAAAACTGCATTTGGCGAGGTCATCCGGGTGGACCGAATTCATGAAGCCGAGTCCCAGCAGGTCTTCAAAGCTTTGGCCTGTGTACGAGAGCCACTGCTCATTGGCAAACGTGATTCCTTCCTCTTCGTTCGCGGTGAAAATGATCTGAGGAATGAGGTTCGCCAAGATGCGGTGTTTGGCTTCAGACGCTTCAATCTCTTCCTGGCGTGCTGCTTTGAGCTCAGCGATGTGCTGATCGTGGATGTCCATGTACGAACCGAGAAACTGCACAATGCTGTTGCGTCGGTCGCGTGACGCCACGGCCCGGGCCTGGAACCAGCGGTAGGATCCGTCAAACCGCCGGATACGCACTGTCCGAGAAAACTGGTCGCCTGTCCGCACCGAGTGGCTCCAAGCCTTGAGATAGTCGTCGCGGTCATCCGGGTGGATGTTCGACCACGGATCTTCGGCCAGATTTTCAACAGTCTGCCCACGGTACGCCAGATAGCGGCTGTTAACCCAGACGATTGCCCCCGTATGTGGCATGGCAACAAAGACGTGGGCGGGCAGCGAATCTAGAATAAGACTTTTCAGTCGGTCCGACGGCGGAGGCATGTCGACGTGGCCAGAGGATGCCACAGAGCCTGCCCGGGACGGCGCAGAGGTTGGCGGCATGATGCCCGCTCCAGCACCCTTGACAGCGATCGTACTACTAGGAGGTAGTGAGGGAAACGTAGCGGAAAAGTCGGCACCGTACGAGTGCAGTTGACTATGACCCTGATTGTGGCTCTGGTTCTGACTGTGGCTGCGACTGTGTCCGTGGCCGTGGCCGTGGCCGTGACCGTGCAAAGAACGAGGGTGATAGCTTTGGCGTGGGTGGCCTGATCTTCCACCGGGGGTCACAACGAACGGACTGAGCATAGGCGCCTTGTCGACCTCTTCAGCACCTAAGGAGTCTCTTTCCGCGGGCTTGCGCTTTTGCCCAGTCGCCCCGGGAGACGCCATAGATGGTATGTTTTCAGTACCAGTCCGTCCAGAGTCGCCAGACTGGTTACTGACGGTGCCGGACCCGTTGTCTGCGGAACTTTCCATTCCCGACTCGCCCGAAGGCGTGTTTAGGCGGCTGCCACCGCCTGCTTGTGCGACGACGGAAGCCGCATCGACACGACCACTTGATGAGGGGAACAGAGCCGACGACGCCGCAGCAGTCGGTGCTTGTTCGGGCATGGAAGTAGCGTTAGGACTGCTCACACCTTCTTCTTGTGTGTTTGGTATCGCTTCATTGGGTCGCAACGCCGACAACCGTTTTTCGCTTTGCGTGACGGAGCCTTTTCTGGCTTTTGGCCCACCACTGCTACCCGGGGGCGCACCGCCATTGCCACCATTGCCGCCAATGCTGCTAGTAGCACCGGGCGTTGTCGCTGGTCTTCCAAAATGGCCGGTATTGGCCGATCGCATGCCAAAATAGCCGTCGCCAGTCAGAGATGCGACGCTGGGGCTTAGGTTCGAGCTCGCAAGAGCACGCTTTTCCAAAAACATGTTCATTGCTGTCGAATCCCAGCCCGGAGTGCCACCAGGAGAACCGGCCATGCTGCGCGTCTGTGCAGAATAGTCGCTGAAGCTCGTCATGCTTCCACCGATCGATCGCTGCACGAGCGCATCGTCCGACGGCAGATACGGAGTGTTGGCAAAGGTCGACGGCGGTGGCAACGGGTTGCCCTCGGTGTCGACGCCACCAAATCCTCCTAGGTCGTGATGTCGGCGGTTCAGGTGGCTCGCTTCCGCCTCGAGATTTGAATAATGCAAGCAGAGGGAAAATGAGGTGGCCATGTGGGGGGCCAAATGTTCGAGGGAGTGGCGGAGATTGGACGGGTACGGAATCATTGGGCTCAATATGGACAGGATCGCAATGGGCATCGCCTTGGGCTGGACGGGAAGAGGGTCGGCCGGATCGACCGCTACCTTGGCCTCGGGTTTCCGCTTAGGTGACGACTTGCGCTCCATTTTGGACTTGTCAAGCTTGAACAGCGTGGTTTGACCAGTTTTCGACAGCACCGGATGGTAGAGCGGTATGTGCAAAACAGACCATGCATTGTCAACACCAATGGCTTCGGGTGGTTGTGTTTCGGTGTAGTTTTCCGGCGCCAACGCCGGATTGAAAGAGTCTTCGTCCACAACAGCTTCACTGAAAAATGGGTTTTCGTTGGGGTCGTGCCGTACGGCGGGCGATGGCGCAGGCGACTGGGACCATGGCGACGGCGGTATTTGTTCGCACTCTTCGTACAGAGGTGAATCAGGCCGGGGCGCTTCGGCTTCTTCAATTTTTGATGCGATGCTGGTGCCCGTCAACCTTCTCATGTAACTAGCACTCGGCCTCGTACTGCTACTTGCCCTATGCAGAGCCAGGCTCGAATAGTCGGAAAACGCCGGTGGTTTGTTAGACGCTTCGGAATGCGGACGGTCTTTTCCTGTTGTTGACCGTGATGCCTGTACGTCTGCGGCCGCATTTTCTTTCTCAAACTGCTGTTGTTCTTGCTGCTGCTTCTTCTTGTGTATGTCAAAATAGGGATAGGATCTTGTTAGAGCTACAACGCGTCCACGATCCAGGACCCTTTGGACACTGTTGTGGTCGATCAAGGGCTCTACTTCGTAATCCAGGGCCTGTAGCACGGGCAAAACTCGTCCCCGGACTTCGCGCTGTGGTGGAAGGATCCTGTCCACAACAGGCATGGAGTGGCTTGCCTCTCTAGCGTCGTGCTCCTCGAGGGCGGCTTGGTTGAGGCTGGCATACGGCCTGGGCGACATCATGCCCGACGGTGGGTCAGCCTTGGGGATCTCAGAGCGTTGGACGGCAACAGACTGCGACGTCTGGCGCCGTGACAACGAAGGGCGCGGCGGCGTGTCAAGGACGTGTTGGTCGGTTTCGCCCGACTCAAACGGATTTCGGCTTTTCTGTTTTTGGTGCTCGTACGCCGTATACGAGTAACGGCTGGATAAACTGGGACGCTGTGGCGAACCAGCGGCCAAAGGCAGAGATGGGGGCGGCGACAGCACTGCGGATGCCGAAGAACGTAGGGGCGTATTACCGCCCAGGGGAGCATTGGCTGCATTCGGCCCGACGCTGTCACCTCTGTTTAGATAACCGAGACTCAGCTCATCGTCTTCTTCGTGCGCGTTGAACGTGGCCTTTTGGCCCCACGGCATGTTCTCGACGTCTGTGGCATCGGCCGGAATGGCGAGCGTGACACGCTCTGCTTTATACCATTGGGTGGCGAGTTGCACCACAGTGTTCCACCAGGCGTCTAGCCCCGGCTCAGACGACAAAGCCAGTACCAGCTCGTACAGATTGGGACTCGGAAGGTCGGAGGGATTGACGTTGTGTCGACGGCGGCGGCTCGGTGCATCTCCGGCTTGGCGGCCCCCACCAAGGCCGTCTTTGCCGTCGTCGTGCGCACTGCTTGGCAAGAAGGACATGGCGGACGCCGGGGTATTCGGCGTCGACTGCGGCTGGTCGGTGCGAAGGTTGAGAGCCGCCTCATCATGTTTGGCTGCCGCCGACTTCGACCGCGGCCGTGTCTGCCCGTTTGTGGCAGCCGGGACGAGAGGAGACGTTGCGGAGGTCGTTGCAAGGTCTGCCGCCGCCCTGTGGGCCGATTTGGCAAGCGTAGAGCGGGAGCCAGGGGATGGAAGAGGGGTTGCTTTGTTCGGAGCCGCCATGCGGGGGAAGGGGTAGGACGGCGTCCGGGCGGACGCTGTCTTGGCCGTCTCGCCAGCACGCACCGTGCGGGCCGAATCGGTCGAGTTGGTCGACACGCTCGGTTCAGAGATACCGGTACCGGCTTTGGACGGCGATCCAGAGGTCGAAGCGTTTTCTTCTTCAATGGGTGACGGCCGCTTTGTGAGCGGTGTCCCCAGCGGTGAGGCCTGGCTCACCCGTGCGGACATCTCCCGTGTCAGCTTCTGGCGGTAGTCGCTTAGTTGGTGCTGCGGGCTCGATACGTCGGGCTGGCGTTCCTGTGGTTCCGCGTGCGTGTCATCCCGCCGCCGCCGCTGATGCTGCTGCTGCGGCTGCTGCTGCGGCTGCTGCTGCTGATGGTGGTGGCTTGAGCAAGAGCGGGCATCGGTCTTCTTCGGCAACTGACCCTTTCTGCCCACGGCATGTGACGCCTGTCCCGAGGCATCTGACGAACCGGAATGGCTGGACCTGCGGCTGTTTGCGCGTCGTTCCGCGTTCTGGGACATGCTGGCCGCTCGTCTTCTCTGTCCTTCCCCGTTGGCCGCTCGCTTCCTGGTGTTCTGTGGCGGCCGGTCTCCGGGAGCACGCGTACCCTTGATTCCGTCCTTTAACGTTCGCGGCTGCTGCTGTTGTTGTCGCTGTCCTTCTTCTTCCTCCACCACCTCTTCTTCTTCTTGCTCGCCCTCCTTGGCGTCGGACAACGAGGCGTCTCGGTCGTCAGACGATGATGGACTGTGGAGAGGAGAAGGCGCACCTCGTCCGCCCTTCACCCAGCTGGCCATGACCGGTGGTGCATCTCAGGATACGGCGCGTGGGTGGTGCATCCGGCCTCGTCCTTTCAGTGTGGCGATGCAGATCGTTGTCGATGGTGGATGGTATGAGTATGGGTACGGGTATGGAATGAAAACAACGTCCGGTCGAGAGGGCTACTGAAGCGCCTTGACTGCAAAGTTGGCGATGGGGCCTCTCTGGTGTCTTGTTTTGTCTTGTTGAATCTTGTTTGTTGTTGTTTGTCGGACGTCTTCTGGGCGGGAAAATCCAATCAAGGGAGTCGCACAACCAATAAGCCACAAGAATAACAACTGGTGGAGGTGCCGGGGGGAAGAGAAGAGAGAGGGACTCGTTATTAGGCCGGGGCTGGGAACCAGAACGTAAAAATAAAGAAGTCGTAGACCAATATGGAGACGAAGAAAGAAGAAAAACAGGTCTGCCAGCTCGTTTTCTGCGTAGAAGTGCCAGGCCGCCGTTCTTTTGTGGGTTTCAGGCGAAGGAAAGCGCGAAGAAGACCTGCAGAGCGGCTGTGCGGGTCGAGAACCAGGTTTATTTTAGCAGTCCGAGGAAGTAATACGACGTCGGGCGTACTGCTGGGAATGGCAGCACGAGACAGTCTTGCTGCGGGAATCGTAATGCGTAATGCCTCCTTCTGTACAGGGCGTAAAACCGTTGGTTCGCTAAAATGGTTGTTGAAAGGGAAGAAAAAAGAGAAACAACAACTAAAAGCCCGCAAACAAGAAAAACCTGTTGACAGCGGTCAAGGCGGCGCTTTAGGTGAGAGACGGACACTAAGCCGAAACAACAACGGCCCCGCTGGAAGGCGCGCTTCACTACTAGAACGTTCCCCAGTTTAGCAGGAAGGGGGAGCAATACAGCGTACTGAGTACGGCAGGCGCGAGCTAGTACGGTAGGTCGCTGAGGGCGTTTACAGGAAGGAGGGACCGACAAGAGAACCAGTTGTAGGGGGGGGATCAGTGAGAGTACACCGAATACAGTAAGAACGAGATGGCCACGGGCAACAGGGGGAAGGCGCAAGTTGGGGGTTTCTGGTGCTAAGGCGTTGTAAAGGGTGAGACAAAATTCTAGCAAATTGGAAGAAATTGAAAGGAAAAGGGGAAAAAAGTGAAGGGGGAGCAAAAAAAAAAACAAGGCCTTGGTAATTGGCGCCCTATGACGTAGTTTGGGACGGGTTGGTTTTGGCGTGCCTTTCCTGTTGCGGTACCAACAGCCATTTGTGCGCTAGCCGGACTCAGTACTCCGTGCCTCGTTCTCTTTTCTATGTTGTATTGGTACTCACGCGCGCGGCGCGCAACGCGTGGGCCCCGCCATTTCACGGCAGGTACAGAGTACTCTTTGTACAGTGGGTAATCATACCCTTTTGTGGTCAATGACCATGTATATTACTTTCTCTGTAGCTGCCGGGTTGTAGTTTGTGCATGATCCAACATGGAAGGCGCAAAGGATGCCAACGGGCGCAATGAAGAAGGAGCAAACAGCAACACAACGGAAAGAGCGGACGAGAGACGAAGCCATGCCTGCTCTGCTCTGCTCCTTCCGCTTTTTGTTTGTTTGTTTCTCCCACAAGCAACGGCACGATACAAGGAAGGCGCGCGATCGTGGCAAGGCAACAAGGTCAAGCAAGATCAAGTGGCCTGTCAGCTTCTGCGGGGGACGACGGGCGGGAAACGTTCATTGCCTGCGGCCCTTGTTCTCTTGTTTTCGTTGTGTTGCGCAGACGACCCTGGCCCGCCTGCAGCCCTGTGCGCTCTTTCCCTGCCAGGTTTTTTTGCTCTAGTTCTTTCCTTCCTCTTTCCGTTCCTTTTTGCTTAGACGTTCCTTCCTTCCCCTTGTGGCCTCCTCTTTTCGTCTCTCCTTCCTTCTTTCCTTCTTTGGACAGTTGTGCAAAAAACAACCAAACGTCACCACGAACTCCGGCTGGCCATGCCCGTGATCCGTTTTCTCCCCTCAGCCGCGGGCTCGGTCAGGTTCTCCGCCGCACAAGCCGACGTCCCGTTGCCAACGGCCAACCGTCGTCATTGTTCTGCGCTTGTGTCTGCGGGGATGGGTGGCTAAGCCTCGCTCCGTTCTTTTTTTTCCTTTTGGGCCTTTCTTAGCTGAGTGAAATGTGGTGAGACATCACGCAAACAAACTAGGACGACAAAAAGCGCGCAAATGACTGAAATACAAAAGTCAAAAGATCCCAATAACATCCGCCTTTCACGTTTTGCATCTAATACTACCCTTGTGTAAAGTGCACCGTATCCTGTCATGCTTTTTTTGTAAACGGTCGTCCGTCGCTTTTTGTGCTCGTTGAACGGTCCGAGCCAATCAAAAACGGGCAAGTACAACGAAAAGAATGCCTCGGCCAGACTGCCATACACATTGTCTGGTTCCAAGAACGGGAAGAGCGCAAAAAGCTGGGCGATGACGTAGTTCATCGCATTGCGTAGGTGGCGGAGAAAAGAACGCTAGCCAAGGCCCCTGCCGCCAGCCCTGGCCCGTTTTAGTGGGGTTGGAGGCGTGTGGTCGATTGTTCGCTGGATTTTTGTTTTGCGCCGGCTTGACATAGGAAACACGCCCGTCGTTTAAAACGAGCAGGTTTACGAGTCTTTCGTACTTTGAGCGCAAGAGGACAACAGGACCCCCACAAACCCCACACGCGATGAAATGCCTCGAATGCAAAGTCTATCTTCCGTACCGTCCTTTCGTCGTTGAGCGGAGACGGCGTCATCGTTGGAGCGTCGCTGGGGTTTTCTAGGATCTTTGCATTATCTAGGCTTTTGCCTTTTGCAATGGCCTTTGTTTTCTGCAATTTACGGAGAATCTTGAATTGAGGGATTGCACCGACAAAAACGAACAAACAAACAAACCCAAAAAACCCGTTTTCCAGGTTTGGCCAAGATGAATCAGCCGAGATGGTCCGCTTTGCCGTAAAATTGCTTCGTTGGAATAGAAAGGCGTTGCGTTCGTAATAAGCCCACGTCGTATGTACTCACGGAGTGCGACCCGCTGTCTTACTAGCAAAGGCCGATCCTCATCACGCTCGGATTTGTTTCCCGGGCAATCCAAACGGCGGGTCAGGCAATTTCTGCGATCGACACAGCAACTGCTGCAACATGGCCCTGGTTCATGAACATGTAAGGTACTCTTTGTCAATACTCGAGATTTGCTGATTCACCATAAAGCGTGAAAATAGAGAGCAAAAAGAAGATAGTGACAGAAAAAAGCAATGAAAATGCAAATTTTGCATCGTGTTATGTAAGCCAGCCCTCCTTCATCCTACAAATCCTTCCTAAATTTGACCGAGTCCTTTTTCTTTTTTTTCTGCTCGCCGTTGACGAAGCTCGTTTGGCGCAATACGAGCCACGCTCGGCTACGCCTGCCGCAGACCCAGCTTGCGCACGTGGATGCGCGGGTACACGCCGACCACGACCAGGCCTGCCGCCACCAGCACGGCCCAGAGCCGGATGTCCAGCACGTTCACGTTGTAGTCGGTCGCCGTCGCCGTCGCCACCGTCGCCAGCAGCAGCGGCAGCACCGCCGCGTAGCCCGCCCAGCGGTGCTGCTTCCACAGCGCCCGCGCCCGGTCGACGGTGTCGTCGCGGCCAAACAGCCAGGCCGGCGCCGCCCACACCGCGAGCCCAAACAGGTACTGCACCACCAGCACGGCCGCGGTCAGCACGCCGAGGACGCCGTGGGCCGAGTGCAGGTGCGCGCCGTGCGAGCGGATCTTGTTGGCCTCGATGACGCTGACGCCCGCGGCAAAGAGCGCAAACGAGAGCAGCTGTAGGCCGGCGTGCAGGCGGGCGCCCCGGGTCTTGTCCTGCGGGGTGGCGGTCGGCTGCAGGACCAGGACGGCCTCGACGGCGGCGACGACTCCCAGGGACTGCAGCAAGGGGTGCGGCGAGAAGAGCGGGAGCAGCGGCGGGTGGCCGAAGACGGCGGACCAGACGAGGGCCACGAGCAGGAGCACCCCGGCCTGGGCCAGCCACGCGGTGCCTAAAGGAAGACAAAAAAAAACGATCGTACGTCAGACCAACGTGTTTCTAGACGGTAGGCAACAACACAACGCATAGATGAGCGTAGACGAGCGTAGGTTACATAGTGAAAACACCCCAAGCAGCGAAACACGCACCTTTGTACAGATTGGACACCAGACCCTCGCCCGGATGCTGCAACACGTCGCCCGGCCCGCCGAGGAGTGGTGCAGACTCATCGTTGAGACGGATGTTGTTCTCGATCGGCACTTGAGCCGGACTCCCCGTAGCCGACGCCATGGGCAGCCGTGGATCCAGTTTATTTGGTCAAAGAACAACGAGGGCTCGCTTGAAAAGGTAGCTTTGCTCTCTGGTGTGCCGTCGCCCTTGTCTTTTGTCTTCAGAAGCGGACTGTGTGTCTGTTTTTCGACAGGTAGGAGAAACCTAGTTTGGTGATGACCCCGAAAACAAAAAGAAAAAGAACGAAAAGGGAAACGGGTGAGAAACAAAGAGGAGACGAAGTCCCTCTCCTGATGGCGTAACGCCCACAGGCGATGACGATCGGTGGTTGGCTTGCTCCAGTGCAGTGCAGACGTGCTTGCAAACGTGCATAGGCTGATTGGTCAGCGCTCTCTCTGATTTCACTCCCGTCCCCCCGCATGGCATGCTCATCTGTCGAATTTGATAGCAGTTTGGTTCGACCGCATTGAAAGCAAACTTGCATGATTTGGTTACCTGGTTTCTGCAACCTTGATAGCACACGTCAAAATTCCGTACAAAACCGCCGCATTTTGATTCGCTGCCCGGTGCTATAAGGGCTTGAGCGGGATCCACGTGCATTTCTTCAGCAGAGTAAAACTGCAGACGGAAGCACACGGCAATCGGCTTGGGCCAGACCCAAACTTGTTACGTATTTTGGTTGGTGGGCTATTGGACCCCGATAGCGGTAACGACGTTAGCGGTTGTCGCTGTAATACTTTGTACGGTATGCAGCTTGGGGTGTGCCCCGCCCCGCCCGCCTTCGTTGCCGCCAAGTGCAGCAGCTGTCGGCTACGGCCGAAACGCTGTAAAACGCCGACCGCGACCGGCCGAACTTTGCTGGCTCACGGCCGCGGCGACACAATCGGGCTTTTAAATTGATTTCCATTACTTAGATTGCTGTGAATATTGCATGCAAAACTCAATCAAGAATGCCAAAGTCAGCTCTGACCGGTTCCTCCATTTGACGTGCTTGTAGTTGTGGCGATATTTGTAAGTACAGGGCCTACGACGGGCGTGTTGTTGGTCCATGATAAGGCTTCGGAGCGTCTGATAGGCGTTTACAGTGGTTGTCCGTCACGCGCAGCCTCATCACCGTTGCTCTCAGCGCGGTCAACCTGTTCCATATCAAACCCCTTGTTGTGTTGACGTTGTCAGTTTGTTGAATAGGTTTGGTGCCCTACAAGACAACAAAAGCCTTTTCCAACGACTCGAATCACAGCAAACAATCATGGCGGAGGCTGCCGACTACGTGCTGGAGGACGTCGCGGCGACGCAAATAGCCGCCGCGGACATCGACAAAACGTTCCGTTCCAACAGCATCGGTGAGTGAAGTAGCCTATTTGTTCCAGTCTTCGTTCCTTTCATACGCTGACCGTAAAAACAAGACCTCGTATCGGCTGGCTTGGAAGGCAAGGTCCTCGCCTGCTCGGACCAGTGGTTCGCCGAGGCGGCCAACCTGCTGACGCCCACACCGCCCATCCGCGCACCCGGCAAGATGGTCTATTCGGGCGCCTGGTACGATGGCTGGGAGACCCGCCGCCACAACCCGGCCCCCTTTGACTGGGTCGTCGTCCGCCTGGGCGTCGCCTCCGGCACCGTGACCGGCGTCGAGATCGACACGGCCTTTTTCAACGGCAACGAGGCGCCCGCCGTTTCGGTCGAGGGCTGCTACCGCCCCGACGGCGACGACGAAGTCGTGGCCTGGGGCCACGGCCGCGGCGGCTGGGAGACCATCTTGGGCCGGCAGCCGTGCGGGCCCTCGCAGCGCCACGGCTGGCAGCTCGCGACCGACACATCCACAGCCAAGGCCACGGCCTACACGCACGTGCGCCTCAACATGTACCCGGACGGCGGCATTGCGCGCTTTCGGCTGTTTGGCCACGCCGTGCCCGTGTTCCCCGCCGACCCGGCGGCCGTCTTCGACCTCGCCGCCGCCCAGAACGGCGGCGTCGCCGTCGCCTGCAGCGACCAGCACTTTGGCACCAAGGACAACCTGCTGCTGCCGGGCCGCGGCAAGGACATGGGCGACGGCTGGGAGACGGCGCGGTCCCGCACCAAGGGCCACGTGGACTGGGCCATCGTCCGGCTCGGCGCGCCCGGCCGCATCCAGCGCATCGTCGTGGACACGGCCTTTTTCCGCGGCAACTTCCCGCAAAAAGTCCGGGTCGAGGCACTCCACTGGACGCATCCGGCCGGGTCGTCGTCAGCAACGGAGCCCGCGGCCGACGATGCGGCGTGGCGCGAGGCCGTGCCCGCGTCGCCTTGCGGGCCGGACCAAGAGCACGAGTTTGCCTCGCAGCTGGCCGCGGACCAGGTGGTGACCCACGTGAAGCTTGTTATGATTCCGGACGGCGGCGTGAAGCGGATCCGCGTGTTCGGTACAAGAGCTGTGTAGAAAGAATCTTCCAAGACATCACAGCATTGTTAACATTCAGGCTCAAGCAATAACCCGATTTTTACAATGATGCTTCTTGTTGCGTGAAGTGTTCCTAAGGACGACCCATATTGGAAACTACAATAATGCCTGCCAATGCATGAATAGCATTTACACGTAAAAAAGATATCATAAATGAAAAACAAACGAATCTGACTTACAGACGAGCAAAGCACTTCCGTCGTGTACCATACAGTGTCGAATATAATGTGCTGCACTGTATGCACTGTGCACGTTCTCAGTCAAGACCTTATCTCGCAAACAAAACCACGTGATCACATTACCTCAGCCGTTCTGGTTGCGTTACGGGAAAGCCATGACGGGGCCAGGGCTAATATCGCTTGATAACTAGCTCTCTTGTCCCGCGAGTTCGGGCAGCACTGGGCGAGATTCCGAACGGATGCCATCCTGACTTGAACTCTCAAAGCCATACCACGATTGACGGCCGTGCCCGTTTCTGAGTCGACAGCGCCGGATTGCCACGGCTCCCACGAAGCCCTACGTTTTCCCGCATGTCCGCGCGTCCGGTTTCTTGACGACCATCGCTTTTCTGGCCGCGCCGTCATATCGAAGCGAAAAAAGGAGGCGGTCGATACGTACGGCCCCAGCATCCGCCGCGGAAGATGCTCTGCTGGTCGATCACGACGACTGTAGCAAGACACATTACGGGTGCCGCTTGACGGGCCGCTTGGCGTGCTCAAAGACCCGGGAACAGGATAGCCCTTCTTTGCTTCGGGCAGGATTCGGGCAGCCCTGCCATGTCGGCTGGGCCTCGCTCTTTCATCTGATTGACCTCTCTCTCTCTCTCTCTCACTTTTTAATTAATCAATCTTCTCTTTCTCCTCTTCTGCATCATGAATCCAGGCGGTGTGGACAACGATGCGCTTGGCGGCGGCAGCGGTGGCTTCGGGTCAGGCGACGAAGGAAGCGAACCCCGGACAGGCCGGACGTTGCCTCCGGAGTTGCCGCCCGATTTGCCGACATCCCTCGACGACAGGCGACGGATAACGGGGCTGGTGCCAGAGACCGAGATGTACGATGGATGGCAGGGTTCGTATTGCAGCATTCCCCCCCCCCCCCCCCCCCCCCCAAGTGTTGGCTGCGCCGCTGGAGCACGTAGTGTCTTTTTCTTCCGTTGTTTTCGCCGCAAAAACGCACCAACTCACATATTATACAGGACAGTCGCAATTCTTGACGTCCCCCATGCTGGCGAAGCCCCTGGGCTTCGGCGAGCTCACCCTAAACGACCCCAACTACAGCGAAGATTTGACGAAGAGCCTCGTGCCCGACAGCGATTCCCGGCTCATGGAGATGCTCGCCGCCCAGGCGGCGCTCTCCACGTCCGCCGCCGCCGTCGCCGAGGACGAGGACGCCGTGGCCGCGAGCGAGACGCTGTCCGACGAGGAAAAGCGGACGACGCTGCAGCGGGTGTTCAACATGGCCGCCAGCAACGGCAACGTCAACCAGGTCAAAAAATTCCTGGCCGGCACGGCGCGGCCGTTTGTCGACATCAACGCGCCCGACGAGGACGGCACGCCGCCGCTGATCTACGCCAGCTGCTTCGGCCACGAGGGCGTCGTGCAGGCGCTCATCGATGCCGGCGCCGACGTCGACCGCCAGGACCGTAACCACTGGAGCGCCCTGATGTGGGCCATGACCAACCGGCACAAGAGCATCGCCAAACTACTGCTGGACAACGGCGCGTCGACGGACGCCAAGACGTCATCGGGCCGCACGGCCTTTGATTTCGTGCCGCCTGACAGCGAAATGTCCTTTTACCTGCACGACAGCGGCTACAACATTGGCAACGCCGGCGTCACCGACGACTTTTACAACCCGGGCTTTTCCCAAGACCGGTTCGAGGAGGAGATGGCGGAAAACGAGATGCGGCGGCGCATGATGATGGAGAGCGCACGCGATCTGGAGGTCGACCTGGGCAACGTTGGCATCGACGACCAGCCAGAAGTAGGTCTTTTTGCTTTCTCTTCTTTTTTTTACTTTGTAGGGAAGAGAGTGTGTGTGCCATCGTCAGCGTTGCTAACAGAACAGCAGACAGTGGACGAGTTTGAGGAGGAGCAGCAAGAGTTTGACTGGACGCGCTGCTTGCACGACCAGATGTTTGTCTTCCAAGAAGCGGACCTGAACCGGATCCTCGACATTGTCATCACCAACATGACCCCGCAACGGTCGCCGTCACAAAAACCGGTGCCCGCCAACGTCATCTTTCTCAGCGCGCGCTACGCCCATTACCACGCCAGCCGCGACCTGCTCGCCAAGCTGCTGATCACGGCCATGGACAAGATCAACGACGTGGTCGAGCAGCACCAGTGGGACATGACCATTCTGGCGTTCTGGATCTCCAACGCCACGCTGCTGCTGCACTACCTCAAAAAGGACGCGGGCTTGGTCGAAGCGACGACGGAGTTCCAGGCGCAGCTCGCGGAGCTCATCAACGAGATCTTCATCCTGATCGTGCGCGACGCCGAGCGGCGGCTCGACAAGGTGCTGGACGCCGCCATGCTGGACCACGAGACGATCCCGGGCTTCGAGGACATTACGTTCCAGAACGAGTGGAAGATCTTCAAGCGGAAAAAGGAGGTGAAAGAGGAGCCGCTGGAGCGGCGGCTGCGGCCGCCGTCGCCCAAGCAGCGCGCCAAGCCGGCGCCGCGCAACGTCACGTCGCTGCTCTCCTCGACGCTGTTCGTCCTGGACCTGTACGACGTCCACTCCGTCATCGCCGCCCAGATCGTCTCCCAGCTGCTGTACTGGCTGGGCGCCGAGCTGTTCAACCGCATCATGTCCAACCGCAAGTACCTGGCGCGCACCAAGGCCATGCAGATCCGCATGAACGTGTCCATCCTCGAAGACTGGGCGCGCACCAACAACCGCGTGCCGGAACACTACGAGCACGGCGAGATGCGCGCTTCGGGCGAGGCCACCATGGAAGCGGCGCGGCGGCACCTCGAGCCGGTGATCCAGCTGCTGCAGTGGCTGCAGTGTTTCTCGTCTCTGGGCGCCGACGACCTCGAAGCGCTGGTGGGGACCCTGCAGCAGCTGAAAGCGCTGAGCCCGCAACAGCTGATCCACGCGGCCGACCACTACCGGCCCGAGGTGGGCGAGAAGGGCCTGCCCAAGAGCGCCACAAAGTACCTCGTCGCCATTCAGCGGGAAGCGGCGCTGCGGCGCGAGGAGCTGCGAAACCGGCGAAAAACGATGTCGCCCGTACCGGCTAAACGTGGTTCCGTCGCCAAAGCAACAGCCCCGGTAGACCCTCGAACATCAACAGGAGGAAAAGGGGGAGGAGGAGGAGGAGGAGGGGACCCACCAACGACGCCGTCTAAGAGTACAAAGGCAAATGGAGGCAGCGAGACGCCGGCCACGCCGGCCCGTGGCGGCAGCGGCAGCGGCGGCGGCGGCGACGACGCCGACGACTACGAAGACGAGGCACCGGAGCATCTGCTGCTCGACCCCGCACTCATGCTGCCCTTTACGCTGCCGTCGGCAACGGACATGCTGGTGTCATACGGGGCTGGGTTTGGCGGCATGAACCGGGAGCGCGAGCACAAATACATTCCGACGCTGCCGCCCGAGTTCTTGGCCAAGCTGGAGAGCACCGGCAACAACAACGGCAACAGGCGGCCTATGTTTGGAGAGAAAGACTGGGAGAACGAAGAGGTATAATAGAAGAACAAATGGTGCTAGAAAGATGGTTACGTTGGAAAAAGGGCGTGAAAAAAGAAGCAAGCAGAGGGAAAGAGAAAAATACCTGTGGGAATCTCGTTGTAGAACGAGCATCACAGCACGGAACCTCATTGCGTATTCCGATTCGAGTTTTTTTTTTGGACTACACACACACCGTATAATAAAATGCACAGGGGCAATACATGCATTGGTAAAGCGAATTAATTCGACGAATCCAGGTCACGTTGGCTTCCTCGTTATTTGATATTTGAAGTTCTGGTCAATTTGAAAAAAAGCTAGTTGTTCGTAAAGTCGATAACAATGAATGAAGCCTGGATATAGTTTTCATCATGCAACCCCCCCCCCCTTCTCCAATCTCTTTTATAGATTCCCGCGCTCGGCCTGCTCGCGCTCAATGGCCTCAAAGAGGCTCTTGAAGTTGCCGGCGCCGAACCCTTCAAAGTTGTTGCGCTCAATGATCTCGATAAACACCGTCGGCCGGTCCATCAGCGGCTTCGTGAACAGCTGCAGCAGGTAGCCGCCCTCGTCGTAGTCGATCAAAATGTTGAGCTGCTCGAGCACCGCCAGCTGCTCGTCACCAATGTGCCAGGCCAGCGTCCGGCCGGTCTTGGCCGCGTGCTGCTGCTGCGCCGCCAGCCGCTCCCGCAGAGCCGCGTAGTAGGTCGCCGGCACATCGATGAACTGCACGCCGCGCGCCCGCAGCGCCGACACCGCCGCGACAATGTCCGGTGTCCGCAGGGCAATGTGCTGCACGCCCGGCCCGCTGTTGAACACAATGTACTCCTCAATCTGCGAGCGCTTCTTGCCGCGCGCCGGCTCGTTGATCGGCATCTTGACCGTGTCCTGCGTGCCGCCGCTCGACATGACCACGCTGCGCAGCGCGCTGAACTCGGTGCAGATCTGGTGGTCGTCCACCGACCAGAACCGGTGGAACCCCAGCCGCTGCTCGTAGAACGCGCAGGCAGCCTCCATCTCGTCCCAGTCCTGGTTGCCCACGCAGTGATCGATGCGCTGCAAGCCCACAGCCGGGGGCGGCGACGGCAGGATGGCGGCGACCAACGGCGACAGCTCCTTGGTCTTGGTCTTGGACGAGGACGATGACGATGTGTTGTTGTGGTCGTTGCGGATGGCCCGGAACCCCGGCAAGAAGGGGCCCTTGTAGTCACCGCGGTTGAGCAGCGTGTGCGTGGTGTCGCCGTAGGTGCGGATGACGGCCGTGGTGACGCTGCCGCCATACACCGCGTCGTGCACGGTCGTGGGCGGCTGCACGCCGACAATCTGCGTCTTGTTCCCCACTGCGGCGTGCGCGTGGTCGTCTTCCGTCGCGCGCGCGTACACGCCTTCGACCGAGTCGACGGTGAAGCACACGTCCTTTACCGCGTCGCCGTGGCGCTCGAGGTGCTCGTGCATGGCCCGCAGCAACGCTCGGTCCGCGTCCGAGATGGGCTCGTCGGCCGGCAGGTGGCGGTACGAACGCAGGGGGGACGTAAACACGAAGCAGACATTGTCCTGGTCATCGCCGTGGTCGTCCTGGTCGTTGCTGTCGTCGCTGCTGCTGCTGCTGCCGGCGACGCCGCCGCCGCGGTGGTGGCCGACCGCGTACGACGCAAAGTACCGGCTGCCCGTCTCGAGGCCGCGGTAGGCGAACGTCGGGAGGCCGAACAGCGTGCTGTAGTAGCTTGCGGCCTGCTTGGCGTTGCCCACCCACCAGGTGACGTGGTCGTAGCCGTGGAAGCACGGGGCTGTGGCAGCCGGGCCGTCGCCGCCACCAAAGGTAGCCTTTGCGTTGGCCTGCGACGACAGAGTTCCCGCGGCAGCGGGATGGGCAGAGTGAACGGAGTTTCTAGGTGAGTCGGAGATGGCAGAAGGGGACATGGTCACAAAAAAGGTAACCAAAGGCGAAAGGCTGTATGGTTGAGCTTTGCAACAAATGTTTATCTTCTTTCACAACCCAAGAAACATTTGTTATTGTTGGACAACCACAACCTGAAATAAGAGAATATTATGAATAATAAAAGAATATTCATAAAAGAATAGAATTCTAGGGAAAGGGATAGTTCTTGATAAATCAAATCATCAGCAGCAAAAGGAAAAAGGCGGCTTTTAACCACCTTTCTTCTTGGTTTTCCATGTTCCCACAGGTTCCAACGTCAGACACAAGAGGCATCCCCTCACCTTTCCATCGCTCCTTACGACGCAACAGGGCAGTCGTATTGGCCCCTAGGCTCCAAGTTTGTTGGTCTGATGATGGTGATTACTTGATTTACTCAAAAGCATCTCGGCTTTGGGGTGCTGCGGAATGGTCGCCACGGCTTATCCTTATCGCTTGTGGTAGGGGCGATCACCCCCTAAAGCCGAGCCTTGCCGATGGATGCCGCCACGCCTTGTCTCGGCCATGGCATTCCGCACCAGAGACTCGCTCTTTCCAAGGTGAGTCTCCGTCTCATCCTGAAATGTCTTGTTCAGTCGAAGGCGACGCTTTTTGTATTAGGTCATCGATCCTTTCGTTCTTTCTGTCAACAGGAAATGGTACAATGCAAGGCCGCCACCGTTTGTCGGCCCAAGTATTTCGTCAACCACGTCGAAACCAGAAAAAAGGTCACTTATACAGAAGAATAACCGTTTCCTGAAATTGCATCGTTGAAAAAACTCAATTTTTGTTTCTCATTTTCGGGAGTCTCGTCTCTTCTTGTTTTAATGCATCACTTGATCGCGAACAATGGCTGGCGCAATTTCCCTCAGCAAACGAGACATTGACGTCTTGGGCAAGATCCGAGACCCCGAGTCCAATCCAGCCAGTGCCGCGCGTCTCGACGTGTCGTTGCCGAAAGACCCGCATGTCACAGACCCGGCCGAGTATGGCCGCCTCAGCCAGAAGGAGCGGGAGTTGATCTTGGTGATGCAGCAGGCGGAGATGGAACTCGCCGGCCGCACACGGGCATCCTTGGCTGATCCCCTAGCCGCATACCGGAATTGCGTCGCAGATCTGAACGTCCTCATCACCGAGCACCCCCAGTATGCGAGCGCCAGAAACAACCGGGCCCAAGCGCTGCGGCGGCTGTACGGCGATGATATGCTGCTTCGACGAGACACTCCACAGGGTGCGACGAAGAACAGCAGCGTGCAAGACGACGCCGGCGCGCTCTTAACGGGTGCACATGCCGCTACCGACGCGGAGCGCGCAGGAGCAGCCGTCGTGACGCTATCCGACCTCGACCGCGCCATCGCGCTCCTGCTGCCCGTCAACCCGTTCCTGCCGGTGCTCTCGCCAACGGCGGCTAAAACGCTCTCGCTCGCGTACACGCAGCGGGCCGCCGTCTACTATTCCACGGCAAAGCACATGGAACCGGGCAGCGGCCTGTGCCTCGACACTAGCGTCGACCGGCCAGAGGCGCAGTGGACCAGGCTCGATTTTGAAGAGGCGGCGTCCCGCGATTTTGCCATGGGCGGCCACTTCGGCAACGAGATTGCGCGCGGCCTGGCCGTGGGGACGAACCCGACAGCGAAGCTGTGCGGAAAGATGGTGCAACAAATGATGAAGAGCGAGTACGGCCCGCTAAGCTGAAGGTTGGGTGGCCCTAGGGATTTGTGTGTCGAACGAACGGGCCGAGATTCGGAGAGAGTAGCGACGCCTGCGGCGGGCTCGGAGTCGTTTCTATCGCAATGGGTCCGAAACCAGGAAATAACAACTCGAATACATCGCTATGGCTAGGGCGGAGATCGGTTCCATTCAAAGCCAGAACAGCAGGGATTTCGCTAGGCTTTTGGCTTGTTTGACAAATTGGAAAGGCGCCTGTTGCATGGGTCAGACAGAGTATTCATACACAGCAATAACGTTACAAAAATATCAACATGTTTCTTGTCCTCTTTTCCTTCGCACGAAGACGTACCTCTTCAAATCGTCAATGGTCTCCTGCGGTCCCTTTCCCTTTTCCTTCTGCTCCCGGTTGATCCGCGTTGCCGCGGCCGAGACGCCGATAAAAACGGCAAAAATGGGGTCGGCGACCCGCGAGATGATGTACGTTGGTGCCGGCATCGTTCTTGTGAGTGTTTGGTTGCCCGGTGTTGCGGCAGTTGTTGGCGGTTCTCGTCGAAAGATTGGCGTAACGTTTTTGTGCTCTTTTACTATGGATGAGCCTCATGGGCCTGCTCAAAGCTCCTACGTACTGCTTTGCCTAGGGCCAATTGGGCTTGTCTATCCGGAAGAATATCACGTGTCATTTTTGATTTTGGGGATGGGCTCCAAGCCCGCATCACAATGCCCCATATTTATGATACGTTAGTCATGCATTTGAACCAACCACATTCGTTTCCTAGGTCCCGTCAATAATTTTTTGCCCACACATTCTTTTTTTTTCGAAATTTCGCGGGTTGGAAGCGGAAAAAAAACCTAATCCTCGATTTGCAGACGACCTCCAGTCAATTTCAATCGGCAACCCGACGCTCATCTTCACCCCCCGACCACCCTTGACAACCTTGCTCCAACGAGGGATTTCTTCGCGATCGATACCTTTTTCGCAACCGCCCACCATTCCGAGTTAACGAAAGCCGGGTTTTTCTTTTTCACGTCACCATGAAGTTCCTCAAGGTTGGCCGCGTTGCCATCATCACGCGCGGCAGATACGCCGGCAAGAAGGTAAGAAAAGGGAGCAGACGGAAAAGGAGGGATGATTGAATTGACGACCCTCTCCCCTCTCTCTTTCCCCGAGAAAGCTCGAGAACGGCTCGCTGTTCGTCCCATTTCGAGGTCGGACGAGGAAGCTTAAACGGATCGTGGGGGGGCCGGGGAGGACAGTGGCAGGTGGAAGAGGATGATCATCGGGTGGGAGGCGAGAGTGCGGTGGCGGAGGGAAAGGAAAGCAGGCGAGGAAGGTCATTTGAGAGGAAGGCGGCGGCTGATGCTTTTGTGAACCGCCGAAAAAAAAACAGGTCGTCATCATCCAGCCCGTCGACGCCGGCAACAAGCTGCACCCGTACGGCCACGCCCTGGTCGCGGGCATCGAGCGCTACCCGTCCAAGATCACCCGCCGCATGTCCAAGACCCGGCAAGAGAAGCGCAGCAAGGTCAAGCCGTTCATCAAGGTGATCAACTACAACCACTTGATGCCCACGCGCTACACGCTCGAGCTGGAGGGCCTCAAGGGCGTCATCTCCAACGACACCTTCAAGGAGGTCAGCCAACGGGAGGAGGCCAAGAAGACGGTCAAGAAGGTGCTGGAGGAGCGGTACACGAGCGGCAAGAACCGGTGGTTCTTCACTCCGTTGAGTATGTTTTATCTTGTTTCACTCCCACTGTCCAAAGCAAGCCGGCCGGCCTGGTTGCTTTCTTCCTTTGTTGTGTTTCGCCAATGTACACTACTAACCCATCTTCTCAGAGTTCTAAGCCAGCTACGCGGAGGAGTTTGTGGCGGTGTTGTTCTTCCTTTTCTTTTTTTCTCTTTTTGGGTTTTCTTCTCGGCGGGAGGGCATGATGTAATCCAACATCCATTGCAAAAAAAAATCAGGCATATAACAGAAAAGGAAAAAAAAAGAGATAAAAAGTCAACTTCCATTACGTTGTGATGAACAATGTGTGCTTTTTTTTCTTTCTTTTCCTGACTCGGCATCCTTTGGACTTCTTTTGTTTCACCTACCTCCGTCTGCTCTCGGCGACTTCTTTCGGCCAGATTGTGGTCCGTTGTTGCGACCTGCCGAATCCTACGACATCGACTAATAGCAAGACTACTTGGGGGATGCCTAAGAGACACAGGGTCTGAGAGCATGCCGGCACGTCTCTGCTTCACGGCGAGAACACGAAAGGGAACCGTTGTCAAGAGTAGAAGGACAAAGGGGAAATTGGGCGGCGGCATCAGTCGGATGACAAAAGCTCACAGGGTTTGGCAAAGCGCAAGTTGTCCAATAAAGGGAGGGAGGATTGGTTGAAACACTCTTAACAACAACTGCGATTGATTGTGATTCCCATTGTCAAACACCTGTGAACTGGAGACGATTCTTTTTCCGTCCGTGTCGTAAAGCCAATCAATGCCCACTAGTCATGTCTCTTATGCCCCTTTCTCGAATTTTACCCTAAATTGACCTCTCTATCAATGGTCTATCAATTTGTCGAAGACGGCAAAGCACAACGTAAAAAAAGAACGCGCCCAGCATTTGAAGCGCAACCCTTAGACTAGATTCCATCCTCTACCCGTCATCTAGAAACACCAGCCCATTATATGTAATAATTTTGCAACCACTCTTGATCCGTCTCTGATGCACACAACAGAAAAAAACAAACATTAAGCAGCCTGTCGCAAGAGGCCATGCCCCAGGAAGAAACAAAAATAAGACAAAGGAGGGAGAAGAACAGGAATAAAAAAAAAGCTTAGTATGTACTTTCGATGTCCTTTAGTCTTCCAAAGGCTTTGAAGTCTTCTCGCCCTCTCCTTCGTTGCTTTCAGGAAGCGTCCATCTTTGCAAAGGATTCAAAAAAGTCGCCGAGACAAGAAAAAAGAGACGAATCTGCGTTGTTGTATCGATCGCGTTGTTATGAGAATAATGGTGAACGACTGTCAACAAGTCGTGTTTTTGTTTGCTGTCCCCCCGGAAGGTTCTAATGCGTTTATGCAAATAAATAAAATGGATCGAAAGACCGATCATAACCGGACGGACAGGTTGTTTGGTGCTGCCCAGTTGAGAACAAGAAGCAAGGTGGCGGTCACCACGGCGCCGCCAAGGATTAGCTTGCGCAAAGCCGGCCGTGTGGCACCGAACTCGGCCCACCGGCGGCCACCCTCCGAAACGTAGCCCTTGAGGGTGTCGTAGCCCAGCTTGAAGTAGACCATGCCCGACAGGGCGATACCGTAGCCAAAGAACTGGAGGCCCGTCACCGGCGTACCCCAGATCAGCATCGAGGCTGCAACCAGCATGATGTCTTTAAGGACACCACACAGAGTCAAAACCAGGACGGACGTCTTGCCAATCTGTTGATTCCGACGTGTTAGAACATGGTCAGTCTTTCGGCCACCGGAGGGAGGGGAGACAAAGATCACGTACCAGGAAAACGACCGAAACGTTGAGAAGGAACGCGCACAGGCCGTTGAGGAAGAACATGAGATAGCCCACGTTCTGCACTTCGGCCATCGAAACCTTGGGCACCTCCCAAAGGAGGGCTACGACCAGGTTCATGGTCGCGCACACTGGCGCGAAGTAGTAGAGCGACACGAGCGGGTCCATTTTGAAGTCGGCGGAGCTGAGTAGGCGCTGGACCATGGTCAGGCGCAGCGCCTCAAAGACGATGCCGCCGAGCTGGAAGAGAAACCCGGTCATGACGAAGCGGATCTCGCCCAAGGAAGCCAAGACAACACCAAAGACGATGACCATCACGTTGAGGAAGACCTTGAGGTTGGGCTGGGACACGCCCATGGCCCAGCCAGCCAGAAGCACGGCAACGGGTGTGGTTGCCTATCCGTGTTGTCAGCATGGTTGGTTGCCTTTCTGCGGACCGCCTTTGTCCCCTGGGCGGATTATGAGGTTCTTTTGATTGTGGAAAACCCATAGTTGCAAAAACAAACCTTTAGCATCTGGATGAAGGCGACGCTCAGGTAGAGATACGTCAGGTTGCCGCAGATCAAGCTCAAGCTGAAGAACACGCCAATGGGCACAATGGCGCGGAGGTAGACGCGGCCGGTCATCTTGACATTCTTGCGGCCGTCAATCAGCGAGGTGTAGCGAGCGAGAAACTGCGTCATAATGGTCGCGAAGATCAAATGGTAGGTCGTCAAGATCACCGGGTAGCCTGATAGTTCCCCAACGATTAGCGCTACGCTCTTCTGAATCCATTCTCGAAGCCCTTCTCGTATATGCCGGTCTTCCAGCGCAATCGTCGCCCGAGCCGGCCATCCCCACAAAACAACGGAAGAAAAGGGAGGTCGTTCTTCACGTACGGAAATTCAAGGTGTCGAGAATCCACTTGTTGAAGAGGATGACGGACGAGCTCAAGCTGATCCAAGCACTGCGCACGAGGTGGTCAGCAACGATGTTCTCGGTCGGGGGCCTTCTAGACGCCAGAAGAACAGCGACAGGGCACGACGTACATCACGTAGGCGGCCGCCGGTATTGACGACTTGGGTGGTTGTGACTTCTCGACATCCTGGTTGACGGTCGGCAGAACGGGGGCAGAGGCGCTCGATCCAGAGTCCCGTAGGCCTTCGCCGGAAACCCGCGTCTTCTCTTCGGCGCTCATGATGGCGAGAGGATGGTTTGAGGCAGGATGGTGGAATCGAGATCGAGGGTCTCGAGGCTTTTTTTATTCAAGGACAAATGCGGCACGGCGGAGTGAAGGAGCGGTCGCGACGAGAAAAAGAGACCACGGAGAGTAACGAGCGTGTTGGCTGGCAAACGTGGCGATAAGAACAAAAGTGTGCGATGCGATTCGTTGGACAAGCAAAAGAGACTGTTCGTGTTCTTTTTCGGGATCCTTCTCTCTCTCTCCCTTTCAGGCGCGCGTCGATCTGATGACGAAGACTTGCCAGGCGGGGTTTTCTTGCAGTAGGTCACCTGTAGTAAGGAAGAAAAAGGGGAAAGAAGGGCACAGAAAAAAGGCAAAGCTCGTTGTAGCAAGCGGCTCCCACCCCCCAAAAAAATAAAGAACACGCAAAAAAGAAAAAGGGGGAGAAAAAAAGCTTGATTGTTCAGAAAGTATGGGCCGAGACCGTTAGGACGCGTGTAATCGGGACGCTGGGCCTTTTTGGGGCAAGTGCAACCATGGGAGAGAGCATGGAGTAATACAGAGTATACATTACTCGAAGTACTCGTTACGGAAGGCGCAGAGAACAGCACACGTTGGCCGGTAGGACGTGCGAAACGTTCGGCGTACCAAATAAAGGGCGGGAAAAAAGAGCAAGAAAAACAGCTAAAAAAGCTAAAAAAAAAAAAAAAAAAAAAAAAATCAAATTGGAAAGAGCGGCCGATTCGGCTAGACCAAGAACAGACGGAAGGCACAACCCCTTATCGACGTCTTTTCCCGTTATTACCATTCGCTGACTTGTCGATTATCCTGGCCTCCAGTAAAATAAAAAAGGGGCAAAAAAATGAAAAGGTAGGAACTCATAACGACTCCCCTGAACTCCTGGTGCAAACGAAAAGGGAGTCGGATTGTGGCAGATGGGCATGGGAAATTGGAACCAACACAAATGAGGGAAAAGGCTGTTGCGGAGACCGGAAGATTGCGTACCTGTAAAGGAAAAGAGAAGAAAATGAAAAAAAGAAAAATGAGGAAATTCTATTGGCAAATCCAGTTTTTGGTTCAGATGTATCTTCTCTACTAAAACTTGGTGAGGGGTACATTCAATACGGATGCAAGGGACAAGCAGGCGGGTTTTAGTTCCATTTGGGAATAGCACTTGCCGATGTATCGGTACTTTGTATTCTATGCCTGTTACACGCAAAAACGGCCGTCATGCGACAAGTTCTGCCCGTTCCGTTCCACCGCCGAAAAAAAAGGCACCCATCATTTAAATTGCTAGCAGGGAATAAGAACTCTAAAAAATATAGGGGCGTAAAATCGCACTGTCTGGCCCGCCCACTAATCAACGTGGGCGCAATGGCCACTGTGCCCAGGAGAAGTCTCATTTCGAAGACAGATTGCTTAGTGCCTGTACTTGGAAAGCTTGATTTTAGATGTTGTTTGTTGCCTTCTTGATTTTCCTTGTCCATTCGATTAAAGAAACAAGACCACCTTGTTTCTAGAGAACTTTCCCGTGCTCGTATTTTGCAAAATTTAATGAAAGCATTCTTTTTGCACCGAAAAAGGGGCTGTCGGTAAATGGCCAAATGAGAAACCAGGAATAGGTCACGCAATGGAGGCGTTGTAAAGTTGTGTCGTAGGGGGGCACAAGTACAAGAAAAGACAGCGCATTCGTTGTACTTTGATTGACCCCCTTTGGTTACCTACATATGAGTTGATAGCTTTCCGTTAAAATTCTGAAGTAACCATCTTGTTGCTCGACATTGTGCCCGTCAATATCAAGTAAGGCAAGGGGGGAGGCCAAACAAAGAACAGCTTGGCTACACCCCAATACTTCAACAAAACAACCTGAATAACAATCTATCCTCAAGACATGTTGTGATTGCCGTACATGTCGATCGTCATTGTTTCATAGGTTGTGGTCCTAAAGATAACATGCAGGCAGTCCCTGACAACGCCACCGACCAACACGTGGAGAACGTGCATGCTGATCGCTGGCTGGTTTCACCGAGAAGCCACGCAAGCTTGCCCCCATCACAAGCAAAGGATATGCCCGGAAAACAACGCACAAATGTGTGTAGACAGAGTGTCACGAACGTTGTGTAGATAATACAACTACTATCTGGTTATACACCGTAGAACACAGCCTGGTCTAGCAGGTGGAGAACGCCCGCGTCGAAGCTTTTTGGTTTCTCTTGGCATTTGACTTCTGGATATGCAATGCACTTTACACAAGTGGCAGACAGAAGGAAGGGTTTGACGAATAACACAAGCTGTTGAAAGCTTTGGCGGTTGGACGCGTTGGCGTGTGAGCATTCGGCGCCGTATTATTCGTAGCAGGATCTTGTGAAAACCATGTTGGGTTTGAACGAAAGAATGCCGTGGCCATTCTTCGCCAAGAGGATCAGCTTCTAGAAGCTATCATTTACGGATATTGGCTTGCAGACATTTGTTCTACCCGACCTTGGTTCGGCATTACAGCAGCTAAAAAAGTAGTCTTTCTTGCAGTTCGTCATGTTTCCAGAAAACAAACATCATGTCCAATATCCAGGAACTCCAAAGAGCTGCCTGTCCGTAACCAGGTTGGATGAAGTATGCGACAGAGCCCCGGGGTCCTTCATACGAATCTGAACCCTCAAACTCAGTTGGCATGACGGCCTACGTCATGCCTCGTTTTCCAGCTCTGTACGAGTACGATACGAGGTCGCCCGATACACGGCTTCTGCCAGGACAAGGCGCCTGCCTCCTGTTCGCCGTAAATTAATACAAACATACGCTCTGTGCCTCCTCGTATTACGATATATTGCGGTGCGGTTCGTCCTTGTTTTCCTTGTTCCTCCTCGTATTTTCCATTTCACAGTTTTAAAATTCTGGTTTAATTATCCCGAAACCAAGATTTCAGATGCGTATCCGTATATTTACCCAGTGTTGCACGAGTTGACCATCCTCATAGCAGAGTCCGGCGTATTACTTGGTTCAGACTTTTGGTGCACAGTATAGATAAATACACAATATGAGTATTCGTACGTTGTAATTACTCCAGGCTCTGATGGTGCGGCGGCAGTCCCACCACCCACGCTAAGTGCTGGAACAGGGGTACTGTGGATCCCTCAACTCCTAATATCTCATTACTAAGTACTCTGTACTGACAACTAGTATGCTGAAGAAGAATTTTGTACTCTAAGAGTTCCGCAGATAGCCAACCCAAATGGCCTTCAGGGGGGTACGTAGCGTTGGAAGGTCATTGGGCATTGGGCATTAGCATTTCGAGACCGCGCAGCCTTTTCCCCTGCGGGAGCACGTTTTTTCTTTTTTTATTGCCTTTTTTTTCACAAGGAAAATAACTGCTAAACCCCAAATTGCACATTTTGCGAACAAGCCTCCCGGGCAACGGCAAACCTCGAAGTAATACGAATACTTGTTTTTGTTGTCTTTTCGCCTCTCTGTTTTAATTGCTTCCTTTTTCTGGTGTCTATAATTTTCTCGTGCTTTTTTTTCTGTCTCACGATATTTTGTGGAACATTCCTTCTTCGAAGCGTCTCCGAAGCGTCCCTTTTTGTGCGCTTTGCCTCGACCGCTCTTTTGTCTCGCTGCTTTCCCAGCGCCTCTCTACCAAGCCCTCTCTTCCAAGCCCTCTCTCCCTTACTCTCTCGCCAGCCATGGCTGCAGCCGATATGTACGTGCGGCCGGCATCACTTGGGCAGATCAATGGAGCGCGTGGCAGCACTGACCTCGTTTCTTTGTTTCGTCTTGCTGCAGAAACGTCGACGTCCTCGTCATTGGGGCCGGCCCGACGGGCTTGGGTGCTGCGAAGCGCCTGAACCACATTGTAAGCCGTTTGTGCTTGTTTTCTTCTTCTTCTCTCTTTTTTTCTTCTTTTTTACTCCCATTAACATCCCTCAGAACGGCCCTTCATGGCTCATCGTCGACGCCAACGAGAAGGCCGGCGGTCTCGCCTCGACCGACGTCACCCCCGAAGGCTTTGTACGTTTGTTTGCTCGCCGTCTTCGTTGCTTTTGTTGCTCCTCGTCTGCCTGTCCATCCGGACACAAAACTAATCTTGTCGTCTTCAGCTCTACGATGTCGGCGGCCACGTCATCTTCTCCCACTACAAGTACTTTGACGACTGCCTCGACGAGGCCCTCCCCAGGGAAGACGACTGGTACCACCACCAGCGCATCTCCTACGTCCGCTACCGCGGCCTCTGGGTCCCCTACCCCTTTCAGAACAACATCTCCATGCTGCCCAAGGACGACCAGGTCAAGTGCATCGACGGCCTGATCGACGCCGCCCTCGAGGCCCGCGTCGCCAACACCAAGCCCGCCAACTTTGACGAGTGGATCCTGCGCATGACTGGCGCCGGCGTCGCCGACATCTTCATGCGCCCCTACAACTACAAGGTGTGGGCCGTGCCCACCACGAAGATGCAGTGCCAATGGCTCGGCGAGCGCGTCGCGGCGCCCGACGTCAAGTCCGTCACCCGCAACGTCATCCTCAACAAGGTCGCCGGCAACTGGGGGCCCAACGCCACCTTCCGGTTCCCCGCGCGCGACGGCACGGGCGGCATCTGGCTCGCCGTGGCCGACACGCTGCCCAAGGCGAAGACGCGCTTCGGCCCCGCCCGCGGCGCCGTCACCAAGGTCGACGCCGACGCCAAAACGGCGACGCTCGCCGACGGCACCACCGTCCGCTACGGCACGCTCATCAACACCATGGCCGTCGACCGCCTCGTCGCGACCATGGGTGACCCGGAGCTGATCGACCTGGCCAAGGGCCTCTACTACTCGTCGACGCACGTTGTCGGTGTGGGCATCCGGGGCGAACGGCCCGAGCGCATTGGCGACAAGTGCTGGGTGAGTTTTTTGAGGGGGGGCTTTACTTTGGTTTTTTTGGTACTATTCTCCGGTCATGTCACAGCCTTTCTAATCTACCCTCTAGCTGTACTTCCCCGAGGACAACTGCCCGTTCTACCGCGCCACCATCTTCTCCAACTACTCTCCCTACAACCAGCCCGAGGCCCACGTCAAGCTGCCGACGCTGTACCACGCCGACGGCAGCAAGCCCGCGTCGAGCGAACCCGAGGCGGGCCCTTACTGGTCCATCATGCTCGAGGTGTCGCAGTCCACCCAGAAGCCCGTGGACGAGGCCAACTTGCTGCGCGACTGCATCCAGGGCCTCCTCAACACCGAGATGATCCAGCCGACCGATGCCATCGTGTCGACGTACCACCGCAAGTTCGTGCAAGGGTACCCCACGCCGACGCTGGAGCGCGAGGGCGTGCTCAAGACGCTGCTGCCCAAGCTGCAGGCCAAGGGCATCCTCTCGCGCGGCCGCTTCGGCAGCTGGCGCTACGAGGTCGGCAACCAGGACCACTCGTTCATGCTCGGCGTCGAGGCCGTCGACCACATCGTCCAGGGCGCCGTCGAGCTGACGCTCAACTACCCGGACTTTGTCAATTCCCGCCAGAACAACGAGCGCCGCCTGGCCCAGACGTTTGCCTTTGGCACCCCGCAGCCGCAGCTGGCGGCGGCAGCGGCGGCAGCGGCGACGACGGCGGCGGCAACGAAGGAGCTACCCACCCGCGAGCGGGCGTCGTCCAAGGTGACGACCAACGGTAGCCACTCGCGCAAGTCGTCCCGGCAGGTCCAATGAGAAGATCTGCTTGAGGCAACTGATTTGACTGTCCTCCCCAAAAATCGCCCGGCCCATCACTTTCTCCACCGTCTTCCCCTTACATCTCCCCCCCCCCAAGAGCCTCACTAGATCACTAGATAACGATTGATTCAGAGAGAGGACGACGAGCGTAAACACTTCCCTGTTATGCAAACAAGCATATACAATGCTGAGAATTTTCAGGCCGCGGACATGCGATGCTACTTGCTGAAACACGAGATTTAGATTTTGATATAGATTCTGAAGATAAAACGCGTTATTATTCCCCCCTTTTCCATCCGTTTAATCACACCCCTTTGCAACATATTCCCAGTGGGTTATGGCACTTCGCCTTTTTTGATTAGTTGAGCAAATAGAGAATTATAATCAAAGAAATCCTTGCACGCAGTTATTGGCCGTAAAAAAAGCATGGAATACCCACCCAACGCCAACGGAGTATATTCCCGAGCATAGATAGAAATAGAAAAAATAAAAATAGAAGGGTATCAACGCCCGCACTCCGCAATGCAAAAGGCAAGAAGATACTCGCCAAGCATCTTAACGTGATTTCGCTTGAAGACGGAGAAGGGGCCATATTCGTGGATGCGGAGGAACGTGCGGTCTTCGCCCCCGCCCTGCCCTTTGATTCCTCGGGGAGCTTTGCCCTTGATGTTCGCCGCGCCTTTTCCTCGGCCGCCATCGTTGCCTTGTTGGCGGGTTGCCGTGTCCGGCACCCGCACGCCACGGACAAAATCTACGTATTCGGCGTAGAATACGGCGAAATTCAGAAAAATCTCGTCGCTGTCCTGCGAAATGAGGAGACGCCTGCGCAACGGAAATGTTAGAGGCATGCCCTGAGAAACAAAAAAAGAAAAAAAAAGACAAAAATCAAGTAACCCACTTCATTCTCGTGCCTTTGGCCCGACATGCCTCCAGCTCCTCTGGCGGATACTGGCAGATCCAGGCCGCCATCTGCGACCCTTCTTGCAGCTGAATCTGTTGGCTCTTGAAAGCATTTCGCAGAAAGGGCTTCACTTCGACAATGGCGCGGATGCTGTCGTCCGCAGCCCGCCGCAGGTAGCCGTCGACGCGCGCCTCGTAGATCTTCGGCCCCTGCGGTCTCTGAAAGACGAACCGGCCGCGGTGGGACGACCAGTCCCCGTGCACGTCCAGACAGTGGATGTTCAGCGCGTCCAGGAACGCGAGCAGCGCCACGTTGACGATCTGCTCGTCGGGCACCGAGGGCACCAGCAACGCCAGCTCCCGGTCCAGCGTCGCAAAGGGCGAGAGCTCGTCCGTGCGCATCGTGTTGTCGGGGTTGTTCGAACTCCCAAAGCTGCTGCTGAGGTCGCTCTCCGAGAGCTGAATGTCGTCCAAGTTGAGGTCGTCGACGCTGTCCTCCCGAGCCCGGGCGCCGTACGAGTACGATGGTGTGGGTGTCTTGGGCGTGCTGGGACCGGCACCAGCGGCCGCCATGCTTGCTTGCTGCTGCTGCAGGAGCTTGCCGGCGCGCGTCTTGGGTGTGAACTCCAGCTTGGGCCGGGCGTTAGATACCGGCAGCTCCACGACGTCCGTCAGGGCGATCTGGTACTGCCGAGCCAGCGCAAATGCGCCCAGGCTGCGGAACTGGTTGGCATGGCTCTTGCGCGTCTTGCGGTCGAGAATGGCCAGGAGAAACTGGTCAAACTGCGTGGTGGTGGCCGACGCGCGCAGGTGGTTCTTGGCTCGCTTGAGACTGTCGGCGTCCACCCATTCTGCGTCGACAAAATCGTCGGGCCCTTTCACTTCATACGCCAGGATACGAAGTAGAAGGTACTGTCGGAAGGTGGCTTCTGACGCCGATTTTTTGTACTGACCATCGTGTATCGAAACAGTTTCTAGGTTGTGCGCCCTGATAAGTCTTGTCCAATGGGCTTCTGCAGAAGGCAAGCTGATGCCAGACATGTTGTAAGTGCTGGGCAGATATTTTCCTCCTTGGTTTCTTCTATATTTTCTTGTGTCTGAGAAAGCCTGCTGTCCTAGAAATTCAAAAAAAGAAGAGGCATCCTATAACAAACAGGTTGGCCAGAAGATTTACAAGAGGAAAAAGAAAATGAAGAAGACGAAGACGAAGAAGAGGATGAAGAGGAAGAGGAAGAGGGGAAGAGACAAACGGTGGATGCACTCAATGAAAGGTTATATTCAGGAATGACTGAGGAAAGACAAAACTCCTGAAGTTCTTCGAGCAGCGAACACTGAAAGTGAGTGTTATTTCGCGCCATCAAATACGACTGCTCTTTGGTTTTATGGAATCTCATCAAATCGTATATTATTTAAATGTCATACTAGGCTGATACGCTGTCACATTTTATTTTTGGCATGACACTCATAATCCTGCCGAATTTACCGTATTCGATCGAAAAGTGAGTGGAAAGTAAAACGAGTGGTGATAAAAGTGTCGTTTCGTTTATGTGAAGTTTGGCGCGTAGCCGCAAATTCGTTGGCGCATGAGCATTGACGTTGAGGCGTGGTAGTAATAATACCCCTGGGTGGGGTGAATGCTACCCACACTGTTGTCGCGACAACACCTGGGGAAGAACGGGCAGCCAACCATTTTAAGCGCCAGAACCTCTATCAAACAAACAACCACTCTTTTTCTTTTCCTCCAGCAGACCTTTCCGCCACCCTTTCATTTCGACGCGCATGTTGTTGTTGCGAGATCTTCTTCCTTTCTCTGTTTCCGTTTCTGCCTCTTTTTTTTCTTGTTTCTCTTTTCTTTAAAATGCGCAAACAGCACCAAGTTGTCAACCTCATTCCTGGCGACATAATTTGGATTCAAACAAACTCGCTTCTCATCGACCTCGAGCATCGATCAATCAGTCAACCGACCGCCAACTAGCGAAATACACGGAACGATGTCAACGCCGCTGTCGAAGCCTTTGGCGACGCGGTTCTATGATCGGACAAAAGACGCCAACGAATTCTCCTCGGCGGCCTCTTCTTCACGAGCTCAGCCCGAATCAATTCGGCCAGAGTTGCTCGGGCTACCGCGTCGCCCAGCAGAGGCACCGCCGGAGTCTATAGCCCTCGTCCATTTCGCCAAAAATCTGGGGAGAGGCCTCAAAAAATGGCACATCGGCAAGAATTGGAAGCCATTCTTGGACGTGCATGAGCAGGCGCGCCTCAATGTGTTTTGCAAAGGCTTCGACCCGCGCAGCCGCAATGTCACTCCATTCCTCGAGCCGGTCCCGCTCGCGACAATGCAGGAGTGGCTGGACTCGGTAGAGCCTTGGAAGCGGCGCGGCTTCGGCAGCGGACGTGGCGAGCTGACAGAATGGCACAATGCGCGGGCCCTGTGCAGCAATCTTGCGGGTTACCTCTCCGCTGGCGAAACCACGGCGACGGAAGGGATCTCGGACATGACCATGTGGGAGCGACGCATGTTTCATATGAACATGATGGGCGCGCGCACAAGACGGCTCAGCTTCGACATCGACTATATTCTCGACTACACGGACACGGCGTTTCCGCACGTCGGCGCCATTCTCCACCAGACCGGTCGACTGGTCGACGGCGAACTCGGCGCCGCGGAGCTGCTGTCCATCTGCCAGCTGACGGTCATGCGCGCTCTCGCGCCCTTGTATTACAAGCACACTGTCATCCCGGTACGTTGTGCGGAGTTTTTCTGCGGCTCACGTCTTTTTTAGCATCATTGTCTCCCGGCCTCCTTTGTTTCTCTCTCCATACTGCCGACAAGCCTCTGCAATACGCATCGTTATGCTAATACTTTCTTGGTTCTTGACAGGTTACGCTCGTGTCCCTTGCAGACTGCGATGCTCGCATTCTCCTCGTCTACTTCGATTTGCAGTCGGGCCAAACGAGAGTGTACAAGTCCCCCATTTCTACTTTTGACAAACCCGGTGGCTTTCGCCGCGACGATTGGAAGCTTCTTCTCTGCTGGCTGCTGGCCACGCCGCGGTTTCCGAAGCCCCAGTAACAGTGCACCCGGCTGAAATTCAAAGAACGGTGCACGCACGAGGACACGATTGGAGGAGCAAGCGATTTTTGAGCGATCTCATCAACAGGCGTCACCAAGCGTTTGAGACCGCAATACTTTAGGCGTTGTGCGGTTTGCCTTTTCTATTTGTTTTTCTTTGTTGAGGACGTTCAGGCGTATCAGGAATGGTCAAGACGCTGCAGCGTACGGGACGGCATGAGGGACTTTTGATGATAGCCATAGTAAATGGAAATGGAAGCAATTTGTTTTTCTCCGCATACTCATAATAATCTACCCCTATAAATTACAGGCTTCCTGTGCGGTAAAGGCTGTGTATTACTTCCGGTTAGCTGCAGTTCTCTTATCCCACGTTTTCTGAAATGCCGTTCAACTGCTCTGCATTGTGATGCTGTATTGCGTCTTTGCCTACGATAGTATTATTGCTCCGTAATACCGAGTATGGACAGACGATCATTCTTACCTTACCCCGCTGGAACAAGTAAAAAACAGAAACGGTGGCGGTCGCGCTGGAGAGCTTCTACTTACCAGGGTTTTTATTGGCCGTGTGCTCCTCTGCTGACATCATGCGTGCACTTTCTTACGGAATACGGGTGTGCTCCGCGGCGCATTGGGAACGGGCGGGAAACGACCCCCAGCATCAAGTTCTGGCTGCTACACAGAAAACTGCTCGTTTGCTCTTGCCGCGATCGTCCTGCGTTGGTCATATGGGCCGATCGCTACCCCAAGCGAGAGATCGACGAATCGCTCATCCTTGGACGGAATCGGAAGGGACGACACAGCAAGGAAATAAAAGGCACGGCGCGATCTGGCTCAGTACTAGGCAAACACGTACCTTCTTTTTCCAAGCCGGTTTACGCGTCTTGGTTCTCTTTTCTATGGTCTTTCCTTGCTTTCTTCTCTGGGAAAGAGCAAACTAGGGTCCATCCTGGTAGCAATGGCCGTATGACCATTTTCGTACTTCGTAGTTCCCCTCAAACTCTGCCTTTTGCGGTGTGAGGTCAGTCGGTTGCTCCTTCCGTTCTTCCCCCCAACAGGTGGCGTCTGCGATCGCGATTTACTTGGAAAACGCGATCCCCACAAAAGGCACGACCGCCAGTGGAGAAGCTCTTACTTGGAGAAAGGTCTCAATCGATTTCATATTTCCTTAGCGCCCTCCCGCCTTCCGTCTGCTGAGTCAAAGGTCAACATTGACTTTGCGCGAGCCGGAGGACACAGGAAAAGAGGAGAACGAGAAACGGCCTAAACTGTCAGATAAAACGGCACTAGCCATCCGAATCGCTCAATAGTTGCCCGTGGCTCCGATTGCCTCACTTATTTTTTCTTTTGGCTCACAGATTTTCGTCGGCTTGTTGGCCTGTTGGTTTTGTCTCTCCATTATTCCCATTCTTGTTCCTGTTCCTGTTCCTTGTTCCCGTCCAAGCCTTTGTTTCCTCATCAAAACGGTTAGTTTCCAGCTGTGAAACGAGAAACGGAGCGCGACCGTTTTATGACCTAGGAGGGAAAAAGAGGAAGGAGCCATCCACAGGCTACCTTTTCCGTTACGAGTAGTAGTAGTAGTATTACATACTACCACGCAGCGTCACGGACATCCGCACGACTTCCCTATCTTTTCGCCCTAATAACTTCCGCCGCTTGCACGCTTGATTTTTCTTTTTCCCGTTCTTCATATTTCCTTCGAGAATCGCTTCTATGAGGTGGATTGCGATTACGGTCACGATAGCAAGAGGACGCACGATCTCGGGTTCACATTGCGCAAAACTACGTTCCAGTCGCAACCCGTTTCCGGATTGTACGCTGACGATTATGGAGAGTGCTTTCTAAGCCACCGTTTGACGACCATCTTTTCGAACGACGGAAACGCTTCGCGAAGCCAACTCTTGATCCTCTCGTCTTCCTTGCGCCTTTTTTACTTTTCTTTCGGTCTTTTCTTTCTTATTTTTGGTTGTCACATTCGGCAACCGAGACTTTATCTCCGGCAACGGTTCCGCTGTTTTTGCGCTAAGATATGACGACGATGTTACCGGAAAATTATAGATTTGTTGATCAAGACTGAAATTGTGGAACACCTCTTGTGAGGAACGAACAGAGGGAAACGGGACACGACGAGTCTGTTCCTGGAGGTGTTTCCAGACAAAAGGACAACTACGCAACAGCAGACCTCAACACACGACAAAGCGCGGCGGGGACCGCCCCGTGACGTTGCCCAGCATGAACAGCGGCGCCGGTCCGCCGTCTCCCGACAATTCACTCGATCCACCCCCGCGGCTCTTCGAGCGTCTTCGCCAGATTGCAGGCTACACGTGGGACGAGACAAGACGACCGTTGCATACGAGCTACGACAACTGGTAGGTTTGGTGCCCTAGTTTGGGAGAGAGACGACCTGGCAGGACGGAACGTAATGGCGAGAGGCCGGGTTCTCGGGCGAGCAAAGAGCATGGCGTCTGCTGTCCTGTTGACGGATCTAACATGCGAGTGAATAGGCACGTGTACGGCACGCGGTTTGTGTCTGCCTACTCGACGTCGTCCTCGTCCACCCACTCAAACCGAGTCTCGAGCCCTTCGCCCGTTGGCAGGGCCGCCGGCCCCCCGGCCATTTTCTCTCCGGCACCACAAGAGGCGTACAGCCATGGTGCAGCCAACGCGTCACCCGCTTCTAGCTTGGCCACGCCCGCTTCGGCGGACTTGGCGGACTCGGCTGACTCGCCGCTGGTCGAAGAAGCCGTGGTAGCGCGCGTGTCTCTTCACGTGTTGCGCGAAGAGAGAGCCTTCCACATCGTGAAGAGCATGAGCATTAACAGCGACCCAAAGGGAGACCACATTGCGCGGCCGATCGATTTGCTGCGCCTAGCACCGCAGCCGGGCGACCGCGGCCCGCTCATCGTCGCCATCTTCCAGCACCCAGGCGAAAGCCAAATACCCAAGCTGATGGACTTGGGCCCGGCTTTCTATTTTGCCCGCCGTGTCGGCGACGCCTGGCAGGCTTATATCAAGAGCGATTTCACGCTCAGCCCGCCCATGAGCCTCGAATTATTCTTGGATTTTGCTATTGGAGCAACCCGGTGCCTGGAGTTGATCCACCATAGCCAGAACATCGTGCACGGTGAGATCCGTGGTGAAGCCTTTCACTTCAACGCGGAGACACGCAAGGTCAAGCTCGTCTCGTTTGGTTCGGGTTTGCGGTCTTTTGAGCATGGCCTTATGAGCACGGGCTGGTCCGCGCTGTCAAAGGAGCTCGGGGCACGGAACAAGCTGCTCTACATCAGCCCCGAACAGACCGGCCGGATGCCGGCCGAGCCCGACTCACGCACCGACATCTACTCGTTGGGCGTGCTCTTCTGTACGCTGCTGACGCAACAACCCGTTTTCGAGGGCGAGCTGCCGCTGGACATCGTCCAGGGCGTGCTGAACCGGCGCATTGTCAACGTGTCTGCCGTCCGCCTCGACGTTCCCGACGCGATCGGTCGGATCATCCAAAAGTGCACAGCCAAGAATCTTGACGAGCGGTATCACTCCGCTAGCGGACTGCGGTACGATTTGGTCACGGTGCAGGGAATGCTTGCAAATGGTGACCTGGCTGCCTTGAAAGACTGGCAGGTGGCCTCCCGGGACGTCTCGTCTTTTTTTGTCCTGCCGATGACGATGATCGGCCGGGATAAACAGCGTGAACAGCTTCTCGAGGTCATTGAGCGGGTGGCAAAGAGCCATTCCGTGAGCAGCACGAGCAGTACAGCGCGCTTCTCTGATGCGTCCAGCTTTTCCAATGAACAGAACGATGCAGCGGATGGATCGAGTGAAGGCAACGCGAGCTCCGCCGAAGGGACCACGCGACGCAGCGGGTTTTTTGGACAGGCCACATCGTCGTCCTTGCAGTCGGCGGATACACAGACCCTCTCTGCCGATACTGCGTCACTGAATCTGTCCAACCCCCCCACGCTGCGACATTCCCAGCGACCGTGGGAGCGCCATCAGTCCGTCTCCTTCGAAGCCAAGAGTCCGCTGAATGGTGTCATAG
Organism: Fragosphaeria purpurea; assembly: GCA_002778095.1. Taxonomy (NCBI): domain Eukaryota; kingdom Fungi; phylum Ascomycota; class Sordariomycetes; order Ophiostomatales; family Ophiostomataceae; genus Fragosphaeria; species Fragosphaeria purpurea. The sequence continues at coordinate 1,717,969 of PCDL01000011.1, forward strand.
CCGATCGTGAGGGGTCGCTGCGCCACCCGGGCTCGATAATGGCAGATTCCTCCTCCAGCTTATCTCGGCAGCTGGGGGCGGCCAAGTTCCGGCGCCGTGGCCGCTGCGAAGTCATTGCCGTCGAAGGTTCTGCCGGCCTTGGCAAAAGCTGCCTCGTGCAATCTGTTCTCAACGAGGCGCGGCGGCGCGGATATTGTGCCACCGCAAAGTTTGACAAGGCACGGAAGACGGCGTTCGGCCCTCTGCTCGGGCTCCTCTCGTCGCTCTTTCGGCAGGTCTGGGGCGAGCGGAACACGGATACGCCGTTTCATCAATCGCTCAAGCAGTACGTTTGGCCCGTTTGGCCGATGTTGCACCAGCTTCTTGGCCTTCCCGAATTTCTGCTTAGCTCGGCCGACGGGATCGTAACGTCGTCACGCTCGTCCACCAGCCAGCACACCGTGGCCCCGCATGGGAAACAAGCGCGCTCTGCCGATTTGGACCGACGTGGTTCGTCGCCTGGCTCGGTCACAACCATGCTGGTGAATTCAACTTCCGCTGCTGCGCCCTCGGCCGGACTGAGGGCCCCGACCTCGGGTTCGCAAGAGTTTTTGCGGGCTGGAACGTCAACCAAGTCCATTCGTCTGATGAACACTGTCCTTGACGTGCTGCGCATGTTCACAAGCCACAAATTCATTTGCTTCTGCTTGGATGACTTGCAATTTGCCGATGCGGAGTCGTTGGACTTGATCACACAGATCGTTAGTGCTCGTTTGCGGATGGTTATTATCATCACGTACCGGCCGGAAGACATGCCGTTCGAGAGGGTCCAAAGCATCTTGAACCCGCCAGATTTTGAAGGTACTCATTCCAATTGCACTTAATGAATTTTCGACGTCCTATTTTTCCCCTATTTTTTTGTCTTCTTTTTCCATTTCTTCTATATTCTACGCCGGTATAAGTAGGCATGTATCGAACTGACTTTTGATGTGATTAGAGTACCCAAAAACCGTAGGACCGGTTATTACGAAAGTTCAGCTTGGTCCTTTGAGCGAGGACGATATAATGAAATATGTGGCGTCAACCCTGAGTCTACCAGAAGCTGAAGTTGCGGCATTTTCAATCATTCTTCAGGCTAAAACGGCCGGGAATCCATTTTTCATGAAGGAGATGTTAAACGCTTGCTACCGCAGAAAGTGCATTTGGTACGACTATCATGACAGCAAATGGCACTTCGATATCGGCCGAGTGTTTGAACAGTTCCAGGCAGACAGCGACTACGACATCCTCAACACCGATTTTATCACGAGTCGTCTCCAAGAACTACCGCTGGTTACGCGGCTAATCCTCGGCTGGGCTGCTCTGATCGGAAGCGCGTTTTCCTTTGATCTCATATGCCATCTCCTGAGCGGCGAGTTCAACTTCATAGACGAAACTTGCCCCCAGCCCTTGGACAAGCACGTCCACGCGGCATTTTCACAGGAAGACGCCGTCGCTGGCTTACAGGCCGCTCTCCAGGCGTGCATCATCACCTCGAGCGAAAGTGACGATCGGTTTCATTTCGCACACGATCGGTATGTGGCGGCTTCGATGAACCTCCAGGTCTGCGATCCGAGGAAGATGCATTACGTGATAGCACAAACGCTTTTGAAGTACTACGGCGACGATCCCTCGACAAAAGATAACGCGGCGTCGCATATTTGCGAGTCCGTCGACGTTATCAAGAAGCGGATCCACCGACGGCGTCCTTACCGCCAGCTTCTGTCTGACTGCGGCAGGGTAGCCACGGAGAACGGAGCGCGGCCGACGGCCGTGAAATACTACAGCAACGCAATAGCACTTTTACAACCCGAAGCTTGGGCCGATGACGATGATGACGCCTCGTATGACGAGACGCTTCAGCTCTACCTTCGTGCTGCGGAGTGCTACCTTTATATGGGCCAGCACGATCTCGCCGACGACGTGTTGTCGAGTATCTTCCGTTGTGCGGATGCGGCTCTTGACAAAGCACCGGCGTGGGTTTTGCGGTCGCGCATGTTTTCACAGAGTGGCAACACGGCAAAGGCCCTGTCCTCGCTCATGGAATGCTTAAGCGACATGGGTGTCGTTTTGAAAGACAGACCGTCCTACGAGCAATGCGACCGCGAGTTTGAGAGGCTGTCGTCTCTCGTGCGGCAGCTGGACCGTCTTGACGTCCAAGACCCGTCGGATGCGAACGATCCCGTGCTGGCTTCCGTCGGCGCCGTGCTTGCTGAGGCTGTCAGCATCAGTTGGTGGAGCGATGAACTTTACTTTTACCATCTCTCCCTGGTCATGGTCGACCTACATCTGACATCCGGCGCCTTTCCGCAATCGGGGCTGGGCTTCTTGCATCTAGCTATGGTCGCTTTATCGCGCTTCAATATGGTCCGTTTCGGTGCCGACCTTGGAAACTACGGCCTCGAGCTCCTCGATCGTTTCAGGGATCCCTTTTCTATAGCCCGTGGCGCCATGATCTACGCCAGCTTTATCGGCCACATCCAGTATCCGTTGTCACTGATGGTTACTCAATTGGAAGGCTCGATTGAGTATGGTGCTTCGGCCGGCGACCGCACCTCGGCGGTTCTAGGCTACGGGTTGGCTGCATTGATGAAGTTTTATGCAAGCGAAAACTGCTCAGACCTGGAGGCGTTCTGCCAGTATTGTTGCGAGGAGATACCCAACTGGCACCAAGACACACAGGGAGGCACATTTTTGATCGCTGTGCGCCAAGTTTGTCGCGCACTGCAAGGCAAGACGAATCTTGCCGACCCCCTGGAAATTATGAGCGATGAGCAGCACAACTCGCCGGCATACAAGCAGTGGCTTATGAACTACACATCCAACAGGGACAGGTCCTTGCTGTTCTACCAGATTATGGAAACGGTGCCATTGTACCTGTACGGCCACTATGAAAGGGTTGTTGAATTAGGACAGCACTGTATGGACAAGGGCTTGTTGATCTTGTCGGCACGAAATACGCGGCTTGTGATGTTGTTCCATGGATTGGCGCTTGCCGGACTGGAATTGCGTCGACAGCAGGACCCCCGGCGCTTGGCGGACGGCAGTGACGTTAAGCAAGAGGAAAAAGAGACCGAGGCAACCATCACGGAACTTCGCAGGTTGAGCAAAAGCATTCGAGACTGGTCCGAGGTCTCCAACATCAACTATTTCTCCTGGTCGACCCTTCTCGATGCTCAAATATCGGAGCTTGCGGGCGACACGGGCAGCGCCATTCACCACTACGAAGAAGCGTTGGACCATGCTTCAGAACACAGCCTACTCTTCGAAGAAGCCCTCGGCAACTATTTGATGGCAGGCATTTTTATTCGAAAGCGTGCCCGCCGTTCCGCCCGCGCAGCGTTGCGGGACGCCGTTGGGCTCTATCGACAACTTGGCGCAGTAGGTGTCGCCGACCGCATTGAAGAAGAGCATAGCCTCCTTCTGCGCGGACCCTCGATAAACCCGCGCACTCTTGACGCCGCCGTCCAGACCGAATTTTCCGCCGATGCTACCGCCGCACGATACCGTTCGATTGAGCCCGAAGAGGAGCATTTAGCCGCTGATTTTCTCCCCGGCGGTGCGGCCGCAAACATGCTGGACGTAAAAGGCGAGCGGATTGGCGTTTGGCGCGGCGCCATGCAAGCCGAAGTCGAACCAGGGGCTGCTGGCTTGCCGACGCTGGACATGATTGACCTGCACGCCATCCTTCAGTCCTCGCAAGTCATCTCATCCGTGCTCCGTGTGGATGAACTCCTCAAGACCATGTGCGACGTCATCTTGCAAACGTGCGGCGGCTCTGCCACGCACGCCGCCATTGTCGTGCAAGAGGACGGCGGGTCCGATTGGTGCGTTGCCGCGAGCGGAGACCCCGAAAAGGGAGCTGAAGCGCACATTCCTGGCATCTCATTGAAGGGCACCTCTCTTGTCGCCGAAAACGTTGTCCTCTACAGCATGCGATTCCGTGAACCAGTCTTCGTTCCCGATTTGCTCAGTGACGAGCGTTTCGGAAACGTGAGCGAATGCTGGTTCCAAAAAAACCCTCGCAGCAAATCCGTCATCTCTATACCAATCTGCCATGCGGCAAATCCGCTCCTCGGCGTGCTCTATCTTGAGGGTCTGCCGGGCGCGTTCACTGATAGGAACGTGACCGTATTGCAGCTCTTGGTTAACCAGATCGGCATTAGCTACTCCAACGCCCTTTCAATCAAAGCGATTGAAAAGGTGTCTGCTGAGAACCGATCAATGGTAGTCATGCAGAAAACGGCGTTGCGAAAGGCGATCGAGGCCGAGAACAAGGCAAAGGCGGCGGAAAAAGAGGCCAAACGGAACGTCGCGTTGGCCGAGGCCGCGGAAGCCGAGGCCCGGCGCAATGTGAAGCTCGCGGAGGAAGCCACGAGGGCCAAATCGATTTTCCTCGCAAACGTGTCGCACGAGTTGCGCACGCCTCTCAACGGCGTCATTGGGAACTCTGAGCTCCTCCGCGACAGCAACTTGACGCCCGAGCAGCAAGAAATGGCCGAGGCGATTCGCCTGTCTGCTGATCTGCTCTTGATTGTGATCAACGACATTCTAGACTTTTCGCGCATGGAGGCCGACAAGATGAAGCTTTACATTACGGCGTTCAATCCCAAGGAGCTGATGCCCGAGGTGGTACGGGCGGCGTCGTATCGAAACCAGGACAAGACCAAAGAAGGCATGGTCGACATTATCAAGCAAATCAATCTGCCCCCAAATCTGTTTGTCTTTGGTGACCCGGTTCGGTTGCACCAGGTGTTAGGCAACCTCATCGGCAACAGCGTTAAATTCACCGAGCGAGGAACGATTACCGTCGGCGCACGCGTGGAGTCCGAGACCGAGCGAACGGTTACTTTGACCTTTTGGGTCGAGGACACCGGCATCGGCATCCCCCCGGCGCAACTAGCCAATCTGTTCCAGCCCTTTAGCCAAGCCGATGCAAGCACGGCTCGAAAATACGGCGGAAGCGGCCTCGGCCTGAGCATTTGCAAGTCGCTGATCGAGTCCATCATGAAAGGCAAAATTTACCTCGAAAGCAAGGAGAATGTCGGCACAAAGGCCTGGTTTACCGTCACGTTCGACAAAGCCGAGCCAACTGCGGCCGCCAGCGACAGTCCGGCGACGGTTGCCGCGTCGTCTCCCATTGATGATAAGCCGGCTCCCAGCCCTATCGCAGGTTCCTTTTACCCCGACGAAGCAGCCTTGCCGCCAAATGCGGTACCGTCAAGCTTGCCGTCGGCGTCGATGCTTCAGCAGCAGCAGCCGCATCCTCTTTCGCTTGTTGTGCCGCCTTCGTCTTCAGTTCCGAGCCACGATAACGACCGTGTTTCCTCCAATTTCCATATCGACCTGAACGATATCGCGTCGGACCAGCTTCGGATTTGCATCGCGGAAGATAACCCCATCAACCGCAAAATTGCCATCCAGTACGTGCAGCGTCTAGGCTACAAGACGGTGGATGCGTACGACAACGGGCAGAAAGCTGTCGAGGCGTTGCGACTGAAGGCCAAGGAAGGAGCACCGTACCACGTGGTCCTCATGGATGTGCAAATGCCAGTGCTTGACGGCTACGAAGCGACGAAGCTGCTTCGTAGGGACCCCATCCCGGCCGTGAGAGGAGTGCTTGTTATCGCCATGACTGCGTCTGCCATCCAGGGTGACCGCGAAAAGTGTCTTGCTGCGGGCATGAACGACTACCTCGCCAAGCCGGTGCGATCCGACGTACTGAAAAGCAAACTGGACTTTTACGTCGGAGCTAGTGTAAGAAAAGAAGACTGCGATTATTTCCCTTTTTCCTTTTTTTGACTTGCAAAACTAACATGGCGAACACAGTCACCTTGGCCAGGAAACGGTACAAACAGCCACACGCAACAATTTACGAACTTGAACAGCCCCACTAGCGACTTTGGGGCTTCCGGTGGCCCTGGAAACAACCACGCTTCAGCCGGCCTGGCTGTCCGGAATCTCGGAGGAGACACATCGTCGCCGCGCGAAGACAGCGTTCCAGCAGCCACAAACAAATGCACGACTTCGTCGTTGAACCAAGTACTGGACAATGCTACACCCGTCGCTTCTACGGAGCAGCAGCAACAGCAACAGCAACAGACTCCCGAGTTGATCACAACCGATTCGGCGCCTACGAAACGGTTGCCAAGGAAGCTGACAAAGAACCGGAGGAACAGCGAGGCAGGCTTGGACCGACCGAAACCGCCTCCGTCTGTCTTGCAGAAAAAGAGCCTCAAGCAAGCCGGTGCCGGCGCGGAAGAAGCAGACACCAACGACGACGGTGGCGGCAGCAATGGCGGCGGCAACAGCTTCAACCGCATCAACACCAACAGCGGCATGCCTCCAGGTGCACGTAAGCCGGACGATGGACGACGCAGCTTGAGCCTCGCATCAATCATCAGCGCCCGAAGCAAGGAATCGAAGACCAACGGTGACGCGTGACCGAATGGCTATGCACTGCAGCAGTCAATTACCTCAAATTCCCATATTTCTCAGATTCTCCTTTTCTGTCCATTGCCATCTCAACGTCACTTACTTTCTAGCGGTTGTAGTTTCTTTGTTTTTTCAGCTGTGCTTTTTTTTTCAGCCGTGTTTTGAATGCGTGACACAGCATTGTGCACACTTGACCGAAAATTTCAAATTCGGAGGAGACGTGGTGTCCCGGCTTATGGGGGAGGTCGTGGAATGATACCCAATGGCAAATGGTTTGAATGGTCCGAAAAGACAAACAAAAACAAATGCACAAAAATAAGGGGAGATATATACGGCCAGGGAAACAGCGTGTAGTTACAAGTTCCTTTCGCATTCTACGGCCATGTTTTACGAACAAAGTAAACCGGTCGGCGTCAGTGCAGGACGTACCATGTATTCGCGTGGTTAAGGAATCCGACAAAAAAAAAGAAAAAAAATTGTATAAACAAAATCTGCCCCCATGGCCCTCGGGCTTTTCTCCGGCAGCTCTGGCGGACGTAATCAAGTGGTGTTTTTTTTTTCAGAACCGAAACCTTAAAAACTCACCAGGAATAGGAGCAGTGGCAGCCTCGCCGGTTTATAAGTACCTCTTCAGCGCGTTACCATCCACCGCCCGGCTGAAAGAAAAAGGACAAGGCATACCTTCAGCTCAAACAAACCGTGAAGAAAACAAAAGTTAGAGTTGCAGAAGCACGCTGTAACGTAGTCTGTTTTTCCCAATTTTCAGTCATTGTAGACCTTTTTTTTTTTTCCTTTTCTTTTCCCTCTCCTATTCCTAGGCTTCCGTCCTTGCAACAACTTTGGTACAGGTCCATTTTTCGGGAACCAAGAACGACGTGTTTTTGGTTCACAGGGACGAGACAAAGCGGTTCACTTGCCGGCCGGATGGTGGGTAGGTGGATGCATCGATTTTATATTTAGAAACCGGCAACCATTCTTTTCGTGCAGCCACAGGACCCTTGGTCTGACGTGCAGCGGCACTGCTTTCTATGTCCCGTCTCGTTCGACCAGGTTTTTTCTTTCTTCTTCTGGTGGTGTTTTTGATTTCTATTTTTTTACTTCATAGATGAAATTCAAACGAACAAAAAGGGCCAAATCAAACTTGAGCGAAGTTGTCTACGTCGATTCAAAGTAAAGCACGCACGGAGAAGCCGATGTGTTCGAAAAGGGAGAAAAACTGAGACCATTCAAGCAGCAAGTCCAGTATCGATATGTCTCTTCATTCTTTAATTATTGCTTGGATGTTCAGCATCCATACCCTGTATTCTTCTGCCTCCATCAGGTTGTACAGATGATTTCGTCCCCCTAGCCTTCTCGCCCTAAAATTGTGTTCCTGCCGGATCACTTGAGAAAAAAAAATATTCCTAGTCCGTCACGTTCGATCGACGGGTTTTGAGCATCGTATCGGTTGTTTTGTGTGCCGTCCATTTCGCCGAACTCGATCGAGCTTTCCTGGATGTACGGTGGCAAGACAAAGCCGCAGTATGTCGCCAAGGTCACTGGACACCGCTACGTTAACGAAAAAGCCAAAGTTTTGAAAACAAACGGCACGCGTCTCGTCCGCGTGCGCAGGTCTCCCGACCACGGGACGGTGCCGGAGTAGCCCGAGTCGCATCACTTTGGGTGTTCGGCACCATACAATCGCGGCCAGGGCCGGATGTTTCGGATAAGTTGTTCTCATTATTATTCTCGTTGTTGTCCTCGTTGTTGTGGTCCTCGCCCTCATCCTCTTCATATTTTTCAAATCTTGGAATTGTGCGATGAGTACGACGCCCATCAACTCCTCCTGGGGCCCGGCCCTGACAGCTTCCATACCCTCCCGAATCCGGGTACAAAGGGGGTCGCCGGGCTCCAACCGCGGCAACACTGGGGCCCCGGGGGGGCGCTGCGCGCCGGATCAGGTGTCGTTGAGACACCGGGGATTTCCCTGCTGGTCTTCTCTGGCGGCGACACCGCATAGGGGAGTCCCAGCTGCTGAGCTCGCGGCCCAAAACGCACATTGCGGTCGACATTTTATGGCTCGTGTTCCTTAGGAACATCAAAGTCACGAGAATAAATGAGCGTGGAAGGCGTCGTCGTGCGCCGTCTTTCGCTGTTCTCTCCAGATGCCTGTTAGCGGCGACGTTATGGGCTTTGGTCTAAAGGCCCATGGGTGCCATGAATGAGAGGAGACGGTGACGAACGATGAGGTTCTGTGGGGACGTGAAGCTTTTGTAGACGTGTCGAATGCTTGTGAAAAAGAAACAACAAGATTTTAGAAGAGGAGAGAGAGAAAAGAAAAAAGCTTGTGGTATATATACCCAAATACACGAACACATTGCATGCTGAGACCAAGTGTTGTTTGAGGAAGCAATCAGACACGTAAGTGAGAGACGTACGATGATCGGTGTTATGAGTGCGTTTATAAGAGACGACTGAATAAGAAGCGGAGCAGCAAACTGAAACATAATTGAGCGTCACTTCAAATTTGAGATGAAATAGATGTACCTACTCTACTACCTACCTAAGACGAATGGTGACAAGGAAGTGAAGCACCGTCAGGTGTCACTGAACCTACTCGACGTCTTCTCACTTCTTGGTTTTTATAGAATTCAGTCATCTCAAAAAACACAAAAACCTCAAGTCCAGAAAGGTACGACTAAAGATATAAAATGACACCTTTCTCCAAAAAAACCCATTACTATTTCGTTCATACATAACGACTGGTCATGAAACATGTCTTGGTCGGCCGGCTCATTGCCAACATACCCCAACGCGAACAGAAACAGAGATTGCCTGGCCGAGAATCATCAGCAGCAACAGCATGCAGTTTTAGAACCGCGGGTTGACTGACGTAATTACTAGGCCCTCTAGTGGTGCGCCTGGCTTCCGGCGAGCTGGCTTACTGGATTCAGGGACGAATTCATTTAAGGAGGGGGGATAGTTGTCACGAATAGACGGTTGGCGCCCGCTGTACCGTGCGTTATATACGTTAGTGTGAGGGAATCTCAGCACGTAGTGCTGAGATAATTGTCATGGTTGGTGTGAGGGTTTACCAACTAAGCCAATGACCCAAAACGATCAACAAGGAGAAGTTGGCTGCCCTTGCCGCCCCTCGCCCTTCCCGCGCTGCGCCCGCGAGCCGGCCTGCTAAGCCTCTCTCCCTAACGACGACGAGGACGGGGAAGAGACACTCACCAACAACGAAACATTGCGGGGGTCAAGAGGACGACGACGAGAAATGGTGGAGACAACGGGGCCCATGGCAACGAGGAAGACAACAACGACCATGGGAACGAAGAAAACAACAATGTGGGGGGCGAGCACCATGAAGGTGCCGCTCACGACTCGGCCGCGGCTTCCGATGACGATGAGCCTGAATGGGCAGTCCGACCCTCCAGAGCATGCCTGCGAGGTGTGCGTGTCGCGCGCGGTGAGCCGCTGCCGCGGTGCAGCGCCGCGTTGGGATCTGCGTTGTGAACCCGGGCCAGCTTCGCGCTGCGCCCCATGCGTGAGCTCAAAGCGTTGTTGTGAGGAGCAACCAGCGCTTATCGCTGGGAACGTTCGTGCTGTCCTGCGGACCGTCGCTCGCTGTTGCGAGCTTGAGCAGACTTGGGGGCGCGCCGAGGGCGCGCCCCCGGCTTATCTGGCTGAGAACCATCTCATCAGCAGAGTCAGTGAATCACAAGGCAGCTTCACAAGCAACCAAACAGACCTGCTAGTCGTACCAGATTTACTCCTCAGGTCTTTGTGATCAACATGTTCGCGATACGAGAGAGAAGGGTGTCATTCAATCTACTAGAGGCCCTCGTTCAACATCGAACCCGTACGGCGGCAGACAATGGCGAGGTTTCGACGCCTCACCACTTCAGCCTCACATACTCGAGACATACATACCATCTAGTCAGCCAAAATATCAGTTGAGTTACCTCCGAAACCACCTGCAAGGCCGTGTTACCTTCCCCGGAGCCAAAGACACACGACATACAGGAATCCGAGAAACCAATGTCATTCCTTCCTACGACCTCTCCATACTTTTTATGCAGTTGAAGATCGGGGGGGACACCGGGATCAGACTTCAGTCTTTACATTCGCCTTTTTTCTCCTACTCGAGAGAAAACAGGACTCCTCAAAGCCCTCCGATGCCAGAAAAATTTCACTTTCTTCTCACCTTAACCTCACTTTTATCGCGGAAGCAACAGCCCAAATTTCAGCCATTTTTCCCACTCAATTATTTTTTTTTGTCAACGACGACCCGGGTCATTACCCTGTCTCCCTTTTCTTTTTCCTTTTTCTTTCTTTTCCGCTGCAGTAAGTTTCTTGCCAGATTCTCAGCAGAGTGTGGGATTAGGCGTGAGCGAGAAACATGGAGGAATCCGATGCTAATCTTTATCGTGTCCAGGCAATGTTGCAATAACATTTCAAAGAATAGCACGCGGGCCTAAAGAAGAAGAAGAAGAAGACGAAGAAGACGCCGAAACCTTCCCCTGTGTGCCGGCCTCAGGTCTTGCCAGTACACGACAAGTGGGCAGCGGGCCATGGGAAGAAAACGGTGCCGGGTTGGTTGGTTGTCACATGCTCTAGAAGGGCTGCGTTGATCTTTTGCCGTAACGGGTTTTGCTTTGACGTCGAGCTATTAATCAAGTTAGACTATGTATACCTCGCCCTGGGAAAAAAAGCTCTTCGCCGGCAAAAAACCTACGATCCCATCATTCGCGAGCTCCAGGCCGCCGTCGACATGGCGTATCTGTGCTCCGCCTGATGAATCCCATACGCAAACCCGCTTTGGCCGTCGCTTTATGAACATGATCGCCACCCACCGGGCCTTGAAGCGAAAGGCCGAAAACTGGCAACAAACTGCTTCAGCCCATAAGGACGTCTCTGGTTCTGCAACTGCATGAGCCATGACGGCAAACATATCGCTTTGTGGTGGATCGTTTCTGGGACACACACTCTGGGACAAGCCCAAATATACAGGGAAAAAAATCAGTCTCTTGTGAGAGCCTCGTTCATCACTCTGTAGGTAATAAATCATATCCTCCGCTCTGCTCTTCTCAGCAATGACATTTGCTCTCTCGGCTGTACCTCCAAAAGTGCTGGTCTTTTTGTGTTTCCTACGTATCATATGTTGACGAGACGAGCCACACGGGCCGTACGTACCATCGATTTTCACACAGCATGGTCGTGGTATTTTCCCTTATAAGGGAGATGCGGCCTTAATGCACATATATAAAATACAGTTGCTTCTTTCCGTTGTGCGTGCGAGCTGGTGTTGCTTCCAACCAGAGCCAGCTCGCGAGGAAGAAGAAGCTTTCATCGAGAAAAAAAAAGAAAAAACCCCTGCTGAGCCCTTGAAATCCAACTTCAAGCGGACCACTGAAGAACACACAAGACAGAGAACCAAGGATTGCAACCTCGCGGCCCAAAGAAAATAAAAAAAAATTGAAAATTGAAAACCCGTCTTCATGTGGTTCTCTGAGTTCCCGAGTTCCCCCGACTCATGTTTCGCTTTTTTTGTCCATTCGTTTGCCCTGAAATGCGTATGACCGCCAAATGCGATTACCAGTACCAAAAAAAAATAGACAAAGTCAAGATAAAAAAAAAAAAAAACAATCGTGAAGAGTAAACAATACATGAAAAATAAAATTAGCTCTGCAAAAGCAGCCTCAAACAGCACATCCGTTGCAAAACAAGCACTGCATTTTGGTAGAGTGTAACGAAAAAAAAGAAAGAAAAAAGAAAAAAAAACAAGAAGGGAAAAAAGAAAAAAAAAATTCAAAAATCCGTTATAAAGATACAGGTACATATACAGAAAAAAAAGTCGTAGTACAAAGAATAACAACATGAGAAGCACGAAAGGAGAAAAACAAAGACAACAAGAACTGAATCTGGCGAGGCTGCGACCGTGTGTGGGTAGGTTTAATGAAATTGGGCCCCCTTTTTGTTTTGATATGGATCGGGTATAGCGATTTTCGCGTCGCCGCAATTTCGTTGTAATTTTGTGGCCAGCCCCCTTTTTTGTTGTTTTTTATGCCGATCGCGACCATTTTGCCCATACCGGGGAGCGGGCAAAGGTTGCGGGCTGGTAGAAAACATCAACGAAACGTACCGAGAAAAAGAATGTCTTGGGTGCCCTCGTCTCGTACCGTCAATCGTTGGGATCTTCTTTTTTTGGGATTTCGCCCTCGTTTTTCTTTTTCTTCCTTTTTTTTTCATTGTCTCGCGTTCTGCCTTGTCTTTCGTCCATTTCACTCTTAAGCATCACCACCACCACTACCTGATCCGGCTGGTTTCTCGTCGGCAGGGCCGCGAGGTGACCGGCGGCGACCGTGCTCCGTGTCCCGGTGTCCCGGACCGTAAGACGGACCGCCGCTGCTGGACGACGGCAGGTCTTCGGACAGCAACGACGATACGGGGTGCCCGCCGCCGCTGCGTGGTTGTGCTAGCGGTTGCTGTTGCTGCTGTTGTTGCTGCTGTTGTTGTGAGCGCAACGAGCTGCTGCCCTCTTCGCCTTCGCGCGTGGTGGAACCGGTTGCCGACGGCGGCGCAGACGAGTACGGCGATGGCGATATGCCCCGGGATTGCGCGCGGCTGCCGCCACCGTATCCCCCGCCCCGTCCCGGCCCGCGGTAGGAGGACACATCGCTGCGTTGCCGGGCGTGGCCCCGGCGACGGCCCGGTGGCGGGTTTGCGATGGGTGCGGAACTGTGCGGCGGCGCAAACGAGGGCGAGCGAGGCCGTTGGGACCCCGGCGGCGGTGCGGCCGTCTGCGGGCCCGTCGCTTTGCGCTTTTTGGGCGACTCGGTCACTGCAGAAGACATGAGTTCAGTTGGTGCTACGGATAGGCAGGCTGTGGACAGCGCGCAAGAACGGAAGAAAAAGAAAAAGAACAGCACAAACCTGGCGCGCCTTGGGTTGAGCCCCCTCCTCCTCCACCTCCTCCACCACCACCAGCACCTCCTCCGCCCCCTCCACCACCACTGCCTCCTCCTTGGCCTGGTGGTTGCCAGTGGTGAAAAAAAATGGGAGGCGAGGCTTGCAAGTCGAGCTGTTGTTGTCCAAACGTCCCGTGTGGAGGTACACTGGTATTCAACGAGGGCAGATTCGAACCGCTGCCACTGCCGCTCCCCGCTCCTCCACCGCCGCCTCCTGCTGCTAAGCGAGATCCGGGTGCTGGTATGCTGTATGGTTGTGGACGTGTTGGGGATGATGGATTCGGTGGTAGAAATACGCCGCCTTGTGACGGACCGGGACCACTCCCACTCCCACTCCCACTCCCCCCCGGGGCACCTCCCTCTCGGCTACCGCCACCGTACGGTCCGTATGGCTGTTGTCGTTGCTGTTGCTGCTGGTGATGGTGGTGTTGTTGTTGTTGATGTGGTGGTGGTGGTGGTTGCTGTTGTTGCTGTTGTTGTGGATGCTGCTGCTGTTGGGTCTGTGGTAAAGGTGGTGGCGGAGGCGGCTGTTGATGTTGCGGTGGTGGATCTGGACGTTGCGGCTCACTTAACGGACCATGGCCTCCTCCACCTGGGCCCGCAAGGAGAAGTTGGGGATGCGGTTGTTGCTGTTGCTGTTGGTGATGTTGGTGGTGTTGTGGATGTTGTTGCTGTTGTTGTTGTTGCTGCTGCTGCTGCTGCTGCTGCTGCTGCTGCTGCTGTTGTTGTTGGATATGGTGCGGCGGCGGTGGTGGTAGTGGAGGTGGCGGAGGCGGCAACGGTGGCGGACCATGGGGGAACATGATCTGATGCGCCCATTCGAGCGCGGCCTGGGGTAGGGTTCCACCCGCCATGCCGGCAAACACCACGGGGACCATCGGCGGGGGGATGCCGCCGGCGAGCGAGGTGCGCAGCATGTCGTGTTCGGTCCGTCGTTGCTCGAGGCGCAGCGTCTCCTGGCGGGTGCGCTCCTCTTCGGCGCGGCGCTTCTCCTCTTCGGCTTTGGCGGCAAGCCAGGCGCGCATGGTGTCGTCGCTGCTGCTGCTGCTGCTGCCGGGTGGTAGCCATGGCGGAGGTGGTGGTAGGTGCGGCGGAAAGGTGCCTGCCACAGGAACCGCCGCAGACGATGGAGCCGGCAAAGACTGCGCTTGTGGTGAGGGTTGTGATAAACCTTGCGGCGGCGGTGGTGGTGGTGGCGGTGGTGGTTGTAACGCTGCTGCTGTTGCTCCTCCTGTTTGCTGAGCCAACGTCATGGCCGCCGGTGGAGGCAAGCCACGGTGAGGCGCTGACATTGGCTCGTGCGACGTGGTGGTTGGGCTGCGACGACGGGGGCCCAGGCGAAGCGTTTTGGGCGCAGAAGGAGAAGAGAAGGCGGGCGGCGAGGGTCGCGAAGTAACGGATGGCGTCGGGAGGTCATGGACTGATGGAAAGCCGTTGGGGGTTGGCTGTTTGATGGTGAGCATCTTTGTTGTGCGCGCATGCAGGGAAAGGAAGGGGGGGGGGACCGAAAAGAAAGACGAAAGACAAAAGACAAAAGACAAAAGAAGGAGAGCAAAGGTGGGACAAGATATGGACCGGGGAAGCGAAAAGAGAGAGGGGGGGGAGGGGGGAAGAGAGCTACTGGAAGAGGAAGAAGAAAAGGAGAACACAGAAGAAAAAAAAAAAAAAAAAAACAGAACGGAGGTCGGTGAAGGCGGTCTAGACGAAGGGGCAGGACGACGAGCGAATCACGACGACACAAGCTGGATGCGTCCTTTAAGTCAAGAAGCTGGCTAGGCTGCGCGGCGATACAAATGGTGAAAGGCCACACAACAGCCAGGGAGGTTGAAAGACGAGGAAAAAAAGGGAAAAAAAAATCAAAAAATCAAAAAAGTCAACAATCAAGGATCAACAAGGAACAACCAAAACCAACACGAAAATCGGGAAAGCTAATACAATGTGAGGTCAACTGAGAAAGATACGAGGCTGGTGAGCATTGAACGTGACGGCAGACAGAGTTGAGAAGAAAAAGAGAAAACAGGGAAGACAGAAAAAGCAAAGAAGAACTGCGTCCAAAAGGGGAATTAGGAAATCAAAATGACACAGAAGAGGCACCAAAAAGGAGGTGGAAAAGAAGGAAAGAGGATACGACAAAAAACCGAGGCAGAAAAGTACCTTTGGATACGCAAGCTGGATAGGACGGCCAGCTTAGGAAGATGACACGCAACGGACGACGCTGTCGAGGAGGCGAATGATGTCGGGACGCCGTTTCCAGATGGAGCCTCATTTGGTGGATCGAGACGGCATCGAGAACAGAAGGTATAAGAACGCAAGGCTCGTTTTTTGCTTGACTAGGGGCTTTCGGAAAGGAAAGACACGATGACGGCCAGAGAGTGCTTCCCCCTCCTTTCGTTGTTTTGCTGGCTGGGACGGAGAGAAAGAACGAGAGAGGACGTTTGAACGAAAGGGGTTGTGGTTGTGGTTTTCGTTTCTTTGTTAAGCTGCCTATTTCCTTTGGCGTCACCCGGGATGTGCTACGGCTGGATACTGTTCCTTTGTTGTCTTGTTTGTCTCCTTCGTCCTGGATGAAGCAGCAGTGTGCTCAGAGTTTGACAACCGGGACAATGAGTACAAGAAAGAAAAAAAAGAAAGAAGAAAAAGAAAGAACAAAAAAAAAAAAACGAGCCGTCTCTCAAAACGGATCCGTGAACCGTCCAGCTTAAACGGGAGGGTTTAGGCAATGGAAGGGAAGCAGACAGAGAACGAGTGGAGTAATGTGGAGACGCAAAGCACAAAAAAGAGAAAAGGGGAAGAAAAGAAAGTGAGAAAGATCGAGAACGTCGAGGCCGGCGTATGCAGTGAGTGTCGTGTGTCGTGGTTCCTTTTGTTGTTGTTGGTCAAGTTTGGCAGCAACCGTGCATTGTCAGAAAAGGGACAAGAAGGACCAAAAAAGACTAAAGAAAAACCAAGCCTTCCGCCGAGGCTGTCCGAATACGGGCAGACGGGGGGGGGGGGCGAGAGAAACGAAGGGGGCGCCGGGTAGAAGAGAGAGAGGGCTTAAGGAAGGACAAGGCAGAGCCTGGAAGAAGTGATCCCGGGCAAGGCCAGTTGAAGATTCACTCTCGTGCGTCGCGCGTACGGGTGGCTGGTTGGCAGACAACGTTGACGAGGAACCAAAAACGGAACGTGAGTAGTACGAGGGGGCGGCGTATGAAATAAGAGGAGGAGGAGGAGGAGAGAAAATAGGGAAGAGAAAGTGAAAAGAAAAAAGAAAAACGGGCAAGGTCCTGGTTGGACGAGATGGTGTGCAGTGAGCAATGGCAAAAGCTAAAAAAGACGTTACGGTTTCTGGTATGGGGACACCAATGAAAAAGAACAAAAGAGAACAATAGGTTTAAAAAAATAAAGAATAAAATAACGGAAAAGTGGTGGGGAAGGGAAGGGAGCGAAGAGGTTAGGATGGGGGGGTGTGTTTCCTTTTTTTTTTCTCAGAATAGGGTGTGAGAGAACAACTTGGGCTTGGCCCAACCAGGCGAGGCCAGCCAGGGCCAGTGGTTGTGAATTGCAAGACGAGCAAGGCAGGGAAACAAAAAAAAAAAGGCACTACGGCGCACTTCGTGCGTTAGTCGTGCGTATTGCAGGACAGGAGTGGGTGTGTGGGTGTGAAAAAAAGAGAGTGAAAGTGCAGGGCCTCGTTACTGAGTAACATCTGTAAACCACGGTGGACTCCGTGTACTATTGAATAGTCTTCTGCATGTAATATTTTACTTCGCTGCATGTCCTTGGCTGGGTTTTTTTTGGGGGCCTGTTAGTTTCCGTTAGAGTTTGTGTGGACGGCCAAGCCAAGTTTCCCACGCGACCGGGAGACAAGGCTGGTTTCGAGGTTGAAAGTAGGGGGGAGGGCAAGGGAGGGGAAAAGGAAAGGAAGGGAAGGGGGGGGGGGGGTGTGTGAAAAGATGTGAGTGAAAAGGGAGGGGAAGGAGGAGGAGGAGGACAAGGAAGACCGACGACCTTGCAAGTGACGTTTGATTATTGCACAGGGCAAACCCCTAGAGAGAATGTTGTGTTTTTACTTTGTAGACAAACCCGGCAAGACAAAAGGGACAGGAGAAAGCTAAAATAAAAAAAATGAAAAAGAAAGAATAAAAACAATACGGAGTAGAAGAAGGGTTAACAACGTGGAAAGGGGGGGGTGTAAGTAAGAACGGCCAGACCAGAAGAGGGAATCAAAAAACAGTTGAATGGGTGTGTTGTCTGTGTAAAACAAGACGCGACGGGCGTCGTTCTTTTCCCTGTCCCGTGCCGTAGTCGTGCACCAGATCGAAAGAAAGAAAAAAGGCGTGCACTGATACGGCTGTTAGACGCCGCGATACAGGCGGCAGGAAACGGGCTGGGCAGAGGAAGACGGCGGTGAGACAACGAATAGGAAGATGAAAAAAGATGAAAGGGCAGAAAGACGACAAGACGGAAAAAGATATCTGATGAGGATCGCGGAGAGAAACGAACTACGCTGTTCGATGTCGTTTGTTTTTTTGTTTTTTTGTTTTTTTATTTCTTTCTTTCCTTTTTTGATTTCTTAGATATAAGCAACCTGTAGGACAGGTAATCCTGGAACGGAGGACAGTGCTTCACGCAGGGTCTATGCTAAGCGGGCATACGGCGACATCGTTTTATTTTTTTTTGCGGAGGAGTTTCTCTCGTTTTCGATTCTGCGATGCACCGCACGGCCGTTTTGTACGCTGCACGGCATTTCGGTTCTCCTAAGGGGTGCTTTTTTCTTTTTTTTGTTGTTGTTCTGGCCGCCGTCCGAAGCGCCTGTCTTGCGCGCATCCCGCGAAGGCTCGTTTATTTGCCTCTGTTCGTCGAGCGCGAGTCTGTGTGCACAAAGGAGCAGAAGGGAAGGGGGGTGTGCTTCAAGCTTTTTTTTTCCCTGGGGAACCCCAGACGCAAGTCCTTGGTCCTAGCGGCGCGCTGGCGGCGGCCATGGCGTCTGTCTGTGTGTCCTCTGAACGAAATGCGTTTGACACGCAGAGCATCAGCAAACAAAAAAAAAGACAAATCTTCAACAGAGGCATATCCCTATTTTAAGCACGGAGGCAGGACACGAAAGAGGAGGGGGGGGTGTTGCCGGCCAGGTTGCCGTTCTGGTCTGGGCACTCGATTCTGGACGGCGATGGTAAGATCATTCATCCCCGGTGAACCAACATCATTTGTAGGGTAGCAATGAGCAGAGGAATACGTAGACAGGCAAGCACGCCGGACGTTCGTAGCTGTAAGGCATGACGAGGACGAGGATCCGACGCCCGGAGGGAGTTGTTCTTTTCGTGCAACAAGGAATACAAGTAACACAGTAGAAAAATAGGCAAAGCGTGCGAGAAAAAAAAACCCGACGAGGAGCGGCCTGCTATTCTTGCGTACACAGTTGCCAGGGCAGGTGGACAACGTTTTCACGTTCGAACTAATAAGAACGGAGTGCGTATCCCGCATTGCAACGGCCATGCATGGTACAAGAAAAAAAAGATGAAAGGGGAAGAATAAGGGGAGGGTGGAGGGAGTGGAGCGTAACCGGGTCATGCTTGGGTGCTTCTGGCTTTTTTACCAGCTTTCCTGAAAAGTACATACCATACCACATTCTCCTTGCGAGTACACAAAGTAATACACTTCGCTTCTTCTGTGTTAGTGCATTGCTAGTGGTCATATGCGCATAACGTCCGCCCAACGACATGGTGTTGGTGCAGCTGTTTCTTTTATTTTTATTTTTATTTTATTTTTATTATTGTTTTTTTTGTGGCTTTGCTTGCATCGAGTAAGTTAAGCCGACCAGGCGGGGCGGAGGCTATTGAAATGCTTCTGATGAGCAGGGAAAATAAAGAAAGGCTTTCGTACAGATTGCGAGCATCTTGGCTTTTCTTTTCTTTTCTTTTTTTCTCCTTAATTTCTACACGAATTGATACATCTGCCATATCTGATGTCTTACTTTCATCGGATGGTTCTGCCGGGGTAATTGTAGGCAACCAACTGATGGCAATGAACGGAAAAGGAGGGATTTCGGGAGCGAGAGAACCACGAAAATAAAATAAAAACGAACAGAAACTTATTTCGTTGGCATATTGGTCATATTGGAGACACTATGGGAAAAAACAACACGACCGAGGAACGAGGCCACAAAACGAGGCCCAGGAGACCCAAACGGAGGCCTGAAAAAGAGGGGAGGCCACAAAAAAGAAAAAAAAAAGCATGCGGTACGAGGACGCTCAGAGTAATACTCCGTACGAGGACTCGCAATTGCGATGCACAGAGTACCCTACAGTAATACGGAGAGTACGCGTACATACCCGTCCGCGTGCATATACGCAGTACTTCGTAGCATGTGTGCACGACAGCGAGTTTATCCTGACGTGCTGTGAGCCCGACCCTCAGTGAAGGAAGATTATGATACTTGGCTTAGGGGGGATTATTCACTTGCTGCATACGGAGTCATCCTCCGTATGAGTATTAGGGACGTCGTATTTTACAGCATTGTGGCTGCTCATAGCCGCCTGATGACAAGAGAGACAACAAAAAAAGAAGAAAAAAAAAGGTAAGAACAAAAACAAAAAAAGAAACAAAACCAACCCACTTTGCCCGATGTGTCCTAGACCGTTACAGCAGTCCGATCAGGGCTGGATGGCTGAAACCATGGAGCGGCGGGCCATGGCTCTGGGGGATGGGAGGGAGGCAAGTGGAGAAGCAAAAAAAAGAAATCAAGGAGGGGGGTGGAAGGGTGGATGGGTGACAGCGTTGCACTCGTTCGTCGTAGAGACAGATTCCCTATTTTGGCCTAGAACCCCTGATCAGCCCCTGTCCCTAGTTGTCGACGATTCGCGAGTGGGGGACAAAAAAATAGAAAAAAGCGAGGAAAAGGAAACGAAAAGGGAAAAGGCACAAAAACTGAAGAGTCGCATTCGTGGGTGAGCAACCAAACTTATAAATAGCAAAAACAAGCGAGGCTTGTGACGAGCGAGGAGATTTGCTTGTGGTAAACAAAAAAACAGGTCGGCTCGCAAGGAGAGGAAGAAACGTGAATCTACAGGCATGAAGTGTGGTGGTCAGAGTTGCCGATGACAGCCAACCGGAAAATGAGAAAGAAGAAGCCGAGAATAAAGAATCAAAAGACAAAATGTTTTATGTGGGCTTTTTTTTATTGTCTGCGCCGTAATCATGCTCATGTCTTTGCGCGGCTGGGCCAAAGCCAGGCCAAGCGCGCGCAATGCGCGGGCACAGAAAAAAAAAATAGAAATAAAAAATAAATAAATAAATAAAATAAAATAAAAAACATAACTACTCTTGTCTGTACTTCCTCCGTACATATGTACAGTATCGAGTACAAAAAACAGACAATGATTTGCTTTCAACCAGATTCTTCCGTTGACAGGGCCCGGCAGGGGAGGCCATGTTTTTAATACTCCGCGGGCCTTGTTGTGTTGGCCCAAACCATACTATATTTTTTTGTTTGACCGCTCGGCTTCCGATTCATCGACACAAACGGGTTGTTTACCAGTCCTCCCGTAGTTTGTGCGTTCATTTGCACCCGCGCCCGCCGCACAGAGCATGGGCGGCCGCTTAAGATCCGCAGAGAAGCGCGATGTGAGATGTGACAGGGCCGGCAGAGACAAAAGAATAGGACGTACTCGTATTTTTTCAACGACAGTTCTGTCTAGCTACATACGATGCAACAAGCACCTAGTAATTACTTCGTAAGGACGGTTCGCAAGTTGCTGCAAAGTGGATACAAATTCAGGAACGAGGAAAATACGGAACAACAAAAAAAGGGCGCCAAGGAGGAATGAAAGCAGACAAATGTTTTTTTTTCTACGAGGAAGAACACGAGCCGAAAATAACAACCTATAAGAAGCGGGCATAATATGGGGTGAGCTGCACAAAAAAAACAGTGGTAGCAGCCTCACCTTTCATTCTGTGGTTGCACGGCTGATGAACGAGGCCGAGATTGGGGGGGGGAGAAGAGCTGACGGAATAGAATGGAACACCGGTACGGCGGCAGACCGCGTCTTATACGACAACAACGCGTACGAGCGAGGATATATCAGACACAAGATGTGGTCCGTGTGTTCGCCGAAGACGAACAGGAGCGGCTCAAAGAAAGACTACTATTACCCCGTACGTTTGTTGAGCTAGGCCGGCCGTGCGGCGCTTCGAGCGATTTTGCGGCGTCTACAAATTGCAACGAACAAAGGACACGACGGCCGGTGTAAAATAAAAATGGTCCGTGCAGCGGTTGAGGGAGAAGATACACCGAGCTCAGCATCGCCAACGCATTGGTCATCTGACGAGAGAGAGAGAGAGAGAGAGAGAGAAAGACAGAAGAGCAAACAGGGCATGACTACCTACATTGTGCGGACACAATCACCGTCTAATCTCGTTCGCCGTCTTGGTTTTCCGTTCTCTCCGAAGACGTGCCCTGAATGCTGCTCTTAGTACATTGCAAAGGGCGTGGCCTGCGGGTTGCGGTTTGCCTTTCCCGGCTCGGTCACACCGAGCAAAACCACAAGCCGAACTGTGGTTCGGCCAGGCCTGCAGCTTACAGGGGCTGAACGAGACGAAACGGGTGGTTGGTTCCTCTAGGGCGAGTGTTTATGTAGGTATCAGGGCACAGCACATTTACTTTTCCTACTTTTTTTTTTATTATTTTTATTCTTTTTTCATTACCCTTTTTGCAGCATATCCGTTTGATTGCTCGCGGAGAGGGTGGCGGGAGTTGCAGGAAAATCAGAAACGGGGGTTGCTATCTGACATGACAACGTGAGCACAACAGAGAAGCAATATCTGCGAGGAAAATCAAAAAAAAAAAAACATCATCACTTGAAAGCTCCACCCCCTTCGTCTTGTGTTTCGTTCCCCCTCCGAAAAGGGCACATGAGGTTTCAAGAGGGTTGCATGGCTCGCAGAGCATGTGTGAGACATGCAGAAAAAGGAAAACAAAAACGAAAAACAACCTCGTTCAATGGCTAAATAAGAGACAGCGGTGAGATCGATTCCTTGTATTTTTACCTCTTTCGTTAGTATTTTTGGGGGGTTCTTTTTTTCAACGCAAAACTCTCTCCGGTCTTTTTCATCAACTTCTGTTAAACGGTTTTTCTATTCGCCGATTTCGACGTCCCCAATTCCTATTCGTCCGCTGAAGCAGTTTGTTTTCTTTTTTTGTTGTGGAACAGCTAGCTACGCGTTCACGGAATATTGCATCCTACATATACCTCTAAACGGTTCACCAAGCATCACAATACGACGTAGAGGTTTTTTTCTCTCGTTACAACGTATCTCGTAAGATGACCGTGCTCCCCAAAACAAAGGGGTGGGGGGTGGAAGGCTGGATGCATTCCATCGGTGTATCGTGTTGAAGAAGACAAACATGCCGCGTATGAAATTAAACCCCCCTTTTTTCCCGCTGACGGCCAGAAGATGCACATAAGCCGCACAGCGCTTTGACGACGAACAGGTCCCCGCAACGGTGCCCGATCGCAACAGCAGGCATGCGGCAAAGTGCATTTAAAAGACAAGAGTATTTCGTAGAAAGGGTCTTGGAGCATTGCGTCTTTGCTGGCCGGTGTGCCCCGAGTGCTCGTTGCCGTTGCATTCGTCAGAGACGCTGTTCCAGTTGCGTAATACGACATAACAAGTCCTTCGTACTAAGTATGCGCGTAGCCGCCGAACGCTTCTTAGGTGTAGAAACAAACGGAACGAAAAGGGAATGGCAGGACAGCCAAGGATCCCCTTCTTCTTTCTCTCGTCTGTGGCCAGCACCCGCGCCCCCTGCTCGTCTGGCAAGAATGCACACAACCCTCAGGGAAGGTCAACCGGCTGTGAGATCATGACCTATGTGATGTAGACGCATTTTTTGGTTCGCGTCAGAGATCCGTTTTGTTTTCTCTGTACGTTGTACTGGCTTTTCGTGAATTTCTTTATCTATTCTAGCTAACAAAGAGAAAGTTTTCGTGTGCTGACGACCCTGTTTCTCAATTTCATTATTCTTTTTTCTCATCACATATTCGTTTCGACTTGTCGGTTTGAAATGTGCGAACAAGGAAACGGAAGCGAAAATACAAAGGACACACGACCGTCTTAGTTTAAAACAAAAGGGCCCGGTTTTTTTTGTCTTGATCCTCTTTAGCCAGGGGGATCATTTTTGACGAGCATGACATTGTAAGCATATAGACGAGGTATTAATTCCTCCGTACAAGTACATACTTTGTAATTGCATGGGCTGCTCCGCCTCGGGGATTTTCTCCCGGTGACGTCGTATTTTGATGCGTGTTTTTTTTTTGTTTTTTTTTGTTTTTTTGCTTTTTTGCTTTTCTGCCTTTTCTTGCTTGAATCCTGGTTCTTTCTTTTTGACAAGGACCCTTGCTCGTCCCGATTTGCGCTTGGCCCGATGCAGTGACAACCTGAAACACACAAGCCCGTCCCCCTGCTCAACACATACAACTATGGAGCACGAAGTATTTGTCGATATGAAAACGAAGGCCGGAATACATACTTTGTGCGGATACGACATACATGCATGCATGCATACTTCGTACACGCATGCTCGTACGCCGTATTGTATCATTCGTACATCATACGAGCGCTCTGCTCCGTATCATTGTTCCCGTAGTTGTACATAAAATAAAACAATAACAAAAACAAAAACAATCAGGGGGGAGCACACCGAATGGCTTGCCGAACCGGAAGAGACGTTCTGGCCGGCGGCCAAAACCAGGATAGAACGAAGAAGCCTCGGTCAAAATCAACATCCGGTAAACTACGTCAACGCATGACCAAACAGCTGAAAAACGAGGTTGAGCCGGGCAACCGTAAGCTGCTCATAAAACGCCTGTTATGGACAGCCACTTACCTGTCCGTTCATCCCGCAATGTGAAAGAATACGGTCGACGTGAAAAGAAAAAGAAAAATCATGTCTTACTATCTTATTTCGGTAATCGAGCTGAAATATGTACCTCTGTACTTCGTACGCCCACAGAGTTCTTAGCACGAAGCTCGAAAAGCATAGGCGAGCGATGCAAGGAACACAAACATGGTCCTTCAACCAATCGAGTCGGCCCATTTGAAGCCATCAAAAACCGTTAGACCGCCTTTGCTCTCAACCGGCCGCTTGTTCGATTCCCTTCTACTGGGTCGCAGGTGGCGCGTCTTTTGTGGCCGTGTATATTCACGACCATAGCCTGGAACGCACGACACACGCGCAAGATGTCGAAACAATCCCAGGCGGGCGACAACTGCTCGAGTATTTTTATATGGGTATTTGGAAGCCCGCTTTCCTCTTCGTGATGTGCTGGCAACACAGATTCGGCCAACGGGAAGACATACCCAGCTGGGAAGGTCATCCGATACAGAGTATGCTTTTTTTTGTTTTCGGGTGGCATTGTTTTTTTATTTTCCTGTTTTGCAGAAGTACATATTTGCGGAGCTTGTAATAATCGGACACGTCTTTGAGCTACGATATGCAGGTATGAGCAAGGGAGGTTGCAAATGTATCAAAACGAAACACAAGAGGCTTGTTGGTAAAACAGGGTTTGGTGAATAAAATAAAATAGAACAAAATAAAATAAAATAAAGCCTCACACAGACATGGTAATACTTGGTACTCCGTACCGGCGTACGTCGTACTCAAGCAGCGAGCGTGGTTTACGTTGCGCCGACGCCGTCCTCGGAAGTTGAGCTTTTTTGACCCTTGTCGAGTTTTTTTTTATTTTTTCGTTTCCTTGGTCTGAACGAGACACACATAGGCGTTTATGCGGTTTTACTTTTTGGCTAGCTAGTCAACTTGGTCCGGTTTGGGACTTCGTTTACCTTTTCAGTCTCACTTCCGTTGCGTCGTATCGTAAGGACGGAGGAGACTGTTTGATCTGATTTATATGTGCTTTTTTAAGCTCCGTTAGAAGACTTGTTTTCACTTCCAAATAACAATCTTTCCGTAGAAAAAAAAAATACACAGAAGATGCCATCGTTTGTGAATACTTCGTACGTCTTAAGTTGAAATTTCTCGGACCTCTTGAACTCCCCCTTTCGGGTCTAGGCCCTGAACAAAAATGGTAAGGATGGATGGACCACATACGGCGTCGTCGTGCTGTCTGCTTATTCCCATACAAGAGAGGGATATGCACGTCGTCACTAGCAGAAGCTCGTACAACTAGTATCGGTACGCTTTCACGTTTTTGTCGTTGTATGATATGCTGACGTGCCAGGAATCACTTTCTTGTTTCAGCTTGTTTTTATTTTATTTTATTTTATTTAGTTTGGGTTTTATCAAGCCAAAAGAAGCCTTCCTCCTATGCCCCTTTAAGGTTCAAGATGCACCACACCGTAATATGCAGTACATACGGAGTACCCGAGATTCCATGTGCAAGGCCACGTTTGTCCACATCGACCAGAGCAATCGTATGGAGTAGTTCTTACAAGACTACGCATACCAGTAACCGCCACAGGATCCGCACTCGTCCGCACACCCCCGCCCCGCTCCTTTATTTTATTTTATTTTTTTGCCATCCCGATCTGATGGAACCGATGCCGGGCCCTGTAGTGTGCAAGAGATAAAAAATGACCTGTCACAGCGTGGTTGGCGCTAGAGAAAACGTTGCTCGTCGTGGCGGTTTCAAAACAGGAGGACAATTGCCCAAGAGAGGCTAGGATAAAATTGCAAGTACTTCTCCCTACTCCCTACTCTGTACTAGCTCCCATACGTCGTTCCTTGCTGGGTAGCGGCGAGTTCCCTTTTTCTTTTTCTTTTTGTGGCTTGTTGCGATTCTGCCTTGTGTCAGAGAAAGACCCATATCTGGGAACCTCCTTTGCAATGTCGTTCTCCGGTATGACGGATCCGCATTGCAAGGGGGTCCGCTTTCAATGAAAAAAATGGGTGAAAAGAAACAAAAGCACGAAAGGGGAAAGGCACGAACAGAAAAAGAGCCATGAAGTACGAAGTACGAAGCGCGAAGTAGATCCGCCCTGTAAAACTAGGACGTAAACGAACGAACGAAATCTGACGTTTGTTTCAAGGATCGTTAGTGTACAAACATTAGTCCCCGGCTGGAAACTCTCCGAATATCCCGTGGTAAAGGTGAGATAAACATGCTGCTGCGTTCTTGAGTATCACAGGACGACGTACGATGCGGAAAGTACGACGTACTGCGACGTACAACATACGTGATCTGGGAGCCGACCGAAATATTGGACTTGGAAGTGGAAGGGAGAGAGTAGAAATTCAGGTCTGTTATCTCTTCCGCAACATCACCTATTATCTGCAGACAACTCGCGGAAAGCATTGATATGCCGTCGTTGGCGACATGACGAACGCCACAGGATGCACGATCTCTTCACCGCTAGACGAGTTTTTTTTTTTTTTGTTTTTTAAGTGTGCAAAGCATAGGTGTATTGTGCTTTGCACGTCGTGCTACGATGCAAAGTGAACGTGAGATGCCGAGAGTCATACAAACTTGATACCCAAAAAACGCATTCGATTGTCGTTTTATTCGAGGCTCTTGCCCAATGGATACCTAACCCTCTGAACAGAAAGGGAGGAAGTCGTTGCCCATCTTGCGACCTTGGTATACCGTTGTCGACGCCGTTCTCATGTTTGGCGAGCAACCGGGTCGTTCAAAGACGGTCACAATGCGAAAAGAGTAGATGATGCTTTTGACGGAAGTGGCAGCGGAAAAGGGACGCATATTCCATTCTAGCCCGTCCCTTCTGCATATCAAAATACATCGTACAAACATGCTGGCCGGTTTCGTTGTCTCGTCTAGAACCTACTGATGCCGGTTCAAAAAGCCACGCCGGCCAACCCTTGTGGTACCAGGTTTCCGTTGATCCCAACCTTTGTAGATAATCTCTCACGAATAATCCTTAAGCATAAAAGATATCAATGCTTATGATTGTCGACGTATCTTAAATTTTTTTTTTCTGAAAGTAGACGTGGTTACGGACTGTAATATCTTTCTATCAACATCTATCAACATGCGGGATCAGAAAAAGACACAACTATGATACTCATGTAAGAGATGGCCCGATGAAAACGAGATCGCTGTGAGCATAATGGTGTGAGAATCACACACTCAGTGAATATCCGTTATGCAGCTTTTTTTATTGTAAGTATACATTAGTCGTCTATCCCCTTGGCAGCATGATGATTGAGCCACTCGTCATATATCAGGCGACCCATCTTTCATGAGAAAGGGTTGTCAGGTTCAACAAATCCCTGAACCGTGTTGACTGACAACGAGTATCGGCCAGCAGCGTATGAGTGTTATCGTTTTATATACATCAAGATGCCACTGCCGACGTGGGTGTTATGATGCAGGCAGGCAAGACGCCTACAGCTTCTACACGGTCGTACGCGGGCAAACGCTCTTCTGACGCGACGACAGCATTTCCTCTTTATTGTGGTGTTCGAAAAGGGCAGTAGGCGTAACCAGATATGTTCTTGGTACGCTTCTTGAATTTATATTGTGTGATCTTATTTTTGGAAATCAAACATACTGGTCACAATTAGCATTGCGCTCTATGATTTTCATCGAAATCCTGGTTCGCCTTTTTTTTCTCCCCTGGTTTGTCTAGTGACCGGCTCGCATTAATACGCTTGTTCTATTATTATGACGCCCCCCGTTGTTGATAATGATAAATGAAGAAAAGGATGTAGATCCTTCCCCATATCCCCCCCCCTTGGCCGTGAACCAAATATCACGCATTCCAGGAACCGGTCCCTCCGCATTTTGCAGTCCGTGCCCCCTTTTGCAAAAAGAGAATCCAGTCCATTTCGAGCCCAATGAGTCCTACTCTCTCCGGTTGTCGACATTGTGCACGTGGTCCTGTCCAATCTCGAAAGACTGACCATATTTCTCGTTCCTGTCCGTCATCCTCTTCAGTGATGGATGCAATCCAGCTGGACGGCGCTCCTCGTTTTACTTCACCGAGATACATTGCTACTGGTTGGGAAGGGCAGAGTGAAAAAAAAGGAGCTGCATGCCCCGAACTGCTCCGATTGTTGACGAGGCAGGATGGTATTATTAGAGTTTCGGCGGTGGGTATCTTAAACTATTCCAAAAGCTAGCTAGCAAGGCGGCGAAAACAAAAGGAAGCAGAGAGAAAGGAGAAAGAGAAAAAAGACAAAAGACAAAAGAAAAGAAAAAGAATGGTGGTGACTGTCGAGTCATGCAACGCACTCAGGATGGGACAAGAGAAACAATGGTCGTGCCCGTCCTCCTTGCGTCTTGTTCCCATCGTCTGAACGCTCAAGGAAACCAGTGTGAACTACAATCGTGGCTCCCCCCTTTTGCTCCTTCAATTGCGTTTGTGCCCTTTGCTCTTTTTTTCTTGAGACATTCGTCAAGCCATCTCTCCCTTTTTTTCTTTTTTTTCTTTTTTCCCTCCTTTTTCCTTGGCTTCTCGTCTCTTCCCCCCGGCCACGTTCACCCCTTTTCTCTCTTCTGGTGCCGCTTCCACTCGGCCCGCACTACTTTCATCAGCAGTTCTTCGTCCTTGATGGGCACCCACGACGTCATGGCCTTCATGGCGTTTTCAAAATCGGCGTCCTGCAGCACCTCCTGCAGACCGTCGATCAGCGCTGCGCTCGTCGCATGGAGGACATCGAGGTTGCCCTTGGCGGCGGTCAGCGGCGGGTAGCCGTCGGCAAAACCAGCACGCGATGCGGGCGTCGGGGGAGCAGACGGGGTAGCGCTGCCGCCGCTCCCTCCTTTCCTATCGGCCTTGCCCTTGCCGTTGGCTTTGGCCTTTTTTGCTTCCTTTGCTGCTTCTTTTGCTGCTTCCTTGGCCTCCTTTGCTTCTTTTTTAGTTTTTTTGCCTCCTTTTGTCGAACTGCCGCTGCTGGTGGGTGGCAGTGGCTCGTTGTCCCCCTCCCCGTCCCCGTCCCCCTCCTCCGCGCCTTCACCGAGCAGCATAAAGACGTCCCAGATACGCAGCTGCGCGGCAAACGGCACGGAGAGGTTGAACAGCGTCAGGTACCAGCGCGTCGCGTAGGTGGCCGCGTCGATGCCGAGCTCGGCCAGCTTCTGGCTCGCGTGCGGGTTGGTACGCGCGAGCCACCGCCGCTCAAACACGGCGAGCGCCTCCATCAGCCCGCCGAAGCCGGGCTCGTAGAGCCGCGCCAGCCCGCGCAGGCCAAACAGCCGCACGAGCATGACGAAGCAGCGCTCCTCGTCGTAGTAGCAGAGCAGCGTCGCGGCGAGCGAGGCCATGCCCTGGACGTAGCCCGTGGCCGGCAGGTAGAGGGACAGCGCGTGCAGCACGCGGAAGAGCAGGCGCTGCCCGCCGCGGTAGCGCCGGCGGAACATGACGTGCCCGTTGACGGTGCGCGGCACGTCGAGGTCGATCTGCACGTCGTCGGCCGAGGCCGTCAGCTGCAGCCGGTGAAACGCGGCGATGATCTGCTCGTCGGTTTCGCCGCCGGTAACTGGTGTTGTTGTTGTTGGTTGTGTCGTTGTTGGTTGTGTCGTTGTTGGTGACGTTGACGTTTCTGCTGCTGCTGCTGCTGCCGCCGCCGCCGCGGTCCCGGCCGACGAGGTAGAAGAAGACGGGGGCAGCAGGACCGCCTCGCCTCCACCGTCCCGCACGCGGCGCTTCCGCGCGCTCGCGGCTAGGAACGAATACCAAGCAGCCGCGCGCCAGCAGTCCGGAATCCCCTTCCACGTCCGCTCGACCAACTTCGGGTGGCGCACGTCAAACTCAAAGTCCATACCGCGGCCGATGCCGCCGCCGCCGCCGCCGCCACCGCCGCCGCCCTCACCCTCGCCCTCACCCTTGCGGACCACTTTGGCCATCCGCCGCCACTTTTCGGACCGCTCCCATTCCTTGCGCTTCAGCGCCTCGGCCATGCGCCCGGCCTTGCCGTTGCCGCTGTCGTTGTCGTCGCCGAAGCCTGCCGGCATACCCGGCTCCAGGGCTAGCATGTCGCCGGCCTCGTCCATCCACCGCCGGTCTTTATTGTGGGGCAGCCAGTTCGTGGCCGCACGGATGGATGAGCGTGCGGCGGCGGCGGCCGCCGCCGCGGTGGTGGCGGTCGACATGCGCGTGTTGATGGACCGGGCCCTTCTCCGGTAACCGCCGCCTCCCGATGAGGACGGTGGTTGTTGTTGTTGTGAGGTTGGTGGTGGCGACCGCCAATGTCGGCCGCGGCGGAAACGAAGAAAGCCAGCATCGCTGAGCTCTTCCTCCTTCTCGGCAGTAGCGGCAGCAGCAGCAGAAGTGGAGTAGTCCCCAGGGGACACGGATGTGTGCGGTCGCCGCGGGGCGCGGATAAACCCAAACCGGTCGACGTCGGCCACGTCCACGTCCTCCCAGTCCTCGATGCCGCCCGCCAGCTCAAACTGGTTGCGTGTTAGTTGAACCGCACCCACGGCGCTGCGGCTGCTGCCGTTGCTGCCGCCATTATCGCCACCACCACTCTCCTTGTAGTTTTGGTTGTTGTTGTTGTTGTTGTTGCTGTTTTTTGTGTGCACCAAGGCAGATTCGGATCGCGGCGACCGTATGGGAGGAGGG
This sequence comes from Fragosphaeria purpurea, assembly GCA_002778095.1. Classification (NCBI taxonomy): domain Eukaryota; kingdom Fungi; phylum Ascomycota; class Sordariomycetes; order Ophiostomatales; family Ophiostomataceae; genus Fragosphaeria; species Fragosphaeria purpurea. The sequence goes on from PCDL01000011.1 coordinate 1,748,895, forward strand.
ATGTCTGTCGGTGGTTTTGTAGTAGTAGATGCCGGAGCCTCTGTCGATGCCGTTTCTGTCCATGCTGCACCTGTCGATGGCGATGTGGATGCTATTGATGTTTCGGATTGTATCGACGATGCTGTCGTCGCTGTTGCCGCCGTCGGATCGGGTCGCAGGGGATCCGCGGGGATGGATAAGAATGATGTTTCAGGTGTGATAGAAAAAGAGCTATTGTGTGAAAAAAATAGATAAATAGAACCGTCCCGATGGAGAATAGGGGACAAGAGGAAAAGACGGTCAGCAGGCGCTCGTCTCTATCAGTGGTAGGGTCGGCAGGAAGAAACCATACGTAGTAGTTTGACTTTCCGTCGTAATGGCGGTGGCTGTTGCAGTTGCGGTTATGGCTGTTGCCATTGGTGTCATTGTGGCTGTTGTTGTTGCTGTTGCTGTTGTTGTAGCCGTCGCCGTCGTGTCTCTCTGTTCCTCTACCACGGGGCTCAACTCGCCATCTGGCGTAGACGGGCCGGTCGTCCGCGCGGCCGAACAGCCAGCTTCCGCGCTGCCTTCTTCGGCAATCGGCTGCGAGGGTCCTCCCACGGCCGACGACGAAGGTCGGCCGTCCTCCCAGTGGAGGCCGTGGTCGCCGTGGTCGCCGGACGCGTAGAGCGACCTCACCTTGTGCGACTCGCGTTCCACGGCCAGCGGCAAGGTTCGGAGATGCGGCGCAGATGGTGGTGCCAGTGGTGGTGCCAGTGGCAGCGTCGGCGTCGCAGCCACCGTCTGCCGTCCGTCTTTGGCGCTGGTCGCCGCTCCGTTGGCAGCAGCCGCTCCGCCGTTGTCTTCCACCACAGCAGCAGCAGGATCGGCCGCCGCTGCTGATGCTGCCACTGCTGCGGCAGCACGCACGGCGCGTTTGCCACCAAACATGACGCTTCCGCGGTTGGAAAAGGTCAGCCCGTCCAAAAAGTCATCCTCAACCAGGCTCGCGGTGGGGATGGCCGTGTTGATGGGCGCAAAGCGCGCCCTCGCGTCGCTGTCGTTGTCGCCGCCTTGGTCGTCGCCGTCGTCGTCGCCGATGCGTCCTTTCTCTGCGTCTCGCGACCGTTGCTTTTGGCGCGCGTCGGACATGGACAAGACTCGCCGGAAGAAATGACCGGATCGTTTCGGCGAACGCGGCGGCCGCGCCAACGGCGATGAGGGTGACGAAGGTTGAGAAGGGGGAAGAGAAGAAGGAGAAATAGGAGAAGAGGAGGACGACGACGAAGAAAAAGAAGACGATGGTATTCGTGATGGAAGAGAAGACGACAGCACCGTTGTGGTTGTCGCCGGCCCAGGCGCAATCCGTGGACTTATAGGCGTGGTGGTTTTCGCGGTCGCAGCAGCAGAAGCAGCAGCAGCAATAGAGTTAGGTGCCAAAGGTGCATTGGGGCCAGTTAACGGTGACGCTACTGCCGCTGGCCAAAACGGATGGGGCTTAGTCAGTTTTTTGTACTTGGGCTCCGCGTCTGGCCTGCTAGGCGAGACAGAGGCGGTGAGGGGCGGCAGAATTGGGTCCGCGACGACTGGTGTTGCTGCTGCTGCTGCTGCTACGCCCGCCGTCGTGGAACAGTCCGACGGCCGGCCGCTGCTCATATATTCGTTGTTTTCGTCCTCGACTGCCGTACCACCTCCGTGCGCCGCCGCCCGCTGGTCGACATCTTCGCTGCTAGTGCTGCTGCGGCGGCGGCGGCCAGCCACTGTGGCGTCGACGCTGGTACGCTCCGTGGTGGGCGTAGCGAAGATGCCCGCGCTGTTGCTCCGTTTCCGCCGCTGAAACGAGCTGGTGTGAAAGCTGAAGCCGCGGGACAGACGCCAGCTTTTCTCGCGCGTGGGGGACGGCGGGAGAGCCGGGCTCTTGTCGTTGCTGTCACCGCCGCCATCCGCGTCGATTGTAGTGGTGGTGGCGGCGGCGGCGGCGGCGATAGTTTGTTCTGTTTTTGCCGTGGCGCTGTCGTCTCCAACCAGCGCCGCGGCAGCGGGCGCCATGGACGCACTCGGTTCCACGGATGCAACGGGTGCGGGCGCCAAGGAAGTCATGGGAGCCACGGACTCCACGGACGCCGCCGGGGCTGTGACGGCTACCGGCGTGTCAAGGCTGTCCGAGATACGAGGCTCGGCTGGTGGCACGCTTGGGCACGCCTCGACGCTGGCCGCGACGGGGACCGGCGTGGCGGCGCTGGGAGCAGAAGGAGCAGCAGGAATATACGGACAAATAGACGCAGTCGTGACGGCAGAAGCAGACGGAGAAGCAGACGGAGTAGCAGATGGGGAAACCGTAGCAGTCGTTGTTGTTTGGTCTTTACCCGTCGTATCGTCTGCGTCTGTTGTGGCTGGTTTCGTGCTTCTGCACCTGCTCGTGCTTGTGCTGCGGCGGACGAACGAGGTGGCGCCCTCGTCGTCCTCTTTCGACTCGCATTCGGGCCACAGGGTGACGGTTGATGCCGCGGCCGACGCAAGGATGGAGTCGCGTTTGAGTGCCTCCTTTGTCTCACTGTCCTCGCCCTTTTCTTCGGCAATGGGCCGGAAAGGACGAGGGCGCAGAGCCGGGTGCTGCTCTTTGGGTGGCGCGAGGGGGACCGGCAGGCGTAGAATGACCAGGGGGCTTCTGGGCACAGCAGCAGACAAGGGTGACGAGGGCGACACGATGGACAATGGCGACGGCAGGGGCGTCGGCGACGACCGCGAGGGTGACCGCAACGGCAAGGCGGGCGGTGCCGTTGCCACGGCCGGTGATGTTGGAGCCGACACCGACGCCGACACCAATGCCAACGCCGACGTCATTTTAACCGGGGACGACGATGCAGCAGACGAAGAAGCCGAGCTGGCGGCGGTCGCCGTTGTGTCCAGGGAGCGAGCCGACCTCGACCGGTACAGCGGCGTGATTGTGCTGCTGCTGGAGGTGCTGGAGGTGCTGGAGGTGCTAGCGGTACTGTAGGTACTGCTGCTGCTGCTGCTGCTGCTGCCGCTGCTCCTGCTGCTGCTGTGGCTGCTGCTGTGCGGCAAGAACGGAATGGGCGGCTTGGCCTGCACGGTTTCTTCATAGCGTAAGGCAATGAGCGGCGCCTGCTTGGTCCGCGGCGTGGCGCTCCCGGTGCTGTTGAACCGCTGCAGTGCCATGGTCCGGGGGGGCTCGTTCATATATATTGCGCTGTAAACCCAGAGGGGGAAAGGCTGAACAGAAAGTGGCACGGGCGGCGACGGCGCAAGCCAGGATGTTGCTTTTGTTTTGGAACTTGCGGCCGTGTGAACGTGGTATAAAAAGCCCGCTGTTTTTTGTTCTTGTTGTCTTTGAGAGGGGAATCTGACCCGGTAACCTTTTTTGCAAATGCCGTTTTGAAAAGTTGCACAAATTTGACGACGTGAGAAAAGATCTGAGGGCAAAGAAACGAAAGGGAATCGAAAAAAAGAAGCAAAAAAGAAAAAAGGAAACAAACAAAGACTTAATATATACGGTACAACGCGAGCACGATGGGGGCTGCCAACGAGGCGTGCCACGACAGACGGTCAAAAGCAAACAAACGCTTGACAATTACGACGGAGAAAACCGACGTGTTCCGTTTGTCTTGGACGGCAGGGGTTATGAGTAATTTTTACATTGTACGGAGCAAATCAGATGTGAAAGCAACGGGTGCGTGCCGGCAAGTGATGTGATTGTATGTGAGTACGAGTACATGATACAACAGACAAGCCCAAACGCGTGGGACTCCCTACGTATGTACGTTGCTCTACGGAGGTCCCTTTCTAACGTACCCACCACCGCCCGACCACGGAACCTCTGCTTCTTACCATTAAAGTAAGGCATCAGCAGCCAAAAGTCAGAAAATTGATGGGATTGGACTGGAGCAGTGAAGCGCACCTTCAGCAGTAGAAACAATAAGTCACGCTCCCATATCGGTTTGGCCTCAGGTAGCTTTTCCCCCACCAGCGCCCTGGCACTGCATCAAGATACAAACACAGACCATGAAGAGGTAATACCTGTAAAAAAATGGCATGGGCGCGTAATACGCCCGGTATTACTGCTGATACGTATGGTGAGGTGGGTTGATATTGGGCAGAAAATCAAGACGAGACTGAAATAAATGCACGTGACCGGAAATCCGACCAGGGGGGAGCGCATACTTTTGAAAGGGACCTCTGTACAGAATCCGGCCCTCTGTCTCTCCAAAAACATCCCGCCCACCGCTTCAAGGAAGGAGATGTGGCCAGTGGAAGGGCCTCATACTAGCCGTCCGTTTGCGTCCTCACAACCTGCAGGCCAAGCCCTGCCAGGAACCACGTTGGATCCAATCGCAGAGGAGACGAAGGACGAATGGGTGGGATGGGCCTAGATGGGACTGGGCTCGTGGATCGGTTGTGGTTGGTTGTGGTGATCATTGGTGGTGGTCGTGGTGGTGTCGGTAGACGGGAGGGAAAACGGGAGGTTGCATTCTGGCAAACGGAAACGAGCGCCCAGTTGGGACAGGATGGCAGACAACGCGCATGTGGATGCCCAATGCGAACAGGTGGTGAGCTGCGTTCTTTTTCCTCGGTTCTTCTTTTTCTTCTTTTTCTTCTTAATTTATATCTTCTGTCTTTTTTATTTCCCTTGTTTTTTTTTCTCTTTTTCCCCCTTTCCCCGTTTCTTTGCTTTTTTTTTTTTTTTTTTAATATCATACCGCTATTTTATAGCTCTCCACCTTTGTATTCTATTTTGTAGTAAAGTACACGAAAAGCAGCGGTGTACTCGTACTTCTTTTTTCAGGCATCTGACTACATCCCACGGGTACATACAGTTGGCAGACGAACAAGAGAGAAAAACGAGAGAAAAATGCCGCGACTGGGGGGGCAATTATTCGCCCAACTAGGTGGCAGCCTCTGACTGGTCTGGTTGTCACAGCATCTGACTTTCGTTGTGAACAGAATGGGGCCAAACAGGAGGTTGTTCAAAAGAAGACGTGGTTCTACCTTGAGCTCCCCACGTACTATGACTTACCGACATTTCGAGCTGATCAACCGGGGAAGACCCTTTATTTTATGACTTGGAAAGGGGAAAAAATAGAAAGCAATTAAAAAAACGATACTAAGAGCAAATATAGGGGTCTTTGGTTGCTTGGACAAACGGAGGATATCCCGGCTGCAAAAGTAGAACCTTTGATTTGTCCAAGTCGCAAAGAGACCGCACGCGAGTGATGCACTGGTAACCGAGAAACGGCGACGTTCGAAGAGAAGAAGAGCACAGCTTGACCAAAAAAAAAGAGCAATTACGGGCGTTATGCCGGGGCGCGATTGCACACTACTTTATTTACCCTCGCGTGGGTTCTTTTTTTTCTTTTCTTTTCTTTGGTTGTTGTGCCATCTCCTCAGGAATGCACGAAATGCCCGGCTCAAAGGAGCGGCAAAGAAACGAAGACGGAGAAGATAAACAGATGAAAAAGGGCAATGTGTCGCTTCTTCTTGCCTGGCGGTGAAGATCCACGTAGATTAATTTTCATCGAAAGAAACACTCTTCACACAGGTACATGTACGAGTAGCAAAAAAAAACGTTTTGTGATCCTTGCTTTGCCATTCTCGCTTGCATGCCTCTGCCAAATCACGTTCAGACGAATGCTGGTCCCTGCAGATGCTCGACACGTTCACCCTTTCTACTGTTTCTTCACAGTCGATCTAACCCCTGGGCCGTTGTGTAAAGACGTCAGGCAGTGTTTGGGGGGGGGGAGAGAGGCACCAGACCGGCTGGACGAACACGGAAGAATCACCCAAGGCGTGCGAGTAGACATGCATTTCCATTCTTACTGAAGAACCGAACCGCCCTCCTATCACCTACTGCTCCCAGAAGCGCCAATCGAACGAAGGAAGGATGAACAAAAAGATGGGAAGAGCAGAATCTGTCGGCCGGGCTTGACCGGCTGCCGACGTGGCACCCGTGGGCAAGTACCGGGCCATGGTGGTCGCAAGGGGAGCCACCCTCCTAAGAAGAAAAAAAAAAAAGCTATAGTAAGCGAAGCCCACGTGGCGACGTGGGACCGGGGGAAAAAAATTCGAAAACCGTTGTGGTCTTCGTCCGAAAGCGGCCGTAGATGAGGCTTCGGATTGTATCAAACACTACATGTCACGGGGTCGAAGACGAATGCAAGAGTAGACGAATGCCCGTAGGCAGTCCCTTCCGGCTGATTTATTTGGAGGGCAGTAGTAGTATACTAGTATAGTAGTAGTAAGGGACAAAGTGACATGAAATGGCCGAGGGCAGAAAAAACAAGAACTTCATTATTTTGTATTCAATTTTTTATTTATTTAACTATTTGTGTATTTTCTTCTTCTTCCGCCCCCAACCACAAAGCTTCTTCCGCTGCACAAATAAACATTAGCCTCACTGGCCGCAGAGCTCTGCTTATCCTTCTATGGTATCGCCCCTCCCCCTTCCACCCATTTTTTCCCCCCGGAGTTCACGTAACTAGAAAAAAAAGGAACAATAAAAACAACAAGAGCTGAAGAAACAACAAAACGTTGTACCATGTGATCTAACACATGTTGGGTCAGAAATTAATCAAAGCCAAGGAGTCACACGTATGGACGTATGGCGACACCACCAGAAAAATCAGATATTAGGCCTGCTCCTTTCCCCATTCCTTTTTGTTGGTTCTACGCTCACGTTCCTTGATCAAAAACCTACACTCGCCGTCAGAGACCATACAGCTCCCATGGGTCAAAGTCGTGTTGCCGGACCTTTATACCCAACCCACTAGTTGAATCGTTGCTAGCGCTGCTATCGGCGGTCGTCCGGACCGTCCTCGTTGCCGTGGAGACATCTTTGTCGGTCTGGTATACCGGCGCGTATTCCGTCCTAAGCTCTTCACCCAGTCACAGCTCATCGTCCTGCTCTAGCTCCGACGGCTTGAGCAGACCGGACACCTTGGACCGACGCTCGAGCTCAGCTTGCTTGGCATCGCGCTCTTGCTGCTCCTTCTCGACCAAATACAACTCTGCGTTGTCGCCGGAGAACTCCCTCAACGAGATGAGGAAGTCACGCAAGCTTAACCGGAATTTATCGTACTGGGTATTGAGCGTGAAGAGGCTTTCGGCAAACGCTTTGATTTGTGCCCTATGAAATGAAACGCTCCAGGTTAGGCAAACTGTCAACAAAAACAGAAAAGGCAGAAGTAAATCCATCACTCACGGTTGCAAATTGGTGAAAGCGTTTCGCAGCAGGGTGGATACATAATCGGTGAGGAAGTCCTTGTTGCTGGTGCCGGGCTGTGCCTGGTCGGGCTGGTAGATGGGTCCCTGGATCTTGGGGGTCGACCCGTCAGCGGGCGCGATGAGGTAGAACATGCGCACCAACAACAGCGACTGCGTCTTAAAGCCAGCCTTGTGGTCTGTGTCGGTGAGCACGTAGAAGACGTCCTGCAGGATGAGAATGAAGAACTGGTTGAAAAAGGCGTTGGACGTCGCCCGGTCCGTTTTCTCGGCCACGTTGTTGATCAGCTCCAGGCACATGCCTAGGCCGGCAGCTTCCACGTCCCGGTTGTCGTGCTTGCTGGCCCACAGGCACGCATCGATCACAAACTTGAACTGGCGGTTATCGAGCTTCAAGAGTGCAGGGAAACAGTGCAAGTTGATAGCGCGCAAAAGGTTGAAAAACTCCACTCGGTGCTCGGGGAACTCGGAGAAATCCTTGTTGATCATCCCCAGCGTGCATTCGAACACGTTCTCCATGATGGTGGGCACCTGGTCTTCCATTAGGCTGCCAAGCTTCGAGATGATGGCGGCCATGGCTTTGAGCACCTCGGCATCGCGGGCGCCGGGCACGTTGCGGTTGTAGTCGACCAAAACCGAGTCGAGCAGCTGCGGAACCATCTGCGCCCGCACTGCCGTAAGCTCCTCCGCTTTGTCGACGAACACCTCGATAAGTTTCAGAATCTCCTTTTTGATCGTACGGAGTCCTCGGACTTTGGGCATCTTGGTAGCAATTTCTCCTAAGCAACGGTCAGGACTGTTTATTTATTTATTTGTATAACAAAAAACAACTCATTTTGTTCCATTCTTACCATCTCGCACCACAGCTTCAGAAATGAGCTGGCTCGTCGCACGGTACATCTGGAGCAGATCGAGATAGATGCGACCGATTTGGGGATAGAAGTAGGGCCCAATCGAGGTGCACGCCGCCACGTTTGTCTTCATAATGTTGCCAATGATTTTGATGGTGTCGTTGTCTTGCAAAATAGAAGGATCGGTCGTAGCGGACTTGATGATCTGGTCCCACGCAGAGTTCGGAAGCGCCATCAAATCCGACAACAGCCGCTCTTGTTGGCTTCGATTGCCCTGGGCCGAAACCATGTAGCCGCACGCTTCGTAGAATGTGTGCACCTGTTGCGGGGTGAGGTCGCAGGTGATTTTCTGCAGGTTCCGAACGATCTCGTCGATAAAGGGTTCTTGTTCGCTCGGTTGCAGGGCCACGAAATGGCGACGACACTGCTTCGCAATCTTAATGAACGTGTCACAAGCCATGTCTTGGACACCTGTTTGTAATTGCATTTATTAGTAAGGGAGGGTTTTCATGAGGAAATATGTGAAGCAAAAGCCGATGACTCGCGACGTACCTTCGTGAGACTCGTGCATAAACTCAAACAGCTTGTTGACGACGGTCTTCAAAAACTTCCAATGAGCTTTGAGAAAGCGGGGGTATTGCCCGACAATGTACATAATGTTGCTTGCAACGACCGCTTTGTTGTCTTTGCCGCGCTTCATCTCCGTTAGACCTAGAAGGTCCTTGATCACGGTGACCAAGAAGCGCTTCTCCGTCTCTTCGTTCATCGCGAGCGAGATGGAGCCGATCGCCCAGCAGAGCACGTTGCAGTTGTGCCACGACCATTCGCTGCCGTCAACCTGGCGGGCCAGTTTTTCCGTCATGATCTGCTCGGTGTCGACGACGTCGAGATGCGTGAGGTAAACGAGGCACTCGCGGATGGTCTTGTAAAGCTGGACGGTGTCGCTCTCCTTGACGAATTCGCGCACAATCTCGCCTTCGTCGTTCTCCACGATCAGAACTTCCTCTGGGCGCACCATCTTTTCGATCATAACGATGCGGAGGTTCGACAGCACCTCCTTGTACTTGTGCTTCCGCAGAGGATAGCTGTTGAGCAACGCCGGGTTGGGCGCGCCGCTCGAGGTCAGGGTGCCCATGGCAAGGAGGGGGTTAGCGTCCGCAATGGGCAACGATTGCATTTCTTCGTACAGCTCCTGCACCAGCTTGAGCCAGTAGTCGAGGCAGATTTTGAAAATTTCGCGGTCGTCGATCTGGGAGATGCGAATCAGATAGAAGTGCGCGTGTGTCAGGAAATCGCGGTTCGGAAGATTTTCAATAAGCTGTATTGTGCAATAACGTCAGTCGGCGTTAAAAGAAAAAAAAGAAAACCCCCCCAAAATTAAAGAAAAACATGAAAAAGCCGGAATGGAACAGGAACGCATAGAAAACTTACGTTTAGGTGCATGGTGAAAAAGTTGCACAGAAAAAGTGCCAAGTTTTGCACAAATTCCTGGTCCCTCGAGTTGCTCTGGGGGTAGGTCGTCTTGAGATCCATCGACAAGGGGATGATGCTAGCGATGGTGGTCAAAACTTCCGTAAACATCTTGATGAGCTGCTCGTCGTAGTTGTTCACTTGGCCCGGACCAGAAGTTTGCAGGCCACCGATTTCGGTGAGACATTGCAGGGTGACGTTCCGAAATTCGGGTACCTCAAGGAAGCGCGTCCGGAGAGTGTCGATGAGGGGGGTCTCGAAAATGTAGCCAAGGGGGATCCAGTTGCAGAACCGCAGAAGCGTTTCTAATGTTGCCTTGACGAGGCTGGCCTGGGTGGCGGTGTTCAGGATCTCGGTGCACAGCTGGAAGATTTGCGAGAATTCGGCGCACATCGTCGTTTTGAGGTTGCGCGTCTTCGTGGACGTCATCTGCTCGGCCGAATAGTCGAACACCTCTTCGGACAGAAGGCGTAGGATAATCATGTTGTTCTCGCAAATGGACAGATTGGAGCGGCAAGCGGTGATGATTTCGTTGATGAACGTCGGCCAGTTGTGCGGCCATTCTTGCTTGAGGATGGAGATCAACACAAGGTTGAGCTTGTTCAGCAACGTTTTCTGCTCCCGGAGAGATTCCTCGGAACTGGAGCACTGAATGATGAACTGAACGACGAAGTTTCGAATTCCTGTTGTGGGTAGGGAGCAAAGAAAGGTCAGAAAACGACGCTTTGAACGCCAAGAAGAGACAAAAGTGCTATCTGCTGGAATTGCACAAAACTTTCCGGCGTGTTCGCAACGGCTGAAGGCCGCCCGGGACAGGTGAAAACCAAAAACATACCCTGGCATTGATCTCGAGGCAGAACTTTCCATCTTGTCATGATGACATGGTCAAGGACTTGCAGCGCGAGAAATTTGGTTTGCGGATATGTTGCATCGGAAAGAATTTTGTCGACAATCAGCCACGAATCGGGGTCTTCCTTGAATTGGTTCAAGGCACTTTCCGCTGCTTTTTGCTACCGGTGGGTTAGACAAAACCGAACCACGCCGACTTGCGAGCCCCCCAAAGAACCTCGGAACTCCCATATAACATACCTGCTCACCGCGGCCTTCGTAGAAAGCACGGACGGCCGCGTCCAGCTCTGCCACCGTGGGCGCCATCGTGGGAAAAGAGAGAAAGACAAGAGACTTTCTTTGACGATGAAGACAAGAGCATCAACTACAGATCGGGCCGCAGTGGATGTGTGCCAGTATCCGGAGGTGGCAGCTCTAGCAGTATGCTATGATTCCCGGCCCGTTTGAAGCAACCTTCAGATTTTCACGAGCTGAGCTGCGAGGTGAAGCAAGCAAAGGAGGGCCCCAGGCGAATGATGTTAGATACGACTGCGGGTCACCAAAACCGAAATACAGACAACCGAACGATGTGCGATGGCAAGACCAACGGACACGGAAGCTAAGCGAGCTTTGTTTGGGGTCTGCCGAGGCTGTTGGGAAGACGACGAGGGGGTCTCGATGAAAAAGGAAAAGATGAAGTAGCAAAGACCAGACAACAAGCACCAGTTCCTTGGGTCGTTGTTGTCGTTGTCGTCGTCGTAGTCGTCGGCGGCGTAGAAAGACGTACTTTGTTTGAGGAGGTGTTGCAAAGAGGATTAGTAAAAACGAGGGGGAAAAGCCTGAGGATCGGATTAAGCGCGAGAAATAGAGGCAACGCGCTCGCTTCTCGCGTCTTGATGTTCTATCCTATCAGGTTTGCGGAAACAGCTTAGAACTGGCTTGAAGGCGAAAAACGGGCCCTCCTCTTTTGATTGCTTTTCTTGAGTGAGAGGGAGGAAAGGTGAATGGAGAGACAGTGTTGGTTCGACCGAAAAAGTAAAGTTGATGAGAGGGGATGGCGATGGAAATGAAGAGAAAACGAAGGGAAAGAGCGAAGAGCAAAGGTATCCGCAAATGGAAGGGACGGGGGAAAAGTGAGGTGGCGGGGTCGGAGGAGAGGGAAGGCGGCAGCGGGAGGAGACCAGCAAAGCTGCTTTTGGGAGCTTTTTGGGCAGCCCCGCGAAACTCTGTTGGCTTAGCTAACCGTTGGGCTCGGCTAGCGTAGCAGTTATCCAGTAAATTACGCAGGATTCAGCAGAACAGCGAGACAGAAGCGCGGAAGTTTGAAGAAGTACCGACCAAGCCAAAATAGAAGAGGAAATACGTCGTCTACTGGCACCTCGCTTTTGACGATATATAACAAATAGCACCACAAGGCTGGCCAAATTGGGCCGGCCCCTGACCAACCAATAAATCCGAAGCCAGTTCAAAAACATGAAACAAACAGTTTGGAACTCTTTGCCGTGGCTCGTCCTGGCATTGGCTCAACTGCCAAGCGATACTTTAAATTAGAGGACGGGGACCAATGAAAACGGGCGGTCGATGGAAGGTGTAGAACCAGGAACAAAGACGTGCAAAATTTGTATTTTTCGAAATCTAAGCTTTTTGGTAGCCGCACTCGGCCAGACCCTCCTCCAGTGCCTTGAGTGCACGGTCAATGTCGCCTCGTTCCGGGTTCAGCTGAGAATTGTTAGCCGGACTGTACAATGCGACGAGGTCTTGGGTTATTGCGATCAGGGTTAGGGTTAGAACCTACAATGCTGACACCCATGTGGCCAAACCGGATGTACTTGGTTGCAATCTCCTTGTGAATGCCGCCGGCGAACACGATGTTCTTGGAGGACAAGCGCGGCAGGATCTGCGAGATTTGGATCGACTCTGGCAGGTAGATGGCCGTCATGCCGTGGGCCTGGTCGTCGGGGTTGGCGGCCACCTGCTTGAGGCCCAGCTTGGTGACGGCGGCCTTGATCTTGTCGGACGCCGCCTTGTGCTTGGCGAACCGCTCGGCCAGCGGCGCCGAGAGGATCTGCTTCAGGGCGGTGTCCAGCGCATGCACGAGCTGCGGCGACGGGGTCGCAAAGTAGGACGGCTTCTTGGCTTCGTAGTTCCGCATGACTTGTAAAACGTCAGCAACCAAGAAAACAGCCAAAGAAAAAGGGAAAAAAATAAGGAGGCTTCCTAAAAAAACCTACTTGGCAACCAGTTCTTCAGCGACGCAAAGTAGGCCGCGGGCGGTGTCTTGCGCCGCTCTAGCGCCTGGATGGCGCGGCCGCTGAACATGGAGATGGAGAGGCCCGCCGGCACGCCAATGGCCTTTTGGCTGGCCGTGACGACGCCGTCCAGCCCCCAGGCGTCAAAAGCGATCTCCTCGCAGGCGACGGAGCAGACGCCGTCGACGATCACCAGCGTGTCGGGCGACACGCGGTGCACGAGCTCCGACAGCGCGCGCAGCTCGCTGAGCACGCCGGTCGACGTGTCCACGTGCGTGACCGTGAGCAGCTTGTAGGCGCGCTTCTTAAGCGCGGCCTCGATCTCGGCCAGCTGCGGCCGGCTGCCGACGGGGGCCTTGAGCTCGGTGACGTCGGCGCCGTAGACGCGCAGGCAGTCGGCGAAGCCATCGCTGAAGTAGCCGGTGCCGAGCACGAGCGCGGCCTCGCCGGCCTCGACCAAGTTGGCGGCGACCAGGTCCCAGCCCAGCGTGCCGGAGCCGGATATCACGAACGGCTGGGAGGCCGGGTCGGTGGTCTGAAAGAGTCTGCGCAGGGCCGCCAGGACGTCCCCGAACGTCGAGACGAAACCGGGACCAACATGGCTCTCACTGCGGAGAGAGGAGGCGCACAGTGGTTAGTAGAGAGAGGAAGGTTGGGAGTAGAGAAACAAAGAAAGACGAGAACAAAAAAGCAGAGACCGTGAAAGGCAAGCACGCCACGAACCTGTAGTGGCTCATCGAGTGGAGGACGGCATCGTCAAACTCGATGGGGCCCGGGATGAGCAGCGTTGGGTGTTCCGGCTGGGACGACATGGTGGCGGACAATGAGGAAGAATCGGTGGGAGAAGGGGATGTTGCATGAGAAGAAGAAAAAGAAGGAGAAGAAGAAGAAGAAAGAGAAAGGGGAGAAGAGGACGACGAAAAGGAAGCAGATGCCAGTGATGATGTAGTCGGGGCCAAGTGGTGGGCGATCCCTGCTAATCGCTGAACGGGCACGCTGTTACTGGTGGCGCTGCTACTGCTCGCGCTGGAGGGACGAGGGGGCGGGGCCATTGTAGCGAGCGAAGACACGCTGCAGCGGCGGCGGCTGCTGCTGCTGCTGCTGCTGTTGGACACGGAGGAGTCGCCTCGGCCTGCCTTCCTGACTAACGCGGGACGCCGATTGCTTGCAAGCGAACTGGCAGGACGTAGTAGTGGTGGTATTACTCGTCCAGCACTAAAACCCGATCTCGGTAGCTGGCTCGATAAGAGACGATGAAAATTGTTGGTGTTGCGGACGACGGCGAGCGACTGCATTGGGAGGTGGAGAGAAGGGGGTAAATTCTAGAAATAAAATAAGATAAAATAAGGACGACGGTAAATAAAGCGGCTCGTTTTTCTTAGTATTTCTTCCTTTTCCGTCCCAAACTTTCGGGGGTTTTTTACAGTGTCCGGGGGCACGTAAAAAGGCGGCTCAGGGGCTGCGGACGCCCAAAGAAATAGTGTAGCACGGAAAAGGGAAGGGAACACGAACAAGAGAAGGAGAGAAAAAAAACTGGCAATGGCATATGCCGTGGACCCCCTCGAATTTCTCTTCTTTTCGCTATTTGTTTATAGGGATTTGAAAAGTGCCGCATACTGTTACTTGCTACAAATCGAGTTAAGACTGCGGGCGAGGAACGCTTCTTCCCCCTTTTTTTAACCAACTTTACCTGTTTTCGATTCTCCGAACGCCGTAACGGAGTAGTCCGATAAAATGGTGTTCACTTGTCGAACGGGGGCAGATCTTCAAGGCCTTTCGCTCTCGGTTTAGTTCCGGTCTTCGGACAAGTTACAGAGGGCTTTTTGGGGGGCTTCACAGCCAGTTACCAAAATTACTGCATTAAGGAAGACTTCCCTTCCAGGATTTATGAAATGACTAAGCAATTCATTTCCTTACATAACGGCGAACGTCGACTTTGTGGGGTTCAGCTTGCGGCAGGCTGAAGCTTGCCGCCCCTTCTCCCAAGCTGCCGGCGCCAGCCACACAACTCACTTTCCCGACGACACCTCTTTCCTTGAACCGGCTTGCGACGGGAATAGCGTTAAACGACGACCACGACGACGACTACTGACGACACACGCTCCACAAAACCTAGGAACCAATTGCGCACTCTTTTCTTGACAAGCGAACCGGCTAACACTCTCGTGGGACGAGGCAACGTGGGACACGACCGAACCCGTCTCGTTTTATCTGCTTGTCTGGCTGCAGCGCAAAAGCAGGCTGACAACGTTCTGCCCCCTTCCGTTTGTTCGTTCGTTCGCTCGTTGCTCGTTCTTCTTCTTCCTACCGGCCTTCCTTCGCGCCTCGTGAGAGGTAGCGCCTACTGAGCCGACCTGCCCACCATGGCCTTCCTCATCCTCGTCATCGGCGACCTACACATCCCAGACGGCGCCCTGGACATTCCCGCCAAGGTTTGCAAAACATGCCACCCCACACCCCCCTTCGTGTCTTGTTCTACATAAACCGGAAGTACTGTCTGTCCTTTGGAAATCTAACGGCCGCCCCTTCTATCCCCCAGTTCAAAAAGCTGCTCGCCCCCGGCAAGATCGGCCAGACCCTCTGCCTCGGCAACCTCACCGACAAGCACACCTACGAATACCTCCGCGGCATCGCTCCGGACCTCAAGATCGTCAAGGGCCGCTTCGACGTCGAGGCCACGGCGCTGCCGCTGACCCAGGTCGTCACGCACGGCGCCGTCCGCGTCGGGTTCTTGGAAGGGTTCACGCTGGTCAGCAACGAGCCGGACCTGCTGCTGGCCGAGGCGAACCGCCTCGACGTGGACGTGCTCTGCTGGGGCGGCACGCACAAGTTTGAGTGCTTCGAGTACATGGACAAGTTTTTCATCAACCCGGGCAGCGCGACGGGCGCGTATTTCCCCGGCTGGGGCGGCGGCCACAGCAGCTTCGGCGGCGCCGGTAGCAACGGCGGCGGTGGCGGCGGCGGCGACAGTGGCGGCGCCAGCGCCAGCGGCACGCCGGACGAGGAGATTGTGCCGAGCTTCTGCCTCATGGATGTAGGTTTCTTTCTTTCTTTTTTCTGCATTTTCTTGCCTTGTTTACTTTCTGCGTTTCTTGTACTAAACTATTGTCCTCTGCTAGGTTCAAGGCATCTCCCTGACGCTGTACGTCTACCAGCTGCGCAAAGATGCCAACGGCGTGGAGAACGTCGCGGTCGAAAAAGTGACATACACAAAGCCGGTGGAGCCAACAGGATCAGCTTCATAAGGTTGCTGAGACGGGCTTGGTTGTGTCGTTGGATTATTGTTGTGGTGTTGTTGCTGTTTTTTGTTGTTCCTCTTTCGATGAAAACATGTGTGTCTTTAAGCCGCTGGCTTTGTACATAGAAAGTTAATCGGGACGTTGCGCGCTTATCGTCTACCTCCTTGTAGTTTTTGTCAGGGCATCTTAACTAGCGTTTTGTACTCAAAAGAATTGAAAACGGAGTACGGTTAGTATTTGCAATGGTCTTAGCAACATGCTTGCGGTCGATGGCTCTGTCTCGATAAACGGAAGACGACGTGTAGCATGAAATGGGCTTCTATTAAAAACAGCAGAACCGAAAGTGACAAACATAGGATATCCTGGAAAAATTATGCAACCGCTATAATCGCTTGTCTCTGCGGGAGAACAAAAAACAAACAAAAAAACAGAAAAAACAACAGAAAAGCAACAGGCTCATGTACAAAGTAAAGACATGCCGCTCAAACTCCGCGCCTCGAGGGCATTGCAGCTCCGATCTCTCTCTTGCAGACCAATCATGTTTATAACATCATACTCCGCCGCCGCGAAATCCTGTCCCTCGTGGACATGGGGCGGCCGTCGCTGGTCGGAGCTTCGCTCTCGACCGTGGGGGGTTCATATGACGAATCTGCCGGGTCATCTTCATCGTCGTCGTCCAACAGTGACCCCCGCTTCAGGGCCACCATCGACGCCCGCTTTCGTGCTGCCGATGATTTTGTTGTTGTTTGGCGGTCCGCAGCGGAGGCTGCACCCTCCCGGGAAGCTGTTCCTGCTGACTGCCGTGCTGAGCGTGACCGAGCGTTGGCGGTCCCGCTTGATGTTGGCCGTCTGTTCGACGCCGATTCGCCTCGGTCTCGATCGTTTTGATCCGCTGCGTCTTCGTCTTCGTCTGTCGGTGCGCTTGCGTCGTTCGAGCGAGACCGTGGCGATGATGACATGGTGAATTCGTATGGATCCGCAACTTTGGGCTTGCTGCCCGTGTTACCGACTGCAGCCGCTTTGTTGTCCGTCTCTCGCACACCAGCCGCCGAACCGCGCGGCTTCCGCCCGTCTGCAACGCCGCTGTAAGACGCCGCCTTCTGCTCCTGTCTCGGAGGATGCAGGTCCGTGGCCAGGCTCGTCGCACCTTTTTCGTTCTGCAAAACACCTGCTGCATGCATCTCTGACGGCCTTGGCTGTGGCTGCTTCTCGGCGTCGTTATCGCCTTGCTCCTGTTCTTGGTGTGGGGCATGGGCATGGGTATGAGCGTGTGGCTGCTGCCGCTGCACGTATTTTCCCTCGCCCGCCACGGCATCGAAAAGCTCCTTTGTTGGCCGACGCATCTTGTCTCGCAAGTTAGGCTCAGCATAGCTCACAGAAGCGCGCGCCCGCCTACTAGGACGAAGGAGCTCGCCCTGCGATGAAATGTCTGCCGGTGGAGGCGTGTCGCGGCCCTCGCTGTGTGCGGCAACCAACCGCTGGGACACCATGGCTGGGACCGTTTGAGGTGGTGGCGTGTTGGGGCAAGCAGACACATGCGGTTCCGATTCCATTGAAAGCGTGGCTTCCGGGTTGAGGTTCGTCGCCTGCGACTCGCGTAACGCCGAAGGCGTAGTGTTTTTGTCCGGTGTCTCGTCAATCACAACGTCCACGGCGGGCGCTGGTGGCGGATTGACCGTATCCAGCGTCGCACAGATGTGAGGACGGCTCTTGGTGCGGCCCGCGTTCGCCTCATCTTTGCGCGTATGCAGATTCTCGTTGGTCTTGGCCGGTCCCTTTTTCTCGTCCTGCGTTGACTTCCGTGGTGAGGAGACATCTTCGTTGGTGCTTTTGACCGCAAGCGGTTTCCTTCCACTGGATGCCCCTTTGCTTGCGACGCTGCTGCCCTTTGTATTCTTGCGGCTACCGGCGAGGTCCCTTATGCTTCGCGGGTTCTTCACTTCACGGATTGGCAGCGTATTTTCTTTTTGGTCTTTAGCCGTCGTTGCAGGAACAACTTTTTTGCTACCATTGCCGTTGTCGGCTGCGTTCAAACCGCAAATGGCTGCGTTGTCGTCCTTCACAGCAAATTTTCGTTTCGCTCCTGCTTTGGAGGCCTGCGCCGTCGGCATCGGACCCGAAGCCACAAGAGGCGTGGGCTCAGATGCTTCATCTGCCGCGGAGGGACCCGTTGACCGCGCATCCATGGAGCTGCTATCCAGGGTTGGCCTTCTCTCAGTCACGGCCTTTTGTTTCGCGTTGCCCTCAGCGTTTTGTGGCTGCTCTGTGTTGACGATGGTCGCTCCTATTGCCGCCGCGGCGGCAGGTTCACTGGGCGATGAGCCTGTGGTTGTTGTCACCTTTGTTTTGAGTGTGCCTGCCGCCTCTTTCACATCGTTTCTTGTCAATTTGCTGGGAGAATCAATCGACTTTCTCGCATCCTCTGGGAACAGCCTTGAGATGGGCGGAGGCCCCAGTTCAGGCGAGTCGGCCGTTTCCGCATCGTCGGAACATAAAGCAAGAATCTCATCACGACTATGGAGAATAAGTTAGCATGGTATAGTAAAACGGAATACGAAAACCGTGTCGCTGCATTCAAACCACGCACTCTAACGTCTGGCGTTGGCAAGGCTCTTTCTCAGAAATGGGAGGCAGCCTGCTCTTTTCGGCCGCCAAAAACTCGGTCTTTCGCGACGAATGCGGAGCTGATGTTTTTCTCGACGGACTGAGGCCCCCGAGGCTCAGCCGTGCTGGCTTCCGCCTTGGTGAGGTTTGCCGTTTCGTTGGTGGTTCGAGCCCGAAGCCGGCGAGAAGGGAGCCCAGCTCGACGAGCTGCGCCTCCATCTTCTGCTTGACCTGCAACGCATGTTCGGCAATGCGCCGGGAAGCGTTGCCTTCGACTTCCTCTTCCAAGCGCAGTATCTGTCCTCGAAGTTCGAGGTTTTCGGACAGAAGCCGGGCGCATTCGTTTTCCAAGCCACGGATGCGGAACGACTTGATCGAGTTGTCGCGAGCAATGTCTCTGTTTTGACGAAGAAGCCTGCGTCGGACTACCAGAAGGTCAGCGAGGAAGATCCTAAAGCAAATATAACGGTGGTTTGGGAAACATTTCGAGCACGTACACGTGTCAAAACTATCTGGCACCGCCGGGAGTTCGTTCAGTCGTGCCATTGCTCATCGTGCGTGAACAGGAGACGACGAGGAAGCAAATCGAACCACAAAGTGGCCCAAATTCGAAGAAATGGTGAGTCGTTGGCCGTAATGTCTTTTCGTGTTGTGGTGGTGGTGGAGAAACCAGCTTCGTGACGGGGTTTCTGTAAATAAAACTCCTGTATTTTTTTTCTTTTTTTTTTTTTAATAGAGCAATTTAGTTGGCTTGTTTACCCGATGTTATTCTGGGGAAGCGCGTTGGCCGGGCAGCCCTGGTAAAAGAGTTGGAACGAAAGTGTGGCTAAGCAATGCTAAGCCACACAAAACAACTGCCCCACCATATGCCCTGTAATACGATTCGATTCTCATTAGAGACTCCTAGCATTCCGACCGTGGAACATCGACAACAACAATTTGGTGCACCGTCTTCGCCAACCATGGATCTACCTTCGCGATCGTTGCCTTCTGGACACCTACGGCAGGCGTCGGTCTCGAGCAGTCTCCACGCTGGCGCCTCTGCTTCGCTTCAGGCGCGCGTCAGCGAGAAACGAGAAGAACTGGAGAACCTCAAGCAGCTGCGCGATTTGAGCGCTGCAGTTGCGGCACAAATGGAGGCACTGGAACAGAAGTTGTCGACACTGTCCGATGGTACAGAAGGTGGGGCGTCAAAAAACATTCAGAAGAAGGGCACGTGCTCCGTCGATTGTTGGACTTGGGCTGACAGCTTTTTCTTTTTGCAGCGATCGCAACGGTCATGGCGAATTGGCACAACGTGCTGCGAGCGATCAACATGGCATCGAGTGCGTGAAAGAGCGAATTGCCCGTTTGTGGTTCCCGGTTTTTGATTGCACTGCTAACATGCAACCCATACACAGCAAAATTGCCCCGCGTGCCCACCGACACGGAAGACCCGTCCGTTGCCCTTCCGCAGATGCTCGTCCGGATCCCGACCGAACACGCACCGGCATTGCAAGCACACGGAGACGAGGCAAATACTACCCTGCCGCCGGACGAAGAAGGGCTTGCATGATATAGGCAGGCAGGCATGCTAAATTTTTCGTTTTTTGGGAGCGGACACATCCATCCGTGGAAAACACGATACTCAAAACCGGCCGCGGGTGGCTCGATACACAAGTACGACCTTCGGAGCACAAACGGAGACTCTCGGACGGAGTACGGAGTACGTACCCGTACGCCGCCGCGCCAGGCAGGAATGTGGGTGCAACGTCGTCGAAATTGCAGGGTCAACACTGGACGCCGTCACGCGCTGTTCTGGATTCCGCTGTGGCGCGCGCCGGAAACGCGCTGCGGGTGCCGTTTTGAGGAGTCCCGACCATGGCGGGGTTCGACCAGTGGCGTCAACGGCTGCAGGCGAAAGCGCGTTCCTTAGTCAGCAATTGTTTACAGTTGTGCACCGTGTCGGGAATTGGGTTTCTAGAGTAGAACGAGAGGAACATGTGGAAAATACATCAAAAGTTCTAGAATGTAGTAAATGGAGGGAAAGAATGAGAACGATGCAAGTCGGTTGATTGCCCTTTTGTTATGCCTGTTGTGCCTGTATTACCGAATTATGCAACAAGTGAGAATCTATTTGGGCGGCGTTCGCCGTAGCTTCCTGCCCCTGATCCGCTGCACCTTTCTGCGGCACAAAAGGCTACCTGCAGCTTCAGCTCTGCCGGACCTTGCGACGCGACTTGTGGTGCCTCAACTCGCGGAAGGTGCGCGACATAACGAATTAGAGTAGAAGGAAGGCGCGAACGACGCACCCAGACACAAACAACAGGAACGACCTTCCTCCCCCCCAAAAATGCCATAAACCATCGCAGACTCGATTTCCTCTCCTTCTTTCTTCTCTTCTTCTCTTCCATTCCTCGTCTCTTCCCTCCCATCGTGACAAAATTCCATTTAGCCTCACTTCACCGGCAATTGATGAGCGTCGAAACAAATAAAGCATAACTGCGCCGGAAAACCCGCTATTTTCTTCTTGTTTCACTATTACGGTCCCAAAAACCTCCACATTCTTTTTCTATCCTTCTGGACTGTTCTCAGCGAGATTACAAAGTCCACCCGAACTCCATTAGCCCATCCGAAACACCCCTGGCCTATGGATTTTCCCCCTTAGGTCGACCGTTATTACTTTTCTTTCCTTTTTTTTGGCGCTTGGCCTGGCCCCTTCTCCCCCCCTGGCCCTTCCAAGTGCCCAAAAACGTTTTAACTCGTTTTCGTCCCATTGGCCTGGTCCTCGTCTTCGATCGAATTCTTCCCCCCGGTCGGAGAACTTGTTTCAAAGGTTCCACCCCTCTCGCGGCAGAGAGAGAGCGAGAGAGAGAGAGAAAAGACAGCCCCCCCTTTCCATTGAATGACTGGGGACGACGTGACTTTGCCCGTCCCCCATGCCCGACATGACCCACCAACTCCGAGCCAGAAATCACCTTGATATCCTCCAGGCCCCGGAAACCCGCCATCTCACCAACTTGACTGAAGATCGATCCTCGTCACCTTCGAACAACGTTACGACTCCTGGTGGACGCAGCCGCTCTCACCTTGAAGAGTTGAATGTGAATGCCGTGCAGAACAACGGCCATCCACTTACGACCTTGCGTGCCTCAGCTGGCATAGGCACAGGGACAGGGACAGGCACTGACACACCACAAATCAACAAGCACATCGTGACCGCAACCGGACTTTCATCGGAAGGCACGATCACGCCCGAATCCCTGGCCGAGGATTTGAGAAATTTTCATATTCACAGTCCCGAAAACGATGGCGGTGTCACTGTAGAGCCCCATAAAGTCGCCTGGAGAAACACCACGATCCGGAAGGGAAACACAGCTTTCGTTACGCCCAATGCTGCGTCTCCAACGCGGCAGCCGCTGAGAACCACTTTCAAGCAAAAGCGCACTCGCTTTGCCTTATCCGAGCCATTGAGCGACAGGTCTGAAAACGTAGACCCACAGCTGCGTGGTATGCTTTTTATTTTATTTTGTTTTATTTTTTATCTGTCGCTTTACTTTGTGGCTATGGTTGGAGTGCAGTGACTGACATACCCTTTCCAGGCTCACGCAAGCACGAGCCAAGCTCAGAAGAAGCGCATGCTGATTCTTATGTGCAGCGCACTCTAGAAGAGCACGACGCGAACAAGTTTAGCTGGGTGTTGTCTTTGCCCGGCAACGCGGGCGATCTGCTCAAAAATAAGCATTTGCGCCGGATCTGCTCGGCTGCCGACTTGACCGACAGCGCCAGCCAGAACCGTGAAATTCACTTTGGCTGCAACCTCCTACGGCACAGGCCCCGATCGGGAAGTGACCTAACGGGCCAACCAGGGCCTCCTCTGAACACCTACACGTTTATTGCCAGTCCTCTCAGTAGCAACGTGAACAACAAGGCTGGGCAACGGCCTCCCGCCAACAAACAGATGGCTCTAGCAGAACAGGTAGCAGATAGCGCACGCGGCGTGTCCGCAGACGCAAAGCCCGCCGATACCTCAACCACAAATGCCGCGTTGCTGGCCTCGGCGGGTGCTATGCCGGCGCCGGACGTGTCGCCCCCCGACGGGCAGAGCGGGACATCGCTCCAGGTTTTGAGCGATGGACTCAACGCTGGTTCTGCAAGTCGCTCGCAGTCTGTTCCGCGTTCGCCGTGTAGCTCGGTCTCGCGTATCGAGGACACCATTGAGGAGCTAGACAGGCTGGAAGACGAGTTCGAAGCCGTGAAGCGGATGGTCCGTGTTGATCGCGTTCCGACGCCCGATAAACTGGTTCCTGCTGGCGCGTCGCGAGCAGGCACAGGCGCAGGCACGGGCACGGCAAAAAAACCGGCTCCTTCGGCGCGCAAGCCAGGGACCACAACGGGATCAGCAAAGTCGCCTGCAAATGCAGCAAAAGCTGCGCCAGGGGCCAGCGGTAAGAGACTGAGCGTGTCGCGGCCGGCGAGTTTGCTACCGCCCAAGCCGCCTGCAAAATCGAGCAAGCCGTTGACAGTATCCAACTATGAGCTCCCGGGTGAGGCCGTGGCCCGGCGACTCAAGGAGCAACGCGAGGCACGCATGCAGGCCGCAATGGCCGCGTCGAAGACGCCAGCAACCCCAAGCACCGTGCCACGCAGAGCGCGCTCAACCAAAGTACCCACTATACCCACTTTTGAGCTTCCCGGCGAGGCCATTTCGCGGCGTAAGAGAGAGGAGCACGAAGCGAAGCTCAAGCGGCAGGCGGAGGAAGAGCAAAAGCGCCGTGCGTTCAAGGCGAGGCCAATCCGCTTGAGCATCACCCCCAGCACCCTTCCCCGTGAAACTGTGGCCAGCCGCGCCCGGCAGAACCGAGTATCCAGCATCGGCGAGCACGGCACCAACAGCCATGGACGGCCCAGTTTGGGGGTTCCGAGCGCCTCGGGCAACAAGAGGCTTTCTATGGCTGCATCCACGTCATCTGGTCGCCCCGCGGGTCCGGGTTCGGGTCAAACGTCCCGAGGGCGTGGCTCCAATCTAGGGTCGCCTTCCGCGACCACGCAAACGAGCCGGGCCGCATCGACGTCCACGGGTAGTGTCAGTGGCATGCGGAGCAGCATTTCGGTCGAGGATGTGCAGCACCAGAAGCTGCGGGGCAAGGAGATCCTCCACCGCGACAACTATCTGTCAATCGACCGGAACCGCGAACGGCGCGAGCGTGAGGCGGCTGCCAAGCAAGCCCGTCAGGAGGCAGCCGAGCGATCTAGGGCGCTCAGCCGGGAATGGGCCGAGAAGCAGAAGCTGCGCACCAAAAAGGCGGCCACCGTGTCGACTGAAGCCTAACCGAGTGGATGCAAGTGCAGTAACGATGTGACGAGCTTTTACTTTCCCTTTTTGCTTTCTTCTATTTCCTTTCTCTGAGATTTGTTTTATGCTTGTCTCCCATTCAACGCTCATTTTCTTTAGTATTTCTTTGGTATCCCCCCCCCCCCCCTATTTGCATAGCAGTCGCTGCTCTTGGAGTTGCCCCGTTACGGGCCGGCTCGACCATTCATTGACTACAAAATTGATGCCTCTTGCAACGCAATGAGAAGGATATGCATCTGTTTTATTTCTTTTGTCGACCCCAAAATTATCACCTTGCCGGCGTTCTGGTTGGCAAACAAAAAAAATGGCAAGACAAAGGAGAAAAGGACGGATTTATATGGGAGTTTTGACACAGGGAGAGAGCATTTGTTTAGTGTTCGAGTAGTGCTTTGCAGCCCTTTGGCTTGTTTTTCTGTATTTCACGTACAAGTAGCTGCTATTCATTCCAAATCAAACATCTGTCTATTTCCAGATGCATTTTGTAGGCATGCACTAACAGCAATTGGACGGCCAGGTTAGGAAGACCGGCGGTCCCGGCTTGTTCCTGCCGAAATAGCGCGCTGTAACGCACGGGACCGGGGGCGCCATTTTCGCACGACAACAGCTGATTAGTCCAAATTGGGCAGGGCGTACCATCGTTGCCACTGCCGTGTTACTTGTATGTACGGAATACCTAACACTCATTCGTACCACTTTCCTCGTCAGGTCATGCAGGTTACTCGAAACTGCGGCACGCGGAACCGAAACCTTTTCTCTCTCATTGACTGGATGGAACTGCCGGACACCACCACGGCGCCTTTACCGCCTCTTCTTCGGCTCTCGTTTGTGGCCGTCGTCTGCGGGTTTGTTTTGTTATCCGGCGTCGCCTTGGTGGCCGTTTTCCTGAATCGAACCAGCAATCACAGCAAAACAAAGGCCACCGTTGACAATAAATACAACGATAACGACATAAACGCCAAGATGAGCAGCAACAAGGCGCCGAAGCACGGCGCGTTCGCTGCGGCTGCCGCCGACAACGATGCGCGGCCGCCCAGCGGCCTGCCGCCGCCCCGCGTGTCCCTGCCGCAGGGCACGTACGAAGGGTACGTCGTGGGTGCTGGGCAGAACGTGATCGAGGCGGCCGGCCTGGGTCTGGGCGTTGGCGCAGGCGGCGGCGGCGGCGGAGGAGGTGCTCGGCCGTCGTTACGTTCGTTGCCGTCCCCGCCGCAGCCGCCGGCGCAGATGGCCCTGCCCAAATTGCTGGACGCCTTCCTCGGCATCCCGTACGCCCAGACCACGGCGGGCGCCAACCGGTTCCGGATGGCGGTGCCCATCGTGGTGGACGAACGAGGGGCGGCAGCCGGGTCGCGTGGCGTCATCTCGGCCAAGACACTGGGCCAGCGGTGCCCCGGCACGGTCGCCAACCCGTTTGTGCCCGAGGGCGAGGACTGCCTGAACCTGAACGTGTACCGGCCACGGCGGACGCTACTGCCGGCGACCAGCAACGACAACAACCACAACGACACCAAGGACGGCAACGACAGCAACGGCGCCGCCACCATCAAACCCTGGCCGGTGGTCGTCTACGTCCACGGCGGCGGCTTCAACAACGGTATGGGCGTCGAACGCGACATGGCCAGCTTCGTCGGGTACGCGGGCCCGGACATTGTGGGCGTGAGCTTCAACTACCGGGTGGGCGCGCTGGGGTTTCTGGGGTGGACTGGCGACGGCGGCGGCGACGACGACGCCCCCCTCAACCTCGGTCTGTGGGATCAACAGACGCTCTTCGCCTGGGTGCGGGCCAACATTGGCCATTTCGGCGGTGACCCGGACAACATCACCATTATGGGCCTGAGTGCCGGGGCGCATTCGGTAGGGTTTTCCTTTTGTTTCTGAGTTGGTGTGCGTATAGTTTTTTTTGTTTTGGGCCTGCCCCTCACTCACATCCCTCTCTAGATCGGCCACCACCTCCTATATTACCCGCCCGGTGCGGCCCCCTTCCACAAGGCCATCATGGAGTCCGGCGCCCCCACGGCCCGCGCCATCTGGTACCCGGACCACCCGCGGCCCCGGGCGCAGCTGCGCGAGTTTCTCGTCGCCGCCGGGGTGTTCCCCGCCGGCGATGCCGGGTCAACAAGTTCTACCGCCACCACCGCCACCATGACATTCCCCCGCCAGCAGGACATCCTCCCCCGGCTCCGCGCCCTCCCGCTCGCCCGCCTCGTCGCCGCCAGCCGCGCCGTCTGGAACGCCTACCAGCGCAACGTCTGCTGGCCCTTTCAGCCCGTCGTCGACGGCCGACTCGTCCGCGACCTGCCCTTGCGAACGTGGCATGCCCGGCAGAGGCAGCAGCCCCCGGGACACCGTGTGGCGTCCGTCCCCGTCCTCACCGGCTTCGACTCCAACGAGGGCACCCTGTTCGTGCCCGGCGACCGCGCCCACGCCGACACCGACGCCGCGTTCCGGTCGTTTTTCGCCACGCTCGTCCCGACGCTGACCAGCGGCAGCAGTGGCAGCAGTGGCGAGGGCGACCTCGACGCGCTGGCCCGGCTGTATCCGGACCCCGTAACGGACCCGAGCCGGTCGCCGTACGTGCTGGATCCGCACGCCATGCCGCCGGGCATCACGGGCCGCCAGTGGGCGCGCCTCGAGGCGGCGTATGCGCACTATGCCTACATTTGCCCGGTGCTGCAAACGGCGCAATTTTTAGCGGGCGGGGACGACGTGGCGTCGCCGTCGTCGTCGTCATCGTCATCACCACCAGCACCAGCACCCTCACCACCCACCAACCCCCCCGTTTACGTCTACGAATACGCCGCCCACGCCACCGCCCTCAACGCGGCCAACCACGGCGACAACCAGGGGCCCGTGGCCCACAGCATGGCCGTCGTCGGCGGGCACCCGGGCCTTGTGACCGTGGCCGACGCCATGCACGCGGCCTGGGTGCAGTTTGCGGTGAGTCCCGCGGGGGACCCCAACGGCGGTGTCCGCGGCGTCCGCGGCGTCCACGGCGTGACGTGGGCGCCTTTCAGCAACACGGCGGCCGGCCCCGTGATGGTGTTTGGCCGCGGCAACGACGAGCGCGTGCCGGCGGCGCAGCGGCGGGGCGGTCCGGCGCCGAAGCCCGGGATACCGGCCGCGGTGCGCAGCCTCACGCCATTTGAGCGGGCGCAGTGCCGGTTTTGGTGGGCGCGGGCGGCGCTGAGCGAAGGGTACGGGCGGCGGGCCGACGACGGGGGTGGGAGTTGGGGCGGAAAGAGAGGTGGCGGCGCGTTTGTAAGCCGTCTATAGAGGGACCCGGACGACGAAAAGAAATTGTCCTTGATGAGGTTTTTGTTTCTTCCAAAATATACAGGTTCAAGATGCTCTTGCACAAAAACACCATACGTTACAAGAGACTAGTCCGTCACATATCGGTAAATAGAAAGCTACTCATTAAAATTTCAAGGTAGTAAACCAAAAAAAAGAAAATAAACAAGAAGATGAGGCTAAATGAAGCAAGCCCAGTCTCGGTCCACCATCCAGGCGCTTCGACAGAGGGCATCATATCCCGCGCAATCAGCTCTCTTCCGCATTCCCTTCTTTCATTTTTTCCTTTTCTTCTAGTTCCTTTTTTTCAGTGCAAAATACATAAACCTTCGGTAGACAAAAATAATAATGATAAATAAACAAAAAATAATAAAAAAATAAAAAAATAAAAAAAATAAAGAGGACAGAGTCAGGACGTAGTTCGATATGTGCAAAATAGCGGGACCGAAATGTGTACGTATATTCGAGTAGCAACCGACAGGGTTGCTCCGTATATTTTAAGCAAGATATTTTCGCCCGTAGGCATGGAAAAAAAGGGAAAGAAATTAGGGGCTGAAAGCCGCGCGGCGAGAGACACAAGGAAAACCCGTAAAACGCCGGAGTGGACGAATGCAAAAAAGGGGGGAAACTGTGACCGCTGAAAGTAGAGGAAAAAGCAACAATATGAGAAAAGCAAACGGGGAATTCAAGAAAACAAAACAATAGACCGCATGTATATCAAAAATTTTGAGATACGTTGGCCGTTTGTTGGGGGTAATGCGCCGGGCTTTCAATCCGCGTGTTTCGCCGCGCTGGGTTGTCGCGGATGATGGGCGCGCTGGGCAGCTCCGTCGGCTGCGGCGCTGCGCCTCCGCCACCACCGCCGCCGTAAGCGTTCTCCACGTACGGGTTGTTGACACCATACTGGTCGTAGTAGGCAGTGTCCGCACCGGCGTAGGGCACGCCGGGCGCCTCGTCGGAACCGTCCGACCGCGCCACGGCACTGTAGGAAGACGACGCGTTCGACGGTCCGCGGCGCACGTCGCCGCCGCGGTTGTTGCCGGCGGCCGGGCCCATTGCGCCAAGAATCTCCCCCTCGGGCGTACGGCCACCATCGGTGAAAGTGGCCTCGCCGGATCGGTTGTCGGACGGGCCGCCGCGCGTGGGAGACGTCGCGTCGGAGTAGGACGGGCCTCCGGCGCCGCCGGACATCGTTGTCGACGCCTTGCGCCCCGTAGACCCGGCCAGCGTGGTGGTGCCCCAGCCGCGGTAGCCGGACGAGTTGGCGTCCTCCTTCATCATCTCGTAGCCATTGGCACCCGCCGCGCCGCTGGCGGCCATAGCGGCCAAGTCCCGATCGGCGTTGGGATTGAAGGTGTAATCTTCGACCTCTTTGCGGCGCTGCTCCTCGGCGTCCTTGCGCTGCTTCCGCTTCCGCCAAAAGTAGATGCCAGCCAAGACGAGCAGAGCGACAGCCACAATGGGAACGACGACGGCTACGGCAATGCGTCCGGAGTTGGAAAGACCACTGCTAGCCGTGCCGGTGGGCTTGATCGCGGTGCCGCCGGTCGTACCGGTGGTGGTTGGCGTTGTGTGCGTGGCGGGCGTGTTGGTAGTGCCCGGGGTGGTTGTGAAGATGGTGGTCGTATCGGTGCTAGTTCCGCCATCCGAGGGTGTGAAAACGGACGTCGTAACTGCCCCGGGGTCGCTCGACGTCGGCGGGGGTGGTGTCGACGAAGGCGGCGCCGATGTTGGTGGTGTTGTCGACGAGGTCGTCGGTGGGGTCGGTGTCGATTCAGGAGTGGAGGATGTTGGCGGCGGCGTGGGCGGTGTCGTGGGCGTAGACGTTGGCGGCGTGCTTGTCGGCGGGTTGGGTGCAGTGCTGCTGGGGGGATCAGACGGCGGCGAAGAAGCTGGGGGCGGGTTAGAAGACGGCGTGTTCACGTTGCCATTGGGGTCCGAACTCGGCGCCGGGGGCGATGATGCCGCCCCCGGATCTCCCGTACTGTTCGACGCAGACATTGTGAGATTTTGTAACCCCAACGTCGGTACGGCCCTGTAGGTGAACGCCATGATGTCAGCGTCAAGCAGAAAGAAGAGGTCGCAGCGGAAGACATTCACAGGGGTAACCCAAGGGTTTGAAAAACAAAAAAACAAAAAGAAAAAAACGAGAAAGCCAGCGAGCAGCAAGCACAGCCATCTCAATTATGATTGGGGGGTAGGCGGAACAGTCGCAAGAGGCAAAAAAGTGACCAAGGAAGTGGGAGGCAAAGCAAAACATTCATGACGGGGTAACCGTGACACGAAGAGAATATTCGTGCGCGCGCTGCAAGGCCTGCCTCGTTTCTCACGGGTGCCGTTTCGACGCAGCGGCAACGCGGGAACGCCAGAAGACGAAACAAGAAAGAACAACAATAACTTACTCTGCAGACAAAGAATGGGATCGCTCCGTTGGTCAAGACCTGGCAGCAAGAAGAAGGCCACGAGATTCTGGCCGAGAACCCAACACAAAGAGAGTCGGTGGTTGTTTCTTGCGCGGGGAGGGGGGAAAAGGGGTGATTTTGACGACGTCGGAGGCAAAGCGACGCAGTGTTCGAGCGAGTGGCTGAGCGAGCACGACTCGTTGCCCTTGCGAATACGAAACAAAAAAGACCCAACTCGAAGTACAAACAGGGGGTAATGGTTACAAGAAGGGGGGTGAAGAGGAAACGGACCCGAGGCAGTGGCCAAGAGGAGCCGACAGCAAGTAGAGTCTGTTGTAAAAAGAAACGGGGGCAGCGGTGGCCAAAAGAAACCAAAAAAGGGCAATCCAAAATGTCCAAAAAAAAACAAAAATAGAAAGTGACGGCGGCCAAAGCCCAAGGAAAAACGGAAACAACCGCAATGAATTTTCCTCTGAAGGGCGGAAGAAAAGAGAAAGGTAAAGATCTGGAAAGGGCGCACAAATTTCAAAGCGGCCCAACGGGCTGAGGAGACAGGAAACAAGGCCCAAAAAACCACTAGACAAGTGGCTCTGCGGCACTGCAAGCTGCTTTACACGTCAGGAATGCGTAAATTGCTCCGTGGGCTTAACCGGAGGGGAAGCAAGCGCGTGCACGAGTTGAGGAGCGATGGGATTTGGAACACCGGCTTTTCGATCTGTGATTCTTTGGTCCGTTTTTCCACTTTTCCGTTCCCGGCAGCGGGAGAGGACAATCGTTTTACGCTGTGTTGCCCTGTTGCTCGCCGTCAAGACAATGCGATTGACGTTGCGAAGGGGGAAAGGAGGCGGCCGCGCGAAGAGACCTGTCTGTCCGTCCGTCTCTGTCGGTAGGTATCCGTAGCACAGCGCTGCCAATGTCGAGCTTGTAATACGCCGCAATGCAAAGAAATCGATCGACCCGGTACTGCCTATAGCGCCGAGCGAGACGACAATTGTTCGTTCCGGCGTCGGCAGCAATGCGTTGGTTGTCAAGGGAGAGAGAGAGGGAAGGAGAGCAAGTGAGACGCTGTCGTCGGGTCGAGGTATTAAAAGAAGTCAAAAACGAAGAACGACGTTGCTGTCACTGTCGCTGTCAATGCCGCTGTTGCAATGGTGAATGGAGCGAATGAAGTCAATCGGGTGATGAATAGACACGCGTCTTGGTTTGTTGGCGTGAGTGTATGATTTCGTCGATTCTCTGAAGAAGGCGTCCAAACTGGCGATGCTGGGTCCCTTGTGTCCTTACTCGGTTTCCCGTGTCTTCAATGGAAGATGCAACGAAATAAAAGACAACTAGGGTAAAAACAATGCTATAGTGCTATGTTCCCTTTTCGTCTGGTCGCTTGGGCGAGAGGGCAGACGAGAAGCCGGTTGGGATGTGTCTCGGCTGGAATGAAGTGACGGGAAATTGTGTGGGTAGGATAAATAAAGAACAACGTGTGAGGAAAAGGGGGAAGAAAAGAGAAAGAGACGCCAATGTGTAGACAGTAGCAAAAAAAAAGAAGAAGAAAATAGGGAGGAACCAAGAATACGAAAGAAAAAGGAAAGAGCGAATCCGCGAGCAAAAGGAGAAGGAAGGATGAAGCCAAAACGGAAATCCCTTTTTACGCAAAATAGGAAGGAAGAAATGGAAGCCGTGGGAAAGGAAAAAAAAAACCAGTAGCGAAAAAAACTCCAAAAAACGTGCGTATTAGGGGGGGCAGAGACAACCCGGACGACGAATACGAGAAAAATGGATTCGGCGATGAGCGAGAGAAGCAGAGAGAGAGACATACGAAGTAGAGAGGCGAGAGGCCACAACAAGACAGGCACGACGACGAAATGGCGCGACGGCGCGGCCGCTAGAGAGCGTGTGCGCAGCGCTAGCAACAAAAGAGGCAAGAGCGAATACACAAAAAAGCCCACAGCCTTCGGAAAACTGGCAGCCCCACATGACTCCGGGCTGGGAGCTGAAGAACAACAAGTGACAGCCCGCCGGCCCTCCCTCTCCAGGGAGCGGGTTCTCTCCCTGAGCTGTTGGGCCAAAACCGTCAGGTGGTGCTAAGAACGGCTCACCTAATCGTATTCTGTGCTACCGGCTGGCCTTTGCCATATGCTCAGAGTACGGGAGTATGACAACACGGCAAGCTAAAAAGACCAAGCGCAAATATATTGATGGACTGCAGATACTACTTCTTTGATGATATTATTTCTCGTCTTTTCTTTCCCCCTATCGTAAAACAATCATTTTGCCGACACGACGTCCATAAAAACTATGTGCACGAAATCTTCGAAAATATCCAGTGACCATCTGGCCGCAGTGCGTCCAGCTGCACCGCTGGCGCCGGCGTATGGCTTCGGCGTCCCGCGCACCCGCTCCGCGGCGGTCCAAGGGAAGCTCGGCAACCGTGTCGCGGCGGTACACGGTATGAACACGTTTGGTTTGGGTCCCGCGGCGTGCCCGTGGAGGAGCTGAACCGGCGCCGCGGCCGAGAGAGAGTCCAACGGCACATGGAAGAACCAAGACGCAACCAAGGCCCGGATGGCCCGCATCGTCGCCGAACCAGCCTTGCTTCTCTCTCCCTCGACCCTGTGTGTAGACCCAATGCGCTCCGCAGACTTTGAGTCCAGACTTTTGCGGACAGACACTTTGCGGCAACGGCACGTCTAACGTTCCCACATATCAAGTCCATCTAACGGCTTGCATCCCACCCACATACCACCGCTGTGCAGTGACATTTCGCCTCCTGTCCTACGGTGGGCTTGTTGTCGTGTGATGCCGTTTGCTCTCCATTTCCGCGAGGACGATGGGGGGTTTCGTTTATTTTTTTGGTGCTCGTCCAGGGGGGGCTGAGTTGTCGAGGGCTGAATTATTATTTCTGTCACCTTGGTTGGTGTTCTTCAGCCCTCTTTTGTCCCCGTTTCGTATCTCGTACTCCAAAATCTCATCCGACGGTACTTCTCTTTTTCATCAAGTAACGGCGAGACCGACGATGCGGCTGTACCTCCAAACATTTGTGCTATTCAAATGGAGCCGTACGCCATAAGCAAATCTAAGTTTTCGACCGATAATACGTCCGTCGGTATGGTTGGCCGTCGCAAATGCCTGATGCCAAGATGCCAAGGCTTGTCTGAGTCGGCATTGTCACAGAAGAAGAAGGCTGCGTCAACGAGAAGGGAAAAAAAT
Organism: Fragosphaeria purpurea; assembly: GCA_002778095.1. NCBI lineage: Eukaryota > Fungi > Ascomycota > Sordariomycetes > Ophiostomatales > Ophiostomataceae > Fragosphaeria > Fragosphaeria purpurea. Next base: position 1,781,559 of record PCDL01000011.1, read on the forward strand.
GGGAGCAATATTTCCCCCGTCTTATTGCTTTTCGAAAGCCCCGTAAACGCAACATTGTATGTATCTAGTGGCAACCTGCCCTTTACATTTTGCACGTGGCTTCCGCTTGCTTTTGTTTTGTGAACCTGGTGCACCTCTTCTTTTTGGTACTATGAAAAATAAAAAGCAAACTGAGTTTATGTACTGGATAAAAGCAATAAAGAAAAGCGGATCCAAAAAAAGAAGAACACCAAGAAAAGAAAGAAAAAGGGCAATGAAAAAAAAATTGAATCCTAACACGCCCGTCTATATGCAACATCCGTCATGCGTGGCAGGACTGACGAATTTCATCGGTGAGACATGTCATCCAAGCCACAAATCGTATCTTGAAAAGGTCTGGCATCCGAACAGAGAGTGTTTATGCAAATGCGAGAGTAAAGTACGACGAAGAAACGCAACCGATGGAGGGAATTAAAAAAATAAAGCAGACAGCCCGTTTTCCCAGAAAAAGAGACAGCACTCTGTTGCAATGCTCATTCCGATGCTCAACGCCGGCATTGATGCTAAGATTAGCCGATTGGTCTTGTCACAGAGTTCGCCGTAACCGGGGATTGGGGGCAAAGGCGATGGGAAATATCTGCGACGATGCAAGAGGCGACAAAGGATGGTCGAGTAGCGAAGCGAAACAAAAGAGGGTAAAGACACAAGGAGAGCGATAGTGCCGTGTGTCCTTCTATCTGTTCAGATCCCAAGACGGCTTGAGCTGGTCTGCCAATGAGGCCTGCGTAAACACAGTGTCGGCTGGTAGACGGCTAACACGACCTGCACCGTTGCGAATAGCGGCCTGCTGCGCTGCCGAGATGCCGCTGCGGTTACTGCGTATGCTTCCCGCATCACTCATCGTGTCTGCGTCCTTGAATTTTCGAGGCGGGGCGAAGTCAAGCCCGGTAAACGTACTCGATTTGCGGAGAAGATGCCTATCACCACGTTAGCGACGATGAGAAAAGCGTCAAACGCACACGCATGAAAAAAAAAGAAATCCAAAAAAAAACGTACGGGCTTGGTAATGCTGCCATTTCGTCAAATGCAGATACCAGCGGAGAGCTGATGGGGACCTTCATCTGGAACGGGCGCCTCTCGCCCAGCGGGCTTTGAGGACGGCCCGTCGCCTGGTCTCTGTACGTCGGGGGCGGAGCGAAGTCAATGGCGCCCAACAAGGCAAAGGAATCGTCCCGGAGTTTCGAGGGGGTTGGCAACGTGATCAGATCTTCTGGCGGCGGCATCGGCTTGTGCGGCCCGCTGCGGCCAGACATTTTCGAGCCCGAGCGCGGGCCCCCCATCATGCGATTTGACACGGAGGAGCCAGGCCGTGGGCCTGTTCCGTTGGAGAAGGACGAGCCCGGGCGTGACATGCCGCGGCCACCGCCCATGCTCATACCGCCCATGGATCCGTGGAAGTTGCGAGGACCGCCGTGGGGACGCCCGCCGGGAAACCTGGATCCCGACGGCGGAGGGGTCATCGCACGCCGGGAGACGGGCTGCGCGTACGGCATGACGAAGGAGTTGGACTGGGGATCGAAGTAGGCGTTGGCTTCGCCTGCATGGTACGAGCGGTCGTAGTCTTCGTAGTACTGTCCACCACCGTTTCGATTGGCACCGGGACCTGCACCAGGGCCCGGCCCAGCGCCAGCGCCCTGCCGCCCAGGCGCCATGCCCTGCGGTGGGTAGTGTTGGTTGTATTCCGCAAGATCTGGCTTTCCGTCGTCAAAATACTCCTTGTAGAAAGATCGGATCCGGTTGGCCCGCGTCTCTGGATCTTCGGACTCCATCACCTCGTCGGGTGGTAGGGGACGGAAGCCGACGGACAACCGTCTCGTGTCGAACTGCGGCAGACCCAGTCCAGACGGCTGCTCTTCGTCGTCTTGCGGATACTCGGAAGATCGCCGTCTGTGGAGAGCGCGCCCGCGGTCCTCTTCAAAGGGCGGCCTGTCAGACGGCAGACCGACGTTGGGAATGGTCGGCTCATCGCTGGTGGTAACTTGGCCAGGAAGGAAAGTTTCGTCGTCAAACGATCCGCCCAAGGCCAGCACAGGAAGAGAGGCGGAGCCTTGGGCCCCGTGGGCTTCGTTCCGGTCCGGCGCATCCAACTTGAGGTCGAAGTCGCCATACGTGGACGAATCCTGGCGAAGGCCGCCGTTCGGTTTGTCGTAGATGAACGGCTCATCGACCGTGTCCGTCGTGACACGGTGGTTGATAGGAGGCTGTGCGTTCTGACCAGGCAGTCCCTTGCGCGAGACCTTGGACGCGGTCGGCTCGGGAGCTTGAAGCTCCGCCACGGAAGAGTCGAAGCCGCCGTCCAATTCGCCCGCCATCTCGCGTTTCGGCATGCCTTCGCTGGCGTCTTCGATCACAGGCACGATCGGTTCCAAGATGAAGGATTCTTTCACGGGAGGCGGCGCCGAAGGCATTGGGAACTGTGCGGGTGAGGTACCGTCGTTCTCGGGGTACGGGGGAGGACCAGGCGATCTCAGCCCGGGCGAATGCGGCGCGGCCGCTGCGGACAGATGCGACAGGCGGTTGGGTCGTAGCGGCGGGCTGCGCATGCCCGTTGCGGTGCCGGACGCGGTGTAAATGGACGCACTGTCATGCTGGTCTTTCTGGAAAGAGCGCATCGAGCCGGCGTCGCTGGCGGTGTACTGGGCAACGGGCCGGTATGGGTCTTCGTTCTGGTGCAGCGTCCGGGCTAGCGAGTTGAGCGACTCGCGCGAGTTGTGCACCTCGGGCGGGAGGAGATAGGGGCTCGACAGGTTCATGTCCATGGAGAGCTGGCGGTGCTTGGGGTTGAACAGGTCCTTCTCGCCGCCGAAGAAGGAGCTCTTCCGCTTGGCTTTTGCTGTCGGACGCTGCGCGTTCATGGCTAATCCGAAATCCAAGGACTTGTGGGGGTCCATGGTGTCCTCTTTTCGCATTTTCTTGACGTTCCGTCTGTGCAGGTAAATCAAAACACTGATAATTGCAGCCAGAGGGATGCTATGTAACGCACGCGGTTAGTACGCCTAAGGCAAACAAATAACAGGGAATTTTTCGACACGTCGCGATTCCAAACGTACACAACGCCCAGCACAATGGGAACAGCCATGGAACTGCCGCCTTCGGGTTTCTCGCAGAGGTTCTCATCGCCATGGCAGTTGGTGGTAGTCGCGCTCGATCGAGCCTGTAGGATCCTGTTTGGAACGTCGCGTCCGACCAGCAGCGTCGGCCCTTGCAACACATCATTCAGCGCGAAGGGGACGCGAGGTCCCAGCCTGTAGCCTTCTCCGGGCACGCCCTGACCAGCCGCCATTGCCACGACACGTTCGTCGAGCGTATTTTTTCCGTAGTTAGGCACGGACACGTGTTGTATTGCTTGGTGAAGGAAGCATTGACCGAAAAGTAACGAGCTATACCATCCAACAAAAGTGTCGCGTGTCAATCCGTTGTGAACCGTCCGCGTAACAAAGGTTCGTGAATTGTCGATGGATCGTGTCTGCAACGTGGAAGAAGAAGAAGAGATGAAAATGTCGTTTTTGGATCGGTTGAAGAAGTATGGCGAATATCCAAGGGCCGAAAATCGTATTATCTTGAATAGAATAAAAACAAGAACCAAGTTGCAACAAGGGAACAATGTGAAGGTCGATATGCCGCTCTGCGCACAAGATTGTTTTCTTTTTTTTGCTGTTTTTTCCCGTAACCAACACGCTGATAAAATGAGTGAAATGCCCGCTGGCAAACCTGGCGGCGGACCGAGAAATGAAGTAATTAAGTGCCGGGGAAAATTAAAAGAATGGACGACTGCAACGACTGACGCCGGCAAGACGGTGACGATGACGACGACAACGAGGCAGTCCGTGTAAAAGGAGTGTGACGCAAAAAAAAGCGTGAAGACGTGAAAAAACAAAACAAAAAGAGTGTACCGGAGGAAGTTCTCTGAAAAGAAAGAAGCAAAAATGGAAAGGAACAAGAAAAAGAAAAAAGGGAACGAAGTGAAGAATGCTCGCTAGCGGAAGGAGAACACCAGAAAAGGGGAGGGTAGGAGCAGGCGAGCCACACCAAGCGCGCCTTCCTCCCTCCATCTGTCCCCCTTCTTCTTTCAACTCTCTTTCCCAAAGCGGATGCTACGTCGTACTACAACTATGTACAACTACTTCGCAGTTGTACTGTAAGCCTGGTCAGGTGTATCGTAGGAGCGGACGGGGCCAGGAACAAACGGCAGGAGGCTGCAAGGTGGAGCCAATCAAAGCCAAGGGGCAATCTGCGGTGCTATGGAAGGAAAGAATCAGACGAAAAACGGGCAACTAGGGAGTGGTACAACTACAAAACGGCTTTGTCACATAAGCTGGGGGGGGGGGACAAATAGGGCGCCTGGGTACCTAATTTATCGCATATTAAGGAGTAATACAGGCACTTCGTGTGACACTTCTACGTATATATGTAGTGATTTCAAAACGCCATTAAAAGCCTTTCATTGCCATTTGACAGGTCTATGGAGCAATTCGCGATAGAAAACGCCCGCCAGTTCTTCCATAAACTTCAGCATGATCATATTTATTTTCTTTTTTTACTTGATTGTTTATTGACAGCCATCTGGTGAATGTACACATGCGAAGTACTTAGTAGTGGTAGATACAGCACGTACTTCGTACGCATTGCCACTACGAAAGTACATATGCTTACAGACAGCTATGGGACCAACGCGTGCTTGTTTCCCCTGTTCACGTTCGCTTTCTCTGATTGGCTGTGTACCTCACAGAAGAAACTGTGTACCTGGAAAGTGATCCACACGACTTGCCCCAAAGCGGCCTGGCCGCCCCGCGTCCGGGCGGCCCATCCTCCCAACTGTTCCATAGAGCGGCGCTAATCTCCCTGGCGGGACGTAAAAATACAGACCTAATCAACCGAAATGAGCAGACAGGGGGGGTTCATCCCCGGGCGGATGCTGGAGGTTTCCCCTTTTTTCCTTTTCCTTTTATCTTTGAAATGGCTTTTTTTTGCTCAATTTTGGATGTTGTCTCTTATCTTGAAGAAAACCTGCACTAAAAAAAGGGTAGTACAACCAGCAAAACCGATTCCGCAGAGAATATCCATCCCGTCTGAGCAATGCGTTTCTTCCCGGCGGGAGACAGACAAACAAACAATGTTTCCTTTGTTTGCCCGTGTTCGGTTCGTGATCGACCACGGCTTTTGTACTGGCAAAAGCTTTTCTTTAGTTTGTGCGGGAAAGCTTTTTTTTTTGCGGGAGATACTTGTCAGGCACCCCTTGCGTGCATCATGCCCTTGAAACCCCCCAAAAAATACACAGGTTCACTTACCCCTGTCACCGAAGTAATTTGTACCCTTTGCAATTTTCGAAGCCCCGTGGTGGACCAGTTGGTTCCATAAAAGAAAACGGCTGCGCCTCGTTCTAGACAAGGCCTATTCTTCGCTACTTTGGCCAAGCCGGAACAGTGCAGGACGGGTACTCTTAGAAGTGGTTGTGAAAGGACGAGTATTACAGTGTGAAACAAAGGGACGTGTTGTAAACAGTATTACTCCATAACGGCGTATCACAACATTAACTGCTTCGCAACCGCAGAAAATAAGGAAAATGTCGGGATAATCTCTTGATATTGCTCTTACTTGATTGTAAAATGGGATACCGGAACAGTGTTGTACTCTGTGCTCACTCCGTAGAGCTCCATAGCGGCCGCAAACAGAAGTCATGGCAATCACCACGAGGCGGCATATGTCGTACAACAAGACCAATGTGCATACAATCGGGAAGCGGAAATAGGTACAGACAGCTCTTGAACGAAGTTATGGTGCGTCTCGTGCTTCGTACATTGCTCATTGGACGCGGCAAAAAGGGACAATCACGGAAAAACCCAACTGCGTAGAGTGGCAATTTTCCTCGCTTCCAACGACGACGTGGCGCGAGATTCCTTCTGCACTAGCTCGTCGCCTGGTAGTAGGCCGGTGCGTATTCGAGCAGCCAGCGCTTTTCGATCTTGGTCACGTCCCGGATGTAGATCTTGTCGCCCGTCTCCATCACCTCGTGGAACACGACCCAGTCCGCTTTGCGGTGGAACAGCAGCGAGCTCGGGTGCGCGTGCAGCACCGTGCCGCCCGCCACGTTGCGAAAAGTGCCGTCGGCCTGCATCCGCGCCGCGTGCGCAAAGTAGCCCGTCGTCAGGCAGCGGCGGATCTGTTCGGCGATGTTGGTGTTGGCGTTCGGCGGCGGCTGCAGCGGCGTGTGCTGTGTTCTTGGAGGAAGGTGAGAAGAAGAAGAAGGAAAGGACGACGCCGACGTCGCCGCCGACTCGTCCGCCAGGCCAAACCGCTCCATGAACCGCGCCAGCTGCGCCCGCACGCGCACGGCGCGCTTCAGGACCTGAAAATTGAGCCGGTGCGCCCGGCAGAATTTGGCCTCGCCGCGGCCCGTCGTCACAAAGGCCTGGTACACGTTGAGCAGCGTCAGGTGGTCGCCCTCGTCGGCGGCGAACCGGCGCCGCGCCTGCTCCACGGTCGTCCCGTCGTCGCCACTGGACGGACCGTCTACCCACACGCTGGTGTTGCCCTCGCGCGTCGTCATCGCCGCGATCGTCAGCATCACGCCGAGACACCCAAACGCCGGCGCCGCCAACAGCGTCTTGGCCATCATGGGGTCCACGGCGAGCTCGGCCATGCGCAGCCCGAGTGGCTTAGTCAGCTTCGCGTAGTCGTCCAGCGCGCCGAGCGCGTACAGCAGCTCGAGCGCCTTGGTCATCAGCGCGGCCGGCGGCGCCGAGAAAAAGGGGAACCGCAGCACGTTGTCGATGCCCAGCGCCTTGAGCTGCAGCACGACGGGCGCGAGGTTCGACCGCTGGATCTCGGGCACGCTGGCGTCCGCCAGCGCCGCGTAGGCGGTCTCGGTGTACAGCCGGAAGCACTTGCCCGGCCGCGTGCGACCGGCGCGGCCGGCGCGCTGGGCCGCGGCCGCTTTGGACACGGCCGTGGTCGTCAGCGTCTCGATGCCCGTGTCCGGGTTGTAGGCCCGCAGCTTGACGAAGCCGCTGTCGACGACGTACACGATGCCGTCGATCGTGACGGACGTCTCGGCGACGTTGGTCGCAAAGACGACCTTGCGCGTGTCCTGCGGCGCCGCCTCGAACACGTACATCTGCTGGTCGGCGGGCAGGCCCGCGTACATGGGCAGCGGCAGCAGCGCCCGGTGCGCCGAGAGCGCGTCCTGCGTAGCCACGCTCTCGGCGACCAGCTGGACCGCCTGCTCAATCTCGTCGCGCCCAGTCAAGAACACCAGAACGTCGCCGTCGGGCTCGTGTGCGTGGATGGCGAGGACGGTCTCGACGGCCCGAACCACGTAGTCCTCGGCCGGGGCGTCCAAGTACAGGACGTCGATGGGGTACGTCCGGCCCTCCAGACTGATGATCGCGCCGGTTTTGTTTGGGCTAGCATCGTCCTGGTCCGCGTCTTCGTCGTCGTCGCTTCGTTCTGCAACGTTGGTACGGCCGGTACCGCCGCTACCTTCGTCGGCCGCCGAGAAATACGCTAGAAACGCCTCGGCTTGCAGGGTGGCGCTGCTGATGATGATGCGCAATTCCGGCCGCCGTTTGCGGATCTTGCGCAGCAGCCCCAGCAGGACGTCGGTGCTGATGGACCGCTCGTGTGCCTCGTCCACCATGATGACCGCATACCGCGACAGCAGCGGATCCACGAGCGCTTCGCGGATCAACAGGCCGTCGGTCATAAACTTGATGCGCGTGGCCGCCGACGTGACGTCCTCGAAGCGGATGGAGTAGCCGACCTCTTTGCCCACCTCGCAGCCATACTCTTCAGCGACCCGTACGGCTACCGTAGTGGCAGCAACCCGCCGAGGCTAGTGTAAAGCTGAAGTTAGCATATCGTTCTTGTAACGAGCGAAGCGAAGAAATTATTTTCCCCCTCTCTCTCTCCCCTCCCCCCAATAGAATCAATAGACGCAAACCCTGGAAACCAACCTGTGTTACGGCAATGACCTTGCCGTCTGCACACCAGCCCGCCTTCTCGAGAAACTGCGGAATCTGCGTGGTTTTTCCAGAGCCAGTCTGGCCCACGACAATCGTCACCGGATGGGTCTCCACGAGATACAACAAGCTCTCGCGATGTTTGGCAATGGGCAGCAGTGCCGATGGCTTGTGCAAAGCCGGGATGAAAGTGGCCACGTCGTCCGGATCCGCCATGGCTGCACACTCAAAACAACCAGGTTACAGCCCAAAGAGATCTGAATACGGAAGCCGAAACTCAAAGTTGGAAAGAGAGGGCGAAGCAACCAAACACCAGCTCCGGGCAGCAGAAAGCTGGCGTATTTCTCACGTCAACTCATGCCTCAGGGAGTCTTATTCATGAGATTGGGTATGTCTCTAAATGGGTCCATGAGCATCACGCGTGCTGTGCATCTTGAAAAACACACGCTTTGAAAGCTGTCGTGTGAAAATCCATTAGCTTTCCCGGTATACAGTATACAATATAGTAATACACCGTAATGCATACTGTCTTGATAAAGATGCAACAAAGCCAAATCTTGATCGCCACGTGACTTCATCAACATCCGGACGCCATTCGCCAGATCTCTCGTTACCGCCCGCCCGACCAGCTCACACACGTTTCGTTTTTCTTCACGTTCGTCAAAGTAGGTCATTCGGGCAACCCTTTGGCGCCCCGGTATCGTTTGCGGGCGTTTGCTGTCTTTTGTGCGAGCGCAAAGGCGTGTCGGCTGTTTGAAGTGCTTGCCGCCCGGCATACTTTGCTCTGCTCTCTCTCTCTCTCTCTGTGTATTTCTCCGTCTCTGTTTTTTGGGGAAGGAGAGAGAAAACGGAATTAGTCTGTTGATCGTTGCTTCCCGTTCTGGCTGCGACTCTTGATCTGGGTTCTCCCATCTCCTTCCTGCTAGGGACCGTGGACCTTGGGGCGTTCCTGCCCGACCTGGACAAGCAGCGCACACCCAGCCCACCCGGTCGCATTCTCTCTTCTTTCCAGCTATACATGCTTCGCACTGTTTTTCCTTGGTCCCAGGAAAAAGGGAAGCAGTAGCTCTACGGGTCGACTAGACCGCAAAACGTGGACAAAACGAGAGGAGAGTCGGTTTGCTTTGCTTCGCTGCGTCTATCTCTCTCTCTGTCTCTTTCTGGGCACAGTGTCTCTACGGATTTTGGCCGGTTTTCTGCTTGATCTCGTTTTTTCCGTCTTCTTCGTCTTCCGCTCTCGACACATCATCTCTTCGTCCACAACATTCCCCGTCGATGTTGTCGCGTCTGTTGCTGCCGCTGTGACGATAGACTGGCGTTTTTCGCCTTTCCTTCTCTCATACCGTCCCCCTTTTTTCTTTTTGTTTGTCTCGTCGCTTCGTCTTTTGTGGTTTGCGTCTCTGCTGTCGTTCTCGTTTATCGCAGGTCCCATCTGGCAAGCTCACTGTGGTAAGGCTATGAGTCGATCAAGGACCCGAACAAAAGAGCGTCTACGAGGATGGGACGCGAGAAGAAGCACGCCGGGCGTGTCGTCGGCCCCGGCGGCCATGCCAAAGAGCGCCACAAGAAGACATTGAGAAGCAAAACTTGGGGCTTTCCGACACTGCCGCCGACGGTGCTCAACGCAAGGCCAGTGGTGCCCAATCTCAAGTCCAAGCATCACTCGTACTATGAGCTGGTCGAAAACAAGGACAAAAAGAAGAAGCTGGAGTTCAAGGTAGGAACGGGCTGTATTCTCCGTGGCGTGGTGCATCCCAGTGTCGTTTGAAGTTTGCCGTTTACCATTTACTGTTTACCGTTTGCCTTTTGTTGATAGGTTTTTGGTTTCTTTGTTCTGGCTTCCAAGCGGGCTGTTTTGTCTTGCCTGCTTCGCTCTACTGACAGCTCGTTTCTGCTCTGATAGATCACCAACGACCGGAACCCGCCTCCTGGCTTTGAATTCGTTCCAATCGGCAACCCCGAGTTAACGACAGCTTGCAAGGAGATGTCCCGGGAGCAGGATGCTATGATTTTTATTGTCTCGGTAGGCATGAACCGGGGGGAGAGGGGGGGGATTGCTCCCTAACAAAGATGAAAAGACCATCCCCCATCTGATATTATGTGGTATTTGTGCAGACCGATAAATTTCATGTTACCGATTCACTGTCCCATCACGTCAACCGAATCGGCCACCACATACGACAGACCATTGTCGAGCAGGCACGCGAGGCCATTGGCGACAGCGACGATTCCAGGGAGGGCCGCGTCGCACCAGGCCTGCCCGAACCGATCCCGGAAACACAAGAGGAAATCAACGAGCAGGCTGACAAAGCGATCAGAGACCTCTTCCCCCGGATCCCAAATACTGACCGCCAGCTGATCATCGAACATTCCTTCAAAAAGGTGGGTTGTTGGCAAGTTGGTTTCAGAAGCTGCAGCGCCCACGGTACAAGACGCTAACGCGAGAGGGTTGTGTTCGAAACGATTGTAGGGTGCTTCGAAAAAAGGCGAGCCACTTGTTGGGCTAGCAAGGGGCATCACGCTGTCTCGCCGGGTGCAGCTGGCTGTGCTCGCCCATATTAGACACACGCACACCCGGTACGATCAGCTGCTGAGGGAGACGTCGTACGCGAACGCCCGGAAAGCAGTCGAATCCTTGTGTCTCGATATTCTCGTCAAGTGGCGAGGAGACGAAGAGACAGGTCGCGACCAGCTAGACGAGATCCTCCGAGAAGTGATTGTCATATCCGACACGGAAAGCGAAGACGAGGATGCCGAGGAGGAGGACGACCGCGAAGACGGCGGCAGCGAGGACGGTGAAAACGAGACCAGCGTTGGCGAATCAGGCGACTCGGCCGAGGAAACCACGCGCCGTGTCATGTCATACAGCCCTCCGCCTGCTGTTACGCCCGTTCCAGAGCCGACGGTAGCGCCGCAGCCCACGCCGGCGGTACGGTATTATCTGCAACCAATACAGGTCTCTAGGCACGTTGCACGAATTGAGCCTGCCTACACTGGCTCGCCTTACCTCGACAGCGCCAACGCTCCGGCGTACGCCGTCCGGGTTGGCAAAGCGCGGCGCGGTTTTAAGAGGTACCAAGCCGCCCTACAAACGCGTTGGGGTGAGGCAAGGGACAGGGTTCGTCTCCGACAAGAACAGCCTAGCGAGAACTCTATTGCTTCGACCGAAAGCCGCCCACCTGCTGTTGCTCGTCAGGAGTCTCTATACCAGGGAAGTTTACGTCCAGCAGATCCTCCATTATATCGGGAGGTGCCATATTATTCGGAGTCCTCGAGGCACCCAGTCGCATTGCGACGCGACGCGCCTCCCCAGAGGTACGAGGAGCAGGCGTTTCGCCGAGTCAGTTATGCTGATCAAGCGCGTCCCGTCGCCACGACCAGCAGCAGCAGCAGCAGCAGCAGGACTGTACAACCAGTGTATTTGGCTTACGAAGGCCCTGTCGGACAGGTCCCGCCGCCCGTTGGCGGTACACTTCCTGCAGCGTCCACGCCGCAGTACAGGGAACTCCATCGTGGTGCGGATCACAATGCACCCAGTCAGCGAGCAATCGTGAGATCGGAGCAAGCCCAAGACTACTTGGTGCCTTCTGTTGAACCGCTCTCGCCCACCTTTGGACAGCTACCTTCGTCTGTTCCCGTTTTTGTCCGTACTGTGTCGCCCCGTGTTACACCACGTTTGCGTGGATACCGTCCCGAAGGAGCCTCGATAGTGTACGAGACAAGGCGGTCACCGGACCAGAACAAGGACGACTACGCGTCGACAAAACGCAGGCGCGTTTTCAGTGACAATGCTGCTGTCTCACATGCTGCGCCCCGCTTTGAATCTGGTCATCAATACTTGGAACGTGATAGTCGCCGCGTTTTCTCAACCGGCGAACCCATGCACGCCACGCCATCACTGCCTCCTGCCCAAGACGGCTGGCAGCAGCAGCAGCAGCAGCAGACGCAACAACGACCGCCACCAATGCCGTTCCCCACGGATAACCCCTCGCATGGCGAAACCGGGATGGTCCTTAGGGGGGATTCTACCCGTCCCATCGTCGTTGAGGACTGGCCGGGTCGAACGTCACCAGTTGTCCCGGTTCCGCCGGCTCGTAGCCGTCACGGAGATTTTGTGCCGGAACACCACAGTTCTCGTATAGCCGAGATTCGCCGGGAAGCGCAGCATCGTCACGATGCCGGGCAGCGTGGAAGTGTGCCTGCAGATTCTTATCCCTTGTCCAGCCGACCGGAACATGACCAGGTTGTTTACTACCGCCGTCAGCATGACAGCGGCCCACCCAGTCTCCGACGGTATGACGAGAATTACGAACCTTACGACCCGCACAGGCCCTTGTTCAACGATTCAAGCGCACGGCCATTCAATCATCAGCCTCCTCCTCCTTCCTATTCTTCCAAGTCCACACCCCATTTCGAGCATGCACATGCCAATTCGGACCATCGTCCACAATTTGTTCGACCTGTGAACTCCTACGATCAATCGTACGCCAGCGATGGCCGGTTACAACCACAAAAACAGTACGAAGCAAATGTTGGGATGAATGCCGAAGCACCGCGGAGGGTAGACGGTATTTGGGAACAGTAAGTCACTGCCCTCGGCTTGCGTTTCTTTGTCTGTGCGCGCGCGTCTCGTTGTGTTTACTAAAGAACGACAGCCACCGGACGCCTGACTTTCTCCCGCGTCGAGGTGGGCCGCCAGTTGGTGTACCAATCTCCACCCATCACACGCAACCTCATGTTGAACCAGCATATAATAATGCCCCCGTGTATTATGACTACTCTGGGCATCCAAACCCGCGATAGAGTAAGACTCTTCCTTTTTTGGATTTGGACGCCGTTGTCCGTCTTCCGTTGCAGGGTGTTGAAAGGAGCACGTACCACAAGTGAGCCGGTACTATATTTTGGTGTTCCATTTTGGCTACTCTCGTCTTCTGTATGTGTTCTCGTGATTCACACAAGACGAGTGTTGTGTTGCCCTTTGTGTTTTGTTTCGTCACCACATGTCTTCGGAGAAGGCATCGGTCGCGCAGGCAAAGAAGAGACAAGTGTATTCCACAAGCATGCTGCCATTTCCTATCATTGATACCCTCAGGCAGAGACACAGGAAGAAAGAAGGATGGCGAAGAAGGAAAGATGATGACGAGAGAAAGAAAAACAGATGTACGATCTACGGCCGCGTCTGCCCATTTGCCATGGTCTGCAATTCGATCACTACAGAAGTGACCCTGTTTATATGAATTCATTTATTGTGTTACGTAACTATGTCGAGAGAACATATGAAATAGGACAAAAAACGTATTTTTATTTGGAAAGTTGTCGTCGGTGGGCAGCGCCATGGGGCCCGCCCATTGGGCTTCTTCGGCTGTGAAGCACTGGAAAAACAGGAAATTGTGGCCAGAACAAGTGACAACGGTCGGCATAGCGCGGATCGTGGCCCCCTGTTAAGGTGTTGGCGACGCTGATTGGACGGTGGGTCGCGCTGTCGTGCCTGCCGCGAAGAGCAGGCATACTCACTGTTTCCCTACATGCCAGCTCTCTCCCCCCCCCCCCAAGCTTTCCAGAAACAAAGAACATTGTGTCAGCTTATAGCATAAGCTGATGATGACCACAGCGAAAACTCCTGCACACGACTAACTCATATTTGCCGTACAATTCCTACCCCAACGAGACTCGATCTCGAGTCCCCAACCGATTGTTTGATTCGTTCCTTCCTACTTATTCCTGAGAAATTGCCTTCGTTCCCGCACAGAATATAAAAAAAGGGAGAAACGGGCAATCGTCCAAAATCCCGTCATTTTTCGACTTTTCTACACCGAGTCAATTCCCAAGTTTATTCTTACCAAACAAAGCACACCCAAGCGCATTGTCTCCCCTCCGAAAGCATGGACCTGCCGTATTCCCAACAGCAGCACGCGCGCCGGAAAACCCGGTCCGCCGCAAACCTCCCGCACCTCTCGCTCGCGCCCTTGACGCCCCGTCTGCCTCTGCGGGACGTCGACTTTGCCACAACCACGACCACGACCACGACCACGGACACGATCACGGCCACCAACCACGCCACCGTCACCCGCATCCCATCCTACCTCCAAAACAAGTCCGCCCCGGCCACGCCCCGGCTCTTGTCGCGGTCGCCGCCCCGAACCGCGCCGCGGCCGTCGTCGACAGCGGCAAGCACGGTGCCGTCCTCACGCGCCCATTCCCGCAACGGCGACCACAGATCCACGCGCAGCTCCAGCTCCGTACCCCAGGTGCGCGGCTCCGCGGCGGCCCGGGCGGCCGCGTCGTTGCCCAAAGCCCGCTCGACAACCCATCTCGTGGCCGGTCGCGGCGGCGGCACCACCGCGACGCGCCGCCGTCGCCGCAGCAGGGCCCACAGCGGAGGTGGCGGCCTGTTCTTCAGCGACGACGATGATGACGACGAAAATGACGGCAACCATTCCAAGGGCAACAACAACGACGACGACGACGCCGACAACTGGTTGTTCCGGGCGGGCGTGCTCGTGACGAGCGAGGCGCGCGAGTCCAAGGGCCAGAGCTGGCTGACGGCGCGGGCAAGCTCGACGAGCTTGGCCGGCCTACGCGAGGACGGCGGCGCAACAACCGAGGAGGAAGAAGATGAGAGAGTAGAGCAGGCGCGTCGGTGGCAGCAGCAGCAGCAGCAGCAGCGACAGCAACGACGCCCGTCGTCGGTTGTGGGGTTGCACGGGCTGAAACGGGGCAGCGGCGCGACCAGCCGGGTCCACAGCCAGACCACCAGCCGGGCGACGAGTCGGGCGGCGAGCCGGGTTGGCAGCCGGGTGCAGCTGCTCACGCCGCTGGCGCACCGTTCCACCGCGTCGTCTGCGAGCAATGGAAACGGCGCCTATTTTGACTATGCCTCCTACAATAACTACGACGACTATGTGGATGGTGACGGTGTGGTAGACGACGGGTACAGTAACGGTTACGGCTACGAGCACGATTACGAGTACTACTGCGACGAGGAGGTTGACAGCGTGGCGGGCGCCGGCCCGGATTTTGTCAACCTGGACGAGGCGCGCGAAGCCCTGGCGGCGGCGGCCATGGCCGGGGGCGCACCGCTGCACGCACCGCTGGACACCAGCCAGGCCGACGCAGACCACGTGTGGCGGCTGGTGCGGCGCGAAAAGGCGGGCGGCGGCGTGCTAGGGTCGTCGTGGTTGGGCAGCGTGCTGGGCTGGTCGTCGCTGTTTGCGGTGCCGGAGAGCGAAGACGAGGGCCTCAAGACCGAGGAGGAAGAGGAGGACGACGACGACGACGGGGTTGACGAGGAACACGATGGCCACCATGCCGAGAGAGCAGGCGAGACCAGCAGAGATGGGAGCCGGCGCGAATGCGGCGGACTCCAAAGACGACCGAGCGGGTCCGCGGACGGGCAACGGGCAAGCCCGACAGGGACCACAAGAACGTCCCTGGGCGTCGGGGCGCCGCCAGCGGTGGACGCCGGCGTGCCGCCGCCGCCCGCGGCGGACGAAGGTGGCTGGCGGGACGCGGCTTGGCTGCTGAGCGTGGCGTCCAAGGTGCTTCTATGAACAAAAAAAAACAAGAAAGGGGGGGGAGAACGGGGTAGGAGCTAGGGGGGGTTTTTTTCTTACTCCCTGTTTCATGTTTTTGTCTTGGTAATGCGCAATAGCGGACCGCCCTACTTTTTTGGTCACGGTAATGAACGGAATGATCACGAACCACGATGCAAGGACCAAGGGAGGGGGAAAATGCGAGTTGAGGGTCAACTTCTCTGCATTGACTAAGGCCAGCAATACATGATCGGCATGATGCCAATTTGATTATTTCTTACTATTATTTTCGCGTCCTTTTTGGCGTCGGCCGGCTTGCTCTCTACGCCAAAGACCGATTTCAAATTCGCTTATCGGCGGCTTCCTCCCCCCTTCCGCCCCCCTGTTCTTGGGGCATGCGACCTACCCCAGACTACAAAACGATGTACGTGCGCGTTGCGAACACATGGCGGTATCAACCCTAGACTACCTGTTTCTTATCTGATTCTTTTCTTTTTTTTTCCTACTTAGAAGTCCATAATATTACCCGGCAGTCGTCTGTATGTTTATTTTTATAAAGGCGGTTAAACGATGTGACGAGGAGGACTGAATAAAGAAGCTGGGAGACGTTACGAAATTTTGAGGTGGCTTTTTCGGCATTGACATGCAGAGGAGGGACGAACGACCGAGGAGGATTCCGGGGGACGATGGCATAGAGGGCGTTTGTTTTTCTCGACCCTCTTCCACCCTTTTTCACGCGGACGACTTGTCGTGAGTGGTTTCCGCACCGCAGAGGACGAGGGGATACGAAGACGGTCCTCGTGCAGATTTGGGAGGAAAAGCCACATGGTCCACGCGAAGGGCCAGTCAGTGCCCGACGCAGACCGAAACAAACAGTCCAACCAGAGCCCAAAAAATCAACGAGGAATATTTCTTTGTAGATGTACAAGTACACAAGAGGACGGTCTTCCAGATACGCAGGACACGGGGAAGAAAAGATCGTATATCAAGAGAACCTCAAAACGAACAAATCTCCCGCAGGAGAGAGACGTACGACTGGCGGTAGACGCACGTTCATGCACGATAAACCGGTTTGGGGACCAGAAACCCTCGCTTCGGAGCATGCAGCCGGAATAAGGGACAATAAACGGCGTAGCATGCAGGCAGGACGAGGAAGCAAGCCCATCCATCGTACAAACAAAAGACCCTCTTTTTCTTCGTCTTCCATTTTCCTCGTGTGGCCGGCGGGCCGCCCACCCCCCCTTTCCACGACATGATGTCTTTTGCGCCCGTCTCGGTGCCGGTGGTGAGAATGAGAGCAGGATGAGAACCAAAAGAAGAGGGAGAATCAAAATAGGAAAGGAAATAAATATGCTCTCTAAGCATCAACAGCGTTTTGGTCGTCTGAACAGCATCATCTTTGAAATCACATGGTTTGCTGGCTTTTGTCAAGGGGGCCCAAGACCGCGATGGCCAACACACGTTTGACTAACCAATATAAAGCAAAAGCGAGGCGGGCATTTTTCCCACGAGCAGGAACAAATCCCGCAAAAAAAAAAAAAGAATGAAAGAAAAAGTACATCACATACCTCATACATACCTCATACAGACTGGCCAGTTGTCTGACGCCAGATCGTATGTGCAGCACATAAACCAAAACACCCAAAGCGAGGACCGAACGCAGCATTTTCTGTGCATGTCGTATAATGCATATGTTGCTCCCCGGCATGATTTTGGGGTCACCGCCTGTTGTGAGCAGCAGCACGAGTGAGGAAAAAATGAAGGTAATCTCCGTTCTGTGCTACCCGTCCGGTACGAGTGAAAAACGTCTGGCAACCCTTCAACCAACCGAACCACAGCCGTATTTCATCACAAAAAAAAAAAAAAAAAAAAAACTCGTCCCGCCACGAAAGAAGGAAAGCCTCTTCAGATGCCGGACGTTTGTCTCCGCAACCCGCAGCTAGCCCCATTTTACTCAGTGCCGTCTCTGTCCAGAAGGTCACTGAAACGTGGCTCGTCAGCTTGCTGAGACATATATTCGCAGAACGGAGGAGGAGAGTTGAGTTGAATGGGGGACCAGGCTACCTTGACGGTTGCTGGTAGAAAAAAGCCGGGTGACAAGGCTTGGCATTGCTGTGCCGACTTCCGGGTGCAATGTGCGGCTAGCACTGTATTTTGAGTTGTAAGACGCGTCTACAACTAACTATGTACGGGCCTTTTGGTTGCCTGAGCCCGCTTCAAGGTCAAGCTGGTGCTGACGCTGAAAACTCGTGAGAAAAGGGAAAAACAGAATCTTGGCAGTTCGTCTTTGCCCTAATGCGCTAGCCCTTTCTCGAAGGGAAGCTACCCATGCAATAGACACGGCCAGGTCGTCTCCGTATACGTCTGTACACAGCAAGGGAGGACGAGGACCGTGTTGTATGCTTATAATCACTTAGAAAAGGGGCATGGGGGGTTGCGTTGAAAGAACCGTCAAAATGTCTGTAAACAGAAAACGCCGTAACTAGTTAGTCGTCAGCTACTTCGAGTTGGTTGGTCCGGGGGAATTATAGAAAAAAAAAAAGCCAAAAATATATCCCCCATTTCGGCCAGTTTGCATTGCCGTCGTGCTCGCACTCGTGCCGATAATATGTATTATATATTCTGTTTGTAAAAGGCTCTGGAAGCATTAATCCCACCATACCCACAGAAGCAAAAGAGAAAGAATCAAAAGAGCATTCCGTTTGGTTGTTGGCAACTGGGGAGACCGACGGCTTCTGACTGGCACGGTTCCAAAGAAAACAAAAAGGAAAAGGAATAATATGCGGTAGGGGGGGGGGGGGACCCAAACCTAATCCCCCCCTGGTCGTGCAGCTGCAGTGGGACGCGCTGGTGACGCTCGGGCAGGCTTGGCAGCAGGTTATTATGACGTCGCCAGAGCGCTTTTGGTGTGCGGAGACAGTGCGCTCCGCTTTCCGCTGATATTGCGAAGTGAAGACAAAAAAGGCGGGCAGTGCCGCACTGCTCGTAAGACAACAGACGGAAAAAAGCGTAGGTGCTGGGAAAGGAAAAAAGGCGAGGCCGCAAGAAAAGAAAGAGGATGAAAGTGGCACGTTTCTTGCTCCCCCTTTTCTTTCCAAACGAACCAGACCAAAGCCGACCAAATGTCCTTCGTAGGTCGATGGCTAATCGTCACTGTTTGCTTCGTTTTTGGTGTCCATTTTCCCCCCTTTTTATATCACAACTCGGCACAGAGTACATCATACGAGTCCTCTGTATGTCGTAGAACTTTCGGGAGAGGACCGGAGGCATGCAACGGAGTGGAGTTAGCCATCTTCACCGTGAACCACTGAAAAGGGGGCGACAATCGACGCCGCGCCCCAACATGCAGAACCAAAATGCTGGGGATCCGCAAGAACCAAATCAGATGCTCCGTGCCGAGTATACAGAGCACATAATACTCTGTACATGCGTTATGTGCGTCCGTACTTCCACCACCAGGCTCGATATGCGCCCAGGTTGGACCCTGCATGCTCTGGATTCGGGGCCATCCTTTTCCAGAAGATTGTTTTGCCGGCGGAAAGTCACTCTCTTTTCACCCGTGTGGCATCGTATGTACTGTGTCCGGCAGATCCAGGCAAAGAAAGACCCGAAATGGCAAAATAAGACTTGCAAAATAGTCAAATATTGCTGTCGCCTTGGAAGGGGGAAGGGGGCACAATTACCAGCGAGACCGACGAAGCCGAATTGCGCTCGGAAACGAGGAGAGACGTTGATGACCGAGAAAAGGGAGGGGGGGACACCGGGAAAAGAAGACAAAAGTTTGCGTGGGACGCATTTTAACAAAATCAGGGCGAGATATAAAAACAGTTCGGTTCGTGAAAAAGCACACAGATGATGGTGAAGGAAGATGGGAACAAAGGCCGTCCCAACCGACCCAGAAGAGAGACATAAAAGCAATACTTTCCAAAGGAAGGAGCGAGCCTGTTGCGTTCCTACCTGCGCAATGTCAACATTTCGTACGCCAACAAAGAAAGAAAGAGGAAGGTGCGCGCACCTGCAAGCCGTAATAGCTACCGCACTGGCCCAGGCCTTAATAAATACAAGATATAGTGAGTGGGTTGCTTTTCCCGTAATCTATTACCTCGTGCGACCGGCCGTCCTGTTCCTACCGTCGGCGTTAAGGGACAGGAACAATTGCGTCATAGAACACATGCGGTGCGGGACGATACAAAGTATGTTTATATAATATATATATACATTACAAACCTTCGTATGACCGTTTCTGTGCGTTTCCCGTCCACCGTTCCGCCACGCACGCAGTACGCATGTACGTTTATGCATGCACCCGTTTTCCATAATCTTTTTGATTGCCACTTTGGGACGAAGACGCAGCCCGAAGGACGGGTCGAGTCGAGCCGGCGACCGTCTTCGCCCAGAACAGCAAAGAATGCGAAAAAGAGAAGTATGCAGAACGGACTTGAATCTGGGGGACACGGCTTAAGAGATGGACATGAGGTAGAAGCATAACGCTGATCATCCTGGTGGCAACGAAGAGAACATTGTAGAAGGCTGAGTGAGGCCGGGCGGCCGAACCAAGATGTTATGCGGTGCTTTTTTTTCTTTAATTTTTTTTTTGTGAAGCTCATACCATTGTTTTCAGCCTCCGTTTCTCTCCGTTTTGTTGTCGCCGGCAAAGGATGGGCACGTTGTCGTCCTACAGAAGAAAGCTCAGGGGGGGAAGAACAACCCGTACCCGTTTTTGGTTGTACAAATACATCGTTTGCTTTTTGCGGAAGGAACGGTGGCCGGACTAGGATGAAAGAACCAATAAAACCACGGGCCCCACACGGTGCTGCAGTGGTGGCATGGACGCTAGCGGCTTTTTTCGTGGGTTTTGGTCGGCGGGCACTTTTTGGGCCACCCCACTAACGGAGTTTTGACGTCGGGACAGCGAAGTCGCTCGTTGCGTATGATGTCGTTGTATGATGTATGCTTTCTTGTGTAGGAAAGTACGTGGGACCCAGTCCGCCGAGCTCCAACCCGTACCCGCAGGCGGGGAAGGAAGGAAGAACGCGACAACCATGTACCTCCGTATCGACAAAGAACGACAAAAAAGGGGAAAGAGGGGAGGGGTTAAGGACTAAAATGAAAAAAAAACAACCACAACCACTTAAGGAAGGAGAGAAGGAAAAAAAAAGAAACAAAGAAGGAGAGAAAAAGGAAAGTTGGGGGGTGTGCACCGTTTTTTGCCTGCTTATGAGAAGGTGTGGGTGTAGATCCGTGGTCAACGTAAAAAAAAAAAGAAAAAGAAAAAGAAAAGAAAACGAAACAAAATCTCCCATCACAGAAATTTATTGCATCTTTGCATCCACCACCACCACCACCACTACGACGTAAAACGACACTGACACCTCCAAACCAAGCCCTATTTGGTCGTCGAAAGGTTGAACTAAACTTTTTATTTTTTCTGTTGTCCCAATTCTTATTTTCTTTTTTTTTCTCCCCCCCACCCTTTTTCTTCCTCGACGGCTGGATTGCTTCCACTATTTTCTTTTTTTTTCTGTCGATAACAACAAGTTTCTTCGCTTCCCTCACGATCACCACGTTTCTTGTCCGGCTTTGACAGCTTCGGCACCATCTACGCTTTCGTCGTCTTCGTTTGTGTTGTCGTTGCGCCACCAGTCCGCCGCTCCGCATCTCGTTTCGACTTGGCGATACCGGCGGCCGATTCGATCAGCAAGGGCTGCCGCTTTCTTTCTTGTCTTCATTCTCACCAAAGATACACGGGACCAAAAAACGCCCCCCCCTGAAAACAAAGACGAAAAACCGGCTCCAAGGCCCTCTCGCGCGACGTGTCTTCGGTTTTTAAGCCATCACAGGCGATCGAATCCTCTTTCCACGACGATCCCTTTTTTATGTGGCATCTCGTCCATCCACATTCCACTATCTCGCGATATCAACAAGTACGTGCTCTCTGTTGGAGACTTGGGTTGCGTAAATCCCTCGGATCTGGCGCTGTTTTTTCTTCTTTCTCTGGCTTCTACCCGAGCGGAACGTTCGTTCTTCCACACCCCCTGCCATACGGCCGTGCAGCCGTTCCCACCGTATTTCATCCTGACTTTTTTGTTCTTCACTGGTTTTTCATATATTCCCTGTGTTTTCGGTGGTCCAAGGAGCCAAAAAACACGGTATAAAACACAGAAAGGAAAAAAAAGAACAGTGGACTCTCACATGAAGATTTGCTTGCCGGCCTTTTGGCAAGCTCATGCTCGCCTTTGCTTCTTCTTCTTCTTCTCCTTCTCCTTCTTCTGACGCGGTTTTTTATTTTATTTTCCATTCTCTCTCTCTCTTCGTTTCTTACGGCGCAGGCGTTTGATGTGGAAGAGGTCCGCTCTCTTTTTATTCCTTTATTCCCCTTTTTCATCTCCTTCCATCTCCTTCCATAACCCTCATGGGTTGGCAGGCCAAGCAAGGCCTGGCAGGGCCCGCTGGCTAATCAGGCATGATGATCATCCCAAGTGTGTCTGCCTTCCTTGGTGTGCGGGCATTCCCGCTGCCTACCACTGCTTCCTTTTCCTGCTTAGCTGCAGCCACCTCGTCCCATCCAGCCTTGTGTGTCGTTTCGTTTGGCTCGGTTTATTTCCCGTACCCATACTGCACTTAATGCCATGTATTTTCCTGAAGGAAAACATAAACATACACTATTGCCTCTTCCGCACTTCGTTGCGTTGCGTTTGGTTTTCTTTTTCTTGTTTGTGTTCACTTGCCTTAATTGTCTTTTTTGGTTTTGATTTCCAACGACGGTTCTTGCGTTTCTATACCGTTCCCCGTAAAATTCTCCGCTTTAAGAGACCCCTCGTGTCTGCAAGGGGTGCTTGTTCAGTCTGTTGTTTCTGGCTTATCTTATAAATGGGCTTGTATGCCTCGCCGTGGTTTTCTTGTTTTCCTTTTCTGAGATTGCGTGGCTGACTTAGCAGACACAGGCTGCTTGTGCTCAACTTCAGCAAATACCCATACCGCGGCAGCGTTGACGAAACCATCACAGCCTTTGAACAAAATGGCCCAACACTTTGGAGACAGCATTGACCAGGCGGCGTTCTCTCAGATTCTTGAGTTGGACGAGAGCCCAGAAAACCGTGAATTCAGCAAAGCCCTGGTGTACGACTACTTCACGCAAGCGAAAGACACGTTTGCAAACATGGACAACGCGCTGTATGTTTGGTTTTGTTCCTCCCCCCCGGGCCCCCCCATCCTTTTCCCTCTACTCGTCTTGGACGTGCATTCGTCCTTTCTCGTCATTTGTTTCTGACATAGTTGGAAAAAAAGAGAAGCAAAAGATCTCAACAAACTCTCTGAACTGGGCCACTTCCTCAAGGGATCTTCAGCAGCGTTGGGCTTTGTCAGGGTCAGGGACCATTGCCAGGCCATCCAACAGTACGGCAAGAAGTTGACTCTCGATGGGTCGCCCGAGAACAACGAGCAGGCGTGTTTGGAGCGCATAACGGACGCTTTGAAAGCAGCCAAGTCCAGCATGGCTACCGTCGAGGAGAAGATGAACTCGTTCTTTGGTGCGAGCTAGCGGTGCATGGCTTGCTTTCTTTGTCGTTCATATCCGCCTCATTGTGTTGTTTTCTTTTTATATCTTTCTTCGGCGTATAATTCTGGTTCACTACAGCGACCTCAAATGAACCTCCAGCATTCGTTTTCCGCCTATCTCCATAGGATGCTCCCCCCTATCCGCCCCCATTTTTTACAAGCTTCTTTCAGTCTTCCGCAACTTTTCGTCTTCCGTTCCCTTTCCCTGTCGACCTGGTTAACCAGTAAAGCATTAGAAACGACGGCTTTACTTTCCTTCCCATCGACTTTGAACGGCACTTTGATCAGTTTGTGGAATGCGTTTACTCCTCATTTGGTTGCTGGAGAAACACGCATGCCGTCGCCTCACCCGTTTCTTCCCCTTTTTTATTTCATTTTTTTCCTTGACAGCTGCCGCTTTTGCGGATAGCTTACCTCCACCCCTGTTTTGAGCACTTTGTTTTTATTGTTTCACTTTTTCTGCTGTTCTTTGTTTATCTGCTTCCAAGCCTACCTTGCTTGTAGGCTGTTTATGTTCATTGTTGCCTTGCTCTTCTCCTTTTCACCCGACATCTTCCCCGCGTCTACTGTTGCTACCTGAATTTGCATGCTTTACATGGGGGAAAAAGGGAGAGTTTGTGGAAATTTTGTACAAGCCTCTTCTTGAAGAGTATGCTGTGTTTTTTTTTCTTCCCAGGAGACTGGGGGTCAAGTAATTCTCTTCTTGTTCGGATAGGACCATTTTTCGAGCCGTTTTCTGTTTGTTGACTGCCCGAAGTCACGAGAGCTTCAGCGAGGACGACGTCCTAACAAAGAACGCCCAATGACGAGCAAGACATGAGAAAATGAACGGCAAAATGCGAGTGCTGTGCGACGGCGCGCTGGTGTGGCTGGGCGGTGGCGCTCGCAGTGCGGGTCGGTATGTTCCCTGCGTTTTTCTCGGCGTCGAACGAGTGAACTGCAGCCGCGTCGTTGCTGGTGTCGACCACATAAGAGGACCGTCTCGAGCCGATTTTGTTGTTGGGAGGGGGAGAAGAAAGGGAGTGGCCCTTTGGGAGCGTGCCGTGTTTGGCGTTCTAGTTCTGGGTTGACGATACCCCTGAGGGAATGGAATCTAAAAAAAAAAAAAATGACGAAGAAAATTGGAAAGGAGTGGCACTATATAGGCGTGCTATATGCGGCAAAAGTACAAAAGGGTTGTGACGACGATGTAGCCATGCGCCGTGGGCTACGTTGTGTCTTTCCTACGAGAGGCGCTTAAGCACCTAGGGCTATATGTAAGAAGAGAGCCAAAAAAAGGAGGGAAGCGAGAGAGGAGACTAGGATCAATGGCAGTTCAAGTGGAAGCAGAAAAGGACATGGTTCGTTCCATGGTCTGAGGAGACGCAAAAAAACCAAAACCCGCAAATAATAAGGTCAACAAGCAGTAGTACGCCATAGATGAAATTTTGTTGCGTTGGGAGATCGCGTCGTTGTGCATCGCATGCCCAGGCACCGTTGGCGCGGCTTTTCTAACCTCGTTTTCTTTTGTTTTTATATTACTTTTTTTTTGTTTGCGTTGTATGGCTGTTAAGGCCTCGTTTTGATTTCCAAACACTGTGGCCCCCATTATCATCTCGAGGCAATTGGGTCGCAGACGACCGAGCCCACCCCCACAATATTCATTCCCTCGCCCCCGTTCTTCCTCCTTTTGATTTTCCCCTCGGATTATTATAATTGCTTCGTTCCCCTTTCCTTCTACATGTCAATCGACTCGTTGAACCGCAACACGCCGTTGCTCTTCAGCACGCCGTCGATGCCCTTGGGTAGCCGCGGGAACGGGTCGGCTAAAGGGTCCGCCGCCGCCGCCGCCGTGGGCGTTGGCTCGGCCGACTTGTCCACGACCAACGCGAGCCCATGCGACTTGATCGCGTCCACGAGTGCCGGCACCATGTCCTTGGAGAGAGAAAGGGGAGTTAGCAAGTAAGGCACGCACATGTGTAGCGAATGGAGCAAAACCGAAGGGAAAAAAAAAAAAAAAAAAAAACGTACCAACAGCCGTGAGCTGCACATGAGCCCCATGAAATTGTTGCTCTGCGCCGTCCGCACCATCTCCTTGACCGACGCCGTCCGCCGGCCGCTGCTCCGCACGCCGACACCACCACCGCTACCGCCGCGCCCACTCTGTTCTTTTCCGTCGTCCGCTGCCTCCGTCTCCGCCTCCGCCTCCGCCTCCGCCTCCTCCTCCTCTGCCCGCCCTAGGTCGTTGCACAGGAACACGGGGAAGTTGGGCTGCTTCCAGTTGATGGCCGTGCACACGCTCGGGCTGTACGAGCTGAAGACGACCGACCGCACCACGTCGGGCGTGTGGGCGCGCTGGGCGCGCGCGTGGTCAAACACGACGGCCAGGACGGCGTCGACGCAGGCGTTCAGGTCCGCGGCGGCGTCGTTCGGATACAGGATCTGCAGGTTGACGTGCATGCCCGCCGGCAGCAGCGCCAGTGCGTCGCGCAGCGCCACGCCCGCCATGGCCAACACGCGGTGCACGTGGGCGACCGCGTCGTCGGCACGGAGTGCGGGGAGCGTAGCGAGGTGGGGCCGGCCTGGCGCGTTCGCCGTGACCGCGCGGAACTGGTCGTAGCGGAGGCGCGCGACGGGCACGTCAATGGCCGTGGTGGTGTTGGCGTCGGCCACCATTTGTCCGCTCTCGCCGCCACCTCCGCCACCGCCGCCGCCACCGCCACAGCGCACGGTCCACGTCGGCCACAGTACGGGCACGCCGTCGCTCGTGTGCTGCACGTACAGCCGCACGTAGTCGCCCGACAGACTGGAACCGGCAATGAAGGTGCTGGGGTGGCCGTCGAGCTGGCTCGTGGCCTTCCAGTAGGTCTCAAAGTCGGCAATCTCCAGCGGCTTGCCGGGAAAGGGCTTGATGACCTGGGTGTTGAAGCTGATCTGGCCGATGGCGCGCAGCCGCGGGTCGAACAGCGGCAGACAGCAGCTGCTGCCAGAGCTGCCCAGCAGCGTGCGGAACGTGCTCGGCAACGCCACCGTCTTCGCAATGACCTTGGCGCCGTACGTCGGAAAGACGTCAAAGTCGAGCACAAAGGCGTCCAGGTTGTCGACCTGGAAAAACACGAGCCGCGTGTCCTCTTGGAAGGGCAGCATGATGTTCTTGGGAATCAGTTCGGCCACCTTGGACGAGATGGTCAAGCGCGCCGCTGGGTACTTGCCGTCGTGGAAGAACACGAGCGGCGGTTCGCCGTTTTGGTCTTCAAAATTGATTTGCACCACGGTCTTGGTCTCGAGGAAGTTGTGCCCGTAGCGGCGGAGCGGAATGATCGGTGGCGGCAGCTCCAGATCCGGAATGGCGTCGGGGTCCAGCGCCATGGGGCCGGGGGCCGTGCTGCTGCCGCTGCCGTGGGCACCGAGTCCGTCAAAGCCCAGGGCGTCGACCGACGATGATGGCTGGAGCCCAAACGGACTGCTTTGCGTGCCAGCATGCCTGCGTCTCCTTGTGGTGTTGAAGGGGGTCAAAAGCTTCATGCACTGCAAATGACCCTCCCACGCGGCGTAGTACATCGCCGGGAGCTCCTTTTCGTCCAAAATGTTGGGATCCACACCGGCCTCTAAGAGGGCTTGCAAGCACGGGACGTTGCCTTCGCTTGCCGCGTGCACAAGCGGGGTCCAGCCGTACAACTTGTCTACCTGGTTCAGATCGGCACCGTACCCTTGCAACAGCAGAAGAAGAGAAGGAGCGCGGCCGGCCCGGGCCACGAGGTGTTGCGGATAGAGGCCTTCCGCATCGGGAAGGATGCGGGCGCCGTGTTTCAGGAGAAGCTCAACAATGGCATCGGATCCGTGCTCGCATGCCAGATTAAGAGGGACGTGATCGGCGTCGGAGATGGGGTCCAGCCGAGCCGAGGCTTCGAGTAAGCGGCTGACACAATCCAAATGGCCGTGGATGATGGCGTGGATGAGAGGGGTAAAGTTGTCGTGATCGATCAGGTCAATGGCTTCAGGACCGACTGTTTACAGACATATTAGTAAAAAAAATAACAGAGGCGAAAAAAAAGAAAACGAGGAAGAGAACAAAAATACCAGCAAGCAAGGCGTCAAGCATGTCCAGGCGGCCGTGCATGCTCGCATAATGGAGTGGCACACGGCCGTAGACGTCGGTTCGGACGACGGAGACACCGCGTGAGAGGCCGAATTCGAGGACGAAGCTGTTGCCGTAGATGGTGGCCTGGTGCAGGCAATTGCGTTCGTTGATGTCGTCTTCGCTCTGCACATCAACGAGGCCCGTATCGATGAGGATTTGCAGGGCTTCGCGCGACCCCTCGTTGATGGACGCCAAAAAGGTGCGCGTCACCCGCTCCATCAGGGAAATGTCCATGTCGCTCGCAGCGCTGCCGTCGCCCCGGCCTCCGGCGTCGGCGACCGCCGCGCGCATGCGGCCCAGCAAATCACGCAGGGATTCGAGGTGGCCGGCAAGAACAGTGTCGAGCAGCAGCGTGTCCGCATCGCCCTCGTCGGTGCCGAGCAGATGCTGGCTGCTGACGATGTGATCCGGTTGCGCAGGCCGGCCGTCGAAACGGATCTCATGGTCGCCTTCCGCCCACGCGCCCAGCTCTTGCAGACTGGTCGTGGCCTGGTCAGAGAGCTCGCTGATGACCGTGGCGTTGAAGAACGGCTGCACCTCGACGGCACGCGACAGGTACAGCTCCTTGGTCTTGGACTTGGAGGTCTTGTCCCATTTTTTCAAGATTTTGGAAAAGGCCGTGCCGTTGATCTCGACGAACTGCTGCAGCTTGTTGAGGTCGTTGGCGAACTGTTGAAAGCCCTCTTGCAACGTGGTGAACTTGGCCGAGCGGCGGGAAACGCCCGCGCCTCGTGACCGCAAGACCTTTTTCTTGTCGAGGAGTGTTTTGAGACGGACTTTGAGCTGATCATGGCGAAAAGGAGGAAGCGCAAGACGGAGGGAATACGTCAGCAGACAGGACCATAGGCGACAAGAAAAAAAAAGTTGATCAATGTAAAACAAAAGTCCCGGGGGAGGGGGGGGGGGGATATCGGTTCGGTCTCTTTTGTGAATGCAAACTCACCTCGGCCTCCTTTTGCAGGTAGAATGCATTGACTTTTTCAAGTTCGCGTTCCTGTCCGGTCTTGATTAGCGACATGCCCAGCGAAGACCCAGAGTGACGCTGCACAAAATGAAGCTGCTCGTTTCTTTCATACAAGCTGGAAGAAGAACGTCGCCCGGTTCGCCTGCAGCGCAGCCTGTGAATCGACAGGCGTGGCGGAGCGGCGCGGATCTCCCTGGGCGCTGAGCGTGGGTGTGGCAGCAAGGCGTTTGATGAGCTATTGCGCGTGGGAGAAGAGTTTACGTTAGCAAATGGTTACGACAGGTAAGAGAAAGGTGGTTGGCCATAAGCTCGTGATACCACTTCCTGTGCTCCAACATGTTTTTCTTTCGTTTCTTTTTTTTTCTGCTCCTTGGTTTTCCACCTTCCCCGTCCTTTCACATCGTCAGGACAGAAATACCGCTTACCTTTTTCAAAGCCTTGTAGTTGACAAAGCTGGCTGCATACTCCGGAACCTCGAGTTGCCGTTTCTGGATCTGCTTGCCGAACTTCCTGCAGCTGGGTCAGCCAAGACCCATGTGTCGGGGGGTTGGCAAGTCCTCGTGACAAACAAGGGCTGAACACGGCCTTCGGTGACCGAAACGAGAACGTAGTGCTTCTTTCATCCCCCCCTGCCCCCCACTGTCACCAGTACAGGTACAGGAATGTGCAGCTGGTCGAGGAAGCACCAAATCCGAGCATGATCTGCTCCAAGAAGGCACAACAAAGAACTCACATGTTGACGGGTAGGAGTCGTTGAGCCTCGAAAGGCTCAAAGACTCAACCCGAAAGAAAAGGAAAGCGGAGGCGAGAAAGGAGAACGAAGGTTGTCGATCTATCAGAATATTAGACTGCAATACGTTCGTAGGATGGTCGTTGTTTCACTGCACTTTCATCTCCAACTGTGTAGGGAAAGGGGAAGAACTGCTCGGAAACAACAACGATGGAAGGGAGATGGAAAAAGACAACATGGGCAGCACGTGCATGGGCGGCAAGGCAAACAAAGATATAAAAAAAGCAGGGCAAGAAAAAGAGGGGAGAGAAAACAAAAAAGACAGAAAAGTGATCAGGGAAACCATTGACGTCGGCAAGCAGCCGAATGTGTGGCCATGGGTGGCAACATGTCTTCACTTACCGGGGTTCGTGTGAGCTGAGATGAAAAGGTTGCTATCGTCGTCGTCGTCGTCGTCGTCGTTGTTGTTGTGTGGTGGTTGTTGCTGGAGGTCGACTGTCGGGTCTCACTGAATGAAAAGTTGACGTTGCCTGGTTTTTTGAGATGATCGCTTGCGCTCTGCAGCACGTGCGACTTATGGGTTCAATGTATCAAGCGTTGTTGTATTACCTCCCAGCGTGGGAGGAAAGACTTATGCGGATGAAGAAGGAAAGAGGTGTTTGCTGCTGCTCTGTCATACCTTCCTTTTCTTTTTTTGCGCGGCGACGGAACACAGTGCGCCGTGGGCGTCTATTTTTCGTCCACTTTTGGCAACGCAACCCCGGCTGGGCAGCAAGCAAAGCCGGCGACGGGAGGATGAACAGGGTTCTTGTTCAACAGTCTGTTCCACTGCTTGCTGAAACAAACAACAAAACAAACAACTGCAGAAAACGAAAAAGAAAAAAAAGGAAAAAAAGGGGAAAAAAAAAAGACAACAGAAATAAAGAGCTTGCCGACCGAGGCCAAGCTTTTGGTAGTAGTGGGGTTGTCGTGTCTTTTTGTCGCGCGAGCAGTGGGGGAAGAGGGAAGCTTGTGAGACACAGTGCGCATACAGTACTAGCCAATGTCGTTTCGTGATGGTCTCAATTTTTGACATAAAAAGATTTTGACATAAAAAACACAAGCTCAACCAAACCGGTTGTTGAACAATAAAAGACAAAACGCCGTATATGAGACTGAAGGCACAATTCGCTCAGTTATCACGCGCGTTCAACTCTGGTTTTGTACGATTTTTGGTTTGTTGCGCTCGTTTTCGTGGCCCAGCCTTTCTGGAGGCCAAAGTTTGGCAATAGGCCATCTATCATTCTTACTCCCCCGATGGTTTTCCTTTGTTTCCTGCTCTTGGCCGGCTCGTCTTGCTTCGTTAGTTGGCGGAATGAACTCGATTGGCGGCGCATGGCGCCTTAGCTTCTATCTCAAGCGGCAGCTCTCACGGTCCAATCAACGGCTGTTGCTAGCACATGTGGTCTATCGGTTTTGCTTCGTTTTGGGTTTTTTCATTTGCTTTCTACTTGATTTACTATTTGCTTTCTGCTTACTTTATACTTGTATTCTTGCCTCTTTATTTGGCCGGCAATGTGGTCAACCGCCACAAGGCTGGGGACGCCGGTCCGCCTTTTGCGGTCCAGATCGAGTCTGACCGGAGCCGCGTATAAACCCAAAAATCCGAGAAATGTGCACTTCCCCAGCAACATCTGTTTTGTTACAACAAACGGTCTATTGTTTCGGCTGCGTGCCCTCTTGAAACGGCCGACTATGCAATAGGGTATGACAAAAACCAGAAAATGCTCCCATGCAAGAAATCTAACCAAACCCTGAAATAAAAGAACACCGAAAGACAGTTAATCAAAATCAGAAAAATAAAGAAAAAAACCAATCCTCTGCTTCAAATAGGATTCATAACACCTCCTACGCCGGCACCAGTTGTGGTTGCTCGCCGTGCGCCGCCTCGTCCTCTCTCTGCCCTTGCTCCGCCGCCGGCACGGCGAGCTGCGTGTCGGGTGCACTCGGCAGGTCGACGGGGGCCGGCACGCGGGCCGGCACCACGGCGGCCTCCAGCGCCGCCAGCTCCTCTTCCACCTCGTCTTCGTCGGCGTTCGACATGCGGCCGCCGAGCATCTCGCTGACTTCCTGCGTGGAGTTAGCATTGGGGGTGTATATATAAAAAAGGAAGCCAAAAAAAAAAAAACATAAAAACATAAAAACCCACATTCTGGTACGCGATCGCGTCCGCCGTCTCGCCCATGAGCTTCTCCACGTGCGCCAGGCCGCCCATCTCCCGGTGGATCTCCTGCAGCACGCGCGTGCCCTGCTGCAGGCCAAAGACGACGTCCTTTTGGATGAGCGCAAACTCGACGTTGGTCGTCAGCTTCTCGAGCTGCTCGAGCTGCGCGTCCGTCTTGGCCAGCAGCGACTCCTGGTACTTTTTGCGCCGCAGCGCCAGCAGGGCGCGCCGCTTGTCGCCCTGGGCGAGCATGGCGCGGGCGATGTCGGTCTCGCGCGCTGTGAGGACGGTGATGCGGCGCTGGTACTGGTGGAGCTTGTCGCGCTGGATTTTGAGGTCGAGGATGGCTCTATACGGTCAGCACGGTGTTCACGCACACACACTCTCTCTCTCGGCCTTCCCCCACGTACTTATCTTGGGCCGTGACCCGGCTTCCTGTGTTGCCCATGCCGGCAGCTGATCGTGACGCAGACACTGCCGTTGTGAGGGCATGGGGAGAGGAAGAGCCCGGAGACCAGAGAGGGCACGGTCTCCCGCCCGCTCGAACGTTGGCAAGACTCGTGCCCACCCGCGCTGTAGTATCACGTCGTCTAGCGAATAACCGAATCCGGATCGTTCCGTCTTGCTGCCACCTAGCAGCCCAACCCAACCGCAGCGTACGTGTCCGCCTACAGCAAAAGATCGCTCGTTTCAATTCCGTGCCCGATTTCGGTCGTCCCAACCCTGTCAATTTCTTGCAAATTGTCGCGGGCTTTCTGTCTGCTACTCTGCCGGCAAAAAAACAATTGGAGTGCGTGGCCCTCCTATCTCCTCTGTCTATCTTCCGATTACCTCCGCCAGCAGCAGGAAAGTGTGTGCTGCCTTGATCGTTGTGGCTGGCCCTTTCTTGTCGGCACGAACTCTGGTTGGTGTACGGAGTACGAGATCCTTTTCTCCCTGCTGCCGTGCTGCCGTCATTATCAGTGGTCGACCCCACCTTTTCCGTGACCTTGGGGCTCCTTTTGCACATGACAGGCATTACGACAGCAAAACGACGTAGTGTGGCGCGGCCCCCGACAGGTGGGGCGTCACCTCACCTATCTATAGCAAACCCATGCTAAACCAACGGCCGAGCCGTCGAGGTATCACCTACGTTTCCACGCTGCTATGGCTTTAAACTAGGCTTCCTTTTTTTCGCGTTTCCTTGCTTTACTCGACCCTCTTGACACGTCCAACAGTTTCGAGCTTTGTCTGTATTCTATCGTCCTCTTTTCATTTTTTTTTCTTATTTTGTCATCCTACACAGCAATCCACCGACAGCAGCCAAACCACTCGCATCCGGGCTCGTGCCAGCAAAAAAAAAAAGAAAGACACATCTTCGGCCCTCCCCCCTTTTTTCTCTGGCTCTTCTCTATCGAAGCTTCGCAAGCAGGGTTTGCACCAAGCCATGGCGGCTGATCCAGTACGTTTGGTACACTCCTTGTATCCACTTTAAAGAGCTTCAACTCTCGCTCTCCCCCCTTGTTTTCTCTTGCCAGAACTTGCAAGCTGCTTGTTTGCTTTTCCATCCATCACCATCTCTTCTTTCGATTTTTTTCACCCCAGAACGGCTTTCTCCAGAAACTTACCTTTGGTGTCTTTTCCCTCTTGAAACTAGACCAAAACGCTGGCGCCGGAATCGCCAACGACGGCACGCCCTCTCGAGATGGACGACGATGACCTGCAGGATGCAAACCTCAACGCCGACGACGCCGCAGCGGGAAAGCCTTCGGCATCCACGGGGATCACGCTGACCTCGAACGACGATGCGGAACCTACCGACGCGGCAAAAAAAACTGCTGGCAGTGCCGGTGGTGACCCCGGCAGCACCGGCGGCCCCGGCGCCGAGGACGCGGCGCCGCCACCGAAGCCACCGCGGCCCATGACCGAGCAGCAGAAGAAGGAGCAGACCCTCCAAGAAGCGTTTCCGACGGTGGAGATGCCGGTCATCAAGGCGGTCCTGACGGCCAGCCGCGGCAACATCGAGTCTGCATTCCATGCTCTTCTGGGTGGGTGGTTTTTTTTTTTTTTTTTTTTTTTATGAATTCGTTACTCTTTTTTCTGTTGCGTTACATTGGAGTCGGACATGGTTCCCTCCACTAACATCCACAGAAATGACCGACCCCGAGGCCATCGAGCGCGAACCGACACCGCCGCCCCCGCCGCCGCGGCCCGCCCACACCGATCCGCTGCTGGCTGCCGACGCCGCCGCGTCCGGCCGTTTGTCCCCCAATAGCCAGCTCGTGGCCGACGAACAGCTGGCCCGCGAGCTGGCCCAACACTACGAGAGCGAAGAGGGCTATGAGGCACGGACGAGCGCCTACGGTGCCGGTGGTGAGGGTGGTGGTGTTGGCGGTGGGTACGGCGCCCGCGACCGGGAGCGGCGCCCGTACCGCCGCGGCCCGCCGCGGGAGACGGGCTTGAAGCCCAACGAGATGTGGGACGACGACGGCAAGGAACACAGCTTCCTCGACGACGACCTGCCCGTCATCAAGGAGAACCTGCGCAAGGGCTTCGTCGAGACCCAGACCAAATTCAACAACTGGTTCACGGGCATCAAGAAGCGGATAGACGAGGAGTGGAATGCGGGCAACGACAGTTACGACGACCACGAGGACGGCGGCCGGCCGGCCGGGTCGCCGCCTTTGGGGCCCCGTCCTGCGCAGCGACCGGGCGGCGGCGGCCGTGGCGGGTTTGGTGCTGGTGCTGGGGCAGCGGCGGGAGGCGGCCGGCCGCAGCAGCCGCCCCGCCGCAGCGGCGACTACGACGCCGACCCAGAGCTGCTGAGCGACGATTTTGCCGGCATCCGGCTCCACGGCGATGGAAGTAAGCAAATTGAGACGTTTCTTCCCCCCTTCTTTTTCTTTTTTTTTTTTTTTTTTGCCTGACCTTCGTTTCTGATCGTCCAGCGCCCATGCGGCAAAACCAAAACCCTCACTTGTTCCGCCCGCCGCCGTCTTCGACGTCCCCCGGGCCCGGGTCGGGCCACAAGGTGGCGTTCCGCGACCACGACGAGACCATTGACGTGTACGGTTCCTCGCCCAAGCCGCCGGCCAAGGACGGCACGGTCCCGGAGCGTGGTGGTGGCGTGGCGGCCGGTGCGGGTTCCACCCCGCCGCCGTCGTCGTCGTCCGGCGGCGGCGGCGGCGCAAAGGCCAGCAAGTGGCAGCCCCTGTCGGCGGTGGACCCCTCGCCGATGGCGGACAACGACCCGTTCAGCCTGGGCGACAGCGAGGACGAGAAGGACGCGAGCCACACCAAGAGCGGCAGCACCGCGTCGGCGTCTGCGGGTGCGCCCGCCGCCGGCTCCGCCACTGCCGCTACGGGCAAGGACGACGGCGCGCCCGCCAAAATCTCAACGTCGTCGGCGTCGCCGGAAGACGCCGAGCGGCTGCGCAAGGCGGCCGCCGAAGCGATGGCGGACAGCTTGGTGGAGGACAAGCCAAAGGCTTGAAAACGGGATCGTCTTGGGAGCGTACTCGTCCTCGACATAGGCCGGGGAGGTGGGGGAGGTGTGTCTCTTTACATCGGAAGAAATGGGACGACCAGAACAACGTCGTCCCGACGTTCATATATTTTGTTCTTCCCTTCTTTTGTGGTCCGTCTTACTTGGCTGTTCTTTTTTTGATGACCCAACGACCGCGCGTTGTATCCCGGAACGGCGGCTCTTCTCGTTTTGTTTACGCTGTTGTTTTGTGTTCCTTGCGCATGTCACTCATAGTTTGGTTTTTTTGTTTTTTGTTTTTTGTTTTTTTCTTCTCCCTTGCGTTATGTGGTTTTGTCGGCAACGGCGTACTTTTTACTTTTTGATCCTGTTCTTTTACCAAACCCCCAATACAGAGGTCCAAGCATTTCGAGAAGTGTCCATTATTGGGGCAACCAGTTTGCAAGTTCCGAACGGCGACACGACGAGTAACGACACGACGTACGGGAGCACATGTCCCCTGCCAATGATCTCATTGTGTTCTCGCAGACGTGTCTGCCGCAAGGGCCATCCATCCGTCCCAGTGTTCATACTTATATCATTCTGTTCCAGGCCGACACCGTACCGGATTTTGATGCGGGACCTCACGTTTTCAAAACAACCATTCGAGGCCGATGGGTTCAAGGTTCACTCGTTTCCGTGTTTCCTCCAGGACACGCAAGAAGCCTTTTGTTCTCAAAGCGAGGGCCGTGACGGGAACCGGCGTCCGAGGCCGGTCACATCCCATTCCGTGATAGCAGCGAAATAGATCCAGTTCTGGAGCAGGGCAGAAAGCGATTTTCACGTCCGAAAGACTCCAACAGTCGCATCAGACGGTCTTCGCTATGCTGTGATGGCATCGTATGTTGGTTTCAAGGGTGAATCCAGAATCCAGAAATCCCTCACCTTTTACTCACCGAACTTGAAATTGTTCGTCATTCCAACAGCAACAACGATATCACGCATCCATGGGATTCCCAGGAGACGCTAGAAATATTTGAAGACGACTTTCCAACAGCTGGCTGAGTCAAACTCTCGCTTACGAAGAGCATCACCATAGCATAGATCATGAGCACCACTCGGGTCCCTCTGCAGCAGACCCCCGACGCGCAGCCGCTGGCTCTATGCATCCGGGCTAGTAAACGCCCCTTCTTTTCCGTCATTAGCGTTCTCTCGCCCCCAGCCACCGCGGGGGCACCACAAATTCTCCTCTTTTGCAACGAACCAAGGGATGCAAACCGTCACCCCGACTCGCGGCACGGTGGGCATCTGATGGTATTTTTTATGGGGTAATTAATGGAGCCTTACTCCATATACGGCGTACGACTACGCGAAAGTGCGGAGAAGCTGCGATCACGGTCTCTTGACCCCGAGTCGCCTTTTACTCCAGACCTTTCTCTTCGCTTTGTCCTTCACATCCCCATATCGTGGATGATGATTGTATCACACTCTATGGTTATTTGATCCTCTTCTCTTTCTGATTCTTGTCTGTGTTTACGTCGGCACGCGCTCGTGTTATTGCGGACCCCCTTTTCGCGTTTGATCGAAAGTTGCTACCGTCCTTTTTTTGTCTGAACTTTTTGCGGTAGTTTTATTTATTTATTTATTTGTCTTCATTTTATAACGGCGTGTGGGCGCGTAATATCCGTACGATCGACGCCGGAGCGTCTCGGGCCTTTTTTTTTTTTTTGCTTTTCCTTGTTTTTCACCTCGTTGCGTTTTTGTCTTTCTCAACCGATGGCTGTCGCCGTCCGGAAGAAGCCCCGGAAAAGCCGGAGCCGGGGCTTGCGAACAAACACGGGATGGTACGACACGGGGAGCCACACCCCAATTCTTTGTGCTAATTAGAAAAGAAAGAGGATCTTGTCATCCGCTAACACGGTGGACGCCCTCCCTACACATAGCTTGACTTGTCGTAAACGGCACAAGAAGTGTGACGAGCATGGTGAGTTAATGTGGATGTCTATATACGTTGTTTGAGTTTCAAATCCCGCCCGTACCGGGGTCTGCTCGCTCCCCGTCACAGAGCACTTTGCTGACGCAAGACATGCCGTTTGCCAAGTCCCCGTCTGTGGGTCGTGCCAATTGGCGAACCGTACCTGCATCTATGGCGAGCCGAGCCGCTCTGCCGGCGTGCCGGGTTCCGTTTCCCTGGCCGGCGCCCAGCATGGGCATGGCAGCAGCAGCGCCGGCAGCAGCGGCGGTGCCGGCGGCCACAGCAGCAGTAGAGACGCGCTGCGCCCTCCAAGCAGCCGTTCGGGGGCCGCGGCGCTCCCCCGTGCCCTGCCGCCACCGCCGCCATTGCGTCCAGCACCGTCTCGGTCTCCCGGTTTCCGGCACATGACAACAACAGCAGCAGCAACAGCAACAGCACCAGCACCATCACTTCCATCACTACCACCACTACCATCCTTACCGTCACTAGCACCACCACCACCACCACCCACACTACCACTACCACCGCCTTCGGCTCTCACGTCATCATCGGCGCCGACTGACCCACAGCAGCAGCAGCTGTACGCGCCGCAGCTTGGGGACCGCCACGAGGCCGCACCCCCTTCCTGCATCCAGCCTGCGCCAGCCGCTCTGTCTCCGCACGCCCACAGCGCGGTAGATCACACAAACGGAACGGCCTCGCCCGAGGCCATTTTCCACCGGAGGACGAGCGGCTGCACCAGCCACAGCGGCACCAATTATGCCACCACCACCACCACCACCGGCGGCAGCAGCACAACGGTGCCCGCGGGCTACCCGTCGGCGTCCGCCCCCGACCCGGCGGCCGTGACGGCGTTTGCCGCCTCGCCAGGCAGCCTGTCCATCAACTCGGACACCCTGCTGACGACGGGCGGGGCGTCGATTGGCTGGCTGGACCTGCTCGCGTCGGACGCCGCCCAGGCCGACGCCTCCTTTTCGTTGGTGCCGGCGGCCGCCGCCGCCTCTTCGCTCGAGCCAACCCAGCGGCAGTCTCTGCA
Source organism: Fragosphaeria purpurea (assembly GCA_002778095.1). Lineage (NCBI taxonomy): Eukaryota > Fungi > Ascomycota > Sordariomycetes > Ophiostomatales > Ophiostomataceae > Fragosphaeria > Fragosphaeria purpurea. Next base: position 1,819,115 of record PCDL01000011.1, read on the forward strand.
GCAGCAGTATCAGCTGTACCTCGAACAACAACAGCAACAGCAGCAGGAACAGCAACGGCAGCAACAAGAGCAGCAGCAGTTGCAACAGCAACAACTTTTGTTGCAAGAACAGCAACAACAGCGGCAACAGCAACAACAACAACAACAACAGCAACAGCAGCAGCAGCAGCAACAACTGTATGCTGAGTACGCAGAGCCCCAGCCGCCGCCCCTCAGCGAGGAGAAACATCCCTGGCAAGAAGCCGAAGACATTGTCTTGCAGGAGGATGAGAAACTCCTGTTCCACAGTTTTGTTGAGCATGCCGCGTCGTGGGTAGGTTCTAATTCAAAGTTTTTCTCTTTACTCATTTTCTTTTATATAGCAGGCTTGGTACTAACTGACCGACCAGCTCGATGCCTTGAATCCTAAGAAGCACTTTTCCACCTATGTAATACGACTGGCCGTACGTTCTTTTCTTTCTTTCTTGTTTTTTTTTTTTCCCTTCTATCACTGGCCTCCTCTTAACACACTGGCAGCTTCGCAACCAGGGTCTGATGAAGGCGGTCCTGGCGCTCAGCGCACGCCATGTCGCCATGTCTCAGAACGCGCCGACACCGCCGCCGGAGACACAGAAGCGGGCCCGACCGGCGTCCACGTCGTCGCCGCTGTCGCCGTTGCCCTCTGCGCGGCATCAGGACGGTGTCTCGGCCGTGCCCTCCATCGCAAGCACCGCGACGCTGGCCGTCCAGGACGATCTCCAACAACAACAACCACCACAACAACACCCACAACGACCGCCGCCGCCGCCGCCTGTGCAACCGTCGCCGTCGCCGCCGCGCCACCGGACCCCCGACGTCCACGCCCACCACGCCCAGGCCATCCAGTACTACTACGAGACCCTCCACTACCTGCAGCACGCGCTGCAGTTCCCCAGCTACACCATGTCCGAGGAGATCCTGGCCACGGCCATCATCATCTCCACGTACGAGATGCTCGACGAGTCCGCCTCCAACTGGCAGCGCCACCTCAAGGGCGTCTTCTGGATCCAGCGCAGCCAGGACGTCCACGGCGCCAGCGGGGGCATGCGGCAGGCCGTCTGGTGGGCCTGGCTGCGGCAGGACCTGTGGGCCGCCTTCAAGGAACGGCGCACGTGCTTCACGTTTTGGCGGGCGTGGCCCGACCTGTCCGAGCTGCGCCACCACAACGACGAGCTGGCCGACCGCGCCGTCTTCTTGCTGAGCCGCGCCGTGAACTACGCCGCGCGGGCGCAGGCACTGGTGCAGCCGTCCGGCGGTGCCAGTGGCGGTGGCACGGGCGGCGGCACCGCCACGGCCGTGAATACGAGCAGCAGCAGCAGCACCACCACCACCACCGCCGCCGCCGCCGCCGCCCCCACCCCCGCCACTGCCGCGCCGGCCACGACCAGCAACACCACGGCCCCCGGGTACAACGAACAACACCACCGCCTAGCTGGGGAGCACCTCCTGGCCACCCTAGAACAGTGGCGGGCCTGCCTGGGCCCGCCGTTCCAGCCGCTGCCCACGCCGCGCACGCGGACGGCGTTTGCCGTGACGATGGGCCACCGCGGAGGCGGCGGCCGTGCTCGTCCTCTTCACGGCGGAAACCGCAACGAGTACACCGCAGCCGCTGCGACAACCCGCGTGAACGACGGCGGCAACGACGGGCATAACAACGGACAGATGGACAGCGCGTCCACTGACGACGGCACCAACGCCAACACCAACATCAACACGAACACCAACGCCGACACCAGCGTGGAGGCCGATACCGACGCCGACGCCGACTGTCCCTTTGCGCCCATCTGGATCCACCCGCCCCGGTACGCCGTGGCCGTCATGGCGTACAATTTTGCCAAGATCCTGGTGACGCTGCACTGCCCGGCCGAGCCCGGGTTTGCGCGCTACCTCAAGATCCAAAAGACGCTCGCCGACGCCGTTGCCGCCATTTGCGGCATTGCCATGATGCTCGACGACGAGGGGTGCCAGATCATGGCAGCGCAATGTTTGTACGGAGGTAGGTGTTCTTCTTTCGTTCTCTTTCTTTTTTCTTTTTTTTCCTCTCTTCTTCCTTTCCGTTGACAACAGCACAGCCGGCCTTTGTGTTCAGCAGCCGGCGGAGCGGTCGACGATCCTCGCCCTCATCAGCGCCTGCGAGCGCCGCACGGGCTGGCCCATGTCGACGATGCGCAACGACCTGCAAGCAGAGTGGCAGCGCGTGGACAAGGAGGTTGGATGACGGGGTTGGTTGTCTTTTTTTTGCTTTCTTCATAGTGTCTTTGTGCTACGACTTTTACGAAATGTTATACCCATTCGAGTTCTGCCACCCCCCGAGGTTGTCGTGGTCGTAGTTTGTCCCGTACGAACATTTATATCGAGAGTAACCAAAACTATGCATATAAATTCTTCCTTTTCCTTGAAAGACAACCTATTGCGTGCTGATGGCCATGCCGGACTATACCGGACCATACCGGCCGTAGGCTTGTCCCGCCGCTCCGTGAGCTTCGGCTTTTTATGGATAAACGACTGACCAGGTATTTGCTTTTGCAAAACTCCCCACGAAATGAGCTTGACGATGCTGAAGCCTGGTGCATTCTTCGAAGAACACAAAAACGTCCCCGGCGTTGTCGAAATCGCCCCGAGTCGGGGTGTGTCGTGGCCGCGTCCCCGAACCGATTCCCCGGTTTTGCGGACCCACCCGCCTTCGGTTTTGTTTGTAGGACCCGCTCGCGCCCTCAAAGAACCTCTTTCTCCACAACAAACCGGAAAATGCGTGCTCTGGCCCCGACGGCCGCAAAACGCCACTGTACGTATTCGTAGCTTGGCAGGCCATGTAAGAGGAAGATGTGTGCCGCGGCGGACAGACAAGGCGGATGGCAACCTACCGACGACGACGAAGACGCGACAGTGAACGGCGACGAAACATCCTCGACAGCCCGGCACCCAAAGTAAGAAAAACCTGAGATTCAGGAAGCCCGCCGTCATGTCGTGGAAAGAGAGCAACAAAACGTACCAGATCCTCAAGGCGGCCGAGGAGGGTGGCTACGGGGTTGCGGCACCCATTGCGTACGTATAACTCGGTTCAAAGCAGACGAGAAAGGCTCGGACATGAGATATCTCTTTCGCTAACCGACCCAGCTACAACCTCGAGCACATTGTCGCCTTTGTCCGGGCGGCCGAGGCCAAGCGGAGCCCCCTGATCATCCAGTTCTTCCCCTGGGCCATCACGACGACCGACGGCCTGCTGGTCCGCGCCGCCGCCGAGGCCGCGCGCCGCGCCTCCGTGCCCGTCGCCGTCCACCTCGACCACGCCCAGGACGACGCCCTCATCCGCCACGCCGCCGACCACCTGCCCTTTGACTCCATCATGGTCGACATGTCCCACTACGACGACGCCGAGAACCTGCAGCGCACGCGCGAGCTCGTCGCCTACTGCCACGCGCGCCAGATCACCACCGAGGCCGAGCCGGGCCGCATCGAGGGCGGCGAGGACGGCGTCGCCGACACCGTCGACCTGCAGGGGGTCATGACCACGGAGCAGCAGATTGCCGACTTCTTGGCGACGGGCATCGACTTTTTGGCGCCCGCCTTTGGCAACATCCACGGCGAGTACGGCCCCGCGGGGCCCGCGCTCGACTACGGGCGGCTGCAGGCCGTGACGGCCGGCATCGCCGAGCGGGCACGCGTGGTGCTGCACGGCACCAACGGGTTCTCGGACGCGGAGCTGCAGCGGTGCATCGCCGGCGGCGTGTCCAAGGTCAACATCAACCGGCTGATGCTGGACGACTACCTCACGTTCCAAAAAACCGAGGCGGCCGGCCTGCAGCTGACGACGCTGGTGGAACGGGGCATCGCGGTGACGCAGGCACTGGCGGAGTCGCAGATGGACGTCATCGGGTCGTCGGGCAAGGCGCCGAAGGTGGACAAGGCATAGCATGGGAGACATTATGGATAGACACAAAGGCTATAGATTTGTTATGTTGACGCGATCTTGAAATTTGTAGACAAGACTCATGAAAAAAAAAATTCGCCTCTATATACTTTGCTTTGTCTATATCGCTGAAATCTACGCAAAAGGCTTCTGCTCTTTCCATGCTCTCCCGCCGCCCTCTACCACGCCCCGACCACGCCCGCGATGGGAATGTCGATGCCCGTCGTGTACGTCGCCGTGTCGCTCAGCAGGTACACGTACGCGCCGCCGAGCTCCTGCGGCAGCGCCAGCCGCGGCATGCCGCCGTAGTACTGCATCTTGGTGTCCCAGTCCGGGCTGGTTTCGACGTAGTACGTCAGCGCCGTCTTGACGAACCCGGGGCTGATGCAGTTGACGCGGATGCCGTGCGCCGCCCACTCCATGGCCAGCGTGTGCGTCATGTTGCGCACGGCGGCCTTGGTGGCGCCGTAGGGCGCCGAGGGCGCCGCGCGGTTCGGCCGGTAGCTCGTCATGCTCGCCGTGAACACGATGCTGCCGCGCGTCCGGGTCGCGATGAACTTGCGCGCGGCCGCCGTGGCGCCGATCCACGCGCCGAAGACGTTGAGGCGGAAGAGGCGCTCGACCTCGTCGAGGGAAAAGGCCAGCGCGGGCTGGTGCTTGGTGGCGCCGGCGTTGGAGACGAACCCGTCGAAGCGGCCGCGGTCCGCGTAGACGCGGTCGAGCGCGGCCGTGACGGACGCCTCGGACGTCACGTCGGTCTCGAGGTACTGAAACCGGCCCGGGTACCGCTTGGCGAGGGCCTGAAACGGCTCGCCGGGCGCCGAGATGTCGAGGGAGTAGACAAAGGCGGCGTCGTTGGCGAAGCACACCTCGGCGATGCCAAGGCCGATGCCCTGGTTGGCGCCGGTAACTGGCAGGTTGTCAGTCAGCAAACGGCGGGAACGGATGATGATTAGACACGGAGAGGGGGATGAAAACCGGGCAACGCACTCGCAATGACCTTGCCGCTCAGGCTGACCTGGTAGTTGTGGCCCGGCAGAGGCATCGTGCTGGGGTAATTGTCTTCGGCTGCCGGGCTGGTAGCGGCGGCGCCATTGGCCCCATTCGTGCCATTTGTCCCGTTTGTTGCCATGGTGGAATAAAGGGAAACGGAGACAAGAGGTGCTGTTGCCAAATGTCACGATGCGGCCAAGCGAACTCAGAGGTGGTGTCAAGTCACAGCTCAAACAGCAACGACAACGTCTTGCCTTTTCGCGTCTTCTACACTAGGATACAACAGGCAAACGAGAAAAGAGACTCATGTGAACAGTGAGTGATTTGTTTGCACACGACAAAAGCAAAAAAAAAATTTGACGAAACGCGAGCTTCGACAAGGACTGGCACGTGAAAGCGGAATCAAGTCGAGATCCCCCCATCGTCCATCCGTTTGCCTCTTTCCGCCTCACACCATCCTCACATACAAAGCCATTGTGATTGTGTAGTCCAGCGTGTACGAGTAGTCGTTGTTGATGACCATCACCCGCTTGATGTGGACTCGGTTTGCCATACTCGTGTTAGTTGAAGCGTGTTAGCGGTGCCCCCCCCTTTCGTCCCCTCCCCCTTTCCCCCCTTATTCCCCGCAAGCTATGTGCCCCGAGACGCGGTCGGTCCCAATCGGCACGAAGCCGTGAGAAAGACAAAGTACCTCTGCACTGATACGGTGTGTGTCGTACGGTCCTTCTCCGCACTTGACATCAACTCGCCCGAGAAAGCTTAGCTGAAGTTCTGCCGGATGGGGGCAAAGGGAGCCCCAAGAAGGTACTAGAGTACAGTAAGTAGGAGCAGTCCAGGTCTGTTTGATATTGATACTTCCTGTCCGCGCCAACGCCTCATGGCAGCTCAGCTGCTGCCAATGCTGTCGTCCTCGAATCGCAGAAAAGCTTGAGCCATGGATCTCGACGGCAACGCGCCCTTCTCGGCTCTCGCCTCTCGCAAAAAGATGGGTTCCCACGCACGAGGCCAGTCTTTGAGTTAATACCGAGTAATAGCATGTCTCGAAACGAGGTAAACGCTCGTCGCCGCAGGCGAGAGAGAAAGAGAGAGAGAGTGTGTGTGTGTGTGAGGGAGAGATGCACGCAAAACATCCTGCCCCGAGTTCGGTTCCTTTGTCCCGGAGGTTCCGCAGCATAAGAAACGACCCTCCGCATGAAGATCGCACCTCGTGCTCATTTTTTCATGCTCGAAAGGCTAAGCCAATGGGTTTGCTCGCGCTGGAGAACGCTTTTCATGCAGACGACAAACGAGGACCCCAAAGAATCGGGCAATATAAATCTTGGGAAAACGACAAGACATTGTTCTAGAGCTTCTGATGGTTCCTCGTGCTCACGTTCCAACGATCTGTATGCCAAGTGTCTTGTGAGTCGGTTGGACGACCCTTTGCCAAGGACGTTTGCCGCATGTTGATCGAACTCCCTACCGAAATCCTACCTTCCCCCCCCTTACTTCCGTCCACGGCGCCCGTTGTTTTCTCCACCACCCTCAAGGGCCGGGGAACCTCATCTGACGTCAAACCAAACCCAGTCCCCACGGTCGTGAAGCTCCCGCGAGCCAAGTGCTAGCTGCCTTGAGTGATATGTGAATTGTAACGAGAAAGTCCACATCTGGTTGCTCGACGACATGCTCCTTGGAAACATCATCAAGATTGGACAATGAAAGACACGGAACAAGACGAACGTAGCTCAATGCAAAGCAAACAGAAACGCATTCCTCAAAGATACCTGCAATTCCTCCATAGAATCGGCGGGTTTCCTAGAAAGACAACAAGCTTTTTGCATCACACCCCACAACACCGGAAGCTTGGCTTGGTAGTACGAAGTATAAAGTATAGAGTAGAGTACGTACGAAGTAGTCTGGCGGGCTCGTTTCCCCGGTTCCTCGCCCTCCATATTTTTTGTTTGCCTTGGTCCCGGTGTTGTGCCAGACCGCCAACCGGCTGAACAAAAAACAAGAAAGGATCGACACGCTGTGCCCCGAGCCGCGGCCACCCACCACTTCGTCGAACTCTCGCTAGTCCGTACGTGGTCGGTGGTGTCTCTTTTTACGGGCTCCGACATGCCTATCTGCGTTGCAACGTTCAAGTACCGTTAGACCGCCAACACTAACGTGCGTTTTGGATGCCAGAATCGGGTTTGCTCCGTTTGTACGTAGCGACGGAGTACGTTCTCACACCGAACGAGGTGGAGGCGCGGCTCGGGTCTCGTTCACCAATTTGGTGTTTTTTTTTTTTTTTTTATTTCTTTGTCCCTTTTTTCAAAATGTCACCCGGCCAGCCGACCGCAAAGCTTGCCTCGTTTCCAGGCAGACGAGAATATTGCCCAAACGAACAGGAACCGCAGCAATCTCCCATCTACTCCATGGCGTCCTTGTTTCTTCCCCGGTTTTCTGACCTCTAAATCCCCCCCCCCCCCCCGTGGGGCGGGTGCCGCGTTAGCACTCCGGCTACGGGGTAATAGTGCGTATGTTGCTCTGGTTTGTACTCCGTGCTGCGGAGATGCATGTAGACACTGTCGGTAGAGACACGATGTACTCGTACTCCCGTTCCCCAGGTTTCACCATTCGTAGCTTCGCCCGGGGTAAGATTTACCAGTATGTTCGTTCCGGGAAGAAAGCTACCGTGTATTTTTGTTGCTCGCATCGGTTAGCACGCTCTGTGTTTTCGACTGTGTGACTCGTCTCCGCTAAACCGTGCGTATTATTACCAAGGGACAAAAACAGCAAAAAAGAAGAGAACGAAACGAACCGACCGATCATCCCAAGAAAACCCAGCAGACGCAGGGGACAAAAGCTTGTCGATAAAAAGGGACGCTGATCTCGTTTATTTTTCACCCACTCGCTCTCTTTTAAGAGAAGACGAAGGTCCTCTTTCTTGTCGTTGCATTTGTTTTCTTTCTTGTCTGCTTCTTGTTCTTGGCTCTCTCTCTCTGTCTCTCTGTGTGTGTCTCTTGCCTTATAGTTGACCAGAACCTGTCGAGCTTCTCTTGTGCACCCCTTCACATATTCTTTTTTTTTTCTTTTTTTTCACATTGATTTTGATCTCCTTTGTTCCTTTTCCCTTGGTGCAACTTCACAATGAAGCCGTTCAGCGCACCGTTCACGGTCCTGACGGACAGCCTGCGAGGCAAAGGCAGGAAGACGGTCCTGATTGAGTATCTGATCACGGCAACATGCGGCATTGGGTGCGTTTCTTCTTTCATTTTTTTAACAGACGCTTTCTTTCTTTTCGTGCCTTGGCTTGGGTCACTGACAAAAGACGCAGCAATATTCTTTTCGGTTACGATCAAGGCGTCATGGGTGGCTTCTTGACCAGTGCTCCCTTTGCCCGTACATTCCCGTCCATCACGTCCGACAACAACGCTACGTTGCAAGGTTTTACTGTGCGTATATGTCATTTACCTTTTGACATAGAATCGATTTCTCTTCTCGAGACTGGCCTTGCTAACAATACATTCCAGGTGGCTGTCTACGAAATCGGCTGCGCCATCGGTGCGCTGTCCGTCATCGTGGGCGGTGATTTCTACGGCCGTCGGTTGACGGTCATGCTCGGCGAGACCATTGTCATCATCGGTGCCATCCTGCAAACCACGTCCTTTGGCCTCGCGCAGCTCATTGTCGGTCGCATCGTCAGTACGTACATCCATACAAGGCGTCGAGAAACCCTTTGGGGTGCAAAAATGATGACTAATCCCGTCCAGCCGGTATCGGCAACGGCATGGCCGTCGCCGTGCTGCCCACATGGAACGCCGAGTGCACCCGGGCCACGAACCGCGGCCGCGCCGTCATGTGGCAGCTCAGCATCAATATCCTTGGAATAGCAATCGCTTACTGGACCGATTACGCCGTTTCCCGCTCGTCGGCAACGGCCGACAACGACTGGTCGTGGCGGTTCCCGCTCGCGTTCCAGATCGTCTTCGCCGCGTCGACCATCCTGCTGGCCTTCTTGCTGCCCGAGTCGCCCCGTCTGCTGCTCAAGCTCGGCAAGCAGACCGAGGCCCGCGACGTCGTCGATATGCTCTCACTGCAAAAGGACCCGGCCAAGCGGGCCGCCGACACCGACACCATGATGGCCATGATCGAGCACGCCCTCGAGGAGGAGAGCAGCGCCGCCGGCCAGTGGCAGGACATCTTCACCATGGGCAAGCAGCGGTTCTTCCAGCGGCTGGTGCTGGCGGTGATGTCGCTGTGCATGCTGCAGATCAGCGGTGTCAACCTGATTACCTACTATGCGTAGGTTTCTTTCTGTCCTTTTTTTTTTTTTTTTTTTTTTTTTTTTTTTTTTTTTTGCTTAGAACAAAAACACATGCTAACAAACGCAGTGCTGTCATCTTTGAAAACACAATCGGCATGACGCGCAACACATCGCTCCTGGTGACGGGGTTCAACGGTCTCGAATACTTCTTGGCCACGTTCATCCCCATCCCCTTCATCGACCGCATCGGCCGCCGCCGTATCATGCTCTTTGGTGCCGGCGGCTGTTCCGTCTGCATGGCCGTCCTCGCGGCTACCATTGCCTACCCGGACAGCAAGGCCTGCGGTTACGTGGCGGCCGTCTTCCTTTTGTGAGTTCTTTTTCTTTTTGTTTTTTAATTTCTGGAGGCGTACATTGTATTTTTTTTTTTATAATAATACTAACATTTGTACCAAGCCTCTTCAACACGTTCTTCGCCATTGGTCTCAACGGCATTCCCTTCTTGCTGCCCGTCGAGTTGACGCCCCTGAAGACGCGTGCCAAGTCTGTCGCCATCGCCACGGGCTTCTTCTGGATGTTCAGTATGCCTACCCCAGATAGATGAGTTACCAGTTGCGAGGATGGGAGAGAGATGACGCTAACAACCGCCAGACTTCTTCGTCGTCATGATTTCGCCTGTTCTCGTTTCCCGCATCAAGTACGGGACTTACGTTCTGTGGGCCTGCACCAATTTGGCCTTCCTGCCTCTAATCTACATGCTGAGTACGTTTCTTTTCTTTTTTTACCCTTGCCTGTCTCCTATTCTACAATGTCTGTCCCGTGGCTTCTAACGCACCCCTTTCAGTTCCCGAGACCATGCGTGCCAATCTCGAGGACATTGACATTCTTTTCGAGCGCAACCCGACCTGGTTCATCGGCCCCGGCTCCCGCAAGAAGATGAAGGCCATCATTGCCGAGCGCGAGGAGTTCAACAACGCGCACAGAGAGCACGGCGCCGCCAAGGTCGAAGAAAAGGACGGGGCACACTTCGTCGAACACGCCTCGACGTAGAGGTGTGTTCCGTCTGTTCAACAATTTTTTTATGTTTCTGAAACAAACAGACGTTCTCAAAATCTACTTTCTGTAAAGGAGGGAGTCTTTGTATATCGAAAACTTAAAATCATGCATTTCTTGTGGTTTACGTTATATTACGGTGGGCAATTGAAGAACCTTTCGGACTGTATATACAATAGTCAGGGGTGGAACAAGAATATAATTTTTGCCAGAATAGCATGCCTCTCAATGAACAAGATGGAAGGGGTGAAAGAGTCTTATATGCACCGCTAGCAGCTGAACCGGAAGAGAATGTGGCCGGCCTGTTGCTCATTTTTGCTTGCACACGCCTTGAGTATACATCATATACATTTATATACATTTGGTACGGATCTCTCTTTGTCACCTTTCCGCAATCGAGCTTCCAGCGCTATAAGCAGTACGCCTTCGACATTTCTTCATAGGCACATTTTGGTTGGTGGAATAGAGGTCCAGATTCTGATAGCAATGGCAAGGAATCCAGAGCGTGAACTGCCACGGCCACCAAGTGGTCGTTACCAAAGATGCTATGACGTGCAGCGCGCGCCGCTCCAATCTGCATGCAGACGTTTTTGCAACTGCCGGACCAGGGCCACACTTTTTGGATACCACCTCGGCGAGACTTGCCATTCCCACGCCAAGGACTTGGAAAAGGTTGTCTCGGCATTGCTTGGCGCTCAAGAAATCTATATGGACGCCCCCCCCCTTTATTTTCAAAAATTTCAAAGTAAAATTACTGGTCTTAAGCGAGAACAACAATAATAGAGTATAATTATCAAACAGATAACATTTTTTCATATTATGCATGTATCAAGATGACAGCTTGAAGAAAGATAAAAGGCTGACCGAGGACCGTCTAGCTCGGTGAGAGCGTACGGTCTTGCAGAGAAATGACATTTATGTAAAAGGACGACACTCTCAAAGGACACTGAATCTTTGTGCTATGCAATAGAGAAACATATAAAGAGACTCTACAATTGTCGTCTCGTTTGCCTCAGCTTGGAGTCAACAAACACGCATCCATCAACGCCTGGCAAATATTTAGAGCGTTTCTACTTCTCAGAAATCGATCCTCAATTTTCCGTTAGATCAAAGCTTCAGCGTATGCTTCTTTGTTGAATTGGCTTGTTTTTACCTGCCCTGAAAGTTGATTATCGACATTGTTGTCTCACTGTATCTGGTCAACCTATCGACACTGTGTGACTGACAACTTCGATGAGAGCTGGCACCAAAAACAGTAGCGAAAAGTTTTCTATGCTAGGACCCGCACAGTGTCCTTTATCTCAAAGCGGCATCGCCTTATCGATTGTAATTTTCATCCTGAACTGTTGTCCGCTCTTGACCTTGTGTTCTCTATGAGCCAAACTCAACGACATCTTGTTTCTTTCGAATATACCAGCCTATTTTGCAAGCTTCAAGCGCTCCCATCTCCACAAACACGGCCTACGCGGCTTTCCCGGCCTCCACGGGCTTCACTGTGGCCCCAACAACCTCCTCGTCCTCGGCCGTCTCAACATGAGGAACCTCCACAACATTCGCTACGATGTGTGCCAGGCCGCCGTCGGCATCACGGCTGCGTGTTGGGACGCCGGTAAGGACGAGGCGATTGTGGCATTCGGGCCCGCTGCGGACGAACTCAAAGTGCGGCTGGCCCGTGTGGTCGACCATGACGAACTGTACGTTGAGACTTGATAAAGATGTTCCATTCCCCACTCTTGCCTGAACCCGACCAGCTAACGAAGCGACGGGGCAATGCAGGGTCTGTCATGACGTGGCATCGTGGGACGCGCTCACTCCAAACCCGGACCTGCCCGTGGACCGCGTCGTGAGCCTGCACTACTTTGGCGACCTGGCCACCGCCTGCGTCGTCATGGCCGGCGGCGACATCGTCCTGGTGCGTGAAGCCGGGGCCGGGCCGGCCGAAGCAGAGTCTGTGCACATTGAGATTGTCGGCTCCGTGGACCCGGGCATTGCTGCCGCCCGTTGGTCGCCCGACGAGGAAGTGCTGGCGCTCGTCACCGTCGGCGGCGCCCTGCTGCTGATGAGCCGCGGGTTCGAGACCATTGGCGAGACCGCCCTGACGCCGGCCGACCTGGCCGTGTCCAAGCACGTGTCCGTCGGCTGGGGCAAGAAGGAAACCCAGTTCCACGGGCGCGGTGCCGCCAAGGCCATGCGCGACCCGACCATCCCCGAGCACGTCGATGAAGGCACGCTGAGCCCGGCCGACGACGGTGCGGCCGTCACGATCAGCTGGCGCGGCGACGGCGAGTACGTGGCGGTCAATGCCGTCGAGCAGATTGTCGAGGATTCGGAGGACAACGACGACCGCCGCCGCCGCCGCCGCCGTGTGGTCCGTGTCTACAACCGCGAGGGCGTGCTCGACAGCGCCAGTGAACCTGTCGACGGTCTTGAAAGTTGCCTGAGCTGGCGGCCTGCTGGCAACCTGCTGGCCACCGTACAGCGCAACTTGTCGTCCACTACCGCGACCGCGACGCCCACCGACGAAAACACGGCCGGCGGCGTCCCGTTCACCATTGTCTTCTTTGAGCGCAACGGCCTGCGGCACGGCCAGTTTGACCTGCGGCCGCCTTCTGTGGCTGTCGCCGACGTAGCAGACAGCGACGAGGGCCCAGTGAGCCTCGAATGGAACACCGACTCGACCGTTCTTGCCGTCACCTATCCGAGTGCCGTGCAGCTCTGGACCATGGGCAACTACCACTGGTATCTCAAGCAGGAAATGGCCACGACGGGCCCGGCGCTGCCACTGACGGCATGGCACCCCGAGAAGCCGCTGCGTCTTCTGACGTCGGCGTCGGGTGGCCTCTGCAACGCCGAGTACGTCTTTGCCGTGGCACGCGGCGCGCTGACCGCACCGGACGACCACGGCGCGGTGGCGGTCGTAGACGGCACGTCCATCAAACTGACGCCGTTCCGCGCCGCCAACATGCCGCCGCCCATGAGCCTGTTTGAGCTCGCTGTGCGCGCGCCCGCCGTCGACGTGGTGTTTGCGCCGGACGACGCCTACGTTGCGGTGCTGCATGGCGCCGGCGTGGACGTCTTCTCGTGGCCGTGGCCTCCGGCCTCGTCTGCAGGGAGCAAGCGGCCTGCTGCGCCGACGCCGGCAGCGTCGCATTCCTTTGCAACCGCCCAAGACGTTTCCGGTTTGGTGCCGCTGCAGATCGGCTTTCTGCCACAGAACCAAGGGTCTACAGTTTGCGTTCTGGGTTGGAACGGAGATCTGCACATTGCATCGTTTGGCTTGACGTCAGAGAACCTCCAGCTGGACGCCATCGGTATACAAACCGTCGCACGCGGCTCCATCCTTGTGGCCTCCGGTCAGGGCCGGAAGCTGTATACGCAGGATGCTGCCGGCGCTCTCAGCCAACTCGACCTGCGCGGCCTGGACGCCGCCCCGCTATTTGAAAAGCTGCCGAGTCTGCTTCCCTGGGCAAAAGTCGTCGAGGTTGACGAGGACGGCAACAGAGTGGCCGTCGGCCGGTCGAGAAATGGGCACTTGTATGCCAACGAACGGCTGCTGGCCAAGAACTGCACTTCGTTTCTCGTGACGCCCGATCACCTGGTCTTCACCACGGGAAACCATCTCCTTAAATTCGTTCATTTGGCAGATGCTCACGGTATGTTTTCGTCTTTGTATTTTTTTTGGGGGGGTCCTAGCCTGGCTGGTTTTGAATATGTCTAGACTGACTACGGCAAGACCTAGACGTCCCCCTGGATGACCCTGAGATTGATGAGCGTTGTCGAAACATCGAGCAGGGCGCATTGCTCGTGACGGCCATCCCCTCGAGCCTAAGCATCATCTTGCAGATGCCCCGTGGAAACCTAGAGACCATTTTCCCCCGGGCAATGGTCGTAGCGGGCATCCGGAAATTGATCGACGCGCTTGATTACGGCAAAGCCTTTGCCTTTTGCCGCACGCAGCGTGTCGACATGAACATTCTCTACGATTACAAACCCGATCAGTTTCTCGCAAATGTCGGTCTGTTTCTCGACCAGCTAAACGACGTCGCCTTTGTCGACTTGTTTCTTTCCTCTTTGCGGTATGTTGGGTTGGCGAACACTTTCCCCACGACTATCACTTTTTTGCTGCCCCCGGTTCTAACAATCTGTTCAGACAGGAGGACGTCACGCAGACCCTGTACAAAGATACGAAGAACGCAAAAGGTGGCGCAGTCAATGGAGCCACTGCTGCCCCGGCCCCTTTTGCACAACCAAAACGCGTACCACCATCGTCTACGCTGTCGTCGCCAAAGGTCAACCTGGTGTGCGACGCGGTTCTCAGTGTTTTGGTGGCGCGGAAAAAGACCAGTTCGCAGAACATTATCACGGCGCATGTGTGCAAGAAGCCTCCAGCCCTCGACGACGGCCTGCGGGTAGTTGCGCAGCTGCTCGACCGAGGCGAGACGGCGTCGGCCGAGCAGGCTGTCGAGCACATTTGCTTCCTCGTGGACGTGAACCGGCTGTACGATCATGCGCTTGGCCTGTACAACCTGGCGCTCACGCTGCTTGTGGCCCAGCAGGCCCAACGAGATCCAAAGGAGTACCTGCCGTTCATCCAAGAGCTGCACGAGAAGCCCGAGCTGTGGCGTCGGTTTGCCATTGACGACCACTTGGCCCGCCACGAGAAGGCGCTCGGCCACCTCCGGACTCTCGACGCCTTCCCTGACTTTTTGGAGTACACCGCCAAACACCGCCTGTACAAGGCGGCCCTCGGCCTGTACCGCTACGACCCGGAGCGGCTGCGCATGATCACCGACCGGTACGCGGGCTACCTCGAGTCTCAGTCGCAGTTTCGCGAGGCAGGCCTGGCCTACGAGTCGCTGGGCCGGTTTGCACAAGCGGCGAGCTGCTACCAGTCAGCGGGTGTTGCGTGCTGGCGCGAATGCCTGTTTGCCGCCCAGAGCCAGGTGCCGCCGCCATCGGACGACGCCGTGCGGGAACTGGCCGGCACGCTTGCCGACGCCCTGTACGAGGCCCGAGACTACTCGTCCGCCGCGGCGGTGCAGCTGGACTACCTCGAATCTGTGGAGACCGCCGTGCGCACGCTGTGCAAGGGCTACGAGTTTGCCGAGGCCATGCGGCTCGCGGTGCTGCACCGGCGCACGGACCTACTGGAGACAGCCGTGGACGCGGGCCTGGGCGACGCGCTGTCGTCGTCCACGGAGCTGTTGGCCGACTGCCGCGCCCAGCTGAAAGCGCAGGTGCCCCGCATCCGCGAGCTGCGCGCGCGGGCCCGCGAGGACCCGCTGGGCTTCTACGAGGGCGAGCGTCCCGTCGGCGGCGGCGGCGCGGACGTACCCGACGACGTGTCGGTGGCCGCCAGCTCGCGCCTGAGCACGCGCGCCAGCCTGTTTACGCGGTACAGTACGGGCACGACGGCGACGGGGCAGACGGGCGAGACGGGCGGCAGCCGAACCACGCAGCAGCACCGGAACCGCTCGAAGCGCGAAGAAAAGAAACGGGCGCGCGGGCGCAAGGGCACGGTGTACGAGCAAGAGTACCTGGTCAACAGCGTGCGGCGGCTCGTCGAGCGCGTCGAGCGGGCGCGGCCCGAGGTGCACCGCTTGGTCGCGGGACTCGCCCGACGCAACATGGCGGAGCGGGCGCGGGCGATCGAAGGGCTGATGGCAGAGCTGATCGAGGCGTGCCAGGCGGCCATCGAGGAGGTTTGGCAGCCCGACACAGTGGCGGGCCCGGTTGGCATGCCGAGCGGCGCCGTCGCGAGCGTCGACGGCAACCAAGAGGTGTCAAGCATCGAGCAGGTGCCGGGCGAGGCGCCGCCGGTGATTGCCGCCTTCGAAAGGCTGTCGTTGCTGGGATGACGGGAAAGAAATAAAGGAAAGGAACGGCGGTCTCTACCTACGTTCGCGGTTGGGCGCAAAGTTGCGTGTAAAAGATAGAAATATAGCAGCATCTGAGCTTCGTTTTGGCCACAGGCCTTCGCATACATCTGCATGAATACGCATCCGAATAAAGGGGGTATAAAAGAAATTGGTTGTTTTCATAACTTTTCCAGCGTCTCATTTTGCGGCCAAAACCGAAAACTGTCGTTGTCCACGGACGTCGCTAAATATGTTCTTAATAATCGCTGAAACAGCGAGGCTGGGTTCGCTGCAGGTCAATTTTTTCGGTGAGCTTTCACCGCCTTTAATTTGGCGGCAGAAAAAGTCCAAAGAAAAAAAAAGAAGTGGGAGATTTTGGGTACGAGCCGAGCCTCTCACCAGAAATATCAGCGACACTTCTTTGCACTCTTTGCAACCATACTATACTTACAATGGCGACTGAGCGTACAAAAGTGAGCGCCAAGAAGGCGAAAGTTGCTTCTGCGACGACGCCGCCAAGGAAGTCAAGCAGACTGTCAGACCAGGCTGTTAAGCGGAAAGGTTGGTTGATACTTTCTCTTTTTTTCCCTTTGTTTTACATGCTGCACATGGTATGCATTTTAAGGAGACCAATGGCTAATATTGCGTCTTTCTCTTTAGCAACCGAAGATGTTTCACCTTCCTCTACCAAGAAAAGGAAGCCGGTCGAGAAGCCGGCCAAGGAGGAAGCAGTGAGGGGACCAGTGAAGCAGAAGAAGGCGAAGACGGAGAACACAACAGAGAAGGCGGCGAAGCCGCAGCCAAAAGCGGCTTCCAAACCAGCGAAAAAAAAGGCAAACGGAAAGGCTGCGTCAAAGAAGGTGGTTGACGACGAAGAGAAAGACGAGGGCAGCGAGGACGAGGAAGACGACACCACAAAGGCCCTCGTAGAGGAGATTGGCGGCGGCGGCAGCGGCGACGAGAACGACATCGACGAGGAGGCGGGCGGCGCCAGCCTGTTTAAGCCCGGCCAGGACGTCGGCAAGGCGCCAGTGACGGCGGCGTTGAAAAAGAGCGCGGCCAAGACCAAGGCCAAGACCAAGGCGAGCAACGGTGCAGTGGCTGAAACGGCTGCTGCAGAGGCGGCACAGCCCGCGAAGATCAACGGCAGCACGTCCGGCTCGGCCCCCCCCTCGGACGTTGGCGGCGTGGTGTACGTCGGCCGCATCCCGCACGGGTTCTTTGAGCACGAGATGCGCAGCTACTTTGCGCAGTTTGGCGCCATTACGCGCTTGCGCCTGTCGCGCAACCCCCGGACCGGCGCCAGCAAGCACTACGCCTTCATCGAGTTTGCCGACCCGGAGGTCGCCGGCATCGTCGCCCAGACCATGGACAACTACCTGCTCTTCGGCCACCTGCTGCGCTGCCGCGTGGTGCCCACCGAGCGCATCCCGCCGAACCTGTTCAAGGGCGCCAACCGCCGGTTCAAAGCGGTGCCCTGGAACCGAATGGCCGGCCACCAGCTGGCGCAGCCCAAGTCGGAGGCCGATTGGGCGGACAAGATCAAAAACGAGTCCAAGCGGCGGGCACGGCGCGCGGCCGCCCTCGAGAACAAGCTGGGATACACGTTTGCGGCACCGTCGCTGAAGACGGTGGACGCCGTAGAACGGATCGCGGCGGCGGCGGCGGAGGAGGGCAGCACCACGGACATCACGGAGGCGAAGCAGCTCGAAAACGGAAAGGCGGCGGAGGAGGATGCCAAGGGCGACGATGCCGACGCGACGGCGGCGGCGGCGGAGGCCACGAAGACAAACGAAGCCGAGGCAGTACCTGCGGGAGCCAAAGCAAGCAAGGCTGGCAAAAAGGGGAAGGGCAAGAAAAACAAGGCGTGAGGAATACACCAGGTCGCACGAAACAAAAAGAAAGTTTAGACGGAGTTTTTTTTTTATTTATTTTTGCACAGGAGTTATAGTTAAATATGATTTACCATTATCTAAGGGAAAATGAATTTGCAACCAAAATAAAAACCAAAAAAGCCGACAAACTGCCAGGGACGCCTTCGCAATGCCTCACTTTCAGCCCTTTTCCCCCGTCGCTGAGCCAACAATGCAAGGCCGCATTTCAATCCCGGAAGGTCAAATGGAATGTGTGCTCATAGCGAACCCGGTACGTTCACAGAAAAGAAAAAAAAAATCGAACAAAGCACCGGGATTATAAAGAGCAAGACTCGTGTCTTTTTCTTCTTCGTCGTCACTCTTCGAAAAGAAAAGCAAATGCCGCCCTGAGAGATAAGCCACAGAACGCAATGCTAGGCTTATTCAGTTGAAAGCCCCGGGTACCCATCCGAAGAAAGAGTAAACAAGCACTTTGGGGTTGACGAAGTTTCAGTTTTGAAGAAGAGAAGAGGGAGAAAACGTCCAAAGAAAGGAGACGAGCGCAAAAAGAATTTTGTATGGTATGGCCCGGCCAAAACGCCCATAAAAGTGGGGCGCATGCATGCCAGATCGGTAAACTGCATATGTTGCATTACAACACCCACGACAATAAGTGATGCTCCTTCGTGGGCACTGCGGATACGAAGTTCTCGCTTGGATTTGACCATGCTGCTGAAACAATTAGTTGTGTTGACAGCTGACCTGGTGTCCCGTCACAAAAACTCGAACACAAAAAGCAGGTGAGGACGTGTTGGCGTTGAATACTGTCCTACTCGCATATATGCATATGTATTTTAGCTAGTTTCGCATTGGCTGACGCGTAATTACTACGCCGCACTGCAGCAAAAGTTGTGTTAGGGCAGATTAGGCTAGCCAGGGCGGGTTGTTCGCACCTAAAACAGCGGTCGCATTCCCTATAACGGGCTGAAACCCGGTAACCTCGACGAAGCCTAGATACTGGCAGTGGCCCCAGCCCGCCAAGCGATACGATAAGCCATCGTTCTGCTCGTCTTTCCTATTTTCCCGGGTCTCGTCCTCATTTCCCACCACGATCACGCATCCGCCCTGGCGCCAACCACAAAACAAGCAGACGAACGCCCGATCCCCGGCAGCGAACTGTTTCTACGACGACGCGACAACCTTTGGCCGAGCCAATCGCTATTTAACGGCAGACGGGAGAAAAGGAGCAAAACCGAGGCGAGCCCGCACAAGACGAATCGAAGAGCCAATGCTACTGCAAGCTCGAAGCGACGCCTGACCGTTCGTGCCTCTTACCGTGCCGCGCTGGTTGGAACCTTTTGCCCACGCCCGTCGGTCGTCCTCCGTGTCGCCGAAGACGATAAAGATTCATCCCCCCTTCCCCCCCCCTTCGCAGCGCGATGGCCTCCTCCGCCGCACCATCCGCACCACAGCTGGCACCACAAAATGACGTCGCGCCGTCAGGTGGACAAGGAGGTTTGTCTTTCTTCCCTTCTTTGTCTTTTGGTGGTTCTCGTCAGCTTGGCCGTTCGGTAATCGACTAAATTGTTTGCCCGTTCGACTTCGCCCTTAGGTGCCAAGAAGAAGAACAAGAAGAAGAAGTCCGCTGCGGCCAAGGCCGCCAACGCTGCCCTGGCCGCCTCAGCACCGCCGACAGGAGCGGATTCTCGTGATGAGTCTGACCATGACGATGTTGACACACCTGATGAGCCAACAGGAGACGCTACGGTGAGTACTTTCAAGACATGCACGTTTGGCCTTGGGGTTGTGAAAGATTGAACCCAACAGATCTTGTGCCTAATGCTATGGAACGAACAGAAGAACGAGAACGATGTAGAAGACGCGGCCTCGAGCCCAACAAAGCCGTTGGAGACAAACGGGAATGGGCGAACCCGGAACGGCTCAATAGCAAAGGGCCGGCCAATAGCATTACACCCGCAGCGGGACACGGCAGAGGATGGGGACCCGGGGGAGGAGGAGGAGGATGAAGAAGGGAACACACGAAATCGCAAAAGCAAGGACCGGAATGGTGATCCATCAGCATCATCTGCAGACGAACCACAACAAAATGCGCTTCGTGCCGAAGTAGAACGGTTGCGGCAGCAGGTAGGCGAGCTGCAAAACGCACAAGAAGCACACAAAGAGGAGACGGACCAGCTGCGGGCGGAGCTGGAGGAGAGCGAGGCCGGCCGCGAGCAGGCCGAAACGCAGTACCACAACCTGATGGGCCGCGTAGAGAAGATCAAGGAAACGCTGGGTGAGCGGTTAAAACGGGACCGGCAGGAGCTCGACGAGGCCAAGGACCGCATCGAGGAGCTCGAGGCCCAGAACGAGGGCCTGCGCCAGACCAGCGGCGCCGCCGAGGCCGCCGCCGCCGCCGCCGAAGCCCAGGTCCTGCGCCTGCAGAAGGAGCTCGACGACCTCGAGCAGGAGCACGAGCGCGAACACGCGGCGCTGCGCGGCCGCGCCCAGCTGTCGCAGCAGAACTGGCAGCGCGAGAAGGAGGAGCTGGTGCGGCAGCTGCAGCAGCTCCGCGCCGAGCTCGAGTCCACCAGCGGCGCCATGGGCGAGTGGGAGGTCATCGCCATGGAGGAGCGGTCCGTGCGCGAGACCCTGTCCGAGAAGGCGGCCGACCTCGAGGAGCAGCTGGCGCAGGCGCGCGAGCAGCACCAGCGCGCCGCCGAGGAGCGCGACGACCAGGCCCGCGCCATCGACAGCCTGCAGCGCGCCCTGCAGGAGATCCAGGAGGCGCGCAAGCGCGAGCTGCGCGAAATGGTCGAGTCGTCCGAGGCCCAGCTGGAGGCGGCCAAGGCCCGCGCCCAGCAGGCGGAAACGGCGTCCGAAGCCGCCGTGGCCGAAGCCGCCGCCCTGCGGCACGAGCTCGAGCGCACGTCGCCCTTTGAACGCGAGGTCAAGGAGAAGAATCTGCTCATCGGCAAGCTGCGGCACGAAACCATTGTGCTCAACGACCACCTGACGAAAGCCCTGCGCTACATCAAGAAGAACAAGCCCGAAGAGAACGTTGACAGGTATGGTTTTATGGTTTTTTTTTCCCTAGACGCTACTTTCCGCTAATCATACCAGACAAATCGTCACAAACCACCTGTTGCAGTTCTTGACGCTGGACCGGTCAGACGCAAAAAGGTTCCAGATCCTCCAAGTCATTGCGGGCATGCTCAACTGGACCGACGAGCAGAAGGAAAAAGCTGGTCTTTCCAGACCCGGAACGTCCAGCAACAGCCTGCGCCTGCCGGCGTCGCCGTTTCACCGCACGCCCAGCACACCGTCGCTGAATGCCGAGTTTTTTTCGGAGCCGACCCCGACAGGCGGCCGCGAGACGCTCGCCGATTTGTGGGCAGGGTTTTTGGAACGCAGCGTAGAAGAAGCCGCGTCCGAGTCGTCCAATCCGCCCTCACGCAAGGGCAGTCTGCCCCAGAGCTGAGGTGTTCCAGACAAGACAGCAGAGCCAATACCTTCCCGTACAACGATGGTTGTTCGTTTTCTTCATCGTCTACTCTTCTACTTTTCCCCTTTTTTGAGATTTAGATGTGCGTTGATTTTGTGTTTTCAGCATTAGCGATGGCGACCACCCACACTGGCTTCAGTGTCTACAAAAGATAATCTATTCATGTAATACTTCCTACCCAGTGTTCGGATAGAGGAGGGATTGATGTTTGCTGTACGAACAGAGGCTTTAATCCAAGTAAAAGGAGAGGGACTGCGCACGATCACCTGGAAAGCTGGCCAACTAAAGTGCATATAAACATATGTAAGGGAGAAGCAGACAATGCAACGGGGCAAGGCATATACGCAACACCACTTTTGGCTCTGAATGTATTCAACCCTTTCCCCCCAAGAAGAGGGCATCGTGAGATTTGTGTAATACTTCCCTTCCATCGAGGAGGGCGTAGCATAATCACAAGCCATCAAGAGAACAAAACAAGTCGCTGAGCAGTTGACAACAGCTTCGCAAAGTGACTCGGCAAAAAATACCGCTTGCCTACATAGAGACGCCACGAAAACGATATATATGTATATGTATAAAATGTGCTTTTTATCTCCCGCAGGCAAATGCTTCTTTGCCGTTAGTAAAAACTCCGTTTCTTAAACCCAGCAATTTGCACGAATGTTCCCGTTTTGAGAAAACAGAAAACAGCTCTCAGCATCTCTGAAAGCCCTTCCACCTCAAAATATGCCGAGATGTGTGCAATCCATTCCATGATTTCTTTTTTTGTGCCATGAAAACAACCCCTTAAAAACCAATGCCGTGAAAATCGCTTGCAAATCCTTCCGTTAGGAAACCCCCAACCTGTATATACATGTGCCGGCCGTCAAACGACCGACTCGGCGTTTTCTTTGTTCTCTCTGTTTTTCGTGTGTATTTCCACAAGAGGAGGAAAGTGAAAAAGAAAAGACACCGAACCCCAGAAAGACAGCGCGTGCCCTCGTAAAAACGAGAAAAAAGGCGAAATGATCGACTGTCCAGGGTTTGGTTGTTCCGTTTTTCTTTTCTTTTCCCTTTCTAGTGTCCCCAGAACACAAAACGTTTCTTTCCTTCAGGTGGCGGGAACGGCCGCCGCGGCCTCGGTGTTTTCTGCAGGCAACGGTGGTGGCAGGGGGACGCCGTTCATCGCCGCGAGCCGCTCGTCCTCCTTCTGTTGCCGCAGCGCCTCGGTCTCTTGCCGCAGCTTCTCTAGGTTCCACGCGTCTTGGCCGTTGCTACCGCCGCCGCCGTTCATGCCGTCGTCGTCGTCGCTGCTCTCGGCCTCGCTGTCCTCGTCGTCTTCGTTCCGCCACTTGCCGCTCTCGAAGAGCGCCCGGCCGGTCGCTTCCTTGGCGCGGCGCGCCTGTTCTTCGGCAGCCTTCTTGCCGAGGCGCTCCTTCTTCCACTTGGCAAACGTCTCTGGGGTGACGGGCGTCGAGGGCCCCGTAAGCTTGTGGCGTTCCGACTCCAGGAACTCCTCGAGCGTCAGGGTCTTGAGGGGCGACTTGTCGAGCAAGGCCTTTTCCGCCGCGCGCTGTTCCCGTGTCTTGAGAACGTACCTGAAGCAAATGTTAGCAGCAGTTTTATAAGTAAGAATCCGATCTCCCCCCCAAAAAATCTTACCCTGGAGGCAGCGCGTGCTTGTACATGCACTTGTCGCCGTTGGGACACACCCAAAACCAGCCGTACTTGCCGTCCTCGATCGCCTCGATAAAGTACTTGCACACCTTGTCCGTCGTCGACCGCTGGTTGCCCTTTTTCGACAGCACCACGGCCCGCAGCTTGGCCTCGTCCCAGTCGGCCGACGTCTCGGTCTTGCGCTTCTCCTCCTCCTCGGCGCGCGTGTCCGTGTACAGGCTCCGCTTCTCCGTCTTGCGCTCCATCTCGAGGTCGTGCGAGAATTTGCACTTTTTGCCCTTTTCGCAGTTGCCCTTTTTGAAGAAAATGCACACCACCGTCTTGGGATCGACGCCAAAGGGCACTTTTTGCACCTGCGCCGGCCGGTTCAGCAGCTTGTCGGCCTCGCGCTTTGCCTCTTCGGCAGCCCGCTTCTCCCGCTCCCGCGCCTCCTTCTCGGCCTCCTTGCGCTTCTGCTCGGCACTGCCGCCGCTCTTCAGCTGCGAGGTAATGGCAGCGATCTGCTTCTGGGCGACGGCACCCTTTTTGTTCTTCATGCCAAACGTGCGGTCCTCGACTTTCTTGGCGGCGCCCGCCGCCTTTCCGCCACCGCCGCCCTTGTCGTTTCGTTTCGGCGGCATGGTCACTGATAGATTTGAGAAGGACAAGAGCAAGAAAAAAAAATACAAAAAAAAACAAAAGGCTCAAAAAAAAGGCCTTGAACAGTCCTAGCGCCTCCCGAAAATGGTGCTCGGCTCGGTCGACTTTGTCGTTGACAGTGACGAGAGGGGTCTGGTGTCGATTTTTTTATCTGCTATAGGGCACTGTAAGTTTTTCACAGAGGCAACTTCGCTTGGGCACAGGGAGGCGGAGGTGTGGGGTTGTATGCTAAAGACGCTGGGGGGGGGGGGGGTGCAGGGGAAATCGGACAGTGTAAAAAAGAGACCTATGTAAGTATCCGTATATAAAGTATGTACTTACGGAGGTTGATGACTAAGACGTGTGATCCCAACGACGAGTTAGTGTGAAAGCTGTCCTTCCCATGCGGTTTTGCGACGCGGGAAACGCAGCATCAACGCTTCGTCTCCCATTTTGCACATTTCACCTCTTGTGACGATACTACAGCCTTTTCACCTGCAACGGAAGCCACAAAATATCCAATGTACGTCTCCATCAACTGTCTCGTGCCTCTCGTGTCATGCGTTGGCTGTTCCTCTCCCGTCGCTCGTAGTTGATTGTCCTTTGCTAACTCACGGCTGTCCGCAGCTCCCTTCCCATTCCAAATCTTCGATTTCTTATACCGTCGTTCTCGTGTCCTCTCTCGGCGGCCAAGATGATTTCCGACGACCAACTCTACAACCTCGCCATCTTCCTTGGCTGCTCGGCTATGATACTCATAGTCGTCTACCACTTCCTCGAGACCAACACCCGCGACGAGACCGAGAGCGGCAAAAGGAACGCCGCCAAAGCGGTCGCACCATCAAAAGGGCTTCGAGAAGATCACATTAGCGAGACAGGACGGAAACTACGGACACCGGCGTAGACGATGGCATTCCGCAACTGTTTATTTCTTGGAAGGGGAAAAAAAGAGCTAGGGGACCATCCATTCTGTTTTCTTTGTTGAACTAAAACGGGGCTTTTTTTGTATGATTTTTGAGCACTTGATATTTCCAGTCCGAGAGCAAAGAAACAGCGAATCATTAAAGCAACAAGCACTGCTATCCTCTGTATGCCCATCCCGTCGCAAGTTAGGCGCTTTCAGCGTCTCGGGGCTGTGAGGCTGCCCTATGCACAGCTTTCCCATTACATAAGCTCGCGTACATTTTTACGCATGACGAGCCCCGTATTACTTCGTACTTAGTACGTGGCCGCAAGCACAGTGTGTGAGTCATTCCAAAAGTAGCTAGACCCAAAATGGAGAAACGCCTCCTACGTCGCTATTGGCTCGCGGGTGCCTGTTATTCTCTTGGGCCGCCACGCTCCGCCGCAAACGCGCTCACTTTTCCCTCCCTTCCCCTTCTCTCTCGTTCCTACCTTTTTCTCCTTTTTCTTCCTTCCCTTTCTTGCCCCCCTTTCCAACCTGTCTTCAAACAACCACCATCATCTCTTTTTCTATCCGCTTTTATCTACAGTTTTCAAAACCTTTCTTCTTCTTTACGGCAACCAACTTCGACCGTTTTTCAACCTGTTTTTCATTTCTTTGTTTCTACACTCTTGCCAACCAAACCGCCTTTCTCTTTCTTTCAGACGTTTTCGTCTTTCAAGTTTCGCCGCGCCGCAAAAATTTTCTTTTCGCCATAAACAAAACGAAAATCGCCTTTTTTTTGCCTTTCGTTTGCTAAACATCGCCCCCATCATCACTCTCTCGTCAACTTTCTCTTCGATCCGAGAATATCATCATCTTACGCTTCTTTTTTCGCTTTCGCGCTCTCCTTGTTTGCGAATCCATCAAATACCACTCGCCTGTCGACTCTTATTCTACCCAACCATCAAAATGTCTGCCAAGCTCGACCAAACTCTCGACGAGATCCTCTCGAACCAGCGCAAGAACGCTGGTCGTCGTCGCTCGACCCGTCGTACGTCGGGCACGGCCAAGCCGCCTCCCGCTGGCGGTGTTCAGAAGAACACCCGCCCCGCGCGCGGCGCGTCTACCAAGACTGCCCCGACCAAGCCGTCAGGCATCGTGGGCGAGAGCAAGATTGTGGTCAGCAACCTTGTAAGCATTCTCACTTCCGTTTGTTGATTCTTTTTGTCCCGTTCATTTTTATTTTACATTTGCTAACGCAACGTAGCCAAAGGATGTGTCTGAGGCCCAGATCAAGGTATGTTTCCGCTGAGGCCACTTTTCGGCCTTTGGAATTGTCGACGCCTTTTTATCGCATCGTCCGCTGGCGGCATCGTCATCCGCGTCGTCTTTTTTACTTTCCATGCCTTCTCGAGATGGGTTATCGTTGCACACATGCATTCCGATATGTGTCGTATGCGCTATGGCACGCGTATCTACGCACACGAAACGCTCTGGTAGTTGGGTCGTCTGGACGCCTAAAAGATCCTTTCTTCGCGCGACGGCCTTCTAAGTCACATTATGTGCACGGCAGTTGCTATAACGAGAAAGTCGATCAAAAAGATCACTCTTTGTCGCGCAAACATCGAAACATCCATCGCTTGGTTGCCTGGCAAGCACCAATGCAAATTGTTGGTTTTCGGCGCTGGCATTGCATGGGTGCATCACAGGCTGTCGCAAACACAGACGACAACAAATCCAACTTGGGCTTTGCTCTTGAAGGCATTCCACTCCCGGCTGGTCACCGGAGTGCAGATCTGCTTGGAAGCGAGCACTTGCAGTGAGCAACCGCAGGCGGCTGTATTTTTCACGAGAGGGGCACTTGCGAAAGATCAACCCGTACCATCCAGCAATGTGGGCGATGTCGGTTTTCTTGGGGACGTCCCCTGTTCGGTTGCAGAAGACCGCGTGAAAACGGTTTTCAGAAGACGGAAGCGTTGTCAGACATAGACGAGAATCGCGTTACTACCTGGAATATGGATAAACGGATTTCGTCTGTGGGGGGTTTGCGCACAGTTGCGAAAGCTACGAAACTTCCGAAATTGCGACGGGGACGAAGGGAAGATCGCCGGTTACGCTGGATCGTGTTCGTTCATGAGACGAACGTTCGAAGTGGGATGATATGTTTTCGTTACTTCTGCTCGCGGGAGGGAGAGAGCCATGATTGGTTCGGTTGGCGTTTTGGCTCACTGCTGTGCTCTGCTCTACCTTGCTCTGATTTATTTGCAATCGCTTTTTCTGGCCAACGATGTACTGGCCATGGACTTTTTGCGACCCCAGAGGGACTTGGATATTTATCGAGACGCGTTCAGAAACATCGGCATCGGACTTTGCGGAGTCAACAGCGACGATTTTTTCCTTTTTTACTCGAACAGCTGACCAACCTTCTTACCCTCCCAACAGGACTATTTTAGCCAAGCAGTTGGCCAAGTCAAGAAAGTCGAACTGTCGTACGGGCCGGGTGGCGTTAGTCGCGGTATTGCCACGGTTATCTTCCACCACGCTGATGGTGCGAGCAAGGCTTTTACCGAACTGAACGGTCTTTTGATCGACAACCGCGCCGTGAAGGTGAGAATACGATTTATTGAATGTACATCGCCTGTGTACGTCACGTACGATCTCAATGCTAATTAAACTTGCTAGGTTGAGGTTGTCGTTGCCAAGGCGGAGCTCATTCCGCAGCCGAAGTCGCTGGGCCAGCGCATCACGCAACCCAAGCCAAACCCCAAGTCTGCCGCGACCGACAAGCGTGCTGGTAACGCCGCCAAGAGCGCGGCCGGCACAAAGGGTCCGGCAAAGAAGCCAAACAACCGCCGCGCCCGCAGCGGCCGTCCAGCAAAGAAGACGGCCGAGGAGCTCGACTCGGAAATGGCCGACTACTTCGTCGGCAATTCCGGCAACACCAATGGTGCGCCTGCTGCCGCTGCCGGCACAAACGGCACTGCCGCTGCTTCTGGGGCCACCGGCGATGCCCCGATGGATGATGAGATTATGTAGACCATAATGGCGGTCGTACACGGTATGGCATATCGACAGAGGTGGAGGAGGCAATGCAGGAATGGACTGGCCGTTCGCTTGTAAAGGTTGGGTTGGGGTGGATGATGGCTTGTTTCAAACTCTCTTCTACCTTGTTTTTTGTCAGGCTCTATTTTGCCATGTATCTGTTTCTTCGCCACGCAGAATGTTATGTTTTCAGTTCGGGTGTCTGTAACAGCTCATAATAGATTGGATGGCAGCTTGATGCTGAAATTTTCGTTTGTCCCAATGCCGCTACACGGGCAACAGAGTATGTAGTATGAAACTTGACCTCCCTACTATTAAAAAAACAGCAAGAAATTTGCAAAGCTACATAGTTTTATGGTTTCTTCACGGCGTCGCTCGCTCGTAGCACTATACTCATAGTAGTATCATTGCATGTTCTCACGATTTTGTGCTAATTTAGTTTTTTTTTTGTTTCTTTCCGACGCTTTTCAATCCACCGACGTCCTCTTGCCAGCAGAACTGGGCTCAACCTTTTGACTCCCATGCTTTGCCCAAGGAAAGAAAGGAGCGCAAAATAACCCAAGAAGAAGAGAAGATTAAGCAATCCTCATGTCCCTTACATGTAGCTATCTCCCATACGCCTCCGTTTCCATATGTCCACACTCCCCCCCCCCCCCTTCTTCCCCTTCCGGCCCCTCTTTCCCCCATTGCATGTCGTTTGTTCGGTCGAAAACGGTGTGCTACAAGACGAATCGTTTTTGGAGGAAACTTTACGCTTTTGCGGCGGCCTCTGCGCTCTCGCTCTCCTTACCGGCCTCGGCCTTTGCGCCCTCCGCCGCCTCGCCCTCGTCGCCTTCTAGAGGCGGCATCTCGTCCTCGTCCTCGTCCTCGTCGTCTTCGCCGCCAAAGCCCTCCTCGCCGCCGCCGCCGCCCAGCTTGGAAAAGTCGATGCCGCCAAAGTCACCTGGATACAAAACACGTCAGTTCATCCGCTCAAAAACGGAAAAGAGGGCAAATCGAAGATGGGAAGAGGGCTACGTACCGCCCATTCCTGGCATGCCGCCCATGCCACCCATACCGCCCATGCCGCCCATGTCGCCCATGCCCCCGAACTGCGAAAAGTCTTCGGCCGCCGCCTCGTTCTGCTCGTCCTCGTCCACCCACTTGTCAAAGTCCGTCTTGAGAAAGTGCATCTTCTTGCTCTCCTTGAGCAGGCGAGGCCAGTAGGCGTCGTCGAGCTCCTTCTTGATGAGCTTCAGCTCGATGTCGCGCGCCGTGTGGTTGACCGTGCTCGCGTCGACGTCAATGTCGGCGTACAGGTCGAGCGCCACGTGGTACGTGCGCTTGAGCGTGCCGGAGTAGCCCGTAAAGGACAAGCGGTTGGGCTTGAGGTCCAGCTCAAACTTGTCCTTGGGCACGTCGGGCACGACGATGGTCAGGTAAACAAAGTTCTTGGCGGCGTCGACCTTGGAGGAACGCTGGGCCCAGAGAACTATTGTTTTTTCATTGTTTTGTCAGAGCGCGTTGTTCTGCAGGTGGGTGCAACAAAAAACAAAAAAGAAGCAACAAAATCACGCCCGCCAAGCCCCTCCAATCACGAGACGACAAACCAACGATCGAAAGGAACAAACAAGGCTTACCTTCGGGGGTGACAGTTTCGTTCGACATGGTGGTTGTGTGCGTGTTGGTCGATAGGATGAAAGGTGCGAGGTGTTAAGCAGAGGGTTTTAAGGGGGGAAAACCGGGTTGAGACAGCTGCGACGATGAAAATAAAACGTTGGTGGACAAGGTAGACGACTCGTTGAATAGAAAGTAAGACGTTGTCAGAGATGGAAAAAATAGATCGTTGTCTGTTTGCGGTGCAGAAAGCAGGTTCGGTGAGGCTGTCGTTGCTTTATGGGAAGAAATTCAGGACCAAGTTTGCTATAGTGGGCCGTTTCGTGGGTGTTTTTTTTTTAGTTCTCCGGGATGCCTTAGTTTGGGGCTGATAGAAGTTTGAGGAACCAGAAAGATTCACTGACGTCTAGACAGGCGAAGAGAGAGGCACACAGTGCCGACAGTGTGCGCTAGAACAGGCCCCCGTCCATGTGTACCGGGGAAAACTTACGAACAACTGACATTGTGCTTCGTTTCTCACAAACCCCGCAGCCAGCAAAGCGGCCGTACCTGCGACAGCCAGTTTACAGTGTAGAGGTACTTGCA
Organism: Fragosphaeria purpurea; assembly: GCA_002778095.1. Taxonomy (NCBI): domain Eukaryota; kingdom Fungi; phylum Ascomycota; class Sordariomycetes; order Ophiostomatales; family Ophiostomataceae; genus Fragosphaeria; species Fragosphaeria purpurea. Next base: position 1,848,919 of record PCDL01000011.1, read on the forward strand.
AAGGCAACGGAGCAGGTGGGGTTTTGGTGCATGCACGGGGAACGACTTCGAGCACCTACAGTGCGCCAAATTTCCCCCCACTAAGCAGGCGCGCTGCTTACGTACACATAGGTAACACCCGACGTTCGGCGTCAACAAAGGAAAGAGCATTGGACGAATGCAGTGGCATCTTGCGCCAACCGGGCAGGTGCGAAAGGGCACATCAGTTATTAGGGTTTTTGAGAGCAAAAAGCAGGCATGCTCCGTGCTCCCAGCGGTACCTTGGTTCGCCGTGCACGGAAGGATTTATTGGCTTTGATTTGCCCTGAAAGCGCCCATCGGTTCAACAACAGAGCCAATTGACAGTTTTTTTTACCTCTTTTTCCCCTTCCCAATGTTGGCTATCGAGCCAGGTTTTGGACGACGAAATAGGAAGGCGCTTGTCTGCGACGTATATGTACAAAATAACCCGAAAAAGAAGGAGCGGACGTAAGCAAAAAAAAAAAAAAAGGCCACAGTTGGAAGGATCAATCGGCCACAGGTATCGTCATCACGCATGCGTCTCGAGGCAGGTTCACAACTTTCCTTTCAGCTCTGAGGTTTTGGAAAAGGCGAGAACGTCCTGTGCTCTTCTGGGCGGGGGGGGAAGTTTGGGTTTGTCCTCCCGCCTTTTTCGTTGCCTAATAAGTGGGCTGGGCGCTAGCTATCGCAATCGCTATCACCACGTGCACTGCGCCAGCCCAAAGGCGGCGCAAACCGCAACATCAGCTTTGTGCTTCCCCATCTCGCACGCTCGTTCTCGACTCTCCGAAGTCGACAGAACCCACCACATCGACGGCTTCGATCTGACGAGAGGACGTTTTACCGGTTAAGGAGCAATACGACGCAACAGGAAAACAACTCGATTGCGGTCTGGGCATACCGCACCGCCCTGTTCTTAAGCCCCGAGAGGGAAAGGAAGTGTCATCTACATCTGACATCACCAATCACCGACAACAATACAAGACAGGCGAAACAGAAAGAGAAGCGAGCTTGAAATCTGGTTAGATTGTAGCCGCTTGGCCTCCTCACGCCGAGAAATAGCGCAGCCGGTGCGAGGTACAACAACGCCGGCATCGCGCAAGCTGCTGTTCCGTCACCTCGTTGTCCGTGCCAGCGTGCAGACACAATGGACAATATCCGGGCGTTGTTTGCGAAACCTGATCCACAGGCACAGGTGAGAAGCCGTTTGATAGTTTTGGGGGAATCTTTTTGTCGTTTTTTTTACGTCTGCTAACCACTCTTTCACCCCCCCAGGTCCGCAAATGCAACGCCCTCATCCGCTCCAACATGCGCAAGATCGACCGTGACATTGCCAATACCAAGCGCGTCGAGACCCAGACGAAAAACCTCATTCTCCAGGCCGACCGCCGCTCTCAGCGCGACCCGGCGCGCGCGGCGCAGGCCCGGCGCGAGGTCCGCGACTTTGCGCGCGAGCTCGTGCGCACCCGCCGCACGCACAACCGCCTCGTCACGGGCCGCGCCCAGCTCGCCAGCGTGCAGATGCAGGTCAACGAGGCCTTTGCCGTGCGCCGCATCGAGGGGTCCATCCGTGCCGGCGTCGGCATCATGCGCGACGTCAACGCGCTCATCCGCTTGCCCGAGCTGGCCGGCACGATGCAGGTGTTGGGCGTCGAGCTGATGAAGGCGGGCATCATCGAGGAGATGGTCAACGACACGCTGCCGGCCGACGACGACCTGCTGCTGGAGGACGACGCCGAGGCGGAGGGCGAGGTCGACAAGGTGCTGGGCGAGATCCTCAAGGACCGCATGGCGACGACGGGCCAGACGCCGGCGGCACCCGTCGCGGCGGAGCCCGTCGCGGCACAGCCACAGCCAGTGGCGGCCAAGCCGGTGGCGATGGTAGCGGGCGGGCCGCAACCCGCAGACGAGGAAGAGGAGGACGACGGGGCAGAGACGGAGGCCATGATGAACCAGATGCGGAACCGGCTGGAGTCGCTGCGGAGTTGACGACACGAGGCGCGGTCCTTTTTTGATGTTTTTTTTCATCGGAACCTGTGCGGTCCGCGGGAAGAGCGGCTTTTTTTGTATTGATTCTGGCATTTCTTGGATGCGTATTGTCGGCCCCTTGCGATGCATGGCGTTTCCTTGGCTTTTTTTTTTGCCTTTTTTTTTGCGTTTCTTGGGATTGGGTTTTAGGAACAAATAGATACGTGACTTTTTTAAGCTTCGATTTCTATCTTTCACATACAGTCAGCGAACGCACTGCTCGTTACGTTGTACAAAGCCTTCCGATCACAGTACAGATAGCACGGGTTCTCGTTACTTGGGGTCTTCTCTGATGGTGACCTGCAAGAAAACTTTGCAAGCCACGACATATGAAGACTTGGTATAAGGAGCAAAATTGCTCTGAATTCACAAAAAGAAGTACATATATCAACTGGTGATGCATGGATCTACTCAAAGCAGAGTAGCGTTAAGCCAGCCCCCAGCGTACTAGGCTTCATCTTCGTGGTTTTTTTTTCTTGGCCGAGAACGAAGCCAGAATTTGCTAACACCTTCGTGGCTCAAATGTTTAATCAATGCTGTATTTGTTGTCCACGAGAATATATGCCATTTCACCAAGTACTTGTCTATCATAACAAAATTCAGATTATTGAATTGGTACGATACCATGGATATGGAACGAACGAAGACGTTCAGTCTTTTCTGGGGAGCGAACCTTGTTTTAGCCTTCGCTATTCACACCGAAGCTTTTCGCTCATACTCGAGACGTTTCTTCCTTTGCTCTTGTAATCATCTTTGCTTCGTATTTAGATTTGCTCTCACCCCTGTGTTCGTCTCGCCTTATAATTTATTTACAATGAAGGGGCCCCTGAGAAATCACGTAGCAAACTTTTTTGTGCCGTTCGTCGCTTTATGTACACTTAGGTCTGTTCCAATCTGATGATGACAAGATCACAATGCGGATGAGAGATTGGATAACATAGTATATTTATCTTTCTTGTTCTGTTATTTCAATGTGTTTTGCAATGCAGCCGACTATCTCTATGGCAGTCATCAATCTTCGCAGGCCTACTTGTCGACGCGCATTTTGCTTGCATAAACTATTTTCTTGCCGAATCAGATCAACGCAAGCGGCGTCTATCCAAAGAAGCGAAAAGGATGCGTAAACCCTTTTTTTGTTCGTATATATTTTGTACTGCTTTCCTCGGAGTGACGAGAAATAGGGGAACCACAACAGCCCAACCGAAAAAGGCATGTCTGTAAAGGACCCAACACTGAATGTGACGAACAGAAAAACGTGTGATGAAGGCAATGCAAACCGCCGGTTGTGCTCGCAACGGAGCACAAGAAAAGCCTTCCTTCCGGTGTGCGTGTGCTGCACGTCTATTTTAAACTGCCGCCTCTGACTGGCCAAAAAACGGAAGGAATGGATGCGGGCGTTCTGTGATGATCACCCTGTGCCGCAAATTTCTTTCGTCTTGTTGCACTATGTCGAGTCGACCTTCCTTTCGAGGGCCAGCTTGTCTAATCACAAGATACGAAGGACGATCATGGCTGTAAAGACGTAGCGCTTTAGTCTCTCTCTTGGGATTTCCCCAAGTAAGGCATGCTTTGATAACATACATCGAACCGCAAAAGGGAAAGAAAAAAAGGAGATAAAACAACCCTCTCTCCCCACAAGATGGTAGGCATTAAAGAGGGAAAGCATGGCAAAGTAAACCTTTTTTGGCTTCGAGTTGTTGACCCTGTTTCGTGACGAGGCTATTCTTGAGCGAATCGTAAAGCCTGTGGTTACGAATGGACGATAATAGAGCACCTTGGGACACACACTCTGACTCGTTCTTTGGCCAGGCATGATTATCATTGGGTGGTTAATCATGAGATTCATCCAATGGTGAGGCCCTGTCGGGGCAACCTTTTGCTTTATTTTGTTCAATGTGATCAGGATATGATTTACTCGTCGTTGGATTGGTTCAAATGTCGTTTTTTTCTCATGATAGCAGTCTTGCGTATTCTGATTTGTTGATGTGAAGAACCATTGAAGGACGTCGAAAAGACAATCTTATTTTGCTAGGCAATACTCTCCATGATATGGCAGCCAATGCCTACTAACGAAGCTGGGATACCTACATAGGGCCAGACAGCTGAGAAGGGACGCAATTTTGTTACTTTGGTCTCCTGTCCGTTTGCAGAAAACAAAACAGCGTCACAAATTCAATAAAAATGTGCTGAACGTGTGATAGGAGGCCGGCCCTCTCTCCAATGGACCTGTTGCCCCTTGCTTTCTTCTCTTTCTTTCATTTCTTTTTTTAAATTTTTTTTTCTTTCCCTGCCCATTTATCACCCAGCACATCGTTTTGCTGTTGAAGGATTGACACACCTCGGCCGGCTTGTTTATTTGATACCCGAGACGAAAAAAAAAAATGAAAGCCAGGGATACGTGCAACAATCAACTGTCAAACGTTCTGAAACGGTAGAAAAATAGGGGACGAGAAAAAGCAACGAAAAAAAACAGAAAGAAAAAAAAATAGAGTAACCCAGCATTATCACAAAAAAAAAACATACAAGACAGCCAACAAACGGACACCGACCCCCCCTACCAACACGCATCGGACAGAGTGTAGCACCCGTCGTCGTTGCGGCTGGGTGCCTGGAAGGGGTATACGAACATGTCGCTTTCCGTGATGGGCCACACGATAGACGAGAAAGGACGCAGTAAATCCCTTCTTGTTTTTCTGCTTTTGTTGGCCTACCATCTCTTTTGTCGATTTTGGTTGGCTTTTGCCTACCGTGTTATTATTTTTTTTACTGGTGCCGGTCGTCGTCCGGCAAGCCGTCGGCAGGCTCACCGTTTTCCCTCCCACGCAAGCAGGGACAAAAACCGCATCGTCGCACTCGGTGATCTAGATTCGGACAGCGATCCCCTCGTACTCCGTACATGCTCGTACAACATATTCTGTAGACACCTAAGGAGTACAGAAGAGGGTGGGATGAACGTGGGAGGGGCGTGTGCCTTTTTCTTCTCATTGTGGGAGTTTTGAGTATCACACCGTATGTCTTCCCCCCCTTACGCTCGCCTCCGAAAACGCCTCTTTTCCCATGAATCACAACATCCTGCGACATGCCGCTGGCCGTGGGGAGCCATGAAGCTGAACTATTGAGCACTCCTTCGTTAGTACGGGCGAAGGCTTTGGGACGGACGACCGGACATTATTTCCGTCTCCCCACGCGTTGAAAAACGGTGAAATGGGCAAACCATCGCTCAATTTCGATTTACAAACGGCCACGGTTCAAAAGAGGGGAGGATCGCTGCAGTTGAATCTGCGCTCATTCATACACGACGTGGGATGAGGAGGAGAAGCGTGGGGAGGTCAAGGAACGGGAGTCACAACGAGCGAGCGAAAGGTGTCGGTGAAACGAAATGCGGGAATAATGTGATGAGATTTTTTATTGCGTCCTCCTTTTCCCTTTTTTTGCGGTCTTTGTGTGATGGCTTTCTTGGGGGCGTCCCCCATCCCCTTCTTCCCTCACGGCGTATTTCTCTCGGAGACAAATACCTTCCTTCGGTGGGGGGTTGGGCTGTGCGCTCCGTATTACGGCGGGAAAAGGGGCGGGGAGGCAACGGGGGACATCGATAGGCGAGCGAAGCTTCTTTTCCTGTCGAAAACGAGAGAAACGAGAGACAAAAAACCCAATATTAGGCGAGCTCCTCTTCTCGTCCTCTCCCCCCACATAGTTTGGAGCTCCCTGTCTCGAGAAATAGGGTGGTGGCCCAATGTGCATTTGGTTTGTTTTTGTTTTTCAGGGGCAACAAAAACACAAACCCAATCCACTGGGAACTTGGGTCACAAATTGTGATGGCTCACCTTTTTTACTCTCCCCTGGTCTCCGTTGCTAGCACTGCCCTTTTTCATTCCAGCCCTCTTTGCCCCAACCCCCGGTCTATCGGCGTCCGCCGCCGTTGACCTGCCGTTGAATACCCCGTTGAGTTCTATCCCCCCTGGTGCTTCCCCCTCTTTTCTCTCCCAGTTGACGGAAAAGCCGAAAACCCCCCCCTGGATACAGCATCGTCGGCAGCCTCCTTCTTCTACGGAGGACGTGTTAAATTGCTAGCCCACACACGGCGTTCTTCCGAAGCAATCAAAGAGGCACGCAGGGGTTTCTTTTTTCTGTTCCTGTCCGGGGAAGCAGAAAGCGGATTCCGTGCGGCCGGAACAATTAAACAATGTACGACTACTGTACGACTACGGAGTAATACCATACATACACGCGGAAGGCTGCAGTGGCAGGTAGCCGAACAGGTGCTATGGTACAGTGGCAGTGTCTGTCCTCGTTTGTTTTCGCCTTTTCGCCGAGAGAAGTGGATGCCTCTCTCCCTCATACGAGGCCCTGCTCGCAGCCTCGCCCCTTGCATTAGTTTGTATGTACGGGAAACAGTGATGCGTGCTGCGTGTTACTGAGGATGGAGCAAGGACGGAGCATTTACGACGCTGTCGAACAACTTTTCACGGCAACGAGCTTCTTGTTCGGTCCGCAACGTTTTCTGTCCTTGCTTGCAATGCGGAGGACAGGGGGCAGAGAGAAACCGTTTGTTTTCAATTTGAAAGCAGATTTCCACGTCGGCAAGATTCCGTACGCGCGTTCATGTCTTTGGCCATGTCCATCTTCATGTTCCTGCCCTCACAGCATTCTTTTCCTCAACTCACGCATTCTCACTCAGAGAATGCTGTCGAGAAAACGGGGTGGGGGCAAACAATCAACGAGTCTACGAAGCAATCCGCGATTTGTTTTCTACATTTTTGGAGAAGGCGTCTCTGCTCGGCATCTTTGCATAGCTTTGTAGAGTCCTGAAAGAGCATGATCACGGCATCTCCTTCTTCAGATGCTCCAAAGTTCGGAGCATGCCCGCTTGATCGACAAATTTTTGTGATACGTCTTCATGATACTCCCTATCTGGGGACGCAGTTCGGAGGACGCCGTTCGCTAATCAGTCCAAGCCCTTGCACGTCGTATCGCATTTTCTTAAGGAGCGCTTTCCTCTCCCTCTTCACGCATTGCTTCTGCCACCCTTTAGGCACCTCCCCCAGCTTTTCTCCTTTCCCTCTTTCGTCCGTGGGCTGGCGCGGGACACCTTCCCCGGTGACCAGGGGGGAAGAAACGAGCAGGGTCCAAACAACTCTTGTTCCCCCTTTTGGCTGGAACCGTTGCGTCTGCCGGGGTTTAGGGGGGCCTGGCCGCTTTCTTCGGTCAAACTTCAACTTTTAGTGCAAACGGGGGAGGACGGAAGAGCCTTGTTGCGTTCGCTTGCAGTCCCTTGTCGTAAAGTGGATATAGAAGGGGGAACGGAATAATACGACCACGGAACTGCTTTGCCTCTTGGACCTTGGTTGATCGGAACCCGTTTGTTGCCCTCGGTGAAAGAACCCTTGGCCAATTTGCCTGCCGCAAGCTAACAGCGAAAAGGACATCCCCCCCTTTTGTCCTAAGTTCTTACTCCGTTCTTAGTATGCTTACTCCGTACTAAGTACGAGTACCCTCACCGGGGAAAGAACGGGGGGCTCCACGGCTACCAAGCCATTGGGACCGACCTAAAACAGCTCTCCTTTGCCGCAAAAACCAGCCTTGCCTCCGGCAAGAAAAAAGAACCTCGCCTAAGGAAGGAAAGAAGGAGCCGCGCTCCTCTTTTTTCTTCTCCTTCCTTCCCCCTTTCAATTTCCCCCCTTTTTCTTTTGTCCTCGGTCTTTTTCCCGAGCAAAAACCGAAGGTACGAGCCCAAAAGAACGGCGTTTCCCTCTTTGTTTTTTTTTGCCTGCGGCAACAAGGGCACTCGGTAACTTTTACGGGTTTTAGAGGGGAAGCCCCCTTTTCTTTTGCCACGTTTTTGCGTGTGGACGTGCTGACGTCTGAAAAAAAAGTGTGGCGGCGTACTGAGTAATACGCAGCCGAGAGTTGACAGCAAAATAACTTTGTTACGTTTGTGTGGCGTTCTAGAGCCCGAAGAGACTCAACGAAACTTTTCAGGAGGTATTTTCGTCTGTTATCCGGTGGTCGGTTGCTTGCATCCGGGGCGTTTCTCGTTTGCACGACGTACGGCGTATTTCCGTAGTGCAAAATGGTCCCCCGTGTCGCACTTTGCTTGGTGTCTTCGGACTAACTTAACCCATGCCCCGGCGCAACTTTCCGTTTCTGCTTTAGTGTGGTTTTCCACTACGGCTTCCTCCGTAGTTGTATGTCAGAGCAGTAAAATAGCTGTGGGCGAAAACGGTGCAATGTCCCACAGCGATCTCCTTCGCTACGACTTCTCGCTACGAGCTGTAAAAAAAACGGTGGTCAGCTCTAAAACCACAAACTCGGGTCCGTTCGCGTACAACTACAACACACAACACACCCCTCCCCCCCGGCGAGTTGAGAGAAGCTTTGGAAAGACGCATCGGCATTTTTTTTTCTTCTTTTTTTGCCCTCTTTGTTTTCCCTTTCTGTCTTTCTCCGTTTCGGTCAAGCCTCTCCCGTCCCACCATTGTCTTGTTCTGGCTTTTGAACGAACCGAGCGGTCTGAGCACACGGGAAAAGAAAACGGCTTTTTCCCTCGTTTTGGTCTTTTCCAACGGCCCGGTTGCGTTTCATTTGCGCGGAGTACGTGGTAATGGAAGGAAAGAAGAAAACTTTTTTTTCTGCATTTGTCTGGGGAAAAAAAGGGGAACAGCAAAAAAAAAGAAAAAAAAACACGTCGACGACGCGTACATAGAACGAACCACACTTTCGCCAAAGACGGTTCCAGAGACGGGGAAGCAGAAAAGAAGTCAAAGGCGGCGATCAGAAGGGTTCTTTGCAGCCAAGAGGATTCAGAAAGAAAAGCAACAAAGTAATCACGTAAAAGCCTTGAACGAGACTGTACGAGTAAACTTGCAATATTCTTCTCTATTCTTTCTGTTTTTTTTACTCTGCTTGCCGGGCCGGTTGCTCGGGTAGCCTCGTCGGAACTGGGGTGCGTTTCTCCGGGAACGAGAAGTATTGCTCTTACATATGGACGCGCGAAGTGTACATACGTCGCAGTATGTAATGCCGGTTTGGTGTGCAAACGACCATAGCTCGGCTCTTTTCGTCTCTTTTTTTTTTCTTTGTAATAAATGTCGTTCTTTATTCGTACACACGTAATGTGCCCGTTCCGGCCGAGGAGCCGCGGTCTGAGACGCGGCTCGACGTCGTGGTTCAGACGAAGCGGCATGCCGCTTTATCGACCATCGCTCGGCGCTCAAACGCGGTTTCCCCACAGGCCAGAGCCAGCCAGCGGAAGCAAGGTCCAGACGAACCCATGGAAAATCAAACCACCCGCGAAGAAAGCAGACGACAATGGCCTAGACGTCGGGTTCGAGACACGACGATCGTCGACGACGGAGTGATATTGATTCGTGTTCAACGAGATCGACAGAAAAGATGCTCAGACAAGAAGAGGGCAACTGCAGACGGAGCTGCATTACCCGGAGGTTACCCGAAAGTGCGAAGGGAGTAAAAAAAAGGAGCCAATACAATGCGACGCAATTTACTCGAAAAGGCAAAAACGGTGAGGGAAGAAAACGGATGTGCCACTTCCGTTGTCGCCTTTCGTATGCGACGACGGGAATATTGTTACGACGGGCTTTCGTTCTTTCGGCTTTCGGTTTTCATTTCATTTCATTTCCTTTTCTTTATTTCTTCTGTTTTATTCTTTTTTTTTCTTTTCTTTACCAGTCCCGTTTCGGGTCGTGGCCGCCGCGTTGTGTGTCCGTTTTATTTACGGAGCAATTACCGCCTGTAGTACGTCGTAATTCGAAATACCGCCACGGATGTTGTTTGGTTGCAACTTGGCCGTTTTCGTTCATTTTGTTCCCTTTCGGCCTTTGTTTTTTCTTGGCTCCGTTTCTCCCTTTTTTTCTCTCCTGCGGCGAATTTTCGTCGCGCCGCGGGGGAACAAGGCCCTACCTTTCCGGGAATGCGGGTTCGGCTATCGCACCGCTGTGCAGACAAGACAAAATAGAACGCCTCGAAAAAAAGGGTGGGGTGGGATGGGGCGTGGGGAAGGGGTGTGTGCATAGTGCCCTAAGGAGCGCAAGCGATCATGTAGATTTTACGAGTCTGCAAAAAAGTTACGGCTTCTTTTTGGCGTGGGGCGGCTGTTCCGTCTGATGGGAGAAAGAAAGGCGGTCAAGTGGAATGGGAAGCACCGAACGAGCTCGTTCTGGCCGCAAATAGAAGGAACTCCCATGAGAAAAGTATATGTAAGAAAGACAAAATGTATGGTCGCGCTCAAGCCGCGCAAAGCAGATCCGGACCAAAAACCAACGGGACAAAAAAAGGGAACGGTTGACCACAAAACAATCGGTGTGCAAGGTTCCCTTTTGTTAATACAGTCCCTTTCTTTTGTCTTTTCTATTCACGTACGGAGGAATATGCCTTCTCCAATCTGCCAGCGTCGTAGCGACCCAAAATATATGGCCATCCGAGCCCGTTGACCCGTTGGATGCGGTTTTTTTTCTTCTTTTTTTCTTTTTTTTTCGTTCTTTTTTCCGTTGTATTTTTATTTCTCCGTGTTCGGGCTTGGTTTCATTGGTACACGCAGGTCTAGACACCCACACAAAGAGAGACGGACACTATTGCCTTATGCCTTGACCGCCGGTGAAAGGAAAGGTGGGCCCCAAGCGGAGAGTAAAAATCACAATAGCGGCCCCAGAACAGCCACTGAAAGGGCGCCGAGAGTCTCGACTCTTCGCTCGCTGCAAGGCCGCACCTATGCTCCGATACTCGCCTGCAAAAATGAGGATGGATACTGACTCATTCTTTTGCTGGCAGAAAGGCCCCAGCTGGCGATCTGTCACGCTGTCATGCTGTCAAGCTGCGCGGTGTGTTGTCCAAGGGACCGTTGGGCGTCGACGTCGACGACTCAGGTCGCTTTGCAGGCGGTCGACATTGTCGGTGTGAATTAGGTTGAAGACTTTCTTGGTCTAGATTTTTGCTTGACAACAAAGGACAACAAAAAAAAGGCTCATTTTCATTCTTTATTGCACATGCCTGCCTATTTGGCATGTGTGAAAAACGGTCGTTCCCTTTGCGAAAGACCAACTTTACGACCCTATACGACCCTATGCCGTGTGCAAAGGGCGCCTGGAAGAAACGGGTTTTACAGGCTCACCGATGCCCCCAAAAACCTACACGTGGACGCTAAACACGCTATAACCTACGTACGGAGTATATATATAATTGCTCCGTGATATTGAGATGCTACCGCTCCTGCCACTCTTCCCCCGCCTTTCGACCTTTTTTCTCGTCTTGCCCCTCATGTTTGCAATAACGGGTCCATCCCGCGTTTTGTTTGATTGCCTTTCCTTCGCGCCGTTGCCCAAATTGTTCATTTTTGCCCAGTGGCGTCGGTTTATTTACAAAAAAAAAAGGGAACAAGAACCGCCGGTTGACCCCATGGGTCGTATTACTGGTATTACTCCGTACATATGTAACAAAGATGTGCAGTTTTCTATTGCTTGGTTAGGGCAGCAACACGTCCGACACTCTCCGTACGAGTTACACGTCGACGGGATGGATGCGTTGGCTTTTTTTCTTCGTTGTGCTCTGGGGAAACCCCGCCGGACCGAGGAAACAACAGACGAACAGCCCCGAAAATCCACGCCTCGCAGGCAGCCGTTGTTCTCTCGTACAGTATATGGTACTAGTTGTACGCCGTAAATGAGGCGAACGGCACCGCGGGGCTGTGTCCTGCATATAAGACGTGCGTGTGAGGTGCAATAAAACAACGAGGATTACGACGGATTTCTTACAGAGACGAGTCAGAAATGAGTCACGAGCAAAAAAAGAAGAGGGCAACGTCAGCAATCCTGGATGGACGGGCTGGGAGGACAGAACGGGCGCCGTGACCAACCGTGCAAAGTATTGCGGGAGGACGATACTTACGGAGGACGGGAGGTGGTGTGCGAGTAATACGCGACGCCCCTCTCTACAAAGTTGCACTGCGAGTACATCATATACGGAGTACGGGAGACCACTGACGAGAAGGTGTTGTCGTGTCGTTAAACGAAGTTGCGTGGCCATTTCGAGCAGCTGTCCGCCGTTCGTCCTACTTGCGTAAATGAAAGAATAAAGAAAAAAAATGAAAACAGAGAAATACAATGAAGACGCTTGGCATAAGGGTATCCCGTCAGGAAATCTATTTTGAGCACAACCACTTGTGTTACTGAGGACAAACAGAATTCTTTGTGTGTTGTGTGTATTGTTTCTGCAAGAAGCCTGTTATGCAGGCACAAAGGATGCTATTTTGGACAAAAGGAGAAGGAAAAAAAGGAAAGGCCGTCAAAATGCAAAACGGAAGGACGGCGATATCTGATAGAAGGGGATGGGAAGAAAGGAAGGACACACAGAATAAGCATATGTACGACGAGGAACGGCAGGGCTGACCGTCGCAAGGGGACGTCGAAGGAAGGAAGGAAGCAAGTGAGTCAGTGGGGAGGAACGGTCACCGTTTCCTATTGCAGTTGTACGTAGGCGAGACAGGGGGCGAATAAAGAGCAACGAAAACGGTTGGACGCGTCCCCGACGCGGTTGGCCACAGGGTAATACTAAGAAATAAGAAAAAGTAGTTTTTTTGTTTTGTTCGTTTGCGGCGCGAAAAAGGGAGGACGTTGCACGTTCTCCGTCAGCCCGCTGTTTCTTTATCCGTGCAGACGCCGCTTTGAGTCATTTCTTCTTTTTGTTTTCTTTTTGGTTGCTTTCCTTTTGTTGTATCAAAGTAAGGGCGGTGAATGCTGCAGGCAGGAAAGTCGGCTCGTTTTGCGGTGTGGTGGTGGGGGGGTAAGAAGCCTGTGAGCGGCCCAGCCAGCGGGAAGGAGTGACCATCGGACGGCCCGTATTCGCAGTAAGACGGACAGTATTACGGGAAGGAACACGGAGTGTTGCATACATACGGGCGGTGACCAAGGCGCAACAGCGCTCTGTGCCCGCGAATCCCTTTTCTTATTCTGGCAGTCCTACAGCCGCGACCCCCCAAGACACAATGCGCGGGGCACAATGGACCGAAATACGAAGGATCGTTGCGCGTTGATTGCTCTGGAACGCCCATTCTTGTTTTCTCGCCTCCCCCGTAATATCGGTCACTCCTCGCAACTCTGTCAGAACTTGTCACACTGGACATTGTGCATCTTCTCTTGATTTACGATCGTCGCCTCTCATTTGTTTGCTCGCTTCTGGTCGACTGTTTTTGGTCTCGCTTTATTTCCCTCCTTCGTCCAGTCACCCGTGCCGAACGCGTTTGCTCGACCCTGTTGGCTGTTGGGCTTTTTGCCCGTTCCTTCTGTAATGGCTTTGTGCTCTGTGCTTTGTGATTGTGATAGGGGGTTGGAAGGAGGGGGGAGCTTGCCCCGTCTCTGGTCCATCGCCGCCGCTTTGTTGGTTCACCGCGGAACGCTCTTCCAGCCAATGAATGGGGGTTGCGCGCTTTGATTTGCACGGGGCTTTTGTTTGTGTCCAGGCCCGGCCTTTTCTTTTTTGTTTTCGGCTTTGCCCCTCTACAATAACGCCGTTAGCGGCCTGTGGGACAAAAGCGGTCAAAGTACAGGGGGGGGAAGGAGGGAGGAGGAACGAACGAAGCGAAAAAAGACGCTAGGTAAACGGACAGGCAAAGCGGGAAGTGGAAACCCGGCCTGTAACCGATGTCCTTCCACCGTTTCTCCCTCGTTTCGCTTGCACCGTTTCGCGCACCAACCCATGTGGCACGGAAAACGGAACACGAACGGACGCTGAACGGTGAACAGGGGAGGGGTGCAAGTAACCCGCACCTCTTTTCACATTGTTGCCTCCCCCGGCATCTTTTTTACTTTGCTATTCAGGCCCTTCTCCACCCCACGCCAAATCTTCGGGAACCAGTGTCCGCTACACGCCCCCCCTTGTCCAGGCCACCCCCCTTTTTCACATTCTCTCTTCCCGACTTTCGCGTTGCTGCCTCGTGAAAACCGCACACGCCCCCCCTTCCTTTCCCTTTCTGTTTCCCCTTCCTCGCTCTTTTTTCCCTTTTCTCCCACGAGAAAATAAAAGAAGAGAGAGATATATATATTCGCGCGTGGTGTCCTCCTCAGATTTTAGTTTCGGTCGTTTATTTTCCATTTCCACTTTTCGTTGAACTTTATTCTCAGTTTCTTTTCACCATACTTCTTCATCTCGTCCCAGAACGACACCAAGTTCAGTTTCTCTTCTCCTTCACAAATCCATATCAAGCAAAACATCACCGTATATGTCTCTACTGCAACAACACTCAACCACCACGTTTGCAAGGACACGATCTTGACCAGCACGGGAAACTTCTTCTGAGAAAGTTTTACTGGAAACCCGCTCGGTCTCATCAACTCGACAACACAACCACACAAAAGCGCAAAAAAAAAGCCTTCACAATGTACGGTTCGTACGGCTCGTACAGCTCCTTGTGCGCGACACAAATGTCCGCACCCATCGACATCGGCACCTCGCGGTCCACCACCACCTGTGCCTTTCCCTCCTGGCCGCGCAGCTCGTCGCTGTCTTCCAACGGCTACTACGGCAGCGCCTCCTCGTACCTCTCGGACGAGGACCTCTTCCTGAGCGACGGCCCCGACGACGACGTGTCGTCCAGCAGCGCTTACAGCAGCCGCAGCAACAGCAACGCCAGCAGCGCCTCGCCGCCGCATCACCGCCAGCAAGCACTGCAACCTTTTGCCCTGCAGCCTCAACTGCAGCTCCAGCAGCAGCAACAGCAAATGCACGTTCCGTCCGACGAGGAGCTGCTCGAGATCCAGCGCGAGCGGCAGGCCTACCAGCGTGACCTGGTCCGCGCCGTGCTCGTGGAGAAAGAGCGCCGCAAGCAAGCCGCCTCAGCAGCACGCCGGCAGCGGCGCGCGGCGGCGGCAACGGCAGCAGCAACGACGACAAGCACCACCGCATCCTCTTCGACGGCCTCACGCAAAAAGTCAGGCAAATTAGCTGCTATTGCTGAGAATGCCTAGGTGACACGCCTAGAGACAGACGACTGGGCAGCACCTTCATTTTTTATGACTCTTGCTATGACTCGTCCTCCTGCCTAGATTTTGCGAGGTTTATAAGTAAGTTGACTGAAAAGTTTCCCTTTGATTCGTTTGCTTCCGTTGTGTTTCTCTCAACGGCATTCAATTTGTTCTATTCCCCCAAAACAAGATTCAGCCGCTAACAATCCACAGCAAACGTCTTAGACCAAAAAAGCATAGGATTTTGGTCTTTCTCTCGTCTTCTACGTCATTCCTTGGTTTTTTGTCCTCTCGTACTTTGAAATCGAGACACAGAAAATACGACGGGATCGCGGGAAATCCTGGCGAAAACCGGCAAAACAGGCAAAACCGGCAGAGACAATACTATTTTGTGTTTCTTGGTCGCTTCCTGCCATTTTGGTCACCGCCTCATCGGCGCGTGCCGGAATGCGAAAGCAACACGAAAATGCCTGCATGTGCAGCAGCAACAGCAGCCCCGGCGGAACAGCCCCGAAAAAGTGGGTGTGCAGCCAATGTGGGCGGCGATCACGTGTGGGTCAGCGAAACGAGCAAAAGTGGCCCACAGCGCAGCCCTCTCTCTCTATCTCTCTTACTATTGTCTCTCCTCCCCCACCACCACCCACCCACTGCCAACCACATTCATCACTTTGTCGCCCGCGACAACCACTCGTTCACAACCACAACCGCCCATGTGGCCAGGCAGCCGCGACAAATGTTTTGGTTGTTTTTCCCTCGAAATGCCGAAGTGCACCACACACGAGGCCTTTCCAACACGCGGCGCGACGCCGGACGATCAACCATTTTTGTCACCTTTTTTTTACACGAGGCGGGCAGCGCCCAGCGCCTATCTATGCACATCTTTTACTCTTATC
Organism: Fragosphaeria purpurea; assembly: GCA_002778095.1. Classification (NCBI taxonomy): domain Eukaryota; kingdom Fungi; phylum Ascomycota; class Sordariomycetes; order Ophiostomatales; family Ophiostomataceae; genus Fragosphaeria; species Fragosphaeria purpurea. The sequence continues at coordinate 1,864,808 of PCDL01000011.1, forward strand.
TTTTTTGTTATTTTTACTTATACCCCTTACCCGATTTTCACTTCTATTTGTTATACCCCATATTCGTTTTTTTAATGTTTATATTTTTGTCTCACACAAACCACCCATACTCTCTCCCTACACGACCATGACGAGGGCGCGTGGCTAGGACGATCTGGCTGACACAAGTCATTTGTTCTCGGCTTTGTGCTTCGTTTGGTCCTAACAACTCTTTCCTACTCATGTCATACTTGGTTGCCTCTTTCGGTACCGTTTTTCATTACTTTCATAACGTACACGCTCACGCACAAAGACACGCAAGTGGAGGGACAAGAAGAACACAACGGACTGTTTATAACAGCCTCGTTTACTCGCATGTTTTTATTTTCTGTTTTTTACATTTGTCACACGGTTTACAGCATTTCAGGCAAATGGGTTCGGCAAACAAGGCAGCGCAGCATCAGCATCGGCTTTGATAGCCAAAGGATTTCGGCATAATTTTTCTTTCTTATTTTAGTTAGCGATCCATAGCATGATACCCCCTTTTCGTGTGTGAGCATTTACACCTTGCAATCATAAACTATTTACCAAATAATACGTGGTCCCATATAAAATGCCATGTGAATTGTGAAAGCCGATAGAAACATCTCCAAAGAAAGAGACGGCAAACAGTGACGAAAATAAACCAGAAAACAAACGGGAACATGCTCCAAAAGCCCTTCCGCACCCGCGTAAAAAAATACCTTTCTTTCCCTTGTCGAAACGACGCTGGGAAGGCGGATGCTAACAGAAATAGAGGCAAGTTTGCGAAGTATTAAACCGCTGGTGACACTTAGCTGACACGGGTGGAATCCAGGTGGAGATACAACTACCGGGCGGGGCTACCCGTATTCCGTACTTAGCATCCATGTAAAGTGTCTTTTAGGCCCAAATGGAATTCGGATACTCAACCTACCCCTATTCCACGAACAACAGAACGCAAAACAGAAAGCAGAAGCAGAAAGTAAATAACATCGGGTCTTTCTTTATTCCACTTTTTTTTATGACGCTCTTTTTTTGTGAGGGTTTTGGCAAATATACTCAGTACATCATTTTGTTCCCGAATATTTCGTTCCCGAATTTCATATTATAAGAAAGAAAGTGTGACACGGGGCTACATTGAACAGGACAAGAAAAAAATGAAAATAATGGAAAAAATGAGACCGAAATAAAGACAAAATCTGCAATAATACTTTTTCTTGCCGGAGAAAGGAAACTTGAGCTTGAGTCGGGCTCTCCTCCGAATTCCAGAAGCGAGAAGACGAACGAAAAAGCCGTCCCTCGACGCAACGCAACCGACAAAGGGCGACAAGGAAACAAACAAAAAAACAAGAGCTGACGGGGAATCTAGGCCAAGTTTTAGTTATGGCTTTCAGCCGTTTTTGGCTAACATATAATAGAAACGGCATGCCAAAAAGGGATATTCGCAGATCGCAAAAACTCTGCTACCCCGTAACCTACATACGTACAAAACAGTATGCAGTCTCGTAATCGTAGTACGTACCAGTGGTAGCTGGCCGAGACAAGTATTCCCTAAGCGAGCTTCATGTAAAAGCTCGGCTTTTTGGGGGGGGAAGGAAGAAGGAAAGGGGGTGAGATCCTTCGGCTACGCCTGAAGCCTCTCCAACTAAAAACGAGTCCTCCTCTTTGTGCGTGTGCCTCTGAAACGTGCGGACATGTCACCTCACTTCGGTGCTCTTCGCCCCACCCGGCTTCGTGGCCGTGACCGCCACGTACCGCCAGTACGACTGACCCCGGTACGCCTGGTAGCCGGCCACGGTGTTGATAAAGTGTTTTTGCAGGCCCAGGAGCGTGATGAAAAAATACGGCACCATGGCCAGGAGCCAGAAGAGGCGGAGCATGGGCCGGATGTGCGGCGACAGGTCGTGCACCTCGACGTCCTCGAATCCGGCCGCCACCAGCCACGCCTCGTATTGCCCGGGGCGCGACCGGGTGTTGGTGGGCATGGCGGAGTAGACGTTGACCTGCCGCATGCTCGCGGCTAGGTCGTCGGGGGCGGCGCGGTCGTCGCCGTCGCCGTCGCCGACGCCATCGTCTTCATCGAGCGTGTTGTCGTACTCAAACAAAGCAATGCGGCCGCCGGGGCGCAAGAGACGGTGGAAGCCCGCCAGCACGCCCTCCGGGTCCGTGGCGTGGACAAACGTCTCCATGGTGTACACGCCGTCGTAGGACGCCGCGGGAAGCGAGCCGAGGTGGTGGTAGTCCATCTTCCGCACCGTGACCTCGCCGTCGGTGTTGTTGGGACCAGCCGCGGCACGCGCCACGTTTGCCCGTGCCTTTTGCACGTGCCGGTCGACGACGTCGATGCCCGTGACCCGCATGCCGTAGCGCGCCAGATGCAGCGCGACGAGGCCCGTGCCGCAGCCGGCGTCCAAGAGCCGCGAGCCGGCCGGCAGCTGGAGGACCTGCAACAGCTTGTCCTCCATGCGCCGCAGGGCGCGGCCCACGGGCAGCGGGAAGGCGTTGGGCGTGTCGTAGTAGCCGAAATGGCGGCGGTCGCCAAGCAGGAAGCGGTATCCGAGGCGGCTCTCCAAGGAGGCGTAGTAGGCCTGCAGGACAGGGTTGTTGTTGACGAGCGGCGCGGGCTCGTCAATTGCCTCCGCCATCACGGCAACGGAAAAGATCGTTTTGTACGTCGTTGGTGAGGGCAAGAAATATCGACTGACGTGTATAAACGCAATCACCTAATAGAGGGTGAAAAAAAGGCAGTGGCAAGCAAAATTCAGAATACGTTTGAACGCATGAAGGTGCAGGGCAGCCATGAGCTGCATCTTGCGGCCTCCCTGTAAATTTCGCGCCCTTTGTCCCCTTGCACGTGATGTTTTTCAGCAGTAATTCAACTTCACCCGCGGGTGGCCTTTCTGGCCTGCCCCGGCCTTACCAGTAGACATTGAGCACGTTACCTGTGCCATCTTTTCAGAAGAACAAAAGAGGCTTTCACTCCTGAAAATTGCGTCTTTATTGTCCCTCGTTCCCGGCATGTTCCGTGGCCAAAAAGAAGCAAAAATTGTTATATGACTTGTGATCGTTCAGACACGAATGCGCTGCAGCACCTCCAACAAAAGAACAGACCTTGAACAGACCAATAACAATGCGCTGCGGTTTCGAAGGGCGGCTAACCAAACACGCCTTGTATGCAAAAACACGGAGTTGCTATATGAAAGGCCTTATGCATACGTGCCGCAAACGGGGAGCCTCAGTTCTCATACACTCGAGATAGCCAATTCTTACTCTCAAGCTGACACTCAAACACAGGCCCACTACGTACTTTCGCCCGCACGCAGGCACTTCATGACTTTGCATATCTCGCAGTACGCATCCAGTGCATGCTGGATGCAAGCATGCTGTCGGTTCAAGAAAGATGCGGCCCTGACTTGGGCCCCGTCGCCGGCTCACGAAACGTTCAAATGACGAGCTGTAGCGACGCTTTCAATCTCCAGCCATGAGATCTAGCAGCATAGCAACACATGTGTAGCCTCATGCAGGCCCCAGTCGTAAGCAGGAGAGGAGCTCGTTTTATATGACACAGCACTCATCACAAAACAGGAGATTCTGGTGTGGGATGAATCGTTGAGTGCGGTTCTCCGCCGGCCCGCCTGTCTCTTTTCTATGAGGCCGCCGCCTTTCGTTGATTTTTTGTTTTATAGCCAAGCAAATTTCTCTCGCGAAGTGTTGATAACCTTTCCACGAGCCACCGCAAGGAAGCAGATGTTTTGCCGGCGTTGAGAGACCCGGGTGTTGCGAGTGTTTAAGACGTTCGCTTTAATATATACTCGGTGAAACGACAACGGTGATGCCGTCGTCGGCCGATGCTACGGCCGACAGGCTTGTCGGGTGGCAGTCCTCTGCCACGGACCGGGGCACCATCAACATACTCTAGACGTGCTACATCACATTGTCCTCTGTTACTGGGTGTCTGCCCGGCCGAATGCCCCTGCCCTGGACAACGAATGGTATCACCGTTTTCACGACCCTCGCGTTTGTGTGCCTCTTCGGACTGGAAGGCATCCCCATTGACGAGTAGCTTTATTACCTCATCAAGCGTGGACATGCGGTTTTCCCGGCGTTGACAACCCAGCAGGTCAAAGACGTGGATGTCGCCGATACGTTGTCTAGGCAGGAAAAAAAACAAAAAAAACACCTTTTACCATCTCCGTGAGAGAAAAAAGAAGACGCCCCCATGCGGCTTATGTTACTCATTTGTTTGTGTGAACAGGCTGATTGTCTTGTGACAGGTGTTCTTCTTTTGCCTCGCGGAGTTTACGAGGTTACAAAGAGGCCTGCCCATAACGACCTTGGAGCTGACCGCGTTGTCGTACTCGCTGCTATGATCATCACGTCGCTGTGCTGGTCCTAGAAGCCCATCGAAGTGCCCCTGCTTCCCCTCGGGACCGTGTTTCTGCTCGGCAACGGCGTCTCCTTATGACTGCGTGGAACTTTACTTTGCCGACGCACGCCGTGCGGGTTCCTCTAGCGCCCGTGCAGCCCGTGCCACTGCGTCCTTTCTATCTACGGCGGGTTGTATTGCATCTACGGCGTCATTCTAGCGCACCGCACACACGGGCGCGGGGAGGCAGAGTACGAGCGGGAGGAGGTAAAGGAGGAGGAGGAGGAGGAAGACGGGAGGGAGGAGACTTTGCCGGCGGAGGCCGTGGCCACCGTAGCCGTGGACCGTCGAGCCCGCGGCAACACAGACGAAGAACTGGCCGTCGTTGTCGTCGGAGCAGCTTCACCGCCACCGCCGCCACCACCACCAGGACGATCATCACCACCTCGGACTGCGCAGACGCTTCGTTTTCTCGCCTGGCTGCGTTCGCTTTGGATGGACAGGCGGCGGAACCATTTGACAAGAGGCGATCCGCGGCTCCGCATGCCGCTCCGGGCCCAGCTCGTCGTCCTAGCTGCTTGTGCCTTTTACTCGTTTGTCCGTATTTCCCTCTACGCGGAGGATTTCGCCAGTCTTCGGATGCAGCCCGCCACGGTCTACGTGACCGTGAACCAGTTTATACCTTTTTTAGATTGAGCTCGTTTTCTGCTTCATCCTTGTATGGATACCATGCCACCTTTCTGTTTTGTTATATTACACTCCATTACATGTATGATTATTTTTATCTCTCATACTCCCCTTGAACGCCACGATTTTGGGCCGAGTTATCAGTGTGTCACGGGCGGCAGAAGTGGCTTCGGCGATCGCCTTCTTTGGCGTCCATCACGAGGACGCCATAGTACTCTGTGTCTCCCCTATGGCTTATATTTTTTGTTTTTACATCTTTCGTGTTCCTCCTTGCCTTGCAGTCACGAGGCCAGTATTCTGAACACGGCCCCCTTCTTTCCCGGTGGTTTCGCGGTTCAGCTTGGCTTTTTGGAGGCCTGTCAACGAATAGCCAACGATGTCATCTGCTCTCAGAAAGGGAAAAAAAAGTGCATAACCTCTTTCGTATTTCGCCGAAGGGTTCGTATTCTGCGGGGAGAGGCAGAATTGCACGTCCTTTTAGTTGCCTTCCAATCGAAATACAGAGCTACGCCATTACGCATCCCATTCGCTCAAAACCAGACCCTCTGGTCTCCATTTTCTGGAAGCGGACTCTGTATGGCCAGTTTTTGTTCCCTCTGTGAGACGCAGAACGGCACTCTTCAGGTAGTTAGGGCGGTTTTATTGTCCCTCGTCCTATTACGCGGCCCATTTACTACCTCCTCACGGCAGGCTGTTCCCTCAACGAGAGAGATCAAGTCCAACCGGTCTTGACACGATTAAATCAGGGCTCTCTTTATTTGCACTCCCCTTCCTTTGACGATCGTACTCTATTCTCTGGACTGTCTGCCTTGTAGGCAGGTTGAACGAGGCGCATTTCCTTGAGAAAGGCTGGGCAACGATTCAAAGTGCTTACGTCCATTCCCCCCGTTTCCACCTTTGCCCTCCGTTCTGCATCGCGACAGGACGGCGTCTTTGTTTGCAAGATACAAAAAGCGAGTCGTCAAAACGGGGGTCACTGGGAATGTCAGAAAAAAAAATTAATCCAAAAACGATTGGCCTAAAAGAAGCACTGCTCGGCCAATCTGGTCGTCTCCCGGGACGGTATCATTCACTTTCTTATCGTCGTTTTGCCTCGAGAGAGTTGCACGCATACACTGAGACAGCCACCAGTAAGAGAGAGAAGTGTTGCCGCATCTGGGGAACCTTGCATGCACACATACACACAACGCAACCGTTTCCGTCTCTAGAGAGTATTCCTACTATGGACGCCAGAGGTCGTATTCACAAAAAAGCCATTTTTTTCTTCCTTTTTCTTCCGTTACATACGGCACACCCATTCTCTCTTCCTGAGCACGTTTCCTCTGCAGCGTCACACCGAGAGTTCCTCCCCCTCATCCCGAAGCTCGTCCCCGAAGCTCTTATCGGAGCTATGTAAAAGCATTATCGTGCAGGACGGCATACGAAGTACTCTTTCTGCTGTGGCATGTACATGTCTTCAGCCGTTTTTGAAAGAAAGAATTTTTAACAGCAGCGTTTCTTTTTTTTCGGGGCTTGGAATTGGATGCTCGTATTCTGTAACGGGCCTCACCGCTAGATCACCGTTACTCTTTTACGACGCGCGCCGCTTTGTTTTTCTTTTTCTCGCGGAGTTTTTGCAACTCATTGAACGTCGAGTTGGGGCTTCTCTGTTCGTTGTGTGTCACGACGACAAATTCGGTTCGTAAACGAAGCTACACAGGCGGCAAGCACAAGCCGTTCGTCCGCCTCTTCTGCAAGCGAAACCATGTGATGGATATCGCGCATTTTGATCAGCTTGCATTTGGGGGCCGACGAAGTGACGGCGGGGAAAGGAGGGCTTTCTTTGCAACGCTGCAAGCGGACTGATGAAGAAGAAAACTGCTTTCCGAAGCACGCAACTTCAAGCACAAGAAGAAACGAAAGTGGCCATGCCCGTGGCAAGGTCAGGAAATCCCTGACAGGCGGTCAAACATTTACATTTTGTCACTGTCGAGTATTGAAACCATCGCCCAATGGAGACATGGGACAAGATTGTATCTTTGCCGTTGCGATCGTATACAAAGGAATACACCAACGGTTTAAAAAAAATCCGCCAATGTCAGCGGAAACGAAATATTTGCACGATGCAGAATGGAAACCAAGGAGACTGGCCCCCGGTTCCTTTCAGGCCCGGCCTGGTCAACGGGCCCCCCTTCCTGGAAGAACGGCACAGGGGTGGCCAGTGTGTGATTGTGATTCAAAATGTGACGAGGCGAGATTTACATTAAAGGAAATGTGCAAAATAAAAGGAAGGCAACGCAACGCTTAAATGTGATATTCAAAAAACGCGGCATTAATGAACCGTTTTTTCTTGCAAGCTGCTTGACACTCTTGCTTATCGTTTCTGATAATTGACCCAGGACAACCTGCATCATTGTTGGAAGCTAAGTGAAATCTAGAGCCCAAAAAAAAGATTGCATGAATGTCTCTTGCGCGCTACGTTCGTCACAGCGGGACACTTCTATGTTGCTTTTTGTTTTCTTCCCCTCGCATAGTTGTGATATGGGTAGGCAAAAGGGAATAACAGCTGAAAGTCGGTTTTTTTTTCCTTCTCTTCTTCGTATTCCGAGATAACAACGGTGAATGCAACGGCCTCTTCATTTACTCGGTACAAGCAGTCAGCCCACGAGTGTCACTACATATGTACAAAGTACGTAGGTTCCTGGGCATTGTATGTATTGGAGAACGTATGCAGATGATAATCAACATGAGATCGATAATATTGTTGCGCGAAATACGGCGTGTTAACGTCGCAATACGGAGAACGTTGTACTCTACTTTTGTACGTTCGGGCTAGATTGCATGCTCGCCGAGCTAGGGGAAGCTCCTCGCGGACAGGGGAGGCGGCACATCCGCACTGACCAGGCTCGTGCCGGGAGCAGGGCTTTTTGATATTGGCATTTTTTTTTTGTTTGCGAACCGTGGACGTGCGAGCCGTGCGGTCCAGCGGCCTGCCATGGCTCGATGGCATATTTTCTTTTTCTTAGAGCGGTATATGTGTGCAAGCGCGCGTGTGTGTGTGTTAATTTTAAAAATGCACAAGTGGGAAGGGTGGAGGGTTTGAAAAAAGCGAAGCGGCGCAGAATAACCCTGAATATAGCTCTTCGTGGTGCACATCTCATAGCCGGACAGAAAGCTGGACGGTGTAGACCTTTACTCCGCACGATTAACACGTCGAAAGGTCGAATCCCACGAAAATGTGAATCAGAGGCCATTCCTAAAATTGCGACAAAATGCGCGAGCTACTCAGCAACAGTGTTCGACAGGGGGGCGAGTGGGTGCACAAGGGCAAGGGCAAGGGCACGAGTGCACACAAGAGCACGTACATACAAGATTTCGAGCATGATGTGTGCGAGAGTCGCGGACGTGTTTATTGTGATGTTCCTCTTGACCCTTTCGTATGTCGTTGCAAAAGAAAGTTTCTGTTGAAGAGGAGCTGAGTGGAGGCAAGATTAACAGCCCGGACTAGGATATGTCGATGCGCTCGTTCGTCTCCTTTGAAACAGAGCCTAACCCAAGAGGGGGTGGGTTTTCTTGTGTCCAAGTCTCCTCTCCGCCCTTCTGTCTCAGCCGTCGTACAAGGGAGATATGCCGTATTCCTTGCATCGTGTTTGCGAGCAGTTCGTAAAGAAGGCTCGTTCGGCTGAAAAAACCTCATAAACGCAAAACATCTCCGTAGAGTTAGAAAACAAGACACGGTGGGACAAATCTGCAAGCTTTTTATGTGAAGCAAGAATGAGGGAAGAGAAAAGACGGTAAATGGTTTTTTTCAAACATTACATTTCCTTTTTCTCCCCCCTCTTCAGCTGGATTTTTTTCTTTCAAATGTGATAATATAAGATCTCTGTCGGAAGAAAGATATTTTATATCCGATCACATTTGTTGTCACCTATACGTACGAGTACACGACTGGAGAAAAAATGTCAAAGACGAGGCTGGCTAGTCGCATGCATTGGTGGAGCGTAGGAAACTAGCTGAAGACTGTGATGTCGTATCCACACTGCGCATCAAAGAACAAGGTAGGGATCTTGATGCAGGATTTCTGATGAGTCGCAGTTGCGTTGGTTGTTGGACCTTTGCTTTTCATCTTCCCTCGAGGCTGCAGATGTGCAATCTCTGTGACCGCTTGAACTCGACAAAGCCTCCGAGCTTGTTGGGTGGACGTATAGAAGTGCAATTGTTGGGCCGCCGAGATTTTCACAAGGAAAAAGCACCATAATCAAATAAAAAACCAAACCGAAAAAACAAGCTGCTGTGCCACCCCAATCTGCAGCCCGTCGTCGTTGGGGGCCGAAAATTGGGTGTGTCCCAATTTTCTCCGCGTTCCTGAACTGCGACGCTGTCCTCTTTTTTTCCTCTCGTTCGTTCCCGCGTTCCCCCGTTTCTTTTGCTCGGCTCTTTTAATCCTCTGGACCTCTGCTATCACGACATCTGCTGCCCTTCTTCAGCTTCATTTCCAGCCCGCCAGGTACGGCATGCAGGTCCCGTCAAGCAAACGATAACACAAAAGCCCTGTTTGTTGGGCAACCACGGCACAAGGAATGGTTGTTGCCGCCTGTTCTGATGTCGCATTCGAGAAATGTGTAAAGATTGCGGCGATTTCTGGGACGTGAATGCGAGGAACTTTCTGAGAAATATCACGAGATGACCAGGAAATTGACCTTGCTTTTGATGCCTGACAAGGCAAGCGTGAACGCCCTCACTGGACTTGCTAGCGTCTGATACGTAGATTATCTTCTGTAAGCCATGCTAGGAAACAATTTCGTATAAGTAGCACACGTATGTTGTCTTCACGCTGTGCTGTAGCGCACTGCATTTCGTGCTCGCACCCAATCGAACCCCTACAATCTACAACAGTAGCGCTAGCGGGATTGACGTTAGCCGACCAACGAACTCCTTCCCCTCCCCGCCGCCGCGCCGTCTTTGTTCTTTCAACGGCAGCGTCCGAGCGGGCGGGCCTTTTTGGAGTGGAGCCGGCGATCAGCTAACCAGCGGAAGTTGGCACTAAGTTCGTAAGACAGCTGTTGTCCACAAGGAACAACGAAAACCAAACAAGAAAGAAAAGCGCAAGACGATGCCTTTTACGTTGACGGAAAGAACAGACGACTTTGCTTCTGACCTTCTGGCGCGCGTCGCACTTTCCCTTACCCAACGATGAAGCAAGTCGCTCTCGTACGTGACTGGACGCTCCCCATACGGGAAAAAAAATCCAAGCTCGCATCCTGGCACGGGGTTGTGGCGGCTAGAGGCGGCGTCTGATTCGCTCGTTCCCCGGCACCGGCGTGCAGTCACCCTTGCTGACGGCGGCCAATCTCCAGCTCAACCGACCCAGTCGCGCCAGCACAGCGCAGATCCAATTCGGCGCTAACGCCGTTCTCGTCCCATCGTGCATGCCTTTTACAAAGTCACCTTTCCTACACCAATACCACAGTATTGACATACGCCCAAACGATTCGCTGAACGGAGCCCCTCTTTTTGTTCTTTTTTTAAATGTCCACGACATGCAATGAATCGCTTCTTCCTGTTTTTTTCCTTTCTTTTTCCTGCTCTTGTTGCTTCTCCCATTGCGCCAACCAGGGACTTTCCAACGGGCGCGGGCAGACAAAGAAGAGCTACGCCTAGTCGGCTTCGGTCCGTCGCCCGTTTTGTCTTCTAGTCTTTTAGCTTGGGGCAAACAACGGCAATTGACTCGCCAAAAGGGGAGATTGCGCTGGACACCCGCACGCCAAAGAGGAAAGCACGTGTACAAAAGAAGGACTACGTACAACGAGGAAAGAGGCAAAAGGGAAAAAGCTCTTGTCTCCTCTGCTCCTTCCCAACGAACAAAATCAGCAGAGGTTGAGCGATGCCAATGGGACACCCGCCCGCATTTGAGGCTAATTATGGCAATATTGTGCATGGGGGAACGTGCATGCAGCAACACACACACACACAAAGCGATATCACACTGGGTATTGATACGTCGTAGTACTCCCTGCGTAGTCTTCCCTCCGCCAACCAGAGCGTGGAAGAACACGCCGGCAGGGTGCCAACAAAGCGCTCTACGTACTTCGTTTGTATCGCCGCCAGCGAAACGCTGTACGGCAAGTACGACTACATCCAGAAGCGCGTTGTGTCCGCCATTCAAAAGTACAAAGTACATATACACGCACACAACGAGTTCGAACACTCGTCCCTTTATGCGTCGTTCCTTCCCTTTTGGCGACCGCACCCCTGTCGCTCCTTCGGCCGCCCCTGCCTCTTGTTCTCGAGTATTTTGCTTGCTTTGGATTCCCTTTTCGTTTTTGCCATTGGCAGAAAACCGGGCCAGAACCAATGAAGCCCGAAATCGCCTCCCGGTGCAAATGAACGCATTTTTTCTCTTTTCTTTGCTACGACCCTGGTATTGGCTTCATCACGTCTCCTCTGCCACTTGCCTGCATCTCGCTAACATGGGGGACAGCAAACCCAGCTCCAACGCTACCCTGTCGCGGCTGCCCTTTTTGTTTTGTTCATCACCCGCAAGCCTGTCTCCGCTTTTTTTCTTCGTTCGATCGCATGTCGCACGTCGGATGCAGTAGTCGCACTCGTCGCTCTTGCCTTCTGATCACGGTCGCTGGCCTGCACTTTTGGTCACCCTCTTTTGGTCACCTTGGTCGCTTCGCTCTTTCCCTGTCGGTCTCTATCGAGGTGTAAATCTATGTATGTACCGAACAGAGAAAGAACGTCCTCGAAACGAAAGGTGTATCGTAAGATGCTTTCCCTGGTCTCCTCCAGCAACGCGCGTTCCTGCTCGGCCAGAGCGTGGACAGCGCTTTCCTTCTTGCCTCCCCAGGTCGGCCTCCGGGTCGCCAACCGTCTTTTCTCGCCTGCCAGCCCAACGCTTATTTGCTGAGCACCTACGGAATATGCATAACCCACTTGTATTATGACTCCGTACCTGATGTACAACTACTCCGTTTATATCATCACCACCTATTTCCTGGTCACTCCGACCCCCATCTTGCCCATACGATGATGTGCCATACCGTCTCCCCCCCCTCCCCCGTCCCTCGCTCCTGCCTCCGACGTACCCGTCCATTCCTCTCCTAGCCGCTTTCTTAATTTGGCGCTGCTCTTTCCCCATGTGCAGGGACTCACACACACCACACACGCATGCACACACAAAACCATATCGAGAAAGAGATCCCACCACCTTCTTGTCTTTCCCGTGCTTTCTCTTGATTTTCTTCTCCTCTTCACTCTCAGTCTTTTTCTGCTTACCCTTCTTCTTCCTCCTGCTCTCTCGCTTTGCCCTTCGACCTGCGATCCTCCGTCGTCCTCCCCGTATCACTCCATATCACCTTTACAAGCGCGCGCGGTCGCCCATTGGGGTAGTCTCTTTCTTTCTCCCCCTTCTCCCCCTTCTTCCCTTGCCCCCGTCTTTTCTTCTTTTTCTGCAGCACCCTTTGGCCGGCTCTGCATGTTCGATCCGGGCTGCATAACAAGCGCCGAGCATTAACCTCCCACTTTCTGGCCTCGTTGGGCCGGCTTCTTTGGCTTCTTTCGCTTCTCTGCCTATTCCTGGACGCAGAGGAGACGCTCCACAGCAGTCGGCAGCCAGGCGGGTAACCTACGCTCGCTCGTTGGCCTGTTTCTCTCTCTGTCTTTTTCCCATCGTTGGGACGTTGAGGACGAAAGGTTGTTCCGGCTCGTCGTGCGTTTGTCTCCCTTCTCTCTCTCTCTCTCTCCCTCTCTCTCTCCTTTTCCTCCTCCTTTTCATTTTGGACGACACCTCTTCCGTCAAAACACAAACCACATTGCACCGCGCCTGCGTTTACGCCTTACGACGCACATCTCTTCCTCTCTCGTCTCGCGCGTGTGTTCCGCAACGGTCGTCTGCATCGGCTGTCTCTTGTCCTCCTCCATTTCTCCTTTCTTTCTCTTGCCCCTATTCTCCTTTTTGGTTGCTTTGTCTATACCCGGTATCCGCGCGACTCAACGAAGCCAGTTTTTTTCTTATACTTATTGCTCGGTCTTTGTCTTTTGATTCTCGGTTGTGTCTTTGTATCGTTTCTTTTCTGTTGTGTTCGAACGATAAATCCGTCGAGATCAAACCGGACACCGCAACCAGATCGGCACCTATCTTCTCGAGTCCAACGAAAACCGACCAACCCGTCGAGTTCGATTACCGGCAGTTTCGTACAACGAAAAGCGCAACCGAGACACATAGGCTGTCCTCGGGGCACAGCGCCGCACGAGAAGAGAGGCCAAGCGACGTTACAAGTAAAAAGCACGGTGAAAATCCTGTCTGTTCATTCTTGCTCTCGACGCTGCGACTCTCGGATTCACAGCTGCACCGAGCTTTTCTGCTGGGCTTTTTTCTCCTTCCTTGTCTTTCTCGAAGTCTTCGGAAGTGCTTGCATATCGCACAAACAACGCCAGGGAGACGGCCACCGGCAGCTTTTCCATGTGACGACCTGGTCTGCGAGTTCCGACTTCGTGTAGCTTCACCGCTCGTTCGTGGACAGTTTGTGGAGAGTCTCCCCTTGTCTTCGTTCCTTTCACTCGCCGCTCTGTTTTCTTATATATATATATACTTCGTCTAGGTATGTATTACAGCTTTGCGTGATGCATGCCTCGTGCATGTGAAACCGTACCTTTTCCTCTTCTCCTCGCCGTTCCCCTCCATCCCGGGTATTCGCTCGTCACCTGCTCAACGTCCCGGCCTTGTCTGTGTCACTCTTCCTCCCGCCCAGTCTTGTACACCGAGCGGGGGATCCTACTTTGAGTCGTTGAGCCTGTTCCGATTTCGCTATTTCTTCTATGCATTATCCCCCGTCTGTTTTTTTGTTGTTGTTGCTGTTGTTGGTTTTTTTTTTGTTGCCCTTACATTTCCCTCGGGTCTTGAAAACCGTCGAGACTAACTGGGAGTGTGGAAACATCCGCAGCCGGCGAGACTACGGGTACCGAGTTCGTCCACGATGTCTGCCTCGGGCCAACTAAGCAGACAGCGGTCGGTCACCGGCTCGTCGTTGTCAGCAAGAGAACGGATGTCAGCGGCGCAAGAGCACGCCATGTCTTCGACCACCATCAGCGCCGTCGTGCGTCACTTTGACCCGTGTACGGCCACCGCGGGCATGTTCCTGTACGCACAGGGCAGCTCGATTGTCTGCTGCCACCACGATACCCTCACCATCGAGCGCCGTTTTTCGCGACACCCCGACGAGGTCCTATTGCTGGCCGTCGACAACGTGAGCGAGCGTGGTGCCGGCCGCCTGGTTGTCAGTTACGATGCGAGCCAAAATGCCATTGTTTGGGATATCATGTCCGGCAACGAAATCGCGCGGTTTGCTTCCTTTAGCAACCTGACCGCCGTTGCGTGGATGCGCAACGGTGCAGTTGCTTTCGGTAAGAGACACTTGTGATGTGCACAAGTTACACCCTACTGCAGTTTTGAAGAAAAAAAAATCACTGACAATGACCGCAGGTAACGACTCGGGAACCATTATTATTTTTGAACCCGAAACTTCGGAGCATCTTTCTTTTCGGACAATAGACCAGATCGCCGTGACGGCATTGGCGCCGGCAGCGGATTGCCGGACATTTGCAATTGGGTAGGGACCAGAACAAAACAAAACAAAACGAAACAAAATAAATAAAAAAACAAAAAAACGCAGCCGCGTGCCGCTAAAATCGACCCCTTACTAACAGAAGACCAGGTATCAAAACGGTTCACTCTTGATCTGCACCCTACAACCGCGCTTCACCATTCTGCACAACTTGACCACACCGCGGGGGCCCTCACCCATCGTTGGCGTGGCATGGCACGCATCGTCCGCGCGACAAAGGTCGGACATGCTTGCTGTGCAGAGATACGACGGTGATTTGCGTGTATGGAGCGTGACAAAGTCGCATCACAACTCAGACCCGGCCAAAATTGTACGCATCCTGAAGCGGACCGAAAACTACAACCCAGGCCCCAACTGGATGAATTGGTCAAAAAATGGCCGTATTATTCAATTTTCTGAAGGGTAAGCCGTCGGATTTATAATTTTTTTTTGGTCCTTTCCTCTTTTCTTATCTTCCTCACACTAACGGCTATTAGAGAAACGCTGTCTTGGGACGTGCGGACCAAGCATGTCACATACGATAGCATTCCAACTCTTGAGCACGTCCGGGGACTGGCCGTATACGGCCCAGGTGCAACCCTCTTCACCCTGGGAGCCAACAACACGGTCCAGCAATATGACCTGAATGCACCGGCTGTCCAGGTTGCTGACGTGCAACATCCTGCAAATCTGTTACCGCCTTCGCCGCCGGTGTCGGTTGAAGAGCAGGAAAAGGCTGCTGCCGCGGCGGCGGCCGCAGCCGCCGGCACATCTGCCTCCGACGTTACGGCAGGCAGCTCGGCAGCCGAGACGTCTGAGTCCGAAATCTCTATCCATCTGGACGGCGGTGTGTCTGAAAGCGACGACGACCGCATGTCTCCCTTGGCGCGGATGGTGCAGGCACAGGCTGTCGACGTAAGTTCCGACCTCGAACGGACGACCAGTCCCGCACCCTCGTCCAAGTCTGGCTTGAGTAGCCGCACCCCGGGTCGCTACCAGCAGTCAATACCCTCCACGTCGGACATATCGCGTGGCAT
The DNA here is from genome assembly GCA_002778095.1 of Fragosphaeria purpurea. Lineage (NCBI taxonomy): Eukaryota > Fungi > Ascomycota > Sordariomycetes > Ophiostomatales > Ophiostomataceae > Fragosphaeria > Fragosphaeria purpurea. Next base: position 1,880,485 of record PCDL01000011.1, read on the forward strand.
GACCGAGAACACGTACATATCTATGGGGTCGTCACTCAAATCATCCATCGCTCCTCACAGCCAACGGCGGCCACAGCGCCAGTCTATGTCCACCTTTAGTGCCACCACCAGTTCGTCTTTTTCCGCGACAAGTAACAGTCTGAAGCCTTCGACACGGCAGTCCCACCTGCGCAACGAAATACCGCGCAGCCCGGACGACGCAAAAGTGCATGACCTTTTCAAGTTCACCCGCAGTCGCCTCAGCGACATTCCATATCGAATGCCGCAAGTCCCCAGCAATAGTTCGCGTCTTACAAACGACGACCTCCGTCGTCAGATGCTAGTCACTATTTTCGGTTGGACACAGGACATTGAAGACCTTGTACGCGACGAACTGAGTCGCCACCCGGCAGGCTCTGCAAACCGCATTCTGTTGTCCAAATGGCTGGGTGATCTTGATGCCGACATCATACAGGCGAGTTCGGCAAGCATGACCTCGTCCGACTGGATGCTTTTGGCCTTGAGTGGTATTGGCGGCCAAGCCAGCCAACACAAACTGGGCCGTGCCTACACCCAACGCCTGCTTGAAAGCGGTGACATACACGCCGCCGTGACCATTGTCATCGGCATGGGTGATCACAACGATGCAATTGAGATTTACGTCTCGCATCATAAATACATGGAAGCGCTGATCGTCACCTGCCTCTTCTACCCATCCGTATGGGAAAGGCAATCTCACCTGATCAAGAAATGGGGCGAATGGGCTATCAAAAATGGCCAAAGGGAGCTCGCTATCCGATGGTATGTTTTTTTATTTTATCTTTATTCCCCCCCCCCCCCCCTCTTGCTTTCCTCTTGTCAATGTGGTCCGGGTTTACTAATGGGTTGCATAGCTTCGCTTGCACTGGTAAGGAGTCGACGGAGCCGTGGACATCGCCGTCTGCCATCCAAATGAGCTTTCCGTTGATTCAGAGCACACTTCCCGAAGCTCTCAGCCCGCCGCTCTCACCTCCAAGTGTGATGCAACGTGGCCCTCAACGAAGCATTGCCAAGACGTCCACGTTGAGGGTCATTACGAACTTTGCCGATGGCAATGTTACCAGGACCAAATACTTCCCCGACGCAGAAAGGGATGGGGCCACGCCCGTCGCTGCAGGTGTAACGCCCATTGTCGACACGGCCGTCTCACCTGGCTTTGGGGGCAACAACGATGCTGCTACCGCATTTTTGCGGCCATCTCAGAACAGCACGTTCAACACGCCGAGCTCCGCTCGTCCAAGCGGCCCTGGATTTGGTAGGCAGCGTTTACCGTCAATTGGCGAATCCACCAATGACTCAAAGCATCCTCGTAACATTCTCAAAGGGGCAACCGCCGCCCTGGAGCCCCGTGCACCACGGGCGGAAGACACGGAGCCTGCCCGCGCTTCCTCACGCAATGCAATCCCCACGAGCGTCAACAACACTGGCCCATTTGACGACAATTACATGATTGGTCTGTCGCTTCAGAGGGCCTCTACATCCAGCCCCTTGTATCGAAGAAAGGAACCGCCGCCGCCGTCACCGTCGCCTGCCTCACTAGCTATGCTCATGGAAGGCCGTACTAGCCGCAACGGGCCCCGGACTCGCATGCCTGTTGGCCTCGACCTTGACATTGCAGCATCGCAACAACATCCGGGCAATGTCTCTACCTCCCCAGAACATTCTGGTGTTTCGTCTAACCGTTACCGCTGGCCTACCCGACGGCGCGGGCCTGCTTCCGTGAGCAGTTCCGTTACGTCGAGTTCCAGCGTTGCGTACGGTTCCCGCGGCAACCGGTTCCGTACCAATGAAACGGCCAATGTTAGCAAGACACTAGATGAATACATCAACAGCCTTGACGCAGCGAAGTTGCGAGCACGGCCCAGTAGTAAGGAGCGGCGTCAGCGATCGTTAAGCCGGCATCGGCGGCCTTCTACGAGTACAAACACGTCTGGCGCTCCTACACCAACGCCGACGGGGCATTCGCGGGATACCTCGTCGGTGGAGGATCGGAACTGGGCTCCTTCCCGGGGCTACACAAGCTCCAAGTCCGGTGGAAAGCGGTCGCCTAGTTCGCCATTGCCGATGTCGCCCGAGGACTTGATCAACTTGAGCACGCCAAAAATGTTCGCCAAGGACGATGTTGCCGCAGACGGCGAAGCGGGCTCGCTGACCGTGAAGAAAACTGTCGCAACTCAGCAACGCTCGCGGCCATCTTCAAAGTCACGCCCAAACAGTCGCACGTCCAGCCGTGGCCGCGGGGCCCGGAACAAGAGTCCCGACCGCCGCCCGCCTGCATTGGAGATCGATCGGGGCCGCAACAAGTCCCGCGGTGGCTCTACCATTCGGTCGCCTTCCTCGCCTCTGCCATTTTCGAGCAACGCAGCTCAATATTATGCTTCAGAGGACGAAGACGAAGACTACAAGAAGGCTGTTGATGCGCAGGAACGGTTCCGCAACCGCGACCAGGCACATACCCATCGCGGCCGCAGTTCTAGCCGGAGCCGGCGAGAGGAAGCATCGAAACCTGACCAGGCACGCGACAGGTCGCAGAGCCGGCGCCGTCCTTCGCGGACGTTAGATGCTGCTCCTGGTGTTGCGACCGCTGCCGCTACTGCTGCCGCTGCTTCTTCCACGAGGAAAGACCGCGGCCCCGCTGGGCCGCCGCCGGCACCGTCAGCCATTGCGGTGGCTTCTGGTGTCGGCGTCGAAAAGGCGCCAACACCCGAGCTGCAAGCGCTCGGCGAAGAGATTGACAGAAGACGAACGCAATCTGCATTGTCAAACAGAAGCAACACTGGCGACTTGAAACAGTTAACGAGCAATGAGCGTGCTCAGCGCAAAGCTGCAGCCGCTCGCGAGCTCGAGGAGCGGCGTAGATCCCTTGTTCGCCGCCCACTTGCGCCTCCCGTTGTTCACCCGGACAAGTTACGAAAGCCTCAAACAGAGGTGCAGCACAGCTCGCCGCCGGAGATGTCCGAGTCAGCTTACGCAGAGAGATCGGCCGTACCGAGCGATTTATCCATGCGGAATCAAGCGACTGAACACGGTACTACGCCAAAGGCGTCAAAAACACGCAGCATGTTCGCCACGCGTGGTTCATCCATCGGGCTTCCAGCCACACCCAAAGCGATGCGGTTGGTCATGGAACCCGGTGCCGGCAATTCGGCGCCGAGTATACCGCCCATTCCATCCAGCTATGTATATCAGCGACAACAGCCAGGTTCCGGCAAATCCTCACCGCAGAACAGGTCGCCGAAGATGGAAGAGATTCCGGAAGCCGAAAAGGTCCATGAGTTCGGTTCCGAAGCTCCAACCGCTCCCGCTCCTGCGGCCCCTCCCGCGGCTCCTTCCGCGGCCCCTGCTCAGGAAGAAACCCTTACTCTTTTGCCTGCGACTGTCTACCAACCACCGTCCTCCAGCCGGGGCGCTATTCCTCGCTCTATGTCGGCTCCACCTGAGAAGATGAATTTTTTCAGGGGGAACAACTCACAGGACATGCTTTCTCCCGGTAAACAAGGGCGGGGACAGAGACTGGTCATGCCGAATTCGAGCCACGGCGACAGCTTTCCGATGCAGATGGATATGTCCATCCACACTGTCATGAATAGCAATGTCCCGTCTCGGAACAGCCGCCGGCCTTCTGTTGACAATTTGGTGCCGCCACCGCCGCCACCGCCGCCTGCACCGCCGATGCTGAAGGAGCTTGCTCATCTAGCTATGCCGCCTCCTCCACCCCCTGCCCCGCTTTCATTTGGTGCTGCGGCAAACAGCCCACAGGCTGGTGGTTACGGTGGCCAAGGAGCCGGAACCATAGAAGTGGTAATGGATGACGGCCAGGTGCAGCCAATTCTCACCATGTCACCGCCGCCCCATTCACAGTCGCTGTCGATTCCGCCGCCACCGCCGCCACCACCGCCTGCACCATCTGCTAATGTAGACGACTCATCGCAGTCACGCCATGGACACAATCGCGGTCGTAGCAGCACAGACTACGGCATAGCCGGTCGCCTCTCGCGCGCAACCGAGCGTATGCGCTCGGCCAGCCGCAGCCGCAACAACACCTCGGCTGCGAGCCGCACAAAATCGCCAGAATCTGCGTTTGTTCCCTACGAGAGCATTCCCCTGCCGCAAGCGAAATCCCCAGAGATGGTCTACGCTCCTTATGAGAGCGTCCCCGCCCCGCTCAGCTTTTCTAGCCGCGCCAGTCCTCCCCATCAACAGCAGCAGCAGCAGCAGCAGCAGCAAGCCCAGACCCAGGCTCAGACTCAAGCTCAGCAACAGTATCAAGCTCAGTTCCGAACTGGACTTCATCGAAGTGAAATGATCTGACCAAGCACGGCTTTCCTGCTTTGGCTGAGAATCTATTGCTCTTTCATCCTGCTACGAAACTTGGTTTTTTTTGCTTCGATTCTTGTTCTTGAATGCATGGCGATTGGCGTCTCATCCGTCCGTTTTTTTTTTTTTTTCACTTTGTTTCAAAAATTTGGACATCGGGCCAAATAAACGATGGCCCGAAGAGGATATTGCGACGGTGTCAGTTTTGTGTGATTTTTGAGCGTCCCCAACACAACTCAAACAAAACGGCCTTTCTTGTTTTAAGGTTGAACATTTGTTTTCTTTCTTGATGGCTTTTTTTTTTCGCGTTTTGATTTATAGGATACCATCGCATTATAGCCGTCTATACTGGGCTAACTCTTTCAAATTGTTTCTGGGAATGTTTTTTTTAAGTTATAAGTTGGGAACTGTTTGTTCTACTTCTTCTTTTCTTCTTAAAACAGCAGGCCTATATACCAGATTGAAATAACACGGAAAAAAAAAGGAAGGAAAAAAGATCAAATACCACGCGGAAGCAGACACGGGAGCAAATATGGAATGGTAAAAATTATATAGCTTTTCCCTCTTTTATTTCTTTTCTATCTACATGTGGCTGCCTCGCGGCGCTTCTTTTTTCTCTTCTTCTTTTTTTTTTTGGCATATTTTGTCCAAATAGTGATCTTCTTTTTGAATTGATTATTATCCTCCATTCTACAATGACTGATGTAAAGAAGTAAAAAAAGGAAAGCGACACATTCATGCTGTGGATTCGAACGCAGGCACTCACAAAACACGGCACGAATAGACACAGTGCCGAATCGTGCACACCCCACCTCCCCCCAAAAAACAAAAATAGTAGTTGACTTCATCATCTCAAATGCTGCCCCAACCCAATGCGATCGTAATCCAGTCCGCCACGCGACGGTGAAGATGCCTCTGCAGAGTGAAGCCTCCCTGAAGTATCATCTCCGATTGCTTAGGGCCGCAAGCAAGGTTCCAGCATCGCAGGTTTCCCGTGCGAGTGGGCGGCCACCGCAGCGTTCGCACTGGGCGACGCACTGGGTCGAGCTGGGCGTAAAGCCCAACCCGGACATGAAGCAGCGGAAATAAGAATTGCAAGAGCCGCCTACCACTTTGACCATTACAGCCAGTGGAAGTTTTCACTGCTTGCCAGTCTTTATAAAGGGGCATACCGCGGGGCAAAAAAGGCGGTAGTCGTCGGCAGAATTCAGTACGGACTGCCCTGTATGGGAAAGCACCTGTAATTAATACGCGACGCGCTCCCGTGAACAGTAGTAAGCTAAGCACTGATGGCCATTGTACAGAGCTTCACGGACTTCATTCACGACAGCTTTTTGTGCTGAACCGGCGTCACCCCGTTCTTCGAGCGTTCCATCTTCTGCTCGGGGACACCTTGTTTTTCCCTCGATCAACAGACAAACGATGCGGTGACATATTGCCTTTTTTTTTCCGTTTTGGCTCGTCTTGGGTGTGACGCAATCAAAAAAGACACGGAAACGCGAACGCATTTGTTCGCAAAGTTCTTTTTGTTTTTCGCTTGCCACCTCACGGGACCATGTTCGAACCGCACCTCGAGGTGCGCCGCCCGTCGCCCACGACCGTCGAGTTTATCGTAACGACCCAGCCCCGCCGCTCCGGCTTGGCAGGCTGGGCGCTGACGGCCGTCGTGGTCGCCGTCCGGCTGCTGCTCGCGACCGCCGCCGCCATCGTCCTCTGGGCGTGGGCCACCAACCCGCCGCCGCCGGCGTGGGGCGAGGCGGGAAGTGCGTCGTCGTTGTTGGTCTCCTTGGACGGCGGCGGCAGCACAACTGCCACCACTGCAGCCGCCACCACCTCCACCACCACCACCTTCGGCGCCAACGGACCCGCGGTCGTCGGCAGCGCCTCCTGGCTGCTCAGCCATCTCCGGGCCCCGCCGCGACCGCTTTTGCCGCCGCTGTCGTTGTCGCTGTCGTTGCCCTTGCCCCTGCCGTTTGCCCTGACCGTGCCGTGGCCGTGGCCGTGGCAGCCGCAGCTGCCCCCCGCCTTGGGGCGAGCCGCCGCCGCGTGCGCCACGATCCACCCCCTGGTCGTGCTCCCGCTCTGCGCGGCGGCCGCGTGGGCCAGCGTTGCGCGCGTGCACACCTCTGAGTCGCTGCTGGTGCTGCGCGGCCTCGGCATCCAGACGCGCTCGACGGGCGCGACCTACGTGGGCGACCTGCTGGCCGGGCTGGCGCGGGTGTGGCGGACGCTGACGGCGCCGTGGGCACTGTTCGTACGGCTGGTGTGGTCGGTGCTGGCAGGCTCGGGGTCGTCGTCGTCGGCGGCGGATGGTGCCGCGTTTACGGGCGGCGGCGGCGGCGTCAGCTCCGCCTACGCTTACTACGACTACTGCGACCCGTCGCCGGCGGCCACGCGATTCATCCCGACAGAGACGCTGCAGGACCTGCTGGTAAACGAGGCATTCCGGGGGTTCGAAGTGCGGTACTACCTGGTCGCGATCGTGGGCAGCGGCAGCGGCTGCGCGCGCGGAGGGCATGCCGGCAAAGCACGGCGAGATCCGATGAGTGAGGAGGAGGAGGAGGAGGAGGAGGGCGAAGAAGAGCGAAGGGGAGGCGGCGGCAAAGAACATGGAAAGCGAAAGGGCGGCAGCTTAAATGGACGTGACGGCCAAAGCGATAAGGGCCATGATAGAGACTGTGATGATGAAGACTGCGGCTATGGCGACGGCGACGACGACGACGAGGCTCACATTGTCGTGGTGTTCCCGCGGCTGCTGCCGGGGCTGGATGTTGTGCGGACCGTGTGGCGCGAGGCGCGGGCGTGCTTGTACGAACCCGACGAGTGAGGCCTCCCCCGGTTTTGTTCAATTGATTTGTTCCAAGTGCATTTGTATCATATAGCGTGTCAATCGAATGTTGGAATTAGGCGAACCTTTATATAAATCCTACTGCTCCTTTTCTGCAGACGGGTCGTCTACACCGCCGGCCCCGGCCCCGGCTGCGGCCTCCGCTGCCGTCGCTTTTTGAGCTCGGATCGCCGCCCGCCAGTTGCCCACCTCACGCATGGCGTCCGCGCTCGCAAACCCCTTTTGCCGCGCAAACTTGTCGTTGAGCTCTTCGGGTGACGCCATCCGCGGCCGCTGCAGCAGGGGCACGTACGCGCCGCCCATGCGCGGACCGTCCCCGCCCTCAAAGAGGAGGCTCTTGTTGTTCTTGTTGTTCTTGCTGCTGTTGCTACTGCTGCCACTACCACTACCACTGGTGATCGTCCGCGGCGGATACCGCGTCAGCACCACGTCCAGCAGCCGGTTCGCCAGCAGCTCGTCCATCTTGGCGGCCCGCCACTGCCGCCACAACCCGTCCACAAACAGGCGGCTGGGCGCGCCGTGCTCGTCCGTCGCGATCCAGGCAAGGCTGTCGGACCAATCGCCCGCGGCGGGCGCGTCGTCCACCGCATGGTCGATGTCACTGCTGCTGCTGCCGCCGTCATCGTCGTTGTCGCCGTTTCGGGTCTGTAGCTTTAGTAGTGTATCGTTCGGGCTAAGCGGCGGGAAAATGCAGTCCCACAGCACCAGCGGCGTCTCCTCGGCCATGGCGTAGGGTGGGCGACCGGGGTTCGCGGCGACGTCCAGCAGCGCCGGCACCACGGACGCGGCCTCGCGGCCTTGGCCCACCAAGAAGAGCACGGCCACCATGTGCCGAATCTGGTGCCACAAAAACGCCGACCCGCGGACCGTAAAGGCGTACACTTTGGGTCCCCCTCTGCCGTCACTGCCACTGCCACCGATACCGGCGTCGTCCGCGGAATGGTGGTGGTAGTACGCCAGCGACGAGTGAACGTCCGGCACCTCGACAATGTCGGCGTCAAAGATCCGCCGCACAAAGTTGGTTATCTGCTTGGTGGCGTCGACCTTGCAAAAGTTGCGAAAGTCGTGCACGCCGACAAAGTGGTGCGCGGCCGCGCGCATCGCCGCAATGTCGAGCCAGCCGTCGCGCGGCCCGTGGCCGCCGTGGCCGCCGTCATCACCGTCGTTGCCGTGCACGGCAGGTGGCGCGCCAAAGTAGGCGGGCTGCGTGAAAAAGTAGCGGTACTGCCGTTCGCGGCAGGAGAAGCGGGCGGAAAACCCGTCGGGCAGCGACAGGCTCCAGGCCAGCACGCGGATGTCAGGCGGCAGCATCCGGTTCAGGACCTTGCCGTACTGGATTTCCTCGTCTGGCGGGGGCATCTGCTGCGGGTCGTTGTCGTTGCCATTGCCGTTGTCGTCGTCGTCTTCGGCCTCCGCACCTCTGCCGCCGCCGCTGCCACCGCCGCTGTCCGTCTTCTCTTCGTCTGCTCGCCGCCGGCTACGCACCTTGCCGTTACTGCGCAGCCGCAAGGCGACCACCTGCCCGAACGCGCTCACGCCGCGGTCGGTCCGACCGCACTTGGAGTAGTCGCAAATGCTAAAGTCCACCAGGTCCGCCGGGGACAGTCCGCCGCCGCCGCCGTCGGTCGACGGCGCAGGCGGAGGGAACACGAGGCACGTCCGCACCAGCGCCTTCCACAGCTCCTCCTCAACCGTGGGCAGAGCGCCCGACGGCTGGTACTCGAAGCCGCCATAGCGCTTGCCCAGGTAGGCGATCTTGAGGGCGACGTAGCGGGTTGCGTACTTGGCCGGGTCCGGAGCCTTGGCGGCCTTTTTGGGCGAGGACGGCGGCGGCGGCGGCGTCGGTGCCGGTGGTGACAACGCTATACGGTCATCGCCACCCGCCGTCGGCTGCGCCTCCTGGTCGGCCAGCTGCTGCTCCAGCGCCTGCACGCGGCGCACGAGGGCCTCCTTAGTCCAGCGGCCATAGTCGGCCATGGCACGCGCCGTGGAGCTGCTACTACTGCTGCTGCTGCTTCGTCGGGGTAGCACCACAACCGGTTCGGCGCCGCGTCTTGTCCTACCGCCTGCACCGACCAGCCCCCCTTTGTGTCCGAGGCCGGAATAGGCACGATGTTGCTGCTGTCTTGCCGGAAGCCGAGATAAATTGCTGCTGTGTTTGCAACGCTGCCACTGAAGAAATCTCATGCGCTCGTATGGCCGATACAAAACAAAATACAGTCTTTCTATGCTGGGATAGAAAACAAACTGCCTTTTTTCTTTTTTTTGGAAGACTGGCGTGGCGGTTGTGTCTGCTGCAAAGCTCTGTCAAAATCTTATACGTCGTCTGCTATGAGGCCCTATTTCGCCTGGTAAAGGTTTTTTTTTTTCTCGCTGAGAACGCCTTGTAATACAGCAGCAAGCGGCGGCACCTATCAACTAGCGCGGCGGCGTTGGAGTGGAGTGCAATCCCCCCACGGGACGGGATGTGAGTCGCTTACTTCGTATATAAGGGCGCCAATCCTCTCAGATGCAACGGTTTTCAAATTGCTGCGCTATTAACTCATGATACTTCACACAACAATAGCAAATACTAGGAAAACCAAAAGCATGTCCAGCAATCATTAAACCGTCAATTTCTACTGCCATGTCGCAATAGACCAAGATTGCAATCCTTACAGCATGGACGATCCGCAGCCCATTTCCATTCTTTTGCTGGGCGACGAAAACGTCGGAAAGTCGACCTTTCTCTCGTGAGGACCCTTTCTATTCTACTCCCTTCATTCTCTCTCTCTCTCTCTATCCCTCAGACGCCTACCCTATGGACTAATCAAGGAACCCCAGGCGGCTGACCCTGCTCCGGACCAAAGACAACCTGCGCAACCTTGCCCACGCGCCGCCCCTGCTGCGCGACTCCGACCAGCCGTTTGTCTTTGAGCTGCGGTCGCGCACGCAGGCGTTCCGGCTCGAGTTCTCCGACACGGCAAGCCCGGAAAATTGGCGTTGCCTGCGCCCGGACGTGGTCGTCCTGTGCTACGACGTCAGCCACCGGTCCAGCCTGGCCAGCCTGCAGAGCCGCTGGACCAAAGAAGTCCGCACCGTGTTTGCCGCACACAGCGACCTCCTGCCGGTGCTGGTCTTGGGCCTCAAGCGTGACCTGCGGAGTGGTAGTAGCGGCAGCGGCGGCGGCGACGACGACGGCGGCCAAGACACAGACGGTGTGGTCTACCCGCACGAAGCCTACAACCTGGCCCAGCAGCTGCGCGCCGACATGTACCTCGAGTGCTCCGCGGCCACGGGCGAACTCGTGCCCGAGGTCTTTGACGACATCTGCCGCCGCGCCGTCCAGACGGCCTCGCCCGGGGGCGGTCAAAGCGAGGGAGGGTGCCGGGTGATGTGATGTCGGTCGAGGCCAAGAGGGGGGAAAGGAGAAGAATCCGTTCGTTGTTCACCCATTCTCCATCGGCGCTCTTCATGCGCCCTCCACCAACGGCGTGGCATCCGGGCCTTCCTCCTCTTCCATGGCCTCTGCCTCCTGTTGCACAGGAAACTGGCCCAGCACCTCGGCGACGATGTCGAGGATCGCCGACTGCTGCGCCTCGCTCAGACGGCCCTCGACCTCCTCGATGCAGGCGTGCAGCTGTGCCGGTGTCTGCGGTCGCATGTTGAGCAGCATCAACATCTCGCCCTTGGCCAAATCGTAGCCGCGCAGGCGCTCGACGAGCCGCGCCACGGCCTCAGCGCTGTACGTCAGCGGCTCTTGGCTCAACGGCGCGGGCGGTGAACGCAAGTACTGAAGAAGCTACCGACGTTGTCAGCATCGTTGTGTTTGTTTTTTTAGTATCAACAAGGAAATGGGGAGGCCTTCGTACCTCGCGGGCCAGCGTTTCGAGGTTGCCTGGGCCGCGCCGTCGGGCGTGCTTTTGGCGGGCGAGCTGCTCGTTGCGCTCCACCAAAAACTGGTAGACCTCGTAGTTGGTCAAGAGTGCGTTTTGGGCCTCGAGGATCTTCATTGTGAGGAGGTGTGCGGCGCGTTTCGTGTTTTCTTTGTGTTGAGAAGTTTGTTCGTGCTATATGTCTTACGCCGCGATCTAGCTGGTGGGAAGTTTTGCTGGCTGTTCAATTTGCTGTGTCATTCGGTTAGGTAAGCAGAGATGAACCTCCGATTCACTCTTTTTTTCTTTTTGGCGTTCTGGGCCGCATCACTTTGTCGGGTGGGCGCCGAGTGCGTGGGTTGCACTGCCTGTGGCGGCAGCCGTTGCTGACAGGGGGTCCCGCCCGAACGCCCTTCAGAAATTTTCACAAGGAAGGCGCGGCGCAGGCAACCGTGTGCCCCACATGCCCCGCCATAGCTCTTTCCAAAGAAAGAAAAGGAAAAAGAAAAAAGGAAGGGGCAAAAGAAAAGACCCCGCCGCCAATCGCGGCTCGTGAAAATGGATGAGCCAAAAAAAAAGAAAAAAAAAGTGCAAGGTCAAACAAGATCCCATCACGGCGGGCAAAGGTTACGCATTCCGAGATCTTCTCCGTCTTCCCCCGGCGCTGGCCCATGTAAAAAAAAACCTGTAGAAGGGCGCAATGGGTGTCCGAGGCCGAGTCGGTTAGAACAGCCAAGGAAGGTGCCGTGATGCACCTTGCCTCTTTCTGTTTTTAGTCCGTCACCGCTTTCGCATCGCGCATCGCTCCTTCCTCTTGGTGACGAGGACATACATATGCACTCTGGGCTTCATTGCGCCTTCCCCAATTGGACCTCACCAGATGCGCGTCCTGTCATATTACCCGTCTCTGTTCCTTATTTTCTTCCTGGCCTCACTTTTCGAACTCTCTTCCTCTTTTATTTTTTTTTTGTTCTCGTCCTCGGCCATCGCCAACATCAACAACCACCACCGCCTCTCCACTTTTCCACGCTTCGCTGCGTCTTTGTCCCGTACCGTCATCTTCGCCGTCCTCGAAACTACTTTCGTACCCGCCAATACAGGACGCGCTATTTCGAACCTTTTTTTCGACCTTTTCCGTTTTCGCCGTTTTTAGTGTTTCCAGCAGAACAACGCCCGCCGAATGACTTGCGTCCAAACCAACAATTTGCCGCGCAGCATGTCCCGTCTCTAGCATCCCTCCCAGTCCTCCGTGGGGCGTTGTCTTTTAATTCTTTATTTTCCTTTGGGTGGTCTTTTTCTGCTATTATTTTTATTTTTTTTTATTTTTTTTTCGACCCCGTCCGTCATCCTTTTCCCGGTTCCTCCCTTCTTCGCCGTCGTCGTCCGCTGAAACAACTCCTCGTCTCTGATCCTTTCATTTTATTCTCGTCGTCTCTCGATTCGATTACCTGGAAACTCTTTTCCTTTTGGTCCTCCCCGTCGTTCTAGGCCCGTCGCTGTTGGCCGGGAACTTTCGCCTATCCTCGGCATTGACCGCTTTCTTAGCCGGGTCAGCCAAATTTTTTTTTCTGCCCTTTTGACGATATCGGAGGACGTTCGACCCGCGAGTACCTAAGGACTGTAGCCAGCAGCGCGACCACACACTCCAACTTTGCCAACGAAAGGGCCTAGAAGCGTGGGCGCGTTTTGTGTTTTCGACGCCCGCGTCCAGCTGTACCCGAATTCTGCTCTTTGAGCTTCCTTTGCCTTCAACTCGACACGGCGCAATTGCAAATCTTCTTTCTTCGCAGCCCTACCTGGGTGTGCGTGCGTGCGTGCGTGCGTGCAATTCTTCAACGGCACCAGCGCAAAGACTCAGCGCGCGCGCGCGTTCGATTATCCGATCACCTACCGGAATAAGGACGTCGCAGTCCCGAATCGAAAATGGTTAAGAACATTGTCATCCTGGGGGGGAATTCCCATCCCCAGCTTGTCACGAACGTGTGCAATATCCTGGGCATTCCACCGTGTAACCGGATCCTCACAAAATTCGAAGTGGGCGAAAGCCGGTGCGAGATCAAAGACTCTGTTCGCGGCAAAGATGTCTACATTATCCAATCCGGCAGCGGCCGCGTCAACGACAATTTCATCGACCTCTGCATCATGATTTCGGCTTGCAAAACCGGCTCCGCCAAGCGCGTCACCGCCGTGCTCCCGCTTTTCCCCTACTCCCGCCAACCCGATTTGCCCTACAACAAGGTGGGCGCGCCGCTGTCCAAAGCGCCGACCCTCTCGGCGAGCGGAACGCTCGCCAGAAAAGAAGACTACACGTTTGAGAGTGTGCCTGCCACGCCCGGCTTAGACAGGCCGAAGTCCGCTGCTCTGACCGATTCGGTTGCCCTGAGCAAAGCCCTCAGCAAGACATCGCTAATGTACGGGACCGCGGCGCGCACAAACGGCCTCGGCGGCAACAACGGCAACAACAACGGCAGCAACGGCAGCAACGGCAACGACAACAGCTATTTTCGGCCCGGAACTGCATCGTCCGCCGGTGGTGGTGCCACGGCCACGGCCACCGGTTCCTCGACGCCAACCCACATCCACGCTGGGTCTACCTCGTCACAAGCAGAGGCAGCAGCCGCAGCAGCAGCAGCAGCAACCGCATCAACGGCGCCGCCGTATACGACGCACGACTACGACAACCACACGCTCGTCAACGGGTTCCAGGCCAAGCCAGGCTATAAGAAGTGGGTGGCCCAGGCTGGCATCCTCGTCGCCGACCTGCTGACCTGCGCCGGCGCCGACCACGTCATCACCATGGATCTCCATGACCCGCAATATCAGGGCTTTTTCGACGTCCCAGTCGACAATCTGTACGGCAAGCCCCTTCTGCAACGGTACATCCAACAGCACATTCCCGAATACAGAGACGCCGTCATTGTCAGTCCAGACGCAGGTGGAGCCAAACGCGCGACGGCCATTGCTGATAGCCTTGGCGTGGATTTTGCTCTAATTCACAAAGTAGGTTATGCTGGAAAGCCGTGGGGTTACGGCGGGCAGAATATATATATATATATATATATTTATTTTTGAATTCCCGCATCCTAACACTTCCTTTCAGGAACGGCGGCCGACCAAAATCACGGACCGGCAAAACGCCACCATGATGCTCGTGGGCAACGTCACCGGACGTGTGTGCATTCTTGTGGACGATTTGGCCGACACAGCCAACACGATCACCCGGGCAGCCAAGCTGCTCAAGCGCGAAGGGGCCACCTACTGCTATGCCCTCCTAACACACGGCGTTCTCAGCGGCGACGCGATTCCCCGCATCAACGCGTCGGCTCTCGACAAGATTATCGTGACGAACTCGGTGCCCCAAACGGAGCACCGGACTTTGTGTCCCAAGCTGGAGGTGCTGGACATTTCCCCCGTCTTTGCCGAAGCCATCCGTCGTGTTCACCACGGCGAATCCATTTCCGTTCTTTTCCAGTACGATTAGGCGTTGCTGCATGCGTTTTGGGGGTATTTTTCCCTTTGACTGTTTCCTTCGTTGCGGCTCGTGCTCCGGCTGCTACCGTCATTTTTTTCTGCGCGTTGAATACATCATTGGAACTGAGTTGCCAATGCCCTAGCAAATCAAGAATCAACTTTCATTGGTGGTTATTTTGATTTTGATTCCGGTTTTTTTCATTTACTATTTTTCGAGTGCATATTGTTATTTTTTTTATTGTTCCTATCCATCCCATCCTAGAGATAACATCCACAGGAAGGGGATTGGCTTATATACACAGACATCTGATCGGCGTTTTCGATACATTGGGAAAAGGACCAAGCCGAGGGACGAGAAGAAACAACCGGTTAGGTAGCGAAGGAGGGAAAAAGGCACAAAGACAGAAAGGGCAGAAGAGAAACAGATCCGAGGCGGAGAGAGGGATGAAAAAGGTGTTTGCTTTGCTAGTGGATACTTGCCTACATCTTGTCCATAGCCAATGAAAGAAGAACGGAGACCATAACGAGAAAGGTCGTGCTGACAGACGAGACTCTCGCCGTCTGTTCTTGCAGAACTTTCCTTTGTACCAATCGGCATCGCTTGATGGGCCGCGTGTTGCGGGTTGACATGACCTGCATCCTGTCACGCCCCGCGCGTCGCCATGGGCCCAGTCAAGAGGAAGCATGTTGCTAGTACGCCCAAGCACCCTTTCTTTATCTGTCTTCGGAGTACGATACGTACTTGAGCTGACGGTAAGGTACGTCGCGTAGTTGGGCTCGAGTCACACAACCGAACGCCAGCCTCCAAACAGTGGGCTGCAGCTTTGCAAGCCAGCTTCGGAGCCGAGAAGCAGAGCGTGTTGCTCTCTTCTCTTCTCCGCCCGCAAAAGACTTGGCATTGTCAAAGCCCCTGCCATCGACGACGCTTCATGCGGTCTTTTGTGGCCGCCACAAAAAAAAAACAAGCAGACAAGGTAGGCAGCGGCATGTGACATGACTAAGACGAAAGTCTTGGTTTGCATTGTTCAGTCTACAAGAAAAAACCCCTTTTACCTACACTCAGGCATTATTCGACTAAGGCTGTCACAGCAACACCAGATCACGTTCGGTATGACGATATATAGGAGACGTCTCTTTGTTCGACTTTACTAAGTTTTCTCATGTTGCACATCAAGAGATAATTTAAAAACTCGCTACTTGACGAGTTGTACTTTCATCAAGGCCAGGTTCATATTTTTCTTGAAACATCTCCTAGTCACTACTTTGATTTCTTGCCATAGTTGACCAGAGCGTCCATCTGGGGCGGCAGCTTCCAGCCGTGCAAGTTGACGGCACGTTTGTACCCCGAGAGTGCCTCGGAGATGCCGTAGTCGTTTTGGGCCGGGCTGGCTTTGCCTGGCCCACCCGGTCTAGCGACCAGACGTGCGGGCCGGGGCTCTGTGTTGCAGAGGGCGAGGCGGACCTGCAGCAGGACGGCGTCCAACTTGTTGGCCGGGCTCCAGCCCGTGCTGGTCAGCAGCTCCATGCACATGGAGCCGCCCGCCGTGACATGCCCGCCGCCACCTTGCGCAAAGGGCACGAAGCGCGGACGCACGACACGGACCAATGGCGGCGTGAAGGGGTAGTCCGGCCCGAACCGCAGCTCAAACACTATTGACGTAATGTTGTGCGCCGCCATGTCTTGGGCCAGCGGCAAGGTCACGTCGAAACTGTGCAGCTCCACGATCCATTGAAAGAGGTTGTCTAGCTTGTCAAAGTCAATGTACCAGCCGAGTTCGTGGCAAGGCGTTTGCCTCTGCAGCGTTTCCATGGCTGCAACCTCGCGGGCCAGCGCTCTCTGGGCCGCGGGGGTGACCCACGGCGGCGACGGCAGCAACAGCAGCGTAGAAAAGTCAACGGTGCCCGGCCGAAACGGCGTCACGCCGGCGGCGGAAGCGACGGCGGCGCTAGCAGCTTCTCGGGTCGCCTCGGTCAACTGCATTCCGACCGTGGTGTATTGGAAGCGATGACGGTCGTCGTCGCGAAGCAGAAACGCCATATCCGAGGCATCGACTTCTTCAATCTCGCTGTCGCTGCTCATGTCATTGTTCTTCTCGTCTTCAGTACTCTGCGCATCTTCGCTTTTCCGCTTTTTCGAACTGGGTTTTTGATCGGTGGCGCATTTTGTCTGTATCGCAGCATTTGGAATGAGCAGTGTCTGACCCGACGGCCCAAGGGCAGGGTGTTGCGCATCCTGCACAAAATACGCGGAAACGTCCGGGAGAACTCCTCCCTCCGCCACAGATTGAGGTGCTGGAGCCGCTTTTCGCGTTTTTCCAAACAAGCCGCTGGCCGGGTCCGCACCGAGATGAGACGACATCAAAGCCAAAATCTCAGCAGGGTCTTGAGACGCCAACGAGTCGGTCGCCGTGTCCAAGATGTGTGGTTGACCGACATCCGGTTTCGCATTCTCCACGAGGAGGAAGCGGCACTGGTGCCAGTCGCCTTGCCACACCACATAATGAGGATCGCTGCTCACAAACGAAGCCGGCGCGTTGACAATCTCGTTCAGACTGAGGGCGGCCCGCAAATCGAAAACCGAGTTGGACCACTGGACCTTGGCTTCTTGCGACGATGCGATATTCTTCGTATACATATGGCTGGTTTGAAAGTGGTGGCTGAAATAGACGCCGTTGCCGTAACTTCTTCCGTTGACAACGGCGGTGGCGTCTAGGCCAGTCCGTAGGATGCTGTGCCAGTTGCCGATCTTACTCCCGTGCCAGCCAAAAATCGTCGGATGGCGTCTCGGAGCCAGATTTCTCGACAGGGCCTCGTCCAGGGCCTTCCGGAAACGAACCTCGGCATCCGGGGAACCCTGCAGAAAAGAAAACTGTGTCCAGGTTTGTAGCGGCTGGTGCACATTTGCGGTGTATTCACGGAGTTGGAGGTCAGGATTGTCAATCTGAAAAATGCACGAACGGTTTGTTGCGAGGATCCACTCCAACAAAGCCGCGGCAGATGGCGACACGCTGGTCATGGACCGCACCGAGGTGCACAATCCGGCGTCCAGCTGATACTTCATCAGCGCGATGGGAGGCAGCGTATCCAGAATATAGCCCATGGCGGCAGGCTTCTTTTCGGGGGCAAGGTCATCAAAGGCCGCCGTATAGCTGAGCAACCGACACTGTTCCGTCTGCGCGTAGGTGTATGGGAAGGTGCCGTGGTCTAAGAAGATGGTTGCAGAATCGGCATCAACTGCGGAGACAGTGGCGTGCCGCAGATGATGGCACGACGAAAAGGAAGGTTGCGCGTTATGAGTAAACAGCGGGCTGTGGCTGGATTGCCCCGGTTGCGTCGACTGTTTTTCTGCCTGCTGCGTCGGCTCCTTGGTGCAGACGGCCACCCGCTGACCTACCGTAAAACTCGCCGCTTGCTGTTGGTCGGCTAGAAGAAACGACGGGCGTATGTCGCTGCTGAAGGTGTAGATGCCTTTCACGTCGGAGTCTGTGTCGAGTGCCATGAGCAGCAATCCCTCCGGAAACTTGCGAATGGACGGTTTCAACGTCGTTGGGTGCGGAGCCAGAGCCGCATAGCAGAAACTAACCAAGAGGTCGACGACCTTTGGCTGCGACATGATCTCGTGCTCTACGCTCAGGCCCAGTCCCATCTGGATGTACTGAAAAAGGCACAGAGGGCGGTCACATACAGATGGCCGGATGGCTTCGAAATCTTTGCCGAGCTCGCTGTGGCAGGCCTGGCAGCGTTTCGTGCATCCGACGAGCTGGTCCAGAGCAAATCGCATGGCAACAAGAGGAAAGCTGGGTTCGGTTTCGGCGACGTTGCCCTCGCCATCCCGCCCATCCATCGCAGCCGTCTTGGCCTGTGCGGCTCTCGGTTTCTGGTTGAAGAAAATGTCGACTGCCTCCGCCCACGAACAACGTTCTTCGTCGTGCATCTTGGACAAGGGCAAGAAAAAGTCGCTCATGTACTTGTTCAGGTGGTTCGATACAATGATGTTGGAAAACCGGCTGGACGACGCCGCCGACGAGCGGCGCGAGTCGTTGTAGGCGGAAAAGGCAGCTTCGGCGTCTGCCAACGACGGCTTGGGGTGCGCGCACTGCCCGATGCGGAAGGACAGGCCGGCAACCGAATTCGACAGTTCGACCAGGTTCTCGTACGCGGTATACCGTGATGTCAAGCGCATCAGCAACACAATGTGCACGGACGGGTCAATATCCCAGGCCAGGAGCGTTTCCCGCGGCAGGTCCAGTTTCGACGCGCGCACGGAGACGGACAGCAGGTGGTCTTCGGAGGTGTCGGTCATGCCGCGGAAGACGCCAAAGCGAAAGCCGGCATTCTCCACGGCACGGAGGTCGCGGCTGATGCGCTTGCGCAGGGGGCTTGTCAGGCCCATCGATGCATAGTACCGCGCGCTGTGAAGCTCGGTATCGCTGTCGTAGCCGCCGATCTCCTCCTGTTTCCGTTGTTGCCTCGCTATGCCGCTATTGACAGTCTCCGAATAGTCGCTGGAAATATCGGCGAAGTCGGCATCGGCGTCGTCGTCGTCGTCGTCGTCGTCAAGCTCCTCGATGCTGCTGTCGTCAGCGGCGGCGGCGGAATTGCTACCATCGTCGTCGCTGCTGTCAATAACAACAACGGCGGCCTGTTCTTTGTGGGGATCTGCGCCGTTGGCAGTCCCGGACGTCGTCAAGTCTGCCAAGGTTCGGCCAATCTTTGCAACCATGTCTATGATCGTCCGCTCCATAGATGTGTTTTGGAGGCGAGCAATGGCGGAAGCGTATTTTCTCGAAACGCAACTGCCATCAATGGAGAGGAAATACGTGCTCATTTTCGGGTAGGAATCCACATCTTGAAAAGAAATTAGCAAGTTGCAACGCAAAATGGGAAGGGCAACGACGGCAACGGAGGGAAGGGTGCTTCTTCCAGTCACGTCTACTTCCTCTTCGTTAATGTACCAGAGAAAAGAGAATCGCTTTGTCTTACCTCCACACAAGATGCGGACGCTGATAGGTCTGCTCAGTTCCTCGTGGACGAACACGGCGATAACTTCATCGTCCGAGCCTCCAGCTAGAACGTTTTCAATGTTTGGGAGACCATGCTCATCGATCTGCAGGCGCAAGGCCTGCAAGTCGGCCAGAAATTGGCGAAGCGGCATGGTTCTCTGCAAATTCTGAGCTCCTCCGGGACGTAGAACGGATGTTTAAGCAGACGTCGATGGCTTCCACGTTGCAGTTTTGAATCTCGAAAAGAAAGGAAAAGAGGACACAGACGAAAAGAAAAGCCACAAGAAGAGGCTAGCCTTTCACTCCTTTTTTTCAGTCTTCCTTTCTTCGTGCAAAAAGTGCGCACAAAAGGCAAAGGCCAGGGTCAGTCCAACAAAGCGAAGTATGACGTTGGCTGATTTGTTGTTCAGACTGTAGAAACCAGTCAAGCAACTAGCCGTGCCTGGATTGAGAACGATGACGAAGATGAAGTGTATGAGATGGTGAAGTGTCTGTTGGGGACCAAGATGTCAGCGAACAGTGAAAGCGGGAGGAAGGGAAGCAAACACACCAGGCCAACATACCTGAAGGGTGATAACACACGGGCTACCTTGCTTCCTTTTCTTTTCTTGGTGTGAGCGGGATTAAGGGAATGAACTCGTCGCTGACCGGATCAAAACAAAAGTGAATCAGAGCTCTTCACAGAAGAGCAAACGCCACTTTGTTTACCTTCTCGCTCGCTCGCTCTTCCTCGGGAAAAAAAAAAGGAAACCACTTCGCATGGACTGTGGCAGAAAAGCAGAAGCTCATATTCTAGGGCTCCGATGGAACCAAAAGAAAAGGAAAGTAAAAAAAAAATCCAAGGCGAAGAGAATGCACGATGTATCACACAACAACACAGTCGACAACACAGGACACGAGGAATGCGACGTGAACAGCAAACCCGTTTCTCAGACGAAGCAGATGCTACTGCACTTGGAAAAGAAAGGCTGTTGTTGTCTTTGATGGACTGCTTTGATGCAAAGAAAACACAAACACATGGCAGGTCGGTCGTCGGCCAGTAAAAAAAAGCAAAAGAAAAGAAGGAAAAAAGTGATGATGTGAACGACGCGTTCATTCAATTTACTGAGCTAGGGGGCCACAACGTGGACAACATCCGGCGTAGGGGCGATACGTGCATTGTTTGTGGTGAATGGTTTGTCGAAGGGAATGAAAACCGAGAAAAAAAAGATCGCGAGAAACAAACGAAACACGCTTAATACAGAAATGTGAGGTTAACGCCAGGAGCTGAGATTTTCGATGCAACAGCCAATGCAAATTTACAAAAATGAGGAAGTCGCGAGGGACAGACCTTTCTTGTCGCTACCATTGGAAGGCACGCAGCCTGGTCAGTCCTCCTTGCTGGCCGTTCCTTCCCTTACAGGAGGTATTGCGGCTAGAGGCCCCACTTGACCAGGGCAGGATAGGAACCAATGGCTGGGCTTTCCAGGGCCGCCCGCTAAAATGACGGCAAGCCACAGCCTGGCCTAGTTGTAGTTGTCTCACTCTGAACTAGCAGGCGAAACAATTGTCGACCTTGTCCCTTGTCTGCCGGCAAACTGAATCTTGTTTCGCGTGCGCGGCGCTCGCTCTCTCCCCCTTTTATTCTTTTCGTAATGGCGTGGGACTCCTCGGCGGCAACAGCGGCCTCCCGCCGCCGCCGCCAGAACAGCACCTCCGCCGGCCGGACCGCCTTGCCGCTCCACACCAAGACGCCGTCAGTGGCGGCGGCCGCCGCCGCCGCTGACCCAGACTCGACTATCCAGTCCACCTTTACCCACGTCAGCGACCCCTTTTTGCAGGACTTTTTGCGGCCGGGCTTCGACCCGGCTGCCTATTGGAACGCCGCCCTCGGCAGCGGGCGGCCGTGGCGTCGAGCGACACCCGCACCCCCGACGTCTACATCTTCATCCACACCCACATCCATACCTCCGTCGACCGCGGCCGATTTGGCGGCCCGGGCCCAAGCGACGCTCTCGCCCGTCAGCGCGCACACGGCACGGCTCGCCGCCGTGCTCACCCAGCTGACCGACGACATGTTGCGCAGCGGCAGCCGGCTGGCCTACGAGGTGGAGCTGCTGCGGGGCGAGGCGATCGGGCTGGGGGAGGTCGTGGTGCAACATGAAACCGCGCTGGGGGCAGCGGCAGCGGCAGCAGCAGCGGCAGCAGAAGCGGAGACAGCGGCAGCCGTGACAGAGCCCGAGCGCCGGCAGGGTGACGCAGCGCCAGAACCGCGCACCGAAGACGGCGGCAGCAGCGGCGCCGCCCTCACCGCGGACGAGCCCGCCGCCTTGGCACAGCTGCGCATGCTGGCGCAGGTGCGCGCGCGCCTCGACGCGGTCATCCACACCTTTGGCGACGCCATGGAGTTTGTGATGCCGCCGTCGGCCCTGTCGGTGAGTGCGTCGTTTTTGTCCGTGTCGGGACCGGACCCGACGGCGGCCACGGCCAGTGGCGGCGGCAGCGATGCCGTCACGCCATCGCCGGCGTCGCAATCGCATCAAACCAGCCACGACAACAAGAGCATGAGCATCGAGGACAAGGGCCAGCAGGTGCTACGCGAGCGGCGTGCGGAGATTGTGCAGCTGTTGGCGGGCGGCGCGGACGGCCCGGCCGACAGCCGCCTCGGCCTCGGCGGTGGCGGCAAAGACGACGGTACGGAAAACGCCGCGTCTGGTGTCGCGGCGGCGGCGGCCCGTGTGAATGCCCTGCGGGCTCTCTGCCGCGTCTGGGCCGGCACGGCCGAAGAGAAGGCACGCGTGCGGTTTGTGGACAGCCTGCAGCGCCTGGTGGAGGAGCGGCAGCGGGAACTGGACCGGGAGCGGGAGCGGATACAGCGGCAGCAACAGAGGGAGAGGCCGCGGGAAGCAGAGAATGCAAACGGTGGCGGCAGCGGCAGCGGAAGTGGCAGTGGACAAACGCCGCCTGCACGAACAGGATCCCCGAGCACGGGCGGCACCGCAACCCCAGACGGCAGCACGACCTCCGCCAGCAGGGGCTACGCGGCCGCTGGCTACGGATTCATCAGCCAGTTGCAAAAAATCCGGAGCGGTCTTTAAAACACGATGTCACGAACACCAAAAAAAGGAAAAGAAGGCATCTATATCCAAACACTTTTGACGATTGTGCACATAGTGCATATATGAATTGAATGCAGCATATCTGAACGTAGTATAACGACAGTGTCCGCTCCATGGAAAAAAAAATCATGAACAGAATCGTGTCGTTTCTTTTTCGATATATATGCAAAAGCAAGTTTTTCGTAAAAACCTTTGTAAATCCCCGACATCCTCTTAATGGTGTTGCCTTGCCGTCCCCCTTTTATGCTGTGAAAATCTAAAAACACAAACTGACCACCCCAAGTTAAACTCCATTTCTTCTAATGCATATGTATGTGATGTGGTGTCCTTTTCTGAACTGGCTTTCAAAAATACAAAAAATAGGGACGAAGAAACCAGCTCCAGACATTGCTGCATGCTCGTTCTTATCTTTTTTTATTGAGACCCCCGCTCTTTGACGGATCGCATCGTGTGTATGTAAATTGGAAAGATGTGTCCGAATGCGAAGGACGATATATGAAGTAGTTGAGAAGTAGAGATAGGGCCGTTCTTGAAGGCCACTTCGAGGCCACAATAGAGAAGACAGCCAGAAATCAAAATGCCCAAGAAAATGCAAGCTCGCGAAGAAAAAGCGCCAAAAAAACAAAAAAACAATCGAGCCGTATGCTTGGAAGCTCTCCCAAATAGTATGCAATCCAGGACACCTTTGCCAGTACATAAGAACGGGAAGAAGCCCGTTTTTGTATAAGAGAGAAGAAAAAAAAGGCCGGAAGCACTTTGTACGCGCAGCGCAGCGACGGAAAGCAGATCCAGCTAACAACACGCAAATCAAGCAAAGAAAAACATGTTGTTGCTGTGCTAACTGAATCAGAATTTAAGAAAAAAAAGGCCTTCCCCGAAGACGAGTGGTCCTTTTTTTGTTTCAAAGACCAATCGCGCGGCCAGCCTACTGTGTCGTCGCGTGGTAGCAGTGCTAGCATGAGGACGACCGCCATCGCTAGGTCACCGCTTCATCGTTGACCGGTTGAGAGCTTCTTGGAGTTCGGGCCGTTCCTTGAGCACCTCGTACGCGTCAGCAAAGGTCATCCACTGGCGCTGGCGCTTGTTCTTTTCCGGCCAGTCGTTTTCCTCGCTGAGGACGGTGGCTTCGTAAAAGCGATAGACAGCTCTCTCGCGCTTTTTTGTTTTGGACGGCGCCTTGGGCGGCCGCGTCTCGGCAATGTCACCGAGGTCGTAGTCGATTTGGATAAGAATGCCGGCTTCTTCCCACGCTTCGCGCTGGGCCGCGGTCTGGCAGTCCTCGTCCGTCTCCCAACCGCCCTTTGGCAGCACCCAGCCCTTTCTCCGATCTGATTGGATCAGCATCACGAGCGTTTTCGGTTCGTTGAGTGGCACAACACCCGCAACAAGTCGTTCGCCTTTTGCGTTGTATCCTGAAAAAAAAGAAAAGGGGAAAGAAGCAATGTCAGTCAGTGTACTGTATAAATCGCAAAAACGAAACAAAAAATGCTCGACGTACGTTGTTTTGTGCGCCCCGTCCTTGATTCCATCGACCGGTTACTGCTTGTTGTACTTGACGCCATGGCGAAAAGAGGATAATGTATGCAGGAAGGAAAGAAGAGTTTTTGACAGCTCGTTTGCTGCTGTCAAAACACCCGCAGAAAAAAAAATCGGTTGGCTTGGTTCTTTCGCTGTGAGAGTGTTTCTCATCAAAAAGGCCGCTGCTGGAGCTGGTGGCTGACTGCAAAAATTGCGTCTTCGGCTAATACCAAATGAAATGAGGCGAGATGAGCGCAAACAGCTGGGTCTTCTGGTAACGAGCGAGTCGTGCTTGGAGAGAGAGGGTGTCGAACAAGAAGATACTATGAAGCTGGGTTTTGTGTCCGAAAGCCACGAGTCAGATATCAACCGTCTCGCCTCTGCAAAAGCGCTGGTCAAACAAGCTTTTGAAGAGGATTTGAGTGTCTGTGGTGGTGATTGGTCGGCGCCAGGTCGTTCGTAATTGAAGACGACGACTCTCTTTTCTTCGTCTCGTTGCACGTCTTATTGTCCGCTGCGCTCACGGATGGGGTGTAAGACCACACGAGAACCCAGAAAGAAGCAGATAGGTATGGGTTAAAGAATGGAGGTAGAAAAAGAGCCGGAAAAGAAAGAAAAAAAGCTATGTCGCGATGGGCAGAAGGGTCTCCGGGATTTGAGGCCTTTGTCAGGTTGACGAAGGGGGTGAGACCACAGCTCTGCTGGGAGCTCTTGGATCGTTTTGCGGTTTGGGGCGACCGATCTGCAGTGAGGGGGAGGAGAGTCGGAGTAGGGTCTGGGCCAGCGAGCCCAAGTGTTTCGACAGAATGTTGAGCTCGGAGTAATACGTTATTACTTCAGCACCCTTTTGCGTTTGTTGGAGCGTGTGGGAGCGTGTTCGAGCTCGGAATTAGGCCATAAGAGAAAGAGACCCCCAAAGGAGCTCGTTCGGGCGAAGAAACTAAGCGACACTTGTGGCGAGACGAAAGTAGGGAGAGAAAAAGAAAGCACAACGAGAAAAGCGCTAATCGGACGGGATCTTGAAAGGGAAGCAGGGCGTCTTTTTTTGCGTTCGAGAGAACCGCAAAAACACCTGTGCCGAAAAAGAAGAAGAAAGACGACTTGCGTTGATTAATGAGGCCGTAGGAAAAAGAATATAGAAGAAAGAAATAGTGTCTAAATCCGGACCCGTCTTGGACGAAAACGCTTTAGACGAGTCAATGAAAAGAGGAAAACGAGTAGAAGAAGAGAAAGCTGGTTGAAAAGAAGCCGAGAAATAACGAAGAAAAAGAAAAAGAAAAAAAAAAAAGAAAACGAGATGTCAAAGTCACGCGAGGTCGAAGCTGCAGGTAAGGTCGCAAGATGGGCGAAAACCGGACAAACGGCTGCAACGACCGCAAGAAACGGCGTAACCTGTGTGCGTGGTGTTGGTGTTGGTGATGGTGGTGATGATGATGAGGATGAAGATGATAATGCACGAAGCTGGCTGTCCGTCTTATTTCATGAGGAACAAAGGTCGAAGCTCTCCTGGCCAGAGAGCCGGGTTGCTGACAGACGGACGTCTCGTGCCATAGCAAAAGGGAAGGAGCGAGGGGCAGCACCAGCGGCGGAAAGCTAGACTGATATAGAGAAAGGAAAAGACGAGAAGAGAGAAAAAAAGGGAAAGAGTAGAAAAAAGGCTCTTTTGAGCCGGGGTGGTCCCTTCCCCCCAAAAAAAGATTTTTAAATAAAGAAATAAAAGCGGAAGCTACGCGTGGTTCAGGTAAAGCTTCGTTTTGGAGTGGTACATAAAACTACATGGGTAGCAATGACAACCAACGCTTAACGCTTTTTTAAAGTGCTCCACGTTGCATATTTTTGTTTCTCGTATTTTTAATTCGAATTTTGCGGATGTTTGGCAGCATCCTTCACTAAAAGAACTCTCTTCTGTACGAGTCAAGTAATACGTCGTAGTCTGCTTCATGTGTCCTCGTAACTCCTTGGTACTCCGTACAGGGAAGGTGCGTTGCGACGCTGCAGACGCAGGAGGGCAATCACCCTGAGACGCACCTGCCGCCGTTTGCGTGGGGTGCGAAAAGGTACATGCATACATGCATACAGCATCAAGAAAGGAAAATGAAAAAAAAACACCGATGAGAACAACAAGCAGACAAACAAAGCAGAAAACCAAAAGAGGAAAAAGGGACCACTGAACGAAAACGCATCGTACGAGGGACTCGGGGCAAGTTCCATCGTGCGGTATATTGCGGAGCACGTGCCAAAGTACCGACAACAAGTCCTAGTCGGAAAAGAAAAACAGGCAGGAACTCCCAAGGGAATCTCCTCTGTTCTTTCCTTTATTTTTGGGCCCCTTTCTGGTTCCTGTTGCGACGAACCAGGCGGCAAACTGTGCCTTGCAGTTCGGCCTCTGGTCATGTGAGCAGGGTTTAAAAAAAAAAGGAAATGGTTGCTGGTCGCTGGTCGAGGTTTCCGTTCTTAATGATCGTTTTATTGCTAACGTTCTTTCCCAGGCAGGCGAACAGACTGGCGGGTCGAGCGGGCTTGGGAACCAGTCTACCGGAAACTTTGCTCTGACTCGCACTTGCCAGGAAAGGATGTTACTTTCGTAATACACTGTAAGACCTTCGAAGTATGTACGAAGTACATACCATCATACGTACATAATAAAGCCGGGGCTGTCCCGTCCCGAGCATGGAAGGTGCGACAGGCAACGTAACCCCGCCACACGGTTCTGTTCTTGCTTCGTTTGTCTTGACGATAGCCTGCCCGCAACCCGGAACCTCACCTCATCCTTTTATATACTTCCGATT
Organism: Fragosphaeria purpurea; assembly: GCA_002778095.1. NCBI lineage: Eukaryota > Fungi > Ascomycota > Sordariomycetes > Ophiostomatales > Ophiostomataceae > Fragosphaeria > Fragosphaeria purpurea. The sequence goes on from PCDL01000011.1 coordinate 1,907,401, forward strand.
CGTTTTTATTACGCCGTCTTGAACATCTCTCACTCCCTCTCATCTATCCCAGTAGTACCCCCAATCCGGGCTTCTGGCTACCGTCCCGCGTTCACCCCCATTTCTTTCTTTTTTTTCTCTTTCTTCTCCCCCCCTTTTCCTCTTGCCGCGCCGCCTCCGCACGCCTTTTTTTTTCAGCCGTCTCGGCCACGATCTCGGCTTTTGGTCTGTGCCGTAGGCATTACTTCTCCCTTCTGTCTGCGGGCTTGCTTACGGAGAAGTACTCTGTTTGTTTTCGTTACCTCGTCGTCAGCGTTCTTTTGTCCGTCCTTTGCTAGTACTTGGCCCCGGCTCAACCGGCAACGGGGACCGTTTGGCGCCATTGTTAGCTAGCTTTTTACGAAGTATTTTTGCCCTACGACCTATATTGACCTCATACAACAAAAGCCCTTTGGCGAGTACATACACAATACGTACGACCTTACGACCATCCGAGCTCGCCGTCGCCCATTTTTATTTTTTTTTCGGCCTGCCATGGCTAGTCCCGCCTCCCTCGCCTCGAGCGATGACTACTCGCAGCTTACGCCCATTGGTGAGTTCCACGGCTCCTTTTTTTTTTTTTTTTTTTTTTTTTTTTGTTGCTATACACGCTCCACCAGCTCTCTCTTTTCGTTCCGGCCTCTGCAGCTCTACGCCGTATTACGCTTTACGAAGTAATGCGTACATACATGCTCGTCGTGCCTTTCGGAGTACGCAGTCATACACGCTTTTCTCTTTTATCCCCGTTGCTCTCTTCTCACCCAACCATTTCCCCTCGTGCACCAGTCCGTCGTCTTCGTTGGCCACAGATGGTGTGCCTGCGTATGCAAGACAGCTTGCTTTACCCCCACTGAGAGAGCTTGCCAGTTGTTGTCGTGGCTGTTTTGATTTTTGATTTTTGATTTTTATATTTTGTTTTCTCGTATGTTTCTTCACTTTCAACGTCTTACTGTTTTCGTGGCAGATCCATCCCACACTCCTCCTGCTTATATGCCCACCCTTTTCCAATTTAAGAGCTTTTTATGTAACCCGACCTGATTTCCTATCCGGGGACTGTGGCTTCTCGAGTGCTGAAGATGCTTCAGAAAATATTGTGTTTTTCTAAGCCATTTGTTTATTTAAATCCCTTATTGTCTTGGCCGTGATTTGATTCGTCTGTCTTCCTTCAACGCATGCATGACGTTTGCTTTTTGCTTCTTTTTCATATGCGCATGTGACCCCTTTTTTGTGTGTGGTTTACCGGGGAAACGCTTTGCTCTTGCTATGATACATTTTGCACATTACCCTCGTTGACGTGTGAAGGTTCATTGCATTAATCAACATTTGTTTTCTAGGTTACCGGAACTCTCCCAATTGCGGCTACTGCCATGGCAAAACTGACGATGGCCAACCCAAAAAACGTGAGTATTATTTTTATTATTTTTATTATTACTATTTTCTTTCTTTTCATTCTTTTTTTGACCATCTGGCTTCTACGTATCATGACATAACCGCCGCACTTGCCCCCCGGATTATGACCCCCACAAAATGCAGAGCCGTACACCGACACTTTTCTTGGGGCAACTTGCCAAAGCCGGCTTTTTTCCTTTTTGATGGTTGAAGCAATGTGCATGTTTCTGGTATTTTTACTCTTTGCTGATTTGATTCTGTTACGTGATGCAGGCTTCTCCTACTACGCCTCCGCCCACTCCTTGAGTCCGGAATTTTACAAAACCCTGCTTGACCGGTGCTGGAGACGGTCCGGCACGCTCCTCTACCGGCCCAACCAAAGGAATTCGTGCTGCCCCCATTACACCATCCGTCTCGACTCCGCTGGCTTTCACGCCACCAGAGACCAGCGCCAGGCGATCAACCGCTTCAACCGCTTCGTCATCGGCGATGCCTACGCCAATGAGGCGGCCCGCCTGCATCCTCGGTCACGGGAAGAGGCCAAGCGGCGCGATACGACTTTCGATCTGGTCGAGCGCGTTCACGAAGCCGAATGCGACAACCTGCCTCCGTTGCTGTCCCCGCGACCGCACCATGGAAAGAAGCATGCGAAGAAGCACGCCGGCGGCGCCGCGACACGACCTCCACAACCACAACCACCACCACCACGTCCATCCACCACGCCTGCGCCGGAGGGGTCAGAAGACAAAGGCATCGAGCCTGCGCATCGGTTTGAAGTGACGCTCGAGCCAGATACGTTCACCGAAGAGAAGTTTCTCCTCTTTGAGAACTACCAGCGACTTGTCCACAAAGAACCGCCCAGCAAGATTACACGCCAAGGGTTTGAGTCCTTCCTGTGCGGCTCGCCTCTTCGGCGCGAAACGGTAGTTGATGCCGACGGCCGCCAGACGAAACTGGGCTCCTTTCACCAGTGCTACCGCCTGGATGGCCGCCTGGTGGCCGTCGGGGTCCTTGACTTGCTGCCGCAGTGCGTCAGCGCGGTCTACTTTTTGTACCACGAGTCGATACACCAGCACAACCCAGGCAAGCTGGGCGCGTTGCAGGAAATTGCGCTGGCCCGCGAAGGCGGCTACCGGTGGTGGTACTCGGGCTTCTACATCCACAGCTGCCCGAAGATGCGCTACAAGATCGACTTCTCGCCGCAGTACGTACTCGACCCGGAGACGTATGCGTGGGATGCGCTCGACAGAGACACCTTGGGTATTTTTGACCGGAAGCCGTACGTGAGCCTTTCGAAAGAACGACGGTTGGCTGCGCAAGACACGCTGGGCGAGACAGGCCACCGCAGGAGAGACGCGCAGAATACGGAAAATGGACGACTAGCAAGGGCCCGAGCTGGCGAAGACGCAGACGTCCCCATGCGAGACAAAGACCCACACACTCCCACGCCTGTGGCGAGAAGTACCAAAAAGGAAGACGATCAGGGAGGCAACCGAGGCAGGGAGGATGGCGGCAAAGTGGGGGATGAAGAGGCTGAGGAGAAAGACGAGCAAGACGAAGACGAGGACGAGGACGAGGGGGCGACAGCCAACTCGCTGTTGGCGAGCAACATGCCTGGTCTGCCCCCGCTGGACGAGGTGGCGCAGTACGACCTCGACGACGTTCCGATTCTGACACCTTTGCAGCCGGAGCCGTTTCCGGTCAAGTACCTAGTCGTGTGGGATTCGGGCGACGTGTTGGACGGCGTCAGTTTCAAGGCCAAGGTGGCCGAGCTGGTGGCGATCATGGGGGCCGACCTTCTGCCGCAGCTCTGCCTCGACTTTCGGCCCCCTGCGTCGTGATCCAGGAGTCGAGGTCCTTCCTTCTGCACACTTGGCCTGGGCCATTCTGTGAGAAGATATGTAGATGTAGCATCCAGCTAACAACAACAACAACAACACTCACGTGCCCATCAACATATACAAAAAAGTAACAACGAGACGAAGTAAACCAAGGCTGGAAGAAAAAAAAGAAGGAAAACCCGAAAAGGCTAGTACGTACCAACGAGCAGCCTTACCCGCGCGAGTTGGGTGCATTGTCCCCCCCCACTCGCATCTTGCTTTCGCCGCGACAACCCCCCGTTTTACTGATGATCGAACCCCCATGAGGGCTTTTTGCTGCGTTGTCTCTTCGTCTCGGTGAGCCAGATCGGGTAATGGATCACATGTCCATAATGGGCGTGGGTGTCGAGGGTTCAATATTCAACTAAGGGCAGGCAAAGCGTGGTCTTCTCTCTTCTCTTCTCTGTACATCGATCAGGAATTGTCGTCGTCTTCCAAGCAGATGTGATTGTACGTAAAAACAAATCAGCTATATGCCTCAACCTCGGAAGCTGTAATTCGAAAAAAAGTCGGCGAGATAGAAAAACGTAGGAGCGTTCTATGTTGCTTGTAAGAGATGCTGTTCTCATATCCACACACACACCGCCTGATGATTGAGTTGTAGCCGGAGATAGAAAGACAAAAACAGACATACTGCTTCCATTTTTTTTGGAATATTTACGTAACTTAATTTTGATGGAGATGCCTCTTTCAGCACTCATTTCAAACCAGAACGAGAAAGCATTCTGTATCTCTTCGTTTCCAGTGACGCCTTCAGCATCACCAAGCACGCAGCCGAAAAAAAATGTATTTGTATAAAATTAATTAAAAAAAGTAATTGCACATAAGAAAGAAAGCTTGCTAGGGCGTGAGTGTGCCCGTTGTTGTTTGAGGCGTTCAGGGGTCAGTATCACAATGAGGTTTGTTAAGAAAATTGACGTTGATTGGCCAGCGAACGTGAAAGGGGAGCGAGTACTTCACCATAAGAAAAAAGCTATCGCGCATTGTTGACGTACCACGTGCACGCGCACATGACCCAATTGATTTCGGCCAAAGGACTTATTATTAGTCATTCATCATCAACAACGCAGAGAGGTGTTTCCCTTAAACAGACTAGCGTAGTTTTGACCATTAGGGCTGGCCACACAGCTTTTCTGGGAACAAGGGCAGAAAAAAGGCATTAAGTAAGCAGGGGACTTCGCGCAAAAACTCAAAAAAATTAATGTGGCGCCCCACGCAATGTGGGAAAACTCGCACTTTCTCCGTCGAAATTAGGAAGAAGGGAAGAGGGAAGGCTAATCCTAAATTTTTTTGTCTTTCACAACGAACCGCCCAACCTTTGACACAACCGAGCATCGCCATTCAAAAGGTTTGTCCAGTTTATCCCATCTGTTCTCGATTAATCAATGCCCATTGTCGATTGCGTTACGAATCTAACATTTTTTGTTTTTGTTTGGTATAGTCACAATGGGTGCCCTCAAGTACGTCGAAGAGCTCCAGAAGCGCAAGCAGTCGGATGTGCTGCGCTTTCTCCTGCGCGTCCGCTGCTGGGAGGTACGTTATTGAGCGAATGTCCTAGGAACGAAACGTCGAGAGAAAGAGTCGGAGAACGAGAACCAGGGTGACGGTTCTGTGACGAGCAATTGCGTGGCTAGAGGGGGAGCGGGAAAAGAGGGAACGGCGAGAACCAAGGGACGAAGAATTGGAACTGAAGAACGGGAATGTGTTGGTGCTCGTTTCCGTCCTCTTTTTTTGAAAGACGACCTCTTTCGACCCTTCTTTCTCTAGCTGCTGCTTTTTGCCTGCTAGACGGCTACCCCCCTCCTTTGCCCCATGACACCGCTCCATTCTGTTCAGCTTTTCCGGTGTCCTAACCCTTGTTACAGTACCGCCAACTCAACGTCATCCACCGCGCCTCCCGCCCGTCGCGCCCCGACAAGGCCCGCCGCCTCGGCTACAAGGCCAAGCAGGGCTACGTGATCTACCGCGTGCGCGTGCGCCGCGGCGGCCGCAAGAAGCCCGTGCCCAAGGGCGCCACCTACGGCAAGCCGACGAACCAGGGTGTCAACCAGCTCAAGTACCAGCGCTCGCTGCAGTCGACGGCCGAGGAGCGCGTCGGCCGCCGCTGCGCCAACCTGCGCGTGCTCAACTCGTACTGGATCAACCAGGACTCGACGTACAAGTACTTTGAGGTGATCTTGGTGGACCCGCAGCACGCGGCCATCCGCCGCGACCCGCGCATCAACTGGATCGTGGCGCCCGTGCACAAGCACCGCGAGTCGCGCGGCCTGACGGCGATCGGCAAGAAGTCGCGCGGCCTCAACAAAGGCCATCGGTACAACAAGACCAAGGCCGGCCGGCGCAAGACCTGGAAGCGCCACAACACCCTGTCGCTGTGGCGGTACCGGTAGAGAGGAGGGGACCGATTGCTGGTGCTTGGAGGGGCTCCTTGTCCGACAAAAGGCAACGGCACGTGGGCTTCGCAGTACCATTTTGTGTTCGGCTGTTTTTTGGCTGTCTCTTTTTTCGTCGTTTTGCTTGGTGATGAAATATGGCATGCACAACAGGCGAGACAAATTATGTTTTTGCTTTCGGGGTTACGCAAAAGCGAGATGAAACTAAGCGGGAAGGAATGGCAAGTAACGGGACGTAAAAAAAAATAAACATTCATGCAAATACCATCTTTCTCACGGAGCTATATAATGAGGGTGGGTTTAACAACCATTCAAAACGATCTTTCTTGATCTTCGTAAACATAGCTGGCCTATGGGGCGGTCTGATATCCCGTGCAAATGGCAAGGGAAACGATCAGTTGACATGCTCCGGCCGAAGACGTTGACTTTGGATGTTCGCTAATGATGGCCTCGTCTTCCTTCAGTTTTGTTTTCACCAGCACGAATGAAGGCTCAGCTGCTACTGTATGTGAAAGTTTGAAAAACGTCATTTTGCATGAATTTTAGTCAACTATCTGTCTCCATTCATTCTCTTGCTCTCGCTCCGGCGTCCCTTTTTCTGCCTTCTTTCAACTTGCTTAGCACGATTGTTACCCCGTTGCCTCCCCTCTTGTGTCTTTGGCAATGAAAGAAAAAGGCGAACAGATTTTAAACAGGCTTTGAACAATTGTTTCCATGAAAAGAGAAAATAAGGGCCAGCGAAACGAAAGACAAGAGCTGAAAACTTTTTTGAAATCTAGAATGCGTGGCTAGATGCAATTGCACAAGCTATGATAAAGAAACGACAAGTGAAAAGAAAGAAAGAAAGAAAAAAATGACAATAGAAAAAGCGAGGAAAACCGCAAATAACATCTCTCTTCTCCGTCCATGCATCACGTTTCATCACACCATCCCCCCTCTTCTCCTTACAAACAGGAGCCATGTCCTTCAGATATGGCACAACACGTTATCTTTTCTTCAGTCCTTGCGCAACACACATGTTGAGCTCAAATCGAAAGACAGGTAGTCCGCTTGCACATTGACAACATCTTGCAGACAGATCTGATGGACACGATTTTTTTTTGTCGATTGATTGGACTCGTAAAAGGAACAGCAAGTTTGCAGAACAAATAAAACATCGAAACCGGAAAATTAAAGATAAGCGACAATAGCAGACGGATCACTTGAGCGTCAAATCGTATGTTGCTGAATCCACATGCTGAGATCAGAACCGTTGAAAGCAGGAACGTCAATCGTCGTCATCAATCGTTGCGTTGACAGAAATGGGAGTCGAAGAATGCTCGTATATGCTGTGCCGGGTGAGAAAGACAGCCCGAGGAAATTGAAGAATCTCGCCATGGAAATAGTCCGGAAAGAGAAAGGGAAAAAAAAAAAAAGATCAGAGAAAGCTCGAGCCGAGAAACCGAAACAGTGAAAGGAAAATCAGAACGAAGGTGCCCGAAAATTGCAAAATGTGCTCATAGAATACGGAAACGTAAGACGTAAAGCGTGCCCAGTATCTTTGTAGTCCGACGGCCCCATCAGAGAACATCCTCCCGCAATTGCCTGGCGAATGGCTCCCGTAAGAATGCTATAACGTAGTCGAAGACGAGGCGCAAAAGAAATAATCGAGAAAATGCAGCAAGTGCGCTGAGCGACGGAATTATAATGCTGTAGAAGTGTGAAAACAAGGGGAAAAAGGGGGGAAAAAAAGAAAGGAGAAAAGCAAAAGCGTGTGCACAATCATAATGACGAAACAAAAGCTGCTTCGCGTGAATGATCGCAGCCCAAACTCAACAAATGGTTTTCTGCGCCACTCAAAAACGAGATAGACGAGAGCCAGAATCGAGGAAGGCGGATCACTCCGGGCGCAATTTAGCGCATCGTAACGTTGTACTGAAAAGGGGCAGCAAACCACGCGCCATCCTAGAGCCACGCAGTTTCACCATGTTCGGTTCCATGGGTCATTCCAGGGGCGGGCGCGTCATTCGGCGGCATGCTGATGGGAACCACTGTGTGCATCATGGCAACGTTGGAGGGAACACCATTGGCGGAAATGGCCGAGCGCGCAAAGGCGAGCGACGGTCCGTATTGAGCAGCAACGGGGCGGTTCGCAGGAGCAACAGCCGTGCCCAATTGAGTCGCGCTGGCAGCGGTTGCGGGAGTGGCAGGGCCATTGCGACGATGAGCAATGCCATTGGGAGCAGTGGTTGAAAAGGCAGACGTGGGCACGTGAATAGTGCTGTTGCTGCCGCCGCGGTTGTGGTTGGCATGAAGCGGGATTTGACCCTGAGACGAGTCGGCCGGGGTGATGTGGCCGCTGGATTGGCCGCTGCGCGAGTCGTATGTCTGAATCTTGGCCTGAATGCGACGGCCATAGGGCGTCGAACGAATTTGCGGCAAGAAAGGCCGGATGGCGTCGACCAGACGGACCTTCATGTACGGCGTAGCGTATTCCAAGGCGGTCTGAACGACATAGTTGGCATATGAATCACGCAGAAGACGCTCAATTTCGCCAGGCACCAAGAGTTCCTCCACGATCATATCTCTGGAAGGCTCACGAGAGCAGCGAAGACACTTTTCAACCACGTTGGAGCTGAACTTGTGGCTCGACAGGGAGCAAATGCGGCCCCGAAATTGGGCGACCAGAGGTTCCGTGTAGACGGGATCGTTGAGATCAATGATGTACTGGACAACGTAGTTGCCAAACGGGTCCTGAACCAAGGTGACAGCCTCTTCCGTGATGCGCTGAATGAGCCAGAGTTTCTGCTCGCCCGAGGCGTGGTCAATGCAGCGCTGCAGAACACAACACCCATGGCGGTGTGTGCCGACCTCCACACAGGCACCGCCGACGGCGTCAAAAATGAACTGAGCACTGGCAGACGATAGCTTGTTGAGGCACTTCTGAATAACGTGGTTACCGTTGAGGTCCTGGATGAGCTCAACGACACGGTGACGAAGAGCCTCGATGATGATCTGGACCTGGGTTTCGGTGGAAACAAATTCGATCATCTTCTGCAAAGCACGGGTGCCATGCTGGTTGAGAGCAATGCGCACCATGTCGTGGGCTGCATTCTGGATGAGAATTGTACGCTCTTCATCGTTGCAGAACTCGAGCAACTTCTGACACAAATAGTTTCCAAAAGGATCCGTCATCAACTCGATCACGTGGTGGTTTGTTTCAGCCCAAATCATGTGCACTTGCTCCGGGTTGCGATTTTCGAGCTGCTTTTGGAGGTACCGGCAGCCGTGCTGATCCTTGCAAAGCTCGTAGATGGTGCCGCCCACGGCCTCAAGCGGCATGTTGTTGTAGCGGTTCATTGCTGCAAGAGAAAAAAAATTGTATTAGCGGAGAGCCATTAGAGGGCGCGCGTTTGAAAGACAAAAGGCAAATGTGAGGTTTTTTTTTTTTTTTTTGTACCTTCGTTGTCCAATTGGCGGCGACTTTGGATGACACGGGCTTGGCTGTCGCGAACCTGAGCAGGACCAGTCGACCCCCCATACAGGGAAGCATAGCCATTGAAGCCCTGTGGGGGAAACATGGGACCAGAACCGTTCAAGGACATGTTGTGCATCGTCTGCGAAAGCATCGGCACACTATTGACGCTGTACGGCGCTGCATTTCCAGGGGCGGTTGCAGCCGCAGCCGAGATGTTATAGTTTGAAGCACCATAGTAGCCACCCATGAAGTGGTTGCCAGCCGTCGTAGGAGGCAACGTGGTCATGGCACTGGTCGATGCAGCAGCCGCAGCAGCAGCCGCCGCGGCGAGTGTGCTGGCCGTGAAGGGAGGCTGCGTCTGATTTTGGGCAGTGCCGTTGACAGACACCGCGTTGGGACCAAAGGGGGCCGCATTGGCATGCAGAGCCGACCCGATGGAAGCAAACTCGCGAGCCATGGCATTGTTCATCTCACTCGTGGAAAGCTCACGGCTATGGCGGTTGGGCATGGCACCTGCAGGAATGCGGCCGAGGCTCGCATTGTGGTTGTGCAGATACTGCTGAGCATGGTTGTTGGCGCTGGACGAAACGGTCGAGCCGGGCGTCGACTTGATGGTGGCAACGTCGTTGGCAGAGTACGACGTCTGCAGCTTGGGCGGGGTCGCCAGGATCTGGTTGGTAGGCGACGACATGATGGACGCGACAGACGCATCCGAAGCATTGTCGCCGTAGTACTTCATGTCGAACGAGTGGCGAGCAGGGGTGACGCCCATGTTGTCCACCTTTGCGGTAGGGTTGTTTTGGCCCGAATTGATGGACGTGTTGTTGTTCAGCTGCGAAGACGCTGCCATGCCGGACAGACTCGGCTGAGCACGATGGCGATTGACGTTGCCCCAACCGTTGGTGGTGGTCTCAACGTTGGTCGTCTGGGACAACGCAAGGTCAAGCGCTGCGGAGGAAGCCGAAAGCTAACGAGAAAAATCAATGTCAGTAGATGACGGATGCGAGTCTGTCAAGGAGTGAAAACCCAAATCTCAAGCCGAAAGGAAAAGAAACAGGGCAACAAGAAGCGAGAAGAGTATTTGTTCGATGTGGCAAAACAAAGGGTCAAGCGACGGCAAGTTGTTGACAAATTTCGAGGAAAAACCCAAGAAGAATCTGAGAAGAATCTGAGAAAAATCTGAGGGTGACCTGACAACGGGCCGAAAGGTTGCCTTAAAAAAGCGGAGAAAAACACGACCACCAAACGGACGTCGATGTACGAAAAGTACGCACCAGGTTCGGTTGTCCCTCACGACGGGTCAATGTGGGAAAGCTCTCGTCAGGGCCGGTGGTCATGGCGTTCGTCGACTGATAAAGCTTGGTCTCGGCGTGGCTATGATCTTCGTCCTCGCCAAACAAAAAGCGAGTGGTGTTGGTCTGATCCAAAGATGAGATGTCGTAAAATCCCGACTTCGATCTCGTTACAGGCATACTATACCGGTTGAGACTGATTGGCGAAGCGTTAGCAAAGACGTCGTCGTCTACAGACACCGGAAACATCCGAGGCATAGTTATAAGTGCATAAATGGGTGTGAGAAATGGAAACAAGAACACGAAAGAAAGGGAGTGTAAATGACAGTGTTGCCTTTGGAAACGTTGAGATGCTGCTGAAGTATTGCAAACTGAGCAGCAGCTTCTGACAGCAAAAGCACAACCCAGAATGTTCAACCACGAGAGCGTAACCTTGTACCACAAGCGATCGTAAACCAAAGAGAAGAACAAGGTGGAAGAAAAACCGAAAGCATGAAAAGCAGACAAAGAAGAAAAAACAACTGGAAGTGAATGAAAGAAGAAGAAAGAAAAAGTGAAAGTGAGAAGACCATCGGGAGAAGTAGCTGGATTATATACTCTTCGAGACGAAGAAAAATGAGAAAGCACAGACTCAGAAGTGACAGAACACACGAGCTTTTGATTGAAGAGGTTGAATAAGGTATGAAGGGGCTGCTGGGCTCGTTGAGGGTTCAATAGAGATAGGCGCAGCAATGCCAACGGTCAATAGGACCAGGCATAGCTTGTAGGATCAACCGAGGACGACGGAACCGAGAGAACAATGGCGATTGGGGGGGAAACGCCTTCGCCAGTATAGACGAAGCAACCGACATTGGGAAAATAGCCCACAAGGCCCACGAGAAAGCACACTTCGTTTCCCTCGTCCCAATAGCGAACCGACTCTGGACGCATTGCTCGCTCTCCACTTTTTCCACGTATTCTCTATTGAGCTCGCAGCCTTTCCCAAACGTGAATGCAAAGCACTGCTCCACAAACTTTGGGGCAATTGCTTAATTGGGTAACAGAGAACAAACCGAACAAAACATAGAACAATAAAAAAAAAACTTAAAAAAGGCCGAGAAGGGCTCAAAAAGAGGGTCTACGTACGCATTAGTGGAGCGGTGGCTCGTAGGGTCTTGTCGAACGGCCTCCTCCTTCTCGTCCTCGTCGCTGTTGCGGCGGGTGGTTGGCACAGAGCGGGAGGGCAGCTGGTCGTCAAGGGCAAATCGTTGCGCCGACGAAGATGACGACGTCGGCTGTTGCTGTTGCTGCTGTTGTTGCTGCTGTTGCTGCTGCTGTTGTTGCTGTTGCTGTTGCATGACGCCAGATTGGGGGGAGGCAATCTGAGAACCGGACCGGCCGGGACGATTGAAGAGGAGGCCTGGCGGCGAGGTCAGGCTCGACGTGGAGTAGCGGTTGGGCCGCGAGAACATGGAGGGAAAGCCGGACGAAGTCTCGCGGTACTCGGGCGGCGTGGTCGGCTCGGACTGGTGGCCCGTTGCGGCCATGTTGGTGCCGCTGCCCATCGTGGCCGCACCGATGCGGCCGAGATCTTCCTGCATGGCCGCGAGCTCCTGTTCTTCGCGGCGCTGCTGCTGGTCGAGTTTCTGCATTTCGGCTTCAAATCGGCGCTTCTGCTCGCGGAGTTTCTCGTACTCCAGCCGTTTCTTCTCCAACTGCCAGCACACACATTGTCAGTTGAGTGTTCTGACTTGGAAGAATGCACGCACGCACCCTTCCGACCGTCTTGCTTTCTTTTCTCCCATCACTTTTCTGTGCAAAGGTGCAATATTACCAATTGGACTTTGTGTAATGCCTGCTACGAACAAAAAAAAAAGGGTCAGCTAACGTGTTTTATGCAGATCCCACCAAGGAGCAATGCCTCTCCTGCCATCATCATGCAGCACGTTCACATTTTTTGTTTCAGACAAAGAACAATCGGGGAGATTGGGCGAACCGTTGTAGCAGAGAGGTCTTGCGGCTCCGGGGCACGCTGGGATGTTATGCTAGACAGTGTTGGTACACGCCCCGAGTCGGTGGTGAACCGACGGGGCAGGACGGACCGCGGATCATGGGCGGCGGTGGGCTGCGGCAGGCGCGTGCCGTTTCGAGGGGGGGTGACATAGGGACCCATGGAGGTGTCGCTGAGAGGTTGTTGAGCTCGAAAGCGCAGCTCGTCCATGATTGACGAGGATATGTTTTGCGTATTTCTCGGTGAATTGTCCAGAGAGAGTTGGCCCCGTGTCTCTGCTCTTGTTGTATTTCGTATATATATTATATATATATATGTGGACAGATTTTCTTTTGTCGTCGCCGTCCTTCTTCGTTTCTTTCCGTTCGTTCTTCTTTCCAATCGTAATGCTCTTCGTATCGTATAGGCTTTTTGTTACAACAATGTATCGTAACTCTTTTCGTACAAGGCCAAATTCGCTTCGTGAAGACTTTGGCAAAAAAACAAAACAATATAATACTGAGAAAGAGTTAGCCAAAATAGCGTCACCAAGCATGTGAGGTAGTTCGTTTTGATCTCTCTCTCTCCGTGCAAACCAGTCCCAGTCAATGCAATGCTGACGCTGCTCGCAGCCCCATCCCCTTGTCCTCTGCCGCAGAATGTGTCCTATGCCCTATGCCCTCCTGCCACAACTCACGACCGCAACGCCGTTCTCTCAAAAACCGTTTCGTCCATTTCGATTAATACCTGCTCGCAGGCCGGCACATTGGGCAATTTCGGCTCGGCATCGTTCGAGAAAGAGGCGTTGGAACATGCAGACGGGGTCACAGAAGACAGGACAAACCACCGGCAGAGCAGGCAGAGGCATTGGAGAGAGAGAGAAGCCACAGAAGGCGGCAGCAGAACACGCAGTGGCAGAAATACAACATACCTTTATAAAACAAATAGGAATATATAGTACAGGTAGGTCACCGCTCCAGGAGAGAGACGGGGAAAAAAGGGACAATTCCAAGAGGGAAAAAGCCTTGGAAAACGGTTCCTAATACATAAGAAGCACACGGGGAGACAAAGAAAAGGAGACAGGAAAAAGGAAAAGGGAAAACGAGAAGAAATACAGAGGCTGTCCAAAAAGGAGGACGAGCTGCACAAGAAGAAGCCAAGCTTGGGAGAGACTGAAAAAGAGCGTGGGGAGGCAAAAGAAAATAAAAAAAGGAAAGAGAAAAAAAAACCCAAAAAAGAAAAAAGAAAAAAAGGAAAAGAGAGGGTTGTGTATTACGGAGGAGAGAGGTAGGGTAGGGGGGAGGAGAGGGGGAAGGAGCGAACCGTTGTCGTCAAGGGTCTGAAGACAAGACGAAAGGGGGGAGGAGAGGGGAGAGACAGAGAAGGGAAACGTTGGTAGGACGGCGCGAGCGACAGAGCGGAGGGCGGGGGGGTTGTGCAGAGAGTGGAAGGCGCAAACGGTGAAATCAGGGGTTCGGTCGCTGTTTCTACTTTTGTAAGCATAGTACATTCTTGTCACCAAGTATCTCTTCCGCACAAACTCTCTTCCCCCTTTTTTCCCCCCTCCATTTCTTCAGCTGGCCACCCAGTTGGAGGGACGGCACAAAGCGAACTAGGAGAGGGAACCCCCGCCCGTAGCGCCTGAAGTCTCCGTAATACGGGACGATACTGCACGAAGTATGTACTTCGTACATCATGGAGGAACGAAGTGCAGTGCCACCTGAAATAGCATGGACTAATAATACGCTGTAATAATTTGTCTTTACATATCAAAATTCGCAGTGCGCGCCGACATCGCCACATCGCCACACGCGATGCACAACGCAACAACGCAACAATGCATACATCGTACATTTTTTATGTTTTTTAATAGTTATCACTTTTCTTCCCGCGCCACAGTACGTCAACAAAATGTTCAAGCCGCCATGTACGGCCAACGCCATTGGCAGGCGCAGCGGCCAGGCCCCCATCGCAAGCTAGCGAAAAGCGGCCGATCCATTGGAAGTACCACCCGCAAACGCGCGAAACTAGCAGGGCCGGCGGCGTTTGTTGTTGGCTAGAACTGAGGCGGACGGGGGGGGAAGCAGCAGTGTTGATACTCCCGGGGGGGGAACGAAAGGGAGGGGAGGGGGAACCTTTGCCAGCCTGACAATAGAGAGAAAGAAAGAGGAAGAGAGGCCGCGTTCGTGGTCTGCCAGAGTCTGCCGTCAACGTCTCGATGTTTTGCCCAACGACTCATAGCCGATCCCACCGATGGCTCCGGGTCTGCGGCGTTGGTTGTCCATTAAGCTTTGCAGTGGGTTCTGGCTGGGATCCTTCCTGTGTGGTTGTTGATGGCCTCGGTCGTAGAGTCTGACGAGGCCGCGGGTACGAGGGGTTGATACCCAATTGTGCAGCTCGGCTACAAATATACGTACATCTTTGGATTGCGTGCTGGTTGTCGTCTGCCTGTGGGTGCAGCAACGTCGCAGCCCTGCGCACTGGACCCTGGGCTGCACAAAGGGCCTCGACTGAGGCATGCACGTTAGAAGAAGAGAGGGGCTGATCAAGCGGACAACAAAAAGACCTGATTCGATGGCTTCGTGTGCAGGAATTGGTCCAAGTTCGGATGGTGAAATGATTGGATATGCTGTGCGATTGGTTGGCCAGCACGACTGCCCGGCGTATTATAAACCTGTATTAGTTGATTGACAGTGCTTGCTCGCTAGTCCAGCACGGCAAAAAAAAAGGTTTATAGTTGACCCAAATTGAATGTGTTGATGACGGAGGCACTGGCCATTGAACAGCAAACGCGGCGCTGCGCAGTAGTATTCCTACATACTCCGTATATGGTATATACGAACTACGAGCGCCACAAAAACATAGAACGCGACGAGCACAGAAGCGGCTGTCAGAAAAGGCGAGTGGGCTGAAAGGATGATGGCTGAGATATGCAGGACGGGCCCAGTTTTGGCTGACCCTGAGTGCCGGTTGTTTCTTAATGTGAGTGATGTTAGTATCACCATAATACATACAACACGTACATACTTTGGCTTAACATCCCCTTGCCCACGCAAGCTACAACCGCTTATCCACGCCAAGGCGAGTTGAAACATGGCCGCCATGTCGCACACAAACCGCCCGCATATCGTCCCTGTATCTGCAGACAAACGCCCTTTTTCCTTTCACCTTGTCGTCTCTTGGCTTTTTGTCCCCGCAGGTATTGATTTGAATACCCCTGACCTGGTTAGGGCAACGTTCTGTTGGCCATAAAGCCCGCACTTGTCAATGTAACGGCCACAAAAATCGTTGTTTGTGCTCCTGCAGCTAGAGTAGAAGGGCATCTGCAGCCAAACCCACAAAGTACAGTTCAATCAGGCTGTGCTAGCGCCTAGTTGCAGGTTTGATAGTCCCCACGCCGACGAAACAAAACGAAAATTGCAACGACACGGAGAGTTGTATGAACATTCCGTAGCATCTAACCACACAGACTCTTAACACCAATTAAGGCACAGAAGGTAAAAAAATGATCGACCGAGCATACGGGGAATTTCTTCATATACATAGGCGGGCCCGTGTGGTGGTCGACACTCTATGTGAAATCGACACGGCGTGCGTCTGCTGTGTATCGCCGTGGCCAGGTACACATGAGCAGGCTGGGCTGATTTACTCCGTACATGTCTTGCTTTATATGCACGCACACGCACACCACGGTGCATTTACCCGGAACAAGGTTTGGCCAAAACGGCGGACGGAGGCTAAGAAAGAAACGGGAGGTACAAAAACTGCAAGAAAGGCCCATTGGCGCCGGGAAGGCCATCAAACATCACCACTTGCATGGCATTTGCCCGTTTGTTTTTTTCGTCTGATCCCCTCACCTCCCCCGATTTATGTCCCCTTTTTTGATTTTGCCTTTATGGAGGCGTTGTTAGTGGGTTCTTTTTGTTCTTTTGCAGATCAGGCAGGATGGAGCACTAGATCTCCAGAACGTCACGTCGCTTATGACTCGAATGCAAAAGAGCTTAGAGGATGCCCCGAAAAGTTCTAGAAACACGCGCACGACCTCCCAATAGCAGAAAAAAGAACCAAACAAACCCGAAAGAATAGGTATTTTACAAAGTAATACGGTGGTTCCATTCCTCCCAGAAAGGAAGATCAGGCAGTACTGGGGTGTTTCAACCACGAGGGCTCTGAAGATTTTCTTTCTCCCCGAGACAGCACGCAGGACCAAATCTCTATACAGAGAAACAAAACCGAGACGGAATGAAAGAACAGACTCTCTGATGCAAATCTCGGATATTTTTTAGGTTGTGGTTACGGGTCGGGTTATCGATTCCGGCCGCGTGGGCGCACAGAAACCAAAGATATGGAGAAAAAAAGAAAAAAGGAGACAGTAAGTCACGTACGACATGCGTAGAAACGCACACTATAAAAAACTGGCTGTGATAGAGAACGACACATATGCCAACCAGAAAAATCGAGTCATACGAAAGGGGCAAAGAATAAGGAACGGACCAGGCCATATCAACGTGAAGGTTTGGCTGTTGTTGCGTATTCGTAGAATGCGTCTGTGCTACATATGTGTTCTGTCGTTCCGTCACGATGTAGAACGGTGTAGTATACGGAGTACATGCATGTGTATGACTTGTTGTTCCATAAATTATCCGCCACCTTTACAACCAAAACGGACCTCGAGACACCTTCTCCGACGTGACTCTCACCGCTTCTTTACGGCCCCGCAATGGATTCAAGCAACAAGGGGTTATTCTTCCTAGGTCGACGTTCTCTTCGCCGGTGTCTACAGAAGCGATGTAGGCAAGAGGGTATTTATTTGCAAAAAAAAAGATTAAACATGTGCGCCGTTTCCCCCCCTGACATCGTAACACAGCATCCACAACATGTTCGTTTGACAGCTTTGAGCTCATCTGTAACCCGGTAGACGGCCACAGGAACTCAAGTGACAACACAAGGCCAACGTAGAATGTCCTGTTCTCAAAGCTCAACGCCCTCGTTCTTCCTCGACGCCCTGTGACAGGCCGTTCTTGGTATTCTGAGATGCCTTTCTCGGCGGCAACACGCTCCAGTCCCCACACAACAACGGCTCTGCTGCCGAGAGAGGGCTATGCAAGAGATGTTCCAATCGTTGACAACCCTACTGTACCCTAAAGGCTTTCTTGCCATTGGTCAAAGCGCCTCTCTCGCGAGTCGTTTTTCTTTTTCTACACCTACTTCCTACTTGCTTCCCAACTGCTGCTTTTTTCTTTTTTGGCCTCCGGGAACGGCCTAGCCAGCACATCACTGCATTACGGCCGATGCAGGAAGACGAGCAGCGATGCAGAGTTAAAAAAAAAGGGTGTTGCCAGGCCAGGCTAGGTCTTTTTTCTTCTTTTTTTCTGTTTTTTCCCTGCATTTGTTCTCCACAATATGCAGCGTTTTGGCCGGCAGACGCTAGCGCGTGGTTCTTCATGGCGAGATGCCGTTTTTGGGTGCGTATGGGTGCTCTTTTCTGCGCGTTCAGCACACCCACAGAAGATTGTGCATTTCACATTTCATAAAGGCAATGTGTAAGAAGAAAGCCTAAAGGGGCAGCGCCGTCCTGCAGTCTGTAAGTATATATATAGTTGCGAGGGCCTGAGGTGGGGGTTTGGACAAACGGAGGAGGGGCGGCAGAGCTCCTGGGCAAGGAAGGTCCGTGTCACGGTCGCGGTTTCCCCCTCCCAACCGTTTCCCGCGTGCATTTTTGGAAAACAGCCCAGGTTCTTTGGGTTCTTGCCCGTTTGGGGGGACGGGCTCTCAAACACACTGTAAAACTACTCGATGTCTTTATACACATCCTCCTCCTCTGGCAGTCATTTCTGGCTTGCGTGGCGAGAGCAGCACACGTGACTCTCCGGGCTATTAAAAAAAGAATGCGGGTTGATTGGTCAGCGGTGTTATTGGGAAGGTCCCCACTTAAAAGTTCGAGAAAAAGTTGACGACCTCGTCACCCACCACGATGCCATACCATGCACTCCCCCGGATGTAGATGTAATCCGCCCTTGCTTCTTGCTCCATCCATCTGTTCCAGGCGGAAGGTTTGCCATAGAGCTGTAATCGTGTGTGCAGTTTGTAAAACCTCCCCCGCCCTGGCTTTTATCATGGGACGCGCTCACCTCGCACAATCACCATGACGGCCGCCATCGACGACGGCTTCGAGGCCCTCCTCGAGCCCTTCTACAACGGCAAACGGCTGACGGACCCCATTTCGACCAAAGAGGACAAGTACCAGTTGCTGCCAGCGTTTCTCAAGGTGAAAGGTACGTTGTTTGTCTTGCCGGTTGCAGTTCGTACGCGTTCGAACGTGAGAAACTAACAAGGGGGAAATGCAGGCCTCGTCAAGCAGTATGTTGTGAACGATCCCCTCCTCGACACTTACTTCCCTCCTTTTTTTTGCTCTCTCTTGAAGGCGATACTGACTCTCCTCCGCATAGACATATCGACTCGTACAACTTCTTTGTCGAGCACGAAATCAAGGAAATCGTCAAGGCCAACCGCACCATCCGCAGCGATGTCCAGAGCGGCTTCTACCTCGAGTTCACCGACATCCACGTCGGCCGGCCTACGCGCGCGGACTATAGCGACGTCCGGGCGCAGAGCGAGGTGACGCCCATGGAGTGCCGCCTGCGCGACATGACCTACGCGGCCCCCATCACCGTCGACATCGCCTACACGCGCGACAAGAAGCGCGTCATCCGCCGCAACATCGCCCTCGGCCGCATGCCCGTCATGCTCCGCAGCTCCAAGTGCTGCCTCAGCGGCGCCAGCAACGCCCAGATGGAGGTCATGAACGAGTGCCCGCTCGACCCGGGCGGCTACTTCATCATCAACGGCACCGAAAAGGTCATTCTCATCCAGGAGCAGCTGAGCAAGAACCGCGTCATCGTCGAGTCCGAAGAGAAAAACAACGTCATCTCGGCGTCCGTGACCAGCTCCACCCACGAGCGCAAGAGCAAGACGTACGTGACGCTCAAGAAGGAGCGCATGACCCTGCAGCACAACGTGCTCATCGAGAACATCCCCATCGTCATCGTGCTCAAGGCCTTTGGCGGCCTGTCCGACTACGAGATTATGCAGCTCGTGGCCGGCGCCGACGGGCGCTACCAAGACGATTTTGCCGTCAACTTTGACGACGCGGCCAAGGCCGGCGTCTTCACCCAGCAGCAGGCCCTCGAGTACATCGGCGCGCGCGTCAAGATGGGCATCCGCAGTAGTAGTAGTGGTGGTGGAGGAGGAGGAGGAGGAGGTGGTGGTGGTGGCGGTGGGGGTCCCGGCGGCGGCGGCGGCGGTCCCGGGGGTGGCGGCTCCCGCATGATGGGTCCCGGTCCCATGCGGCGGAACAACGTCGAAGAGGGCCTCGATGCGCTCGCCAACATCATCATTGCCCACGTGCCCATCGAGGGCCTGGATTTCTTTCCCAAGGCCGTCTACGTGGCCATGATGGCCCGGCGTGTGCTCATGGCCGCGCACGACTCGCGGCTGGTGGACGACCGCGACTTTGTCGGCAACAAGCGTCTCGAGCTGGCGGGGCAGATGCTGTCCCTCCTGTTCGAGGATCTGTTCAAGCAGTTTCTGACCAACCTGCGCTTCAGCATCGATCGGTTTTTCAAGAAGCCGCACCAGGGCGTGGCATTCGAGCCGTTGACGTCTATCAGCGCCTCCGGGAAGAACATCACGTCCGGCATGAACCGCGCCATCTCCTCGGGAAACTGGAGCGTGAAGCGGTTCGGTATGAACCGCGGCGGCGTCACCCACGTGCTGAGCCGTCTGAGCTACATCAGCGCGCTGGGCATGATGACCCGCATCAACAGCCAGTTTGAAAAGACGCGCAAAGTCAGCGGCCCGCGCGCCCTGCAACCGTCGCAGTGGGGCATGCTCTGCCCCTCCGACACGCCCGAGGGCGAGGCCTGCGGCCTCGTCAAGAACCTGGCGCTCATGACACACATCACCACACACGTCGAAGAGGGCCCCGTGCGCGAGTGGGTGTTTTCGCTGGACGACAGCGTGGAGCCCCTGCGCAACTTTACCGGCGCCGAGATCCACCGCGCCGGCGCGTACGTCGTGCACGTCAACGGCACGCCGTTTGCGCTGACGCCCAACCCGCGGCGCTTTGCGGCCAAGTTCCGCACGATGCGCCGGCGCGGCTGGATCTCGCCCTTTGTGAGCGTCAACCTCAACACGCACTTTTCGGCCGTGCACATCGCCACGGACGAGGGCCGCATCTGCCGGCCGTACATCATCGTCAAAGACGGCGTGCCGCGCCTGCGGCCCGAGCACCTGCGCCTGCTGCAGCTGGGCCGCGTGGGCTTCGACGACTTTTTACGGCGCGGCGTGATCGAGTACCTGGACGTCAACGAGGAGCAGGACGCGCTGGTGGCGCTGTACGAAGCGGACTGCGGCGCCGCGACCACGCACCTGGAGATCGAGCCCTTTACGATCCTGGGCGCGGTCGCGGGCCTGATCCCGTTTCCGCACCACAACCAGTCCCCGCGCAACACGTACCAGTGCGCCATGGGCAAGCAGGCCATCGGGGCGATCGCGTACAACCAGTTCCACCGCATCGACACGCTGCTGTACACGCTCGTGTACCCGCAGCGGCCGATGGTCGTCACCAAGACGATCGAGCTGGTGCACTACGACAAGCTGCCGGCGGGCCAGAACGCGACCGTGGTCGTGATGTCGTACTCGGGCTACGACATCGAGGACGCGCTGGTGCTGAACAAGGCGTCGTGCGACCGCGGCTTCGGCCGCTGCCAGGTGTTCCGCAAGTACGCGACCGAGATGCAAAAGTACCCCAACGGCCGCGCCGAGCGCGTGGGTGGGCCCGAGCTCGACGAGCGCGGCGAGCGGCTGGCGAAGCACACGGCCATCGACAGCGACGGCCTGGCCGCCGTGGGCTGGCGCGTGCGGCACGGCGACGTCATGATCAAAAAGGAGAGCCCCGTGGACCAGGCGACGACGGGGATCGGATCGGACCGGGGCCCCAACGAGTACCGCGACGCGTCGCTGACGTACCGCATCAACGACCCGAGTTACGTCGACAAGGTCATGGTCTCGCAGACGGAAAAGGACACGCTGCTCGTCAAGGTGCAGACGCGGCAGACGCGGCGGCCCGAGATCGGCGACAAGTTCTCGTCGCGGCACGGGCAAAAGGGCGTGGTCGGCATCATCGTCGACCAGGAGGACATGCCGTTTGCCGACACGGGCCTCGTGCCCGACATCATCATGAACCCGCACGGGTTTCCCTCGCGCATGACCGTGGGCAAGCTGTTTGAGTGCCTGACGGGCAAGGCGTCCGTGGTGGCCGGCCGGCGCGACTACGGCTACGGCGACGCCTTCCGGTCGCACCCCGTCGAGGCCATGGGCGCGGCGCTCGTGGCGCACGGCTTCTCGTGGGAGGGCAAGGACTGCTTCACGTCGGGCCTCACGGGCGAGCCGCTCGAGGCGCACATCTTCAACGGCCCCATCTACTACCAGCGGCTCAAGCACATGGTGCAGGACAAGATGCACTCGCGGGCGCGGGGCCCGCGGGCGATCCTGACGCGGCAGCCGACCGAGGGCCGGTCGCGCGACGGCGGCCTGCGGCTGGGCGAGATGGAGCGGGACTGCCTGATCGCGTACGGGGCGTCGCAGCTGCTGCTGGAGCGGCTGATGACGAGCTCGGACGCGACGGTGCTGGACATTTGCCAGCGGTGCGGGCTGTTCGGCTACAAGGGGTTCTGCCAGACGTGCCGGAGCACGCGCGACGTGACCCAGATGACGATGCCGTACGCGGCGAAGCTGCTGGTGCAGGAGCTGATCAGCATGAACGTGGGCGTGCGGCTGCAGCTGGCGGACGAGTTCCCGCACGGGCCGCCCAAGACATGAAAAGAGTCGGGTAGGGCCCGGAAGGAAGACTCGGTGGAATTTTAGCAAAGGGCTTGTACACCGGGTTCGCACAAAAACAAAAGGAAGGGGAGTTCTGGTTTCGTTTTTTTTGTACATATTCATCAGAAACTCTGGTATAGCATAGCTCATGGTGTGGGGGGGGAAGGGGGGAAAGAGAAAACCATCTAGAATAGGAACCAACGGTGGGGAAGGAAAAGGAAATGGCATTTTTTTTGTTTCATTTAGCCGTAAACCGCATCATCGTTATTCAAAACCGGTAGCCGAGTTAGGGGCATAAAAGTTGATGCTGTTGGAACAAAAACCGGGGGGTTCACAGCCGCCGCTTGTTCGTCTGGTCCGCCGTCACGCCTCGAAGGCCGCCCATGGTAATCTCAAACTCGACCGCACCCTGCATGCGGGCTGCTAGTTTGGACGACGGCGGTTTTCCTCCGGCCGTTGATGTCGCTGCAGTAGTCGACCCGGAGGACGGTCCCGTGGCCGCCACGTGCGGCGCAAATACCACCTTCATCCACCGCCGCCACGATTGCCGCAGCCGCGGGGCCCCCCTGTTGTTGTTGTTTTTATAAACACGTACGTCGACGTCGCCGTCGTCGTCGTCGTCGTCGTCGCCGCCGTTGTCGGTCCCGCCGCCGCCGCCGCCTAGTTTTGGCGCTTTGATGAGGGCGACGCGCATGGAGAGTTGCGTGGCCCAGACCAGACCCAGTGCCGGCGTCTTGTTGCGGGAGCTGTTGCCGCCGCCGTTGTGTCCTCCACCACCACCACCAACACCACCTCCTCCTCCTCCTCCTAGGGACCCCACGTCGTCGCCCCAACCCGTGAACCACCGCTGCTGGTGGTCGAGCTGGAGAACAGGTGGTGGCGGTGGCGGCGGCGGCGGGAAAGGCGAGGGCGGTATGTACTGCGAGGAAAAGGGAGGCACGGCATCTTGTGAGGTGGTGATGACAGGCAAGGATGGCGGCTCCGCGCTGGAGGAGGACGCGGGATGGTGGTTCGCGCTGTCGTCGTGGGGGGACGATGCGTTGTCGGGTTGGGACGACGACGGGAGCAGCGGCATGAGCGGCTGCGGCTGCTGCCGTCGGCTGCGCGCGGCCAAGGGGCTTTCCTGCGACAGGCGCATGGGTTTCGCAGACGCCGACGGCAACGGCAACGGTGGCCGCGGCGGCGCCGGTGGTCCCATGCCGCCGACGGCGTGGCGAGGCCGCTTGGCGGGGGCCGTGCTGGCCGAGGGCCGGGACCCGCTCCACCGCGGGGACGGCTGCGACAGCGCGAGCAGGCCCTCGCCCTCGTGGGTGGCGGCGGCAGCGGCGGCGGCGGCGGCGGCGGCTGCCTCGAACCGGTCGGCCACCTGGTTCGCCACCACCACCGCCAGGTTGTGCTTCTGGGCGAGCGACCGCAGCAGCATGCCCAGCCGCGTCAGCTCCAGGCTGCGGGCCGCCAGGCTGGTGGATCCTCTGGGTCCGCCGCCAGCCGCACCAGCAGCAGCAGCAGCACTTCCTCCTCCTCCTCCACCAAAAAAAGGCCGAAAGTTCGCCGCCACCGAATCCAACACCACGAGGCCGAACGACGCCGCCGGCCCAGCCCGCTCGGCCTTGCTCAGCTGCACCGGCAGCTGGTGCGTCAGAATGTGCTCCTGGGCCTCGAGGTCGGGCGTGTTGATCGTGGCGACGCCCTGCAACGAGCAGTGGGCGCGCACGGCCGGGTCCGGGTGGGTGCGGAGGATCTGAGCGAGGCGGGTCGTGGGCAGCGGCGCCTCGGCGGCGACGTAGAGGGCCTTGCGGCCGAGCCCGCGGGGCGGCGGCAGCTGGACGGCCAGCAGGAGGCCGAGCAGCAGTTGGGTCTTGCCGGCGCCGCTCTCGCCGACGACCTCAGCAAGACAGCCCGTCGGGAAGCCGCCGCCCAAAGCGTGGTCGAGAGCAGGGTCAAGCGTACTGATGCGGTGCTGAGGGGGGAGTACATGTTGTGGTGGTGGTGGTGGTGGTTGTATGGGCTCTCTTTTGGATCCTGCGGCCAAGGGCTGCCGCAACGCCCTTGTGCTCTCGGCGGCCAGCGCCTCCCGGACCGCGTCGCACAGACGCTGGAGGTCCACCAGCGGCAGCCGCGTGCGCTTGCCGATCTCGGCCGCGTCGAGCGTCAACAGCTCGCTCAGGCTGACGCGGTGGGTTTCGAGGCCGGCGAGGAGGGCAGCATACTGAGCGGCGGCGGAGAAGTCGGGCAGCAGGGCGTGGAGGTCGGTCATGGGTGGACAGCGGACTGATGCAATGTGTGGGCGCGTGGGTGTTGTGACCGCGGTGCCGTGGTGTCGCTGCTGGGCCGCGTCGGAAGGTGTGCGGCAATTTTGCTGACGATGGTGATGAAGCGCAAAAAAAAGACGCGACAAACGCGAAAAGCAGGGGACGCGTGCTCACGTTATTTTTAAAGTGGTGCGGGGCTGACGGGCAAAAGTGGCGTCCATTCACGACAGCGACGTCCATATAAGGGCCAAGACAGCGACGTCAACAAACGACGTCCGTACCACAGGAGACAACACGAGCCTTTCAAAGAAGTTTACATTTGATAAGTTATTTCCTCGTTTGATGTTTAGAATACCCTAAAAAACGATCGTCTCGCTCCACAGCCGTCGCCGGCCATTGTCTCTCGGGTGGTGCACGTCGTAGCTGTATACAAAGCCTGCCTCTTCTCTGTTGATCCCAAATATCACAAAAAAAAAGAAAAATTATTGTATTTGTCAACGCGATAGAAGTGGTGGTTGTCGACTGTTTACAGGCTGTCTCGCTGGCTTGACGATAGATTGATGCCTTGTGCTGGTTGGCGGTATAACATCTTATTGGCCGCTTATTCATCGTAGGATGAGGTACGAAAGTACAATCGGTACGAGAGTACAACGGGGCCTCTCTCACCTTGGCTGGGTCGCACGAGCGTCCCTTCTTGCCAGCCGCCTCCGGTTTGCTCCTGTCGGGTCGTTTGCTTGGGCAGCGTTTGCAAGAAACGGAAGGCACGCGGACGTGGCCAGTGCATGCCTTGCTTGCCCTTGCTCACGCCGACCGTCTGCGGCTGTGGCTGTCGATTTAGGAAAGAACGACCGGTGTTGTTTGGTGATGGCAATTTCACTATAAATTTGAAACAGGCAACAACCACGTCTTCCATCTTTTCTTGTTTCTTTTCTCTGCTTTCACTTTTTTTTGCTCTTCTTTTGCCGTTACTGTTCTCCTCCGTCGCTTGACGTTGTTTGTTTTCTTTTCTTTTCTTTTCTTTTCTTACCATTTGTTTGCAACGTTGGCCTACCGAAGCGAGGACAATATAAAGCATCTTCGTATTGTCCCCTATACATTTTCGTTTTTTGATCTCTTCCACTTCGGTTTTCTGCCGCCGAAAATTCCTTTGCTCGTTCGCGTGGATGCTTTCCGTTTGTTCCCGTTGAGAAGACGATGCCGGTTAATATAGCCCCGGACAACGCTGTGGCGTTGTACCTCAAGTAGGTTCGGGTTTGAATGGCTTTTTTTCTTTGGCGAAGACGGCCAGCTAACGTGCTTCAGACCCCAGAATAACAATAACGCTTCGACCGCGTCGACTAAGTAGGTTCAGGAGAGGGCTCATGGCGCTGGAAATGGTTACCGGGACCGGAGAGCTGACAAAACCCGGCTGCAGGATCCGCTGCTTCATCGGCGGCGAATGGAAGCCGCGGTACGAATTCTCGAACCGACAGCTTGAGCGGTTCGACCGTTCGAAAGGCAACCCTCGCAACGCTCGTGTTTCCTGCCGGGCGCACTCTGTTCAGCCGGTCCGGGAGCTGCAGTGCGAGGGACCTTGCGGCAAATGGCTGCCCCTGGAGAACTTCAGCAAAGCGACTCGCGGTCATAACAAGACGGTACGCACATGGTTTTTTTTTTTTTTTTTTTTTTTTTTGCTTGAAAGACAAGAAACTCGGACCTTCTTTGTCGGGAGCTCTTGCTGACCATTGAGGTGCAACGTGGCAGTGGTGCGAAGACTGCACCGAATGGCAGCTGAGCAACGAGCCCGGTTTCACCCCGTACATTCCTCCCACAGGCGTCGACGATTTCGACGAGCCTGAACTGCTCGAGGACGGCCATGCAGACGCTCTGATCCAGTTCAACGAACACGGTGAGAGGGTAGAGAATGTAAGCTTGCGTTTGGTTGCCAGGAGGCCCTCCTCCCCCCCGTCTTCCATTAAGCAGCAGCAGGTTGGCTAAACAGGTGTAATCAGTGGATCCAGGGCAACCCGAGCGAGATCGGCGATTACGACAAACTGGAGATCGGAACGCAACGCTCTGTGATGGACAGTGCTTCCGAAGTGTCTGTGCCGTCCTTGCTCGACGATAGCCCCCACGAGTTGGCAACGCTCCCGCAGGCTTTGACGGCCGTCAACCTCAGCCGAGTCGGCTACTTTGAGGAACCCCGTCCTTCGTACGCTGCCGTGGCATCGGCTGGCAACGCCAGCAGCACCATCGGTGGGTCCCGGTACGGCGGCAACCGCCCGGACCGCCGTGACACCGCCACTCCCGTGGCGCGGACGGTCCAAATCCCGTTCCCCATGGGCGGCGACGACAGTGTCGAATCACAGAGTTACCGCTCGTCTTCCGCCCCGGCTCTCACGTCCGACACGGTCTCGAAGATAACCAGCCAGGATCAGTCCGTCGTGTCCGACGCCAACACGGTCTGGGTGGAAGATGAGTTTACGGCCCTCACCGTGTTGCCGAACCCGCGGCAGCGGATGGAAGGCCCGAGTGGATGGGCTCGACCGGTAAGCCTACATCTATTTATTTGTTTTATGGATGATGGGCACCCAGATCTCATGCTCCTCTTCTTGCACTATACAGGTTCAGCGGAAAACCGAGCTGCTGGTTCCGAGATACGTCATGAATGCCAACATCGGAGATGTCCAGCCTAGAAGCCATCAGCAACGGCCGGTCTATGCCGACGTGGACGACGACGACAGCGAAGATGAGTGCTAGAGACCACTCTGAACCATTCGAAATGTGCGCACATTCAAGTGGCGTTTCCATCGTCGCGCTGCAGACGGTGCTTGCAGACACGCCCATGCCTCTCGAGAAACGAAGGAGAGGCTATGTATGCGGCTCAACGCTTGCTTGCGGCCAGTCTTCGGTTTTACGCTGGTCGGCTTTTGTTTCTTGCTTTCTATTTCGTGCTATTTGACCAAACAGTAAGAAAAGGGGTTGGTGCCGTCTCGATCTGGACACGACGTTTTGAAAAGCAAAACGAAGGGGGAGAAGGAAGAATGGATGGACTTTGAAAAATGGGAGGAGGGGTGGCATCAAGTCGGCCGAGTTCCGTTACATAGCACAATCTACCAAGCGTTTGCCTATGCGTTTCGTGAAGCCAAGGCCTTTGAGCTCGTTTTGGGGAATCTTTCCCAATATGGTAGGCTTCCGGTCTATGTGATTCTGTTGCGGTCCGCTACTTTCATTATAGGCCCTACGGAGTGGGTGACTACCATCCAAGTGGCACCAGACGGGGAAAGTCTAGATGGGCTCTGGAGGTGTCTAGCATGTTCAGTGCTCGCGGATTGCCATCATCTCCGCATGCACGTTGCTCGCAGAGGTGCGACTCCCCCACATTGCTTCGCCCTTGCCTTTCTATCACGAGAACCCCAGAAACAAGCCGCATCGTCTGCTCAAAAATACTTTATAGGCAGCAGTAATCAAACCATCCGATCGGACGCGATCGATTGCTTGCTTGAACCTTTTTATTACAAGATCCGAAAAACATCGTCTCCTCTCCGGCCAATCGCTGGGCCGTCTTCGGCGCCTAAGCCCAGGCACTGTTGACGGCTGCCTCTACCCACTTCACATTCTACCGTCTGGATGCCTTCCGTGTCTTAGCGATGATCCTTTGCCTTGCTATTCTGTTTGCGTATTTGTGACCATCTATATCAGCATTTTCTACTGCTTCCATTGCCGCCGTCCACCTGACGTGCATTATTTTGCTATGAGAGCCTTATCCGTGATCGTTGAATAATATGCTACACCTATGCTATGCCGTGACAGGACCTCTCTTCTAGTTCATCTTACCTTACAATTCTATGTAGAACGAGAACGAACACGCCGAGAGTGGCTTCTGTTTTACCTACGAGTTTTACGTATGTCGTTGTAGGACTGTCTCACGCGGCTTGCTCCTTTCGGCCCACTCCCTTTTAAGCCCGTTTTCTTTTGTACCAGGTCCAGGTCCTGTTCGTTCATTCCAGAGGAGCAAAAAGCCTGACGGGCGGAGCGGCAGACCGCGCTGAGAACCCAGCAACCTGGCCCCAAGCGACCGACTCCCATCCAAGCCCATATGGGGAGCACGGTGTCTGGGCTGCATGACCGCCAGGCCGGGCTGCCCTTCGCCCTCCCGATACACGATCGGTCGTCGCAAGAGCCGTGTAGCGTGGGATGGCGGAGGGCGCGTTTTGTACTTCTTCGCTGGCAGCCCGTCCCTTCGACGGCGGCGAGGCCGCAAAGATGGTCTGCACCACCGACTGGTAGAGCGCCTCGGCGTGGCATCGGGCCCAGGCGAGCACGTGCGTCGACCAGCGCACGTCCTGGGGTGTATTTTGTCTTGTAGAGACAGCGCAGAGTGCGGTCACGCAGCAAAGCGGCGCGCGTGTCGTCTGGTAATCCTCATAGAGGAAGAGGCGACGGGACCCCAGGCGGTCAAAGACGCGGACGGTCTGCCAGAGAGCAAACCGGTGGGGACTCAAAACAAGTTCAGACAACGAAATCCTACAAAGTACGGAAAGTGGCACGGCTGGCTAAAAAGTTGGATAGCAAGGTTGCTGGGTTTTGCGGAGAATGTGGGCTCTTTGCAGAAATATGGGCTACGGGTATGGAGTGTGGAAAGGTATGACTGGTGTATGTACGACGTACCTGGAGGATGTATGACTGCAACATATGTACGGAGTACTCCCGTACAGCAGCCGTACAACCGCGCCAGCCAATCCAGGGTCGTGGCCGAAAAAACTCTGCAAAAAGTCCTCATGCAGTCTGCAAAGATCGACAGAGCCCGTCTCATGGCGTGCGACACGCGGCGTCCTCTCGCATGGAGTAATTGCGGAGTATTATGTATGTAAACAAAAACAAGGCTGCGTATGGCTCCGTATAGGGTACAAGGACGACAAGCCAGAAACCAACCGGCCGTGACTGTAGTCTTTACCTCGTCGTATTTTTACAAACGCCAAGCTAGGCAGTGGGCCTGGGTTCGGTGAAATTGCGAATACAGCCGGGGCCGGTTTTTGGATTTCCAGGGTTCACCGCATACATACGACATAAAAAGAGGAGCCCTTGGCGACGATCGATGCAAGACGGCGCGAAAAGCAACCAACGCCCTGCTCCGATGTTCGTACTAACTTCGTTTGCTTCGTACTTAGAACACGTACTCCGTGCGGCGCTGCTGCATCCTTCGATTCAACTGTCTCTCGCAACCATTGGACGAGGCTGGACAGCCGGCCGGGAATCAAACGGAGACTGTCGGGGGCCTCTGTGCGCTGGTGTGACCGCAATGTCCCCCGGTTCTGCCCGCCGGCTTTGCCCCGGCAAAGAACAGCCGGGAAATGGCACGAGGATCCCTATATACGTCGTTGTACCAAGCAGCAATATTCCGTACAGAGTATGCCGATGCCGTGTGTGGCGGCATTTGCGCACAGTATCCGGCTGGTCGTTGTATGCCGCCCCGTTTCTTTTTTATAGACCCATTCCACTTTTCATCTTGGCCGTCCTACAACAAGGACGGCCGACGTCATCGTACGGGGTGTTGTCTGCACGTTCGAAAACGTGAACAAACAGGAACGGTGCCTAATAGCAGTTCACCGCCCTTCCTCTATCAGAAATTGACATCTGAGGAGAGGGAAAAGAAAAGAAAGGTTGATGTGCGTCCCCAGCGGGGCGTCAAATGCCCTTCGAGAAAGCTATTTCAACAAAACGGCACCCCGAGTAGGAGTACGACGTTTGCTGTCCTTGTACAGAGTAGGCATCCCGTCTTTTGCAGGACATACGGCGCACCAAAACAAATCACAATTGTCAAGCACCCACTCGGTACGAATTGACCCGCCCGCTTCGTTTCTGTAGTACTAGCTCTTTGATATTCCCGTATGCACGATGTCATGACAGTCTTTTCTCGTCGTACAAAGTCCGCATCTACTTTTGTCCTCGTGCTCCCCCCCTTTCTCACGGACTAAGTCTGGCTTCCCCTGGAGGCCTTTCCTGCGGCACATTTCTTGCCTCGTAGTACGTCGTAGAGTCTCATCGGCTTCCCGGAGTCTCTACCCCAGGTTTGTTTGGGTGATCGTACCGGAGTCCCCGGCAATAACAAGCACGAGTCAAACTGCAGAGCAGCGGCCGTGTTCGTGCGGAGTAAGACACAGTAGCATTTTCATCTCTTGACGCATAGATGATGCCCTCCTCGTGCGTGCAGAATGACAAGAGCGCATACATACGCATACGAAGCAACCACCGCCTCTCATTTCCCATGTCAAGTAACATCGTGCGGCCCGTCGTACTTGCTGTATGACGATACCGGCGGGATGTTCGCTGTAAAATCTGCACGTATGGTCCACTTAAAGATTCTTTTCGCTTTGTTCCCGGTTGTGATAGGGATGGGGGGGACTTTGACGGCTTCTACAGAGCCCACTAGCCTTTGGGCATCCAACGTAAAGTACAAAGTACTCGCACGCTCCTTGTGGACGGTGTTGTATTTAGGGCGACCTCGTGGAGCAACGGCGGACACGCCGGCGCAGACCCATCTCCGAGTAAGCCAACCCGGGACGTTGACATATGACAACCCCCGGGAAAAGAGGATTCTGCTGTATCCACACACTCCGTACTACACTGGTTCAGATGATCGTGTGGAGGAGTGTGCTTCTCCAGTCTTTCTTTCGTTGGTTTCACTGCGTTGCTCGCTCGCGAGGAACTCATGTACAGAGTACAAGACCGTTTTGTGCGAATGTTTTGTTTCGGTGTTGCTCGCCGAGCCATTGGATTCCGCAGGTGTTAAAAAGGCAGCACTTGCCCGGAGTCTGGAAAGCGGATGTGCTTCGTTGTTTCTGTTTTTCCCTAGTTTATTATGTGCAAGCCTGAAGCGTTGGCTTTCCTTATACATACCTTTTGTAGGAGAACCAACGCAAAAAGGGGTCTCGAAGCCGTGTTTTATAGTCCTGATCACAACTCGATGAAGGGCTGCCGAGCAATCTGTTGAAGAAGGAGCCATATTGGAAAAAGGGACGGAAGACCCAAGCATTTATTTGTACCTTTATATAGTCAGTCCGACTAGTTATACAAAGCCCACACCAGCACCATGGCCGACCCTGCATCGAACAACGACAACGCCGGCCGCGGGGACGAGAAGCAGCACCAGTCCGGCGCGCCCGAGGTGACCGACACGGCCGCGGCCCAACAAAACGAGAAACCGGACGCGGGCCACGACCTGGGCATCAGCGCCGACAACAAAGGAACCGCGGCGACCGGGATCAACACAGCAGCCGCCGGCGACGGTGACGGCGACGGCACCACCACCACGTTCCGAAAGGGCGCCGGCGGCACGTCCATCATGTCCGACAAAAAAAGCCTCGAAAAGGCCGACATCCGGGAACCCCAGGAATGGAGCAGCAAGCTCAGCAACCCGCTCGTGGGCATCCCGCCCGACGACCTCGCCGCCATGGGCGAGCGGTACTGCCGCCAGCACATTGGCAACGACGAGGCGGACGTCCGCGCGTTCCGGCTGGGCGCCGTCATCGCAGCCGACCCAGCCATGTACACGGGCGGGAACGCCGACAGCAGCGACGACAACAACAACAACAACCGTAGCCTCTACGGCGGCGGGCCCTTCTTCGAGCAGCTGACCGACAAGGAGCGCAGCGTGCTGGAGCGCGAAGAGACGCACAAGTGGTCGAACCCGCGGCAGCTGTACGCGCTCATCATCAGTGCGTTTCTCTTTCTTTCTTCTTTCTCTCTCCCCTGTCTTAGTCTTCTCGTATACTCTCTCTCTCTCTCTCTCTCTCTCTCTCTCTCTCTCTCTCGTATAGCTGGTTAACAACGCCCCCCCTAGTTTGTTCTCTTAGTGCTGCCGTCCAGGGCATGGACGAGACGGTCGTCAACGGCGCGCAGATCTTCTACAAGGCCGCCTTTGGCATCGGCGACGACAACAGCAAGCGCGACTCCTGGCTGGTCGGCCTGTGCAACTCGGCGCCGTACCTGTGCTGCGCGACCATGGGCTGCTGGGTGACGGAGCCCCTGAACAGGCGGTTCGGCCGCAAGGGCACCGTGTTCTTTGCCTGCGTCGGTGCGTTTGTCACAATCCATTGCAGATGTTTTTGTTTCGTGTCGAACAAGGTTGTCTCGAGAGTTTTTTTCCGCTGACGGCCGTACTAGTCTCGGCTTTGGCTTGCTTCTGGCAGGCGTTCACCAACACCTGGTACCACATGTTCATCGCTCGCTTCTTCCTCGGTTTTGGCATCGGGCCCAAGTCGGCGACCATGCGTAAGTTTTTTTTTTTTTTTTTTTTTTTTTTTTTTTGCCATTCTTTTGACACTTGAGTTTCCCGCTGACCAGCCAGCCGTCTTTGCCGTCGAGTGCGCGCCGCCCAAGCTCCGCGGCGCCCTCAGCATGCAGTGGCAGATGTGGGTGGCGTTTGGCATCATGATGGGCTACGTCGCCGACCTGGCGTTCTACTTTGTGCCCGACCACGGCGTCGGCCTCGGCCTCAACTGGCGCCTCATGATGGGCTCCGCCATGATCCCGGCCGTCATCGTCATCCTGCTCATCCACACCTGCGTCGAGAGCCCCCGGTGGTACCTCAGCAAGGAACGCCACCGGGACGCCTACGCGTCCTTTTGCGAGCTGCGCTTCGAAAAGGTCCAGGCCGCCCGCGACCTCTTCTACATGCACACGCTGCTCGAGGCCGAGCGCGAGGTGCTCGTCAAGGGCGGCGGCACCAGCGTCGTCAAGGAGATCCTCACCGTGCCGCGCAACCGCAACGCCATGATCGCCTCCGAGATCGTCATGTTCATGCAGCAGTTCTGCGGCGTCAACGTGCTGGCCTACTACTCGTCGCAGATCTTCCTCGACGCCAACCTGTCCGAGGTCAACGCGCTCGGCGCCTCCGTCGGCTGGGGCGTCATCAACTGGCTCTTTGCCATCCCGGCCATCTACACCATCGACACCTTTGGCCGCCGCAACCTGCTGCTCGTCACCTTCCCGCTCATGGCGCTCTTCATGCTCTTTGCCGGCTTCTCGTTCTGGATCCCCGCCGACTCGGACGCCCGCGTCGCCTGCGTCGCCCTCGGCATGTACCTCTTCGGCATGGTCTACTCGCCCGGCGAGGGCCCCGTGCCCTTTACGTACGCGGCCGAGGCGTACCCGCTGTACATCCGCTCGTACGGCATGTCGCTGGCCACGGCGACGACCTGGTTCTTCAACTTCATCCTGTCGGTCACGTGGCCGTCGCTGCTGCTGGCGTTCCGCCCGCAGGGCGCCTTTGGCTGGTACGCCGCCTGGAACATGATCGGCTGGGTGGCCGTGCTGTTCCTGATGCCCGAGACCAAGGAGAAGACGCTCGAGGAGCTCGACGCCGTCTTCTCGGTGCCCATCAAGCAGCGCGTGGCGTACGGCGGCGCGCAGTTTGTCTACTTTCTGCGGCGGTACGTGCTCTGCGGCGGCCGCAGCGTCGAGGCGCCGCTCGAGCCGATTGCCGAGGAGTTCCTCCGCGAGGCGCAGGAGCTGCAGCTGGCCCGGGAGCGGGAGCGGGATGCGACGGCACGCGTGTAAACCAAAAAGAAATGAGGTTTTGTGTCCAAACACACGAACGTACGCACCGACCAAACATACTTTAACCGACCCTAACAAGCCATCTTGCGCGCTGGAAGACAGAATAATAAAAAAGAGGCGAGGGAAGCAGAAAGAAGGTAAAGGGGAAGAGATAGGTCACTTAACTCAACGTTAGATGATCACATACAGAGAAGAGAGAAAGACCGGTTTGTAGCAGCTTTAGTCAAGCCTGTTCACAGCCATTGACACTGTATTTATGCATGTCCTGATCGTACATAGTCTTTCTTTTAAAACACAATCGCTCGTTGGTTGCACTGGTTGCCATTTCTCCACCTAGTTTCTGTTCCGTTTGTGTACGCCGTTCGTATGCCGTTCGTAGCTTCGTCCGTCTGTTCGTTACGCCTGTCCGTCATGGCAATTCCATCAGTGGCTCATCCGCTGCTGTTATTGCGTATTGCTCGTGCTGTTTTTCCCGTGGCAGCTGCCCAACCCGGTGTGCGACCGCTGCTCCTCTTCCACCCGCGCCCGCAGCGCCGTCCAGTCGGCCTTCCAGTTCTCGATGCTCTCGGTCAGCTCGGGATCGGCGTCGTCGGACAAGTACGGCCGGCACCGCACCTCGATGCCGCGCAACTGCAGCCGCAGAAATGACAACTCCGAGTCGAGCGCGGCCCAACGGTTGTCGTCGTCGTCGTCGTCGTCGCCGCCGTAGACAGCACTCTGGTCGTACGTCGTGCCGTCCAGACCAGCCGGCGGTGACCAGGGCTTCGCCTGTGCCTGTGCCTGTGCCTGTGCCTCTGCCTGCGCCTGCGCCTTTGTGAGCGCGTGCACCCGCGCCTCAAGCTGCGCGGCACGTTGGTTCGCGGCCGCCAATTGGCGCAAAAGCGTTTGTTGGATGGCCTGGGTGCGGGGGATTAGTATATGCCTTGGCGACAAAAAGAAAAGACAAACACTTTCGTTGTAAATCGTAAACGCATGACCCACCTCGGCTTCTTGGCTCCTGTTTGTCAGATTCGCCAAGATGGTAGACAGATCGTCGGCCAGCGCATCGCAATTGCTGGCGAGACTTTTAGAAACACCACCAGCAACGGGTCTGTCCGCAGCATCAGCGGTAGTCGCGTAGGTCGAGGGCGGACGTGGATGGTGTTCCGTCAGCGAGCCAGCGCGTTGTATAACAGACGACGACGACCGCTCGGAGAAAAGAAGGGGTGCTGCCTGTAGGAAGGGCGTTGTTCGCCTTGCTTGCCGACTCTGTGGGCTGCTGTGGGCAACCGATTCGCTGGATGCGCGGGATTTTTTTGACCGGTGGCGACGAGCATGGCCGTCGTCTTGCTGGTGGTGGTGGTGGTGGTGGCCGCCCGAATGATGCGTGCTTGCATTCGCCGCCGACGCCGCCGCAGCCGCTACGGCCGCTGCCACCTCCGCCTCCATTTCGTCAATGTGGGCGTGCAGCGCGCTCACGACGCTGCCGTCGTGTGGCCTGCTGGTCCCGTCGGCACCCACCAAGGTGCCAGACGGCGACCGCTGGGAAGAAAGTGAGGGCGAGGAAGCGGGGATGGCCGCGACATGACGGGCCATGTCGTGCAACCGATCCAAGAGCACGTCCTTGCTGTCCTCCGCGGCAAAATCGTAGTCGATGACGTCCTCGTCGCCGCCATGGCCGTTGGCGGCACCGAGCTCTTCGCCATCGTCCTCCTCCTTCGTGTCGGGGCCGCCGCCGCCACGGCCGCTGCCGACGCTGTCCTCGTCCGTGTCGCTCCCGTCATCGTGAAAAACAAGCCGCCGTTGCAGCGACCGCGGTGACAAGCCGCTGATGCCAAGGGCATGGTAGCTCAAACTCCGCAGCAGATGGGTTGCCGCTGGCGACCGTGTGTAGAACGAAGACGAGGGTGGTGTAGCCGGCGAACCCGTAGCGGCGTCGGCGCCCCGCGCGCTAGACGGCGATGCTGCCGGCCATGGCTGCTGCGTCGACGGTGGTGTCACCGAGTGGGCAGCAGCAGCGGCGGCGGCAGACGGCGAGTCGGGCATTTGGACGGTACCATTTTCCGGGAGGAAACGCGAAAGGGGGGGGGAGGAAAGATTCGTCGAGCGGAGGCGAACCGGGCAACCTTCGGCTTCCGTTATCCGTTTATTTCGCCCTGCCTCTGCTGCTCGGGTGATACCTTTGCGTTTCGTGGTCTGTCTCTTTCAACGGCCAGCGTGGCCGGCGGCCGTTCGAAGGTCCGCGCTGCCTCTCACGACGCGTCGACGAGAACGCAACTCCGTCACTCGAAGAGCCGCCCGAGGCCGGGTTCGACAGGACGGGACCACCCTATGCCGTAAAAGTACTCCGTAGCTCGACACGAACTCCGAGGTTGAGAAGCTAGTCAAGCTTGGGTTAAACACCGGGAGCAAGACCAGGAGCCGGAAAACGAAAAGGGAAGCTTTTTTGTCGGGATGGTTCGGGAATGGGAGCTGAGAAGAAGCTATTCCAGTCAATACTTGCAAATAAGGCCTGATTGCTCGTGATGAAAGGTACACTGTGCATTACACAGTTCTATACTAGATGTACGGTATTATTTCGCACTGTCCTTGCGTCTATGCCCTGAATGTTCCGATGGCCCGAACAACAGCCACAGTTTTCCGGGGAGCCGAACAAGCGCTGTGACTCGTCAGCACAGTGCCACTACTCTTGTAAGGATCGCCAGACAAAAGCAATCCGTCACATGCAAAACAGAGAATCTCAGCGTCTCCGCTTTGCTTGCTGAAGAAGCAATTGACGATCGCAACGACAAGAAACAACAAACGGGCAACTCCGTTGAGACAGGAGAAAGCCGCGTGAACCCCCACAGCCAAAAGAGAGTGCTTTGTAAAAGACATGACAAAGCCAATGAGAACAGTCCAACAGGTCGAATAGAAACACGGACAGCGAAGAGGCTGGCGGTTGAAATGCCGCAGAGAAAACGACCCAAGGACAGTGCCAATTGTGCATCCGTAGGTCCATACTCACGGAGTACAAAAGGCTTAGCAGCGACAAGCTTCCTTCCAACGCGGGAATGGGCCCGAGAGCAGAAGTACCTTTCCAATTCCTCGCTACGATAGAACGAACGGAGTAAGTGCCACCAGAAACCTCGGTGGGGCGGGAACCGCTGCGGCTAGGAACTGTGGGGTTGGCCAATTGGCAGAGAGACAGAGAGAAAGAGAGAGAGAGAAACCGCCCCACCGGCAAAGCAAAGCAAGAGTGGGGAGGGAAGGAAGGGACGAAGGGCGCAAGAGGGGCAGAGGAGGTACGACGTATGTACGAGCCAGCGCGCGCCGAGAGACGTGTAAAGCACAGGTACCCGCAAAGAAGCTTTGCCTGTCGTTTTGCCCGCGCGCCCGCCGCCCGTCACCCGTTCTCGAAGCGGTCGCGAGGACCCAGAGAGCAAACGAGTTAGTCACCCCCCCAATCAACCTCGTTAGGGAAAAAGCACATGAGCCGATGGGCCTTGCCAATGGCTCACCCACCACCACACGCTCTCGCCTCGTCTCTCTATTTTCCTGCCGCCATTGTTGTTGTTTGTCTCTGATCTAACTTGCCTTTCTTTTCTTTGGTCCCTGTTGCTCTCCATTCTGCTCGTGTGCCTCTTGACTCTATCTGGGTTCCTTTCCTGTCTGGTTTGCCCTTCTTCTGCTTCCTTGCGGGCGTCTTGTCGGTGTTCGTCTACTTTCCTCTCGTCTCTCTTTTCTGCTGCTACTGCTTCTGCTGCTGCTGTTGCTGCTGCTGCTGTGTCTTGCTCGACGGACAGCACCCGGTCTTTCATGCGGTGGCCCCATATCGTCTGTCCCTTTGGGTTGTGGGCAGCCTTGGTGTTGCCGTCGTCCCGCTGCTCGCCAGGGCGTTCAGCTTCATTTTTTGCTTTGCATCTTCTTTGAACGTGTGCTTGGCTCCTCGCAGACGACCTCCGCTGCTCGGGCTTCGTTATCCCATTTTGCGCCCCAACCGCCGTTCTCCCGGCTTACTCGCTATACACCCCCCCGGTCCTATGAACACCGCGGAGTCCACGACTGCTTGAGCGCCCCTTTCCGAGTCGTTCGCCGCTCTCTCTGTTGCCATTGGCACAGACAACCACAAAATAACTACGACCAACACCCCTGGCACCCTCTCTCCTCGACAGCGCCGCCAAGATGTCGTGGAGAAAAACGGACCGGCTGATGGACACCATCAAACACTACGCAAGCTTTCCCGCTACGGGTGTAAGCTTGCGGCAGATGGTCCAGTTCGGCGAGAAGCCGTCTGTCGGTACGTGTGCCGTTGTTTCTTTTCTTTTTGTATATATATCTGTATATGTATATATATATTCGTGCTGTCTTGCCTCTATGTGTGCCATTGAGCTACTGCTAACGGATGCGCTCGTTCTAGGGACGTTGTTCCGCGCCTCGCAGTTTCTAGCCGAGGAGCTTCCCATCCGGTTAGCACACCGTGTGCAGGAGCTAGAAAGCTTACCCGACGGGCTCAGCGACATGCCATCCGTGAAGAAAGTGCAGGATTGGTATGCACAGTCGTTTGAGGTGTGTGCGCAGCTTCCTTGGGAGGTGGTGTTTTTTTTTGTTGGCTTTGGGGAAGAGAGAGAGAGAGGTCGCGATCGGCTTCAGTATGACTCACATGTAGCTAATGTCTTTGGAACGAACTACAGGAGATTACGACGCTACCAAAACCGGATCTAAGCAAAGACACCCGCGATCGGTTAATGCGGCCCAGCCGAATGTCCGGCCGAAACGGCACGTCCGACCTGGTCCTGACCGAAGCCACACCCAACCCCAGCATCGCAAAGGGCCAATACACCTCGCAGGTGCCGCTGCTCAACGGCCACTACAACGGCAACGGCAACGGCTTGCTAAAAAAATACCCGTCGGCGCGGCGGTATTTCGCCTGGGTCGACGACACCGGCGATTGGCCGTCCACGCTGCAGCTCTACAACCAGCGCTTCGCCCAGACCTTGCACAAGATCAAGCGGCGCCACGACGGCGTCGTCACCACCATGGCCCAGGGCATTCTCGAGTACAAGCGGCGGCGCCAACGCATGCAGATCGACCACAACATCCAGGCGTTCTTGGACCGCTTCTACATGTCGCGCATCGGCATCCGGATGCTGATCGGCCAACACATTGCGCTGACGGACCAGAGCCACCACCGCGACCCGACCTACGTCGGCATCATCTGCACCAAAACCAACGTGCACGACCTCGCGCAGGAGGCCATCGAAAACGCGCGCTTTGTGTGCGAAGACCACTACGGCCTCTTCGACGCGCCCAAGATCCAGCTCGTGTGCAACCCCAACCTCCACTTCATGTACGTGCCTGGCCACCTGTCGCACATGCTGTTCGAGACGCTCAAGAACTCGCTGCGCGCCGTGGTGGAGCGGCACGGCCAGGACAAGCAGGAGTTTCCCGTGACCAAAGTCATCGTCGCCGAGGGGCGCGAGGACATTACCATCAAGATCTCCGACGAAGGCGGCGGCATCCCGCGCAGCGCCATCCCGCTGGTGTGGACGTACATGTACACCACGGTGGACCGGACCCCCAGCTTGGACCCGGACTTTGACAAGAGCGATTTCAAGGCGCCCATGGCCGGGTTCGGGTACGGCTTGCCAATATCGCGCCTGTATGCGCGGTATTTCGGCGGGGATCTGAAGCTGATTAGCATGGAAGGGTGGGTTTTTTGGTTCTTTTAGGTCTTTGATTTTATCCCTATCCTACGGTTCGCTAACATGCCCAGGTATGGCACCGACGTCTACCTCCACCTAAACCGCTTGTCCAGTTCATCGGAACCTTTGCAATAGCAATTAGCCGTCATGAGGGAACCCCGATCCCGAGGATTGACGCATTCACGATCATCCGGCCCAGTGACCGAACACACCACACCCCTGGGCATCCAAGCCCGGACGCGCTTCAAAAAGGAACGGCGCGAGGTATCCGAACGCCGCCAAGTCGGCGACGCCGAAAACTTGATGCAACCAAACACGTTGTCGTCGTCGTCATCGTCGTCGTCGTCGTTTAGCCGGTCACACGACAGCGAGCTTTGACTGCCTGACCGGCTCCGAATTTGGCTTGCCGCCAAGCAGTACGCACGCCGACGACAGAGCAGACCAGCCGGGCAGCCCGAACCACCCGGACCCGACGCCGGGAACACAGAACGGCATACACGACGACAGCAACAACAAATTACAAAATCCAAAAACGGACCCGTTCTTCTTCTTCCCATTCTCGTCCTCGTCACGGTGCCTTTCTCCTGGGACTACTTGGGCTACATCGGCCTCTGAAAATGGCGCGGCGTTTTCATTTTCTTCATCCTTACCTCTCTTTTCTCTTTCGGACTAAAGGATGTACCATGCCATCATTGTCTTTTCATTCTTTTTCTCCTGGAAAGGGCGATTTCGCAGGAGCAGGTTATGTATGGAGCATACAGGTTACATTTTGTATATATTGCCAGTTTTTGAAAAATCATGTGCATTTCTTCGTCGGAAAAACCATATCCTGGGACAGTTGTTTCACAATTTCATCGTTATATATACATATATTTATTTTTTGGAGAGAAATCTTGTTTACGCAACTTCTCACATAGATCCGTAAATGGAAGGCGACACACTCGTCGGTGCCTCGCTCCAAGACTTTCTCACAAAGGATTAGCATGTGATCTTAACCTGGGTGTACCGCCGCGGGCCATTCTATGGCACGGCTCCTTCTTATGACCTCAGCGCTCCGTTGTCCTCTGTCATGACTAATAATGTCCGCTCTTTGGTGGTAGCCTCCCCCGACTAACAGCTTCAATCGGTCCAATCATGTCCTTTACTTTTCAAGGCGCTTGCCTCTTTCGTCCAAAACCAACAGTTCTCATTAAAGACATCTCCGCCCTTGGCATCATACATTTTCGTAGCTTCCGTCTCACCTCCCCGTTTTCTCCGCTCCTTCCGGCCTCTGCGACTCTTTCCCCCGTCCTCTCCTTTCAAACCCATTTTTTCCGTTCAATCAAAGCATCTTTTCTATACACCATCACCAACTCTCGCAGCATTCATTCTTTTTATCCTTTGCACCCTTCGCCATCCGCAATTTCGTCATCATGCCTGGGTCGTCCAGCATGCTGATCAGCTTACGGGACAACATTAAGAGCGTCCGCCGCCGGCCGGCGAGTCCACTGCTGGCCCTCAATCTTGATTTGTATGTTTTTTTGTTTTTTTTGTTTTTTTTGCGTCTTCCAGCCGTCCTTTGTAGCAGAACGCTAATTTACCTCCCCTCTCCCTCTCTCCGCAGACTCCGCAACATTGTCTTCTTCTTCTTCGTCCTCCGCCTCACCCGCCGCACCCTCTGGAAGCTCCGCGGCCGGGGCATCATCGGCACCGTCACCGAGCTCTACCATGATTCCCGCCGTATCCTCTACGGCTGGTTCCTGCGCCTGCCCGGCGTCCGCTCCAAGGTCCGCCAGCAGGTCGACGAGGCCCTTGGCAAGATGGAGGGCAAGCTCATCCCCGTCGGCGTCGCCCGCCACACCACGCTGCCCGCCCAGGGCTGGTCCGACGACGAGGTGCGCAGCCAGCTGGACGTGCTGGCCGCGCTCGACCACACGCGCTGGGAGGACGGCCGCGTCAGCGGCGCTGTCTACCACGGCGAGGAGCCGTTGATGCGCCTGCAGACCGAGGCCTACGGCAAGTTCGCCGTCGCCAACCCGATCCACCCGGACGTGTTCCCGGGCGTCCGCAAGATGGAGGCCGAGGTGGTGGCCATGGTGCTGGGGCTGTTCAATGCGCCGCCCCAGGGCGCCGGCGTTACGACGAGCGGCGGCACCGAGAGCATCCTGATGGCCTGTCTAGGTGCCAGGCAAAAGGCCTACATCGAGCGTGGCGTCACCGAGCCAGAAATGTAACGTTCTGCATCACCATTTGCTCCCTTTGAAGAATGCGACCTCTTCCTCCTTCTTTCTTTGTCTAGTTGCTAACCAACCAAGGATCATTCCCGAGACCGCCCACACCGCCTTCCACAAGGCCGGCCAGTACTACAACATCAAGGTTCACAAGGTGGCCTGTCCCGCGCCCTCGTACCAGGTCGACATCCGCCGCGTGGCCCGCCTCATCAATCCCAACACGGTGCTGCTGGTCGGCAGCGCGCCCAACTTCCCGCACGGCATCATCGACGACATTGCCGGCCTCGGCCGCATCGCGCAGCGCAAGCGCCTGCCCCTGCACGTCGACTGCTGCCTCGGCTCGTTCATGGTGCCGTTCTTGGAAAAGGCCGGCTTCGAGACCACGCCGTTTGATTTCCGCGTGCGCGGCGTCACCAGCATCTCCGTCGACACCCACAAGTACGGCTTTGCGCCCAAGGGCAACAGCGTCGTGCTGTACCGCACCCCAGCCCTCCGCGCCTACCAGTACTTTGTGTCCGCCGACTGGGCGGGCGGCGTCTACGCGTCGCCCGGCGCCGCCGGCTCGCGGCCGGGCGCCCTCATTGCCGGCTGCTGGGCCAGCATGATGTCCGTGGGCGAGGCCGGCTACCTGGACGCGTGCGTGCACATCGTGGGCGCCGCCCGCAAGCTGGCCGACCACATTGCGACGTCGCCCGTGTTGGCCCCGGTGCTCGAGGTCATGGGCCGCCCGCTCGTGTCCGTAGTGGCCTTCCGGGCACGGCCATCTTCCTCCTCATCCGGCGCGGCTGCCGTACCGCCGATCAATATCTACGCTCTGGCCGACGCCATGTCGGCGCGCGGCTGGCACCTCAACGCCCTGCAGAACCCGCCAGCGATCCACGTCGCCTTCACCATGCCGCTCGTCAAGGCCTTGGACGCGCTGGTGGCCGACCTCGAAGCGTCCGTCGAGGCAGAGCGGGAAAAGGCGCGCCGGCGGGCTGCGGCGAGCAGCGCATCCAAAGCCAAAGGCGCCGCAGTAGGTAGCGGCGCAACGACAGCCGCACCCGCAGCGTCCGAGGCAGAGGCAGTGCCGGACGACAGCGGCGATGCGGCAGCGCTGTACGGCGTGGCAGGCAGTCTGCCGAACAAGAGCGTAGTTGTGGACCTGGCACAAGGGTTCTTGGACCTGCTGTACAAGGCATGAGAAAATGGGGAGCACTGGTAGGCGGAAACAAGCCTCTAATTTTTTACTATCACCCCAAATTGCATACGGCAGGCGTACATTCATTCCCCTTTTTTGGCCGGTTTTGTATGCCTGCTAATACTAGGTTCGACTATTTGTTTTTTTTTTCTCCCTGAAAGTACATATATATACGTTTATTCTTAGAGCCGTCCCAAAGCCTCCTTACCTTCTCTACAAGAAATCGTGTTAATTGAATAGCATTTGCCAGCACTTATCGTGTCTATTGATTATAGTTTTGTACAAGTAGGGGAAATGGACAGGAAAAAAATATCACAGATGTGAAAAGAAGAACGAGAAAAAAGCAGGCCCATTCCTGTACAACAAAGCAAGATAAACGCCGTCCCCTCCCCCAATATAGCATAACATCCTGCCAAACCTAGGGCCTCGTGCCCGTTCTCTCCCGCGGGAAACGGCTCCCCAATATCCCTTTGTCTAACCCTTCTCACGAGGATCATCGTCACTGAGCCTCTTTTCCCAGAGCAGCCAGTGTCAAAGCCGACTTATAGAAAGATTCTGCTACTTGCATCAACGACCTCGAAGGCGAGAAGCTGTGCGAACACGTGTTGCGTAGTAACACCGAGAAAAGATATTTCTGCCTCGTCTTTCGAAGCAATTCCGCAACCGTGAAAACAAGAGGAGAAAAAAGAAGGGGAAAAA
Source organism: Fragosphaeria purpurea (assembly GCA_002778095.1). Classification (NCBI taxonomy): domain Eukaryota; kingdom Fungi; phylum Ascomycota; class Sordariomycetes; order Ophiostomatales; family Ophiostomataceae; genus Fragosphaeria; species Fragosphaeria purpurea. Next base: position 1,951,225 of record PCDL01000011.1, read on the forward strand.
AAAAAAGAAAAAAGAAAAAAAAAAACACATGGCCATGCATAATCATGAATAAATAAAGGCTCAACAAATGAACAAATAAAACGACGAAAAGAAATTCGGATCACTCGGGTCCTCTTCTTTGTTACGTTGATCCATCCTTGGCCGGCTTCCGCCAATGCTGGATGAACGGCGCCGCCTCGTTTTCGCAAATCGCCGAGCTCGTGCGGATGCACTCCATGACCCGGACCGAAAGGTCGCCCGTCTCGTACTTGGCGCCGTGGTCGTTCTTGCTGTACGCGTTGATCTTGCGCTGCGGCACCAGGGCCATCTTGGACAGGATCGTCGGGTGCCACTGGACAATGTGTTCCTGGGGATGTTAGAAGGAGGAGGCAAAGAAAAAAGAACGAAAGGACAACAAAAAAAAAAAAAAAAAAACACACCAGCGCATGCGTCTCGGCCTTTTGAAAGTTGTAGGACCGGTACAGCGGGTCGAACCAGGTCTCAAAAAAGAAGCGCGCCCACTCGCCGTTGCGGATCACGAAGCTCGCCGTCGACAAGCCGTCGTAGTCCTGCGTCAGCACAAAGTCCACGTCCTGCCCGCGCAGGTGGCCAAACGTGTGGATGATGCTGTCGGGCGGCACCACGGGGAAATCCTTGAGCATGGCGGCGTCGAGCACCGCGGGCGCCATGACGTCCTTTTCGACGGCCAGGTCCATGTTCATGATGAAGGCGTTCTGGTCCAGGTACCAAAAGTACGTGCTCGCGGGGAACAACGTCAGCGCGTGCCGCATCGCCACCACCTTGGTCCACGACAGCGGCGACCCGTGCAGGTCGTAGTAGCCCACCTTGGGCGAGAACGTGCCGTAGCCGTGCTTCTCCGCGTACAGCCGGCGGTTGTCGCGCACCGTGTCGAGGTACGCGCGGTGGAAGTTGGTCTCGTCGTACACGGTCACGAGCACGACGGCGGGCGGCTTGCCCCCGGGGGCGTGGTTGGCGGTCGCGGCGACAAAGTCGGCGCCGAACATGCCCTCGGACGCAGGCGCGACAAAACCGCCGCTGCTGCCGCCCCTGCCCGAGCCGTCGGTGGCCTGGATGTGGGCTTGCCGGTGCGAGGCTATCCACGGGTTGTTGTGGTGGCTCCGGGACCGCGCCAGCAAAAAGAGCACACCAAGGAAAAAGAACCCGGCGACGGCCAGCAGCCGTGTGCGGCCTCGGCGCAGCAGCGGCAGCCGGGATGACCGCGGCGTGAACGCCGAAGCATTGGAGTTTTTGCGCGGTGGGTAGGCGAAATGCATTGCGGGTTATGTGAGAGAAGAAAACGGGCGGGTTGTTTTCGTGGAGGGAGGGGGGCCTCGGGGTTCGGCTACAAGCGTCGCGTCGCGCTGCTTTCGTTCTTCGCTCGTTTTGGTTCTTCGAAATGTGTTTGCTTCGAGGATCTTTTAAGGATTCGGACGTTATCACCCGCTGCGGGAGAGAGAGGGAGAGAAGGAGGGCGGACGAGAGCTCGGGTGTGAGGTGTCGAGATTTGCCAACCGAAGATTCGGCCGACGATAAATTAAAAGTAGCAACCTCGTCGGTCAAAGCAGACAACAAAACCCAGCTCGATATTGGGCGTCAGCTCCTATCATGTCGTCGCGTCCAGCGAAAGAATGAAAAAGAAGAAGAAAAAAAAAGAACAATTCAGAAGCATCAAAGTTTGGCGCAGCAGCGCAAAGCCATCCTTTTTTGCCGGGGTTTTTTCGCGGTAAGGTTTCGTTATCTCTCGTTTGTCGGAAGAGCTAATGGGGAAGCAGGAAGAAAACGGGCCACGAACGCGAACAAAGGCGGCAAAAAAGACAAGACAGCGACAGAAGGAAGCGCAATCTTTTTATCTTTTTTTCCCGGCGGCAAACGAGTGTCTATTCGCAGATCCTCCGGCTCGACTGCTGCAGTTTCCCGGTAAAGCTGTCGAAGAAAAACGAATGTCTTTTAAATGAAAGAGAGAGAGAAAAACTTCCGATTTTTTGTCTGAAAGTTGTTTGCTGTTTGTCTCGTGTTTTGGCTGACGAAGGACAAAAGAAAAAGGGACAAAGGGGCAGACAAATTGATCAAGAAAAAGGACAATATAAAATGAAGCAGGCTGCTCAACGCCCTTGCCCCTGGAACGTTTTGCGGCCGCATTGCGAAAAATGGGGCAAATTGCACGTGCCGCTGAGAGAAAAGTGGGGCGATTGCCCAAGTGACGGGAGAGAGCTATCAGAAACATTTTGACTGGATATATACTACCCAGACCAGCAGGTATGTAAAATCGTACAAGTCCGAAACGGTGCTTATTTTATTGCTTTGTTTAAAATACAGAAAGGTTGCAATGTGTTTCTATCTTTTCTTTACTCTCTGAAAGGTGTTGACTATGATTTGGCGAGATCTTAGACGGGCAGAGGGACAGGGGCGCAAAACGTAAACCAGGGGTAAAACGATAAAAATCACGGTCTACAACAACATCGTATGTGTCCATCGTGCCTTGGATTTGCCTCTTTGTGGAAGGCTTGCGCTGCACACGACTGAAAACAGGTTCTCTGACGTGCCAAGCAGTAGAGCCGGAGAAGGGGAAGAGGCAGCACAATCGCTAGACGAAAACGACACCTCGCAAGACGCAAGGACGTCCCGTCGATGCGACGGTATGGAGGAAGCGGTGGACGCGGTCCTGAGGCCGCCCGCATATGGTGCTGCCAAACAAGACGTTCGACAAGCCCGGCGGAGGGCGCAGAGTTCAAGACCGTTCAATCTTTGCACACAGACTAGTTGGCTTGGCATGGAGGCGAAAACGTCCAGACAACTTAAGAGTGTGCAGCGTAAACATAAACAGGGCAATTTTCAGGAAAAGGAGGGTCAGAAAACGATCAAACACCTCGGTAATGTAAAATATGTTGGATTGCCAGCCAGCCGTCTTCGGCCTATCATAAACTTTCTACTCATTATTATGAGTATTTGGCTGGTTGGTGTTTTCACGATCAGCACCTTCGTTGTCGCGGTTATCATGATTGGCACCACCATCGTTGTCGTCGTCGTTATCTTCATCGCCATCATCGTCTTCGCCACCAATATCGATGATGTGCTCGCTCGCTCGCTCAAGAATGCGACCGCTTACATAGTTGATCCCTTTCCAAGCCGCCTGCAACCATCATTAGCAACCAACTTGTTTGACAAAAAAAAATGAGCAAATGAACGAACGAGCGAACGAGGCAAAGACAGTAGATACTTACCCCCAAGAACGTGAACGCGCCAACCAGGACAAACACCCAGCCCATGCCTTCGACCCGTGCCTGTCCTCCGGCCCGGCGCCGCGCCCGGCCGACGCCCGCACCGCGTAGATTCCACCAGGTCCAGGGCGAGACAACAAAAAACGTCTTCACCACGCCCACAATGCCCAGCGAGAAAAAGCCCTTGACAAAGTGCTCTAACCAACCGGAGAGGCCATCGCCGCCACCACCACCACCATCCGCCGCACCGTGGGCGCCATGATCGCCCAGCGCGTCCTGCAAGTTGTGCAGGAGGCCCTCGTCGGCGAACTCGTCCAGTTCCAAGAAGGTGTCCATGAGCATGCCGCCCGGATCCAGCCACAGGTCGAGCAGCGGGTCGGCCACGAAACCCAACACGAACAAGGTCAACCAAAAGACGACCAGCGTCAGCAAGGCCCGTGTCGCCCGGTTGGACACCCACCGGCCCCAACGGAGCCGCTCAACCCGGTACGCAAACCCGCAGGTCGGACACGTCCAAAAGTTGCGGTCGGCCAGCGGCTGGGCGTGGCGCCACGCCTGCAGGCAGCCTTCGTGCACGTACTTTTGCGAGCCCTTGCAGCGGCACGGGCTGATGAGCCGGCCGTCTGCCGGGTCCTCGGAGACGTAGCGGACACGGTCTTGCTGCGACCGTAGAAACGTGGGGATGGCCGAGGCCACGGCGCCCGCCACACGGCCACGGAGGCCCGCGGCCACGTCGCCGACAACCGCGCCCAAGCCGGCCTGTTCGCCGCCCATTGCGCCCGCATCGGCCGCCTCAGCGTCGTCGTGGTCGTCGTCACCGTGCACGCTCTCAAACGTGGGCTGGACCACTTCAAAGCAGATGCGGCACATGCGTGGCTTGTAGCGCCGCCGAAACGCCTGCTGCTGTTCGTCCTGCTCGGGGTTCCGGTGCGCGTGCGCGGCGTCGTCTGCGGGTCCCCCATCCGCGGGTGCTTCCGCCGGCTCATCCGTCACCCAAGAGGCGTCAGACGGCTCGGCTACGTCGGACGCAACAGACGCGTTGTAGACACCGCCGGCATCCACGGGCGCCGATGTTTTGTCGTTGGCAGGTGGCCGGCCCGTTGCCGAAGCATAGCCGGTCGTTGTCGCCCAGTTTTCGTTCATCCAGCTCGAGTTTTCGCCCCTGGTGGTGCCGGCAGCGCCGTCTTGGAAACCGGCCCAGCCGGAACCACCAGAGCCCGCCGCTCGAGGACGGAAATCCATTGTGATGATATGAGAAAAGAGAGGGTGTTCAATCACCAAAGCCTGACTGCGATCATGAAGGGGTTGTAGATTGACGGTTCATGGTCACGAAAGAATCTTTCCGAAATCGACAAAGTTTAAGAAAAAGATGAAGCAGGACAACGGGAGATGAAAACAAAGGAACGAAATGAGAGAAACTTTCAGGCACAAAGAAAATGCCGCGCTTGGAAGCCGTTGGGCTTGGATGAAGCAAGGTGGGCTATGGACATCCTTTCTTCTAAAGGCAAGAAAGAAAGAAAGAGATTAGAAGACGATCGCAGGCAGCCACGAAACGGCCAAGGGCGAAGAAGAGGAGAAGAACGGTGGCTTGGGCAGGTGCAAACGCACCACGTTCGTGCACGGAGTTGTGTAGTCCAGCCGACTTTCCACCAGCTTCCGATAAATTTGGGTTTCTTTTCTGTTGGTGCAGCGTGGCTTCTGTAATACGGAGCAGTTGGCAAAACTCCGTTATGTCTCCGTCGGGACCGCTGTATGTATGTAATAGCTCCTGTGCGACCCACATAAAAAAAACTCGGGTAGAGACATAATTCTACCAGGTCTATGATTCTGGCCGACAGCTGTCACTGAACCCGCTTTACCGCACAAGGGAGCTGCAACCAATCAGAGAAGCTCGACGCGCAACTTGTGCGGTGTGCCTGGAAAGAGGCGGCCGCTGCGAAACGAGAATCGAACCAGCTTGCTAGCAGGACGAAGGACCGCCATTACTACGAAGCATCACCACCTCCAACAAAAAGCGCGACATCTGCCTGCGAAAAGGAACGGATTGTCCTCCCAACAAGACGCAATAATTTTTTGTTGTTTCCTTTTCTTGCTCATTGATACGGCGGCGCTTTAGTCGACAAACGCAGCCTCACGTTTCGCAGTTCGCAGCTCTCACCATCATCATCGTCATCAATCCGTAACCTCGAGACAGACTCGCAGTCATGGCCGATCGGTATTCCTTCTCGTTGACAACATTCTCGCCCAGGTACGTCGGATGTCTTTGGTCTACGCGCCTGGCGTACGATGTGAGCAGGAACATGCTAACGTAGCGATGTGTGTCGACAGTGGAAAACTGGTGCAAATCGGTTCGTTTTGATGCCGCTCAGAAACTGGTGGTTTGACTCGCAAAGAAAGATCGGACGAGGGAGAAGCTGACTGCGGGTGTTTTGCTATAGAATATGCCCTCAACGCTGTCAATCAGGGTGTGACGGCTCTGGGTATCAAAGGTGAGGCGCCTTCTTGTTTTGTGACGTTTTCTGTTTCTTTCTCAACGCCCCCCCCTCTAGCTAGCCTTCTAACTGGCGCCATCTCCAGCCACAAACGGCATCGTGCTGGCCACCGAGAAGAAGTCGTCGTCTCCGCTCGCGGACGCGTCATCGCTGTCCAAAATCTCCCTCATCACCCCGGATATCGGCATGGTGTACGCCGGCATGGGCCCCGACTACCGCGTCCTCGTCGACCGCGCGCGCAAGGTCTCGCACTCGGGCTACAAGCGCATCTACAACGAGTACCCCCCGACCCGGATACTGGTGCAGGACGTTGCGCGCGTCATGCAGGAGGCCACCCAGTCCGGCGGTGTGCGGCCTTACGGCGTCAGCTTGCTGATCGCGGGCTGGGACGAGGGCATCCTGCCCGAGGCGGAGCTGGAGAAGGAGGCGGCTGCCGCCGCCGCAAAGGCGGCCGCGGCGGGCGACGAGACGACCGAGGAGGCGGCCGACGGCCTGGCCTCGGGCGAGCAGAAGAAGCCCACGGGCAAGACGGGCGGCATCCTTCGGGGCGGGCCCATGCTGTACCAGGTGGACCCGTCGGGCAGCTACTTCCCGTGGAAGGCGACGGCCATCGGCAAGAGCGCGGCGTCGGCCAAGACCTTTTTGGAGAAGCGGTACACGGAGGGGCTGGAGCTGGAGGACGCCGTGCACATTGCGCTGCTAACGCTGAAGGAGACGATCGAGGGCGAGATGAACGGCGAGACCATCGAGATTGGTAGGTTTTTGATTTGAGGAGGGAAGGAGGATGACTTCTGCTCGCAATTCGATTTGGTTCACCCCTGCTAACCTCGAAAAAGGCATTGTTGGCCCACCGGCAGACCATCTCCTCGGCGTCGAAGGCGTCGAAGGCGCGAGAGGGCCGCGGTTTCGCAAATTGACGCCACAGGAGATCGAGGACTACCTAACCAACCTATGATCGGAGTGACCGACGAGCAGGGGAGGGGGTGCACGTGGACTACGCGTCTTTGCATTTGTTCGTTTAACAAAAAATTTCTACGTGTGCGCGTTTCTGCTTCGGTTCCTGGAGACGGATGGCGGGCAGAAGGGAGAGTACGTCTGTATTTGTAGCAATGGGGCCAAGACATGGAAAATCCGCGAGACAAACCAGGTCACCAGATTTCGTGAAGTGAAGTGAATTGTAGGCTGCTTGGCCTAGACGCAGACAAAAGGTAGTGTCTTATGCGGACGTCGTTTCTTTGCGTCGCATACGCAATTGGAGATCAAAATTCCGCGGACAAACCTTACCGGAGCAGCTTATTTTCACGAGGGAAAGCGCGACACAGTTTGCTCTTTCCTAGGCAAGTTCTATTTCTAGATATGAAGGTTCTTATAATAAAACGAGTATCACAATCTGCGTACGGAATAATTTTGACAAAGTTTTGTTTTCCTCATTCTCTATTCCATTGCGTTGTTGTAGCTCTCCAACACTGCACACGAATTTCGGATGACCATCCACCCCACCTATGCTAGCAATTCACCCACACCTGCCTCAGCCTTACCGAGCCTCACGAACTGCACTTCTTCTACAACAAAAGACAGAAGAACGATGCGCCCAACGTCCCACTATATCGAACATTTCACTCGTTCAAATATCAGCATCAGCAGGCCATGAATCTTGATTTCACTTGTTTCTCGGCTTTTTTTTTATTCGTCTGCAAGTGACGCAAAAAGCGTGCGAAGGAACGCGATTCTTTATTTGGTTCGATTTTGGGGGCGCGGCTGATCAAAGTCGCACGAGCATATGCGTCAACGAGGCTGTATTTGACGCCTCGATAAACGGATCTACCGTTCTCATCTCTTTCTCTCTTTGTCGGTAGGGTGAGAATATGTAGAGAAGAAACACACGGAAAAAGGCCGGGTCCTGAAACATACGAGACAGACGAGATAGTATAGCCGTCTCCGGAGCGAAAAGCGCGCAATGGCGGCGCTGAGATTATACGACGACTCGGACGAGTCGCTGACGGGCTCCGAGGACGAGGAGACACAAGACGCGGCGTTCTTGGTTGGGGCCGCGGAGATCAACGACCACCTCTCGTCGCAGGGCCACCAGAACGATCCAGCGGCTGCTTTGGTCGGCACCGTTGATGATGAGGAAGAATCCGACGACACGCTCGTTTCGGCGTCGCGCGCTTACCAGGTGGAGATGTTCGAAGCAAGCCTCAAGCGAAACGTCATCGTTGCGGTATGCTAGCCTTGCTTCTTCTTCTTATTTGTCGTTTGTGGCGCCTGCCACGGCCTGGGGACATACGGAAGAAAAACAAAGCTGATCGCGAGTAGATGGACACAGGGACAGGAAAGACACGAGTGTGCGTGACAGACGCCTTTCTGCCGTTTTCTACCTTGACTTCTTCGTGAAACCTACTAACTCCCGGACATAGGGCCATACTTCGCATACGGGCGGAACTGGAGCGGTCGCCGCCATCCAAGGTGATCCTTCGATGAAATATACGTCCCAGGGCCTACTTGTGGCTGTGCTAACCGGTCGATGTGGGTAGATCGCCTGGTTTTTGGCTCCAACCGTCTTTCTCTGCGACCAGCAGTTCGAGGCCATCTCGTCGCAGCTCCCGGGCGTGCAGGTCAAGGTCATCACGAGCCAAAGCGGCGTGGATGCCTGGTCCACCCAAGATGTTTGGTGTGTGGTTCGCTACCCACGGCGTGCTTTGACGGATCTATTATGTCATGCATTATACTGACGGTTTTCTCTGCACAGGGACAACGTTCTTCTCAACGTCCGGGTCGTAGTTGCGACGCCTCAGGTGCTTCTGGTACGCTTGGGCAATCTTCTCGCCTTACTCGCCGCGGGCTATATTCTCTTTGGGGGGATGGGAAAGGGCTAATGCCCAAGCCTTTGGCAACGTTTAGGATGCCCTTATACACGGTTTCGTGAAGATGAAAGCCATATCGTTGCTTGTTATTGACGAGGGTAAGCCGAACGTTGTTTCTTAAGGTTGGAAGAAACTCCTACATTCAAAAAGCCTACACTGACAGGCATTGTTTCTTTGAAGCACACGGCTGTGTTGGAGGGAACGCCGGACGAAAAATCTTGACGGGCTTCTACAAACCTGCTCTAGACATGGGGCAACCTTGTCCTGCCATTCTTGGTCTGACAGCAAGCCCCGTCCAAGGGAAACGGCTCGATGGGCTCGAAGAGCTGGAGAGCACGATGAACGCCGCCTGCATAACGCCCACCAGACATCGCGATGACTTGATCGCTCATACCAAGCGACCATTAACGTCGCGCCATTTCTGTGCGTCAAGCACTAGCATGCCAGTGGCTGCCGACGGCAGCAATCTATCCCAGTTGCGACAATTGGCAGCGAATGGCAGTTCTCAAGCCCAACTTCCGGATGGAGTGCAGGCTCTAGCGCCCCAGACAACAGAGAGGGACATCAAGCGGGACGTCAAATTTGTAAGTTCCTTCGCTCGGCGCGCGCAAAAAATGCGGGAAGAATTGGGACTCTGGGCCGCCGAACACTACATCTACAAGGTTCTTCGGCGATGTGCCAAAATTTCGAAGCGCGGAGGACTGGACGACAAAAGGCCTCATTTGATGGCCATGCTGCGGCAAATCAACGTTACTCGGCCATTGGACGCCAGCGAACCGGAAAACTACGACGAATTTTGCGCTGGTCTATCTTCCAAGGTGCAGAAGCTCGTCGACATCCTCGATGCCTATCCCGGCGACCATCCAACCGGCATTGTTTTTGTCAAAGAGCGGCCCATGGCAGCCGTGTTGGCCCGGCTGCTTTCGGTTCATCCCCTTGTCCAGAACCGCTTCCGGACCGGACACGTCGTTGGGATGTCGCAGATGTATACCGATGGTTTTGACGGTGTACTGTTCCTCGCCCCCAAGGACGGGCGGAAGCCGCTGCGGCGCTTTCGTACGCGGAAACTGAACCTCCTTGTCGCCACCAGTGTTGTGGAGGAAGGCATTGACGTCCCGGCATGCAACCTCGTCGTTTGCATCGACGAGTTGACCAACCTCAAGGGGTTTATCCAGCGTCGCGGTCGGGCCCGGGAGGCCAACTCGGAGCTTCACCTCCTGATCGGATCAGGGAACGCAAAAGCCCTTGCTGGCGAGTGGGACGCACTGGAGCGCGAAATGAAACAACGCTACGAGGACGACATGCGTGAGCTGCACCACCTGCAACAACTGGAGGAAGCCTCGGACATCAACGACGATCTTCTGCCACCGCTCTACGTGCCAAGGACAGAAGCCCGGCTGCGGGCCACGGAGGCCAAACAGCATCTACAACACTTTTGCGCCACCATGTCATCCGCTGCCTTCGTGGACTGGCGGCCCGTTTACATCATTCAGGAGGCAAAAATAGGCGGTCGACTGCGAGCAACCGTGCAACTGCCCATCACGCTGCCGGCGCACTTGCGTCGCGCGCACAGCGCCCATTCGTGGCGCACGGAAAGGGACGCGTGTGCTGACGCTGCGTTTCAGGCTTACCAAAATCTGTATGACGCCGGCCTTCTTAGTGACAATCTGCTGCCGCCGCGGGGGTCGGCCGACAGGCGGGTCGACAGCCGGCCGGGTTTGGTCCCAGTGCGCGAGCAGTATCGACCGTGGCGGCAGATCGCGCAAGATTGGGCGGCGCTGTTGGGTTTGCCGCCTACGCAATCAGGCAACATATACAGACATGCCATCTGCGTCACCAACAGCCACGGCGCGGAGATTTTTGAGGGCGATCTTGTCCTGCCATGCCCCCTTCTCCCAAGCGAAGCTTTCCACATGTTTTGGACCGCCAACGCTGTACGGCCGTGGACGGTTGCCATCTCGGAAGCAAGATGCGAGACGGCTGCACCTGGCAGTGCTGCCAGCTACAACGACGGGGAAGACCATACGGAGGTGCTTCTCGCGGCGGCGTACAACCACCGATGGCCCATCACCAACAAGCACCGGCTTGTTCGGTTCGTGTGCAGGGGCGAGCATTTCGGGAAGGACCAGCTAGCTGCTCGCGCGTTCTCGCCCGAAATGTTCGCCGACGAGCACGCCTCCCTTTCATCGCATACGTCGTGCCTAATCCGGGACCCAGTTGGCGTCCCTTTCATCTACCAGGGGTTTCTCGAACGAAAGCCGCCTATCCAGCTGGTCCGAAAGCCATATTTGGGTTTTGACGAGGCCCCCGAAGAGGCCGCTTATGTGGTCGTGAGGCCATTTCCAAAAGGCGTTGGCTTGCTCCATAAACCTTCCGGTGGCGACACGGGAGGCAGCCACGCAAGCGTGCAAGCCGTCTCGGCCAAACCTTACGTGCAGATTCTGCCGGCGGCCGCCTGCAAAGTGGACAACCTGCCCGTCGCCTACGCCCAGTTTGGCGCGTTGATCCCGCCACTGATGCAGGTGCTGGAAGTGCAACTCGTCGCGGCCAAGTTGCTGTCGTCCACCCCTCTCGGCCAATTGGCCGTTCGCAACGCTTCTCTGGTCGCAACCGCCATCAGCGCGCCGAGCGCACGGCTTGCCACGAACTACGAATACCTTGAGTTTATCGGCGATGCCATCCTCAAACTTTGTGCAGTGGTTAACTGCGCCGCTCAAAGTGAGTATATCCCGTGTTTTTTTTTTTTTTTTTTTTTTTTTTTTTTGTTTTTTCTTGCTTTTGTGCTTTCGTAGTAGAAAATAAACAACTGACATTGAGCCTCAGACTTGTATGCGCCAGAAGGCCATCTGTCGCTTTACAAAGACAGGCTAGTAACAAACTCGCGTCTCTATCGGGCGGCCATCGACTTCGGACTTGACAAATTCATCGTGTCAGAGCAGTGGTCCATGAAAAAATGGGTGCAGCTTTGCAATGAAGTAGACGCCGACGGCAACACCAATACTGCAACGACACCCGCAGAGAGAAAAGCCAAAGTCCAGATGAATGAGCGCCGCAAGATGTCTACAAAAATGCTGGCGGACGTCGTCGAAGCCCTGATCGGTGCGTGCCTCGAGGACGGCGGCGAAGCGTTGGCTCTGCATTGCATCAGCCTCTTCCTACCCGACGCGACGTGGCTGTCCCTCGACGCTGGTTGCGACATTCTCTACGATGCCGCACCTCTTGCGCCGCCGTGGCTGCCCCCGCCCGCCCTGGAGGGCCTCCTCGGCTATTCGTTTCAGAAAAAGGCCCTGTTGGTCGAGGCCATGACCCACGCCTCTGTGCCTAGCGAGTCGGAGGGCGGGTGCATGGAGCGGCTGGAATTCATCGGCGACGCAATCTTGGACTACGTCGTCGTGCAGACGCTCTCGAAGGTCCGACCACGGCTTACGCACCAGAAAATGCACCTGCTGCGGACGACGCTCGTCAATGCAAGCTTCCTGGGGTTTGCCACCATGGCGTTTGTCACGGCGGAAACGGCCACCGTCGTGGCCACGGACGGGTCGACCCGTGTGGTCGAGTTTGAGCAGCCCCTGTGGAGCTTTATGAAGCACGGCGCCTCCCGCGAGCTGGGCATCGCGCAGCAGGCCGCGGCCGAGCGGTTTGCGGGCCTGAAAGACGACATTCTCGCGGCGCTCTGGCACGGCCGCGCGTACCCCTGGGTGCTGCTAGCACGGTTGCGGGTCGAAAAGTTCTTCTCGGACGTGCTGGAGGCCGTGATCGGTGCCATTTGGGTGGATTCTGGCTCGCTGAAGCCAGTGGAGGCGTTGCTCGAAAGCATCGGGTTGCTGCCGTACCTGCGGCGGGCGCTGGAGGAGGACGTGCATTTGATGCACCCCAAAGAGGAGCTGGGAGTAAGTACAGGCCAAGCGAGAATTCACTACGAAACGACGAAATTGGTCAAGGATGCAGTGGGCGTGACGACCGGGAACCGGTTTGCAAAGGGCGTTTCAACGAGCAAAAACGAGGTGAACGGCGATGCACGCAGGAATGACAATAACAACGACGACGACACTGACGACAACAGCAACGACAGCGACGACAGCGACGATGACGTCGACGACGACGACGAAGACGGCGATGAGCTTGACGGTGATGCCGATGTTGCACCTGTCTATACTTGCCGACTGGTTATGGACGGGCAGTGTGTTGTGGAGGTGAACGACGGCGTTTCCAAAGACGAGGCCGAGACACGAGCGGCCGAGATTGCAGTCCAGGCGTGGAAAGAGGGTTCTTTGCAAAGGCCAGTGTGAGTGATTTTGGACGTTTCGCTTGCTAACCTTTTGGATCTATGATTCTATTTTTTTTTCTTTCTTTCATTTCTTTTTTCAATTTCTTTCTTTACAATTTTTCGTTTTTTGAAGACAATTTGTATCTGAAGCGTAGCTCTGGCTCAGCCATTCTTTTGAGAAAATATTGGACTTTATTACACAACGTGCTGTTGTAACGCACTGAGCAACGTTTGTGCTCACAGCGGATGTCATACTGATGATATGTTCTCTTCTCGAGTTACAGCGAGATTGGCGGCCCCCTAATGGGGTGGGGTAATGGCGCTCAGGGCCCGGATATACAGAGTCACAGTGGCTTGAAGCGACCGGGTGTGGCGTCCTCCCGCATCCGCCCAGGCACATGATTATTCCACTTGTACCTGCTGACAACGCACGACGCAACCAGCCAGGTGGTTCCCTCCCTGCCGTGCACCCGTGGGTGAGCAAAGCTGCCGCCTCTTCACCCAAAAAGGGCATCACCTCCTCAACATCGCCAACCTCGCTTATCCGCAACGACACCATTGCAATTCACAATTGGAATCGCTTCCACACCAGATTGATCATCGCGCCAACATCCCTCCCTCCTTCCTTCTTTCGGTTTCAGAAAAACAACACCATGCATTTTGCGCGCTCATGACCGGCCGGCTCCGTTCTGTCTCCCGGCTCTCCTCCGTCTGGAGAAGGAAGTGCCGCTCATCGGAAGGACGAAGTTGACGGCACCACCACCACCACCGCCGCCGCCGCCGCATAAGACAACAACGAAGACGACCTTTGCCAGCAGTCGGAAACCAAAGACAGCAGCGCTGTTGACTACCGACGGCGTGCGTGGGACGCAAAAACGCCATGGCGCCTGAGTTGGGGTTTGGCTTCGGCCATCGCGGCAGTGACGGCGGCAGCAACGCGGCCCACAGCAGCAACATCCGCGTCTTCGTCCGCTGGTACGACCAGACCGTCTTTGCCGGCGAAGACGTGCGCTGCCGAATTACGTTTTGCAACGTGGCGCCCAAGCAGCCGCCATTACCGCCGCCGCCGCCGCAGTCACAGACAGCTAGCTCATCCTCGTCTGTCACCACCGCCTCCTCGTCTTCACAGCAGCAGCAGCACCACCACCACCACCACCACCGCAATCCATCCAACAGCTACAACCCCGATCGCGCACGACTTCCCGCTTCTTCTTCCGCGTCGGCATCCACATCTCGATCCACGTCCGCCTCGGCGTCCGCTCCCACATCCGGCCTCGCGCCGCCGGCCCCCTCGACCCGCGGCCGCCACCGGCCAAGTGTGTCCCTGAGCGGACCAGCTGTCTCGTCAGCTGGGTCGGCGACGACCGCATCTGGTCCGACAAGAGCCCACCGGCGCGCCGACTCCATCCCGTGGGCGTCTCTGGCCAATAACAAAAGCAACGGCGGCAACATCGGCTCCAGCAATGGCGGCAACGGCGGAAATGGTAGAGACGGTGACCATGGACGAAACCACCGGCGCTCTCTCTCAATCGTTTCAATCTCATCGACGGGCACCACGGACACCCAGTCCGGTTCTATTGCCAGCGCTTCCCAGCTCCATTCCGGTACCATCGGGTCCCAACAGCCTCGGTCTGTCCGTGGCCACTCGCGGGCTTCGAGCCTGCAGATAGGGCGAGGACCATCCCTTTTGAACGGACCGCGTTCCGGTAAGTCTCTCTACTCTTCTCTGGTGCGGATATTGGTGTTTTTTTTTCCTCTAGTCGATACACCTTAGACTGAACCCCCGTCAGCTACGAATCCGTCTCGACCGTTTTCTTCCCAACCATCCCCCCTCTACAACTCCTCCTATCCCTCGGCCGAACGAAGCGCCAACATCACCGGCTTACGCGGCCGCGTATCCGGTTCGTCGACGATGCCAAACACGCCCAGCATTGGCAGCATGCCGCGCACGTCGCCGCGGTCCCCGTCCGACGGCTTTCCCGCTTTCACGTTTCCGGCCGCGCCTGTGCCAGTCCGGAAGCAGTCCGACGACGAACGAGAGATTGTTGCTTCGCCGCTCGATGAAAAACCGCTTCCGCAGTTGCCTTCGGGGCCAAAGGACTCCCCAACAAGCAAACCATCTGCCGTGCTGCCGCCGCCGCCGCCGCCACCTGTACCCACCATCTACGAAGGACCCGCCGCCCCGGACGAGGCCCGCGTCCTCTCAACAACCAGCATTGCGGGGACGCCGCGTAGCAGCGGCGAGTTCTATTCGCTGAGCAACCACTCGACCGAGACACTCGCCTCCGAATACCTGGCGCAGCAGCCGTCGCAGTTCGCGGCACCGCGGTCGCAGCAGGGACCGCTGGCGTCTCAGCGCCCATCGCCCCATGCACGCCAAAAATCACTGACAAATTTGCTGATGCCGCCTCTGCACGGCCAGCAGCAGCAACCGCTGCAACCACAGCCGCCGCAACAGCAACAACAACGACCACAACAGCAACAGCAGCAACAATACCAAAAACCATTCCAGCAATACCATAGCCACGCTTCGCAAAATCTGTCCCACCGAGCTCGGACCGCGGCTGCGGCGGCGGCCGCTGCCCAGGCGCCCGAGACGCTCATGATGGGCTACGCCCAAATTCATGGATCGTTCACGCTCGACGGCTCGCTCGTCGACCTCAGCCCCTTTGAGCAGGTCAAGCGCAAGGGCGTCGTCGGCGGGCAGGGCGGCGGCGTCATCGGCGTCGAACCGAGCAAGCGCGACAGCGGCCTCCTGCGTGGCTTCGGCTGGGGCAGCCTCGCCAGCTCGCTGGGCGACCTACTGGGCGGCGGCGAGCTGAGCACGATCAAGGAGATGCGCGACCTGGCGAGCACCAAGGCTGTACCGCTGTTGTCGACCCCGCAGTCGGTGCTGTTTGTTGACCTGCGGCTGGCGCCCGGCGAGAGCAAGACCTTTGAGTACGCGTTCCGCCTGCCCAAGGGCCTGCCACCCACACACCGGGGCAAGGTGATGAAAATCGCCTACGGTCTTGTGATTGGCACCCAGCGGCCGGGCACGGCCAAGGAGCAGCGGGTCAAGTCGGTCGAGGTGCCTTTCCGTGTCCTCGGTAGCGTTAACAGCCACGGCGAGATCTTGGGGCACGATCTGATGACGCCGTACATTCTGCTGCGCGACCAAGCTACGATCCAGGCCGTATCCGACAAAGAGCGCAGCAAGCCGTGGATCGCGCCGGGCAGCGGACCGCCACCGCAACCGCTGCCACCGTCGTCGTCGACGGCGGCGCGGCGGCGGGGCTCGGTTGCTCCGGTGTCCAACGCACCCGGATCGACGCGAGACGGGTTTTTGACTTACGTCGACGAGCTGCTCAAGCAGCGCAGCAGTGGTAGCCACAACGACGGCGGCAAAAACGGGACGGTACTGACGCCAACAGCGGCGGCCGGGGCACCCGGGGCACCCGGAGCACCGGACTACCGCCGCCGCAGCGGACTCTTGTCACCGACAGCCACCGTACCAAGCTCGCGACGGGCCTCGTCCGCGTCAGCCATTTTTTGGGGAGACGAGGAGAGTAGCGGCGGCGGCGGCGGCGGCGGTGGCGGTGGTGGGCCGGGAAGCGGCCGGTCCACACTCGCGTTTACCGCCCGCGAAGCCATCGACCTGGCCATTTTGCGGAGCAACTTGTCCCAGGGCCCAATGTCTTCCTCACCGCACGCGTCATCTGGTGGTCATGGCGGCGGGGGCGGCGGCGTGAGCGCCAACCGCTTTGAGATCGCACGCAACGGCCGCAAGGTGGGCACCGTCCTGCTGGCGCGCCCGGCATACCGCCTCGGCGAGACCGTCACACTTGTGGTCGACTTTGCCGGCGCCGCCGTCCGCTGCTACGCGGTGCACGCCGCCTTGGAGACGGGTGAGCGCGTCGTGGACCCGTCGCTGGCGCTGCGGTCCGAAGCGAGCATCCAGCGGGTGACGCGCAAGGTGTACGCGTCGCTGTCGGAGGCGACGCTGTATGCGCGGCGGTTCGTGTTCACAGCGGCGATCCCGGCCACGGCGACACCCGAGTTTGTCACGAGCGGGGTCAGCCTCGAGTGGAAGATCCGGTTGGAGTTTGTGGTTCCCGGTGGCGACGAGGCGGACGCGGAGGACGATGGCGAGGACGACGACGACGAGGGCGACGTGGATGACGGAGAGGACGATGAGGATGAAGAGGACGACGACGACAATGAAGGGAGCAATGCGTACGACGACAGCGAGGGCTCCGCGTCCGAAACGCGCGGCCTCCAGAAGAACGGCGACCCGGAGCACCGTCATACACAACGGCGGCGGCAGCGGCGGCGACAGCGACGGCGACAAGGGGGAAGCCCTCTGGGGACTGCGTTGCCCCACCACCGCCGCTACCGCCCACCGCCTCCGCTGCTGGAAGAAGTCTCGCGGGACGACCGGGGCGGGCTGGTGCTGGTGGCGGCGGAGACGCTGGCGTGCGAGAGCTTCGAGGCGGCGGTGCCGCTGCGGGTGTACGGATGGAGCGGAGAGGGAGGGGTAGACGGCGGTGCGGAGCGCGATAGCCACAGCGACGCCGGGCTAGTCGTCTGAATCTGTCACGGAGCGAAGTGGCGCTAAACGGCAACAATTCTCTCCCTCCTTTTCCCCCCCTTCCCCCTGACCCCAAACCAACAAACGATGAGACGGCAGGGCTGCGGCCCCGTTAGAAACGATTGCGTGTGTAAATGTGTTAAAAAGTGAAGACAGTCCGTAGAAGGGGTGTTATTCTTTTTTGTATACTTTTTTTCCTTCTTTTTGTTTTTTTCTTTTGGTTAATAGCGAGGATTATTGGTAGAAAGCACAATTTTTTTGAAAAGTATGACAAAAAGGAGCCAAGAAAAACAAAGAATCGAGTGATTATACGATTCAACTCGCCAAAAGAGACCTCACGCTACGTTGCACACGATTACTTACTTCTCTTTCCAGTTACCACGAAAGTTATACAACAAACAGTCAACAGGTAAAATGGTCACGGGCATCACGTTCCTCATTGAGAGCAGTTGTGTTAAGAGGCAGACGAAAAAAAGCAGCGGTTGGCTTCCGTACTCTCGGTGTTACCCAATAACACGAGCAAAGACTATACAGAAAAATAAAGAACGGTAATAAAAGAGTCAATACACAACCGGAACGCCGGTTTCCTCCTTGTTGAGCCCTCTCAACCAGGAAACTTTCCTTCAATGGTATAATAAACTAGTAAAAAAAGACCGAAAAATAGAAATGAAGAACAATAGTGAACCCGTGATGATAAAAAAAAAGAAAACAAAAAAAACGTAGCTGCTGAGAATCGAATAGAACATAGAAAGAAAATGATACGCCTGCGGTCTCGCCGGATCGTTTCTGCACTGTTGTTGTTCTTCTTATTGTTGAATAGGAGTTCTTTGGCGTACAAAATCCTCCTGTACTCGGTCGAAAAGAAAGCCAAATAAAGAAAGGCAAATTTGCGCCACAAACAAAAATGAAACAAAGACCGACACAAGGATTTAAGAAAAGCACCGAAACACTCCCTATTCAATTCCGTATGAGATGTAGAAGGCGATGAAAGAGGGAATCCGAAGCCGCACGGTTTCTCGTATGACGAGATATAGTCTAGAATGCAGAAAAGAACGAAGAGAAGCAGTGATCGTAGGGTAACCTGGAATCGTATCGCGGGGGAAAGTAGTTTCTTCGTCCGTGTGTGTATGTGTGTGTGGTGGTGGTTATAATATGCGTACCGAACCCGCCATAGACGTCGGCCGGGAGTTTTCGTCTGGCGACGTGTTGTCTGTGTCGGCACTGTTGCTGCTACTGCGGTCGTCTGTGCCAGCAGTCCGTTCGCGGTCCTCACTGCCCGCGCTCTCTCCGCTATCGCCGCTGCCACCACTGCTACCACTGCCAGCGCTGCCGGCGCTGCCGTCGCGATCGTGCCGGTGCCGGTGGAGTGAACGGTGCGTGGGCGATTGTGCCTGTTTCGGTTGGTGCAAGCGCCACTTTTCATCGAGGAGCGACACCAGCCGATCGAGCTTTTCGTCCAACAGGCCGCCCAATTCCTCGGTCATAGCCTTACTGCGAATGGCCCTGTCGCCGAGTGCGGCCATGGTTAGACGCAGCTCCTGGTCCAGCTCCACCAGCGTGTCCTGCGCAACGGGGTCCGCCGACGCAAGCCTCTTTCGGTAAGCCCGCAATTGCCGGCAAGTTTGTTCCGTCGCCATGTTGAGACTGCCAAAACCGTACGAGCTGCGCAGATTGCTAGCGCTGTTTTTCTTCCTCATCACACCCGCACCGCCACTGCTCCCCGTCGGCGTGGAGGCCGTGCTCATAGCAGGCAAAGACGGCCGGCGCCTAACCCGGGCCTTGGGACTGGCTGGAATGGGTGGGCTCCCCGACCCGCTTCCCGCGGACGCCCTCCTAGACGGCGAGTCTTCTGCGATGGCACTGGCGGGGTTGTGAAGAAGAACAGAAATGGGTGTCCGAACAGCGGGGCCGGCGCCCACCGTCAGGTTGTACTTTGACGACCTGCGTGAAAGCGACCGCGACGGCGACCGTCGACGGCTGCTATTACCACCGCCGCCGCCGCCGCCGCCGCCGCCGCCTGATGTGGATGGTCGTTGGAATTCGGCCAACTCCGCCTTTGACAAGACACGTCTGAGAGGCGGTTTGGACGAAGCCAACGAGCCAACGTTGCCGCCGTTCCCTTCTTTGACGGGTGAGGGATCACGGCTGGCTGACGAAGTGGGTAGCACTGGGTCCCGGAGATCCAACGACCACACCATGATGGTTCCATCGGAACCAACGCTCACTACCTTCCGGCAGTCTTCGGGGGAGACGTCGAGACGCTTTCTCTTAGTTGGATCGCCTAATCTCTCCTCGTTCTCGATGAGAGCAACGCCGTTGATCGCCTCCGTGTGGCCCCATTCACGGTCCAGAAACGCGCCCGTCTGGGCGTCGTAGATGCGCACGGACTTGTCCGTGTTCGACACACCCAGCAAGAACCCGATTTCACCCGCTGGGTTGTTGTTGATTGCCGGGCTGAGCGGCGGGGACGTGAGCGGTCCTGCGGATTGCGTTCCGTAGATAAGCGCGTCGAGCACAGCGGCTTCCGTCCCGCCTTCGTCGATGCACTTGAACGAGCTCATCAGCCGGCTCGTGGCAAGTTCGTATTGGCAAATGGTCCGGTCAAGGAGAGACACGAAAATTGATTTCGTGTCGGGCGACAGCGTCATGGACGAAGGCGACGCCTTGAGTGTAATCACCCGCGCTGGAACGGCGGCAATCACATCGGGCTCGTCTTCCTTTGCGACCAAGTCGTAGACTTGCAGCGTCCGGTCAAACGAGCATGTGATGATCTTGTCGTCGGGCGAGATGAGCACCTGCACGACTTTGGCCGCAAATTCCAAGGTCTGAAAATGCTCCACCGTGCCGTTCCGAAGCCGATGAAACAGCTGGGCGGTGCGGTCGCGGCCACAGGTGGCCAGCAGCAGCCTCTTGTCGTTTTCGTAGACGGAAATGGACTGGCAATCAGACGCGTGCGCCTTGGTCTCCAAGACGAATTTTTGTGTGGCAAAGTCCATGATGCGCAACACGCCCAGCCGGTCGGCGGTCACAAACAGTTTTCCACCCTTTGTCGCGCGCACGACGGACAGCTGGTTGCTGCTCAGATGCAAGTCATTGTCCGCTGGCACTTGTTCGACGGGAATTTGCAAAGACGATTGAACTTCGCCGTCCAGATTCCAGAGCAAGATTTTGCCGGACCCGCACCACGTGAAAAAGGCAGCCTTTGCCCGGTTCGGCAACGAAAGGGCTTGGATGCCCATGATGGGTTCGCCGTGGCCTGGAATGGGTGTTTGGGTCACGTTCGCCGCCACCTTTGTGCCCGGGACGTGTTCGGCGCTCGAGAAGATGTCAATGGACTGCTTCGTATCCACCGTAACGACGTGATTGGGGAGAAACCCCATTGCGACCAAGCCGTCGTGGGCCGACCGCGGGAGCGACGAGCGTCTGCTGGAGACAAACGGAGACGAAAAAACAGCAGCGGCAGCAGAAAACTTTGACGGCGTAAAGGGCCTCTGCTGCTTTTGTTGTTCGTCGCGTCTGCCATCGGACAAGAGGTCGTCTAGCGTGATGGCCAAGGACTGCCCGGCCTTGCTGCCAATATGCACCATCTGCTGGCGTATTGATAGGCATGTCACTGGAAATCCCACATCACGCAACCGCGTTAGTTTCAGCTGTTTGTTGATGGTTTCGAGGACGCAGATGTCGCCCGTTTCTGAGCAAATCACGGCACGGCCATCGGGAAGTGGAGCGGCGCAGCTAAAGGTGGCCTCCAGGAGCGATCCCAGTAAGATGTTCCGCCCCGGTAAGGTCTTTTGCTGCGGTTGCAACTGTTGTGATTGCTGGTGCTGTTGTGCTACCAGTTGTTGTTGTTGCTGTTGCTGTTGTTGTTGCTGTGGATATAGTGGCGACACCGGCACAAAAATGTCGTTGGCGTATTTGGATTTGGTGGGTGATGTGCCGGCTGTTGATGCGTCCTCAACGCGCCACACCTTGATGTGCCGCACGCCAAAGGTAATCAGACTGCTGCTGCCGAGCCAGATCATGCCGCGCACGTAGGACGTGCAACGGTTTTGCTGGAACAGCTTGGCCGCGCCTGTGCGGGCGTCGATCTTCCAGAGGTAGAGGAAGCCATCGTTGGCCGTGCCCAGCGAGGCCAGATACCGCGAGTCGGCCGACCAGGCGACGGCGGTGACGCCAAAGCTATGCTCGCTGATGGACACGAGCGGGATGTCGGAGGACGTGTCGTCGAGACTGAAGATCAACACGCGCGGCGCGTAGCCGGTCTCACCGACAGCGAGGAAGCGGCCGTTCCGACTCAGAGACAAGCATGTGGCGGATTTGATGCGCTCGCGCTGGGTCCAGGTCTTGCCCGACGTCGGCGAATCAACCCAATCCGGGACGCCAAAGGCCGACTCGCGGTGGCCGCCAGCAGCGGCGGACCGGTTGCGGCTGTCGTTGGCCTTGGGTGTCGAGTTCGGCGTAGAAGGCCCGTGCGGTACCGGCGACACAGAATACACGGGAACGGCGGAGGGTCGGGCGCGGTAAAACCGCTGGCGGTAGCCAGCATTGTGCACATCGACGACGACGACCGCGCCGCCAGCAATGTAAGCGAAGGATGAACCGACGGTGTCAAACCCCGTTGGTGCGCAGCAAGTAGAGCCGACGACGCGTTTGAGAGACAGTCGCGGAGCAACGGCGGAGGAAGCGGCCGTCGAGGCGTCGTTGAGCGTGCGAGAGCGGATGGGGGATCGGGACGTGCGCATGAATGGCGAGTTTGACGGCGTCAGTTTCAGTCGGTTAGAAGGAGTGGACGCCATCTTCTGGCCATGGAGGGGGGGTGGGTTGCGCTTTGGTGATGCTGTTGATATCGTCGTTTCTTCGGGCAATACAAAGAAAATGAGGAGTTTACAACGTAGAATCTGGCGGCGTCGTAACGGTGAAATGATAAAATGAGCGAACTTCGAAGTAGCTAGGTTTGAACGAGTGTACGGAGTCGGGCAAAAAAAAAATAAAAAAGTCTGTGAAACGCTAGATGAAGTTAGCCACGAGCCCGCCTGCTTTATTGTTTTGTTCTGGATACGAACTTGCAAAGAATGGCAAACAAAACAAAAGCAAAACAAAGATCGCGAGCTCAAATGACGAAACAACAACGGACCGCACTCACAGCGACGAGAAGAAAAACCCTTTCGAGAAACGAAAGAAACGCCGTAACAATGGCAAGCGAGTGACAGAGATGCTAAAAGTGAATGGATGAACGAAAGGAAGAAAAATAAAAATAAAAGAAAGATAACAAGACGTTGCGTGAATGCTGTGATGGTCAAAGGTCCCTGTTCAACGCAGGAACATCACGAAATGGCGTCCATGCAATACGGTCCAGCGCCGGTCTCCAAGACAGCTGTTGGTCCTTCCGTCGATACGAAGGGAATCGCGTAGCTGACGTCGAGGACAACAATGCCTTCTCGTCGCGTTTGGGTCGAGGTCAGTCGTCGATCACGATTTTATCCCATCCACAAAGCTCATCCGTCAAGGTCGGCTTCGTTCGCCGCGAGTTGTCGAACCCGGTTTCTTGTTTTTCGCCTTTGCTGAAGCTCGTTTCTGGCATTCGTCGCCCTCGTTTCACTTTCCTCGGATGCTACAACGTTTGTCGAAAAAGCGGAAGCTCGAAAACAAAACTCGAAAAAGGTCGGCGAAAGATTTCGTACAAAGTCGTCCTTTTCTTGTGGGCAATGGCAAAATGCTACTTAGTACCGCAGCGAAAAAAAAGAAACACGCTATGGAGGGAGCCTGGAACGAGGTGGGCAGTTGGCGACCCGTGCGTATCTCGTCGGGGGCAGAAAAGGGTTGCATGCAAACGGTCTTTGTTTGCGTGAATGAAGATGTTATTCCGCCGAGTGCCAAAAAAGAAGTGCGAGAAAGTGCTCCTCTAAAGATATGGAGCAATACTCAGAAGTACAAAGTCGTTCTAGCAGGGGTTTGTCATTCGGCAACGAAGGAGGTGTGGATACAAAAGTCGAGAGGAGTCGTTCCTTCTCTGCCTTCACCGTAATCTTATCCGCACCTTCCTGCTCTCTTTTTTTTCTTGTCCTGGTTCGTTCCTGCCTTTTGTTTTCTTTGTGGGTTGGGCGGACGACTGCACGCGGGGCCCCCTTTCAAAGAGCTCATCCCAAGCCAGCAAGCACGTTTCCCCTTTCGGACTAGCTCCAGGGGAGAAAACAAACATGGAGGTACGGAGTACAAGAGTACTTCGTACAACTAGTTGTACGCGAGTACAAAACAAACCGAAAACCAGGAAAAGCTGTCAGCGGCAGGTGCGCCCCAGACATTTGCTTTTCATGGGTCAATGCGCTGTTCCACCAATAGAAACAAAAGACACACCCATAAAAAGTACATAGGTACTTGTTAAGGAGAGAGCAAGAGAGATTACGAATATCTTCATACGATCCTCAACATAGTAAATATTGTGAACCGTCGTTTTCCTGTATTTCCGACGAGCAGGTCCATCACAGCAGACCAATACTCTACACACATTCATCGTGCATTCAAACGCGCGTCCAATCTCGTCGCGCCTTTGTTATGTACGATAGGCACAAGTAGTGTATAAGTCCTCAGTTCTAAAGGACAGAAGATGACATGATGTGTGACCCTTGGCCTTGCAGGGGTACTTTGTTGACCTCGTCAGCTAGCTCGAGCGACAGGGCATGCGCCTCAAACGCATTTGTACTTTGAAACGATCTGGGTGCCTCTTAGGTTGCAATTTGGTTTTTTGGCACTGCCAAGTACGGAGCACGATGATGCGCGATATGTGTGCCACGGGCCTGTTATTGTTGGTCTCAAAAATAAAAGACCGGCCGACATATCATGCATTGATACGCGTTCTACGGAGGAGACGCAATGCATGAAAAGAACGAGAGAGGGAAATGAGCTCATGGCCAATATATGCTAGAATAATAGGTGATGGGTATCTTGCTCGAAATGCCTTGCTGCATCGCTGGCGTACATCGTCCCCCCGTGACGTCGTCTGCGTTCAAAATGTGGACGTATTGCGTTCCCGTTTTTGTTGCGCCCGAAACAACCGCTCCCGCCGGCCCTGGCTTTGTGACCCGGGCCGCACCGCCGTTTCCGCCGTCGTACGGGGCTCTATGCGGTCTGGTGGTGCGTCCAGACCACCTTGGCTGCCCGAACCGTCCCGTTGCGTAACCTGCCGTTCTGCCGGCCAATTCTGCCATTTGGCCCCCGCTCCCCCCGCCGCCGGCGGCTGTGGGCCCATCTCCTGCGCAATCTCCATCTGCCGGAGCTGCCGCTGCTGCCGCTGCCGCCGCCCGCCCGCCCACGACGGGTCCCGCAGGATGCCCTCCGCCTGCCACCGCTTCGGCGGCTTCTTGCCCAGCGCCGCCCACCGCGCCCACACGTGCTTGCCGCGGTCGAACCACCGCGTCTGCCGGTCCTCCTCTTCCTCCGGCGACGCCTGCCACTTGCTCTTGAGGATGCGCCGGATGGCCTCGGGCGAGATCCGAAAGTGGTCCGCCAGGACGGGCGTCGTGTAGACGTCGGGAAACTGGCGGTGCAGCGCGCGGATGCCGTCGAGGGCGTCGGGCGAGAGCCGCTTGCGGGGCTGCCAGCCCGCCGGAAACTTGGCCTGCAGGGCCCGCTTCTGGGTCTGCCACGGCTCCGCCTTGGCGTTGTTCTCCACAAAGGGAGGGTCCCGTGGGGCGGGCGTCCGCGCCGGCTTCTTCGCGGCGACGGTGGCGGTCGTGGTAGCGGTGGCGGCGGTGAGGGACGACGATGCGGTTCGGCGCTCTGTCTCAACGGGCATTTCCGCGCCAGTCTCGGTGTAGCTTTGTTCCGGCTGCTCCTTGGTTCTCGGTCGTACCCGTGTACCGCCCGGCATGGGTTTTTCTTCCTCCTTCCGCGTTCTCCGACGCTTCTTTGTCAAGACACCGCTGTTGGTCATCGGTTCGCTAGCAGCGGCCGAGCCATCACCCCCAGGCATAGTTTCTGCTGCTGTTGCTGCTGCTGTCTTTGCTTCTGCCTCTTCTTTTTGCCTCCGTAGCCTTTTTCTCGCGTTCTTCCCGAGCTTGGACGGTTCCGGCTTATCCATTGTTTTGTCTGCCACACCGGCGTCAATATGGCTACCCGCATCGAAATGAGTCGCTGAAGCACTTGGCGACTCTCCGCCTTCAACGCCATCTAGCGCGACTGTCGGTGCTGCCGGCGCTGTTGCTGCTGCTTGTGCTGCGGAAAAGCAGCGAGGCCAAGACGTATGCATTGCCCGTGTTGCGGAGATAATCGTCGACTGCATCCGTCTAGCCTGCTCGGCCCGAACAACAGCCACACTGCCGGCAGCATGCCGTTGGCTTGTGGGTGGCAGCCATGGTCGGGCCGCCGCGGCAGAAGACGGGGCGACCAGACTGCGGACAAAAATGCGAAGGGCAGCTGTACGGCATGTACAGGAAGAAGCGTGCATCTCTTTTATAGGAATGTACACTCTCTGAACACTGCTTTTATCGAGAAATTGGCTTAACGGCGGAACAAAAAGGGGGGGGGGGGGGGTGGTCGCAAAAAAGACATGAACCAAACTGGGATCCTGGAAAATTTGCCGTGATACGAGAACAAGCCAGAGGCGAAAATGCGCTTTGCAGAAAAAAACGGCCCAACGCGCTGGACGCGGTCTGTTATCGATAAGAATCTGAGCAAGGCTCCGCTCCACTGTACTGAAGCAGTTTTCATTGGCTAAAGCTACAACTGCAACCAAGCAAAGTCTCACTAATGGAAACCGCTCAGTAATAACATCGTTCGTATGGGAGCGAACATTCACCACCAAGCAAGCGCACGCTCTTGTTAAACGAGCAGAGAAAGCATCTGTTCAACAAAGTGTGAAAGCATTTAGAAAACTACGGACCAATTCTTTTCTAGTAGTATCAATACACAGTTTCCGCCTGTTCTCGTCTTTCGTATGTGCCAGGATTCTTTTTCGAGTTTATTTGGAGAAAGAAAAAGAAATAAAACAGGAGACAAAAAAACAGCTTTCCTCGCTTTTCCATTTTTCTCAGCTTTCTCCTACTCTAACAACGACGCCTGGTTTGTGTACAGCACGTCCACCACGTTGCTCAGCTTGTCGATCGTGGCCAGCGCCGCATCGTAGCCCGCGTCCCGCTCCGTCTCGTCGTAGATGATCAGGCAGCCCGCGCCTTGGTCCAGCACGCCGATGATGACCTTGTCCAGGATCATCTGCGACAGCTTGCGCTCGACCTGCTGCGTGTCCAGCCCGACCATGTGCGCAATGTGGTCGATCTCCACGCGCGAGAACGGCTCGATGACCTTGATCAGGTTCTGCTCGAGCATGGCGTCGTACAGCCGGCGCAGGTGGTTGCGCACAAACGCGTCGCTGCCGAGCTCGTAGCGGTACGCGGCCAGGGCGCGCTCGTACTCCTCAAGCGAGCGGTGCGCGTGCGCGCGCGCCACCGCCTTCATGGCCTCGAGGCTCTGGCCCGCGTACTTGGCCGCCTGCTTCGACGCCATCAGCTGGTTGACGTCGTCGACGAGGTTGAGCATGATCTTGCACAGCAGCATGTACTGCAGCGCGGCCGTGGCCTTGGCCGGCTCGTCCTGCGTGTGGTAGCCGTCGAGCGCCTCGATGAAGTAGCTGTAGGCCGTGTTGAAGTCCTTGTCCTCGGCGTGCAGCATGCCCGACTGCATGTCGAGGTTGGCCTGCAGCAGCGGCGGCGTGTAGACGGAGGCGGCGCTCGTGCGTGCGCTCGTCAGCGCGGCGCGCGCCTTGGACACGTTGCCCAGCGCGTGGTACACGCGCGACTCGAGCAGCTGCACCTCGACCAGCACCAGCTTGTCGTCGAGGCGCTTGAGCTCCCGCAGCAGGCCGTTGATGAGCGTCAGGGCGTCGTAGTAGGCCTGCTTGGCCATGTACAGCGTGACCAGCCGCGTCTCGAGGTTCTGGCGCAAGAAGCCCCGGCGCTCGGACGTAGCCCATTCTATGCACGACTTGGTAACGGCGATTTGGATGTCGGTCGTGTTAGGAATGTCGCGGAAGAGATCGAGCAGTTGCCGTACTGGAAACACAATGGACGTCAGTCAGAAACCCGCTCAATAAACGTGCACACGGTGACAAGAAGGAAAAGCAACCTACCCAGTTTCGCTGTTTTCGCCTTCGCAAACGAAGAGAGGACTGTCCGGCTCCGTGTTACCAATTCGACCAACTCGTTGGTGTTCCTACAAGACCACGGAGAAAAAGTTAGCCCGCTGCGTCCCATTTCATCCTCTTTTCAACAACAACAACAAAAAAGAAACAAGACCTACTTTTGATCCCGGTACAGCTCGCCCAAGCTGATCAACGCCGTCTCGTACTCCCGGATGGCGGCATCTGACGTGACCGACGGTGGCTTTGCAATGATGTCCTTGTAGATCGATGCGGCTTTTGCTGGGTTGGCTCCAGCCAGCTTCTTGGCCTCTTGCACCCGCTCGGAGTCGCCGGCGGCCATGTTGTGCGTGATGCGAACGGAGACGGGGGTTTGTATCGTTTGCGAAGGGAAAAAAGGCTGCGGCGAGCAGATGGTGCAGGCAGGACGGCTATTATAGGCCAACGAAAAGCTCCGTCTAAATCACTGTGTTTCTTTTCGCTAGATGTCCGTTTCGAGAGTAGAATGCAAAGCGTAGACAGGCCTTGTGATCTTTTTGCGCGGCGTGGTCTGGAAGGCAGGTTTCTCGTTGAACCAAGATCGAGGGCTGCAATGAGAGCTTCTGCTTCCCAAGTGGGCTTTCCAGGTTGCCAGTGGGACGCGAACGCCTGGGTAAAAAAAGCTGATGACTAATATGTACCGCCACATGTAATACCGAGTTCGAGAACTTGTGGCGTCGATTTTCAGCACAGCGAGCCTCGTAAGACGAGCTCTTAAGCGCCCTTGATTGGTGGGCGCAAAGAACGTGCCCCTGGTTACAGGGGCAGCGTCCAGTAAGGAGAAACCCCACTGACTGGCCACCTCATTGAAACTTTCTTCGCCAAACAAGGGGTTCGTCACTCCTGCGCTCAGGCCGAGAGGTTGTTTCGGGGTTTCATGATTTTTGCAAGAAAAGGACAAGCTCTCCCTCAAATTCTTCGTTTGGTCGTGTTCGCTCGTTCAGGTTCTCATTTCTTTGATTATATTTCGACCTTGTGATTGTCTATTGCGTTGTCTCGTCGTCTTTGCGTGTCCCGATCTTTTTCATCTACAAGCTCTCTCACTCCCACATTTCATTTTCACGTCTTTCAACGATAACCTTATATAAATTGCTTTTACTCACCCTAAACGGGCTGTCTCTTTTACCCCATGCCAACCATGGACGCCTTTCAGCGCCCGCCACAGCGCGACTCATGGTTCGCCCCCCTCTCGATTGACCTCTTCCTCAAGGTGCTCTACGTGACCTTCTTCCACCCGTTTGTGGCCTGGATCGTCCCCCTCTGCTTCCGCGCCGAGCACATGGAGTGGGATGCCACGCCGATGCGCGTGAGCATGGTCTACGCGACCTTCGTGTCGCTGTGCTGGTTCCTTAGTGCCGTCAACAGGCGCGTCGCCTTTGGCCGCCCACGGACCGTCGATCTCGACGAGGAGGTGATCGTCATCACCGGCGGCGCGAGCGGACTGGGTCTGCTGATCGCCGAGGTGTACGGCATGCGCGGCGCCAGCGTGGCCGTCCTGGACGTCAAGGAGATGGAGAACGGCGAGGCGCGCGGCGTCACCTTCTACAAGTGCGACGTCAGCGACAAGGCGCAGGTGGCCAAGGTGGCGGCCGCGATCGAACGCGATGTACGTGTTCAGAGCTTCGAACAGACACACAATCTTTCTTGGTTTTTTTTTTGTTTACTAACGCCTCCTCCCCAGCTCGGCCCGCCCACGGTTCTCATCAACAATGCGGCGATCGTCGTCGGGAAGTCGTTGCTGGACATGGACTTGGCCGACGTCGACACGAGCCTCATGACGAACCTCATGGCGCACTTTTACACCCTCAAGGCGTTTCTCCCAGGCATCATCCGCGGCGGCCGGGGCGGCACCATTGTGACCATTTCGAGCGTGATCGGCGAGGTCGGCGCTGCGCGGCTCACCGACTACGCGGCGGCGAAAGCGGGCGTCATCGCCCTGCACCGGTCGTTGACCGCCGAGCTCAAGGCCAGCCACCCCAGCATCCGCACCGTGCTCGCCACGCTCGGCCAGCTGAGCACGCCGCTGTACTACGGCGTGCAGACGCCCAACGCGTTTCTGGCCCCGATCGTCGAGCCGGTCGACGTGGCCAAGGCGGTTATCCAGGCCATCGACAACGGCGACGCCGAGTGCATTGGCCTGCCCTTTTACGCGCGCTGGATTGCCTGGTACAACGTGCTACCCGTGGGCCTGCAGCAGCTGGCGCGGTGGCTGTCGGGCGTGGACACGGCCATGTCGACGTTCATCGGCCGCCGCGGCATCGAGGCAAGCACCGCGACGCAGAGCGAAAAAGAGAGCAGCGTGTTGATCCAGCCGTTGTAAAAAAGGACGGGACGACGCTTTCCAGGCCAAAAAAAAAAAAAAAGAGACCTCGCCGATTCTGTTCGCTCTTGTGCCGCCGCTGGCTCGCCGGTCCAAATGCGTTCACAAGGACGATCTGTTTCTCTTTGTTGTAATCTACTATTTTTCGCATAACGGCGTTGAATAGACGGGGTTTCATCGGCCATTTACAAGACATATACCAATCACACTAGGACGCAGTTCTGTTGGGCTTTCCTTCTCCTCCGATGTGCACGTCGCTGGTTTCCCGAAAGTGAAGCCATCACGGTCCTGATTAATCGCACCCTAGCCTATCTATGTTTGCCAAGCAGAAGAAGGCTTATCCGTATGTCCTCAAAGAAATCATCCCATTTCAACAACGCTCGTCTTACTCAGATCTGTCGAGTCTTGGCTTCGAGATCAAAAATGAAGACACGAAAACAAGCAGCAGCCATGCCAGTCGTAAGAACATGTGAGTCAATCGAGTCTTGAGAATGCTACACGTTATTGTATCAAAAAACAAGTAATGTCGTCTTCACAACAGTTAATCTTCGTTGCTGGGACGACTCAATTAAAACTTTGCTTCGTGGTTTGTAGTTTGACGTGTGACTCGTTTCAAGCACAGAGTCATACACTGAAGATGCGTTTCAGTAGCGACTAGGTTGGGGCTGGTTTCAGGCGGTGTGGCGCTGGGGAAGATGCGGCAACCCGCTGTAAAACGACCGGAAGGATCATCAAAAGCCCGGAAGCCCAGCGCCAGGCTGAAAGGCGGAGGGAGACCTGAAAGCGCGATTGTGCCATATGCGGGGTTCTCGACAAAAGCGGCTCACTTTTTTACCAGCAAAGCTAATTTGCATGCGACGACGCAATTTGCGCTTCTCCGGCAGACGATGACACAAAAGCGCAAGAGATTGCTCGTACTTCACCACAACACCACCACCCAACACACACCGCTGCTCACCGTCACAAGTGACTCATCCTGAATGCACCCTCCGGGGCTGTCCCCCCTACTCGTCCGGAGGCTCTCGCAACTGCCCTACAAAAGAAGAAAGCCATCTTTGTTCCAAACGACGACGACCACCACCACCACCACAGCGACATCGTGGTTTCTTCTTCCGAGACAGAAAGACAACCTACCGGTACTACTACGACGACATCTACCTTGCTTGACCGGTAGTAGTCACCGCCTCTGCTGCACTTTGACCGCATCGACCGTCTCGTCCGCCGGCCCCCCCAACGCAGCATCCACCATGGCGTCGCCGACCGCCCCCAAGGACGCCGACATCACCGTCTACAACTCGCTCAACCCCGGTTCGGCCGTTTCGTTCCAGACCAAAGAGGCGGGCAAAGTAGCCTGGTACGCGTGCGGGCCCACTGTGTACGATCTGAGCCACATGGGCCATGCGCGCAACTACGTCTCGACGGACGTGATCCGCCGCATTCTGCTGCATTACTTTGGCTTCCAGGTCACCTTTGTCATGAACATCACCGACGTCGACGACAAGATCATTGTCAAGGCGCGGCGCAAGCGTCTGTACGAGCTGGAGCGCGCGAAGCCGTACACGGCCGCCGAGCGCCGCGCCCTCGGCACGGCGGCGTTTGTTGCCTATGCCGAGGCGAACCTGCCGCTGCTGTTGTCGTCACCCGCCGCCGCCGGTTCACCTGCCGGGGGCGAGCATGCCGAGCCGCTGAGCGCGGAGACCTACGCGGCCCGGCGGGACGCGGCGTACGGTGGCGTCCTGGCCGGCGGCACGCTGACGGGCGAGGGCCGGCCAGGCGACGCCGAGGCCAAAACCAAGATGCACCTGGCCAACATGAACCTGGCGGCGCAGGGCCTGCAGGACGGCGGCAGCGTGTTTGACGACGCCGAGGAGATCCTGCTGCCGTACCTCGACGCGCTCTACAAGGAGACCATCGACACGAGCGACCAGACCATGTTCACGGACCTGACACGGTCCATGGAGGCGCTGTTCACGGCCGACATGGACGCGCTCAACGTGCTGCGGCCGGATGCGGTCACGCGCGTCACCGAGTACGTGCCGCAGATCGTGGCCTTCATCGAGGGCATCGTGCGCAAGGGCTTCGGCTACGAGGCCAACGGCTCCGTCTACTTTGACATTGCGGCCTTTGAGCAGGCCGGCAACACCTACGCGCGCCTGCGGCCCGAGAGCCGCCACGACAAGGCCCTGCAGGAGGAGGGCGAGGGGTCACTGTCCAAGAGCCTGGCGGGCAAGCGGCGGCCGGAGGACTTTGCGCTGTGGAAGCAGTCGAAGCCCGGCGAGCCGTTCTGGCCCAGCCCCTGGGGCCGCGGCCGGCCTGGCTGGCACATTGAGTGCTCGGTCATGGCGTCCGACAAGCTGGGCGCGCAGATGGACATCCACTCGGGCGGCATCGACCTGGCGTTCCCGCACCACGACAACGAGCTGGCGCAGAGCGAGGCGTACTTTTACGAACCGGGCGCCGCGGGCGCGAAGCAGCAGCCGCAGCAGCACCGCTGGGTGCGGTACTTCTTCCACATGGGCCACCTGTCCATCGCCGGGTCCAAGATGTCCAAGTCGCTCAAAAACTTTCAGACGATCCAAGACGCCCTCGCGACGACGTACACGGCGCGCAGCATGCGCATCGTGTTCCTGTTCAGCCGCTGGAACGACGGCGTGGAGATTTCGCCCGACATGCGCAAGCAGGCCAGCAACTGGGAAAACACGCTCGACGTACGTTTTTTTTTTTTTCCTTTTTTTTTTGCTTAAATAACTATTCTTGGTGCAGGAACCATACTAACAACCGTAGAACTTCTTTACAAACATCCGAGCAAGATTGGCCGAGGCGGAAAGCGCAGGCCTGTCGAGCGGCGTCGAGAAGCTGTCGCTTGGCGCGGACGAAAAGGAAACAACAACAACAAACAGCAGCAGCAGCAGCAGCATCCAAGGTTTCCAATCGGACTTCGCCAAGGCCAAGGCAGACCTCGACAGCGCGCTGCGGAACTCGTTTGACACGCCGGCGGCCATGCAGGTGCTCCTGCGCTTGGTCCGCAACGCCAACGTCTACATGAGCGAGCCGACGGCGGACCTAGCCCTGCTCGCCTCGGTGGCCCGCTGGGTGACCAAGATCGTGGGCGTGTTTGGGCTCGACCCCAATGCCGTGCCGCCGTACGAATCGGGCAGCATCGGATGGGGCCCGCCGAACCCGACAAAATCTGCCGCCGTCGGCGTCGACGTTGATCCTGAGACGGCGGTGGCGCCCTACCGCGCCGCCTACGCCAAAGTGAAGGAGGACGTGGCGGCGGCGGTCGCCGCCGCTACATCGGCCACAGCAACGACGTCGCTGCAAGCACTGCTGGCCGCGCAACAGCCCGACGCCGAGTTTGCGGCGCTCGCCGGCGACAACACCCGGGACGTCGAGCGGCTTGGGCTGCCCTACCTGCGGGCGGTGGCGGCCCTACGCGACGAGCTGCGGCGCGTGGCCGCGGCCGTGTCCGGGTCTGGCAACGACGGCGACAAAGCCACCAAGGGCGCCCTGCTCGCGCTGAGCGACCGCATCCGCGACTACGACCTGGTGGCGCTGGGCGTGCAGTTGGACGACCAGCCCAACCGGCCGAGCCTGATCAAGTTCGTGCCCGTGGCGAAGCTGGTGGCGGCCCGGGACGAAAAGGCGGCCGCCGTGGCGGAAAAGGCACGGCTCAAGGCCGAGGCCCAGCGGGCGCGGGAGGCGGCCGAGGCGGCCAAGTGGGACAAGGCCAAGGTGACGCCGCAGGCGCTGTTCCGGGTGGCGGCGTACGCGGCCTGGGACGCCGAGGGCGTGCCGACGCGGCTGGCGGACGGCAGCGACGTGCCGAAATCGACGCAGAAAAGGCTGAAGAAGGAGTGGGAGCGGCAGAAGAAGCTGCACGAGGCGTATCTGGACAAATTCGGCAAGGCCTGATTGTGAGGGGACAGCGGGAAAAAACATGCCTTCTTAGTTCTTATCATATCTTCTTATACACTGATGCGGAGGGCGTTTGTTGAGTTTCTTACAAAGGGGTGTGTTTTTATCATCAGTTTTATAGACCAAAACGGCAAGGCAAAAAAGCTACGAAAAGAAAAAATGACTAGAAAAGGAAAAAGTTTCAGGCGTGGTGGGAAAGAAACAAGAGCGAGATACAAATAGAAACCATTCTACCTCATTTTGCCATGTCCCTTTATGGCTGTGACAGCCCTTCCATCCTGCTTTTCGTGGGGGAACAAGCACAGTTTGCTTTGGTGTCTGGTTTTCTCCCTTTGTCCTGGCCGCAGAGACCCTGCATCAAAAACCGTGCTCGTTGGCATGAGAGGCCCCCTCCATCTTCAGAATCCTTTCTCATTATCTGCGGCATATATGTATATCGTATATATACAAAGGTAGATTTGTACGCCAGTCCAAGCACGCCGTATCAGACGGAAGACTTCCTGCCCCCCCCCCCGGGCTACGTTTTTTTCTCCTGCCAAACCCGCAGGATGAAATCAACAGCGTCAAATCGTGGGTAGGGTAGGTAGAAACCCTTTTTTTTGGCCCGCCCGTCTTGGCAGGCTTCGACCGCCAGACGAGACAAGATGGGGAGAGGGTGCAGAATGTTCGGACGCGTGGACGGTAAGCGCAAAACAGATGCAAAGGGAGGTGAGCAGCCCAAGACAAAGCCCGCTGTCTCTTTTCGTGACTTTGATCGCAGTACGGAAGACGTTCCTTTCAGAAGCATAGAATCCCATAGCAGCAAGCCCAAATAATAGTTTCTCATGCAAGTCTACGTTTCTCCTTTGTTTTCGTTGTCTCGTAATCCATATCCTGACATCCCGTTCCTCTTTTTCTCCTCGGCTGCTAACTTGTGCATATTTTAAGCGCTGTCAATTTATTCCCATCACACACTGGTCGTACGCAAATGGCTCGCATCTTCGGCCTATCTTTCCTTTGTTTTCGCCTATTCGTCCCTGCTCGACCCGTACGACAACGAGACAAGCTGAACCATCTCGTCCTCCGTATGCCGTGCGACCGTCGTACGGCGTACAATTCCCCGGTTCTTTTCCCGGTCGTTTGGTCCCTGGCTCGCCCTCCTATCCGTAGCATTGGCCGTCTCCTCGCTGGTCGCCATGCAGGTCGAAACGCGCGCAGCACCCGGGGGGGTACACGATTGCGGGAGTGGGGGAACAGAGTCACAACCAGGCTCCCACGAGTACAGTACTGGTACAAGCACGAGTAATACTTCATACAGACGCCACGCCACGCTTTCTTTCACGGCCGGACGGAGAGAAAAGGGTGGTGCAGTGGAGGGGAATCCTCACGACGATGTGACAACTCACACGTCGTCTCGCAGAACCCCCTGAGCTGCTGATGCATTTTGCCTGCTGGCAGGAGACGTTGCCTGTGTGCGACCAAATCCTTCATGAACTCCGCACTCGTACGGCACACACCACTCCAACGGTAGCTGGAGCGTTTCTTCCCGGCCCGCTCTCCCTTTGCTGTCCCCGTCGCCTATCTGTCCACTCGCAGAACGTGCGAGTACGTAATGGATACTAGGGACGAACCCAGCTTGTCGGTTTTCGTCCTACGTTGAGCCCATCCAACACACCAAAGCAACGACAGATCGGATATCGGGGCAAGAGGGTGGATGCCGACACAGGCTGGCGTGCATTGTATATCAAAATGACATATTTGTGTGGACGCTCCCCCGTTTGGATACATCGTAGTAGAAGCAGCATGGCAGCACGG
The DNA here is from genome assembly GCA_002778095.1 of Fragosphaeria purpurea. NCBI lineage: Eukaryota > Fungi > Ascomycota > Sordariomycetes > Ophiostomatales > Ophiostomataceae > Fragosphaeria > Fragosphaeria purpurea. The sequence goes on from PCDL01000011.1 coordinate 1,986,836, forward strand.
ACGCAGAAAAGGGCGAGAGCCGCGAAACAAAGACATCGACGCCAGCCGAGGGTATACGAGTAATGAGGGCGATTTTTTTTTGGTTGCTCCCCACTCATCCCACGTTTTGCTGTACTAATACCACGCGGTGCGCAGAAACGGACAATGGAGGCCCTTCGGCAATCCGCCAAATGGCCGTCGATTTTCTTATCTCTGGGAAGATGAAAGGGGGGGTGTGGTGGGTGTGTGTCTGACCTTTTTTTGCGGTAATACGCCGTACGTCCCGGCTCGTCTATCTTTGGCAAGCTCCAGCCAATCAGGGTCAACCACAGCCCCCTGTTCCCAACGACACCCCGTTCTGGGGTTATCAACGACAAAGGTCACCACCCTGCGATGTTTTTTTTCTCTGCTTCGTGTCTATCCCGCCTTTTCGTGTTGTATTTCAGAGAGGCCTGCTATTTTTCCAGGTATAATTTGGAGTTAGACGAGAACCAAACTAATGCGGAAAGGGGAAGAATGGGGAGAAAAATAAAATAAAAAATAAAGAAAGAAAAAAAGAAAAGAAAATTTCGATATGCACAGAGTAGAACCAGCATTTCAGCTCCTTTTCCGTCGTATCTTCTCTCTTTCCCTCATATAACCAAATCGATATTTTTTGCATTTACATGGACTCCGCTTCTCTGCATGGCCATCCTCCCCCCCCTTCTTTGTCTTGTCGTTGCCTCCTGTCCGCTTGAATGCATGCTCGTGGTTTTTTGCCCCCGTCCCAGCAGCAAGACTATCTGTTCCTGTATGATGCTTATTGCCGTGCTAACGTGATCTTGGCCCCTTCGTTTCCCGGGTCATCTTTCCGGGTCCGTGCTATCGAGTCTTTATCTCTGCGTTGCGTCGGGACCAACGAGCATTTGCTGGGGACACGATGTAGTACCCCGTACCAGTACCCGCCCTGGGACACCTTCGACCTTCCTTCCCCTCCCGTCCCAGTGATCCTTTTCGAGCACACCGTCCAGGTTGGGACCGGCAAGAAGGATTCAAAATCGAGGGAAGGTTGGAGGCAGCGCGTGGTGTCGTCGTCGTTGTTGTTGTACGCATGCTAATAAGGACTAAAATACACAGTGGCAGCCCTGAGAACCGTCTGATAAACTCGCTCGCAACGGTTGGCTGGATTTGCTTTTTTTATATTTTTATTTTTGGGGCCATCTACTGTAGTGTACTTTGTACGGCGTAAGCTCACATGTCTCACTTTGTGCGCTCTTGTTCCAAAAGAAAAAAGATAGTGTTTGTTTCTCTTTTCTCTTTTCTCTTTTTCCTTTTTTATCTCATTTATCTTATGGATTTCTACCTCTGTTCTTTCTTGCAAAGCATATAATTTCAACATTCTTTCGTTTCCTTTGCTACATTCACGGTGACAGAGTCACGTATCTAATATATCATTTCTTTAATTTATCAAATTGACTTATCCTCTGTTTTCCGTATAATAAAAACAAGGGAGCCGGAGAGTCCCTTTACTGAAGCTGTGTGATCGACACACACACACACACACACATACACATACACACAGACCTATACCCGGACCCAACACAATGTGGTGGGACGACGACAGCATCGAACGCACCGTCACGCGGCAGTTTGTGTGCGCCCACCTGCTGCCCGACGAGATCGCCCGCCTGGACCGGCCTCTGGCCTTTGGCGACGGCCTCACCGACGGCACCTACTGGGAGTGGATCGACCAGAAGGCCAAGCGCCTGTTCCTGCTGCTCGTCGACCTCCACGTACCGGACCAGATTTTTGGCGTCATCGACGACTCCTGGGACGACGCCGACCTGCCCGTCGCCCGGGACCACGTCGCGCGCCTGGCCCTGACGCCGACCCCGGACGACCGCTTTGACCGCAAATTCTACTACCGCCAGTTTTACTACCTGCTGCGGCCCCTCGAACGCAGCGACCATGTGGCCGTGTACGACGACACGGAGATTGTGCCCCTCGATGTGGTCGACCGGAGCAGCGGAAGCGGTGGCGGCAGTGGTGGCGGCGGTGGTGGTGGTTCGGGAACGGGGAGTCACCACCACCACCGCAGCAACAGCCACGGCGGCGGGGGAACCACGGGCGGGGGCGGTAGCAGCACCGGCGGGTACGGAAGCGGCGGCAGCGGAACGAACTACGGCAGCAGCAGCATCGACCGCGTGATGCTGCCCAACTACCCGGGCATGGTCTTCAGCCGACGGCGCGTCCCCCTGGCCCCCGAACCGGGCGTGTCCGCCTACGGCGCCGGCCATGTGTCCCGCGAGGCGTTTCAGCACGAAGTGCAGCTGCTGCGGCGCCTGCACCCGCCCAACGAGCACCTCGTGTCGTTTTGGACCGCCTACGTGCACCAGGGCGTCGGCTACGTGCTGTGCACGCCGGCCGCAGGGGGCGTCGACGGCAGCGGCAGCGGAAGCGGCGGCGTCACGGTCAGCGGTGGCGTCAGTGCGGTTGGTGGCAGCAGTGGCGGCAACAGCAGCAGCAACAACCACAACACCCTCAAGGCGCTGCTGGCCAACACGCCAGCGGCCATCAAGGCGCTGTCCACGCGCGCGCGTCGCCAGCTGGTCGTCAACTGGATCCACTGTCTCGTCGACACGCTGTGCTTTGTGCACAGCCGGGGCCTCTCGCACGGCAACCTCAAGCCGTCGACGGTGATGTTCACGCAGGACTACCGACGGGTGTTTCTGGACGTGACGCACGTGGGCGCGGACGCCGGTGGCGGCATTTTTGCCGCGGCGGCCGCCGCCCTGGACAAGGCATCCTTTGACAAGGAGTCGTACGACTACGCCGCGCCCGAGCAGTGGTACCGGCCCTCGGGCAGCATGAGTGGGATGAGCGGGAGCGGGAGCGGTGGCAGTGGCAGCAGCAGCGGCAGCAGCAGCGGCGGCGGCCACATTTACAGCATCGGCAGCAGCCGGAAAAACACGTACATTGCCGACGACGGCGCCAGCAGCAGCGGTAGCACAGGACGTGGCGGGTCCGTCTACGGCGGCAACGGCCTGTCGACGTCACCTGAAGCGGCGGCGGCGGCGGCGGCGGCCTACGTCCCGCAGCTCAACCCCCAAGCTGCCGACGTCTTTTCGCTGGGCTGCATCATCCTGGAGCTGCTGGGATTTCTGTTGAAGCGGCCCACGCGCACGTTTGCGGCGCACCGCGCGGCCAAGCACAAGACGCCCGGCCGCGGCGGCGCCGTGCTGGACGCGTCGTTCCACAAAAACCTGGGGCAGGTCGAGAGCTGGATGGCCGGGCTGGCGCGCGAGGCCGCGTCGGCGTCGGCAGCGGCCACGGCGAAGTCGCACAAGAAGCTGTCCGCGCTCGGGAAGAAAAGCAAACCGAGTAGCAGCCGGAGCAGCAGCAGCGGTAGAAAAAAGAGCAAAAGCGACCACGATCCGGGGGACGACGACCAGCAGCAGCTGGACGACGACAAGGCTGCTTCCGCCGCCGCCGACAACGAAGACCGCACGCTGGCGGGCGTGGCCCCGATGCTGCAGGTGGTGGCGCGCATGCTGGCGCTGCACGCAAGCGAACGGCCGGCGGCGTACGACTTGCAGACGCGCATGTACGCGGTTGTGCGGGACGACTGCGGCATCGCGGAGCCGCACTGCGTGCACGAGTACGGCAGCGTGGCGGGCGTGGCACTCGGTAGCCGGCCGCTGTGGAACGACGCCTACCACCACTACGACTACTATGGCGGCGGCGGCGGCGGCAGCAGCAGCTGGTACGGCGGCAGCAGCAACGGCAGCAGCGGGGCGGGTAGCAGTCCGGCCGCCGCGGTCGTGCCGGGCCTGTCGATCCCCCGGATGTCGTCGCGGAGCAGCAGCAGCGCACGCTACGACCACTACTACTACTACCAGCAGCAGCAGCAGCAGCAGTATCAGCCGGCCAGTGTGTCGCCGCTACAGCGGCAGCATGCCACGCAGCTGCCGTACGCCCAGGCACAGCAGAAGAGCGGCGCGCGGCACGGGCGGACCGACAGCGCCGGCTCAGGCGGCAGTGTGCGCAGCGGTGCCAGCGGTGCCAGCGGCGCCAGCACCAGCGGCGGCGACGAGGACGGCGAAGCGCGGCCCGACGAGGACGGCAACAACAACAACAGCAACAACAACAGCAACAACAACAACAAAAAGGGACACGGGACGGCCGGCGGCTTGGCCAGCGGACTGCAGGCACTCCGCAACCTGCAGATCCGCGACAAGGTGAGGCCGTCTTGGAATGCCCCCGTTTTCGCAGGTACGGTCGTTCAAGGAGGGAGACCACTAGAAGGAGGGATATTCTGGCTCTTCTGCGGTGTCTGACTTTACTAACAAAGTATCCATCTAGCCTGAACGATAGTTGGCGAGGACCTTACATACGGGGCAAGACAGGAGTCGACTTCTTGTACATTGTTGTCCTCCCCAGACGGCGTGAGCTGGAGGCACAAAGCAGAGGCAATCGCTAGGACGGATATCCTGAAGACACAAAAATTGGATGCCAAACTAAAAGGACATTAATATTTTGAAAGGAAGTACGGGCGGCTTGGAAGTGGAAGCGTGTTTGTCTCTTCTTCTATGATTTCGTTTGGCAAGGCGTTGGCGGTCTTGCTCCTAGTACTGATTCATCATATATCGGACACCACGTGCGATGCAGCCTAGAAAATGCCATTCTCAGCGACAGTCAGACAACATAGACACTGGTTCACTTTGTAGATTTCTTATTCAGGAGCTGTGCATGGACGGCCTCTTCGTGCTCTCGCATGCCGTGTGTTCCGAAAGGAGGACGGCAAGTCAAGCCCCGTGACAAATTATAAGACAAACACTGCCTCCATAGTTTGTACATCGTACAGTCTGAGCCCGGGCTATCATCGTCACGATGCCGATCTGTGGATGTTTTGTTACGTTAGCGGATGCTAACAACCGCGACGGCTACGGACGCCATGCCACCACCTCCTTGCCGCTTCGTATTCATCCCTGCGCGTTCGTTTCGAGGAGGCGTTCCGTTGCAGATGCCTCTTCTGTGAAAACAACAAGCAAAGCCCACGCAAGCGCATCGTTACGCTTCGATGAAGCCGGGCAGACGAACCTGTCTAGGGAAAGGGAGATACCGCCAGCCTCTGCCTTGGTTCACAAAGTGCAACCATTGCTTGTGACGGTACCGGAACACGATGCAGTCTTCTCGTGCCAACCGCTGTCAGACAGAAGGGAGCACAAGAGTAGTCTCCTCTCTCATCTCATCATCCTTCAAACGAGACAACTGCATCGCGCGATGTTGCTTGCCCTTTTCCTACGTCGGTCGCACGACGTATTGTCAATGAGAAGAGGTAGATACGATACGACTGTATGATCGAAGATGATCGATAATGTAGCACGGAGATGGACATTTCACCCAAGGTTTGTTCACGACGTAGGACTGAGTATGTACTTACGGCCTCAAAATAAGCATACATCGTACGATGTAAGCAATAAGATACTTTGTACACTATATTCAGGAACAGGAACAGCAAGACCCACTTTTGGCCACCTCACTGGGCCCAATGCACAGAAAGGCAACCAGCTTCTTGTTATGGACTCCGTCTCAAGCAGATTCTGCACGCTATCTTTCTAGCAGCGTCCTGAAAACCGGGTATGTATCAGAACCGGCGAATGAGTAGGCGTGTTTTCTTTGCGCGGACAGCTGTACATAAGCATTGTACTGTACGTCGTAATAAAACCAGGAAGCAGGAACACGAGCAAAAAAAGGGGAAGCGACGAAAAAAAGCATAATAGGCCCCGCAAAACAAAGGGTACGGGGTTATTTCCATTATCAGGAAGGGCCAACCGTGTCTGACACTTCCGTGGGGCGCGACGACAAGGTACAACACACAAGGAAACTACGGCCAACATGGACGATGCGCACATCCGCACCTTCCCGTCTTTTTGCAACAGACGGAAGACCAACAGCATCGCAGCTTCCCCTTCTTGTGCCTCTTCGGCGCATCGGTGCTTCGCCGCTTCCTGATCGGACACATTGTGTCCCAATTGTCCCTTCGCACTTGCCTTGTCTCAGTGCTCCGTGTTGCGGAACGTAAGTGCTTTCGTACATGATATTACTTTCCTTGGCGGACGCTCTTTTCGCTTTATCAAACCGCGCCATGCTGCAGTGCAATTTCCTGTCATCGTATCGTACTCCGGGTTTTGCTCCATAATACGTACAAGAGTCCGTACGTCGTACCGGTTGTCCGTGCCACACCTGTCCCTCCACGTTCCCTAACCTTGTTTTGCGCCATCTTTCCCACCAGCCAAGCGGTTCGGCGTCGCATTTGCCCCTTTTCCCTCCACTCTATTGGCCGAATGCGGATTAGACTTGTTCGTATGGCAGCGGCGCTTTTTTTTTAGTGCAACGGAAGGCGCGACAGGGGTTGGTTTGTTAGTTGCACACGCCGGACGAAAAACCTGCCACAACGGGAACGAATCTGCACGGTGACACAATCGACGCGGGAAGGAGCAGAAGGGATGGAGCAAGCGAAGGAAAACGAAGACGAAGAAAAGCATGAAAACGGAAGGAGGCTAACAAACGCCAGCCGCGCTTTCCATGTGTTGGTTAGCACCAACAGACGATAAAGATGTTTCGTTTTCCTCGTGCCGTTTAGAATTTTACTTGTCTCTTCTCTTCCTCCGAACAATCCCATTATCGTCACCTTCTGCGTCCTTCCTTTAGCATCTAGTTCTTTTGCCATTCCTTGCCACATTGGCTCGTCAATCGTTTATTTTTCTCTTCTTGCTTCTGCTCTTTCTATTGTTTATTTTGTTCACGGTGTTCAATTCACCAGCTACAGCTCACAATGAGGTTCATCACATCGTTTGCGTGCTTATGGAACGTGGCCCTGGCGGCTTCGTCTCTGAGCCAAATCACGACGGATGGCAACAAATTCTATACCAAAGACGGCACTCAGTTTTTCATTAAAGGTTAGTAGCTGGCTCTTTTCGGTTCTGTTTTTGATTTTATTTTTGACCCTTCACTAATAACTCGACAGGCGTGGCGTACCAACTGTCCCCGGACGACCCGTTGCTAGACGGCGACCAGTGCTCCCGCGACGCCGAGTTGATGAGCACGCTGGGCGTCAACACCATCCGTGTTTACCATGTCGACCCCAAGTCGAGCCACGACGACTGCATGGCGGCATTTGCAAAAGCCGGCATCTACACGCTGATCGATCTCGACACCTTTGATACGTACATCCTGTCGCCCGTATGTGCATCCGTTCTTTTTTGTTTTCGACTGCATGCATCTCTTCGTCCTCTCTCCCTAGCTAACATCGTTTGTCAGACTATGAGCGGCCCATCGTGGACCCAGACCCAATACGACCGCTATGCTGCTGTTCAGGACGCCTTTTTGTCGTACGACAACGTCCTCGGTTTCTTTATTGGTAACGAGGTGATTGCCGAGGCCGACCAGTCTCTGGCTGCACCGTTCATCAAGGCCGCCGTCCGCGACATGAAGGCCTACCAGAAATCCAAAGGCGGACGCGCCATCCCCATCGGCTACTCGGCGGCCGACATTGCTGAACTGCGGCCCATGCTGCAGGATTACCTGACGTGTGGCGGCAAACCCGAGGAGAACATTGACTTTTTTTCGCTCAACTCGTACGAATGGTGCGACCCGTCCAGCTACAAGACTTCCGGCTACGAAAACCTCGAAGATCAGGCCAAGAACTTTCCCGTCCCCATCTTCTTTTCTGAGACCGGCTGCAACACGCCCGGCCCGCGCTTGTTCGCCGACCAGGCCGCCATCTTCGGCCCTGACATGGTGAACGATTGGAGCGGCTCCATTATCTACGAGTGGATTCAGGAGGCCAACCACTACGGCCTCATCTCCTACGGCTCCTCCGCGGACGACTCCGCGACCAGCGGCACGCCCGTCCCGGTCTCGCCCGATTTTGCCAACCTCAAGTCGCAGTGGGCGACTCTGTCACCGACCGGCGTGCCGCGCTCCGCCAACACCGACGCCGTGTCGACGCGGTCGTGTCCCGCTTCGACTGCCGGCGGCTGGCTCGTCGACGGCAACGTGCCGCTCCCCACTCTGGGCGCCAGTCTGAGCGCCGTAGGTGCATCAACTACCTCGGGTTCCGCTGCCGCCACCGGAACGGCATCGCCAGAGGCCGGTGGCACCAAGGGCTCGACCCACGGCACGACTGCTGGCACAACTGGAGGAGAGACAACAGGAACGACCACAGGCTCGACCGCAGGATCGACCCCGGGCTCGCCGTCGGCGGCGGCGAGCGGTGGTTCGGGCTCGACGCCGAGCTCGGCATCGTCCTTGGCTCCCAACGGCCTAGGCATCTTCGGCCGCAAGTTCACGGCCGCAGGCGCCGCATTGATCGGTGTCACGCTGGTTTTTGCAGTGTGGCTGTAATCGTGACCGCGGTAAAAGAAAATATTTTTGCTATTTATTTTGTCTGTTCTGTTTTCGTCATCTGTACATAACTTGGATCCGCGCAAAAAAAAACGCTGCAAGGAGATACCCCTTTTTGGATGGTGCCTGTCTCTCTATCTATCACACGGGGAGATAGCTAGATGCTGAGGTTTGGTGCTCTACTTCTCGTGTACATATTCGACATGTAAGTCAGGGATTTAATTGCAGGAGTGTTCACAGCATACAAGAATGGGCACCATAGAGACTCGGTATTCGATGAGTCTATTTTTTTCTTAGAATTTACACACCAAGAATAATAGTTAATACATCAACGTCAAATGACGGTAAGAGAAGTGAAATACAATTTGTAAAAGGGGAAAAAATGGCTTTTCCATCATCTAGGCCGTATAATGACCGGAGAGCCACGCCTGCAATACATTTGACACGGCCGAAAAAAAGGGAGAGAGAGAGGGAGAGAAGAAACAAATAAAACATCGTTACGGCGAAAAAAATGTGTTTCTAACGGTGTGGGCTCGGAAGAAACAGCGAGACCACCGCCAACACAGCCGACGCCACGCCCGCCCACAGCACGGCCGTCCACACGACCCGGTCTTGCAGCGCCCGCACGCCGGCGTGCTGCACGGTCGTTGTGTTCGTGGCGGCGGCAGTCTTGGTGGAAGCGGCCGCACGCGGCCACACTGCCTCCCGCAGCTGCCGGACGAACGACGTGTGCGCGGCCCGCGCAGCCCACGGCTCGGCGTCCGGGTCGTTGCGGGGACCCAACGCCTGCAAGCTGGGTTTGCGCAAGGGGTCAAGGCGGCTGAACGTCGCGGAGCTGGCGGTGGAGGTTTGGTGGCGGTGCCGGCGATAGTGCTGGTTTCTGGCACTCTTTTCCATGTCCAGAGAGAACGTGGACAGAGGCGACGCGGTTTCGGCTTCGGCTCTGCTTTCGCCTTTTTCGTCCTCGTCGCCGTTATCGTCGCCGTTGTCGTTCTCGTCGTCGTCGTCGTCGTCCTCCACCTCCCATGGCCGCAGCATCCGCTGGCCACGGGCATGCAACAGTAAATCGATCCCCCGGCGCGCCGACAAAAGGGCCGTGAGCGCGGGCCACCAAAAGGCCAAGCACACCAAACGTGGGAGGTGTCCGACCAAAGTCGCCATGGCCGCGGGCGGCGGCGGCGATGTTGATGAAGAAGACGATGTGGACGAGTTCACGAAGACAATGAGCACCACGTCCAAGACAACGCCGAGAAGAAACACGAGGGTGGCCACAACGTGCGTGAGGACTAGCCGCGGGGATCCCTTCCACACGTTGCCCACGACACACCAGCCCCGGACGAACGCAGGGAACGACTGTTCCCGCAGGGCTGCCTCCGCTGCGAGAAACGCCGGCAGTAGTGCCGACGGGTGGGTTGTCCGCCGTGCTGCCCGCAAGCATGCCGCACGCTCGGGTGGGAACAAATCCGGTAGGGCACGGTCGCCCGAGGCGGCAATGTAGTGGCGCACGATCCGGGAGACTTCGTCGCGGAATGGTTGCAGGGTGTAGGGCTGCCAGTCAGGCGGTGTGGTGACGCCGCACGGAGAGGTCACAGAGGGAGTGGAGCCAAGGGCCGCAGTTGGTGTGCCGTCGGCGCAGGTGGGTGGTGCTTCGGACCGGTCCTCGAGGATGGTCAAAATGTTGGTCAGCTTGTTGCTGTCGGACCGCTGATGAATGGACGCGGCTAGGCGAGAGGCTGTCGACGCAGCGGTCGCGATGGACGACACAGATGCCGCCGTAGCAATGCTAGCAACGGAATTGGAACGCGGTTTGAAGAAGTCGGTGCTGCCGGTGAACGGAGAGACGTCGGTGTCAACGCTGAGGCCGCGTCGGCTGCTTCCGAGGCTGGTTGCCCGCATATGCCGCTTCGTGTTGGCCGACGCCGCGGGCGGGGGTATCGTGACGGAAGCTTCTGCTGCTGCTGCTGCGTCTGCCTCCTCCTGAGCGGCTTCGGCAGCCTCGGCAGGCCCCCATGCAGGCGCCATCTGCCGCTGCCGTGGTAGCAACCGGCTCCACCGTTCGACATAGTCGCAGTACCACAGGAAGAACTGCAAATTCTCCGCACGGCGTTCGACATAGAAGAGATAGTCCATGAACCCATTGAGATCGCACGGCTGGACAGTCAGCAGAGATAAAGGCCCGTATTTGCAGGCTAGGAAAGAGCGGGACTCACCGGCAATGACTTGTTTAGAACGGTGCTCTCAAAGGACAGGCCCTCCGCGCCGACACCACTGCTGTGGCTATTCAACCGCCCTCGGCCGTGAAGAAACGCATCTACCATCGTGAAAGCCTCTGTGAAACGGAGTGAACAGGAAAGTCCAAGATACAAGGTAGGAGGAGTATGAGGACATAGATGGCCTTTTCTCGCAGATGCTTCGGCTTGTGCTTCTCAGAATTAGAGTTGGAACAGTAGAGTGAGGACGAAGAACCACAAAAAGTAAGACAAAAAGAAAACAAAACAAGTAGGATGGCCCTCGTATATATCCTCGACGAGCAAAGTAAAAGGAGAGATTTCTGGGAGGCAGAGGGTGGAGGATTTTCCTTTCTCTTGTTGATGTCCACTTTTGAGACCTCCGGATTTGCGAAACTGCAGACGACCAGGCAAACCGAAAGATGAAAAGCAACGGAAGAATATAAGCCATCCAAGCCAAGGTCAACTGTGGTTTGGATAAAGACAAATAAAGATTTGAAAACAATTGCTTCCCTCAGATGTGATGGCGCAGGATACAGGCCGCACCCCCCTCTCCTTGTTGTATCCCGTGTTCTTAGTTGGTGCGTTCTTTTGACCGAACAACTGGACCAATCCATGCTCAGAGTCCGAGAACAAAACAAAGAAAGCCACGCACAGTCGGTACAGAGATCCCGAGTTGCGGAGGGTAATGGGGGGAGAAAGCGTCGTCGATCATTCCAACACGCGAGCGCGTTTTTTTTGTTTTTTTTTGAGAAAGGGGGAGGGGGGGAGGAGTGTCCCCCTCATGGTTTCCCTTTAGTTGGGCATGACCGAAGACCTGAGAGGCTGGATTGGGCTACGAGTCTCAAAATAAAGAAACGAGCTGCAAGAAGATCCCAAGGAAATACGGAAGACGAGGAGGTTCTCAATGACCGACAACGAAAGGAGTCTAAGGGTGTTCGAAATTAGGAAAATCTTTTATGGTCGAGTCAGGTTGAAGGCGAGAAGAAACATGTTGACAGGGGAGGGTGTCGACAGCAGGTAGAGAAAGAAGCTTCGTTTGCGTGGAGACGAGAAGAAGCGAAGAGATTCGATGCATTTGTTGCAGCCTTCTTATGAGACAAGCTTATACTCCCAATTCGGAAAGGGGTACGAGGCTCTCTCTTTTCTTCAGCCCAACGAGGAAGGAACGGCGGCATGCAACCTGCGGGAAGTACCCGCATATACGGAGTCTATGCAACGTGTGCGGGCTCACCACCATCACTTCTTTACGCACTCTTATTCGTGCTTTCCTACTCTGCACATTGTTTAGCAGTTTCCCAGGATGGTAGGCACAGTCTATGAGACAGGCGGCAGTCCCCTACAAAGCTCGGACCCACAGACAGGGTTCCTTCGGAACAACGTGATGAAAAACGGTCACGGTTCTCGCAACCCCCATGCTTCTTTTCTTTCCGCACCTCATTTTCAGAAATTGAAAAGGGGCTTCATCTCAGCAGAATTGAGGCTGATTCCAATTTGAAATGTGTGTTTTTTTTTTCGTGTGTATTCTCTCCCAACCAAAGGACATATATGGTAAGCCTGTTTGTGTTGTTTGAGAGAAGGTAGATCGTGTCCCTGGCTCGCTTCACGGCCACTGCTTCTCATGGCCAAATCACACAGACCGAGGGCGACTGAACGCGATGCGTTGGAACCAATAAGAGCGCGAATCCTACAACACGAATCGCAAAACTGGTTCGCCGGGGAAACTTGATACGCGAAACGCGGCGATCCCGGAGCGCCACCGCTTGTCCCGGCATTGATTCCCCCCTTCCAGGAAGCACAACCCCCGGTCGAGAGAAGCTTTTGTTGTCCCGGCCAGAGGAAAGACGGCTACGCAGCCAGCAGATACTTCTGGCTTTTGCATTGTCCATTGTTCCAAACAAAAAGGGGGGGAGGGAAGAACAGCCAAAGTTGAGCCACATAACCTCCTCCGTGTTGTTGTTGTGGTGTTTCAGATTTCCCACGCAACAACTTTGGTGCCTTTTGTGAACATCTGTATATGCAGAGAAGGCGTGCTTTTGCTGTTGTCTTCTTAGTTGGCGGCGACTATACCGTTGTTTGACAAATCATCTGGGCGCGTAGGGTTTTATCAAGACCGCAAGGCCGAGCCGACATCAATAAATGCAAGAATAAGCATAACACGGGCTGGTTTCCAGTAATTGGGAACGGGCCGCTCGCCAGCAGAGCCTCTCATCGACCGGGGAAGAGAGAGCATAGACTGCATGGCGTCATGTTGTATTTTCACTGTTGTATAATTTTGTGAAAAAGAAAGACTTTAGCCTTCAACACTCAAAAACCACCGCGTGCGGACGTAGATGACCGGTTTTTCTGAAACGACAGTGCCTGTAGTTCATATTTAGCCGCTGTTGAACCACCCAACTCGGTCACTGTAAAGCAAGAAGACGAAAATCAAGGCAAAGCCGGACAATCCTAATGAGGAAAAAGAAGACGAGAGCTGCAAGTTATGCAAGACCCGAAACCAACTATCTTCTTTTGCCATTTTTGGGGGAAGGCTGCATTTTCGGGTTGAGGCAAGGTCTGATTCTCGACCCGGATCCCCGTTGATCAACCATCGCATCACCTCGTCACCTTCAGACATTTGAGACCTGCTTACTGGCTACTGTGCTATCTGAAAATAAACCGTTTGTAGAAAATAGACAAAAGAGACAGAAGATCGTCTGAAGACGGACATCGACTTAAAGTTGAACGTGCCGGTCTGTCATATGGCCATTCTCAGGAACAGCTCTCATTTTCTTGCTTTACGATGTCCTCGCTGACGGCAGTGCTCCACTCTGACTTTCACCGTCTCGCCGCCTTTGTTTTTGGTTGATAGTGACAACGATGGACAAGAAGCATAACAGAAGCGGCCGACTTGGAAACATGGATAGACCGCGGCTTGTTCCCTTTTCTCTTCCTTTGTTTTCGTTTTGTCGCCCGACACCCCATGCTCCATTCAGCCTCGTTTTTGGGGGCTCGTTTCAGGCCCTGTCATGCGCTGCGGATGCGCGCACATCGTTTGCTTAAATGCTCGACAGACTAAAATGAAGAGGAGGAAACGGAGAGATAACCCCGGTCAAACCCTGGGGGCAAGGAAAGAATAAAAAAGCAAAACGGCACAACGAATCACGATCCAGAGATGGCAAAATGATGGACAGGTCCCGTCCGCCGACAAGCCGCATCCTACACCGATACACCTTGAAAGGTTCCCCTTCCCACCACTTACCCAACGTCTGTCCGCCGTATAACGAGGTACTTGTGTGCCTTTCTAGCAAAGCACGTCAGGAAAAGACCAACTGAAACATGACGAGGGTACAGAGAGAACGGTGAGCCGCATCTGGCGGGCTGACCGGCTTCATTTTGCCAACAAACCGGGGTACACTCCAAAAACATCCAGGTACATGGAAAACAGCAGCCACGTCAGTTGCCACGCCTAACCAAAGAGGAGAGTGTGTTGTGGCACGGCATTGTGATAGTAAAATGCGCGAGATCGTGGTATAGTTTCGCCGCCTCTCTGTGATCTTGGTCCTTGCGAAACAGAACTTGTCAGCCTCCTACACATAACATAATTGTGGAGAAAATGGATCATGCCGTCGTAATAATAAAATTGATTGAAGATGCGTGGATAGGAAGATTCACACCCAGGCGGGGAGTGAAATAGAGGTGTCTTGTTTTAGGCCTAAAATGTCCTCTTTGGAGCGGCATTACCTAAGACGGCTACCCCGTGCTTCAGCTCTGGGGACAAAAGTGGAGACCCAGCCGGGGATTAGGCCGTGTGCCTGGGCACACAACAACTACTTTCCCCAATGGGAACCACCAGTCCGCCGTGACATCGCAACTGGCAGCCTCGCGGAAAACACAGCCCAGAACAACAGATCGGGCGCATGGAACTTGGCCGGTCACAGGGCGACATTGAGTTGTACGAGAGAGGCAGTAGAAACCACGCGGCAGCCGTCAGCTTTCTCGCAACCCGTGCTGCTGTGGATGACGACGACGACGACGACGAGAATATTCCTGCCGCATCCCGTCCAAACATGGCATTGCGTGCCGACGAGCAACCGCTGCTGGTTGGCGAAGACAGCAGCGACGCGGCGCACATACGAGATGCCGGGGAAGAAGGTGGTACCGAGAGCGACGGCGAGCCGCTGAAAGACGGGCGCGAGCAAGGCGCTGCTGCGGCTGCGCCGGGCCTGTTCATCTGGCTGCTAACCCTGTCCGCGGGCCTCAGCGGGCTTCTTTTTGGATGTAGGTTTTTTTGTTCTTTTTTGAGTACGGGAAAATTATGGATTGGCCATTAAGGGGGTCACTTATTGCTCACACAACATGCCTGCAGACGACACCGGCGTCATCTCCGCAACCCTCGTCTCCATCGGCTCCTCGCTCTCCGGCCGCCCGCTCACGTCCCTCGACAAGTCGGTCATCACCGCCGCCACGGCCCTGCTTGCTCTCGTCGCGTCTCCCGCGGCCTCCGTGCTCGCCGACGCCCGCGGCCGCCGCCGCGTCATCCTCGCCGCCGACGCGCTCTTTGTCCTCGGCGCCCTCGTCCAGGCCGCCAGCCAGACCGTCGCGGGCATGGTCGTCGGCCGCGCCGTCGTCGGCGCCGCCGTCGGTGCCGCCAGTTTCGTCATCCCGCTCTACATCGCCGAGGCGGCGCCGGCGGCGCACCGCGGCCGCCTCGTCACCGTCAACGTGCTGTTCATCACGCTGGGCCAGGTCGCGGCGTACGTGCTGGGTTGGCTGCTGGCGGCGCACGCGGACCCGCGCACGGCCTGGCGCTGGATGGTCGGGCTGGGCGCGGTGCCGGCGGTGCTGCAGGCGGTGCTGATGGTGGGGCTGCTGCCCGAGTCGCCGCGGTGGTTGGTGCAGGCCGGGCGGGTGGCCGAGGCGCGGGCCGTGCTAGCGCGCGTGCAGGGGCAGGCGGCAACAACCACAAGTACAACAGGTACAACAACAACGACAACAACGGCAGCGGCGACTGCCGCTGCGAGCGCCGTGTCCGCCATCCTCCACACGATTGAAGCTGAAGTGCGCGCCGAGCGCGAGGCCCAGCGGCTGCGCGAGCAGCACCACCGCACGCCAACCACGTGGTACTGGCCCGCGTGGGCGGGCCGCGACGCGTGGGCGGCGATGATGGCGGAGCGGCGCAACAAGCGGGCGTTGGCCATTGCGTGCCTGCTGCAAGGATTGCAGCAGCTGTGCGGCTTTGTGGGTTTTCCCTTTTCCTTTTTACCATTTGCCCCTTTTTACGAAGGATCTGGTTATGTTTATACATATATTACACACAACTGACTGGTGATGATTTCACCGTTTCGCCGTTTTGTCATCTAGAACTCGCTCATGTACTTTTCGGCTACGATTTTCACGCTCGTGGGCTTTGACCAGCCTACGCTCACCGCGCTGACCGTCGCCGCCACCAACTTCGTCTTTACCGTCGCCGCCCTGCTGCTCGTCGACCGCATCGGCCGGCGGCGCGTGCTGCTCGGCTCCATCCCGGTGATGACCGTGGGGCTGGTGCTGGCCGCGTACGGGTTTTCGTTTTTGGACCTGTCGATGGGCCTGGGCGATGGGAGCGGCGATGGCTCAGGGACCGCCAACCACAACAACAACAACAACAGCGACCACCAACAGGCTGCCGGGCTCGTCCTGGCCAGCATCATGCTCTACGTGGCCGCGTACGCCATCGGCCTCGGCAACGTGCCCTGGATGCAGAGCGAGCTGTTTGCGCTGGACGTGCGGGCGCTGGGCAGCGGCCTGGCCACGGCGACCAACTGGCTGGCCAACTTTGTCGTGGGCATCACGTTTTTGCCGCTGATGGAGGCGCTGACGCCGTCGTGGACGTTTGTGCTGTACGCGGGCGTGTGCGCGGGCGGGTTCGTGCTGGTGCGTGCGTGCTTCCCGGAGACGAGCGGGCTGAGCCTGGAAGCGGCCGCGCGGCTGCTGGAGCGGGACGACTGGGGGGTGGGCAGCAGCAACCGACAGAACAGGCGGTCCCGGCCATTACCGGCATAGCGTTGGGGGGGGGGAAGGGGGGGGGAACAGAAAAAAAATACAACTACGGCGTACATAGGACGTAGTAAAGGGCACATAACAAAACAGCATGTTCCGCCGCGAAGACGGACAACGGGCCGAGCACATGCCTTCTCAGGGGTACACGTGGAGCAGATCGACGAAAAAATAAACAGTGGACCCCTGAAAATATGTTTTCATTCTCCCCATGTTCTTATCTTTCCAGGAACCAAAAAGAAAAAAAAAGAAATACGGCGACGTTGAAGCTGCAAAGGAGCCTCGGCTGTTGGCCCAAGAAAAAAAAATTACGAGATACTCGAAACCCCTGGCGCGGGTCGTTGCACTCTTCGGTCTCCATTAGGCTCCGTAGTATCTCCGTAGACTTTTTCTTTTCTTTTCTTCTTTTCTTCTTTTTTTCTTTTTTCCAGCTTGCCCCCCCCCCCTCCCCTTGCCACTTGTTCGAGAATTTTTCTATTGTTGGCCGCTCAGGCGGCCAATTGGCGAAATGGCTAACAGCCTTACGAATATTTACAAGTTGCAAACACATCTGTCCAACACGGGAGTAGCGGGAACGAGGCTGCACAAAAAGATCACGCTGTACCAGGAAATCCTTTGTAACGCGGTTTTGTGCAATACCGATCCCACGCACCCGGTTGATGCAATTAGGAAATCTGAGATGACGCTAAATTAACGTGCTCCGTCCATAGACTCGGACTACCATCAAACCCGGTCGCCGCTTTTTCTCGTCCAGAAAGTACGCGCAAAATATATTATTGACTTAGTATTAATGTGTTTTTGGCCGTGTTCGGGGAAGCCGCCCCTTGGCCGTCGCCAGCCGAGGCATGTTTTGTGCCGTTGTTATGTAATCGCCCACCCAATGACGTCACCCACGGCCTCAGCCCCAAAAGAAGGTAAAAAAGGAAAAAATGCGCCAAAGAATTCCGCTGCTAGTCTGCGGCCGTTCGGCACTCGTGGTGTCTGCCAAGCGAACTTTCTCCTCGCAAGTCCAGCAGAAGCGTACTCCGAGTCATACTTCGTATTCAGCAACATATATACTAAAGTGTCCGGCTGTGGATCAGGCCAGCCACTAACTCCGTAAGTCCGTACAGCCGCTATGGTCGTCCAGGCAATCGCAAGCCCGCCCGCCCAGAATTTCGAGGAAGGAAGTCACCCATAGAACCAGTCTTCGGGAGACACGTGCGTTGTTACAAAAACTGAGCGTTGCAAACCGTGATATCAACAGAGAAGAATGAAAGAGATGAGTTCGGAAGGCAACGCCCAGACGGCGTTGCCCGTGTGCTGGGTCCCTAGTGGGGCCTCTGTATTGTTGCAAAAAGTAGCGAAGGGCCACTGCGCAGAAAAAAAAACCAAACAACCGCGGCACAGAACCCAAGCAAGGCCGAGATGGATCGATTAGAAGGGACGGCCGGGGTGGGGGGGTGGCTGTAACGAAACAATAGGAGAACGGACTAATTTTGTCGTATTTTCGAGGACGTAGTAAAGGTCAGTTGAATGAAGAAGGCGCGACCGAACCGGCTTCCGCTTGCTGTCCCTCCAGCGTCCGAGTGAACGGCAAGAGCGATCGTGGGTGGGTTTCGGGGTTAAAGAAAACCTGCGCTATGGTTCCACTTCTAGGTGGTTCGCCCTACTGGTGCTCCGTGCTGCCCATGTTCTGTTTGTGCCGTGGTGACGCAGCGCTTTGGCGGCAGCCAGCCACGGCGCTTCGAAAGCACGAAGGCGCGAGTCAGTGTTTTGTCATCCCACCCGCTGCGCACTCCGTACACCAACAAGGAAGGAACCACCGACAGCGAGAACGAAAACGATGGCGCAACAGAAAAAAAAAAAAAACCACCAAAAAAAATACAAATCATGCAAAAAGACGGAAGACGAGAAAGAGACGACGAGGCCCGGGAAAAGGTGAATGCCCGGCTGCCATTTATAACGAGCAGGGACTTAAGGGGGATAGGAGACGCCGGGAGGGCGCCGCAAACGGCCGCAGCCGGCGGTAGAAGAGTAGTTGTAATATAGAGTATGTATGTCGTAGATGATTTGGGGGGAAGGGGGGGGGTGTTTGTGTACATTTTTGGCAGTCACCTTTTTCGCCACTTCCCAGTAAGGCGAACGGGGGAACAGAGAAGGAAAGAACGAGAAAACCAACTTACAAACGAACCGTTTGAAGAAGGGACGAGAAGAGCACAATTTTCTTTTGTTTTGTTGGGTTGCTACCCTTAAATGCTAGTCGACATCCAATTCCTTTTTAAAAACATCCTCGCTCTCCTCGACTTGGAATTTTGGATTCATTTCTTTTTGGTTGTTTTTCTTCACTACCTATTTTTCAACCATTGTTGTTGCCATCTATCTTTATCTCCCTCGCATTCCAGCGAGATTCGGCCATATTAACAAGTCGACCCAACGACGGTCGCAATCCACGTGCGCCGAGACATTCGAGCGCTTCCTTCCATCACTTTTGCCCTTCCAGGCTTTTTCCCTTTTTATTATTTTTTTCAGCATTGTAATACCTTTTATTCTCGTTGCTGCCGGCCGAATACGTTTGCAGCTGCTCTGGTGTCATCTCCGTATCAACGCAGCCCTCGCACCATAAGCAGCAAACGTCATACAACCCCCCACCCCGTTTTTGACAGTCGACCGCCGTACGATGGCCGACGTCGATAACCACCTCATCGAAGCCGAAGAGGAGGCGTCGCCGCGTCTTTTTCCGGAACGGCGCCGGTCCAGCGTTGAGCACCGCAGCGACCTCGAACGCGTGCCGACGGCCCTGTCGTCGTCCTCGGCCTCGTCGTCGTCTGCCGGGTCGTCCTCGGGCGTGGCCGGCGGCAGGCCGGGCGTCCGCCAGCGGCCGGCCTCCGGCGAGGCCGGCCCGTCCAACCCGGGCCTGAACCGCATGATGAGCGAACGCGATCTCGAGCGCCACCAGACCCAGCTGACGCGCATACAAACGGCCCGCAGCCAGTACAGCAACACCGTCGGCCGCAGCAACACCGCCCGCCGCTCGAACAAGCCGCTGCCGCCCTTTGGCGGCGGCAAGCCCTACCCGCCGCCCATGCCCGAGCAGGAGCGCTACGTCGTGGAGTTCGACGGCGTGGACGACCCGCTGCATGCTCAGAACTGGCCCATCAAGAAAAAGTGAGTTTGCGCGTTACCTTCCTGTTGTTTTGTGTCCCGTATGGAATCGAATCGATTTGTGTGAGTCGGCGCGGATACTAACGACGCCCTTTTGGGAACAGGCTGTATACCGGCGCTATGTTGGGCTTTACGACCATGACCTCCGCCTTCACATCCAGCATCTTCTCGGCGGCGACACCCTTTGTTGCCGCCGAATTTGGTGTTTCGCAAGAGGTTGGCGTTCTGGGTGTTACGTTCTTTGTGTTGGGCTTCGCTTTTGGGTATGTAACGTGTTGTTGTCGCTGGCAATGTGATTTTGGCTTGACTTGTTTTCTAACTCTTCTAGACCGACATTATGGGCGCCTTTGTCCGAGTTAAAGGGTCGTCGCCTGCCTCTTCACATCGCCATGTTTGGTTTCTCTGTTTTCTGTATTGGTTGCGCCACCGGTAAGGATCTGCAGACGGTGTTGATCTGTCGGTTCTTTGCTGGCTTTTTTGGCGCCTGCCCGCTCGCCGTCGTCGCCGCCGTCTTTTCCGACATGTTCGGCAACCGGACACGTGGTATCGCCATCACGCTCTTCTCCATGGCCGTCTTCTGCGGTCCGCTGCTCGGCCCCTTTATCGGCGGCTTCATCTGCACGTCGTATCTGGGCTGGCGCTGGACCATGTACCTCACTGGCATCATGGGCTTTGCCTGCTTCAGCGCCAATTTGTTCTTCTTCGAGGAGACGTACCCGCCTGCCATCTTGGTCGGCAAGGCCAGCGACCTGCGCCGCATCACGCACAACTGGGGCATCCACGCCCGCCAGGAGGAGATTGAAGTGGACTTCAAGGAGCTCATCAACAAGAACTTCTCGCGTCCCATGCGTCTGCTGTTTTTGGAGCCCATTGTGACGCTGCTTTCCATCTACATGGCTTTCGTCTATGGTTAGTATTTTTCTCGTTTTTTTTTTCTTTTTTCTTTTCTTTTCTTTTTTTTTGGTGTCGTTCGGCCGTTAACCTCGTTTAGGCATCCTGTATCTCTTCCTCACTGCGTACCCGTTCGTCTTCCAAAAGGTTCACCACATGTCGCCTGGTATTGGTGGCCTGCCCTTCTTCGGCATGATCACGGGCCAGCTTTTGGCCGGTGTCAGCATGTTGCTGCAGCAGCCCTGGTACAACCGCAAGCTGAAGGCGAACAACAACGTTCCCATTCCCGAGTGGCGTCTGCCGTCCGTCATCGTCGGCGGCGTTGCGTTCACCGGCGGCATTTTCTGGTTTGGCTGGTCGGGCTACCGCGCCGACATCCACTGGATTGTGCCGACGTTGTCGGGGCTCCTGACGGGTTTCGGCCTCATGTCCATCTTCTTGCAGTCCCTGAACTACCTCGTGGATGCGTACCTCATGTTTGCCGCCTCGGCCATTGCCGGCAACACCTTCTTGCGGTCGCTGTTCGGCGGCTGCTTCCCACTGTTTGCCACGTACATGTTCAACGGCCTGGGCATCGAATGGGCCAGCACCCTTCTCGGCTGCGTTGGTGCCGTCCTCATTCCGATCCCCGTGGTCTTTTATATTTACGGCCACAAGATCCGTGCCATGAGCCGCTTTGCACCCACCGCGCCACCGGATGCAGAGAAGGATGCGGCACCGGAGGGGCCGACTCCTGCGAACGATCTCGAGGCATCAGCAGCCAACGCCCCAAAGGAAGATCGGGCGTGAGCCTTCGTGCCCATCTACGAATTGTTTTTCTCTCTCTTTATTTCTTTCTCTGAATCGGAATATGACCCTACTTGCTCCTTTTTTACCCTTTCTGCATATCACATATACCGGCGAATGTCTATCTGGCTGCCTCTTTATTTTTGGATCTTTTTTTTTTCGTACTTAAAACCGTCATCTATCTTGGCTCTTCTAGGATGGCATATCTTTGTTTTCATTGTCCCCGTTCCGTCGTCATTTATTGAAACCTGGTCTTTAAGAGTTACTTGAGCCAAGGTTGTTGGTCTTGGAGTTGCAAAAAAACTTTTCTGCAGTACGGCCACTTGGATTTGCCTTCTTTTGAATTTGGTTATCTGCATTCTGGTATTTACCGTTTTCTTTCTCCTTTTTCCCTTTCTCTTGTTTTATTCATGGCCTCCTGGTTCTACCTGGGTAAGAACCGGACCTTGAAGCCGCCAGACTGGATGGCCTGAGTGGTTGGCAAACCGGGACGTGTTGTTGCTGGCTGGTTTTAACTACATCACACCTTATATAATCTTATATATAATACATAATCTAAGCTTCCATGATCATAAGTTGCCAATCTGCCGACACATTTCCGCGGACACTTGAATTGGTCGTTTTGTGAGTTCCCAGGTATAGACAGCAGAGGCACCCCCAACAATTATCCACCTCCCATGTTCAACATTACCCTTACTGATATACGCCCTTTTTTGCACAAGTAATACTCTGCGTACCCCCCCTGTACGACCTACCCTTCCTGCATATATTTCCCCACACGGCACACCCCGCCTCACCTCCGAATCGCCTTCTTGCTGGTTGAGCTCTTTTCTGTGCGCCAACGTATTTCTCGCGTTCGTGTTGTGCGAACCCACAGGCTTCGTCCAAGCATCACTTCTCGCAATAGCAGACAAAGAACATATGCGTGACTCACTTTTTGTACGGAACCCCCCCCCCCCTTCTTCCCGTCTGCTATGTCAACTTAGAGGGAACGCTCTTTCTCGTCAGGTCGCCAAGAAAAGGGAATTCTGGTCTTGTCTTAGCCTGCTTCTGGTGATCTTAAAAACAACCAGGCTGTCCTCCGTAAGGCGGCTGGCTCAACAGACAGAAAAACATGGCACGGTATTACCTGGTGTGCCTTCTGCGGGTTTGGCTCCCCCAACCTTGTGGTCTGCTTAAGTAAAACCACTCTCAACAAACGCGGCGCGGTGCCACGGATATATACGTAACTCCGTGTTCGTTCCTAAGATGTTCCTAATTGGGATTTCTGCAATATATATATAAGCTTGTGTCTTCTCCAATTCTCATTTTTGTTTTCTTGTCCCCCGGTTATTTTCTTTTCTTGTTCCTTTTTTACTCTTATAAAACACGGCGTGCGTTAGCTCATATAGTGCGAACCAGGCAGATTGGTTGATCATCTCCTCCCTGGCTTCGTTGATTCTTATTCTTTTCGTCGTTGTATCTTTTTTTTTTCTCCCCCTACCCTCCCTTCTCATTGACGACAATGTCTTCTTCCGACCCCAAGCCCCCCGCCGCCGCCACCGCTGCCTGCACCTACTGGTGCCCCATGCCCGGCATCCCGGAGATCCAGGCCGAAGCGGTCAAGGCCGCCGCCGCCGCTGCGGCTGCCGCCGGCCAGCCACCGCCGCCCACGAGCGCCACCTACCCCGGCGGCTGCCACTGCGGCTACCTCGCCTTTGAGGTCACCCTGACGCCGCCCCTCGACCAGGGCCACATGGTCATCCACTGCAACTGCTCCGCCTGCCGCCGCTTCGGCTACCTCCTCGTCTACCCGGAGCGGGCCAACATGCGCTGGCGCAACCCGGGCGGCCAGAGCCGCTGCGCCACGTACCGGTTCAACACGGGGTTACAGGAACACCTGTTCTGCCCGCGCTGCGGCGCCAGCGTGGGCATTGATTTCCTGCAGCGCTTCGGGCCCGACCTCGACCGCTACGGCGTGAATGTGGGTGGTAGAAAGGAACCCGAGCAGGCGAGGCGACGAACCAAAAGAAGGGGGGGACGAGGGGCGGGTTTGCCAGAGGGCGGATGGGCGAACCTGGAGGCGGCGAAAGAGAGACACACACCCCAATACCCTCCCCCTTTTCGTTTCAACTCTCAAAACGTGATGCTAACAAGACGAAAAACACTGTCATCGAATATATAGGCCTGCGCGTTGAACAACATCGATGTGGATACGCTTACGCTCCAAAAGTTGGACGGGCTCAACCTCATTCAGCCGGCTGGAGACTTGTCCGGACAAGCCTCTACCAAAGAATAATGCTTGCAGAAAAAGGGAGTGAGTCGTTGGTTTGAACGTATCTGATGCGTAGCTGCTGGAGAATATGGCCCGTAAAAATTTCGAAAGTGCAGGTGCCAAAAGGAAAAAAAAAACATGTACAATTTTAAATTGTATGTTGCGGGACTCCATAGGAACAGCTAAATGCATTTCATTTATATCTCTTGTTTTTTTTTTTTTTTTTGCTCGCCTTAGGTCTTTTTTTTTTTTTTACCGCTCGCCCGCTTTGTTTTCTGGTTGTTGCTGCTGCTGCTGCTGCTGCTGCTGCTGCCGCCGCACGTACAGCTGCTCCGCCGACGTGATGCAGTGCATGTTCGCCTGCAGCTTGTTCATCGTCTCCTGCCACTCGTCCTGCTCGTCGCTGTCGAACACGATGCCGCCGCCCGCCTGCAGGTACGCCACGCCGTCCACCACCACCATGGTGCGCAGCGCAATGCACGTGTCCATGCCGCCGTCCACGGGCTGCACGCCGTCCGCGCCCACGCCGCCGTACCCAAAGTACCCCACGGCGCCGGCGTACACGCCGCGCTTCTCCTGCTCGAGCTCCGCAATCAGCTCCATCGCCCGCACCTTGGGCGCGCCCGACACCGTGCCCGCCGGGAAAATCGAGCGGAACGCGTCGAACCGCGTGCAGCCGGGCCGCAGCACGCTCGACACCTGCGACACGAGGTGCTGCACGTGCGAGAACTTCTCGACGACCATCAGCCGGTCGACGCGCGTCTCGCGCGGGTCGCACACGCGCGTCACGTCGTTGCGCGCGAGGTCGCAGAGCATCACGTGCTCCGCGCGGTCCTTGAGCGACTGCCGTAGCGACTCGGCGAGCGCAGCGTCCTCCGCGGCGTTGCGCCCGCGCTTCACGGTGCCCGCGATCGGGTGCGTGACGATGCGCCCGGCCTCGGCCTTGACCAGCAGCTCGGGCGACGCGCCCACGATCTGGAACCGCCCGCCGCAGTCGACGTAGAACAAGTACGGCGACGGGTTGACGGTGCGCAGGTGGCGGTACACGTTGAAGGGGTGCAGGTCCGTGGGGCGGGCGAACCGCTGCGAGGGCACGGCCTGGATGATGTCGCCCTGCACAATGTGGCGTTTCAGCGTGGCGACGTGCTGCTTGTAGCCGTCCTGGCCGATGTTGGACGTGTACGCGGCGCCGAGGCTCGTGACGGGCGGCTGCGGAGGCAGGGGCGTGAGCGGCGCGTTGAGCACGTCGATCAGCGTGCTGATGACGCCCGTCGCGCGGCGGTACTCGGCGGCCACGGCCTCGGCGTCGTAGTGGCCGTCGGCGGTCGCGGCGGCGTCCACGTGGAGGTAGGTGATGACCTTGATGATGCCGAAAAACCGGTCAAAGGCGACAATGGTGTCGTAGAAGCAGAACTGCGACTCGGGGATTTTGAGGACGTCCTTCATTTCGCGGGCCGTTTTGGGCTCAAACTGGAAAAGAAGAAAAGACACCGATTAGCAAACCCGCGTACAGCAACAAATTCCGACCTGGGCGACGAGGATGGGTAAAAGCAACATGACAAACGTACATAGCGCACGCAGTCGTAGGACACGTAGCCCACGGCACCGCCAGCCAGCGGCGGCAGCTCCACGCCCGGCACGTGGGCCACGACGGACCGCGCCAGCTCCGCCTCGAGCGCCGGCAGCGGGTCGCACGCCTCGCCGAAGCCGGGGCCCGTCTCGAGCACCTTCCGGGGCCCCGCCGCGACAAAGCTGTAGCGGCCGACGCGCTCGGTCGCCGCGCTTTCAAACAGGAACGAATAGGGCGACTGCGCGTGCGCCGACACCTTCAGGTAGGCGGCCGACGGCGTGATGAGGTCCGAGGAGATCTGGCCGTAGACGGGCACGAGGTTGGGCCGTTTCCACTTGGACGCGGGCCCCTTGGCCGCCTCGGCCTTGGCCGTCTCTGCCACGCCGGCCAACACAGACTTGACCGTCTCCAGTGACGGCAGGATGACGTCCTAAAAGAGGAAGCGGGAGAAAAAGGAAGAAGTAAGTACAAAGGACAATCACCAGAGCCGGGAAGAAGGGAAAAAAAGGGAAACACGCACTGGTCCGTCCATGGCTGCCATGGCTACGGAACTGCACGCCACTGAAAGGGATTGGCTTCAAGCACTTTCCCCTTCTCTTGTTCCAGACACAGCAGTCGTTGATTGCGCGCGCCGTCCGTGTGGTCCAGGTTGCGTTGTGGTCGAGCAGATGGACTTCCGTGACTCAAACAAAAATCCTTTCGTATTTTTTTTTGGCGCGCAACCGTGGCGATGTATTTTGTGATCTTGCAGAATTGCCGTCACAATTGGCCTGCCTGTGAACGTTATAACGATGCCCCAATGGACTCTTTTTTACGTTCTCTTTTACGTTCTTTTTTTGCCTTCTTTTTCGTCTTTTTCTTTTGCGAGGCGACTGCGGAATCGGACCGGCTTCACCATTTTCACCCGTGTGCATACAAATTTACCCTCTCAGCGCGTTTTTAGTCATACTGGGCGTCTCACCGGCTGACAGTGTGCCCCGCAAGACTATATTCTCACCGCGGCCTAGCGCCCTACCGCCGTATTACGTACTCCGGATGCGCCCTCCGTACTCAAACTGCTCCGTCAGATTAGCCACCAAAACAGCTCTGCTTGAAATTATAGATGTTGTTTTCTGTTTTTCAGCCCTGAAGGTTGTCTGAGAATAGAACGCCAAACACTCGAATAGTTTTCCTTCTTAGAGGCTGAGATATGCATAAACCTGAAACAGCTGACAACTGAAAAACATGCCGTCAAAACAGAGTGACTACTTTCGTATATTGTTTCCGCAATACCTGGAAGCCTTAATCCTCTCTGCCTGTACAGAGTAATCTTACAGAAAACCGGTTCCCTGCCTTTATTTTACCTCCGCCCACCCTAGCTCTCCACAGACTTGGCCTTGACGCCCACCAGCTGGCCTTCGTTCGTTGTGGTCACCAGCCAGTACTGCGCCCGGGTCGAGTCCTGCTGCACACGGTACACACGCACATCGTTGCCCTGGCCGGCCGTGCGGACGGCGTCCAGCAACGCCTTGTACTGGCCGCGCGTGTCCCAGTCGTACGGGTCGAGAATCGAGACGCTAGCGGGGGCGTACGGCAGGCCGGTCAACTTTAAGAATGTGTCTGCAGACGGCGGATATCAGCAAAACGGTTCACTTTATTATTCTCTTTTTTTTTTCTTCTCCTTTTTTCAGTTTATATTCATATGCCGTCTAGATCCTTCAGGTACATACCCTCGTCTGGAAGGCTGTCGCCTTCAAGAGGCAGGGCCACGGCCTCAAAGGGCTCGTCGCTCTCGCTGATGTAAAACTGGTCCTGGGTGGCGGCAACAAGGGACTTGGGCACGTTCTGTTGGTGGTTTTTGGTGGACGCAGCAGCAGCAGCAGCAGCAGCGCCGGAGGACGAAGCTGGCTTGTTGTCGCCGGCGCTGGGGTCTTGGTTGGCCTTGTCGAGGAAGGCTGCGTAGGCGTCGTCGTCGGCCATGGTGGTCGGGGGTGTTGCGTTGGGTTTTGGATCTGTGTTCTTCGTCGGCGGCGCCGTAGTGTAGGGCCGACAAACGTTGTTATTTTGTGGAGGAACGGCAACAACAGACGCCTGCAGCCAAGCGCGCGAGGCTCGTAAACGATGCGGCGGTCGCGGTGATGTTGGGTTTTGCCGAAGAAATCGCTGTCGCTTTCTGTGTAGGCCCAAAGGGGGGTGTCTTGCCGTGAGACGGGCGGCAGCGTTGCGAAACAACAGAGACCGAGCCAGTTTGAAAGCGTTTTGGTCAATCGAAGCGGGAGGTTGAACGTGTGGGAATTGTGGTGGGAAAGGAAATGAGGACAGAGCATGCCTTTGTGGGCGGGATGTTGCTGAGCTTGTTTGGCGGGGCCAATGACGCAACGTACGTTTTTCGCAGCCCACGACGTGCCTTTGAGTGGCCGAGGCTCTGACTGCCAAGTATTGGTTCTTTTACGCTCCTTGTCAAAACACATATTTTGCACACAAACTCTACTGCGCCTTTCTTTTTCTTCTTTCGAATTTTTTTTCTTTTCATTTTTGTAGTTTAGAGAGCCCATCTCCCGAATAGACGTAATAAGGCCATATCGGAGACATGAGACGGAATCCCCCCGTACGTCCGACGCTCCCTTTGGGATAAAAAACGTCCCAAACAAAGCACCCAAGCAACATACACATAGGAACAAAAAAAAACAACACAAAGGCATTGGCAACAAGAACACCCTCCGTTCCGGGTTTCCCCCCTTTTCTTTTCTACCATCCCGACATCCCCGTCTATGAGCTGGCCACAAGGTCCTTCTTGAGGGTACCCTGGAACTGGGACTTCTCCTGTGCTGTCTGGAACGCACCGTGACCGAACTCGGACGACGTGTCGATCCACTTGAGGGAGACCTTCTCCAGAGCCTTTCTCGACGTGTGCGTGAAGAGGGACTTGCGGAGCGTCACCACCCGCTTCTTGACGCCCGGAATAGAGCCCTTGACCATAACAAAGTCGTTGTTGATCTCGCCGTACCGGACAAAGCCGCCCAGGCTAGTACGTTGTCAGCAATGTCTCTTAAAGGATACAACAAGACGAAGAGCAAAAAAAAAAAAAAGAAAAGAAAAACATACGGAGTGATCTTCTTCTTGGTCACGTCAATCTCGGTCGAGGCGTTGTCGTCGGCATCGCCCTTGCCCACCCGGTAGATCTTGTGGTTGACCGACGTGCGGTGGTGGTAACCGTTCTGACCGGCACGCGCCACGGTCCACTGCACGTGGGCCGGATGCCAGGCACCGATACAGGCGACCTTGCGCAGACCCTTGTGCGTCTTGCGCGGCAGCTTCTTGGTGCCCCAGCGGGCCGTCACGCCGACGAAGCCGTGGCCCTTTGTGACGGCGATCACGTCGATGACCTCGTCCTGCTCAAAGATGGTGTCGATGGACACGGGCTTCTCGAACAGGCCCGTGGCGAACGCGACCTTGTCGGCGACCGAGCCGCCGTTGACCTGGATCTCCATCAGGTGCGCCTTCTTCTGCTTCAGCGGCGTCTTGCGGATCTGGGTGTGCGCCAGCACGCGCACGACCGTGCAGTACTTCTTGATGCGCTCCAGCTCGCGCGTGATCGAGGCGCCCTTGTTCTCCGAGTGCTTCTTGGCGTACTTGGTGAACGCCTTCTTCTTGCTCTTGTACCAGTTCTTGTAGAAGCGGCGCTTCAGCTCGTCGCCCAGGTGCTCAGCCCACACCGTCGTCAGCGACCGCAGGCCGCGGGGGGTCTCGATGTAGCCAACCAGGCCCACGACGATCATCTAAGACAGAAAGATGTTAGCCATTGGTACATTGCAACAAAGAAGAGGTCGTCTTCTTTTCGCAAGCCAAGCGGGCTGCGTCGTACGCACAGGCGGGGTATCAACAATCGACACCGCTTCCACCACCTCCTTCTTGTGCGACTTGGCACCGGGACGGTCGAGGTCGCGGACGATCGTGGTCATGCCGGCCTTGTAGCCCAGCGCGGCGGTCAGGTGCACCGGCTTCTTCGGGTCGTCCTTGGGGAAACTTGAAACAGTTAGCTTTCGTTCTTGGGCTTTGTTCATCTTAAACTTTTCTCTCTTCTTCTCCTTCTTCGAATGTCCTCGCGTTGGTTTCTCTTCTTTCTCCTCCTCTTCCTACCCCTTCACTTCTGTCTCTCCCGGCGCAAAAATGGTTCACTTACGACTTGACCCGACCGCGGTGGCTGGCACTCCGCTTCCTGTACAAAACGTTGTTAGTCCATATCCTCTCCAATAGCGCATTCGCTGAAGCGACAGGCCGCTGTCCTTGTCGGTTCGAAAACTAGGCAGAAATGTGAATCGTACCGAGGAAGGTAGGCCAGCGAACCGTGACGAGGAGCTTCGTATTTACGGTGAGACCTGTGATTTTTCGCCTTGTTAGCAATGTCAAACTTGGCCACGGCAACATCGCGAGAGCCACGACGAATTGCCCAACAAGCTCCAATAGAAAGCAATCGAGTCGTAAGGGGAGACGAGACTCACATTTTGGCGACAAACAGGGAGGAATTGGGTGGTGTGGTGTGTTGAGGTTGCCGGTGATGTCTCCAGGTCTGGGGGGGGGAAGAGGAAAGATGTGAAAAAAAGTTCGACCGGCGAAAAAAAAGCCTATGGTAGGCTAATGGGAACTTTTTCTGTGTGGAAAACCCTAATGAATCACGTGTGTCGCGGGAGGAGGGGAGGCCCAGGAATTTTGTGTGAAAGGTCCGCATTTAAGTTTTTCCATTTACACTTACGATATCTCGTTACCTGTCGAATCTCACAATCACCACGTGATATCATGACCGTGCACGGCCCAACTTGTCGCGTTAAGTGGAAACGCCCCACTACCACGACGCGTCTCGATTCTCTCTCTCTGAGATGCTCTGCTTCTTCTTCTACCATTCGAGCTCCAACTTGCAGTGACCTCATACGTGTATTGAGTTCCGGTTCTCTTTCTCTGTCTATCCAATTTTTTATTTTTTTTGCTTATAATAGAAGCTCGAGGATAATACAGAACCCTTCACAATGGCACTTATCGTGGACAAACTCCGCCCACGGTCACTCGACACCCTGACCTACCATCCCGAACTCACAGAACGGCTACGGTCTCTCGTACGTGCCGTCCTACTCAAACCTTTCGGACGAGCATTTTGACTCCTAACAGGGCCTTTTTTTAGGCACAAAGCGGTGACTTCCCGCATCTGCTCGTGTACGGACCGTCCGGCGCCGGCAAAAAGACGCGCATCGTGGCCACCCTCAAGGAGCTGTACGGGCCCGGCGTGGAGAAGATCAAGATCGACGCCCGCGTGTTCCAGACGACGAGCAACCGCAAGCTCGAGTTCAACGTCGTCGCGTCGGTGTACCACCTCGAAATCACGCCGTCGGACGTGGGCAACTACGACCGCGTCGTCGTGCAGGACCTGCTGAAGGAGGTGGCCCAGACGCAGCAGGTCGACCAGTCCGCGCGGCAGCGGTTCAAGGTGGTGGTCATCAACGAGGCGGACCACCTCACGCGCGACGCCCAGGCGGCCCTGCGCCGCACCATGGAGAAGTACTCGCCCAACCTGCGCCTCATCCTGCTGGCGACGTCGACGGCCAACATCATCGCGCCGATCCGCTCGCGCACGCTTCTGGTGCGCGTGGCGGCGCCGTCGCACGACGAGATCTGCACGGTGCTGGCGGCGGCCGCCAAGCGCGAGGGCTGGCCGGTGGCACCGGCACTGCACCGACGGATTGCCGAGGGCAGCGGGCGGAATTTGCGGAAAGCCCTGCTCATGTACGAAGCGGTACACGCCCAAAAGTATGTTGCACTGAATTCGCATCTTCTTCTTCTTCTTCTTCTTGACACCGCTTTGGCTAACCGTCGTAGCGAGAAAATCAGTGACAACACACCCATCCCCCCGCCGGACTGGGAGGCGCTCATCGGCCACGTCGCCAAAGAAATCATGGAGGAGCACACGCCGGCCCGGATTCTGCAAGTACGGGCCAAGCTCTACGATCTCCTAACGCACTGCATTCCCCCGACGACCATCTTGCGGACGCTGACGTTCAAATTGGTCGCACTGATCGACGACGAGCTGAAGCCAGAAGTGATCCGGTGGTCGGCGTTCTACGAGCACCGCATCAAGACCGGGACCAAGGTCATCTTTCACTTGGAAGCGTTTGTCGCCAAGTTCATGAGGATCTTCGAGATGTACCTGATGAGCATGGACATGTGAGCGGCCAGAAACACCACCAGCACCTACGAAGACCAAAAAAGGGAAAGAACAGGGGATGTTCTCTCCCTCATCTCTTTTGCCGTTGCTGCTCATGTATGGTGGAGGACGAATGTATAATATGGCTAAGGCCAACACAACGGACAGCCCGCGACGACGCAGGCCACACCCCAACCAGGCACACTCCCTGACCAGCCGGGCAGGGCGCCCTTGAGCCCTGCTGCTGTCAAAAGGCGATGAGGCAAAAGACAACGTTCGATGGAAACAGCAGTACAGGCTGGAGCAGCAGCAGCAGCGATCGCAACGAGCGCATCGTGAGCGCCCAATGATGCCGGGGCCCTGTCAGGTAGATCCGGGAGGGGGACGCGGCCCTACGGAGATGGGCACAATTAGAGCGCTGCACGTTTTGATGAGATCGCAAACCAAACAAACATGGAAATTACACATTTTGACGAATAAAGAAGACAAATTTTTTGGCAACGAAGCCCATGCCACCTACCCATCTGCTATTCGCAGCTGGTCAATTCTTAACGGTGGAAGGCCACTTTGGGTCAGCCGTTGCCCCAGGAACGATTACGACTCCAATGGTTGTTTATTGGCGTGTAAAGTGGTTGCGCCAACGGCCTGTTCGCCAGGAAACTGGCTGGAGCTTATATACTATGCTGCCGTGTCTGGTACCATTTGTTGCCGCGAAACCAAGAGGATGGCCCAACGCCCTCGTTTGGAACACGAAAACGCTGCGCAGGGCAGCCCTCGTCCGACCCTGCAGGTGTCATACCCTGTAGCCTGTACCGTGCAAAGTACAAACGGGGGCAACATTTGTTTTTTTTTTTTTTTTTTTGTTTTTTTCCGTCTTTTACCGGCCCGGCCGGATGGCGTCGTTGTCCGCTCTTGGGACAGATTGGCCTCATTTGGGGGTTCATGTGCCAGCAGCTCGTAGGGAAAGAGATGAAAGGCAACAATATCCTACTTTTGAGTAGCCAAATCCGGGAATAGGGGAGGGTGGTTGCATAAATAAACGAAACCACTGTTCATGTCCCGACCTGGCCAAGCTGTAACGGAGACTCTGAATGTTTCATATCGTTTCTCCCAAAAAGGATTGACAGGTTTTGGGTAAGACAATGGCAAGACAACAGCCTACCCAGCCGTCCCGCACGGCTATGCACAGCTCATGAGTGACGGGAAATCTACGTCAACCGCGATCGTTCTGTACCGGTCTCATCGGGAGGCGTCATACCACCGCTTTCACGCGCAGCGTCCGGCGCCTCTCGGCCTCGTAGAGCAGATCGTCATCCCAGTCGTCAAGTCCCACCTACGTAAAGTACGTGCGAGGTCGCCGCGGTCTACTCCGTACGTATGCTACGCCACCAATGCCATGCTTGGTCTGCCGTTTTCTTCGTTCACCCTTTTTGACGCTTGGAAGGTCTCCACGCCGGATCCTACCATATGCAGAGAGCTCGCCATCCGATTCCCGTCGGGCCTGCGGCGACCACCTCGTACGGACGACGGGGTATTGGTATTGCTACGTACGACACTACGAACGACAGATTCTGGTTAGACTGTCCGCTGAACGAAGTACGAAGTACATACGACGCGGGCGGGTGGTACGTTTCGAGGCTCACAAAGAGCACCAAGGCCGCCGATCCGTCCAGGCGCTAATGCGAATCGAGGAAAGAGCAGATGCGCAACCAAGTTCCAATGTCAACTGTCAGAAAGAGAAGGCCGGAGAGAGGCGAGTGCGCCAGGCGGGGGAAAGGACAAAAGCAACGACCAAAGGGACAGCGGGTGAGGGGCAGCCCGTAGGGCGTCGTTGAAAGAAACCGTCACGAAAGAAGCACATGACTGGCCAGTTAGGGAGAGAGCAACAAAGAGGGCCGGCCACGCGACTGGCCATGAGGGGCAGATTTGGGGCAGCGACCTCCAAGCCTTGTCTTTGTGCAAAATGGCAAGAGCGACTGCGGGGTTGTCAAGTTCGTGGCTCGTTGATATATCTAATGCAGCAGTCTACTGTACTTCGTACTCTCACCGATTGCAGCATGGCGCCCGGCCTTGCAAGGCAAATTATGCGTTTCTCTTGATCTGACTTGCCTCTGATCCTTGTACGCCGACTCCTGCACAGCAGGAGAGCAACCCTGTCCTTCAAAGCGGAAAGAAGCGCCGAAAGTCCGTCGTAGCTCGCAAGGGATAAATACAACACTCCCCTCACTCGCCCGGCGCTTTCTTGTCCATTTCCGCTCCCATTTCCATTTCCATTTCCCCGTACGAGTGCGATCCCCCGCGGGGAGCCTTCTGCATTGGGTAACACTCATAAGCATGAACACCTGACCTGTGGTCGCAGAGTCTATGTACTTCGTACTTCGTACTGTCCTCCCTCCGTTGCCGAGGCGTCTAGGGCCAACCCAAAAGAGAAAGCACGAAAAAAAACACGAAAAGGGAAGAATGTTGAAACGAGAAGTACACCTTCCGCCTGATGGGGCAATACGTAAAACCTGACGCCATTCGTCAAGTTTTCTCCTTCTTTCTTCCTCTTGGCTACCAACACAACCAATGTACCAACGAACAAAGCTCCCCCCAGCCCTTTGTCGAACAGTGTGGGGACGACTTGCCGCTAAGACAACGTCGGACGGACGGAAGCGCCAATCCACTGCGTTCTGGTCTGGCGTCTGTTGAATGTTGACGGTCGATGGTCGATGTCGCAGTACATCCATCAAGATGGGCTCTTTGACCACGAACGTGGGCATGCGAACAACATCAAGCCACAGCTGACAAGCCAACACGATCGAAGACAAAAAAGAGAAAAATATCAACTTTGAGTCCTCCCTGCTTCACGGAGACTACAACGCAACCCGGCTTCTTTTTATCCAGAGCGCCGTCTCTCGTCCACCAGCCCTGCAGGCACCTTCTCGTCGGCCGTGTGCGCTGCATCGATGTACCCATACTTCGTACATATGTCGGCGCTGTGTTGCAACCACACCACCACCACCACCACCACCACCACGCCCCATCCCTTTTCTTCCGTTTACCCACCCACCACCACCATCATCTCCCGGAGGCACGAGAGACGGCGTATTACTCGTCACTCCGCAGTCTTTACCTGTTGCGCACAACGAGAACAGTTTTCTTTCAACACGCCGTACGTCGTCCCTCTCTTCCCGGTTGTGTTTTCTTCCCCTGCTCCGCCGGGCCATCCTCCCACTCGTTCCTTTTTTTTTTCTTCCTCCTTTCTTCCCTTTTTCCTCCCGGCCATTTACTCTTTCACAATGCTCCGTAGGCGTGTTCGTACTTTGTACAACCACAAAGTAGGGGTACCTATACCACGCTAGAATCCTGCACTCTGCCGTACTTCGTACGTTCTGAAGTACGCTACGCTGTCGATGCCGGTGTGCTAACGCACGCTTTTCCCCTGGCTCCGGGCGGTCGTTATTAGTGCGCAGAATTGCTACTTTAAGCTGTTTGGGGTCTTTCGGTTGCTGCTGGCCACTTGGCGCTTTCGTCTTATTAACGGCCCATAGAGCGGCCTTATTTTTCGTCTATTTTGGCTTTATTATTTTTATTTTTATTTTATTTTATTTTACTTCTCTTAATCTTACTCGTTTTCTTTTCTTCCTTTTTACCATTTAAGCATTTTTTTCTTTTCTGTGAATGCTTACCCCTTTTTAACCTCTCACCTCCGCTCATTTTTTTTTCTGGCCTCGTTCATTTTTTCTCTCTCTTCACGTTTGCTTCTTTTCTCACGTCTTGTGTCCTGTCGCGAGGCTCTCCCGAGTTTTCTTTAACAACCAGATTACCCCACCAACAAACAACCTTTTCGGTACTCAGCCTTTTGTTTAAGCTCTTGTCCTCTCTTTGCTTTGTCTCACCCGCCGATCCGACACAAAAGACAAGACTCCCCCGCATTTCGCAGTTCGCCTCCCCTCGACCGTCTCCCCTCCCTCTCTGCTTATAACTTCTTCTTTCCTGTAATTTTTTTTTTTTTTTTTGGCATCGTCTTCTCCAATTTTTCACCACATCTGAATTCTCTAGACCGACCACCCAGCTAGCACTTGCCCACGGCTGCGGCTCTACTGCTCAATCCATATCTCGCCAGGTCGCGGCAGAAAAGAGAATAAAGATCTAGACCAGTCAGGAATTGAAACGATTCTTGCACGCTTTACCCCCTACAAGCAGCTTCTCATCGTCATCTCGTCAATATGGCGGCTTCTTTGGTGCCGAAGGCCCCTGTGGTGGCTGAGGCCCACGAGGTCGACACCTACCGTAAGTGCTCTTTTCGCTCTTTGCCTCGGTTAAGCCCGGTCAGCACAGACGACGAGGGTTTTTGTTGGGGCTCCTTACACCGGGACCAAAAGACTTGGAATTTCAGCTAACTCAACGTTTTTCCCTTACAGACCCACCGGAGAAGATGCTGGCCAGTATGTTATTCTTCAGTGTCTCCTGCTTCTCCATGGTGAAGACTTGGGGGAAATCTACCTTCGTCTGGAGCAACATGGAGAAACGCCGAAACTTGGGGAAAGATAAGCGAGTTGCTCCGAAAGAGCGGTTCATTTGCTAACCAGCGTAATAGAGCATCCAGCAAAGCCGCATATCTCCAGTGAGTCCAAGCCGGCAGCATCTTTCGTCGGGATGCTGCGCCTTTTTGCCTGTTTGCTTCGCGAGCACTTCTGACAAACGACAGATCTCGAGGAATACGAGCGGCTGTACAAGGAGTCGATCCGGGAGCCGGAAAAGTTCTGGGCCCGCGAAGCACGCGCGCTGCTCACGTGGCAGCGCGACTTCCAGACCGTGAAAAGCGGCTCCCTCGAACACGGCGACGCGGCCTGGTTCCTGGAGGGCCAGCTCAATGCGTCGTACAACTGCGTCGACCGCCATGCCTTCAAAGACCCCAACCGGGTGGCCATCATCTACGAGGCCGACGAGCCCGGCGACGGCCGCACCCTGACCTACGGCGAGCTCCTGCGCGAGGTGTGCAAGACCGCCTACGTGCTGAAGCAGATGG
This sequence comes from Fragosphaeria purpurea, assembly GCA_002778095.1. Lineage (NCBI taxonomy): Eukaryota > Fungi > Ascomycota > Sordariomycetes > Ophiostomatales > Ophiostomataceae > Fragosphaeria > Fragosphaeria purpurea. Next base: position 2,023,280 of record PCDL01000011.1, read on the forward strand.
GCGTCAAGAAGGGCGACACCGTCGCCATCTACCTGCCCATGATCCCCGAGGCGCTCATCGCCTTCCTGGCCATCACGCGCATCGGCGCCATCCACTCGGTGGTCTTTGCCGGTTTCTCGTCCGACTCGCTGCGCGACCGCGTGCTCGACGCCGAATGCAAGGTCGTCATCACCTCCGACGAAGGCAAGCGCGGCGGCAAGCTCATCGGCACCAAGAAAATCGTCGACGACGCCCTCCGCCAGTGCCCCGACGTCCGCCACGTGCTCGTGTACAAGCGCACCGGCGCCGACGTGCCCTTCACCGCGGGCCGCGATCTCTGGTGGCACGAGGAGGTCGAGAAGTGGCCGTCCTACATCGCGCCCGAGGTGATGAACGCCGAGGACCCCTTGTTCCTGCTCTACACGTCCGGCTCCACGGGCAAGCCCAAGGGCGTCATGCACAGCACCGCCGGCTACCTCCTGGGCGCCGCGGCCACGGGCAAGTACGTCTTTGACATCCACGACGGCGACCGCTACTTTTGCGGCGGCGACGTCGGCTGGATCACCGGCCACACCTACGTCGTCTACGCCCCGCTGCTGCTGGGCGTGGCCACGGTCGTGTTCGAGGGCACGCCCGCCTACCCCAACTTCTCGCGGTACTGGGACATCATCGCGAAGCACAAGGTCACGCAGTTCTACGTCGCCCCCACCGCCCTGCGCCTGCTGAAGCGCGCCGGCGACCACTACGTCAAGCACGACATGAAGCACCTGCGCGTGCTGGGCTCCGTGGGCGAGCCCATTGCGGCCGAGGTGTGGAAGTGGTACTTTGAGGTGGTCGGCCAAGAGGAGGCCCAGATTGTGGATGTACGTGCAGCTTTCATGGTTGCCTCTTTTTTCTTTTTTTTTCTTTCCTTTTTTTTTGGTCATGAACTAACAGACCAGACCTACTGGCAAACCGAGACGGGCTCGCACGTCATTACGCCGCTGGCGGGTGTGACACCGACCAAGCCTGGTTCCGCATCTCTGCCGTTCTTCGGCATCGAGCCGGCCATCATCGACCCCGTGAGCGGCGAGGAGGTCCTGGGCAACGACGTCGAAGGCGTGCTGGCCTTCAAGCAGGCGTGGCCCAGCATGGCCCGTACCGTATGGGGCTCGCACAAGCGCTACATGGACACGTATCTCAATGTCTACAAGGGCTACTACGTGAGTTTTTTGAGTGTTTTTTTTTTTTTTTTTTTTTTTTTTTTTCCTTTTCCTATTCTTCTATTCTCCTCGTTTGCTAACAGCACGGCAAGTTCACGGGTGACGGCGCGGGCCGTGACCACGAGGGCTTCTACTGGATCCGTGGCCGCGTCGACGACGTGGTCAACGTCAGCGGACACCGTCTGTCGACGGCGGAGATCGAGGCGGCGCTGATCGAACACCACGCCGTGGCCGAGTCGGCCGTGGTCGGCGTGCACGACGAGCTGACGGGCCAGGCGGTCAACGCCTTTGTCGCCATCAAGGACGGAAACGAGGTCAACGACGCGCTGCGCAAGGAGCTCATCCTGCAGGTGCGCAAGAGCATCGGCCCCTTTGCGGCGCCCAAGGCCGTCTTCATCGTGCCGGATCTGCCCAAGACGCGGTCGGGCAAGATCATGCGCCGCATTCTGCGCAAGATTCTGGCCGGCGAAGAGGATCAGCTCGGCGACATCACCACGGTATGTTTTTTTCTTTCTTTCTTTCTTTCTTTTTTCTGCCCCGTCTCTTTGCTGTCCTCGTGCTAACGCCCCAACTAGCTATCCGACCCGAGTGTCGTGGACAAGATCATCGCGGTGGCGCACGAAGCAAAGAAGAAATGAGCGGCGAAACGAGAAAAACAAAGGAAAAAGGAGCGGGAACGGAACTTTGGTTACAATTTATTGACAGGAATTGGGTTGGATGAAGTCTTTTCCATGTGTGTGTGTCCCTTTCTGTCTGATAGCTAGTCCTTTTTAAAACTATGTCTGTGCAATGGGCAACGTGAAGGTATACCACATACGAAGTACTTTTTGAATGGCGACTTCGTAACCACAAGCATTGGTCCCTTCGTGTTCTCTTTTCCACCTACCTTTTTCTGATCGTCTCTTCTCATCTCTCCTTGCTTCATGTTCATCCCAAAGTTCCTCCCGTTCGTTCCGACTTTCTGCGACAACGCGATTCTTTGGATGCGCAACTCTGGTTCGAGGGTTTATCCGATTGGCAACAATTAGGCTTTGTGGGAAAGAGAATAAGGAAGAAAAAAAGCCCAAGAAAGCAGCCCCGTGAAAAGACCCTGCTTTGAAACGTCGCACCTGCAGGGCGTGCGCCGTCAATCCCCAGACAGCCCTACCAAAGGACGATTAGGGGAGGCAGCCCGCTGGTTGTACAAAGTATTACGAAGTACGCTAACTCGTATTCTTTTGTTCGGCCCGCCTGGTTTACGTCTTCTACACTGCTTCGTATATCGGAAAGAACAAACACGACGTCCCCCGTTGTCTCCGTCCCGTCCGGTTCGCTCCTTCTCTGCCCAATCCCACGCCTGTATGGACGGAACATCCCATTGTCGGGGTGTTCTTTCCTTGGGGGGCTTCGTTGCTCTTGCCGCGGATGAAGAAATGCCCGCAACAGCGCTTTCCCGTTTCGGTTCTCCCAGCAACAAAGAGAGCACCATGGGAAACCCCCTTCGTATTAATAGCACCGGCCTTTGTTCCGCCAAGCCCTTTGTTTGGGCCGCCCGTAATTACGTTGTTATTTTCCTCGAATCTCACTGCCATCTTTTTTTTTCTTGTCCTCTCTCTCTCTTCTTTTTTGTCCCCTTATTTTTTTTTTTCCTCAGCCCCCCCCCCCCCACCCACCGCCGACGTTTCTCACGTTTTGCCAAGGCTGTGCCTCGTCATCCCTTACGACGACCCTTTCTAGCCTCCCACTAAATCCGTCGTCTCTCTGCTTCTCTCGATTTTCGACCATTCTTTTCCAACCGAATTCTTCTTACGACGGCGTTCGGAGTTTGACCCCAGCTATTGTACTACATCACGACTGCGCCTCATGTCGTCAACAGACCGCACAACCCGGTACATCGATTTCTTCCGCTATTTCTCATCATCGCCATCGACGCCGCGCTGCTTTGCAACACGTTCGCCCAAATGAACAGAACATCCATGAGACAGTTTTTATCTCTTTCCTCCCCCTCGACCTCCTCATCCTTCTTCTTCTTGTCCTATTAGGCGCCCCTTGGCCCCCATCCTATCGAAAAAAAAAAGAAAAAACCAAAAAAATGCGGCGCTTCGTGCGACCGCTTGCGGCGGCGTCTTCTCTTCTCGTCCTCTGTTTTTGCGTCGTCGTCGGCCTTCTTGTTCCCGGCGCCACGGCCCATTCTCGCCAACGCAACCCTCTGCGCACCATCGCCCGCGTCGAGGACCCTGTCCTGCACACGCCGTCCCACCGCGTACATGCGTTTTCCTCCTTTCAGCTGTCCTTTACGTTGCACCAGGTGAACACCGCAGGCGACGACGACGACCGCCGGCTGCCCATCCGCCTCCGCCTCGAGCCCAACCACGACATTCTGGCCGAGGATGCCTCCGTCAGCTATGCCGGTGAAGACGGCTCCGTCGTCGCCGTCGAGCCCGTCCGCCGCCACGACCACCGTGTGTTCGTAGGCCACGCCTTTGTCCAGACCGGCCACGTCTTGGCCGACGGCACCACCAACGACAACCACTGGATCAACGCCGGCTGGGCCAGCGTCTACGTGCACGCCGACGGCGACCACCCCGTCTTCGAGGGCGCCTTTCACTTGGGCGGCGACCACCACCACATCCAGACCCGCCGCAACTACCTCGATACGCGCCTGCCGGGGGACCCTCTGTTGCCTTCGGCGTCGTCCGACGACGACCACAGCATGGTCGTCTGGCGTGACTCGGACATTTTGCCGGATGCGGCCGTGCCGGTGCCCTGGGGGGACGCGCCGTCAAACGGTGACGAGCTTCGCCGCCGGCACCACGACTTGCTGGATGGCAACGTCAGCGTCGGGGCGGTGGAGGTGGCGGCCACGACCGCCTGCTCGGCCGACGGGCTGCTGTTCAACACGGACGACATGCACCCGATCTACCGCGGCATCGACGTTGTGGGCGGCGATCGCGCCGCCAAGCGGGCGACGACCGGGACCCGGTGGCTATTTGGCCGCCAGATCGACGGCAGCGGCGACAACGGCGGCGGCAACTCGGGGGGCGTCAACCTCGCGTCGACCATCGGCAACCCGTCGGGCTGTCCGACCACGCGCAAAGTGGCCCTCATGGGCGTGGCCATCGACTGCAACTACGCCAACGCCTTTCCGACCCCGGCGGATGCGCGCGCCAACGTGATCCAGCAGATCAGTTCGGCCTCGCGTGTCTACGAAAACACCTTCAACATCACGCTGGGCATCCAAGACGTCTTCGTGCAGAACGGCAGCTGCCCGACCTCGCCCAAATCGTCGGCCACGCCGTGGAACGCCGACTGCGCCAGCGGCAACCTGACCATCACCGACCGCCTCAACCTGTTCTCCAAGTGGCGCGGCGAGTCCACCAACGACACCAACGCCTTCTGGATGCTGGTGAGCACCTGCGCCACCGACTCGGCCGTCGGCCTCGCCTGGCTCGGCCAGCTGTGCGTCCCCGGGTCGCAGGCCGACGGCAGCTCCGGCGAGACCATTGCGGCCACCAACGTCGTCGTGCGCACGCCGACCGAGTGGCAGGTCATGGCCCACGAGACCGGCCACACCTTTGGCGCCGTCCACGACTGCACGAGCCAGACGTGCAGCGACGGCACCGTGACCCGCCAACAATGCTGTCCGCTGAGCGGGAACAGCTGCAGCGCCAACGGCCAGTTCATTATGAACCCGAGCACCGGCAGCGGCATCACGCAGTTTTCCGCCTGCACCGTCGGCAACATCTGCTCGGCCATGGGCCGCAACAGCGTGCGGTCCGTCTGCCTCTCCAACAACAAGAATGTCGTCACCGCCACGGGGAGCGTCTGCGGCAACGGCATCGTCGAGGAAGGCGAACAGTGCGACTGCGGCGGCACCGAGGGCTGCGGCAGCAACACGTGCTGCGACCCCACGACCTGCAAGTTCACGACCAACGCGCTCTGCGATCCGGCCAACGACGAGTGCTGCACGTCGTCGTGCCAGCTGGCCAACGCCGGCACCGTCTGCCGCCCCAGCACGGGCTCGTGCGACCCGGCCGAGACGTGCTCCGGCACGACCGCCGCGTGCCCGGCCAACGTCAACGCGCCGGACGGCACGACCTGCGGCGGGTCGGGGACCGGGTTGACGTGCGCGTCGGGCCAGTGCACATCCCGCTCGATGCAGTGCAAGACGCTGATGGGCTCGCTGACGACGAGCAACGACACGTACGCCTGCAGCTCGCAGGGCTGCCAGATCAGCTGCTCCTCGCCCCAGTTCGGACCCAATACCTGCCTGATGATGAACCAGAACTTCCTGGACGGCACCCCGTGCGAGGGCGGCGGCCACTGCAGCAACGGCAAGTGCCAAGGCGTTTCGGTCGCCAAAGAAGCTGCCGACGCCATCCGGAACAACCTGGACATCACCATTCCGGTGGCCGTCGTCGTGGGCATCTTGGTGCTCCTTGCCGTGTCGAGCTGTGTCTGGTCCGTCGTCCGACGCCGCCGTCGCCGCCGTCGCTTGCAGGAGCTGGCCCGGAGTGGCATGCCGCCGCCGCCGCGACCGCCGCCGCGGAACGGAGTCCTTCGGCGCTCCGCAGCACCCTCGCGGCCAAGGAGCGGCGGATGGCTGGGGCGAAGAGGACTTGGCCCTGCAGATGCCCCCAAGCCGGAAGGGGAAGCGTCGCCAACGGCCATGCTAAACGCACAGCCGAGGTCAGGGTGGGCTTTTTGGAAGAAGAAAAATGACCCAAACGCAAACGCCGGCAACAACACACAGACGGCTGGTATGGCGTTTGTCGGTACACCCCCCGGGTACGATCGGCCGCCGCCCGTAAATACCGCTGCGTGGCGCGCTAGCGGCTACGGTGCGGGCCCGCGCGGACCCAGCGTCCCACCACCGGACGGCCAACCAGGCAGTGGCGGCTTCTTTCCGCCCACGGGTGCAGTTGGCGGCAACACGCGCATGTCGCCGCCGCCCTACCCTCCCTACAACCAAGCTCCCGCCCCGCAGTGGCCGGGATCACCTTCGCCCTCGAGCCGGGCACGACTGGCTCGGTATGCTTGATGCATGGGGAGGAGAAGGGAGCGCGGTTGTTATTTCTGATTTTGTCTTACATACTACATATTTACGTCCCGTTTATCACTGCATAGGCTGTTCTGCCACGGGGTTTCCATGGCTCATTCACTGGGTTTAGCGTCTGTCCGGACACGGGCGGCAGGGTTTTATGCACACGCATTTGTGTACGACGCACATATATCGGCGTTTTTGCTTTTCCCGGGTTTTCCTGTCTTCGTTTTGGTTTTCGGTCCCTCGTAGGGGGACCTTTGGGGTGGAGGGGAGCATCTGCAAGGTATATATCTTCTATGATTTCACGAGATTTTGGATTCTATCCATCATTGTTTGGTATCGGATACACTTTCAATCGCCAGTTCACTACCAAGATATGCTATTTTGAATTCACAAAATAGAAGGCGTTATAACTCTAAGCCATCTGTGATTCGTGTGCCTTTTTCATTTGTCTTCGTTTGTTGCCCGGGCTGTCATTCATTGGCTAAGGGGTGTCGGCGGGGGGAAAAATCTCGCACTCTCATGAGATAAGAGCCTCAGCAGCTCCCAACTTCATCGGGCTTTGCAGCCTCTTCATCCAGCTTCTCTTTCTATGTATGAAGCGGACCGTCCTTTTTGGCCCACCGTTCCCCCCATCCCGGAGACTTCCCCCCCCCCGACCCTACAGATCACGACGCCAAGCTAGATACCTTACGCTTGCTGGCGGTGCTGCCGCCGCCACTCTGCCGCTTGGATCCTCCGCCACTGCCACCACCACCGCCACCACCACCACCACTTTTCCCGCCCCTCGTACCATGTGCCGCGGCTGTCGCTGCCATCGCCGCTGTTCCCACTGATGCGGACGCGGTCGTGGCGGAGGCCGGGGTGTCTCCGTCGTACCCGCACATGATGCGCGTAAACCGCAGGCGTGTAGCGGGTATGCTCTGGGTTGAGAAGTTAGACAAGGTAAGAGAGGAAGGGGGATTCAATGTGCGTTTTAAAATAAAACGTCTCGCCCACGAAAAACGCTTACATCGTTCATACTCTGGGCATACATCATCAGCAGCTCGGGACTGTCCAGCACTAGAGCCGCGTGCCGCCGGCGGCTGACCGTCTCAAAGTCCTCCAAGGGTGGCGACGATGCGGCGAACGCGTTCCTTGGTTTTATGAGGTGTACTGTTAAAAATCATGCACCCCGTCGATGTGCCCTTCAATAACAACAAGGGAAAAAAAAAGGAAAAGAAAAAAAAAAAAAAGGGGGTGGGGGGTGGCACAATCAATACTCACTGTATTCGACGCGACGGTTGCTGCTGATACATCTGGTGCCACACCTGGCCGCTGCTGGTCGGGCCACTCGCCGCCGTGCTTCCGCTGCCGCTGCCGCTGCCGCCGCTCCCACTGCCGCCGCTCCCACTGCCGCCGCTCCCACTGCCGCCGCTCCCACTGCCGCCGCTCCCACTGGCGAGGGCGGCCGACGCCGTTACAGCCACAGACGGCGAGAGCGGGCTCGTGGGGCCAGCACGCGCGCCTGGGACGGCATACCTAGCGCGCGAAAAGCAGAAATTCAGCAAAAGACAAAGCACTAGCATGTTTGACAAAGCAAAAGACAGCAATCAAACGTACGGGTCCTTCCCCCGGGCTTGCCGGTCGCGCATCTCGGCCGTGAACGAGCCGTGGTTTGTTGCTGGTGGGTGCGTGGGAAGCCGGGTGTGGCTGTGGGTGTAGGCGGAAGGGCGGCGGACCGAAGACGTGGACGAGGACGAGTTCGAGGACGAGGCCGTGTGGTGTGCTGGGTTGCTGATGTTCGAGTTGGTGTTGGTGCCGGCGTTGATGCTATTGCCCCCCACACCGGGGCCGCCGTGGCCGGCAGCCATGGCAACCGGACTGGGCGGCATGTCGGGCGGCAGCCCAGCCGACGTCGGATGATGTGTGTTGGACGTCGCCACTTCGGATGCCGTTCCAGGTACAATTGACATTCAAACCAAGATAAAGAATCTGGAAAAAAAAGGAGGTTGAAATTGGTTTGCGCAGCTGCGTTTCCCCCGAGTCACCGTAGGTCGGAGAGAAGGGTTGAGCCAGGAGATGGGCTGCTTTCGTTTCGACGATGAAGGTTCGCAAGGGGTTCCCCGTATGAGGCTGCGCTGCTATTGTTTCGCTTTCCAGCGTTCCAAACGCCGTTTTGTTCCGATTCCTTCTTGCAGTGGGGACCTGGGGAACAAAACGCCGGCGATGCGTACAAGCAGAAGAAAGTTGCCCGGCACACGGCAAACACAAAGGCGCCCCTCTATCCAACCTTTGGTCCTAGGACCAGGGACAAAAAATCCAAGAAAATTGCTAAAAGAAACGTGCAAGGCTGTCCTAATGCTAAAGCTGCGTGCAACGTAAAAGGCGACTCGCAAGCGACTGCAGATATTGTTTCATCGTTCAAACAAAAGGGATAATTTTAATAGAAGACAGAATGACTGAAAGAGAAAAGAGGGCCAAAAAGACCAAAAAGACCAAAAAGACCAAAAAACCGATCGAAAGAGCTCTACCAATAAGGCTCCTCTTCCCAAGGCCGAGACTTTGCTAAAAGGGACACAAGACGAGCCACACGTTAGTCTTGCCGCCCTTCTTGGGGGGGGGCGCCTTCAGGTCAGTTTCGTTGGTTGGATTTGTGACTGAATAAATGGTTGGTGCTGGTGTGTACGTTTTGGTGGATGGGAGGCAGTGGTGAGTGGTGGTTGTCTAGCGGCGTATATGCAAGTTCCCCGTCTCTCGGGATTGGTTCGTTGTGTTGGTGAGTGAGACGATAGATAACAAAGAAAAAGGAAATGAAAAAGAAAAGAAAAAGAAAGAATAAAAGAAACAGATTTAGCAACAGAGTTATTGTTTTATGTAAGAACGACCACCGTTGGTCCCTTCCTTTTTCAATACTTAACGATGATTTAGACGAGGAAGGAGGGTGAAGAAGAGAAAGAAGGAAGGACGGGGACGCAGAGAAAAGGGAAAGAAGGACGGAAGGCACGAAGTACGATGCTCAGACATCTTTCCCGGCCTCATCAACCACAATACTTTCTGTTTGCGTCACATGATCCACGTGTAACACGAGCAAAAAAATGCTCCATGGGCAAAAGAAGAACGCGAAAGGTCTTTGCTGCCTCCCAATTTTGATGCGGATGTTTCTCACAAACTGCCTCGACACCCGCAATCCCCCTTTCCCCTTCTCTCTCCTGTGTTTCCTCTGTTATGCAAAGCACAGCAGCTCAACCAAAAAAAAGGTGGCTTGCATGAGAGCCCCTGCGAAAGTTTGTGCTCTCTTTTTTTTCCCAATACCGATTCTCGGCAACAAAGCCCGAAGCCCCAAAGTGTCCATAAATAAGCCTCTCTTGCTCGTTGGATTTTGCTCCTCCATACGGAGAAAAGACCATTCGGTCCCCTGCACTGGTTCCGTGCCATAGTGTCCGTTTATGAGAAGGACTGCAAGCTGGTTCGTTCACCGCTGCAAAAGTCCCTGGTTCGATTGCGGGTGGCTGCTGTATGACCTCAACAACTTTTTTGTTCTTCTTTTCCTCTTTGGTTTGCTGCTGATTTTATCTGCAAGGGGGGGGCTATCTTCTCTTTTTCCTCGCTTTCCTTCTTCTTCTGTACCTTATCCCCCCCGGCCGGCCGATCTCGGCAAAAAGACGCAACGAGAGACGAGGCCCGGTGACACGAGAAACAAACGTGCAACGGCAGCACAATTTGTTACACAATAAAAGCCAGAATCGGGATGCAGCCTCTTTTTGAAATTATAGCAGTCGGTAATATATAACCTATTTACTTTTTACTGGGGGCTGAATATCCCCCTGAATTAGAGAAAGAAACGGACCAGGAACGTAACAGGCGTAATGAGACAAAAAAAAAAAAATTCAAGGTCGAGGTTTATACCATCTAAGAACAGACAAGGTTGAGAGATACGAAAAGGAGGTAATAAAATACCAGGACATGAACCAATAGGCTAGTCGCCGACAAGACGTAAATAGCAGTATATTGAAATGCAAAAGGAAAGAAAGAAAGAAACCCCGAGAAAAACGAAAGTGCACCAGACTCCCATCCTAAATCGAACTCCAAAAAAAAAACCGAAAAGCACCTCCGTCCGCCCCTTTCCAAAGTTATAAAGAGAGAAAAAAGAGCGACACGGTACATTCAAAACGTAGATCGATTCGCCAAAAATCTGCCTTCTCCTTCAACCTTTTCCGGCGTCCTAGCCAACCTTTCATGCCTTTCATGGGCAGCATCGGGATGCACATGCTTGAAAAGCAAACCCGAGTTGAAACAGCAGTAAACAAAAAAAAAAAAAAGGCAACATCAGCTGAGATGCTGAAAAATGCGGGATACCCAACTCGTCAACTTTGACTGTTCATAGGCACACCTATGCAACAAGGGCATCAGTATATCCTGCATACCTCGATCCCGCCGAGACCAAAGACGACGGAAGATTGAACGATGAACTTTGACGGATTTCGAATCGTTGTGTCTTCCCTATTGTCTCGGTGGTGAATTTGTAGTTGCAATAAATACAGTGGTTTGCCTGCGTAGTAGTGGCACCAGATAGTGACAGTCGATGTGCGTAAGACCCACGTTGGATTTTGACCTGCATCGAACACATTGGGCTTCAAAACGTCGGTAAAAAGAAGTCGATGTATAGCCCATTGAAGGCATAGAAAGTGTTTTGCTTCATTGGCATAGAGCGGCGAATTTGGCTTCTGTTGTACCGGGGTCGCCAAACGATGTTGACGTCCGGAATTGCTGTCACAAGCCGGTTGTCATATCCAACGCATTGTTTGTGTTGGTCGCCGATCGGCTGTTGCTCTAGAATTGCAGTAGTATTCCGTCGTTTGCCGAATTTCAACAAATCACCTAAAGTTGATCACGGCCAACTATGTTTGTTTAGCAGGAGAAAAGTGAAAAATTTTAAGAATCAAAAACGAGACACAAACGTACCCGATTGTTTACGCCATACGCGAGCTTCTGTCCCGTCACGTCCCAGCACAAGCAGTGGGTATCTTCTTCTTCGCTGTCGCTATTGCTGGTCTTGGGACTAAGCCAACCCGGATGTGGCGGCCGCCGCCAGCTTGCGCGTGGAATCGCATGCTCGCCCACCTTCCATATCAATATCCGGTCCGCGGTAGCACCCGCGATAAACGCACCATCGGGCGTAAACGACAGCGCGGCAACCGGGAGATCCATTGTCATCGAGCATTTCGGCTTGCTGTCCGGCAACCGCGCATTCCAAATTGTAATCGCACCGTCCTCGCCGCCTGACGCTAGCAGTCGTTCATCGTCGTTCGGTAACGTCGACTGCAGCGGCTGCCACATCAAAGACGTAATCATGCCGATGTGCGCCGAAATGGTTCGGCGTTCCCCAAATTCGTCCCAAAGCTGCGCGTGTTAGCCGACCTGCTCCGTTTTCTCTTCTTGCGTTCGAAATAACCTTGCGAACGTTCCGGAATAGAATAAAATAAACAGAACTGGCCCAAACCAAACTTACGTCAATGACACCTTTCTCGCTCGCCGTGGCCACGAGCTTGGACCGCCAGTCGTACTGGATCTGTACAAAACCGTCGTTCTTGTTTGTAGCAAACGTTTTCGACAGCACGATCCCGGCCTCCTCCCTCCAGTGCAGGGTAAGAAGCAAATCGCCGCCGCACACCAAAAAGTCGGACTCGTTGATCCACGCGGCGTCGAGAGGATATTCCGAAAGGTCGTGGTCGGCCAGCACATACGATGCCGTACTGGAGGTGACAGCCGAAAAAATGGTGACGAGCGCACCGCGGTTTGCGGGTGCAATACCCAGAATGGACACGCCGTTGGGATTCCACCGCAGCTTGATGACGGGCGGTTCTTGCACGGTATACCGTAGCAGCAACGTGCCGTCTGGCGACCAGATGCCGACGCGAGCCTTGCTACCGGAATCTGTGGCGATAGCGAGGGCCGTGCCGTCGCCGTTCCAGGCCATGGCCGTAACGGTCGACGTCTGGGTGCCGTCTTCTTCGACGAGGTCTTTGTATGGCTGGTTGGTTGTGATCACGTGATCTGACGCGGGATCGGCAGATGTGGCGGCACGCGAGAGGGTCCAAATGCGGGCTAGCGCGTCTGTGCCAGCAGCCGCCAAAACGGACGGATTGCGCGGGCTCCACTCGCAATGCAGGACAATGGGGTTTTCGTGGCCCGGCTGTTGCGTCTCCGCTACGCGGTCGTTGCCCGTCAGCTGGTCGGGTGCCAGCCGCAAAAACGTCGTTTCGGGCGCCAGCTCCTCGACTTTGTCCACCTGCGTGCCCTGCTCTGGACCGTCGGTCCGCGGAACAGGCGTAGAGGCAGGCTCCCGCTCCATTGGCGACGGGTATGCGTGCTGGTTTTCGACGTTGTCGATGTCCATGGGCGTCGGCGGCACCGCGTCTGCGCCTGCGCCACCACCGGCGGTGGTAGTAGTGGTGACGGCAGCGGCGGCGGCAACGGCGGCGGCGGTTGCCGCATCGTAGCCGTTGCTAAGCTTGGCCTTTTTCGCGGGGGAGCCTGTTTGGCCGGCCGGCTGCTGCTTGTCAAGCAGGCGCTTGCGCGAGTTGTCTGCTTCGTCGGTCCCGACTACTGGTGACGGCGGTATTGATGCTGCTGGTACTGTTGCTGTTGCTGCGGCAGGCGGTTGTGACGGCGGGGGTGGCGGTAATAACGGTGCCGCGACGGGCTTTGATTCCACGGCCGCTGTCTCTTCGCGAGCCTCCTCTTTGTGGGATGGCGGCGCTTGCGTGATAAGCGGGCCAAATATCCCTAGCGGTTGGGTTGCGGCGTCCGCCGGCTGCGTGATGTGAGACGTCTGAAGTTTGTTTTGTTGGAGCGTCTTAAAATTTCTCTTCTATGCCAAGGCATACGTACCTGTATTTTTGGTAACAGGAAGTCTCTTTCCAGGGAGTAGTACAGCAGACCTCGGTTCAGGACAGAGACGAGCGCATGGCTCTTGACGTGCGGCGCGAAGTCAAAATGGCGGTGCGGCTCGGGCATGTGCCATTCTTTCTGGAACTTGGCCGCTGTCTCGCGGTAGTCTTGTTGTGGTCAGTGAATGGGTGGTGCAAGGGGAAGAACAGGCAGGGCCAAAACAAGGCTGAGGCGATCAGATCGCCAAGGAGAAGCAAGAAGAGAAAAAAAAGCAAATCCGCATTCTTTGGTGAAGTGCGGACGAGAGACACGAAAAGGAAAAGAAGAAACATACTGCCTTCGAGGAGATACCTAGTACCAGGTTGAGCGTTAGTAAAGCGATCGTGTTCAGGGTGGGATGTCGGCGACGAGCAGAAGGAAGGGAGAAGAGGGAGAAGGCAAATACGCAGGAGAAGATGGGAAGCGGTGCAGTAGAAAAGACGAGCAGAAAAGAGAAGGAAACAAAGATGAGAAGGAGACGGACGTACCTCCAGACGAGAAAATTGACGCGGTCGGAGTCGAGAAACTCCTTCATGGCGGCGGCGGTTGGCAGCAGCCAGGGAGAGAGCCAAGCGTACGACAGAGAGGGGACAAAACGTCGAGTCGGGAAGGCGAGAAAAAGAAAGAGTAAAAAAGAGAAATGAGAGAGAGTGAGTGGTGAACCGAGAAGAAAAACAAATGGCCGAAAACCGAAACGCGAAACCCCAAAATCACGAGATGAATGACCCAAAAAAGAAGGGACCAAAAACGAAGAAACTAAGAAAAAACAAATACGGTTGGGGTAGGCGCGGTGGTAGTGCTTGCTTGGTTTGGACGAAAAGTGGCTGTCGAAATCGGAAAGAACGCCCGTCGCGGTTGCGGTTGTGAATTTTGAGGAAGGTGAGAAGGCACCACGAAAGAAAAAGGTGGGTGTTGCCCAAAAGGGCGAATGAGAAAACTTCCGGGGGGGTAGTCCCAAAAGGCGAGAGAGGACGCACCCGCGAACCGCCCCGGCAAGACGGAGAACAAAGGAATGCGACGGAGCGAAAGAGTGGGAGAGAAAGGGAGAGAGACGAGAGAAACTACGAAAAGAGATTGTTTGTTTTGATATTCTGCTCGGTCGTCAGCACGTTGGTTGATGCAGAAGAAGATGGGAAGAGAAAGGGAAAAGAAAAGTACGGAGGAATCGAGGAAGCGGGAAGAAGAAGGAAAAGGAGAAAAGAAAGAAAAAAGAAAGAAAAGAAAAGACAAGGCAAAAAAATTAGCTTGGGAAAACCCGCTATTCACGATGGTGGTAGCGTGGTAGCGGCGGCGGCAGAGAGAGAGAGAGAATCAACGTTCGATGCGTGCACGGCAGGGTTTGGTTTTCTGTGTTTAGGCGACCTTGGACACCGGGGGGTGGGCGATTCAACTAGAAGAAGGGGAAGGACAGGGGGGAGCAAGCAATTACGACGTGCGACGTATCTCGAAGAGACAAAGGGAAAGGGAGGGGGGGGGTGTATTGTGTGCGTTTGTGTGTGCATTTGTGTGTGTGTACATATGGGTGCGCGACAAAGGTGTGGGTGTGGTATGTTTCGATGGTGGAAAGTGGGGGGGGCGCCATCATTGATTGGGAAGGGGAAAAAGAGAAAAAAGAACCTTTCGTTTCGAGGTAAGGGACAGGGAAGGAAGGAACGCCAAAACACGCAACGGGGGCCCAGCTTTGGCTGTTGGCTGCCGCTGCAGCTCGAGGCCTTGTTTTAGGTCAGTGTCTGTATCTGTACTCAAAAGTGCGCTACTTGCTGTAGCAGTAAGAAAGTACCTCGACATGACGTCTTACCAAACGCGCCAGCAACACTTCAGCGGGAGGCAAAGTCGATATAGCGTACGGAGTAGGCCCAATCCAAGATAGCGTAACAACCACGTCGGAGTACGGGTACTATCGTACAGCCTTCAGCCCACATGGGATAGATTACCCCATACAAGTACCGTACAGGCATACTAAGGCCCTAAAGAAAATGGTTTCAGTGCATTCGAGATTAAAGTACACATATGCGCTTCCTACAAATAAAAACTACTTACAAAGGTCGATCGGTACAACTGCGAGGCTTTTACGACGTACGTCGTAGTAAGTACCAACATACTCGTACAACCACGTCTTAAATATCCTTACCGTTGCACCTGGCGGTGTTTTCGGCGAAACGAAAATACAAGGGGTCTTTTCCTGCCTTTTCGTCTCTTCCCAGTTCCTCCATTCGTTTCTTCCCTTCCCATTGGCGGCGATCCAGATTAGAAACCCCATCCCCCCTTCTCGCCGTCTGCACCCTTGCTTGCCGTGTTTTGACGTTAATTCTGCAGCGGCCGCCAGCGATCCTTTACGAGTTTGTGTTCCTTGTTTTTTCATGTTTGTTTTTTTCTGTGTCTATTGTCTGTTTTTGCTCTTCCTGTTCCCATTTCGCGGTACTGTGGCGAAACGAGCAGAAAACTGCTACGTATATGACCGGAGTATGGAGTAGACACCGAAGAAGAGACCCAACGTCCCGAGCGGGTCCGATGAATGATCGTCTTTTTTGGGGGGGGGGGGGGGGCGAGCCATGCAGATTTGGCCGTTTTCCACTCCATCGTATTACTCCGTACGAAGTAGCAATACTCCGTACTTTTACAACTACATTTTGTTCCGTCGGGTTTGGTCTAGTGAGAGTTCTTCATTGTCACTTGCTCTCCTCCCAACGGCAATCAAAGGATGGTTTCCTGAAAATTGGACATGCAAAAGGGGAACGCTGAGATGAGAGCGTGTTGAATCGAGACTTGACTGGCCTTTTCGCTTCCACGAGACGGCGCCGGTGTCGTGTACGAGTTGTACCTTTAGTCAACTAACTAGTGGAGCCCAAGGACAAGCAAAAAATACTCCGTAGAGTACAGAATACGGGGAGCACTACGGGGTCCAATTACAACTACAGTTGGATTCTGAGCCTACCGTGTGTACTACATACAAAGTAGATACGTCGTAATACATTTAGTACTACCCGATACGTTTCTGTGCGGTAGAATTTCTGTCGGCGGTTGTGGTGACGGCGAGGACCAGCCCGAAAGCCATGGAACGCATTTTCTTTTGCGAACACGTCGCAGTGAACCGTACGGTACAGTGTTACAGGACGAAAGTATTTTTTCTGTCGTCCCCACGCACACACAGATCCGGTTGTATGGTGGAGGTGGCAATGGAAGGTGCGCCGTTGTGTGGTGGTGGTGTGCGTGATGTGGGTGTCTGTGTGCGTGGCGTGGCAACCAGGGCATTGTTCCTTTTGCCTACCGTCGTCTGGACAAATAAGGCGTCGCGGAATACATGTGGAGGTTTCCTGGGTTATTAAGAATTTAAAGGCGCGGCAGGCGTTGATTGGACGGCAAACCCCTGGCATGCTTTGCATGTCAAAGAACAAAAAATTTAGGGGAAAAGAAGGAAAAGACAGGAAACAGCCCCTTCCCTCTTGCCATGTTTCAGGGATGGGCCAGGCCAGGGCACTAGAAATAGGCACAAAAAGCTCCGCAAGCAGCTGATGGAAGTACCTGTGTCTGCAATTTCCCACATGAAAAATACAACCCCGTACGAAGTACATAATATGCGCCATTTCCTGTTTGCCGGTATGTACTTCGTACGCATACGTCGTAGATTTTAGATTAATTCGCCTGTTCACGCGTGAAAAGTGAAGTGAAGAGAAGAAGAAGAAGAAGAAGAAGAAGAAAATTTGAATAGAACAATACAAAAGATCAACCGCAACAAATCTATCGGCGTCGTAAGCATAGAGCTGTACCATCTCACCGACAGTTCGAGAATGCAGGCATTAGGCAACCGAGAGTAAAGACGAAAGACGAAATGCCGGAGAGGCTGCAAAAAAAACAAACTCGACCATGAAAAGGAAAGGGGGGAGGCAACGTGTAAAATGTCTCTACCAGCCGAAGTGTTGCATTTCGGTAACGCTATGTAGTACGGAGTAGTTGTACTCCGTATATAGAGGCTGATGGAACGGACGAATGTACAAGTACGGAGTGATACGTTGTCGTGTACCCTACAATGCACGGAGTACGAAGTACAGAGGGCTTATACTTGATCTGAAGAAACTAGAGAACACCAAGATAGACATATTCTTTTTGGAGTACCTTCAATATGGGCCGGTCTTCTCCTGAGCCCGTTTTTAGATATTGAGGTACTTACGAAGTATTACAACGGTTTTAGTCTGCAGTTCGCTCTATTATGAAGAACCCCATACATATTTCCCACTTTATGACACTAAAATAAAACATTCCGTTAGGGGAAATGGGGGGAGAAACGTTAGTGGCAGAAAACAGTGGTGGAAGGGACTGGCTTCGAGGTCAACCGTGCCGAGAAGAACGAAAACGGCTTGGCGATCCGCGGATGGACCACACAAGGACTGTTATTGTGCCTGCAGTTGGTAAAAGAAATCAGAATCGTCGTCTTCATTTCTTTCGTCTCTATTGCTTACAAACCTCTCGAACTTCTTTTTGAAAGGCCACAAAGTTGATCTGTCCCTTTTTATCGGGCCTAAACATGCAGCGATTCCGTTCTTTCTTTGTGGTAAAGGGAGGTTTTTTGAAAATAAATCTAAAGCAAGGACTACAAGGTACTAAAGCCGAGCGGCAAACGCCGGACACAGTTCTTCAGTTGCGGAACACTTCGTGTCTGTCCCTTTTGCCAGCTCGTTCGTAGTTGTGGTTCGTCGCTCGGCCTCGCTGTTTCCTGTTTTGTTCGCCTCTGCGTAAAACGAGCCTGAAAATCACTGGTCTCGGCCCGTGCGTCTTCAAGATACCTGCAGACTGCAGGAACCCATGTACGATACTAAGTACCTGCTTGTTGTACATATTGACGAGCATACATACACTGCAGCAGCACGGAGAGAAGTTATCCCCTGCCCGAACACGTCACGCTGCAGACCGCTGCCTACTTCGCAACGTTTTCCTGGGGACGCGGGCCGACTTGATTCCTGCCTAAGGCACACATACAAGTCGCGATTGCTCGTGACCCACTTAGACGCGGCTTTCCAAGCGAAAGCCACGGGGGGAAGAGGGAAAGCCACATTTGCTACAAACTTCGGGAGACCTCCTTTTTCTGGCGCCCCGTGATATCTCACCAAAAAAAACCGAAAAGGCTCTGCCATTACATCGTCGCGTTGTGCCATCTATTTCCGTCTTTTCTCGCGCGCCAAGCTGTCGGAAAGGTCGCTTCTTTATTGTCGTCTTCCTTCTAGTTTCACATTGTACCGGCGACTGCTTTTACTCGCTTCTGCCTATCTTCTTCTTCTTCTTCTCCCCCCCCTTTTTTTTTCTTTTTCTTTTCCCCTTTCTTCACTTCTGTCATATTTCGGTTTTCCCTTCGGACGGTTCGCTTCCTCCGTCCATCATCCCGCGCTCTTCTCTCACCATGCCTCCCCGACTCAACATCCCGCCGGTCACGCGCATTGTGCTGATCGCGCTCGTCCTCCAGTCGGTCCTCAGCGCCGCCATCCGCTACCGCCAGTGGACCGCCCAGCTGCGCATCGTCATCCCCTACCTCAACCTGATCCCGCAGCTGTCGATCCTCTACCCATGGACCTTTGTGACCACCACGCTCGTCGAGAGCAACGTGTTCACGCTCGGCATTGCCTGCGTCACCCTGTACCAGGGCGGCCGCTACCTGGAGCGTGCTTGGTCGTCGCGCGAGTTCGCCAAGTTCCTGCTCGTCGCCAGCCTCCTCCCGAACGTACTGACCCTGGCCGTGCTGCTCGTCGCGTTCTCGCTCACACACGATGAGAACTGGACGTAAGTTTGTTCCCCGTCCTCCCCCTCCCCACCAAATTCTAGAAAACGCCCGCCAACACGTATATATACTAACGTTGCTTTTCCAACCAAGACTCATCTCCATTGCTGGCACCATCCCGCTGCAGATTGCGTTCCTCGTGGCCTTCAGCCAGCTCGTCCCCGCCCACACCGTCACGCTCTTTCGCGGCCTCCTATCCCTGCGCGTCCCCCGGTTCCCCGTGCTGTATCTCCTCGCCGTCAGCGCTCTGGCCTTGACGCCGCTGCTGACCGTCGCCTCGCCGCTTCTCGCCGTCTTCGGCTTCCTCGTCAGCTGGACGTACCTGCGCTTTTACAAGTCCGTGTTTCCCGACCTCGACTCCGCCTCGCAGATGCCCGCGCTCCGCGGCGACGCCAGCGAGACCTTTGCGCTAGCTGAGTTTTTCCCGGGCCCCGTCAAGCCGCTGGTGGCCGCCGTCTCCGACGCCGTCTTCAACGTGCTGGTGGCCGTGCGCCTGTGCACGCCCTTCACGGCCGCCGACCTGTCGGCACGCGCCGCCGCTGCCGCCGCCGCCGGGGCTGGTGGCGATGCCTACCTGCACCACCACGGCCATCACCACAACAACCAACGAAGCGTGCCCGGCAGCACGCGCGCCGAGGCCGAGCGGCGGCGGGCGCTAGCGCTCAAAGCCCTGGATCAGCGGCTGCACGCGGCGGCGGCCAGTGCCGCGACGCGCGGAGGCAGCGGCGCGTATCCCACGGGGGTGTACGCGGCCACGGCCACGGCTCCGTCCTCCGCATCCCAACCACCAGCACAACCACCACAACAACAGCCGTCGCCACCACCAGCAGCCTCCGACGCTGCATTGCCGGCGGCCGCCACGGGCCCCACCGTCCAGACACAACCAAGGGCCAACGCGCAAACCGGCATGACGGCCCCCGGCGCCACGAACCAGTCCGCGGCGCCACTGGGCGGCCTGTTAGGCGAGACCAGCTACGTACCAGACCACGACGGTGAACGGCCGAGCGCATGATCGACATTCGCGTCTTGCATGCGGGGGAAAAAAAAAAAGTAAAGACAGTTGAAGCATGTTCTCCCCGGTCGCAAAGACTGTCCTCATGAAAGCGAAGCGAAGCGACGCATGATTTTGTTTTGCGCCGGCATATTCGTGTGCCGCACCGGATTCTGTTGTTTCTAGTGCTCGTATGATGGGTGGAATAGAAAACCTCTGCCGGTGACAACACGACTCGGGGCATCTTGGATGTGTGTCTTTTTTACGCCTTTACTGCGTCGCAAGGTTTTCTTACTTCGTCTTGCTGTTCGCATGATTCTCGCCCTGTTTTTTTTTCTTGGCTCCAGCGCATTTTATAAGCTTTTGGGCAACGGGCAATGGGCACGGGGTTCTTTTTTTTTCGGAGTTCACCGGGTCTTTTTTTTTTCTGTTGGCGAAATTTAAGGGGCCGGTTTCTTTCGCATCTCTTGTTTTCTCTTCACATTTCGGGTCCATCCATTTCATCTATATGCACCGTATCTTTCTGGCGATTAGTCCAGCCTAATGATTTGCACATTCAATTCTCACGTCTTTCAAAACACAAAAACTCATTACAGCGTCAAAAGGGACCTCGTAGGCTGCTTCCTTTCGTTGACCAAAGAGCTCTCTCCGTAGAATGAACCCCCAGCGATCTAACGAGTCACGTTTGGTCTTGTTTCTGAAGAAATACGTAATGAAAGGTATCGCCAAGATCAGCTACGTCTCTCCGCCTTTTGCTTTGCTCTCTGATGCTAAGAAGGGACGAATACATCGACCTTTCCACGTCTCTGTTCCGCAATCATCCACACAAGCAAGACGCATCTTCATGACGAGGCGTTTGCAGCACGATCTTGAAGCCATCCTCCCGTAGTACTTGGGGACTGCACTACACACGGGGACATATGGCTCATCTCTCGTGCAGGCGACATCCAACCATCCACTCGCCCTTTGAAGACACACGTATTCTTTGTGGACCGTCTTCTTCTCGTCCATTGTGACCAAAGCCACGTTTCTTTCTTAGTAACGCTTGCGGACAATGTGGCCGCTGGCTTTCAGCTCATCAGGCTTCCCGGTTCTCCTTTTTTTTTTCTCACGGCTAGTGACTGGTTTATTGTAATAGAAGACGTTCACTGCGGCTTTGTTAACGATTAAATCCCAGAACTGGATTGCTAACATGACGTTCCGGTTCTTCTTTATACCAGTGGGGAAAATCATCGTCCAGGCGCGAGAAATCATCGTCACCTTCCCCGGGCATTGAACAAGCCTACCCAGACCTACGGCAGTCAAGCGGTCTCTACATCAGTACGGTCGTCGCGCGGCAATAAACATGACATAACGGATACGTGGCCGTGCCTTTTGCCGCTTCAGGTGTTCACTGTTTGCTGAGCGGAGTCGTCTCGTTCTTTGTTTCTTTTCTCATCACCCCTCCTCTCGTCCGGAACAGTTTGACCTGCGTGTCCAGACGAATTGATCTGCGCGCTGCACATCCTAAGCGTTTGCCGCTCGTTTCTCTTTTTTGGAGATTTTTTGGTTCTGTGACCTCCCTTCAGGAGGAAAATCCTAGTGGGATAACCGGCATGAACACTATATATAAAAAAGAGGAAAGAAAAGAGAAAGGGAAAGGGGAAAAGACAAAAGAGAAAAAAGAGAAAAAAGAGAGAAAATACGTAAGGTGACCAAAGAGAAAAGGAAGCGCAGATCAGAAAAGATCCGAAAAGCAGACGTATTACCGAACGCCCAAGGATCACCAGCAACAAGACGGCGATCAGAACGATCAAAGACCAAACTCCTATGCAGCCTTCGCTCTCTCCGAGCTCTTATATGAGACTCGCTCGTTTTGGCGCGCACCGGCCTTCTTTCTCCCCCCCCCCTCTGGCGGGCAATCCCTCAACCCTTCCCGCCCGTTTCTTCCGCCCAACATGCAATGATCCACAGCACCCACTGTTGCAGGGTTCGCGATCGCCATTGCTATCTGCGAAGTAATTCATGCTTTGTGCTTGTGATGTCGGGTTCTTGTCCGGGGCCTTTGTTCCCCTGCCCCCCTCCCCTTTTTTTTCTCGTTGATTACCTTGCAGTGTTTCGGCTTACACCTCCCCCCCTTTTATTTCTCCCCTGCTCCCTTGATCTTGGTGCACAAGCCCTGAACCGCGGAAATCCCCCTTCTTCCCCAGCATCTCCTCCTTCCCAGCTCCCCGCCGCTCACTGGGACTTTTTGTTTGGTCCGCTACCGCTTCCAGACACAAGCCATCCATGGATCCAGCCAGGGCGGATGTGCTAGTAGGCACGGAAGACACAAAGCAACTACTAAGTATTTATTACTACTCTGCATTGCTAATACATACTTTTCCATACGACACAACACGCTGCGCCTAACTCGTAAGAAGTGCGCCGTTGTCACTCCCTGCATCTTTCCTTTGACAGGGAAGCTTACGTCTCGTCAGGGGAGACAGACACGTGAATTATTGATAGGATGTTTGCCGAGCAGCTTGCTTAGGGAAGAACATCGAAAATGTGCTCATCCGTGTGTCAAAGAGAATGGGTAGCAGTAGCAGGGGTTCTGCGCTTCTAATCCCGTTACATGTCCATCCTCGGGCGATAGCAAGCAGAGAGGCTTGCATCTCTGTTGGGCTCAATTCCTTCTTCATCGCCATGGACGAGACATGCTTCCTTAAAGCAAACTTGGCCCCGTTGCCTCCTCACTGAGCAACACATGTCGATGCTCCTGGGGGACATTATGAGATAAACGTGCATGTAGCCTTTGATCCTCCTTCTTGTCTGCTACGCCTTGGCTACCTCCACCCCTCGGTTTCCAATCGACTTCTTCTGCCCATTTTCGTTCTGCGTCTTGCTTTGAAATTTCAAACAACATGTACAGTATTTTATCTTTCTTGTTTATTTTATAGCTCTTTCCGCTCGGGGTTATTCAGAGTGCGGTGCATCATCAGCCGACGAGAAATATACGCAGCTTTACGAGCTTGCATGTCCCGCCCATAGTTACCGGATATACCAAACGCTGGAAGCAAAAAAGAAAACGAGCAGAGTAGAGAGATAGAAAGCGGAAGGTGTGGGAGAAAACCACGTTAGAGTATCGTACCCTTCTTCTACCTAGTAATATATAGAAAGCAGTGCGGAGTACTCCGTACGCAGAGGGCAATTCGATATTATAATACGCGAATATAGTTGAGTTTATTTTAGATTAATTAGGCGTAGAGACTCTATTTTGGTTGGACATTGGGTATGTGTCCGTCAGAAGAGACAACCGCTTTTTGGCTACCGTTCTTTTTTCTAGCTTTTCAGCATATTACTCCGAAGTACTTAGTAATTGTAATAATGCTCCTACACAGACGTGTCGTCGTCTCGTTCCACCGTAGAACAAGAACCAAACCCCCCCCCCCCCCCTCAAGAAAAAACTACCGAGGAACCCTTAGATGCCCCTTTGAGACAACTGAGGTTCAGGTAGGTCAAGCATGCGTTGCGACCAAGGCTCACGGAGGCTCTTTTCAAAAATTGTCACTCCGGGATGCAGCCAGAGTCGATCCGTTCGGCTTGACGTTTCTCGTTCGTAACCAGAACTTGTGAAATGCGAACGGATTCTCAGGACTCTCAAATTGAATCCGAACTGTCTAGGGCACATATTCGAAGCTTCTGAAGCGATGTTGAGACGAGGAATGACTGTAATCCGGTTACCTACTTGCCACGGCCAGCAGAGGCAGAACCACGATGACGGCCGGTGTGCTATCGTCTTGGTCGCAGCATATCAGCAGATAGGAACAGATGTATGGAGGAAGAGGAACAATATGTATGGGTAGTCTGCGCTCGGCAGGACGAAAGCAGCATTACATACGGAGTAATCCCAGCAAACAGCCCGCAGAAAGAGAAGAAGCAGCTTCCTTTTCATTCGGCTTCGCGTTTTGCCTATTTGGACCACTCACAAAAAATGCCTTCCCCCCTTTTTTTTCTTTTTTCTTTTTTCTTTTCTTTGGATCATCAGTTGAATGTTGAAACCGTCGATCATCAACCACCCTGTCGACCTTCGCCCGTCCATTTCCCGCCCCATGTGCGTATTTTGTTTTATGTTTTTCTAGACGGCTACGCAAGTTGGATCACGGTGCATCACCTACGACAAGGAACATGCCTCTTCTC
The DNA here is from genome assembly GCA_002778095.1 of Fragosphaeria purpurea. Lineage (NCBI taxonomy): Eukaryota > Fungi > Ascomycota > Sordariomycetes > Ophiostomatales > Ophiostomataceae > Fragosphaeria > Fragosphaeria purpurea. The sequence continues at coordinate 2,047,315 of PCDL01000011.1, forward strand.
CCATTCCCTTGCCCCCCTCGGCCCCCTTTCCCCCTTCCCCCTTCCGTCCCATAGCGTCACTTTTTGAAGCGAGGAGACAGACCGTCAGAAAGGGGGAAACGGAGATCGTTCCTTACCTTGGCCGATCGTTGTTCGTACTCTGTGCGTACGCTTATGGCCCTTCGCGACACTCTCAGACAACACGACTACAAGCCGCACCCCAACCCACGCTGACACGCTGTTTTTTTGCCGGAAACAATCGTATTCTTCAACATTGGCATCCGGCCCCATGTCCTTGCTCTTTATTCTAGTATGTTTTCCTTCTTTCACTGTTCTTTTCGTTCCTACACACGACAAACACGCCGCTCCTGCTCGACGCAATACAACGGAGAAACCGCACGGTATGGGTGGGACGGAATGGGCCAGAATATGCAGCAGTTGACAAAAAGTATTACCATACCGGTGTTCGTCCTCCGTTCGTGGTATGCATCCTCTTTGCCTTTGGCTTTGCTGGCTGACCCAAACGGGGCACGTGGTTGGTCCCGAAAGCGGCTTAATTTTACGTAGTTTCAAAAGGGGCGGAGCCTGTCAGCGAAGGAGGGAAGGAAGGAAGGGCCGGGGCGGGCAGCGTGCACCTAACCAGGACACGTCGCAGGGCAGGTGCGTCGTCTACCCTCGCATTTATTTCCCGAGAAAAGCTTCTGTAACGGGGACATTGCAACGTATTATGGCGGGATTGCTTTCCGTTGTTTTGGTACGCCATGCCTGCTCGGTTTTCCCAGTCTTTATGCAATGGCTAGCCTTTGGGGCCACATCGCGAAACCCTTTCGGTCAAGTCACCAATTTTTCTGCACGTCCCCTTCTCCCATCTCATATACGACGCAATGTTTCTCTATTTTTTTTCCTGTTCTTCATTTTTACGTTCGTACTTTTGTTTCGTCCCAAGAGGTTTGTTTTTGGCGGTGATATTTTTTTTAATGACATTATTTCGCTCCGAACGAGAGCCGGCAATGCGGCTTTCACCTCCTCACTTGTGGCTTTATCCAAAACGGCCGCTGCTCTGTACCCTTCAAGCCTCTGGGCGGCCCTTCGGCGCCAATGGGCGTGTTGCCGTTGCACAATCAGCGGTGGTGGCGTTCCTTTCTCCGGCTTTGCTCGAGGTGGAAGCCCGAACAAAAAGAACAACATAAAAACGACAGGGCCAAGGACATACTAGAGGGCCTGAGGTTCGGCTAGTCGTTCGTTTGATCTGTACCAAGCTGTGGGCCTTGCCAACTCCTTTTGCATCGTCGGGTCGCGTTTGCGTTGGACTCTCACGGAAAGGGAATATCACCTCGAAATGTAGATATATATGTATATACCCACGCAGTCAAGGAGAAGTACACACGAGCATCTCGCGCGAGTCTGCTGGGTTTGGTCGCACGTGGAGAGCTGGACGTAGAGGAAAAACAAAATAAACTGCATCGGGGCTATGATCCGATGAAAGCAAAAAGTGCGACGGTTGGTCTCATGCAACCACTTTAGCACATGTCTTGTCTTTCGCTGGTTTTCTGCGTTCTTTTATTTTATATGTTTTTTATTCTGCAAGACGCACTGCGTAACGCTTCAACATGCACAAAGGGGGCAGGTTGCACGCATTGTGTGTCTGCTGCACGATGCACAATGGGGTGCACGTTGTGCATATGTTTCTCTCAAGCTGTCTCTTGCTGCCATGGTGCCCTGTAACGAAAAAATAAATAAATAAATAATTACTACAAAAAATTACTCCATCCTTAAAGGAGGGTAAGACGACATGCTTGTACGCAAGCGATGGAATTCAATCTGTGTTTGTGTGGCTGGCGTAACGAGAGCACAGCAGATCTGTTGCGAACTTGTCTCTCTCCTTTTGGTGGCACGTCGTACGAGAACTGTTTTCTCTCTCTGTCTCTCACTCACACACAGAGATACTATGTGTGTACGTACAAATGCTGTGCGCCGAGGATGGAAACCGATCCGCATGCTTGTGCATGACTTTGTACGGCTCGATGTGCCTTTTCGTGTTGCACCGCGATATGAGTCTGGATTGTATTTGCGCCTCGTCAGCCCGTGTTGGTACGAATGAGTTTGCGTCAGTCTTTGTTCCTCTTCTCCTTGCATTTTCCAGTGTCTCACGGCCGGCAGTAGAAGCATCCGCCGATTGTCATCTTCATCTTCAGCATACAAGCACACCATACATATAAAGATATAAAGATATATACACAACACCGTGGGCGCAATTTGGCCGCAATCTATGTAGACAAGCCGATTAGAAGGGAGGAAAGACCAGGCGGGCCAAGGCTAGAACAGAGCCACACATACGGGAATGAATCTGGCCGCCGGCCTACTACGGGGCCTTGACGGAGGCCATAGTATTATCCGTATACACCTTTTGGTGGTCCATATTGCCAGACGTCTCGACCAACGTACACACACACATTGAGCTATATGAGATGAATGAATTGCTATTTGACCAAAAGAAAAAGGTGCTATAACAAGATAGCTCTTTGTGCCACTTCTCTTTGACCCGTCTTAATGGCCCATAGTGCGTGCCGCGTTCGCTTCCCCTTTTTCCTTAGTGGGCGTACCACACCCTTTCTTTTCCTAATTTGCCGATAGAATGTTCTACCCGCACGACACGCTTTTCCAGCAAATCTGCGGTGGTTTAGTCTGGCTCTGACTTGCCGTACCCTGTGTTTACCTGTTACCATATGTATATTAGCCTCCTGCTTCTCTTTTTGCGGTATTCATCTTTTGGGGGGGCACTAGACGACGGAAACGTTTTATATTGTGTGCATCGGCACAAGGCCAGCACTTTCGCCAAGAAATATGCAATTAGATTACTCATATTCGGGGAAAAGTGTTCTGTTGTATTTTTTTCCTGTTTTCTTTTCTCTACGGCGTTGCATCCTGAACAGCTCATTCCTTTTCCTCAAAGCCGGGGGCTGCCACACAATTTGGGTGACCTGCCAGCACAGACGTCAATCCCTTGATGACGAAGCCCACCCCTCTCCCCCCCTCCTCGTTGTTTTCCCCGGAGGCTAGCAAATCGCCGCCGCCTCTTTCTGTTGCATCCACCCAACTGGGTAACGGAGTACGAACAGATAGCGTCCCGCCCGCGGGTAATTACTAACACGCAGAGAAAAGAAAAGCGTTGCTGAAAGGGCGTTTCTACGAATTCCTAGCGCATACGAGATACCGACGTCCGTGCCCGTAAAGGGTTCAAACAATGACAAAAGGGAAAAAGAACGACAAAAAGGAGTATGGTAGTGACATCAACTAACAAAAGCGTAAGGGCCTACCTAGCCAACGCTCCAACAGACCGGGGGGAGGGGGCTACTTCGTATGTTGGTGGCTCGCGCAACCGCCGCCGCATGGCTTTTTCCTGTGTTTGGACGTTTTATTGTTGGGAGAAAAAAGGACTCTCGGGGCATGAGAAAGTAGGCGCGCTGGGTGGCAGTTCGTTGCGCGGTAAGACGCCGCCCTCTGTCCGTAAGGCTTGCCCGCTGTTTGTGCTCTTCCCGTGGGTGTCTTCTCCAAGTATCTTTTTCTTTTTTCCATTTTTGTTTTTCTTGGTTCTTTTTCTCTTTGCCCAGCCCCGGCAACGGGTATTACTCAATACACCTGACACAGACCTTGGGGTGCTCGTGCTACGTTGGAAGGGATTTGCAAGATAGAAAAGGCTGCACACACTATATACGGAGGACATATGCACGATATTCTTTTGTACCCTGGCGCTGCATCCTCGGATACACAACACATACGCGGGTTGAAACGGGGGGGGGTGGTTCATGAGTTTGTCGTCGTTTTTGGCGACGATAACCGATTCTCTTGGGGCGAGAAAGAAATAAAGAAAGAAAAACGATCACACACAGAATACGACGTACGAGAAGAGGGAGGTGTGGAGTGCGCACGAAGGGGGGGGGGAGAAGTGACGAAGCGAGGATGAAGGAACAAATGGGCTGCCAAAAGGACGAGAGTCCAGTCACGATGATTTTCCGTGCCGTCGTGTTACGGGGCTTTACGGGAGTACGATGTTTGATGTACTTTGGATACAGAGTACTTCGTCGTAGCAATACATACGGCAATACGTTTAGGAAAATGGAAAAAGAAGGGAGGATTTATGGACGAGCGAGTGTGAGTGGAGGTTCGAGGCTAAAATAAAAAACAAAAGCTGGGGGGCGGGAAAGAAAAGGAAAAGGAAAAGACGGCGTGTTTCTTGGGGGGAAAGGGGGATTATGGTGTGTGGCGTGCGGCGTGCTGTGCGCTGCGTGCTGCGCAACAACGAGGACATGCAAGGAAGAAGAACTGACGACAGAAGGGCGTGCCTGGAAAGCAAGGATTAGGGCGTGTAATTACGACGTACAACTAATGTTGGCGGGCAAAGGCAAAGGGGGGCGTGTCTCGGATACGCCAAACAGACCCTAAATGACTGGGAACAAACGTGAAAGTTTCAGCGACCACCTGCCCCTGTTCCGCGGGAACAGCCAGTAGAAAGTATGCTATACTTACTGACAAGTATAGAGTACATTATACGCAAGAACCCTACTGCGTCTGCTCACGGGCGCCCTCGTTGGCAGTACTTTTTTTGTCGTAGCATGCACGACCTGCAGCTGTATGGAGTACCTCTATTCTGGTACCCTCGTACCCTTGTACCCCATTAACCCCCTACCTCCATACGGTGTACGACTACGTCGTATGTACCTCCGTACCTCAAAACTCCCGGTATCCTTTCCTTCCCCCCTTTTCCTCTCCCAATCCGCGCCATTCTGTCATCTTTCGGCCTTTTTACCCACCTTTTCCTTCTGGGGATCCCCCTCCCCTGTCCTGCAAAACGGGGGCTGGGCTCATACCAACCGAGAACAGACCTGAGGGGGAACGCCGCGGACGCCTCTTGTTTTGGCCCCGCTCTTTTTGCCTTTTTTAATCGCCTTGGATCACTTGGATCACTTTTTGCGCTTTTTTTTGGGTGCGGGTCTTTTTTTGTATTTTTTTTTCTGCAACGGGCGCGCGGGCGCCAATCTGGCCAGCGCACGCGCATTCCACTGTGGGCAAAACGGGCTTAACTCGTACATTTTGGTAGTTCATGTAGGCAACGCGTTCATACGAGAACTCGTCAGTCGTACTCGTAAACATCCCGTCAAAGGGGACCTCCTTGTATCAATGTCGTCCTTGCCTCAGGGAAATCATGTGACATTCGGTTCAGAGATGGTCAACTTGGGATGAAACAAGCCAGGTTATTCACGACACTGGTCGACTTTTTCATCGGCGTTTGGCGATCCCAGTCGGCGGTTGCACTGTTCTTATCAACAAGATCCTCGCGCCCAACTCTTCTGCCGTGCAAAAGACGGAGCTTTACGGGGAAGGGAGGAATGCAGGAATGATGACCCCCATGGCACTCTGTGGAATCTGGCCGTAATGGCCGTATTACAGAGGGGGATTGCTGCGCACGCTACTGGTCGCCCCAAGCCCGGCGCCACCAAAAAAAAAACCGAAACAAAACGTTGTGCGCCAATCGTGGCGCCGCCCAACAGTTGTGGCCCGTGCACGGACCAGCCCAGCTGCTCGTGGGTTGTGGGCTGTGGGCTCTGGGCTGTGTGTGTGGGTTGCGGCATGGATGATGAGCTTACGGCGGATTTCTTCGGTTTTGGTGGATTTTGGGGGGGTTGTGTTGTGTGGCCGCGGTGGTAGTTTGGGGGGGGGGGACTTCTCGGCCGGGCCACTAAGGCGCCGCCGACAAGCAGGGAAGGTACGAGGCACGAAGTACTTGCAAGGGCTACTTTTGCTGCCGCTGCCCAGCGGTTCCCACGGCCTGCGCGTGCGCACTGCGTGACCCGACCGGGGCGGGGACGGTACGTATCGTAAGTACCTGTTTTGGGATACCCAAGATTAGATCCACTCCAGCCACACCCCCGAATAAACACCACACCACCCAAAAGGAAGGAGCCAAGGAAGGGCAAAAACAAAAAAAAAAAGCCAACAACCGCAGCCACCATCACCCACCACCAAACTAGCACCATCCCTGCTACTTTGCAGCGCCAACCAACGAATGAGATAAATTAATAATAAAAAAAATCGATAAATTCGTAAAATTGACGACCCCCCAAACTAACCATAAAAAGGGCGCACCAACAAGAAGCGGACATACGACGCTAGCAATCAAAATACAACTAAATTAAAGAAGCGAATAAATAAATATAATAAATAAAACCGAACGAGCTCGTGGGTAAGGGTAGTTACACGTTTGCGCGCAGCAGCCGGAAAGCCAACCCCCCCCCTACCTTGCCCAGAACAAGGCAAGAAGGAGCGACGAGAACGAACCTTTTTTTTCTCATTTCTTTCCCTGCTCTCTTTGATTTTCCGTCCTCTTTTCTCTCCTCCCTTTTCCCCCCTCCATCGTCTTCTCTCCCTATCCTTTTCCCATCCTCTTTTTCTTGTTTTCTTCCCTTCACCTTTTTTTCCCACGCGCTTTTCTTTCCTGCATCTCATCCCATCGCCACTTTCTTCTCTCTTGCTTCTTTTGATCCTCGCCGCATTTTCTTCACATCCGGCGTCACCTGCCCATCACCGAATTGGGGGGTTTTTATATACCGTTTCCTCACCCCCAAAAGCTGTTTTCAGGGCGCTTGTCCCTTATATTGACATCGCCATTTCAGACGGTGAACGGGCCATTTCTCTCGCCTTCTCTCTCTGTCTTTTCTCTAGTATAGCCTCTTTTCTGCTTCTCTTCTCTTTCTTCTTCTTTCTTCTTCTCCATTTTTGTTTCGCTATTTCAAACGCTTTCTCTACTTCTTTATCTTTTGTTTCACTTCTTCGCGCCTCGACCTGTTTTTGCTGTTCGACATCACTGCGATCGCAACGCCGAGTCACCGGATTTCTGGTCCTCGATCTCGAATTTCGACGTCGGAGCTTTTTGCGTCACAGATTTGTTTCGTGGCAAGATTGCGAGGCTACCTCCAAGACAAGCCGAGGAATTTCAAGGGCAAAACAACACCAAAAAAAAGTTAAATAAAAATAGAAAAGAGAAAAAAAAGGGGTTCGCTGAAAAGAAATTGAGCCGCGACGGGTTTGTCTACGACACTTGATACGTTTCCATCGCTTATTTTGTCTATCGACTGCCGGCTGTCGGTCACAAAAACACAGCAACGACAAGCTCGATGGCGCAACACCACCCGTCGCCGACGATGCAGATGCACATGCATCATGGGCCGCCGGGCCCTGCGCCGCCTCCGGCGCCGCCCCCGCCCAGCTATGCGCCATCGCGCCAAATTGCCACGATGAACGAGGCCGTTTGGATGCAAATCGGTATGTCGCCTTTTGGATGTTAAGTTTTTTTTTCTTTTCTTTTCTTTCTCTTTTTCTTGGCGACGTCCGCTCACTGATTCCCTTCCCTTGAACAGGAAGCTTTGCCGAGCTTCTCGGAAACTCGGAGGAGGCCATGAATGCCTATGAATACGCGTTGCGGGCGAACAACCAGTCCATTCCCGCCATGAACGCCATCAGCCTGATTCTCCGTACGCGCGAGGACTTTCCGAAGGCCATTGAATACCTGCAGGCCATCCTCAAATTGGATTCGAACAACGGGGAGGTCTGGGGCAGCCTCGGTATGTCTAGCTTTGTTTCTTGCGTGCCCGCTCTCTTGGTTATATTTTTATACTTTTTATTTATTAGCTTGTTCGTCTTTTATGTGCGCCTCGTTGCTAATGTACCGTGTCTTACAGGCCACTGTTACTTGATGATGGATGACCTACAGCAGGCTTATGCGGCGTATCAGTCTGCTTTGGTGAATCTGAGAAACCCAAAGGTTCGTTTTGTGCCTTTGAAGGTCCCCCTTTTTTGTCTTTGCTTTCGCCACACTTGGTCCCTATTGCTCACACTCGTACTTTTTTTCCCTAGGAGCCCAAACTTTGGTATGGTATTGGCATTTTGTATGACCGCTATGGCTCATTGGACCATGCCGAGGAGGCCTTTTCGCAAGTCATGTCGATGCAGCCGGATTTCGAAAAGGCCAACGAAATCTATTTCCGACTCGGCATCATATACAAGCAACAGCAGAAGTACAACCAGAGCCTCGAGGTGCGTTGCACATTGCTTGACTTTTTTGTCCCTTTCTGTTTTCTCCTTTCTTTTAATCTTGGAATGATGGGCTAACTTTCACTTGCGTAGTGCTTCAAATACATTGTGAACTTGCCGCCGCCTCCGTTGACCGAGGAAGACATCTGGTTCCAAATTGGCCATGTGTACGAACAGCAGAAGGATGTATGTCACCCGATGTTTCTGCCTGTTCCATGTTCACTGCTTTTATACTCTTTCCTAACAGCCTCCTTGCAGTTTGATAATGCGAAGGCAGCGTACCAGCGCGTTCTTGAACGTGACCCAAGCCACGCCAAGGTTCTTCAACAGCTCGGTTGGCTGTACCACAACCAGAGCAGCAGCTTCTCGAGCCAGGACCGTGCGATTGAGTACCTCGAGAAGTCGGTTGCAGCAGGTTCGTGTGCTCTCTTTTTTCGTATCTGTACTTGTTGCGGCTATTTGCAGGGCTAACGCGGATGATCTACAGACAACAACGACGCGCAAAGCTGGTATTTGCTTGGCCGCTGCTATATGTCTCAGCAGAAGTACCCCAAAGCCTACGAGGCTTACCAACAGGCCGTTTACCGCGAGGGCCGCAACCCTACGTTCTGGTGCTCCATTGGTGTGCTTTATTACCAGATTAATCAATACCGGGATGCATTGGATGCCTACTCTCGCGCCATCCGCCTGAACCCGTTCATTTCCGAGGTCTGGTACGACCTGGGCACTCTGGTATGGTTCATTGTCTCTTTCCCCAACTCTTCCTCTGAAAAACCATAATAGATGACTAACAGCTGGCTTAGTATGAATCGTGCAACAACCAAATCAGTGACGCACTTGACGCGTACCAGCGGGCAGCAGAGTTGGATCCCACCAACCCTCACATCAAGGCACGCTTGCAGTTGCTCCGTAATGGGGGGTCGACCAACGGCGTCGGAAGCGCGCCGATGCCTACGGATGTTCATCCTCATGCCTACCAGACCAACGCTGTTGGTCCGCCGGGTCCTCAGTGGGCTGGCTCGGCTCCGCAACAACCGGCGCCCATGAACGGACCTCCGCCGCCTCCGGGTCCGGGCTCGAATGGCTGGGGACGTCTGTCAGAAATCAACCCGCCGCCGCAGCCGCCCAATCCATTTGATCAGCGCGAGCCATACCGGGGCCCCGCCCCGCCAACCGCCCCACCACTTGCCCGGCAACCTAGCCCGCGACAGGAGCAACAACAGCAACAGCAGCAGCAGTTGCGGCCCTATCCTGAACAAGGTCGCCCGGGACCAAATGGATCAGGCGGCCCTAGCGGCATGGGTGGGCCGAACCCTCCAGGCGGCCCCTTGAGACGCTCTCCTCCCCCGCCACCGCCGTCCCACTACGGCCCTCCACCGCCTCAACAACAGCAGTCGCAGCAACCGCCACCGCCGCCGCAATCACAGCAGCCACCAGCACGCGGGCCAAACCCACCGTATATGGGTCCTGCTTCCGGTAGCATGTCTGCTAGCAACGGCATAAATGGTCCCGCACCACCACCGCCGCCGCCTGGCCCGAACTCCATGATGTACCGTGCCACAAGCCCGCGGAACGAGCCGCGTCCAGTGCACGACAACCGCATGCCGTCGCCAAAATCGGCTTACCCACAGCACCAGCCTCCGTATTCGCACCAGGATCGCTACGTGCAAGGTCCCCTAGAGTCAGGTCCGCCACCCCCACCTCCACCTCCGCCACAATCCGCCCTTCCACCGGATGCGGTTATGCACCGCGATCACGACCGGCCACCGTCGGTCGGCCCCAAGCGATCGCGTGATTGGGACGATGATCCGGCGGCGAAAAAGCCGGCGTCCGAGGAGGCGCGTGCGCGCATGGATGACATCCGTCACCGGCGGCCATCCACGCCACCGTCGCACGAGCCGTACAGACGTAACTCGTCCGAGGCTCGCCGCTTTGAGGACCAGCGTCGCGCGGAGGAGCAAAGCCGGATGGAGGACATACGCCGGGCGGAGGAGCAGCAGCAGCGCCATGTTAACGACGGCTACCACCCATCCGAAGCGGCTCACCACCAGCCCGCCCACGCCATGCCCAGCCATCTGCCACCCATGCAGTCTGGGCCGCCGCAGATGAATCACATGCACGACGGGCCGCTGTCCGGACCCGATCCCAAAGACTACCCTCAAGATGACCGTAAGAGGCTGGAGCACCCGCCTCCGCCCCCGCCCATCAACGAGCCGGAGCGGGCGGCAAGAAAAGTGGACGTGGATGAAGATTATGACGACAGTGGTGAAGATGATAAGAAAACTGCCGCCCTCTCTGGCGGCGGACCTGGTTCAGCCGGCCTTGCATCTGTTTCAGGCGACCTGAAAACGACCACCCCCACCAGTGCTGGCATCAACGGTATTATCACCAAGTCCGAGGCGGCTTAGTTTGCCGGTCTTGACGTAGGGCTGCATTGTTGATGTGGCTTTTCCTTGTCCGTGCATTGGACTTGTCTCGATTTCTTTTGTCGATTTCCTTCTTTCTGATTTGGGTTTTACTGAATGCGATCACGTGGATTTTTACTGAATTTTTATGTGGATTGTGTCTGGTGGTCGGGAGGTATAAGATCCCTTTCCTTACTCGCCAACGTGGCGCCTGTCTTCCTTTGTGTTCCCCCCCTATACTGCTACGCTTTGTTTTATATTTTCTATTGTCTTTCTTATCTTCACGACAGATAACCTTGATATAAAATGGAGTTCTTCTACCTCAGTATACATATTTTTCGGGAAGTGAGAGTAGGAAACACGTGCCTATGATTATGTTTCCGCCTTGGAGTAAACGGTACCGTGACTGCTGTTGTAATCACATTATGCGCGCAAAGAAAAGATTGCACTGATACCAAAAAAATCAAGTGACCAAGTTGGGACCTCACATTGCTCGGCGAGAGAGCTGAAGACTCGAAAATTAGGTTATAATGCCCGCATATACAGGGGGGTAATGTATCGTGAATTTCGACTTTTTTTCATTTCAACAGCCACTTTTATGCTAATGAGACTGGCCAGTCAAGTAAACATTCTTGACTCCTACGGTTATTGCCCACTATTTTTTTAATCCCTCCTCCATTGTGAAAGTACACCCATTCCCCAGGCGACGTGAGTAAATGTTACAAAGTTTTCTTGATCTGCCACTGTAGCTGCGCACATAATGTGCAACCCGCTTTCCCTCCCCTTGCTATTTGTTCTTTTACACCGTGGGCGCCGATGGATCTGGTGCTTCGGTTGTTGTTGTCGGTCCTGCTGCCGGTGCAGCCGGCGGCACCCGCCGCGGCCGCCGCAGGTCCGCCAGCGTCAGCCCGTTCTCCAGCTTCGTGATGCCCATTACCGGCACGTCGCCCTTCTTGACAAACTCGTACTGGCCCGGCAGCTTGTTGCCTGCGAGCCGGAACGCGTCCCGCACAATCTGCTCGTGCACGGCGCCTCGCAGTTCAAAAATGATCCGGTTGACCGCCACGCGCGCCGCCCAGTGGTCAAACGAACCTTTGCCTTTGCCCATGCGCATCTAGACGGAGGGTGTCAGTGAGGAGAAGAGAAGCAGAGAAAAATAAAAGAGAAACAACAAAACAGAAGAAAGAGGGAAAAAAAAAAAACTCACCTCATTCCCGCTCACAAACACGCCAATGTTGCAGTTCACCCGCTTGTACAGCCGGTACCGCTCGCCGCGCAGCCGCTGCTTGATCGTGTCCTCGGCCACCTTCAGCTGCGCCGCGCTGATCCGCCGGTGGTGGTCGAACATGCGCAGGCCGTAGTCGCCCCACACGACCGTGGTGCCCTTGACCGAGCCGCCGGTGGCCACGCGCGGGCGGCCCTTCATCATGCGCCGCTTGCGGTTGAGCGCGGGCTCGAGCCAGTTGCCGGCGGCGGCGGCGGCCGTGGCCGAAAAGGGCCGCCGCTGGTGCCGGAGCGGAGACAAAGCCGAGAGAGAGCTCGCACGTAATGGTGGTGGTGATGATGATGATGATGGTAACAGTGGTGCTGCAGGCGCCACTGCAGGCCGTCTCAGCACGTATGCAGACGTTGTGATTGTTGCTGCTGCGCCTGCCGTTGTGGGTAGGCGGCGTATCCGCGCAACGGCCGCCGCCGCTGTCGCCGTCGTCGGGGCGGACGTGAGACCAAGCCGTTGGAACATGGCCGGGAGCAGGAGCCGGGCGGCCGCGCCAGCGGCGTTGTGCTGCATTTTTTTTTGGTGTGTGCAGAATCGTGGGTTGCTGTGAGTGTGCAAGGCACCAGGCTAGAGGGGGTGATTGATCAGGGCGTGGCAACGGAGGGCAATTGGAAAATGTCGGTTCGTATCAATTCATCCTTTTTTTTCGTCGGACGTTTTTGTATTTCAATCGGCCGCTGGGCAAAAATTACTTTAGCGGTCGCAAAGAAGAGAAAGAAGCTTGGACCACCTTTGTACCGGGTTCGTTCCTTAGCTTTTAGGCCAGTAGCAAAGGTTTTGTCAGAAAAGTTTGCCCCACTACGTGTGGCCATTATTACTAGGGGGGCGCTGCGCCCTTTTCGTCTAACGGCGGCAGTCACGTTTTTCGCGTCATCTTCGCGTATCTCTTAAACTGTTGGTTCTTTCCGTTGTTGCGTGGCTGCTGCCCACTTGCGTTTTGTTGCCCGGTTGCCTTTTTTTTCTATAATCGGATCATTTCTTGTTTTTTTCTTCTTTGTAACTCTCGTACCTTATATTTCGCCGTTGCATAAAAAGTCGATTAGGTTTCTGCAACATGCCGCCTGACATCCGTTCTTTCTTTGGCCGCAAAGACGGTGGCAGCACGCCGGCCAAACCGGCAGCAAAAAAAGACGAAGACACGTCGGCGAAAAAGAGCCGCAACCGTAGGTCCTTTTATTTATTTATTTATTTTTGCTCTTTTGTTGCAATTGCATTGGAGTATCTTGACGAAGCTGACCTAATGTGAAAAGGGAGCCGGAAAGTGGTAGAAGAAAGCGACGACGACGACGACGTCGTACTGGAGTGCGTTTTTTGTATAGCATCCCTTTACGTGTTCGACGCGCATGGTTCTGCTGACACCTGGAAAGGAAAAAGAAGCCCACAACAAGGTCTACGCCAAGAAAGAAGAAGAGGTATGCCCTATTCCGTTCAACGCGCCAGCCGGTTTTTATACGTATGGCGAGACAGCATGTCTGACACGGCATGACACAGCGAGCCCGAACTCGTCAAAGGAGTGGAGGTCTCGGCCAGCGAGTATTTCGCATCCTCCAAGTCAAGCCAGCCGTCGAAGCCCGAAGCTGGGCCGGCCAAGGGACAATCGAAGACGTTGCCGAGATCCGAGGTCGAAATCCGCGTGAGCCCTCACAAAAAGGAACCGGCGCACACCGCGTCCCCAGAACAGGCAAAGAAAGGGCGTGCAGGCGGAACACCGACAACGAAGAAACGGGCAACGACCGCATACAAGGCGCACGATTTTGGTAACGGCGAGGAGGACGCCTTTCTCGACGACGGGAACGACGATGACGATGATGACATCTTCGCCGCCGATGCGAAGAGGGGCAAGCGAAAAAACGACGACTACGCCGAGGACAACAGTGACGATGACGAGATCCTGCGGCCGCGGGCCAAACGAGTAGCGTCCCGCAACGACACCAAGCCGGCGATTGTAGTCGAATCGTCGGATGACGAGGACGAGGACGAGGACGACTTTGTCTCTGCTCCGGCGGCCAGAAAGGCGGCTGCTGGAGGGGGCAAGACGGCCAAAGCAGGGACCGGTTTGGCGGCAAAGAAGGCCGCGAGCGGCAACCGAACGCCATCAACTGCCAGCCGGAAACGCAAAACACCGGATCCCGAATTCTCCGACGTGGATGTTTCGCCTGTGTCCAAGCCGCGAAAAAAGCCGGCAACGGGTTCCGCCGGTCCCAAGCCCAAGGCCGCGCCGGCGACGACAAAGACCATACCCAGGACGACCAAGACCGCTGATGGTGATGTGTCCACGGTGCAAGCTATTATCGATACGATCCCCACCATCGAGCCACCACCGCCGCCGCCCAAGGACGGAAACGCACCCAAGTTCGACTGGCGGAAAGCCGCGGCGGGCGGCGGCAACGCGGGTCCGCCCCCCAATGCAGGAGCGTCGGAGCTACCGAACGGCGCGCCAAATTGCTTGGCGGGCCAGACGTTTGTTTTTACGGGCCTTTTGAAAACCATTAGCCGCGAGGAGGGACAGGCCCTGGTCAAGCGGCACGGCGGAAAGGTGACGTCTGCTCCGAGCAAGAACACCGGGTGGGTTGTCCTCGGCGACGACGCGGGGCCGAGCAAGCTGGCCAAAATTCAGCAGTTCGGCATCCGCACCATTGACGAGAATGGCTTGTTTGAGTTGATCCGGCGGATGCCGGCGGGCGGCGGCGACAGCAAGGAAGCGGAAAAGGCGCGGAAAGCGCAAGAAAGAGAAGACGAACGAATCCGGCAGGCCGTGGAAGAGATGCAGCAAGATGAAGAAAATCGTCTATTGGAGGCCGAAGAGGCCCACAAAGTGGCCACTACCAAGTCGGCCGCAAGGGCTCCATCCGGCATCGCGAAAGGAGTCGGCGCGGGCACCTCGTCTCACCTCAACAACGGCGCTGCTGCGTCCTCACAGCAGTCCACGGCGAGCGGTTCGGCGCCTCCCCCCCGGCTCCCCCAGCAGCTTTGGACGACAAAGTACGCGCCCAAAAATCTGAGCCAAATTTGCGGCAACAAGGCCCAAGTCGAGCGGATCGCATCCTGGCTGAAAAACTGGCCCAAGGCGAAGAAGTACGATTTCAAGGCCCGCGGTGCCGACGGGCTCGGTGCGTCCCGTGCGATTATCATCTCGGGTCCGCCTGGCATTGGCAAGACGACGGCCGCCCATTTGGCTGCCAGCCTGGCGGACCACGACGTCATCGAGAGCAACGCCAGCGACACGCGCAGCAAAAAGCTGGTCGAGGACAGCATTGGCGACACGATGGACAACACGTCGCTGCTGGGTTATTTTGCGGCCGATGGCAAACCGCTCAACGCCGAGAAGAAGAACGTCGTGCTGATCATGGACGAGGTGGACGGCATGTCGGCGGGTGACCGGGGCGGCATCGGTGCGCTCGCCAAGCTTTGCCGGAAGACCGAGGTGCCGCTGATTCTCATCTGCAACGAGCGCCGGCTGCCCAAGATGCGGCCGTTTGACCACGTGGCGTTTGACATTCGCTTCAACCGCCCGACCGTCGACCAGATCCGCTCGCGGATGATGACCATCTGCCACCGCGAGGGGCTTAAGTTGCCGCCGCAGGTTGTCGACGCGCTCATCGAGGGCACAAACAAGGACATCCGGCAGATCATCAACATGCTGTCGACCGCCAAGCTGGACCAGACCAGCATGACGTACGACCAGGGCAAGGCCATGACAAAAGCGTGGGAGAAGCACGTCGTTCTCAAGCCGTGGGACATTTGCCAGAAGATGCTGGGCGGCGGGCTGTTCGCGCCGACCAGCAAGGCGACGCTCAACGACAAGATCGAGCTCTACTTCAACGACCACGAGTTCAGCTACCTGATGATCCAAGAAAACTACCTCAACACGCGGCCGATGGCCCTGACGAGCGGCCCCAACAGCCAGAGCAAGCGCCAGGCCAACCTCAAGTACTTGGAGCTCGTGGACAACGCAGCCGAGAGCATCAGCGACGGCGATCTCGTCGACCGCATGATTCACGGGCCGCAGCAGCAGTGGAGCCTGATGCCCACGCACGCCGTCTTCAGCACCGTCCGCCCCGCCAGCTTCGTCGCGGGCCAGCTGACGCACTCCGGCTTCACCTCGTGGCTGGGCAACAACAGTAAACTAGGCAAGCTGAGCCGGTTCGTGCGGGAGATCCACTCGCACATGCGGCTGAGGGCGTCGGGCGACCACAACGAGGTGCGGCAGCAGTACCTTCCCGTGCTCTGGCACCAGCTCATCAAGCGGATGGAAATGGAGGGCAAGGAGGTGGTCGACGACGTCATTGCGCTGATGGACAGCTACTACTTGACGCGGGATGACCTGGATGCCATCAAAGAGCTGGGTGTGGGCCCGCAGGCCGAGGAGACAGTCAATATTGACTCCCAGACCAAGGCAACTTTCACACGCACGTACGTACCAAATCCCCGTTCCCCAAAAGATTTTTTTTATCCCTGCCCCCTAATCCTCTTCTCTCTCCTTTATGCTAACGATTCCCCCCCACCACCCAGGTACAATGGCATGCCACATCCCGTTCCCTTCTTGAAAGCGAGCACCGTGACGGCAACCAAGAAGATGGCACGGGAAATGCCGGATCTGGAGGAGGCCATTGAGGAGGAAGACGAAGGCGATGTCCTGGCCGAGCCGGTCGAGGCCGACTCGGACGACATGGACCTGAAAAAGGACAAGTACATTAAGCAACCCAAAGCCAGCAAAGCCAAACGGGCCGCGCCAAAAAAGGCTGCGGCGGCCAAGAGTGCGGCGGCAGCAAAGGATGGTGACGACGGCGACGACGACGACGGCGATGTTGGCGTCAGTAAAAAGCCCCGCGCCAAAGGCAAAGCTGCCGCAACAAAGAAGGGAGGTAAAGCCAAAAAATAGAATGCAAGCCAATGTGAGTGTCTTAGGAGATGGTCCGCGGGTACTATTAAGGGCCACAGCACATGGCCAAGGAGGCTGAGGACGTCTCTATCATCATTCTTCGTGCTCCGCTGTCCCGATATTTTTGGGGGGAATTGAATCGAATTTTTTCTTTTGACTTGATCAGTTTTTTGCCTCCTTTTTTTCGTTTGGCCGAGCTTTTTTTTTCTCCCAGCGCCAAAGTCTTTCACTTCAGGGAAGGTTTTCAGAATAAGTCACCGTTCCATTTATTTGTAACTTGGAAAGGTCTTTCTTGTTGTTCACTGTCTCCGAACGCCTGCACAACAATATAAACAAAGCCGTCGTTTCCGTCTCTCAGCTTTTGATACTTGATTCTGGCTACGGAACAATAGGAGACTTGCTGCTCTATCTTAGTATGATTGATTGATTGCCTCTATACAGCTGTCAGCATTATCGGTCCCTTGATCACCACAGGCTTCCCATGACAATTTTTTTGAGCGATGAGGTGCTTTGGCATGCTGTCTTACAGCAAAATGGCCGACGATTCTGAGGAGCGGTGATCGTCTTGTGCCGCCCGTCTGTTCGCGTTATGGGGACGGCGACAACAACAAGCAGACGAACAGCGAGAGTTGTAGGGACGGTATCCAGTAGATATTTTTTTTTCTCTCGGATTCGTAGTTCTCGATTTTAGTAACGTGAGCATTCTTTCTTTTTTTTTGCGCTCTTCTATTCCCAACCCCGGACGTATATACATGAAAATGTTATATGCGTTTAAAAAAAAATCATGAGCAGAGTATCGTGCTGTTCCAACCCCCGTTCCCCGGTCTTTTGTGTTTTTCTTCCCAAACGCCTATATGCTAGAAGGAGAGAGAAAGGAGATAAAAAATAAAGGACCCGTCCCCCGGATCAATCCAACGCCGAAAAGGCGGAACATGTAAAGCTTGCATGAAGACAATCGTTTTCCAAAACAAGAATACCAAGAAAAAGACGACACTGGGATTTACTTCTTGTTGTTGTTGTTGACCACGCCCACCTTGGCCGCGCGCAGCACGCGGCCGTGCAGCCGGAAGCCCTTTTGCTGCGTGTGGAACACCGTGTTGTGCTCCTTGTCCGGGACGGGCGTCATGAACGTCGCCTCGTGCTCGTTGGGGTCGAACTTGGCGCCCGCCGGATCGAAGCGCTCGAGACCGTGCTTCTTGAGCGTCTGCAGCAGCACCGTCTCGGTCATCTTGAGGCCGTCGACCAGGTTGCGCACGTCCTGGCTCAGCTTGGTCGTTTCGGCCGAAGCCGGCGCGGCCGCGTCGACCGCGTCGGCCGCTGCGGTGGCCTCGGCGGTCGTGGCCGGCACCATGGCCAGGGCGCGGTCCAGGTTGTCGACGCTGTCGACGAGGTCCTTGGCGAAATGGGTAATGGCAAAGTCGCGGGCCGACTTGATGTCGCGCTGGGTGCGCTCCTGCAGGTTGCGGAAGTCGGCGACGGAGCGTAGGTACTTATCCTAGGGATACGGTCAGCGCGGATGGCAAGAGAAAAAAAGAATAAGACACAACAGGCCTGGGGAACAGGCCTACCTTCCAGTCTACCACCTCCTTGCTTTTGGCCTCGAGCTCTTTGCGCAGAGCCGCTGCGTCGGCCGCACTTAACGGCTCGCCAAGCGGCTCGCCCTCTGCCGCCGCGTCTGCTTCTGCCGTTTGGGCGGCGTTTGCTTCTTGTTTCTGTTCGCCCTGGGCTTTGTCTGCCTCGCTGCTGCTGCTGCTGCTGCTGTACCACCGAGCCGACGAGGAGAAAGGTTGCGGGGTGGACCGGACGGCGCCGGCCACCGGGGCGGCGCTGTGGAGGGAAGACGGAGAGGAGGCGACGGTCCGCAGGAAGAACGAAGCAGACTGTGTACGCGGTATGCGGGCAGCCAGACGAACAGCCGCCTGGGACGAAGGTGTCGCAAGTTGGCGAAGCATTTTGGAAGAGGAAAAAAGGGAAGAAGAAAAAAGAAGAAAAGAAAAGGAGAGTCCAAGCGAATGGAAAAGCGGACAAGGACCAATTGTCGAGAAAAAAAAACCCTGAATAAAATAAACGGAATGCAAGAAAAGAGAAAAGGTGAGGCGTTTAAATCTCGGAATTATTATGTGCACTTCGCCTCTTGTTGTCGCCGAGAATTGTTTTTCTGGTTTTGAGCTCGAGTTCAACTGATTTTTTTTTTGCTCTCTTTTCTTGCGCCTTGGCTTTCCTCCACCAAAAACCACAATATGCGCTCATTGGTAAGGCTACAGCGACGGCGGAGGGGTATTACTATTTTGCTACGAAGCTTGCGCTCACGTGCCGCCCATAGCCGCTGGAAGGCGATGTGCTACGCATACCGCATAAGTCATCAAAGCGCCGCCACCCCACGGGCGTCAGGCTAGGCAGCACGCCCGCTATGCTCTTTCCGTTCTCTCGCTCGATTCTCACTTTTTTTCTGAGCCAACCATTTGGCATCGCGCGCTGGAGGGAAGCTCTTTCTTATTTTGTACTATTTTTTGCAGGCGAAACGACATATCGGCAGCGACACCATTTTTTCTCTCCGGTTTTCCTCTTCAATACTCCTCGTCGCTTTCTTTGTCTTTCGCTTCCACAGCGCCCAGGAGATAGAAGTTTTCGGTTCTACTGCTCTCTGGTTGTTCTTCTTCCCCCCACCCAAGCGGCCATGGACTACGATGCGATGTTGATGGACGACGGCGAGTCGTTTGGGCCCGCCGTCAAGATCTCGCAGGTTGGTCACTTTCTTCTTTTTTTACGTTCTTTAGTTTTGATGTGTTTTTTTGGCTGACTTCGTTTCTTCTCCTCATCCAGGCCGACGTCGAACGCGTCAAGTTTGAGCTCACAAACGTTGATCTGTCCTTTGCCAACGCCGTGCGCCGCATCGTCCTCGCCGAGGTGCCCACCATTGCCATCGACATCGTCGAGGTCGAAGAGAACACCAGCGTGCTGGCCGACGAGTTCATCGCACACCGCCTGGGCCTCGTCCCGCTCAACTCCAAGAACGCCGACGACGTCGTCTACTCCCGCGACTGCGACTGCGACCAGTACTGCGAGCTGTGCTCCATCAAGCTGACGCTGCACGCCAAGTGCACGAGCGACGAGATCATGAAGGTGTACGCGCGCGACCTCGTCGTCGACCCGGCGCGGCCCAACCAGTGGGTGGGCACGCCCGTGATCCGCGATCCGGACGGCATGGGCGTGATGATCGCCAAGCTGCGCAAGGGCCAGGAGCTGCAGATGACGTGCATCGCGAAGAAGGGCATCGCCAAGGAGCACGCCAAGTGGTGTCCGACGGCGGCCGTGGGCTTCGAGTACGATCCGCACAACAAGCTGCATCACATGGACATGTGGTACGAGCAAGATGCGGAGAAGGAATGGTAGGGGTTTTTTTTTTTTAAATCCTTTCCTTGTGTTTTTGCTGTTACCGTCCTGCCCTGATGATGAGAGTATTTGCTCACATTATGCACAATCAGGCCAAAGAGCGAAAACGCGCGGCTGGAGGACCCGCCGCAGGAGGGCGAGCCGTTTGACTACGACGCCGTTCCGGGTCGGTTCTACTACGACATTGAGTCCATCGGTCAGATGGATCCCGACGCCATTGTACAAAACGGCATCACCGTCCTGCAGCAGAAACTGGCCGCGTTGATCCACGAGCTGAATGCCACCGAAGGCGCCGGCGCCGGCGCCGGCGCGGCCTTGGGCGACGACATCAACGGCGACTACAACGGGCCGCGCTCGCCCGAGTTCAACGGCGGCGGCGCAAACGGTGCTGGCGGCGCCGGCGGCGACAGCTGGCAGGACCAAGGGTACACAACGCCCTACGCCGCAGGCGGGAACCCGTCGAGCTGGGGGGCGGGCGGCACAACACCATATGGTACAACACCATATGGCAACGCAGGGCAGCCGGGCTGGAATTAAAGGGGGGAAAGAAAAGAAAAAAAAAGCAGAAGATGGGGCTGAACAGGTACCACGTTCCTATCCTAGAGCGATACCACGTCTGTTCCGCTTTCTGGATTTTTCGGTATCTACGTTTTTACTATGTCTGTACATCTCACAAAAAGGGAAAGGCGGCGGCGTTTTGGTATATTGTCTAGATTTTGTAGCAGGGAGTTTTTTTGAAAATGAAATGGGGATACGTGGTTCGGGGAACAGCTTGTATGCTTATGATGGTTTGGACAACAACAACAACAACAACAACAACAACAACAACAAGAAAGAGATACCACGCAAGGCGTCGTTGGAGAGAGAGAAAAAAAGCGAAGTTTTGTCTTACGAGGAATGTAAAACAAGATTTATTCGATGGCAATAAACGGGGCGTCAAAATGACATGCAAATTGCATGAATGCTCTATCTATGTCTATCAATCGAGGTAAAAATACAGGTTTTCGAGCTCCAGCGCCAACCCAAGTATACAAACAAGATGTAGGGAAAAATGAAAGGCAGCCAGAACCAGATGTGAAACGCGTCCTTATACAGTCCAGATCTACTCCGGATGTGGGAGCCCTTTGATGTTGCGATACACCTTGCGGTGGGCCTCTAGGAAAACAAACGTAAAGATGGTATGGCTGGGCGGAAGGGTGTTAGCAGACGGCAAAGATTTAACAACGGGAAGAAAAAGCAACGGCAGGCAGAAAATCGCGTGTATGAGAAGGGGGGAAGAAAAGGGTACGTACGGTCCGAGCCGGATGAAACTCGGCACCCAGCCCTTGAACATCCAACGCAGGCCCTCCGCCGCGTACAGGTCCCGCAGCACCGTCGTCAGCGCCGCGCCGTGCCCGGACATGACGCGCGTCTTGACCACGTCGATGGGGCTGGTCACGGTGGCGGCCACCACGCCTGCGAGGAACGACGCGATCAGGTGTGTCGCCAGCGCATCGTCCGTCAGAATGGGTTTGCTGTTGGAGGTGGTGGTCGTCGTCCTCGCCGTGGCCGCCAGCAACAGCCGCTTCGCCATGTCGTAGGACGCCAGTTGCGCGGCCGTCATGGCGGCCGCGCGCGCGCTGTTGGGCCCCACGCCGCGGAACCAGCCGGCCACGATGCCCTCGTCGCGCGCGAGGCGCACCAGGCCGTGCAGCGCGTTGCGGTAGCCGCGGCGCTGGGCCGGCGGCAGCGCCGAGTCGTGCTGCATGCGCACGTTGAGCACGTCGGCGGCGTTGCCGGCGAACCCGCCGGCCAGGCCGGCCACGGACGCCGCGGCGACCAGGGCGGGAAACGAGGGCTGCGCCTTCTTCTTGGGTCGGAGGCTGGCCGCGTTGGCCCGGTCGGCCTGTTCCTGCAGCCGCGCCTTGATGGCCTCGTACAGCCCAAAGCGCGTGGTCGAGTAGGTCAGCTGGCGCAGCAGCGACGCGGTCAGGCCGCTGTAGAGACCGCGCAGGCCCTCGTGGCGGACAATGCTGACAAAGGTGCCGGTCATGGTGCGCGGCGCATCGCCATGGCGCATCTGGAGGCGGACCTAGCGTAGGCACAAGGGAAGGGTTTTTGTTAGCGGAAGAAGCGAAAAGGAACACGTCAAGGGAAAAAAGCAGTCCAGGGTTGCTCCTATCTACCTTGACTGAAAAGCTTGTTAGCATCTAGGTTGGTTGTCTGCGAGATGAAGACAGCGACGGACGGACGGGGAAAAAACACATACCAAGGTCCAATGGATGTGTGACACAGGCCGCCATGCTGCTAGCACTGCCGCCGAACCAGAACGGGTAGTGTATCACATGAGACGACGACGCCGGTTTGCCAGCGGCGGCCGGAGCCGGAGCCGGAGCCGGAGCCGAAGCCGGAGCCGTTCCCGGCACGGCCTGGGGACTCGCTTTGTGTGGTTGCATCCTGGGTGACGTACAATGCAGGAGGGGCTGATTTTGCTATGTGCCCTATATTATGGTATAGAAAGGACGGAGGGAACAGCCTGGTCTGCCAAAGAGGGCATGCCGACGACGATCGAAAGCGGGCGGGCGTTGCGCGGATGAAAAAAAAAGGAAAAATATTGCGGATGAGGTCGCTGGGTCGGGGAAGCACAAAGGGGAAGCTAGAGAGAAAACAAACGGCAAAAATGCACCAACCCGGGTGCCGGCTATTATGGACCAAGGCGGACAAACCGAACGGCGTAGCTCAAGCTCCACGGACAAAAACGGGGGTTGGCGGGTGTCAGACAAAAAGGATAAGACGGTGTAGAAGACGGAATTGGACGGGATTGCACGGATTTGGGGGAGCTCGTTCTTAGTCCAGGGTCCGGTCAGCGTTCCACAAGCCGTGAGCTTGTGTAGACGACAGTTGACTCGGAGGTAAGTCTATAAGACGAAAAGGAAAAAAAATAAATGTGAAGACCAAAAAAAATAAAAAAATAAAAAATAAAAGAAAAAGAAAAAAAACCGTCGCTAGGATCACTCCGGTACGGCGGCACCTGCGAAGGCAATTGAACCAAAAAATAGCTAGGAGACCAAAGACAGACGAAGCCTTGTCACATATCTCGGAGAAGAATACCAAAAAAATAACGGAACGATGTCGTTGGACCGGTCCGTTTCATAGGGAGGCCTTGCAGAAAGTGCCGAAAAAAGTCGATTTTGATTGCAAATAGCGATGTTATCGAGGACCCACTTTTCGATGCTAACAAGCCATGCGACCAACCAACCTCACTTTCTGCACTGCACGGAAAGCTGGGGCTCATCGTATATTACAGCTCAAATTTTATATAAATTTACTTGCTTGTTTCATTATTTGATTTCTCATCGACGATGCTGTGTCCTCAGAGAAGAGCCGGCATGTCTGCATTTTCGGCCGTTTTCTTCTCTCTCTCGACTTCCACTCCGCCGCAGTGCAGACGCTTTACGGAGCAGCAATTATAGCATCTCGGAAGTTCTCCGATAATAAAGCAGCGTGGAATGGCAAATAAGGTAGCAAATAAGGCAGCTCGGTTGGTGGACCAGCAGTGGCCCGGAAACGGGCGTCTTGCCCCGATATCTCCGCTAACGGAGCGTCATACAGTGTACACAGACAGTATCCACAATTTCAACACAGTGACGAATGCACCGTTTCGATTGGTTGGTGGACCGCGGATGGTCCCGCCTCCCAAAGCACGACGTTTTTCTCCGACGGATCGACAGCTTTATTGTGGTGGTCTTCAAAAACCCCCATTGCGGTCTCAACCGCCCCCTCCAACAGCTCCCTTTCTTATGGCCACAATACCACTACGGCTGCCACGGCCAATGGCCCGGGCCACTAGGGGCCTGTCAATGCGGACATCGGCCCATAGCCTGCTCCGTGCGGCCGCCGTCTCGCCGTCACCATCACCATCACCGTCGGTACGGCTGTATTCCGCAAGGACGCCGACATCAGCGGCGGCCACAACGACAACGACAACATCCGGAGGCCCGTCCATACCTCACGCACAACCCCCACCACCCCCACCACCACCACAAACCAAGACTGTCGAGGTGGACGGCCGCACGTACGCGACCGACGGCTGGTTCAATGCGCCCCCAAACGTCCTCCAGGCCGCGACCCGCCGCCTGCACCTCCAGCACGACCACCCCATCGCCATCACGCGGCAGATCATCGAGTCGCGGTTTCCGGCGCCCACGTTCCGCTACTACAACGCGCTGCACCCCGTCGTGTCGACGTTTGAGAACTTTGACTCGCTCGGGTTCCCCGCCGACCACCCGGGCCGCCACCGCTCCGACACCTACTACCTCAACGCCGACACGCTGCTGCGCACGCACACGAGCGCCCACGAGCTGGCGACGTTCCGCGCCAACGCGAGTCCCGGGTTCCTGCTGAGCGCCGACGTGTACCGCCGCGACGAGGTGGACCGCACGCACTACCCGGTGTTCCACCAGATGGAGGGTGCGCGGGTGTGGGACCGGCGGGCGTTGTCATCGTCGTCGTCGTCGTCGTCGTCGTCGTCGTTGTCGTCTTCGTCGTCCGGAGACGGCGACCTGGCCGACACCATCTACGCCGACCTGGCGTCGTTGCCCACGCACAATGTCGCCGTCGAGGACCCGCACCCCCCCTTCCACGACGAGCGCAACCCGCGGCAGGCGGCCCACCACTCAGCGGCCGAGGTGGCGGCGCTGGGCGCGCACCTGAAGCGGTCGCTGGAGCTCATGGTCGTGGAGGTGTTTACGCGGGCGCAGCAGGCGGCCGCGCACGCAAAGAAGACGGCGGCGGCGGTGGCGGGAGAGGAGAAGGCAGAAGAGGAGAAGAAGACCCGAGACAGCGAAGCCGGCGACCACGAACCCCTGCGCATGCGCTGGGTGGAGGCGTTCTTCCCCTTTACGAGCCCGTCGTGGGAGCTCGAGGTGTACTACCAGGGCGCGTGGCTCGAGGTGCTCGGCTGCGGCGTCTCCAAGCAGGCCATCCTGGCGGCCGCGGGCGTGCCGTCGCAGATCGGCTGGGCCTTTGGCATCGGCCTCGACCGCATCGCCATGCTGCTGTTCCAGATCCCGGACATCCGCCTATTCTGGTCGACGGACGAGCGGTTTCTGGGCCAGTTCCGCGGCGTGGCCGACGACCTGACCCGGTTGCGGCCGTTTGTGCCCTTTTCCCGGTACCCGGCCTGCTACAAGGACGTGTCGTTTTGGGTGGGCGGCGGTGGTGTTGCGGCGACGGCCGACTTGTCCTCACCACCAGAAAACGCGGCCGGCGGCCGGGAGACGGCCGCGTCGTCGCAACTCCACAACAACGACGTGATGGAGGTGATCCGCAGCGTGGCCGGGGACGTCGTCGAAGACGTGCAGCTGGTGGACATGTTTGCGCACCCGGCGACGGGCCGGCAGAGCCGGTGCTACCGCATCAACTACCGCAGCCTGGAGCGGACGCTGACCAACGCGGAGACGAACCGGCTGCACGACGCGGTGAGCGCGGCGCTGGTGCAGCGGCTGGGCGTCGAGATCCGGTAGGTTGGAGGGCAAGAGAGGGTGGGTGTTTTTGGTCTGCCGAGAGACAAAAAATGTCGGGCTTTTGTTTGTACGATTTTTTACATGGAGAAAAAAAAACGATAGAGAAAGAAAGCCCCCAAAAGGCGTGAAAAGGGACAAACAATCACCTGCATCCGCGGCCGCGAATGTGTTCGTCTGCGACGGCATAAGGTCGTCCCAAGGCTCTATGGCTAAACGACGAGCAACGGCATGGAATGCCATTACGCGGCGCAAACGCCCTGGGCAACGGATCCTCTGCTTGCGGTCAACGCCAACGGCGGTCGCGTGGCGGTGCACAGCGTTGGCGACGTTGGGACACGACGATGCTGTTACAGCCCGAAACGCCTTTTTGTCTGTCTGTGAAAGGCTCCCCGGCTTGGCAAAAGTGAAGATCCAGAAAGAGGCGAAGACGGCCAAGACGAGAAGCGGAGATGTGGGTTGCCCAGCCTGTATTGTATTACTCTTCTCTCTATATGTAACACGCCCGTTGCTCCCATAGGCTACGCAAAACACAGCTCCATGCGAAACAGCCTCATCGCCATCTCAGAAGCAAATCCTTGTTGCCGCCATCCTGGATGGTCCACGGTCTCTGCGCCTCGTGCTCTTCCGTATTTCCTATTTGCTCGTCGGTGACCGCGGTGAAGCCACGGTAGGGACGAGGCTTACAGAAGCTCTGGAGGCAGAGAGGATCACAAACACAAGAAGAGAAAGAATGGTGGCTTTGTGGAAGGCCGCCTTGGGCTGTGACGTTGCCGTTGTTGCTAGGAGCCTTGTTTGCGGGAGGGTGAGGCTGTGCCCCAACTAACGAGGCCTGTTTCGCTGCCCCTGTGCAATGACGAAGGTACTACGAAATGCCTTCCGGCGGGCTCGAATGTCGAGTAGTCAGCAGTTCTAGGGCGCTGGCCACCCCGCTAAAACAACAAACCTCACTGTAATCCCGCTTAAAAACCGAGTTCATACAGCGCTATTGCTGGCGATTCAGGCTGTGATTTCGTCACAACTGTCTGATCCTATTCGACCTTTACAGGATAAAGACGAGTACAAGTAATAAATGAGCATCATAGTGAAGAAACAAGCCTTCAATATAGAATAAACAAGGAAATGAAACAGCGGCCACGGAATGCACCGATCTGAGACAGATAAAAACACAGGACGACTGGATAACAGCAAAGACAACACAAGGAACTGGCGGAAACAGTAAAAACGAGCAGCTGACGGCCCATCCGCCCAGAGACAAACCGGATGGGAGCGTGTGGCTGCCTCTTCGTCCGCGCTGAAACAGCGACGCCAGGAGACCACACGAGCGAGGCGCAGCCTTCCTTTTTGCCGTCCAGGCTTGCGGGGAGGGGGCCTTCAGGTCTGGGCTGTTGGTCCCCATGGGCTCCATACTTGGTGAATAAGCAAAGCCTCTTTGCCGCCTGGAGCCGTAAAGTACAGTAAAATGTAGCGCCTCACTCCTTGTAATTACCCCGTTTTAAAGTACCCTCCTCCTCCCCACTAGCGAGGGGGGCTACACAACTGGGGGGCACTGTGGCGCGGGTTGGTTCGTACGAAGTAACCATGGCACTTGCCTCTTTCGTTTCGTTCCCGTCGTGTTCGCCGCCTGCCGCCCGCCATCGCCGCACTTCCCTCCTTCTCTTTATCTGTCGTCTTGTATATAACACAGAATTCGCCCCTGTCCACGACGTTCGATTCTTCCCTCCCCCTTTGCATACAACAATTCTCTTTTTACGCAACAGCAATAGCGAACACTGTTTTTTTTTTTTTTCGTTTTTTATTTTCTTTTACTTGGCACAATCCCACCATGCAGCAAGACACCACAATGCCGCTTGCTACGCAATCGCCCTCGTCGCCCTCGTCGTCCGCCGGCCTGCCGCCGTCCCTCGTCTCGCGGTCCTCCTCCACCTCCTCCACCTCTTCCACGGCCTCCTCGCCCTCGTCCCGCCGGCGGAGGCCGGCCAACCTCTCTCTCGACCTGTCGTCCCTCCCGCCGCCCGTGGCGGCATCCGACGCGGCCCCGGCGCCCATCGTGCCCACCAACACGCTGCTGCTCACCAACCTCGTTCATCCGGACGTCTTCCGCCCGGACAACCTCGCCACCCTCCGCGACCTCGTCAGCCAGTCCTCGCCGATCCACTCGTGGGCGCCGCTCAAGTCCTTCCGCCGCATTGTCGTCTCCTTCTACTCCGCCGAAGACGCCGCACGCGTCCGCGCCGTCTGGGACGGCGAGTCCATCCTGGGCGCCACCTGCCGCGTCTACTTTGGCCGCGCCACGCCGCTCGAGAGCCACCACGGCGGCGGCGCCGGCGGCGGGGCCGGTGGCGGCGACGAGACACACGACCTCCAACACCTCGCTCTGCCCGACCCCGGCAAGCTGTTCTTCATCAGCCCGCCTCCCTCGCCGCCACACGGCTGGGAGATGCGCCTCGAAGGCGCGCCCAACAAGCAGGTGCACGCCGACGACCTAGCGGAGGCGCTGGCCAAGCTGCGTCACCAGGCCGCGAATCCGGACGACCCGACCACCACAACGGCGGCGGCCTCCATGCCGTCACCCGTGGATGACAACAACCAGTCCAGTCCCGGCGGCGGCGGCGGCGGCAACACCAAGAGCAACAAGCCCTCCCGCAACCGCAGCCGTAGCGCCACGCTGGTCATCTACCAACCTGCGGACCACGGCAGCCACTCCGACCTGCCGGCGATCGCCGTAGAGGACATGACCGTTGGGGCCGACGACGATGACAACGACGATATGGAGATGGACGGGGCAAATGGTGTGTCGGAGCAGCAGCAGCAGCAGCCGTCACGGCCAATCAAGGCCCACACAGCACGACCGCCCGTGGAGCTGATGCACGATGCATGAGGGACGAGCATGGGGTGCGATGCTATTTGTTTCCATGGATTACGGAGTTTACAAGGATGGCTCTTGTGTGTTTGATTTTTTTATTTTTTTCTGAAGGGAGGGATCAAGAGCAAAAAAGCGCATCTGCCGTGTGGACAAGTACAAGGAAAAGACAATCCTTACTTGATAGAAGTTACCCTGAGGCTTTAGCCTCCTGTGTCACAGAGGAAAGTCGGCCTGCATTCATTTGGGCGTTTGCATCATAAACAAGGAATTTCATTTTTATTGCCTTTTTTGCATTTTTCCACGTGTTTAGGTGCAACCAGCACCCTCAACCCACCGGAGGGAAGAAAGACAACCAGCCTGCCATCTTTCAAATCTCCTGTCGTTGTTCTTCTGCTTCTTCGTTTGATCGCCCGACTCAGTTTCGCTTTCTTCAGGCTCTCGGTGATCACAAAAATGCCGGTTCTTGCACGACGAATGAAATTGCTAGAAGCCAATAATTGAAATAATTTAAATCCCGTACGACGGCCTGGGAACCGCGTTGGATTTTTTTTCTTCTTTTTTTTCGTTGCCTTTCTTCGCCTCTCCACTGGCTTCTAGAAAAAACGAAAGACGGGCCGATCATTGCAACCCTCCATCTCCCGTCATGGTGCGTGAATGATCTGTTTGGCCGCTCCTCCGGCTCTTCTGGTTTGCCAATGAGCAGACAGCCCCCATGCTGCCCTTGTTTTTTTTTATTTTTTGTTTTTTTTTCAAAGAAAAGGCACGCTGTGCCGATTATCCCACGAGGCGGTTTGTTCCACATGGGCATTTTCCCAAACGGGGCACAGCCTCGTCATGGCGTCTGAATAGGTCATCCTCGTTGCTTTCCAAAAATATAAATAAATATAAAAGTAAAATAAAAAAAAAAGAAAATAAGCCTAGCCTTCGGGCGACATTGCTGGCTTTGGACCATAAACTAAATCATCTTACGGCACTGGAAGTTGTTTTCGATTTTGCATTCGCCCGTAACGCGTCCTAGGGTCTTTTGTGTTGTCTGTCGAACATCCGAAACGGCCTCACGGCCTGCACTTGACTGCACTACAAGACGGAACAAGTCGAAGGACAAAGGCACATTCAGTCAAAAATAGTTTTGATTCTGTTGTTCTAACTACAACAAGACATCATCGGCCTGGCCTGTCGGCGGCTTCTCCCCTTTCCCCTATCACCATGGCAATTCTACCATTGCCAAATGCCGAAAAAAAAAACAAAAAAAACAAACAAACAAACAAATAACATCTTCATATCAGATATATGAAAAGGGTGGGTATCTCTCCTTTTTTTGGCCAAACGCTCCCTGTTCCCCCTAAAACCCCCAAAACCAAAAAGCAAAATAAAAACAAGACAAAGAGGCATAAATCAACCTGGATCCTGCCTTTCCGGTGAGCGGATGCCAACGCCTTTCGTAACCGTCCTTTTCCAAACCAAAACGCCTTCTGTGCCTGCGGGACTGTGAAGCCCGAATATGCTGTCCTCCTTTCTATGCCCCCTTTTCTCTAACCATGCAATGATGCCAAACCGCAAAATGGGACTGTGAAGCCCAAATATGCTGTCCCTCCTTTCCCTCCTTTGTATGCCCCTTGTTCTCTAGCCGAGTAGTGATGCCAAACTGCGGAAAAAAAAAAGAAAAAGAAAAGGAAAAAGAAAAAGAAAAAGAAAAGAAACGAAACCAATGGGCCAAAAATGCAGAGGGCCTGAAACACCAAATGCTCATGCAAATCATGACAAAACAATAGAAGCCTCAAAGAAAGGGCGAAAAAACAAACACAAAAAGAAAAAGTAGAAAAAAATAGAAATGAAGCAGGAAAAACAGAAAAACAAACGATAGAAAACAACAACAACAACAACAACAACAACAACAACAAATCATCGCTTGCTCATCATCCCCAATTATTCTTCCGCCACTTCCACATGCCGAGTCCTCTTCGTTCTTCACAAGCGGAAAACGCCATGCCGCGCCTCGCCAATGATCAGCGTAAAAAGTCGCCGGAGCAGACGTCCCTCGTCCCATACGTAGCCTGCCTGGCGCGAAAACGCCGCGACAATGTCGACGTCGGTGTCTCGCACAAGCAGGGCCTGTTGCCTAAAGCAGACCACTCTGTTTGCCGCCGCCCGCTGTCTAGCCTCCGCGAATCTAGGGATATCCATCGGCAGGAAGGCCTCCTTGAAGTAGAGACGGTTCATGGCGCGGTAGCTTTGGATCCTGTGATTAAACTCCACCCAGTCTGACATGGCCCATTTGCGCTTCTGGTCTGGATCGACGCCGGACGTGGGCTGAACGGCGCGGCTTCGTGCCGGGTGCTGGTCGTTCCTTGGGTCCGGCGACTCCGCCAGCATTATGGCTGACAGCGCTCGATCAATTTCGTACGGAGGCGTTCCGCCGTCATCGCCAGCGTGGTTACCGGAGTCGTCCTGAACGTCATCGTCGGGGTAATCGTCCGTACCCGACATGCGAACATCCCCATTCTCGTAGTAGCGAATTGGCCGGTCCTCAACCACGGCCAAGGGCACCCGGTTACCCGTGTCCAGTCTAAAGTGCTGAGCAAATAGCAAAGCCGCCAGCTCCATATCTTCGCGTTCCTGGCGGACTGCCTCCTCCGCTCCCTCGCCATCAGCAGATGCGGCAATCGTGCTACTTGTGAACTCCACGACGCGGCCAGGCGTTTTTGGTTTTGTTGCGGGTCGCATACAAGATTTCGTGGGCGACGCCGACTTGCGTGGAAGCGGCTTGAGGACCGGCGTCAGAAAACTGGTCTCCGATTCCATCAGCGAGAGCTCGTACTCCTCTTCGTCGTGGTGCTGCATTCTTTGCTCCTCCTCATCTTCGATTTCTTCCTCCGCCGCTGGCTGTTGAGCAGGAAGGTACCGGGTCGTCGGCCGCAATTCCATCTCTTCCTCAAAGAAAACGTTCCGGTCCATCAGCGTGCTCGGTGTACGTCCAGGCACTCGATTTTGCCAAGAATTCGGCATGACTGACGATCCGCGGCCCGCATCAGCGTATCCTCCTGTCCGGCCCGGAGCGCCCACAGCAAACCCCGTATTGTATGCGCTGGGCTGTTGGTGTGGACGAGTATGTGAAAAGAATCCAGATCGAGAATCGGTGGGCACATCTTGGCCAACGGGGCTATCCGAAGTTGCGTCAAGGACTGCCTGGCTTGCGATCGGCTTCTTGGGAAGACCGCCGATGACTGCTGCGTCGGTGCCGGATGCGCTTTTCGTGATGGGCGAGAAACTCAGTCTCGCCAGCTGCCGCTTAAGTCGAGCTGCCTTTGTTTGGCCAATGATGGAAAGCCCGCGGGAGGTTTCTTCCTCGTTCAAGTCGCTGTCGCTTGTGTTGCTTTCTGTGTCATGCTCAATCGGAGCATCCACCTCGGAAGGTATGGTTCTTGGAGCCTGGATAGGACCACGGGCGACGGGGGTAGGAGGCGTAGGTTGTTTGTCGTGGAACAAGGGGTCAGAAAGTGTTTCTTTTGTTAAGGGAGACACATTGTGTGTTGAGATTCCGCTAGGAGTTGATTCGCTGGGGGCCATGGAACTGGGAGCCATGTTGTTCGTTGACGAAGAGTCTAGTAGCTGGAGATTCTGTGTCATGGCTTGAGGCGATGTGGTTGTTTGTTCTTTTGTGAACGAGGTCTCTCTTTTTTGCCTCAGCTCAGCCTCTCTCTTATCCCGAGCCTCCTGGTGCTGAAGCAGTCGCTCCAAGGCCTCCTCCCTGCTTTTCTCATTGAATTTGATGTTTTGTTCCGACGTGGGGGGCAGTTGTCGCGGCACAGCAATCGGGGAGGAGAAAAACTCGTCCAGATTCGCCCGAGAAGGTGCCCGCGACAACTTGGGGGGTCGTTGCATAGGTAAAGGCGGTTGGTCGTCTGCGTCAAGCATGGAAAACTCACGGTCGTCATCATCGTCGTCGTCGTTGTTGCTGTTGTTGAGACGAAAGCTTTGACGGAGCAGGCTAGCCGTCTGCTTCTTCCTTGCACTCTTGGGCGCATCCTCGGCCACAGGGCGAACAAGTCTAGGGCTCCATATGGTGTGGAGCGAGGGCCGCCTAGCGACGCTGGGGCGCGCAGGTGTGTACGCAGGAGCTCGAGTGATTGTGCTTACTGGCGGAGATGTCGACCGTTCCGCTTCAACCGCCCAAATGTCGATATCTTCGGTATCATCTTCTTCCGGAAGCTGTGGCTCATTTACCGTTTCGGCAACGGTGGGCATTTCAGTGTCGTGATCAATGAGCACCGTTTGCAGTGGGCTGGATTGCGCGGTCTCCGCGCCGTTGCCTTCCGCACTTATATCGTTGACCATGTCCATGATTACATCGGATCCGTACTCACTCGAGTCATCTTCGTTTGCCGAGTCAGTTTCACTTGCCAGGTCAGTTTCGCTTGCAGAGTCGGTTTCGCTTGCAGAGTCAGTTTCGCTTGCGGAGTCGGTTTCGCTTGCCACGGTGTCTTCGGCAGGGGGCGCTTCGCGGCTGTCGTTGTTGTCCGGTGACCGGAACATCAGCCTTCCAGCTATCCCGGCAATGGAGTTGGCAATGCTGTTTTCACTAAAAACATACGACCGCCATGATCTTCCGGTGCTACTGGCGGGCTGGGCTTCGTGTTGCTGCAACGGGGTAGCTTGACTAGCACCCGCAGCAGGAGTGTCCACTCGACGCCTCTTGACCCGGGGCGATTGCTGGTCCGAGCCGGGCTCATCAAAAGCTGTTTCTGCCACCGGCCGCTTGAGCGGAGAAGCCTTCGCCACAGACTCCGCCTGGGTCGGGGCGGTCGCTGCGGGGGTGGATGGCGGCTGCGGAGCCGGGGAGGCAGGCGCAGACGTGCGGCGCCAGCGTGGCCTGGCAACCTGAGCACCATTGATGACGAGCCGTTTGAGACCAGAAAGAGGAGCGATCGTCATTGTCCACATGGCTCTGGCGGCGGACGACGGCGCCGGCTGGGAAGGTGTCACAACAAGCGGCGGCTGGGCATCAGCAGGTTGAACCTCGGCTAGCTGGGACTTGGGCTGGTCTGGATCTGCAATGCTTGGCTCCTGCTGCGAAACGGTTGCGGGCGACTGTGTGTCCCTAGCCACAGAGCCTCTGAAAGGGCTTCGAAGAGAGCTTTTATCTTTTGGCGTCGGCGGATCTGACGTGACGCTTTGCAAGGCCCTCCCGGCTCGCACAATGGGCGATAGACTTGGGCGGAATCCGTCGGACGGGGGATACAGGCGGTCGGCCTGCTCGCTGCTGGCTGGATGGGGGGCGGAGGGCGGAAGGGGAGACATATTAGGGACCGGCGTTGCGCGTGTGATTATTTGTTGTACGACTTGGTCGTCTCCATCGGGCTGCTCTTCGGCAACGGAGGGTGAGCCGATGTAGCGAAAAGGCGGCGACGAGGTCGTTTCAACCTCTGGCTGTTGTCGGGCAATTTGCTTTCCCTTCTCAGCTGCTGAAAAACGTGGGGGACTGGCCGCAGCACCAGCCGAGCCATGCATACTGGTCGCATCCAGCGGAGCGCCTGCTTGCTTCTCAACACGGCTGTCATCATGCTTGTGATCTCCGTTTTCGCTGCCGCTGGCGACATGCTGCGTGGGCAGAACCCGATCGGCAAGACGGGCTTGTTCCTGTGCAAAATCATGCTGTGCCATGGACTGGGGGACTGCAGCCTCAAGAAGGGACTCCGGTATTTCCGAAAAAGAGTCGTCGTATGCGTCCAGATTCTCGCTGCGAAGTTGGGCGGTCTTTGCGCTCTCAGACTCAACAGGTGCGGCTGCGATCGTAGAAAAGGCTTGGGCCTCGCGTAGCACTTTTCGAGCAATGAGGGTTCCAAGCGGCTCTGCCTTCTTTCTCGGTGACGATGCTGGCACAGATCGAAGAGCCCGGGCAGGCGATGATTTCGTGGCGTTCGCAACTTTAGGGGAGCTTGCAAAATCTGACTGTGGAGTGTCCGATTCGGATCGATAAAGAAAGTCAAGCATGCTCGGACCATCTTGCTTCTTGTTCTGGTCATGGTCTCCCTGCCGAAGAGACTCCAGCGTTTGGCTTACGATCCTGCTTGTAGTCTCGCCCATTTCGGGCAATTCGGAGCGCGACATATTGATGCTTGCCTGCAGAGAATCCACACCAATCATGCTAAATTCCTCACCCATTGCGATGGTGTCGTGGTCGCGAAAATTGACGGTGGCATTTTCGTCAAAGTCCGTCCGAGGATCCGATTGTCCTTCCATATCCTCTGTGGCATCAACAGTGCTTGGCTCGCTATGATCGGACTGCGCTGTGTGCTGGGTTGCGGGGCTAGAATTGCCAGCTGCAGGCGGCGAGGCTGCTTTGGGATGATAAGCAGCAACATCAACCTGGTGCTGATCCCCGGAAACAAGGTGGTTGGTAATAATTGCCTGTGGCGTGTCTGCGTGAAAAAAAAAGTCAATAAGTGAAGGAAAAAGAAAAAAAAAAACAGGACACTAAGAGAAAAAGGGCTTACCATTCTCGGCGCTGTTTGATTGATGATGATGAGATGCACCGGATGAGATTTTTCCATGGGTATTCTCCTGTTCCTCCGTGCTGAATTGTTCCGAAAGCTCCTCTTCTTCATCGGCATGGTCGTTGTCCTTCAATGGACCCGTCTTCGTATCCTGCGGGCCATCACCGTCACTGTCGCTGGCAGGGAACTTGTCGTCTTCCTTGGGGATGCTGGCGTCCTCGACGATCCCGGCTTCATAGCGAACATTCTCGGCGTGCACGCTGCCATCACGAATCGGCGCGTCGTGCATCTCCGCTACTGCATCACTGTTGTCATCATCGTTGGCGAGCTCATTTGCAATGGATTCGTAGCCATCAGCAGATGCGTTGCTGGCAGCAGACTCTTCGTCATGGATTGCCACGCGTTCCTCATTCTCGGCATTCTTCATCTCAACAGATTTGTCGACAAAATCGATGTTTTCCACGTCACCGTGGTCGAACAAAGTAGGAGCAATACCAATTTCGGCAGCGTCCTTGCTGTTGTCACGTGACTCTGTCACTTCAGTAGACACGGAATCACCATCGACATCGACGGCGCGTTCTTTTCCAATGTGAATTTGGGCGGCGATCATGTTCGCATCGCCCGCCCCGTAGGGTTCTTCGGCAGTGCCGTTGTCTTCGCTGTGGCCCGCGGGCGTCTGCACGTTGATCATGTCGACGGAAGAGAGCGAAGTGGGGGCAGGAGAGACACTCGTGCGGGTCCGTTTGGCGGCGGTAAGGTCGGGTTTAAAGTGGTTGTGTTTGATGGGGTGGGTAGAGACAGAAGCAGGAGTTGCCATGTCCAGTTCGTCTTTCTCTGCAATGTGGGCCATTTCGTCGGGAGCCATGGCTTGGCGACGAGGCCGTCCGCGCTTTCGGGGACGAGAGTCAGTGACTGACTCGGCATTGCTGTCTGCAAATGCAGTGCTTGCACTCCGCTTCGGGGTGTTTTTCGTAGCCGACCGGACTTGGGTGGCACTTTTGGGTGTGGCTTTGGAAGCCCGCTTCTCGGGACTGGCATGAATAGACTCAGCAGCCACGGACGCAAGTTCGTCCGCCTGGGCGTCGTCGCCAGCCATCTTCGGCGTGGCCTCGCGCGTCTTCCGGGCACGCTTGGGGGTCTTAGTAGAAGCCTTTGCCGGCGTCAACGGGGAAGGGCTGGCAAGGCGGGCTTTGCCAGAAGTCTTGACGGACGGCATGGGGGTGCCGGACCGACGCGGACGCCCAGGGCGCCGTTTCGTGGCCGTGCTGCCGCCGTTGTTGGCGGTGTCCTCGTCGTCGGACAGGCCGCGGAGAGGGACCTTGACCGTAGTCGCAGCCGCCTTCCGGGCAGAGGCCTTGGTCACTTTGGTAGGGGACAAAGCCTTCTGGAGCGGGTGCAGAGTGCCCGGCTTCGGCGTGGCACCGCGGGGAGGAGCAAAGAGTCGGCGGTTAACCTTGTCTTTGTCAATGTTCTCCTTGCCGTTGTGGTGGCCCTTCGCCTGCTCTTGGTCCTCCGTTTCTACGGTGACGCGAATTTTTTGGGGCGAAATGCCGCTGCCCACATCAAGGTGAAAAGTCTGCTTGCGCGGTGACGACGCAGTCGACGTGACATTGTTCTTGTGATCGAGCGAAAAAAGCGTGCTCGGCCGCTGGCTCCGCGTGCCACGACGCGTCGTGGACGACATGATAGAGAGAACACCGGCTGTTTCGTCCAGCTCGGTCAACGGGTCGGGCGAAGACGCCCCGGCCCCGGGAGGTGTTTCCATGGTGATGCTGCAATGGCAGAAACGAAAAGATGAATGATCAAAAAGCAAGTCAAAAGAGAGCAGAATCAAAATGAAGAAGAAAAAAGGCGCCACGGTTGGTGATGGCGGACGACGATGGTCGCGATGAGCGATGAAAACAAAGTTCAAGAAGAAAGCAGAAGTTGAAGAAAGCAAAAGTTGAAGAAAAGTGAGTTGAAAAACCGTGAGTTGAAGAAAAAAAAGAAATGGCCAGAGCCAAGAAGTATGAAGATCGTGAGAAAAAATGAAGTTGAAGAGGAAAGAAATTAACACTCAGTTCTAGATGCAGGAATGTAAAAAGTTGTACTTAAAAGCATGGATGCAGAAGAAAATGTGTGAGTGGGGACGATGGTTGCAACAATAAAAGTTCGGTGTGGGAGGAAAATGAGGTGGGAAGTCTTATTGAGGTTGGAAAAGTCTTATTGAGGAAAATGCACAATAGGAAAGCTTGGGCCAGTTCCTGTCAACGCGAACGCCTAGCTTTTGTTTACTAGATCCCTAAAGCGGATTAGCGTGTTCTTTTTGAAACGCGTAGGCCGTACTTTTTTGCTTTTTTGTATGGAGCAAGGGTAGGTAAGGTACTCCGTACGGAAAATTTTCTTCTACCCCGCGGTTCTATGACAGCTTCGCTAAAAGCACATCACTTAGTCATAGTCACGTGGACGTCGATCTTGTGGAGGGGAGGGGGAAAGTGCAAGGGGCAACGTTGTTCCCAACAGTGACACTACTAGCAAGCCAAGAAGAGCCCCACGCCCAATTATTCGTGGCAAGGTGCCCGGATTAATAATCATTTTGCTTATGCCTGCTTCTCGCAGAATCTAACGCCGTAAGACAGGCGTAACGACGGCGGGATGTCTCTCGCTAAAGGGGAAGACGCCATCGCACGGGACCTCGAAATTGTGCGGGGATGGTAAGCCGATCTGCCGCAGCGTATGATGGGGCGCCCAGCGCTGGCTGTTGTGCTACGGTGTCTGATATGCTTAAAGGCCAATTAGTCAGTCGGGATCCGCTGGGCGTTGCCTCCTCGTTTTCCCTGCTCATGGGGGGCGTGTGCCTTTGTTAACCTCTTTTTGTGAGAAGGTTGTCCTTGTGAGCAGAGTTTTCGTGCCCTTTTTGTTCTCACGCCCTTTGGTTTGACGGATGACGTGATCGTCTTCGGGGCTGGTTGAGGTCGATATCGTTGGCCAGTCAGATCGGATATGTCAGGTTTATTTGAAATCAAACGTAGACTTCTTTCGGAAGACCAAAGAAAAACAGCAGGATCGGGGTATTATAAGTAGATCGAATTCGACGTCCTTTCGTTGGTGGTTCTGTTCCTGAATTGCCTTTTTCTGTTCCGGCGTAAAAATAGTCTTGATATCCTCCAAGATCATATCCTTCATCCTTTTTTTCTTTGGATACAACAAGGTCATATACAGATCTACCTTTTCCAAAATCCTTCCTTTTTTTTGATACTAGGACCGAGTCATACCGCAGAAGCCATGGCCGTTGGCGTATCTGCCCCCATCGTTCAGGACAAGGTCCCCCGTGGTGACGTCCAGGCCGTAATCAACTTCTTCCAGCCGCCCGCCGACGGCGCGAAGCCCTTCAACTACGTCGACACGCCGCCCGAGGGCGAGCCCCAACGCAACTTCGGCGATGCCCCGCGCGAGGTAACGATCCACGACATCCGCGGCCGCGAGGCGGAGTTCGCCAAGAGCCCCGAGTCGCTCGACCACAATGCCTTCCTCGTGGTCCAGAACCAGTCGCGCTCGGAGGACGTCGACTTTGCCGACGACGAGTCCATCCGCACCAAGTACTACCCGGACGTCGAGGCGCTGCTGCTGAAGCACGTCCCCGGCAGCCAGCGCGTGGTGTTCTTCGACCACACCGTGCGCGGTGGCAAGGAGGGCGCCCCGCCGGAGACCAGCCTCAAGCGCGGGCCGGTCACGCGCGCGCACATCGACCAGACGGCCGAGGCCGCGGCCATGCGCGTGCGCAAGCACCTGCTGCCCGACGAGGCCGAGAAGCTGCTGCAGGGCCGCTACCGCATCATCAACGTGTGGCGCTCGCTGAACCAGGGCCCCGTGGCGTCGTTCCCGCTGGCGTTTGCCTCGTCCGCCAGCGTGGCCGACGAGGACGTCATCACCGTCGAGCACCGCTACCCGCCGGCCGTCAACTACATCGGCCAGACGGCAGCCATCCGGCACAACCCCGCCCAGCAGTGGCACTACTGGAGCGGAATGACGCGGGACGAGCGGCTGCTGCTCGAGTGCTTTGACAGCGAGGGCCTGAAGCCTGGGTCCGGCGTGCAAGGCGGCCGCCTGGGCCACACGGCGTTTGAACACCCAGGGTCGCCACCGGACGCCGAGAACCGGCGAAGCATTGAGGTGCGAACCTTGGTGTTTGGCCCGTAGAGAAGCAATAGCAACGGTGATGTGGGCCGGTGACAGCCCAAGGCTTTGCATTAATGGGAGAGAAGGGGCATGCAACGTGTATTACGTGGTGGGAAAATACTTGTTTGGATACGTGAACTATTGAGGAGGAATGACAGAATGCTATATTTATTGATACAATTAAAGAATAAGACGTTTCATGACTACAATCAGATGTGGTTTAAGTTTGCTTAACAGGTATTCTGTTTTTTTG
Source organism: Fragosphaeria purpurea (assembly GCA_002778095.1). Lineage (NCBI taxonomy): Eukaryota > Fungi > Ascomycota > Sordariomycetes > Ophiostomatales > Ophiostomataceae > Fragosphaeria > Fragosphaeria purpurea. The sequence goes on from PCDL01000011.1 coordinate 2,086,610, forward strand.
CATTGACGACGTCCACTATTGCGTGTATTGTTGGTTCATTGTTGCGTCCATTGTTGCATTTATTGTTGCGTCCGTTTTTGCGTCTATTGTTTGCATTGTTGGTCTATTGTTGATCATTGTTGCGTCCATTGTTGGCCTATTCTGGTGTCCATCGCAAGTTAGAGCCTAATATGCACGTGATACTTGAAAACCAGCGGTAATGTAAAGCCTTCGAGCGCGAATATAGATTGCTTAGACGTAACCGAGAAAAAAACACAAAGCCAGATCCTTGTTGTACTGTATACCAGAAATGTATGTATGTATTTGGGAAGACTGTCCCTCTCTCGTCCTCCCCTATGATTGGAAGTCAAACGTTTTCCACTCAGAACGCCTCTAAAGAATAAGGCAGTGATGCGGAAAATCCGAACTTGAAAGAAAAAAAATAGAGACGTAAGAAGCCAGATGGGAAAAGCAAAACGCCGAGACTCCACAGAATACAAAAAAAAAAACGAATGGCTTCGACATCGAAAAAAGTAGAAACAGCTGCATCGCGAGTCCGCCTTGACGGAGTACGTGCACGTAGACCATTCGCATACCCACAAGACGGCATGCCCGGTGTTCCTCAGTTTCGTTTTCGGTGCGCACGCGTATTGCTGCCCTGGCGGCTCATGGCCGCGCCGCCTTGACTGCTTTGCCGGCTCATAGGCGAGCCGTGCACGCCTGCGTTCGTCGCCACGGCGGACGCCGCCGTCATCGCATTGGACGACGATGCGCCGCCTCCTGAGGGACCGGCAGCAGAACCACCACCACCACCACCATGACCGCCCGGCGTGGTGGGCTCGTCCCGCACACTGCTTGTCGGCAGACGCAGGTCTTTGCGCAGATCGTCGGGGTCCTCCCGGTCGTGCTTGAGGTAGGCGAGGTACCGGCTGTCGAGGGGCGAAAACGCCGTCGCCTCCAGCACCTTGCGGCCGCCGTTGGCGTTGTCAAAATTGGAGCCCGTGCCGTGCGCCCGCTCGTACTGCCGCAGCAGCTTGATGACGGACATGTCCGAGCTCACGTCGTCGCTCGACAGCGTCGCCGGCGTGTTGGCATCGGCCTTGGAGTGCGGCTTCGCGTAGTTGCTCATGAACAGGGGCGGCATTTTGGGCTCGTTGACCGCCAGCTTCTCGAGGTTGCTCGGCATTTCAAAGTTGGTGAGGGCCTCTAGGCCGACGAGTCTATCGTCGACAAAATTCGCCGCCGCTCCATGGCTGCCAGCAGCACCACCGCTGCCGCCACTGCCGCCGCCGCCACCACCACCACCACCGCCGCCACCACCGCCGCCGCCACGCGTGCTACGCGTCGCGTGCGACGGAACGCGCTCCATACTGGCAGCCGCCGCCGGCGTGGCATCGCGGTCGGTACCGTCGTCGGGGTGCTCGCCCGATTCGGTATCGGACGCCGACGACACCAGCTCGCCCTTGCTGTTGATTTTGGTCCTATGCGACAACAAGTATTTGTGCGACGCCAATGCCGCGGCATTGTACGTCATAGCCAGTTCCTTGTCCGTGAACAGCTTGTCGATGCTGTACACGGGCCCCGTCGTTTTCCGGTAGGCCAGTCGATCGCCGTGCCACAAGGGGGTAGTGCCATTGTCCTGGCGTCTCTGTGGCGCGGGAGACCCGTCGTCGTCGGCGCCGTTTCGCTTGCGCTTCCGGCTATCGCCAATGCCGGCAAGATCGTCGGCCGTTTGCCGCAGCCGTGTGGTCCGCTTGCTGTGTGTGCCACCAGGGCTGGATGGGTTGGTAAGGGAGAATTGGTTAGGATGGAGGAGGAGGGCAGAGGCGTCGGAAATCTCGAGGGCTTCTTTCTCCTTTGTGAGTCGCACTTTCTTGGCCGTGATGGCGTTGATGAGACGCTCGCGCAGCGTCGCAGAAAGCTGCCGGTGTTCCCGGTTCGCGGTGTCGGTCTTGAAAATGTAGGTGTTTTTGTGTTCTTGCGCTTTTTTCTCGTACTCGTACTGCGAAAGTCAGCATCTTCGTTTTTTTTTATTAAAAAAAAACCAAGCTTCCCTCGCTTCACCCTTGTATTGCTCACCTTCTGCTTGGTCAATTCCGAGTCTCGCTCTTCCACAAGGTCTTCGACCTCTTGTATCCACTGCTGGAAGGTCGGTCCAGCCATATCGAGCAGTCCACGCCCGCCGCCGCGCCCCTCCGGGTCCGGGTCCTTGTTGAACTCCCTCTCTCGGCTTTGGCGGTCTTGGCCGAGGAAATCAAGAGGCTTGTCGGCATAGGGATCCAGTCGCATGACGAGGTTGGTGTCGATTTGGATCTTCTGCAGCTGCTCGCGGTAGGTCATGTCGCGGTCGCGGCTGAACTTCTCAGACAAGGCAGTGAGTCTATCGGTCAAGAGCTGGCGCTTCTTGTCGCGCTTCGACTGACTGGGGCCTGGTGAAGCATTTGCGCGTCGGTCTGCGCGCGGATCGGCGTCAGCGCCGAGCCCAGCGAGCGGGTGGGAATCTGCCGCAGCCATTTTGGCGATGCGGAAGACGAAAGCGGGCAAAGGTAAAGAGCTGCAACGCAGCGAACGAGCAAGGAAAGCAGAGGATCGCGATCGTCCTTTGAGTTCTCCGAGAACGGTCCTGACGAGTTTTGAAGCGCTGGAAGAAGACCACGCGCCGTCGGCTAACAGGGAAGAAAGGGCAAAGGAACCTAGCTGGTTTTGTATCGTTTCCTCTTCATTTAAGAAGCTAGAAGGAGAAGAAGACAGACGAGACGCGGCTGCTTTCGAGAAAGGTTGGAACAAGGAGACAAGGGAAGATTGTGAAGGCTGAAAAAAGGGCTGCTGTTTGCGACTTAGACAAGCAAAAAGAATATTAACAAAGAAAACCGCAAATTCGAGACGAGGGCAAGAAACGGACAAAAAGCTGCTTGCACTCCTGGGAAAAGAAAAAAGAAAAAAGATGCTCTATAATCTCAGTTGACTTCTTGCCGAAAAGGCGTACGCAAAGAAATTGAAAATGGAACGGTGTGTGAATAATTGCGAGTGTTTGGGAAAAGAGAGAAAAGGAAAAAGGGCCTGCGAAAGTCGCCCAGCGAAAATCGTCGGCTCTCTCTCTTGCTTGCTGCGGCCACTTGCTTGCCAGTCAACAACCCACACACCACACGACTAACAAGCAAACCCGCCCTCAGTAACAAACTCGTCGTATTACGCCAGCGCAAAGCAAGGCCCTGGCTTACATTAGTCGGCGGACCGCGCTGTCGGCAGGTGGTCGGGATGCTGCGTAATATGATTGGCTGGCTGGCCTGAAGCACTTTAATTCCCCCGCGCAAAGTGCGCCCACTTTCGGAACCGGCGAAAGCGTTCTTCCGTACATGCTTATTGCTCTCCAGGGCGAATGCGGCGAGGCGAAGATGCTACTTGAAAGTACTGGAAGTGACAGAACAACGAGCAGAATCGTCAATTGGGAGACATACAAAAATTGTTCACAAATACAACATTCGAATTTACTCTAGCGGTCACTGCCACTTCTTTACTCCCTTCTTTACTGTGCTCAATATTGAACCTGCGGGGTCCGTCGCGGGAGCAACGACTTGCGTGCCGCAATTCACCGTCGAGAAGCTTTTGCAACGAAGCCTTCACCAGGAGCTGGAGCTTGAGCAGTCCCTAAGTCGGGCCTTTTAGTCCAAGATTGGCGCTGTCGACATTGACACAGGGGAAAATCACCTGCTGATTGTACATTTACAAGGATATACATCCAGAAGCGCGAGGAGTCAAGAATAAAAAGGAAGAGGCTCTTGTGCTTTTCGCTGGCGAAAACGAGCTCGGTTTGAGCTCAGAGTCACAAGCTCTGAAGAGTTGCCATACAGGAGACATGGAAAACTTGTCGATTTCAGACCCTTCGCCTGCTGGCGGTCCTGGTGGTCCTCTGCTCCGGCCACCCCCGCAACAACAACCCCAGCTGCCCGCGCAGATGTTTACAACAGCCGCACAATTGTTGGATCTCACAGACAGTAGGTTGTATGGTTCATGCGCGCATGCACATGTGCCTCAAGTGAACGGATCGCTGATGCTTGCCTCACAGAGAAGCTCGTGGTTGTTCTGCGTGACGGGAGAAAGGTGCTGGGTGTTTTAAGGACATGGGATCAGTTTGGTAAGCAACAGCAGCTGGCGCGCTGTATTCTTCGGGGAAAGGGAACAGAAGCGGAATGCGACAGAAAGCTAACGCCCATTTTTTCACCGTTTCTTGTGCTATCCAGCCAACTTAATATTACAATCAACCATTGAACGGACGTTTCTGCCGCCAGGAGGGTTTGACGCAGCCGCTGCACCCGAGAGTGCGGCGCAGGGCCACGGCTTGTACGCAGACGTGCCGAGGGGAACGTATCTGGTGCGCGGCGAGAACGTGCTGCTGTTGGGCGAGATCGACCTAGACAGGGACGACGAGCCACCAGCTGGCCACGACAAAATCGGGGCGGATCTGATGGACGAGCTCGTCAAGAAGAAGAAAGCAGCCGACAAGGTGGCGGAACGCGCACGGGTCAAGAAGCTGGCCAAGCTGGGCTTTGAGGGCGAGAACCTGGGGGAGGTTCTATTATGAGGGTTGTGAGAGCTACAGGGTGGCGAAAAGAAGCAAAACGTTTCTCCAGAACGACGAGGCGCCTTGGCGGGACACCATCGCGTCCTGGAAGACGTGCACCGTTCCTGACAAACCCGTGCACGTCTCGCTGTCGCAGGTGTTCTAGAATTTTACAGACACGGACGGAAAGGCATATATAGTTTGTCTTCCGACATCGTTGCAGCAGTTCGCCGAACTCGTTGTGATTCGGATCGGGAATTAGCAAGCAACGAGTTTCAGATAGTCCTGACCACGTTCGCCAATATTTTCGAAAAAGGGCGACAGTTAGAGAAAGAAAATCCAGAAAACATTCACTGTTTTTTTTTGTGTGTATTTTGTCCTTCTTTATGTCTATATACTAACATACACACACACACCGCTCGTTTACAGCCCAGGCACAAACCCCTCGACTGTGGCATTCCACTCCGCAGGGAAGTGTGGGCCGGGTGATCCGTCCCAGCCGCCGGCCAACATCGCCACGGCCAGCAGAAACCCGCCGCTGCTGGGCATGTACGGCGTCGGCACGCGCGTGCCGCCCGTAGGGTAGCCGGCGTCGTCAAACACAAATGCCGGGTCCAGCAGGTAGGCGATGGCCTGGTGCACGTCACCCAGCCGCAGCGCGTTCATGGCCAGCAGCGGGAAATCCCAGCCGAAGACGTCCTTGAGGTCCCACACCTCGCGGATCTTGTCGGCCGTGTTGCGGACGACGGTCAGGTTGAGCGGCGGCCCGCTGCGCGGCGGCGGCAGCCACCCGTACACACCGGCGAGAGCCGGGTGGTCGGTGGTGGTGGCCTTGTCCGTCCACATGTCCGGGACGCCCTCGTACACGGTGAAGGTGCCGTTGGCCACGGGCAGCGGCGCCAGCTTGTCGCGGACGGCGGTCCACGCGGCCGGCACGGTCCGGTTTTGCCGCTGCTTCCACTGGACGGCCACGTCGAGGCCAAACCGCCAGTAGGCGAGCTCAAAGGTCGGGTTGATGGTGGCGTTGGGGTTGCCCGTTTCGGAGACCGGGTACAACGGCGGGCCCAGGTCGTAGACGCCGGTGGTCTGGTTGAGAAACGCAAAGGACGCCATGAAGTCGGCCGTAGCCGTGACGATCTCGTCCCACGCGCGCAGCGTGGACGTGTTGGGAAACGCGCGGTAGTGGATCTCCGCAAAGTACAGCGGATGGGGCTGCTGCCAGATGAGCAGCGAGTTGATCTCGCCGGGGGCGCTGCGGCCGGTCGCGTCGGTCATCTTGCCCCAGCGGGCGCCCTGGTATCCCTGTTTCTTGGCGCGGTCGTAGGAAGACGGCAAGAAGCGCGTATACACGCCGGGCACACTCCGGCCGAGCAGGTCGAAGTGGTTCCAGCGGGCAAAGTGGACGAGGTGCCAGAAGGCCATTTCCATCTACAAAAAGGCGTCGTCACATTAGGCACGAATGGCTTTCGCAGCGGGGAGGAGGCTCTTCAACATCTCTTCGCAAGTCGACTTACGTGAAATTTGCCGTACCAGCCATTGTTGACAAGACCTGCGAGACAGATTAGGGTATTGCAAAGGTACAGGATTTCTTCTTCCATGTATGGCAACTTACCAGACTCTACATAACATTGGTTAGCTTCCAAACAAACCAAAGAAAAGGGTCAGGTACGCGGTAACTCACCTTGCGGAGGGTTCGTCGATGCCGAGTTCACAACGGTCAGATACTGCGACAAGATGGTCCGCCGCTGGATCTCGCGGGCGTCCGAGGCATTGGCTGCCGCTGCGGCCGTTGCCGCCGTCAGGTCCACAAAGGCGCCCGACGTCCAGTAGTCTTCCCACCAGTCGGAGGCCTCGTTGGTCAGGGCGCCAAACGTCACGGGCACCACGTCGCCTGCGGTCGCAAAGGACGCCACGAGGAGGATGTCGGTGGCGTTGGGTGTGTGCAGCACGTAGCGGACGTTGGACGAATCCGGCGCCGGGACGGTCGTGAAGCGGCCAAAGTTGTCCCACTGCGTCTGCACGTAGTACGTCGAGCCGTTGCCGTCGCGGTTCGTAAACGTGCGCTGGATGGTGCCAAAGTACGGGTCAAAGTACGGCTCGACGATGTCGCCGTCCGGAGAGCGCGTGCCGTTGTTGGTCTGGTTGCCGGCCTGGACGCCCACGAAGGGGGCGTCAAACTTGCGCCGGTCCGGGTAGGGGAACTCGATGAAGAGGCCCAGGTCGCTCGAGGCCAGCAGGTCCGACGTGACGCTGACGCCGAGCATGTCCTGCTCCGGGTGCATCCAGGTCTCGACGTCGATCTGCGAGCCGTTGAACACGAAGCTGGAGCGGATGCTGCCGGTCCACAGGTCGAGCTCCTGCGTGGCGTTGGTCAGCTGGCTCTCCGTGACGACGGTGCCGTTGCCAAAGTCGAGGCCAATGCGGGCGAGGTTGATGCGCTGCGGGTTCTGAATCAGCCATTGCGAGATGTCGGCCTCGGCTGGGTTCGGCTGGTCGTAGTTGACGAGCCGGCCGTGGGTCGACCAGTCGAGGCCCGTGAAGTCTTCGGAAGGTTAGTTCTGCTCTGTATTACCAGTATCCCCTTCTCCACTCGTTCTTCCCTAATTGTCCACCTGGATGTGCTTACCCGCTGGTGACGTCTGGTTTGCGGTCGTCGGCAGACTAAAGTTGTGCCAGCCCCATGTCGACAGAATGGAGAAGGGTTCAAAGGTTTGCAAGCCCGTGATGTCGGCGCCAAAAGCCAGGTTTCCGTTACCGACCTGCAAGGGCGTTGTCTTGGAGCTGGCATTCCGGCGCACATTGAACGACTGCACGATCTTTCGTCTAGGAATTCCTGCCTTGGCTTCGACGAGAACACCGCTGCCGGACCCGAAAAGAAGCGGCGCCAGAGCCGCTCCGACAACGTACAAAAGTCCCAGGCAATGCATGGCGAAGGTATCGGTCTCGAGCTGCTGGATGACTTCTCAACACCTCTATCACCACGAGGATACGGGAAAAAGTGGCTAGCAAACAACCAGCTCTCGTTCTGGTTTTCCTCGTGATTTCGTTGCGAAATCAAATTACGGCTTTCTGGCGAAGTAGCCTACGACTTTGACGTGCGAGGGTCGAAGGCACAACCAGGCTCACGGGAGATTACAGCCATAAAACTTTACTCTTATTCCATTTTCTGCTTTAGGTAGAAATAAAAAAACATCCGTTGTACCTCTGATTGTGCAGAAATTGCAATCAGCCCAAATAAAAAATGAAAAAGAGAGGAAAAAAACAACAGAGCTTAGCCGTGGCCCCTATGACACGGGCAAAGCCTCGGCGGCTGCCATTTGCAATAACTCAGATGTTTATAGCAGTTCGTTTGATTAAACTGTACATGCATATTTCTTCCAGCCGGGCACTACTTGGCCGCGTTTGTTTGTTCGTTCAGAAGAAATTGTCGAGTTCCCCTCGCCTCCGCCCAGCTCGCATTGAGGCTATTCGGACAATCTACTGCCGGCACAAAGTCCAACCACCCCCTAACAGTGCTTAGCATGCTTATCAAGCGGTATTCCATTGAAAGACACGAGAATTTCGTTGCTCATTGTTCCTTTCTCTCTTTTTTTCATTTTGTTGACGTGGCGAAGAAACCAATCATCAAGATGTTTGTCGAGAAAAAAAAAATCTAACGTCATAGGCTCCGAACAGTAGAAAATAATTCCAAAAAATGCTTCACCTCGCCATATTTACGAGAATACAATTGGCATTCTCAGTTCCTCTGAACGTGTCGCTTGCTTGCTGGGGAGTTGTTGTACGAGGCTGTGATGTCTGAAGCAACCCCTTGATATCAATATGCTCACAGATAAACGTGTTAGAATGCAATTAAGCATCATTCACTTAACGGTGTTCGAGCGCACGTGCTAAAACACACTAGGACCCAAACACACAACAACAACACAACGACACCCCCGCCCGGTAGCCGCCCGCCAATCAGTCCGTATCATTGCCCGGTAACGCCTGCAAAGGGTCAGGTCAGACAGCACCCGACCCCTCCCGTCTCCCCAGTGTACGTGCACCGCCGTTAGGCTCGGCGGGTGTTGCTGCGACCGCCAAAGCGTATGCTATAGCGTAGGAGAAACAACACAACAACGGCCTAATGTAAATAATGCGCACGCCCAACAGCTCTCACCACGAGACTGGGAAAACACACCCAAACACACACACACACACACCGTAAAACCCGGTTTCGACGGCGACCGAACAAGAAGAGAAGGGACAAAAAAGCATTCGTTCACCTCTTGTCCGTTCCCATCGCCGTCCCGCGACAATGTCGTTCTTCTTCAATCGCGGCCGCAACCGCACCAACGCGGCCGATCTCGCGAGACAAGCCTACGACATCCTCGTCCGTCTCGACCTGCCGAACAACCCAAGTCCAAAGGTAGAGGCTTGTGTGTGTGTCCCCTGAGTGGCAAGCAGGCAAGCAAAAAAAAACTAACGGCCACCCAGATCGACGAGGCTTTGCCAAAATGCTTAAGCCAGATGAAGGCCATCCTCCAAGGGACGCCCGGTAGGTTGAGATTGCGACAACCCTCGGCTCGGCTTTTGGTTGCAGGAAAACACACGCCTTTTCTGACTATGTATGTGTGCACGGGCTGTACAGACGCCGAGAGCAGTCCTGAACAGGTATATCAGCTCGTCAACGGTCTCGTCGAAGAACAGGTCCTCTGCCTGCTCCCGCAAACCTTCCATCTGCTCCCCTTCGAGTCCCGCAAGGACGCCCAGGTCATCTTCTCCTTTGTCTTCCGCTACCGGCCGCCAAACAACGGCAACGGCCAGCCGCCCTTCTCGTCCGCCTTCTCGTCGTCGTCGCAAGACCAGCAGTCGCCGCCGCTGGCCGTCGAGTTTGTCGTCAACCACGCCCCGTCCGTCCTGCTCGCCCTCTGCCACGGCTACGACCACAAGGAGAGCGCCACGACGGCCGGCTCCATCCTGCGCGAAGTGCTGAAACACGAGGCGGCGGCGGCCGTGGTGCTGTACGACGACGCGGACAACGACCCCAATTCCGGTTCGAGCTACGGCGGCGTGAGCAAGATTGCCTTCAACCGTGTGCAGAGCGGGCGCGGCATTTTCTGGCAGTTTTTCAAATGGATCGACACGAGCTCGTTCGAGGTGGCCGCGGACGCCTTCAACACGTTTAGAGTTGGTTTTTTGCGATTGCATTTTATGTTTTTTTTTTTGTTCTTTCTTATGGTTCGGCGTTGATACTGACCATCGCCCTTCATAGGAACTTGTTACCCGGCACAAGGACCTCGTTCCCCGGTACCTCAACATCAATTTTGATCTTTTTTTCGGTCGCTACAACACCACCCTCGTTCAATCCAACAGCTACGTCACGAAGCGGCAGTCCATCAAGCTGCTCGGCGAGATCCTGCTCGACCGTGCCAACTACAGCGTCATGACCCGCTACGTCGACAGCGGCGAGCATCTCAAAATCTGCATGAACCTGCTGCGGGACGACCGCAAGATGGTCCAGTACGAGGGCTTCCACGTCTTCAAGGTCTTTGTCGCCAACCCCCACAAGTCCGTCGCCGTGCAAAAAATTCTCATCATGAACCGCGACAAGCTGCTGGCCTTTTTGTCGCGCTTCCTCGAGGAGCGCACCGAGGACGAGCAGTTCATCGACGAGCGCGAGTTTCTCATCAAGCAGATCCGGAATATGCCCCCGAAGCCGATACCACCACAGCGTTAGGAATGGGGGGAGGCGGCGCGTTTGCGTGGATGTAAAGCGCTCTGCAGTTGTCTTTATTTTTTTTTCTTCACTGTTTATTTTCTTTCATTTTCTTCTGTCCTTTTTTTTCCCCTTTCTACTTTTTTCATATTTTTACATTGCATATAGTTTGGCGTTTTGGGACACACAAGAGCTTGGAAAAGAGGCGAAAGAAGCATGCAGAACAATTCGCAAGACGGAGCGGGAAAAGGCTTCGGTTGTTGTACGAAAGTATTGCCCCGGCTGTGCATACACTTGGAAATTGACGACGTGGAATTTATTAGGCATAGCTTGGGTCGAAGAAGCAGAGAACAAGGACAATCGGCTGTTTAATGTATGCATGCAGAAGCCATTGCTGCACCGGCAAAAGTTTCAGTGCTTTTGCACTGGCCACTATTAGAGGACCTTCAATGCCGGATACACGTCCCTGTTATGTTAGATCAATTTAACAAGACGGAAAGGGGTAAAAAAGACCAAAAAAAAACTCACGTCCTTCGCACCAACGGCATTCTTGCTCGCACGTCCTCCCACACGGCCAGGTCAATGTCGACCAGCCCCAGCTGCCCGACGGCACCCTCCTCGGCCTCGCCCACGTCGGGGCCCGTGGCGTGCTCGTCGTCGCCGCCCACCACGCCCCCGAGCCGGCACAGCACCTTGCCCCACGGGTCGACAGCCAGGCTCCGCCCGTAGCTCACCCGCTTCGCGTTGTGCCGCCCGACTTGCGCCGCCGCCACCACGTAGCACTGGCTCTCGACCGCCCGCGCCCGCAGCAGCACCTCCCAGTGCGCGCGCCCCGTGGGCACCGTAAACGCCGACGGGTAGGTCAGAATCTGGGCCGGTGGCACGGCGTACTGGGCGAGCGCCAGCGACGGCTCGGGGAACCGGAGGTCGAAGCAGGTCAGGCTGCCGACGCGGCCCACGGGCGTCGCCCGGGGCGGCCGGAGCGCGGTGCCGGCTTGGGTCTGCGCGCTCTCGCGGAGGTTGGCCGCCGGGTAGTCGAAGAGGTGGAGCTTGTCGTAGGCGGCCGCTTCGTCGAGGCGGCCGGCCTCGTCGATCCAGATGGTGCGGTTGAGCAGTTTGGTGGTCGGCCCCCGTGCGGCGTCGTTGTCGTCGCTGCCCGTGGGCGTGGGCGTGGGCGTGGCGACGTCCCTGCCGGCCACCACCACCGTCGGCAGCACCGGGTTCGAGCCGGCGCCGGCGGCGCGGACGGCCACGGGCACGTGGATGCCCACGTGCACAGCGATGCGGTGCTGCTGCGCCGCCGCCTGCAGCCCGCGCACAAAGGGCGACTGGTGCACGGGCTGCGCCAGCGCCAGCGCCGCCTCGGAGGAGGACGCCAAATAGTCCGACGCCTCAGGGAGGAAGAGGACCTTGCCAACGTCAACACAGGCGTCCGTTCAACGACCACGAATCTCTCCACAAAAGTGTGTGACGCGAATTGAACAGGCTCACCTTTGCGCCAGCTGCCGCCGCCTGGCGGACAAGGCTGACGCACTGCTCAAGGTTGTGGGCGATGGAGGCCGTCGAGCAAATCTGACCTATGGCCTGCATAAGACGGTGCTTTGTTAGCAGTTTGAGAGCTCCCTGGTTACAATCAACGAATGCAGACAAAAACGCACAGCGATCGCCATGATGGCGGTGTGTTCTTCTTTCGTACGAAGGCCTTGGCTATGTAGTCGGCAATAAGAGCGAACGTGCTTTCGGAACGGAAAGGTATAGCAATGGTTTAAAACGGCGGTGATAATGATGAAGCCGAGAGACAACTACGAGATTGCACCATCCAGGCTATCAGTCCCTTGCTTATAATTTGGTTCAAGCCCCTCAATTCCATCAGACATGATCACATCAACGATATTCTGTCCGTAAACGTTGCCCGTCTCAAAGCATCTTTTTCCAAGGTTGGTTTGTTTTATGAAAATAATTTGATCGATTAGTTGGTTTTTCAATATGAGCCAGTTTTTGCAAACTCATAGCTTCCAAGGTAGAGAACAAACGATATCAAAACGCCCACCCGAAAGCAGTAGCCTTTGTTTAAATTGGTCTTTCAGCAGACGCAAAAACCGAAATTTATCAAAGTACCATCAACGCCGTTATGCTGTGGTGTTCCCCCTTTTCTCCCTTGGTGTGCCCATTTGTGGTTGCGTAGGGAAAAACATAGATACAAGCTGAAGCATTATTCACACTTCACAGGTCATGTGGCCGACTTGGGCGGCGGCATCCCATCCAGCCTGTCGTACGCGCTTTGAAGTGCGACCGTATCCCGGCCGTCCGCTTCCAGGACGACCACCCAGTCCCGCAACTGAACGTCTTTGCCCTTGATGCCGTCTTCGCGCCATGATCCCCATTTTGTGCGGCCCTCGGCCGTCAGCATCGCCGGCTCGCTTGGTCCTCGGCCAGGGGTACCGCCTGCGCCGGCGCCGCCACTGCCGCCGGGACCGCCTCCCCCGCCCGCTGCACCACCACTACCACCACCACCACCGCCTGAGCCTGCGCCGCCACCTCCGGCCGAGAAACTTCGCTTCGGTGTCGATGCTCCACTCCCGCCGGACATCCAAGAGTACTGCTTCTTGCGACCACCCAGGAACGCCATACTGGTGCGATTGGCACTCAGTGTGTCGTTTTGCTCCGCCACCTTGGCCGCCGCGTTCTTCTTCAACTCCTTCTTCGTCGGCGCCTTATCAGTATCCGGTGCTGCTGAGCCGGGCGTACCGGGTGTACCTGCGCGGCCTCCAGAAGGTGTCGCGGGTGCTTGGTCTGTCTTCAGCCCTTCCCGCTTCTGGCGCTTGAGCAACCGTTGCTCCTCTATAGTCCGCTCGTTCCTGCCAACGATACGCAAGCTCTGGGCTAATGTGTTGGCTGCTGAAATCTTTTTGATGGCTTCGGCCGTACTCATCGTATCGTCGGCTTGGAACGGTCCTAATGACGAGTGTCAACATCGCCTAAAAAAAATACACATGCATATGCATAGTACCAAACAAGACCAAAACAAAAAAAAGGCAACTCACGCTTCAATGGGTTCGTGCCGGAATCGCCGGCAGTCCCATTGTCGTCTTTGGGCAGGCTCGCGCTACCTGTGGAAGGGAGTGGTGCGGCCACATCCACCCACTCCTCAGGAACAACCCCGTGCGACGTGCGCTGGCGCATCACCGCCACCTTGTTCGCGTCCTCCAAAAGCTCCCGGAGCCGGTGTTTTGTGGCGAGCGAGAGCAGCGCCAACTGGTCTGCGAGGAACGTGTCCTCGGGCAGAAAGGTCGCCGTTGTCGCCACATATGCCACGCCGTCCGGCCCCACCGCTGTTTTGACTTTTACCTCGGGCTTGGGAAAGTCCACATCTTGCCGCAACCTGACGGACGACGTCGAGGGCGCCGTTTTCGGATCGAGAATGACGCCAATACCGTACTCCCGCGCGACTTTGTCGACCCGCGCGTGCAGCGCGTTGAACTCGAGAAAGCGGTTGTGCAGCGCATTGCCTCGTGCCGTCGCCAAGTTCCGCGCCGATTCCGCCCACTTCACTTTTGCCTCCTCTACGAGCGCCTTGTTCTGATTTACTTCGTCGATGGTCTGGGCCGGTTGATTGGCGGAGAGAGAGCCGTAGAAGGAGCTCCGCGGTCCGGGCGCGTTGGCGGGAAACCCGGTGCGGGCGCCGGGTCGGTATGCACCGGCAAAATAGTCGGCTTGAAACTGCTCTTCCTGGCGCAAATCGATGCCCGTGCCTGCCAGCGAATCGTCAACGTCATATTGGTATTCTTTCGCCGGCCGATCGGCCGGTTTCAGCGGCGGACCCATGACCCCCGTAGGTGCTTGCGCGGCAGGCGGCGTAGCCATGGGCACAAACACGTTCGTCGCCGTCGGGGCCGGAGAGGGTACGGGTGCCAGATGAGGCAGTGGCGGCCCGGATGGCGTAAGCGGTCCTGTAGGCGTCGGCGGCGTGGGTGTCTGCGCCGGTTTCGGAGAGAACGTTTGCAAAGCCGGCGTCGGCATAGTGGGTGGCTGAAGCTTCGGGGTAGTGTTTCCGCTTAAGCTGCCGTTTCCGTTTCCGTTTCCGTTTGCATGTGCTATATTGTAAGAAGTTGCGGCCGCGGAAGGAGGCAAGGCAGAGGGCATGGGAATCGGTGAGGCTGTCGCCGAAGGCACTGTTGATGTAGGTAGGGGATAGTTGGGTGCCGCGCTTTGCAGCGCGCTGACTGGGAATGGGATTGGCGAAGCTATTGAGTTGGGGGTCCCGGGCGTTGCTGGGCTGCTGGCGTTACCCACGCCGTTGTTGGGACCAAAAGACGAAAACATCGGGTTGGGTTGTGCCAAGCCCTGCGGCGACAAAGCAGGAGAAAGCCGGGGCTTTTTGGATGGAGGCTGTCCAGGGAAGGCGGCCGCGTGAGGAATCTGGGACGGACTCATTTGCTTCGTGGGAGACAGGGTCCTTAGCGGAGCCTGCGGCTGTGGTTGCGCCATTGTGATGGATGTGCGATTCACGTCGTTCGGTGTCTGGCAAGAAGGGACTCTGATGAGAAACAGTCGAACGGAGACTAAGAGAATGATGGTAAAACGAGAAGAGACGGAGAAATCTCTTGGTCGTCAAGGGCGCGGATCGTAAACGAACAAGGTGTCGATAGAGGTAATCGAGAACAATGGAAGGCGAGGCCGAAAACCATCACAGACGCATCAAAGGATCACCAGTACCGTCACCGCAAAGTAGCTAAGCAAGAGGCCCGCCCGAGCCCCTCAAAGCCCTCGTTCTCTAGCAAATCCCATCCGGGTAGTCTGTTCGAGGAGGCTCGCGAAAGGAGAGAAACCGAAACTGGCCGGACGCGCGCGCCCCCTTCGTTGTTGTCGGAATCGGAAGACGAAAAAAAAACCGATGTAAGCAAGCGCACCGGGGTATGTCGATGGCGGGGGCGGTGGGAGCGTGTCGCGATCGCGTGGTTGCGAGAGGCGAGAAGAAGAAAAGTAGATGGCGAGCGCTTTCGCTTTTCGTGCTTTGCAAGAAGCAAACGAGCAATTCGCAGGAAAACGCGGTAGCAGGCCACCAGCCCGCCCAGCAAGAAAAATCACGTGATTTAAAACCCGCTTTATTGAATATGTGCCGGATGCGGAGAAATACAGATCCGGCCCAATAGACTTCAGTACGTCCGCATTCCTCCAACCGAGCGCGTCAATCAACGTGAACAATGCTGCCATTCCAACCACTGCAACGTCGAATACAGAACTACCCCGAAATAACTCTGTTGTGCTCCGTTCAGATGCAGGACGTCTGCTGGCTTGGAAAATGAAAATTTGCGCTCTGTAGTGCTTGAGTTTTTTTGCGCCGTTGAGCCAGTGTTCGGTCTTGGCTTTTGCTCGTCTTTTTTCTTTTCTTTTCTTTGCGACGGCGCCAACGACGTTCTTCTTTAAACGGTCATCCCTTCGGTCGTGAATCACCTTCTGATTCTAACTCTTATTCAGCTAATTTCTCGTCATCTGCTGCATTTGACCATGGCTTCCAAGCGGAAAGCTGCGGCAATGGCGGCGGCGCCAGAAGAGCCAGTTGATCCCTCGGACGAGCTCATGTTTCTTTGTCTCGGTGGTGGAAACGAAGTCGGCCGGTCATGCCACATTATTCAGTATAAGGGAAAGACGGTCATGGTAAGTTTTTCTTCTTACGGCTATGTGATTAAACTGAGTTTTCCGGTCACTAACAAAGCCTTTTCCCCCACACAGCTCGACGCCGGCCAACATCCCGCCTACGACGGCCTTGCTTCGCTCCCCTTTTTCGATGACTTCGATTTGAGTACCGTTGATGTCCTTCTCATCAGCCAGTAGGTTTTTACCCATCCATACGCTTCTTTGTCTTTTCTTGGCCTTTTCCGTTTTTGTTGTTGTTGTTGGGAGGGGGTAGCTATTTTATGCGATGGCCTATTCCTTAGACCGCTCGACTGCACGGTGGCTATTTTGAGAATACCGGCGTGAGAAGGAAACGTTGGCCGTAATTTTACAGAGTTCGAGTCTTGCGCCGGTCGAATCGGTGCAGTATTGCCGCCGCAATTTCACAGTGAAGATGGAGAGCATGCAGTTTGTCATGGCTTTTTATGGCGACCCAATGCGTCTTTGTATGAAGTGGCCAATGCTAGAATCTCCAGCGGCCAACAGCTCAACTGTCGTCTCCGTGGCTGTTGTTTCATGTCATGTCAAAATGAGGAAAAGAGCAGATCAAAAAACGAAAGGAAAAAAAGATATTGTACATCTCTAGGAATCGTGTAAAATAAAATTGCTCTTTCTCCTTGTGTTCCTTCTCGTTTTGCGTTTGATCCCCTGTCCCTTGGCGCAATGCTTAACAAACAAATACCATCAACAGCTTGTGCTGACCTTTTTTTTCAAGTTTCCATGTCGACCATGCCGCCTCCTTACCCTATGTATTGGCCAAGACAAACTTCCGTGGCCGTGTTTTTATGACGCACCCAACCAAGGCCATCTACAAATGGCTCATCCAGGACAGTGTCCGTGTGGGCAACACGTCGTCCAATCCAACGTCACAGCCAGTGTACACCGAGCAGGACCACCTCAACACGTTTCGCGAGATCGAGGCGATCGACTACCACACAACGCACACCGTATCGTCTATACGAATCACGCCATATCCCGCGGGCCATGTGTTGGGTGCTGCCATGTTCCTTGTCGAGATCGCCGGCCTCAAAATCTTCTTCACGGGCGACTACTCGCGCGAGCTCGACCGGCATCTCGTCTCCGCCGAGGTGCCCAAGGGCGTCAAAATCGACGTCTTGATTACCGAGTCTACGTACGGCATCGCGTCGCACGTACCTCGTTTGGAGCGCGAGCAGGCGCTGATGAAGTCGATTACGGGCATCTTGAACCGTGGCGGCCGTGTCCTGATGCCCGTGTTTGCCCTCGGCCGTGCCCAGGAGCTGCTGCTCATTCTTGACGAGTATTGGAGCAAACACCCCGACTTTCAAAATTTCCCCATTTATTATGCTAGCAATCTGGCCAAAAAATGCATGGTGGTCTACCAGACATATACGGGTGCCATGAACGACAACATTCGAAGGTTGTACGCGGAGCGCGCCAAGGAAGCCGAAGCTTCGGGGAACAGCGCTGGCGGCGGTGGGCCGTGGGACTTCCGCTTCATCCGGTCGCTCAAAAATCTCGACCGCTTCGAGGACGTGGGCGGTTGCGTCATGCTGGCAAGCCCCGGTATGCTCCAAAACGGCGTCAGCCGTGAGTTGCTGGAGCGGTGGGCGCCCAGCGACAAAAACGGCGTCATCATTACGGGCTACAGTGTCGAGGGCACGATGGCGAAGCAAATCATGCAGGAGCCCGAGCAAATCCAGGCGGTCATGTCGCGGAGCATGGCAGGTGGCGGCCGCCGCGCCCCGGGCGCGGATTCCGAAAAAGTGATGATTCCTCGTCGGTGCAGCGTGCAGGAATACTCTTTTGCTGCTCACGTGGATGGTACCGAAAACCGGGAGTTTATCGAGGAAGTAAACGCTCCTGTTGTGGTATGTATTGATGCACACACGTTTCTTCTGTGGTTCTTTTGTCGTATCTTTTCACATATTTTGTACTAATCATGCTTCTCTATAGATTCTTGTGCACGGCGAGCAACATAACATGATGCGGCTCAAGTCCAAGCTGCTGTCTCTCAATGCCGGCAAGGCCGACAAGGACAAAATGAAGGTGTTCAGCCCCCGGAATTGCGAAGAGCTGCGCATCCCCTTCAAGACAGACAAGATTGCCAAGGTTGTGGGCAAGTTGGCGTCGGCGATAACGCCCCCGACGCAAATCTCACGGGGGCTGCTGCAGCAAGAGCTCGACCAGTCGGCAGCACCGATTCTGTCCGGTGTGCTGGTGCAAAACGATTTTAAGCTCTCATTTATGGCACCAGAGGATTTGCACGAGTACGCCGGCCTCACGACAACGACCATTGTTTGCCGCCAGCGCCTGACGTTAAGCGCAGCCGGCATTGATCTGATCCGGTGGGCGCTCGAAGGCACGTTCGGCGCCATTGAGGAGCTGCCGGAGATGCACAAACGGAAGAACGAGGTGCAACGGAACGGACAGAGCAAGAAGAAGGACGGAACAGCCGGTACCGCTCTCGAGGGCGCAAAGAAAAACGGCGCGAGGAACGGTGGGAGCAACGGCAACAAAATGGAGCAGGATTCACACGGCAGCGACGATGCGCATAAGAACGGCGAGGGTGTAGACGAAAACATGGAGGAAGAGGATGAAGACGACGAGTACGAAGCGACCTACGACGAGGAAGAGGAAGCGGACGAAGAAATCAACAACCTGGTGGCCGCGTACCTCGTCATGGGTTGCGTGTCCGTCCGGTACTACGCCAACGGCGAGATTGAGTTGGAGTGGGAGGGAAATCTGCTCAACGACGGCATCGCGGACGCGGTAATGGCCGTCCTGTTTTCCGTGGAGAGCAGTCCCGCCGCCGTGAAACGTGAGTTTTTTTTCCTTTGTTTATTATCTTTTCTTCCCGCCCATCGCCCATCTCGCCCCTTGCTTCTTGCTTTTCGGCCGCTAACCAAAGCTAGAATCTGGCAAAAATGGCCACTCGCACAACCACGATCACCACCATGATCTCCCCGTGCGCAACCTGCACGCCCATCTCACGCCCGAAGAGCAGTTCGGCCGCTTGTGTATGTTTTTGGAGGCCCAGTTTGGAGCCGACAATGTGTCGCCCATTGCCGAGCCGAGGCTACCACCCACCGAAGTGGGCGAAGTGAAGGGGGAAGACGACGAGGACGAGGACGAGCAGAGGAAGCAGGAACAGATCCGCCGCGAACTGGAACGCCTGCACGCGGCCGGGGTGCCTGTGCCTGGCGTGCTGATCAAGGTGGACAAGATGGAAGCCAAGGTCTGGTTGGATGATCTCGACATCGAGTGCGGCCATCGGGTGTTTGCGGACCGCGTCCGGGCCGTGGTTGAGCGTGCCGTGGAGGTGACGGCACCTCTGTGGCGATGAGGTTATAGGGGGGCGTTTTTACGTTGGGCTTTTGACTGTCTCCCTGCTTTGTTTTTCACATGTTGTAAAATGTATACCAGGCAACCGGGTTTGGGAGTCATCACGGAAGGTTCTTTCAGTCAGTATGTGGAGGATTGGTACGTTGAAAATCGAACTCTGCCGTGGATGTTTGCGTGCCTCGAATATTTTTGCTGAAGAAGACCCGTATTAAGAGAAAGGGACTGTAATAGGGGGAAAATAAGAAAGAAAAAAAAAAACGGAGAAAATCATAATTTTTTTTAAAAAAAAAAAAAAGGAATATAATGACTCAGTTTGAATCAAATATGCCAATTAACATCAGCTACACTTACTACGTCCGCTGAATACACATGCCATGTTAACAGCGTCAAAAGATATCTCAAGGACCAGCCCACAAGTTTTCCATTCCAAGACCTAATTACCAAAAGGTTGATAGTTGCATGTAAAACAATCTCGATCTTAGCTTCCACACTTCCAAAGTTTTTGAACCGATTCTTACCTAGACGTGGTGTCATATATGCCTTTGTTTAATTGAAGACGCAACAAGATACTTTCTTCGCCAGGGAGGCCCTATATAAAACAAAGGCAGCTCACGGCTTCTACTGTATGGTCCAGCCTTATTCATTACCATCTAGCATTTTATCTTTGGTGTAATTTCTCAGCTAATCTCTGCATAGCCCACTATTAATCTAGAAATATTTTTTTGGTTGGTAACTTTTTGTGATGTATTTGTGCTTTCTGGCTGCAGAAATGCCAGTCCATTGCGTTTCTGGGACGCAGGTTTTGTCGACTGTTCTGTCTTCTTGCACATAGAACAGTAATTTTTTCTCATCAAAAGCAAACTATGCTAGAAATTTTAGATTAGCAGAAGCTTGGGTTCCAAGAAAAATGAAGTTCGATGTCCGAGGATCTCATTGAAGCAAAGTCATAGAAGTACGTGAGGACGGGGAAGGGCCTAGAACGTGGTTTGGATGCGTGGCCATAGGGCCAATGGCAGTCCCTGGATTTAGGCCTCGTTACCCGTAATTCTTGAAAGGACGTGCTTCCCGTCCGATAAGATAGCACCTAAGTATGTAGGGAAAAAAGTGGACCAGGCACATGAAAAGGGCCCAACTTCCAGCCTATCACGCTAATCAGGAACAGGGCCGTTTTGCGGAAAGGGCCCCAGGTCTTGCGCTAAATTTTTTCGTCGCTTCGGCCGGGGAAATTTTTTTTTTTGCGACGAGAAAGTGTGAGAAGTTGCAAGACCGGCAACCCGCAGACGCAATTGAAAGCCTTACTGCTCCGAGTCGACCCGTACAAACCCTCCCTTCTCAGTTTCCCACCAGCGAATTCTCTGTTGTATTATTTTCACTACTCAACGCGCCGACCATGTCTCCCCCGGCTGGTGGCCTTCCCGAGAAGGAGTCGAACCTGGCTCGGCTGCTGGGATCCGGTATGCGACAACGCGCCGTTGTCTGGGAACGGCGCAAGCCGGCTGTCTATGGGCGGCCGGTGGGCATGTGAAAGGTTGCAGAGTGTGCTGATCAAAAATTTGTAAACAGGCTCGGCTGGTATCGCGGAACTGGCTATCTTCCATCCCGTAAGATGGCACACACCCCCAGCGAAAGGACGACGAGGTCTGGGGTTGGTAAAGGAAGGGGCTGTTTGCTAATGAACCCGGGCGAATAGGTCGACACGATCGCTAAGCGGCTGATGAGCAACGAGTCCAAGGTACGATGACCATTTTCCTGCCGAATCGAAGAACCCACTACGTCCGGCTCCAGGCTAACTCTTTGTCTTTCACGTTTGCTTCGTAGGTGGCCAGCTTGTCCCAACTGAACACCGTCATCTTCAAAGACAAGGCGTCGGCGCCCTTTGCGCGCAAGTTCGTCTCTCTCTTTCCCGGTCTCGGCTACGCCGCCGGCTACAAGGTCCTGCAGCGGGTCTACAAGTACGGCGGCCAGCCGGTCGTCCGCGACTACCTCGCTGCGCACCACGGCAAGGCCTTTGAGAACGCCTTTGGTGCCAAGACCGGCAAAGCGATCATGCACTCGACGGCCGGCAGCATCATCGGCATTGGCGAGATTGTGTTGCTCCCGCTCGACGTCCTCAAGATCAAGCGCCAGACCAATCCCGAAGCCTTCCGGGGCCGGGGTGTCCTGCGCATAGTACGCGACGAGGGCTTCGGCCTGTACCGGGGCTGGGGCTGGACGGCCGCCCGCAACGCACCTGGATCTTTTGCTGTGCGTTTTTCTTTCCTTCCGTTTTTGAACGTATTTCATCGTGCTGGCTTGTACGGTGTCTAACCGTTGGTTTTCCTTTTTAGCTTTTCGGTGGTTCTGCGTTCGCCAAGGAGTTCCTCTTCAAGCTGGAAGACTACAACAAGGCCAGCTGGTTCCAAAACTTTGTGGCCTCGATTGCCGGCGCCTCGGCGTCGCTCGTCGTGTCCGCGCCACTCGACGTCATCAAGACCCGTATCCAAAACCGCAACTTTGAGAACCCGGAGAGCGGTTTCCGCATCCTGTCCAACATGGCCCGCAAGGAAGGCTTCTCGAGCTTCTTCAAAGGCTTGGTACCCAAGGTAGCTATATTTTCTCCTCTTGCTTTTGCTGTATTTCACTTTTCTTTCGCCCCCTCTTTCTACGAGAGTCCCATGCTGACATGCAATGCGCAGCTCCTCATGACTGGCCCCAAACTGGTGTTTTCCTTCTGGCTGGCGCAAACACTCATTCCCGCCTTTGATACTGCACTCAAGCGGTAGGCCGAAACGTGCCCAAGTTGAGCAAAACGGGTGGTAACGACATCATGGGGAGGGGGTAGGACGGCGTTTTGTGTGTATGTATGTAACTAATATTGGCGTTTTGTTTTTCTGCGGTTTTTGTGGTTTTTAAATGTTTCATTTTCATTTTCTTTGCGGCGTAGACCAATCCCCCTTTTTTTGGAATAACAAAAGTTGAAAGACAAGATGCAAGGCAAGACGCTTGTGGTGCACCTTTATTCAACCCAATTTCGTGTGAAAGTTACGTATTGCAACGGACAAGCGAATAGGAGCGGCCATTGTAACTCGATGCATATTTATCATCCCACCGTGAGACAATGCGTTGTTGTTTGGCGGACTCCTTATCGTTGGTGCCCCACTTTATTTAAAGTGGTTGCCCGGTTGCTAGGTGGGTTCGTTTGTTTACGTTGCGCAACCACTCTTTCCTGTTTTGATCGACGTTAGCTCCTCCGGGCGGCAAGCACGGCCCACGTCCTCCTCTCCGTACCAAAAGAAGATGCGCCTGGTCTTACGGAGGAAAATAACAGAGAAGGCGCAAGGGGGGGTTGCTGCTTCTGTTTTCATTAACGCCTGCGATATAACTCTTCCTCTTTCTTGCGCCAAAAAAGGGTAAAGCCATCTTTTCGGCTTCATTCGTTCCCAACCGCACTTTGTGTTTTTTTTCTTTCTCTTTCTCGTTCTCCTCCCTTTTTTGCTTCAACATCTCTCGAGATTTACTTCTCCTCCGTCTTTCATCAACACCTCAATCCTAGCTTTTCGAGGAACTCGACCGTTGGCCACAGGCCACACGCTGATCGCCAACTAAAAAAAAGGAGGCCGCTCAAAGAAAAAGAGGACCATCGCCACATTCCTCGTCACCAAACCCTTCTTTCTCCCGTGTCTCTGCATTCCAGAGTGCGCGCCAGCTTCATTCACCATGCCTCCCATTGAGCGTGACGTCGCTCCGTGGGACGGCGACAGAGTGTTAAGACACCAGCATTCGTCGTCGTCAGACCATGGCCGCTCCCTCATTCCCATGTACGTTTTTTTTCTTTTTCTTTTTCCATTCCCATTTTCCTTTTCCTTTTTTTCTTCTTTTTTCACGTGCGTTGCTTGTTTTGATTTGTTCTTCTTTCACCGGTTTGTTGTTTGTTGTTTCGTTCTTTGTTGGCTGTGTCTGCGACCGCCGCTGCGCCGTTTTATTCCATTTCTACTTCTGCTTTTCTAGGAGCGTCTATCTCACCAAATGGCGGGTGTTTGGCGTCGACTAACCAAGAAACACCAAACCAGGTGGGACAGCTCCGATCCCGAGCGGGCACCTCCACCGCTGCCCTTGAACCCTCAGTCGCCCAGCGTGGGTACATCGCGCGCCGGAACCTCTACCGCCATCCAGTCCGCGCATGCTGCGTTGACCGAGAAGGCTCGCGAAAACAACTTCGTCTCCAACGTGCTCACGAAGCGGTTGGGCGAGGCCTCACCAGAACGGACGCCGCGCAGCGGTTCGGTCTCCAGCAGCAGCGTGACGTCTAGCGCCCGGGCACCCTCCCACCGTCGCATGCAGTCGCTGCAACCGAACCTCGTCCGCGACATGAGCTTGATGCTGGAAACGGGCGTCGGACGCGAGTCCAACAACTCCACACCCCGCTCTCCCGAAAAGGCAAACCGGCCGTCCACGCCGCTGAAAGTCAACCGCGAGTCGTTCCTCTCCGCCGAGCAGGCGCGGAACGACGACAAGGCCGTCTTCGCCACGCCAGGTGGCCCCGGGCCGAGCTTGACGCCTATTGTGCGCCCAATCGTTCGCCGGCCACATCAGGGCATCCTTGGCGAGAACACCCCCCCCCAATCCGCTACGATGCTTGCCCTTCACAGCATGGCAGCATCCGGATCTAGCCACAGGGAGCCGGCGCCGTCGCCGGCACCTCAACCAGCACCACCATCGCAAACACAAGCAACACAGTCGGAGCCGGCCCCTCCTTTCTCTAGCATTACAAACAGCACCGCAGGCAGCGCTGGCAATGCTACAAACAACAGTTCCAGCAACACCACCACTCCCAACAACAACATGGCGATGACCGTGATGAGAACACCGCATTTGTCTGTGGATAATTTGTCCAAGCAAATTCTCGGCTTGACCAACATCGCTTCCTCCTTACAAAAGGAAATGTCATTGCTCAGCCGCAGAAGCAGAGACAACGCCACCGACCTCCTAAGTCTCAAGGAAGCTACTAACGCCAGAGACGAGGACATTCGCAGAAGTCTCCGCGAGCTTATCACGAACGCGCACGAAGCGACGTCTCTCCGTCAGAGGGACCCCTACACCGGCGGTCCCTACCTCATCGAGGGCAAAGCCCACGGACACGCAACCTCGCCAACGTCCAAATCCATCCGTCCATTTTCTCTTCCGCGCATTCCGTCGCCCACCAGTTTTGCCGCCTCATTGGACCGGGAGTCTATGAGTACTCCCTCTTTGTACGCCGCTGATGGGCCCAACACTATCGCCATGCTCGAAAAAATCATCAAAGACATGGGCACCAAGGAAGGCCAGGAGAAGCTGTTGAGCAGGCTTAGCGATGTGATAGACAGGCTCGCAGGCATGGCGTCAGCGGCAAAGTTGGAGCAGTTGCTGGAGGTCATCAAAGAGCGCCAAGATCGTTCTGTCGTACCCACCTCCGCATCGTACGGCGGCAACGGCACCAGAGGGCTGATGTCTACCGATTCCGGCCGTCAGCGTACGTTTAGCTTCGACGAGCCGTCTTCTTCGGCTACGGAGGTCGACTATAGCCACAAAGGCCCTATGACACAGCGCGCCGAGCGCTTGTTGCAAAACACGCTTGCTGACCAACGCCGGTCATCCGCGCCTACGAATGCTGCCGCCGATGTGATCAATGACGACATTCTCAAAATCATTAGGACCGTCAAAGACAGCGTCGCGCAAGGAGGCGGGCTTACGGCGGAGGTTAAGGCCCTGGTTCGAGAGCTCCGTGGCGAGGTTCTGGGCATGGGCCGCGAGATTGGCCGCCGTCTGGACGAGGCCGAGGTCCGCGCCAAGGACGAGGGCAAGCCAAAATCCGCCACACAGGCCGAGATGGCCAAAATCGTGGAAGACGGACTCGCCGAAATGAAACAACACATGAACAATCTTATGCGCGAGCACCGCCGCCAGTCTGCTGCTTCGGTTGCTGCGGTTGCGGCAGCTGCGGCCGAGGCAGTGCCTGCCGTTGACTACCAGGAGGTCTACAACTCCATGCGTGCGGCGCTGAAAGACTCCCACGCGAACCAACCCCACCCGCCCGAGATCAGCCGCGAAGATGTTATCCAGGCTGTTAAGGACGCCTGGGAGACGTACAAGCCCGAGATTGAGGTGCAGCAGATTGGCTTGGAGCGCGACGAGGTTTTGGCTTGCTTGGAAGAAGGACTTCGCGAGTACGCCCCGCGCGATGAGCGACCCACAGGCGCAACGAGGGACGAAGTGTTCAAGGCTGTCGTCGAAGGCCTGCGACACTTCGTTCCGCCCCAGATGCCCGCAAGCAGCATGTCCCGCGAAGAGGTTCTGGGTGCCGTCCGAGAGTGTCTCGAAGAATTCGAGTTTCCCGTTGCTCCGTCTGCCATGGGCGCCGAAATCACCAAAGAAGACATGGTGGACGCTGTCAAGAAAGGCCTCGGCGATTTTGACTTCCCGCGAACTGACCGAGACTTGGTTCTTTCCTCGGGTCCAAATGCAACCAATGAGGAGATTGCAGACCGCCTTCAGGAAATTATGCAGTTTCTGCGGGACGAGTTCAAAGCTGTCTCCGACGAGGCCAAGCAGAACGTGGCTGCCAATGGTCGAGACACCGAGCAGGTGTTGGATGCGACGAGAGACGGGCTTGAGAAGCTGCGCGCGGATCTTGAGGCTTATGTTGACAAGGTCGCTGCCGCCGTCTCTCACCAGGACTTCTCTGAAGGCCTCATTCGGACGCTGGACGTCTTCCGCGATGAGATTGCAGACTTGGTGTCAAAAGCATCTAGCAACTCCAAAGAGATGCTGAAGGAGGAAATTGAAACTCTGCGCGATACGGTAAACTCGTCCCTGGTGCCTGCCCTCCCTACACCAGCACCAGCACCTACGACTGCGAACAACAAGGACGTGCTAGAGGCTCTGCAGGAAGGCGTCAACCTGCTGCGGGGCGAGATCAGCAACCGCCATGTCACGAGTACATCCGAAGTGCTTGATGCGATTCAAGAAGGCCTGACTGATCTCCGCATCTGTATCGATAAGCTTGGGAACAAGCCTGCCGATCTCACGGCCAACGACGAGATCCTGGACGCACTCAAATCCGGCCTGAGCGACGTTCGCTCCGATATTGACGGTCTGCGTGATCAAAGCCACGCTGTTGCTACCGTGGAAAGCAATACGGCCATGGTACCGGCAGATATGCTGCGGCACGACGACATCAAAAACCTCGAATACCTCATTACCCAGCTACGGACCAAGGTCGACGTCATTGATGCTGCCCAAGCAAAGCCGTCCACGGACCGAGAAGTCTCAAACAATTCTGAGGTATCGGCGACGGGCGAAAACAGTGAGCAGGACGCAGAATGGAAACAGAAGCTTTCGGAGATGGAGAGCAAGCTGCACGCTATTCATGACGCCGTGGCAGGCATTGCCAGTAAGGAACCCGCCACAGATGTACCGCCGCCACCACGTGCAGCCACGGACGCAGCGTCCCGCGAAGATGTCGAAGCCATTGAAACCATTCTGCGCAACACCAAGGCGCGCTTGGACGACCTTGTCGACGGCGAGCAGTTTGTGCGCAAAGACCACATCGACGCTATTGAGGCGCTCATTTTGGAGACCAAACTTAGCCTCGGCAACCTGAAAACACAAATGGACGGAGTGTCTTCGCGTGAAGATGTCAACATGGTCGAGTCTCTGGTCGCACAGGTTGTGAACGGGTTT
This sequence comes from Fragosphaeria purpurea, assembly GCA_002778095.1. NCBI lineage: Eukaryota > Fungi > Ascomycota > Sordariomycetes > Ophiostomatales > Ophiostomataceae > Fragosphaeria > Fragosphaeria purpurea. Next base: position 2,113,543 of record PCDL01000011.1, read on the forward strand.
GATGAGATGAAAGAGCGTCACGCAAAGCAGTTGGAGGACCCAGAGAAGGTCACCAAGGCGGACGTGGAAGCTGTTGCGTTGGCGTGTCTTCAGGTGAAATCGGCCGTTGAAAGAATGGCCCAAGCAGACGAGAGCACCGCCCTGCCGTCCAAAGACGACTTGCTGAGTTTGGCCGTCATCGTGAGGGAAGTCAAAAACAGCCTCGAGATGGAATCCGCAGTCAGCGCCAAAGCTTTTGAAGAACGCCAGGCCGAGATCGTCGGCGTCAGCGATCGCGTCAGCGAGGTCCGTTCGTGTCTCGAGGCGCTCAACGAAACGGTGAAAAATCGGCTTGAGGACGGCGTTTTGGGAATCGAGTCTGTTGGAAAAATCCTGGATTCTCTGAGTGACACCATCGGCCGAAATAGCTCTGATTTGCACGATTTGTACGAGGCTATGCGCTCTGAGTTCGAAGAGTCGCGCGCTGGCGTCGTTGGCGCCAAGCTCGAGACAGACGATCGATTCCAGCAGACTACCGAGACGCTGGAAGCCAAGATCGACGACCGCATGACGGAGCTTGTTTCCAAACTCGACGATTTCCAGACAGCGATGGACGAAAGGACCAAATCAGGCGAAGCCCGAGACGTCGAAGTTGAGGCGGCAGTGGTCGGAACAAAAGCCATTGCCGACGAGCTAAAGCTGTTGATCGACACGCTGGGCTCTGCAGTGACAGATTCCATGGAAAAAATGGAAGAGGCATCCAAAACGGTGTTCAATCGGGTTGATGACATGGTAGGCAAGGCGGAGGAGCATCATTCGGACGGCAAAGCCGAGCACCAGCAAACGCGCGACCAGGTGCAACAAGCCGTGGATGCTGTGCAAGGCATCCAAGGCCATATGGTGGAGTACCAGCCGAAAATCCTGGACACTGTCAATGACGTCCTGCTTGTTGTGAAAGAGCACTTTGAACATTCCAAATCCTCTACCGCCACCATCCAGGAAAAGATTGTCGAAGCCAAACCACCCGAGCAGCCCCTTCTCCCGCCGGTTGAGCAATACGACGACACGAGTGTGCAGGAAAAACTCGACAGGCTGGTAGGCCAGACGGACAAAGCCGCAGTTGCCATCACCAAACTGGACAAGATGGATGCGCTCGTTGACCACACTCTTGCCGTCGGCGAAGCTCTGACAAAACTGGACAAGCTGGTCGAGCATTCGGAAAGCGCCGATAAAGCCTTGGTGCGACTCGACAAGCTGGAGCAGCTCGAGAAGCTGGACAAACTCGACTACCTTGTCGCACAGTCGGACACAACAAGCCAGGCACTCGGGGGTCTTGAGAGGCTTAGCAAACTGGATCGGCTTGTCGAGCTGACGGACTTGGCAGGCCGCGCATTTGACACGCAGCACGCTAAGATCGATCGATTGGTCGACCATACGCAGACGGCCAATGAAGCATTCAGCCGGCTGGAGTTCTTGGAGAAAATGGACACCAAACTCGACCATCTCGAAAAGCTAGAAAAACTTGAGAAACTCGACAAGCTAGAGACGGAGCTTGAGAAGCTTGGCAAGCTGGATGTGCTTGAAAAGGAGCTGGAGAAGCTCGACAAGCTTGAGAAGCTTGAAAAGCTGGATAAGCTCGAAAAGGAGCTCGAAAAGCTCGGTAAACTTGACGTGCTCGAAAAAGAACTCGAAAGCCTTCACAAGCTTGAAAAGTTAGAAAAGCTGGACCAGCTTGATGAGCTCGTGGACCATTCGCGTGCGACCGACAAAACGCTTTCGCAACTGCATCTTCTCGATAATGTGCACCAGCAAGTGGTCCGCACAGCTGCAGAACTCTCTCAATTTTTGGCTGCGCAGACGCAGCGAATTGCCGACGACCATGAAGACCGGGAGAAGACGCTGCAAGAGACCATTATTGCTCTGGAGCGGCGCCAAGCTGAGAAGGAACAAGCCGAAGCTGGCGTTGCTCTCCTGAGAGAGGAAGAACGGCGGCTGAAAGAAAGTGTATTGAGTTTGCGGGTGGAGCAGGAGGCTATGCTTCGCAACAAAACGCGGCTCACTGCCGACGTATCGTCCTTGGAGACAGCACTCCGTATCCGTCGTGAGGAGCTGCACGAAATGGAGTCGCGCGCCGAAGGCTTGGAACGGCGCATCCTGGAAGGCGTCATGGACCACTCGCGTGTGCTTCTGATGGCAAAGGCCAGCAAAGGTCGCGAGGCTATGAACCGGAAACGCGTGGTGCCTCCGAAGAAAGACGCGGCTCCCGTAGTGGGTGCTGGCGGCGATGAGACCAGCAACACGACTACGACTCCCAACGGCGCCATTGCCAAAACAAGCAGACCAAGAGCGGCTTTCAACCTTGCCATGGCCGCAAAACGCAACCCACTCCCAGCCAACTCGCCTGGCGGTGCCGGCAGCGCGAACAGCAACGCCGGTAGCTCGCGGAGAATTTTGTCGCTGAGCCAGATTAATAACAGCATGTCCAGCGGCACCATCAAGCGGAGCCAAAGCGTGCGGGCCAATGTTGGCGGCGCACAGCGGCGGAAGAGCAGCTGGGGTGGCAGCCGACTTGCGGCAAAAGGTGCCGGTGGCTTGGACGCCGACAAGGAGAACGCACCGCTCAAGGAAAGCGACGAGGAGGACAGGGATCATGACGAGAACGGCAACACTAACCTCGGCGATGACGATGGCGACGGTGAAGGTGGCAGTGATGACGGACCCGAAGACTACCACACCCCAAAGCAAGACGAGTTGAACGCCTTGGTGCCGTACGAGCGGGCCGTCCGAGACAAAGAGAACGATGCTTTTCAGGACTGCGAAGACGACGACGACGACGACGACGACGACAAGCATAGCAAGGCAGGAACGTTGCGGAGGTCAAGTCTCGGGACATCGATTGTAACAGGCGAGACCGGCAGCGAAGCCGGCGAATCGTACTCGGAGGATGAAGACGACATGGATGTGATGAGTCAGTGGACTAGCAGCCAGGTAACGACGTACTCGGCAGCACCGCGTCCACCGGCTGAAGGCGGTGCTGAGATGGTATTGTTTGGAAGCGAGCTGTAAATGAAAAGGGGGGAGCAGGGTGGGAAAACAAACCCTTTCTATGGGGTTGTTGGGTATTGGTTTCTTGGGCGGGATACAGTTTTGTTCTTCTTATGTATAATTTTATCATTGGATGCTTTCTTTACGACTGCGAGTCGGGGTACCGCGAGTAGGCTTCAGGTTTTGGGTCTTTTTTTTTATTGGGCTGAAGCAGGACGACACATTGAATTTCTATGGGGCTTATTAGTTTTTCCAAGTTTATTTGAACAGAGTTTTCATTTTACTATGTTCACGGAATGCTCTAGGTGTTTTTTCATGACGTATTACTGAACAGGGTGGTGTTTCAAGCCGATCGTTGTTTGCCCGTCCATCCAGGGCCGCAAGCATTCGGGGATGGCCACAGTCATCGACTCTTCATCCCACCCGTTCTCCAACAACGCCGCCAGGACCCGCGGCACGGCCAAGGCCGTGCCGTTGAGCGTCCAGGGAAACGTCGCGGGCCCGCCGTCGATGCGCGTGCGCGTCGCCAGCCGCCTCGTCTGGTAGTCGGTGCAGAGGCTCGCCGACGTGACCTCGCCCCAGCCGGCCTCGGGCTCGCCCGGCTTGCCGCGGCTCGGGAACCACGCCTCGATGTCCACCTTGCGGAACGCCGACGCGCCCAGGTCCGTCGCCGGCATTTCGAGAATGCGGCACGGCAGGCCCAGCGACGACAGGATCTCCGTCTGCATGTCGACCAGCTCGTCAAACGTGTCCGTGGCGGCGGCCAGGTCCGGCGCCGTCCACGCAAACAGCTCGACCTTGGTGAACTCGTGCACGCGGTACAGGCCCTTGGTGCGGGCGCCGCGGGCGCCGGCCTCGGCGCGGTAACACCGGGACGCGGCGGCGCGGCGGAGGGGGAACTGCAGGGGCGAGGCAGACGCAGACGCAGACGCAGACGGTGGCGCGGGTCTGCTGACGGCGGCATCGCCGCTCGCGTCCAGCGTCGTGTCCGCGTACAGCGCGGCCAGCGGGATCTCGGCGGTCGCCGCGAGGCCCAGCGGCAGCCCCTCGAGCGCGTACGTCTGCTGCTCGCCGCCCTGGTCGCGCGGCTGGAACCCGCACGCGGCGGCGACGTGGCGGCGCACGACGCTGGGCGGCGCCACGAGCTGCCAGCCGTGGCGGTGCGCCGAGGCCAGCGCGTACTGCACGAGCGCCTGCTCGAGGCGGGCGCCGTCGCCCAGCAGGTAGTACCAGCCCCAGCCCGACGCGGTGGCGGCGGCGGCAAAGTCCAGCAGGCCGAGCTCGGTGCCAATGTGGACGTGGGAGCGCCAACGGTCCGGGGCAACAGCCGTGGTGGTTGTGGTGGTGCTGGTCGTCGCCGTCGCCGTTGTTGTGATGTGCTCTGTCGGTTGATTCGCGTCGTCACAGTTGATGTACCCGAGGACGGTGGGCTTCGTGTCTGGGGTGGCGGCGCTGGTCAGGTTGGGCAGGGCGGCGGCGAGACGCTGCATCTCGGCAGCGAGGCGGGCCTCGTCGGCCTCGAGGGCGGCGAGCTGCTGCTTGAGGAGGCGGGCGCGGTGCAGCAGCGCGGGGCGGTCCTCCGAGGGGTCGGTGTCCAGCACGGGCAACGATGTTGTTGTTGTCGCCGCTGCTGCTCCAGTCATCGTACCGGCACGCTCAGCCGTTGTACCGGCACGCTCAGCCGCCTCGTCTGCTGCCGCCTCCTCGGCCTCGGCCCGCGCCGCCGGCACGTTTGCTAGCTGCCGGCGCAGGGCGTTGCTGGCTTCGCGCAGCGCGCGCCCCTCGCGGTGGCGCGTCTGCAGCTGGCCGAAAAGCTCGACGATGCGCGCCGGGTGGCCGGCGGCGGCGGCGTAGTTGCGGCGGACGCAGTTGTCGGCGTGCAGATGGACGTTTTGGCGGATGTGGCGGAGGTCCAAGGCGGCGCGGAAGCCTTGGGGGTTCGGCGGCGACGGCGGAGGCGACGGCGGCGACGTGGGCAATTCCTCGGGTGGTGTTGTTGTAGAAGAAAAAGAAAAGAACGAGGAGGACGCGAAGCCACGGCAACGGCAACGGCACAGGGACAGCAGCACGGGTGGCCTGACGTGTCGTGCGGCGGCCGGGCCGGTGAGGCGCCGGGGGCCACGGAGGCACGGCCGGAAGGGGGGCCGCATCGGGTGGGCAACTGAAACAACAGACCGTGCGGGTAGAGAATACGAAAAAAAAACAAAAACGGCTCCAAAGGTCAATTTGGCTGTGGGGGCGTACGTCGTGGTTTGCAAAGCACAAACGTCGTCATGCTTTTTTGCTGTCGAAGCATCACGTTAGGAGCTTCTGGCGGACCGGTTATTTTTTTTTCTTGGCAGTGTTAGTGGGGTACCTTGAATTGGGTAGCGACTGCTCGCCCTCCAAAGTGCACGGATGACGTTGTGCACTAGCAACAAAGGGAAATCAAGGAGCTTGGGCCACCTTTCTACGGGCCGCATAGGAACCGCGATGCGCCAGAAGGATTCCCTGTTTTGTCCTTTGCGTTGGCGAGTTGAATACGACGGAACCCGCGCCTCTTCTAGATGTACTTGGTCATTCATTATCTTTGCTGGTCTGTGAAAGCAGCACTCAACTGTGAAAGCTGCCCTTTCGATGTGCCTCACCAACGTGAGTGCAGGCGTCGTTTATAGGCCGAATAATAGAATCTCTTGCTGAGCGCCACAAGCAAACAACCTCCTTTCTTTCCATTCTCATCTTGTCTTGTTGCTGGCCGAACGGGCATGAAGTCGTGTGCGTTCTGCGAGCGTCTTCTCAACCGTTCGTCTATTTCCTTTTGCGTGTCTATCCCAACAGACCGCCTTGTCTTCCGGCATGCCTCGGAAGCCATTGGATTTGAGTTGCCAATCAGAAAGAGAACGAGTGCGCGTTGATCTTTTGTCGATCTCTCTCATGCCAGCATTCAAGTGCCTAGGGAGGGGGCTCGTTTTCGTCTCTGAGGACCATTTATCTTTTTTGACCTCCATACTCCTCAGAGCATCTTCGACACCTTTACCATGTACGTATAACCTCCACTCCAGTCCGTCCTTACGAGTACTGCCCGTACCCACATCGTACATACGGATACAACCACACGCTCGCTTGTGACGGAGGGGCAGATCGGGGTGGACACATCGCTCGCTTCGGACAACGCTCCTGGTGATCGGCAGACGCGACCCAGCGGGACAAAGAAGCCGATGATACGTGCTACAAAGAGGAGCCCGTACGCGCGCCACCCGCGGACGCGGAGGGCAACAAAAGTGATTACTTTGTACCACAGAAAGCACGCCGTGCCGATGCTCATGGCTGTCGGGCTGTCTTGCTTTGCGTGCATATGGCGAATGAGCACTAGGGCACGCGAACACATTCAGATGGAGGAGGGGATGGCATTCTTTTGACGCTCGTACGGGCAACACGCTGAAGTTGGACGACACAGTCTTTTTCGAGTCATCAACACGTCACCGACGAACGTAGCCGTGACGTAGATATATATATCCTCTGTCGTACGAAGCAATTTACACAAAACAGCCACCCGTGAGCACAGAATTTTCATTAAACTCCTCTGTGACTGGCAATATGGACGGTACCGTGGCGGACAAAACTACGGGAGTGGCCAAATTGCAATTTGCAAAAAGAAAGAGGATGGGATCGGATAGCAACCCTCCCTCCCAGGTCTTTTCAAAGTCCCTTTATCATCCCGTCCGCGCCGATCTGTTTCTCTCCATGGCAAGAAACGGTTTTGCAGGTTGGAACCCTCTGCAGGGAGCTTGCGAGTAGGAGGGCACCATCTCATCTGTACGTAGACAAATAAGTCATTGCGTGGTGCAGTTGAATGTGGAATGCCGTTTTGTCTTCATTCTTTAGTATTTTTTTTTCTTTTTTTCTTTTTACTACATTTTTGCTTTTCCCGGATTTCTCTCCATTTTTCTTCATCTGAAACATAAAACGACGAGGGTCTATTGGTTCTTTTTTTTTTTTTTACTTTCTTTTTCGCTCCCCTCCCTTTTGCCTTATCATGTTCTTTTCTTTTCGCCCTCCCTTCTAAAACGGCCTGCAGCCCCTGAATTCGTTTCGTGTTTCAACGGCGCCGTCTCTTTCAGCCAACGGTGCGCCGCTACCAGGCGTTGACCGCAGGTCACCGTGCCGCCCCCCGTTCGCTCTTGCGTTTTGGTGTTTGTGTTTGCGTTGTTCCTGCCCTGTTCCCCCTACTTGTGCATTCCTTTTTGAGATGCGTGCGAGTACTTCGTATGTTCTTGGTTGGGAACGGAGTTCGGCAGGAGCAATGACAAAGTATTACGTGTATGCCATTTACAACTGTCTCCACCGTTAGTGCCCTGTAGCTCGCCTGAAAAACTGGGATAACCGGTTTGTGTTTTTTTTTGAGCAGGACCCCCTTTTTCCTTGTTAGGCCGGCCCCATCTTGGAAGGAGCCACCGCGGCGCGATCTATCAAGACCAAAACCGACAGACGGGGGTTCCACAACTGCAAACTATCTCGCCTGAGGGACCCAGTTTGGTTTCCAGTTGGGATTTTGCCTCTTTCTTTCCGTGCACGGAATTTTCAACCTCCTTTTCCTTTTCCCAGCATCTCCTTCGTATTCTCCTATGTTCCCACCTCCTTCGATCTCATATCCACACTTTTTTTCTCCTTTTTTTTCGTGTTCAGCTCTCATTGTCGATCACGTATCCATTCTTTTTTATTTTTTACTTTTTTTTTCTTTCCCTTTCAACCTAAACACGTCTTTCTTGTCACCCGTCGTCCTCGGTCTTTTTTCCTCTTTCCTTTCCTTTCTCTACTTACTTTTATAGCATCACTCTTTGTTAATCTTTATTTTTTTTTTTTTTTTTTTACTTCCACACCTCTCTCTTTGTTCTATATATGGTTGCTCTCGGAGATTGCATCTGTGTTGCTCTCGCCCGGGAATTGTGTTTGTATTGTGAGGGACAACGGAAACGAGAAGCCTTTTCTTTTTCTCAAAAACCACCTTCGTTTTCTATCTGACTTATACTACCCCATCCTACTTCGTCTCATTTACATTTTTACGTCTCGTGTCTGTTTCTGCTTTGCTTGATTCCAACAAAGGGTTCGGGCGTCTCTCGTTTTGTTTTGTCCATCCTTCTGATATCAACCTCGTCTCAAGGTTGACCTTGAAGTGTGTCGAAGCTAGACTTTGGCTATTCCCTTCTTTTCTTTCTCCTTTTTACATACTCGGGTGTTTCATTCATTGTCTTGTTTTTTTCTTTCCCTCACTCTCGCCAAAACCCCATCTCGAGACTTTGATAGTCTCACACGCGGCTCACCGCACGAATGCCGACGTCGCCTGTAACCTCACCACGCTTCCCCCAATATCAGGGATTCAAGCCGTTGCGAAGCCAGTGGGGCGACGAAGACAGCAACGCCAGCAGGAACGGCAGCCGAAACGGCAGCGGCAACCACAACAACAACAACAACAACAGCACCATGGACCACGAGGTGGACATTCCCCTCACGCAGATCCGCACGGCCAGCTCCACCGGCGCCCGCCGGGCGAACCAGGGCGGCGTGGGCCCCGAGATCACGCGCCTCCGCTCCGCTTCCCGTCAGGACAGCGGCGGCGGCGGCAGCGGCGGTAGCGGCGACGAAAAACACGGCTTGTTCAAGAGCCGCAGCGGGCCGATCGGCCGCCGGCGGGTCAAGCGCGAGCCCGACCCGGCGAAACGCCGCGGCACCTTCGACTCCGATGTCGCCGTCAACTTCATGGGCAAGCTGTACACGCGCCTCGTCAGCGCCTCCGTGCTGACCCGCTACCTCGTCTACATCGTGCCCGTGGCCTTTTTGCTGGCCATTCCCATCGTCCTGCTCCCCGCCACCGGCAACGCCAACACCATCCCGCTCGGCTCCGTCGTCACCAACCGCACCGCCGTCCCGCCCACCCGGGACTACGGCCCGCCGCTGTTCCATCTGTTCATCTGGTTCGAGGCCTCCTGGGCCGGCCTGTGGGCCGGCAAGATCGTCGCCTACCTGATCCCCATCGCCTTCATGTTCTTCTGCGGCGTCATCAGCTCCGGCACGCGCAAGTACGCCACCGTGCTGCGCGCCCTGGAGATCCCCCTGTCGCTCTTCTTCTGGGCCCTCGTGTCCTGGCTGGTGTTCCGCTTTCTGTTCACCGACACGCGCCTGTCCTGGATCTACGCCATCACCAACATCCTGGGCTCGCTGTTCGTCTCCTCGGCCGTGTTCTTGGCCGAACGCGCCATCATCCAGCTCATGAGCATCAGCTACCACCAGCGGTCCTTTGCCAACCGCATCAAAGAGTCTAAGCGTGACATCTACCTGCTGGGCCTGATGTACGACGCGTCGCGCACCCTCTTCCCCATGTACTGCGAGGAGTTTGCCGACGAGGACTACCTCATCAGCGACAGCATCGACCTCTTGCTGCGCCGCGGCAACAACAACAACAACAACAGCAGCAGCAACAACTACAACGCCCAGCGGCCGGGCAACCACAGAAAGACGGGCTCCGTCACGCCCATGCGCCTCATTGGCAACGTGGGCCGCTTCGGCGACAAGATGACGTCGGCGTTTGGCAACCTGGCCTCGGAGATCACCGGCAAGCAGGTGTTCAACCCCCACGCCGCCCACTCCATCGTCGTCGAGGCGCTCGAAAAGGTGCGGTCCTCCGAGGCGCTGGCGCGCCGCATCTGGATGTCGTTTGTCGTCGAGGACCGCGACGCGCTCTATCCCGACGACATCGAGGAGGTGCTGGGCCCCACGCACAAGGAGGAGGCCGAGGAGTGCTTCGCGGCCATCGACGCCGACGGCAACGGCGACATCAGCCTCGATGAGATGATCCGCAAGGTGGTCGCCATCGGCAAGGAGCGCAAGGCCATGGCTAACAGCATGAAGGACATCAGCGAGGCGCTGGCCTCGTTCGACCACGTCATGCTCTTCCTGGTGCTGCTGCTGGTCATCTTCATTTTCCTCGCCTTCTTCCAGAGCAGCTTCATCACGACGCTGGCCACGGCCGGCACGGCGCTGCTGTCGCTGTCCTTTGTCTTTGCTGTGACCACGCAGGAGATTCTGGGCTCGTGCATCTTCCTGTTCGTCAAGCACCCGTACGACGTGGGCGACCGGGTCGACATCACGGGCCCCGAGAAGGAGCAGCTGATCGTCGAGAAGATCTCGCTGCTGTACACCGTCTTCAAGCGCATCGACCGCATGCAGGCCGTGCAGGTGCCCAACATTGTGCTCAACAACCTGTGGATCGAGAACGTGACGCGCAGCAAGGCCCAGTCCGAGACCATCGAGGTCGGCGTGTCGTACGACACGAGCTTCGACGACCTCGAGCTGCTGCGCCTCGAGCTGGAAAAGTTTGTGCGCCACCCGGACAACGCGCGCGACTTCCAGCCCGACCTGATCGTCACCGTCAACGGCGTCGGCAACCTCGACAAGCTGCTGCTCAACGTGACCGTCAAGCACAAGTCCAACTGGCACAACGACGTCGTGCGCGCCACGCGCCGGTCCAAGTTCATGTGCGCGCTGGCGCTGGCACTCAAGAAGGTGCCCATCTTCGGTCCCGGCGGCGGCGGCGACGCGGCGGGCTCGCCGAGCAACCCGACGTATTCGGTGAGTGTCAGCGACGAGGTGGCCGCCGCCGCGCGCGCCGCGTCCGCCCGGGAAAAGAACGCCAACCGCATGGTGCCCATCCCGGATCCAGACGACGACAGTGATGGCGACGGCGACGGCGACAACGGTGGCGGCGGCCGCGGCAACAGCAAGAGCCGCAGCAAGAGCACCGAGAAGAGGGCGGCGCGCGACCTCAACACGCGCCTGTCCACATCCTACACCGACGACTACACGCTCAACGACGGCGGTTCGCAGGAGTCGTCGTCGTCGCCGCTCGACAACCTAGGCGGCAGCGGCGGTGCTGTCAACCGGATGCCGTCGCGGGCGGCACAGGCCCAAGCATCATCCTTCTTGCACCCGTCGGCCTCCCAGAGCCAGTCGCGGTCGCGCGTGCGCCACCGCGGCAGCTCGGCGGCGTCGCGCAGCGACGACATTGAGGACATCCGCCGCGAGCTGCACCTGAACAAGGCGCAGAGCCAGCGCGGGCGCCGCCAGGCCGGCCAGGGACTGCCGCCTATGTCACTGGGCGAGGAGATCCCGCCGTCCGCCGAAGGCGTGCCGCAGCGGTTGGACGGCGGTCCGCCGCTGGATCTCGAGCGGGGCATCGGTGACGACGCGACGACGACGACGACGACGGGCGGCAACCCGTACGGCAACCCGTACGGCATCCCGCCGGCACCGCCCCAGGCAGCGGTCGCTCCTACGGGTGGCTACGGCATGTACGCGCCCCCGTCGGCGCCGGCGGCGGCAAGCGTGTCCGGGGCACCTCCTCCTCCTCCACAACCGCCCATGGCCTCGCCTGCACACCCGCTGCAGAGCGCTCCAGCCGCGTCGTCGTCGTCGACAGCGACCCGCGGCCGGAGCCCCGGCCAGTCACAGCAGCCGCCCTACCGTCTGTGAACACGGACTGGAAGGGGTTTCTTATAATTATCGCTTGTTTTCAGGGTTTTTGGGTTTTTCCTACTGCATCGGATGGGTTAGGGTTTCTTGGCTTCCTACTTTTTGGGCATGTCTTTTTCACACTCGAAATCTTTCTTTTTGATTCCACAGGCTGGTTGTGTTTCTTCTTGTTGCGTGTTGGCTTGCGACGCGGCCACATGTCTCTTCCCTATACAATCTTGCATTAGACGGGGAGGGCCATACATATAGAGGTAAAGCTATTTTTTGATTTCTACGGTTCTTGACTGGTGTCTCTTCGAACACAAAATAACACGGTAAACTCTTTGGACGCCTTGTTTATTTCCCCTGGAAGCGGTCATACGATTCAATCTGGGTGCCGTATTACTCAGTATTGGCCTGTTCTCTTCATGATGTTTATCACGTGACATGTGTTGAAGGGGGCGAGGGTGTGGTGATATGACGTCGACGCCGTCGAATTGGCTGACAATGGAAAGAAAACGAAGACAGCCGAAGTGTATTCCCCTCCCAGCGATCATCTCATTTCTTTGCTGTGCCGTTTTGCTCTCGTTGGGGTGTACGGTAGGGGAGATATAACAAAAGTGCGTGATCTTTAGCTATTTTTATTTTTTATTTTTTTTTTGGGCGGGCAGCTGCAAAAATGATGGAGGGCTAATAACATGACGGAACGAGGAGGCACATTAGGTCTTCTCTCTGGTCTTCGTCTTCAGGTCAGTCCTTCAGCTTTCTGTGACTCTCTGCACGTTGATGCTTCTCAGACTTCAAGACAGTGAGTGAACGGCCCAAAGCTGCCTTCATTTTGCCTTCACACGGATCATAGCGGGGCAACCTGGAAGAAGAGATACTTTGTACCTTTCACCGTACCAACGACACGGGGGCTTTCTTTGCTCGTAATCCAAGCAAGTACGTTTTGCATGTGTGTGGGCTGGTGCGGTCGTTCCGTTTTCGTACGATTTTCTTCTCCGATCGCTTGGGACCCCACAGAAAATCAGAGATTTGGTTTCCGCGGCGGTCTTTTTCTTTCTTCTCGGTACGACGTGCGTACGAAGTACTGCACACTACGTAGGTTCCTTTGCCTTCTCTTTCGCTCCCTAGTTCTGTTTGGCTGTTTGCGGACGACGAATCTGCTCGTATGAGCCTTTTTCTTCTTCTTTTTTTGTGGATAGACAGCAGCACACGTTGTACTTCTTTCTTGAGCGTTCTCTCGGTTTTTCCCCCTTGCTTGATAGTCGAATACTCCACGAAAAAATCCAGGTCAACTCAAAAACGCACAAAGGACGAGGGGCCCAAAGGTGACCGCAAACAGAGACATGATCCCGTCAAACGGGAAAAAAAACTCTTTGCTTTGCTTTATTCTGCCCCTTCTCGCCGCCTACTCCATCGGGGGGACATGACCTGCCTAGCGGGGCAACCGAGGGGGGGTGTATCTAGTTGCTTCAAGCAGTGTCCAGTGGCCTCGAGCAAAAATCTTCTTGGGTCTTTTAGTTGCTCGAAGCAGCCGTTCAGTAAAAGTCGTACTTGCCACGGGTACAGGCACCTAGACTCCAGCTACGTCCAGCAGTCCCCAGTACCTTCGGTACTGCCCCAAGTGTTTTCTGTTCTGCCCCTCCTTCCTCCTTCGTCATGCAATTGGCCCGTGCGTCTTCATACCTTTTTCCCCCCTTGCAGCTTTGTTTCTTTTTTTGTGGCGGGGGAGGGGCGTCAGCCTAGTGAGAACATGCCAAAAACGCACCGGAGTAGGAAGCTGCACGAAGCTGCACGAAGCTGCCTTGGTGGGGTCCCAAAAGCTTTCTGCGGCTTTCTCGAACCTTCTCTCTCGACCACTTTTTCACGTCTTTGTACTGTCCCGCCAACGCAGCCCAAAACGCAACGAACGAAAGGCCCATTTTCTACTCACCGTCCGTTTGCCCATTTTTGCATATAAGCAAACTTGTGCTCGCTTCTCTTTTCCCTTGCCGTTGCTTTTTTTCTCTCTCTCCCTTTCTTTTCTATTTTCCTCCTCCATTCAATTCTGTTCTTTCATCATCATCATCATCGCTTTTCTCACTTCTTCACAAAAGCTCTTCCACTGCATCACGGAAAAAGGGTTTTTCTTTTCTATCACAGCAATTTCGCTTTTCTTTTTTTGAGATACCCACGGTTTTTCCTCCATCCCTTTTTCACCTCACAAATCACACACAGACACCATGGCTCCCGCCGTTGGTATCGATTTGGGTACCACGTACTCGTGCGTGGGTATCTTCCGGGACGACCGGATTGAGGTTAGTATTTCTTCCCTTTTTTTTTGCTGTCAGGTCAAAAACCATGATGACATTCGTATGCTAACTGTTCTCTAGATCATTGCAAATGACCAGGGCAACCGCACCACCCCGTCCTTCGTGGCCTTTACGGACACGGAGCGGTTGATTGGTGACGCCGCCAAGAACCAGGTCGCCATGAACCCCCAGAACACCGTCTTCGACGCCAAGCGGTTGATTGGCCGCAAGTTCTCAGACTCGGAGGTCCAGGCCGACATGAAGCACTTCCCCTTCAAGGTCAAGGAGCGCGGCGGCAAGCCCGTCATCGAGGTCGAGTTCAAGGGCGAGACCAAGCAGTTCACCCCCGAGGAGATCTCCTCCATGGTCCTCATCAAGATGCGTGAGACCGCCGAGTCCTACCTGGGCGGCACCGTCAACAACGCTGTCGTCACCGTGCCGGCCTACTTCAACGACTCCCAGCGCCAGGCCACCAAGGACGCCGGTCTCATTGCCGGCCTCAACGTCTTGCGCATCATCAACGAGCCCACCGCGGCCGCCATCGCCTACGGTCTCGACAAGAAGGTCGAAGGCGAGCGCAACGTGCTCATCTTTGACCTGGGCGGCGGCACCTTCGATGTGTCGCTGCTCACCATCGAGGAGGGCATCTTCGAAGTCAAGTCCACCGCCGGTGACACGCATCTGGGCGGTGAGGACTTTGACAACCGTCTCGTGTCCCACTTTGTCAATGACTTCAAACGCAAGAACAAGAAGGTTTGTAATCCCCCCCCTTTCCTCTCTTTTTCATCCTCCACGTTTGTCAGACACCAGACCAAAAACTAACATTGTGTCCAGGATCTCTCTACCAACGCCCGTGCGCTGCGCCGTCTGCGCACTGCCTGCGAGCGTGCCAAGCGCACTCTGTCCTCGTCAGCACAGACGTCCATTGAGATCGACTCGCTCTTCGAGGGCATCGACTACTACACGTCCATCACGCGCGCTCGTTTCGAGGAGCTGTGCCAGGACCTGTTCCGCTCAACCCTGCAGCCTGTTGACCGTGTCCTGACGGACGCCAAGATCGACAAGTCCCAGGTGCACGAGATCGTGCTGGTCGGCGGCTCCACGCGTATCCCGCGCATCCAGAAGCTCATCACCGACTACTTCAACGGCAAGGAGCCCAACAAGTCCATCAACCCCGACGAGGCCGTGGCCTACGGCGCCGCCGTCCAGGCCGCCATCCTCAGCGGCGACACCTCGTCCAAGTCAACCAACGAGATTCTGCTGCTCGACGTGGCCCCGCTGTCGCTCGGTATCGAGACCGCTGGTGGCATGATGACCAAGCTCATCCCTCGCAACACGACCATCCCGACCAAGAAGTCCGAGGTGTTCTCCACCTTCTCCGACAACCAGCCGGGTGTGCTGATCCAGGTCTACGAGGGCGAGCGCCAGCGGACCAAGGACAACAACCTGATGGGCAAGTTTGAGCTCACGGGCATCCCGCCCGCACCGCGTGGTGTGCCGCAGATCGAGGTCACCTTCGACCTAGATGCCAACGGCATCATGAACGTGTCGGCTGTCGAGAAGGGCACCGGCAAGTCCAACCAGATCGTCATCACCAACGACAAGGGCCGCTTGTCCAAGGAGGACATTGAGCGCATGCTCGCGGAGGCCGAGAAGTACAAGGAGGAGGACGAGGCCGAGGGCCGCCGTGTGGCAGCCAAGAACGGCTTGGAGTCCTACGCCTACTCACTGCGCAACACGCTGAGCGACTCCAAGGTCGACGAGAAGCTCGACGCGGACGACAAGGAGAAGCTCAAGACCGAGATCGACAAGATCGTCGCTTGGCTCGACGAGAGCCAGCAGGCTACGCGCGAGGAGTACGAGGAGCACCAGAAGGAGCTCGAGGCCGTGGCCAACCCCATCATGATGAAGTTCTACGGCTCGGCTGGCGGTGCCCCTGGTGGCATGCCCGGCGGCATGCCCGGTGGTGCTCCGGGTGGCTTCCCTGGCGCTGGCGGCCCTCCGGCGGACGACGGCCCGACGGTTGAGGAGGTCGACTAAACGAGTCTCTCCCGCTTGGGGT
Organism: Fragosphaeria purpurea; assembly: GCA_002778095.1. NCBI lineage: Eukaryota > Fungi > Ascomycota > Sordariomycetes > Ophiostomatales > Ophiostomataceae > Fragosphaeria > Fragosphaeria purpurea. The sequence continues at coordinate 2,129,407 of PCDL01000011.1, forward strand.
GTTTCGGTTTTGCTTTTGGCATGGTTCTATGAGTTTTTCTCCGTTTTTATTTTTCTTCCAAACAGGCTAGAGGTGTTTCACGCCTGAGTGCTGCCGACAAAGTGCAGCCTACCAGAAACATAAAAAAAAATGTTTCCGGATTTGGCATTTCGGGGGGTTAGAGTTCGCGTTTTTCTTTTTTTTTTTTCCGGTCTTTCTGCGTCTTATCTGGTCTTGATTTTTCTCTCTGCAACGATTTTACGTGGACTGGGAATAAAAAGTCGGATGATATACAGTAATTGAGTCCAGCATTGTACTGTAATGAATCAAACAATTGAAACAATCAACAACTGAGAAGCACGTGATAACATTGATCTTTGGAAGTAAACCAGCATCCACGAAGCGTATTGCTTTTGCACACGAAAAGAATATCAAGCTTTTTGAGTACCAAGATTTGTATAACGCCGTTCTTTACATAACTAGACTCGGAACGCCTTCCCAAAACCCCCAATCCGCTCGAACAATGCTTTTCGTAGTTTTCATGTGTTGTAACCCATTTGTTGCCGGATCTTGTGCCGCCGCTCCATGTCCGCTACCATCCGGCTGGCATCGCCGGCGCCGGTGGTTACGGCGTCGTTCGCATCGTGGCCGTTGCCGCTGCCGTTGCCGTTGCTTTGTTCTCCGCTCCTCCTGTCGTCGTCGTGGCCGTCCTCGCCCGCCACCGCAAAGAACGGTTGGCTGAACACGCTGCCCGCCGGCAGCACCTCGTCCACCGTGCGGCTGCGCCACACGTCCTCGCTCGACGGCCGCCCCGGCGCGTAGTAGCGCTCCAGCTCCTTCGTGCGGTAGTGGCTGCGCACGGCCTCGTCGCGCACGGCGCCCGCGGGGAAGCTGCGGATGCGCATGCAGAACCAAAAGTCGTCCCAGAGCGCGCTGCAGGGGCGCACGCCGCCGTGGCGGTAGACGGCGCGCCACTGGCCGGCGGGCGACTGGCAGGCCCAGGCGAGGTCGAAGGCCTGGCGGCAGGACATGTTGGTCGGCAGGGTGGCCTCGGCGAGGGAGCGCTCGCGTGTGGACATGACCGTGGACGACGACGACGACGACCCGTTCTCATCCTCCTCGTTCTTCCTCGACCAGGCGGCGAACCAGGATGAGCGGTGGGTGGGGGGGGCGGCAGCCGCATCGCCCGCCTGCACGGCGGTCGACGTCGTACGGTCCTGCTGCTTCTCATTCGCGTCGGCCTCGTGGAACAACGCAATAAACTTGCGCATCTCGGCGTCGTCGTCCGCGTTTCCGTCGTGCGAATCTGGTGGTGGTGGTCGTCGTCGCGGTGTCGACGGCGACTGTGCAGGTTCTGCTTGATGCGCCTGTGCAGCCGGCGGCGGAGCCTCTGGCGCAGAGGACTGCGTGCCCGACCAAAACCAACCCATTTCGGAAGTGCACGAAGACCACGTAGGGGTTTAATGTAAAACTTTATTGGGACAGACCGTGTTGGCAGTTTTGGGACCTGAACCAAAAAACGCCTGCCTCGTGATTTTTTGCCGTAGGAACGCTTCTGATTGGTTCAGTTGACATGCAGCACAACCGAAACCTCTCTGTAGCTCACAACCCCGCCGGGCGGAACAGGGCCTAGATTGAGCGTTTTCTGTGCGTTTGGGCACCCTTACGTCACCGAAATTTTCCCAGGCTCGGTTGTATGGAGTATTGATACAGCCCATATATATAACGCGTGCAGACACACTTTCCAGCTCCAGCTGGGCCAATTCGGTATCGCTCCTACCGTCTCCCAGTCAATTCTGTTCTACCGAGTTGAGAAAGAACGGAGAAAATAATGGCCGGTTTAGGTCGCGCCTTCCGCCTGGGCGCCGTCCCGATCGGGCAGCTCCGGCAGCAGCAGCAATCTTTTCGTCCCCGACAACGGAGCCTCCGTTGGCCCGTCCAACGCCGCGAAAGCTGCGTCGCTGCGTCGTCTCAGCCTCGCTCCAGCTTCTCCAGAACCCAGTGGCCGCCTCTGCGCCCACAGTTGTCGCCCGCAGTAGCCGCCGCCGCCGGGGTACACCCTGCCTCGCGCCGCTGGGAGACGTCCAGCACGGGCGACGACAAAAGCGGCCACATTGCCGCCACGCCCGGCGAGGGCATCTTGTTCATCGACAACGTCTACCCGCTGCGGATAGGTTCCCTCCTGGGCTGGCGCATTTGGCGGCCGACCGCCGACTACGACGACGCCGCCATCGCGTCTCTGCTGAAGCGGTTCAAGGCATCGTCTTCGCCAGCATCGGGTTCGGATTCCGATTCGGGTCCGGCTACGGCTCCGGCTCTGGCCCCGTCGTCGTCGTCTCGGTCCTCGCCCTTTTCTCCCACGGCAATCTTCACCGCCCTGACGTCCGTTGTGGATCCCATCAGCCTTGTCCAGCGGGCCCTGCCTACGGACCCGGGCTTCGCCGTCACCGAGATCATCCCACGCATCAAGGACGGTGGCGTCTTCGTCAAGCTCCGCCACCCGGCCGACACATCACTCGATGCCGTCGAGGCCCGGTTGAACAAGCTGCTGGAGGCGCACCCCGTGCGGCCTTGGTTCAACCCGCTGTGGGGCTGTGTGCGCGCCGGGCTCGTGCGCGGCGTGCCCTGGCTCGAGGACTTGGCGTCCCGTGTGCCCTCGGGCCGCATCCGCGTCGAGTTTTACGCGGCGTCGTCTAGGGCCGCCGGCGACGGTGCCACCGGCGGTGCCAACCTCGAGCTGTCGCAGGAGACGCTCTACAGCCTGTTCCGACGCTACGGCAAGATTGCCGAAATCACGACGGCGCCCGTCGACGCCAAGGCGGCCCCGTCGTCGCGCGCGGCGACCATTGATTTCATTCGCGTTCGCGACGCTGTCATGGCGCGCAGCTGCTTGCACGGCTACGTCGTGGACGGCACCACCCGCCTGCGTCTCTCGTACGAGGCCCGTGTGCGCGCCCACCACATCTGGGACTGGCTGACGAGCCATCCTCGCATTGTCATACCCATCTTGGCCGCGCTGCTGGCCACCGTCACCGTCGCCGTGTTCGACCCGATCCGCGCCTTTTTCATTCGCGCCCATGTCCAGCGCTCGTTCGCCCTGCGCGACAGTCGGCTGTACCAGTGGTTTCTGCGCCGCACGTCGGCCTTCATGGCGTTTGCGCGCACCTCGTACGACGCCGCGGCCGACGGCATGGGCCTCGGCAACGGCCGAGACGGGGCCGGTGGCGGCCGCAGCGCGCGCGGCCAGGACGCCCTCATGAGCCACCGCCGCGACCTGCTCGATTCGCTGCGCACGTGGCTGCTCGAGACCACCGAGACGTTCATCGTCGTGCAGGGCTCCCGGGGCTCGGGCAAGAACGAGCTCGTCCTCGACCAGGCCCTGCGCGGCCGCCGCAACGTGCTGGTTATTGACTGCAAGCCCATCGTCGAGGCCCGGGGCGAGAGCGCCACCATCAAGCGGATGGCCACCGCCGTCGGCTACCGCCCCGTCTTTTCCTGGGCCAACAGCCTCAGCAGCCTGGTCGACTTGGCCGTGCAGGGCACGACCGGCGTCAAGTCCGGCTTCTCCGAGACGCTAGACGAGCAGCTCGCCAAGATTTTGCAGACGGCCGCCGCCGCCCTCCGCGACGTCGGCCTCGCCGGCCGGGACAAGACGGACGACGACGCCCATCTCACGGCCGACGCGTACCTCGAGGCGCACCCGGAGCGCCGTCCCGTCGTCGTGCTCGACAATTTCGGCCAGCGCAACGAGGACGCCACCGGCCTCGTGTACGACAAGCTCGCCACGTGGGCGGCCACACTCGTACAGGCCAACGTGGCCCACGTCGTGTGCCTCACCTCGGACACCTCGTACCCCAAAGCCCTGGTCAAGGCACTGCCCGACCGCGTGTTCCGGCAGATTGCCCTCGGCGATCTGGCGCCCAAGGTAGCTATGAACTACGTGTTGAGTCACCTGGCCGAGAAGGACGACGAGACCGATGAAGAACGGCAAGAACAGAAGCTGGAGCAGCAGGAGCGAGAGCGCGAGCAACAGCAACAGCAAGAACAGAACCAGCAACAAACAGACGCGACCGCGACAAGGGTGGGTGCTGCAGCGTCCGCGGCGGCGAAGGCGGCAGCACAAACGAAACAGGCCGACACGAAGCAGGCGTCTCTCGTCGAAAAGATTGAGGCGAAATTCTCGGGGAAAAAAGAGGGTGACGCGGCGGACACCACCACCAAAGATGCCGCGCAGTCGCCCAAGAAAGCCGAGGCGGCTGACAAGCCGCGCCGTCAAGGGCGACCATCAGCGTCAGCGTCCCCGTCCACGTCTCTGCCCCGCAAAGAGACTGTCCAGGAGCTCGAGGACTGCATCGGTGTGCTCGGTGGCCGCCTCACGGACCTCGAGTCGCTGGTGCGCCGCCTCAAGAGCGGGCAGACGCCCAAGCACGCCGTGTCTGAGATTGTAGAGCAGAGCGCAGCGGAGATCATCAAGATGTTCTTGCTTGCACCGAGCAAGAGCGCGTCCAGCGGCGGCAGCGGTAGTGGTGGGGGCGGGAGTGGCGGTGGAAACGGCAAAGGCGGCGCCAGTGGCGGCGGCGGCGGCGTGTCGTCGACCTCTGGCGGGCAACCGTCGTCGGGCGCCTCGTCGTCGTCTTCCTCGGCGACGACGGCCCGCGCCTGGACAGCCGAGCAGGCCTGGTACCTCGTGCGCGAGCTCGCCGCGGCGCCCAACGGCAGCCTGCCGTACAACGCCGTGCTGCTGGCCGACCCCTTTGCGGCGTCGAGTGCCGGCGACGGCGGCGTGGCCGCCATCGACGCCCTGGCGGCGGCCGAGCTCGTGACCGTACGGGCTGCGCGCGGCCGCCCGCACACCATCCTGGCCGGCCGCCCCGTGTACCAGTCGGCGTTTGCGCGGCTACGGAGCGACGCGGCACTGGCGGCGCGGCTGGACCGGGGCGTGCTGACGGAGCAAGCAGCGCTGGCAGCGCGTGCGGTGGCCAAGGCCGAGTCCGAGCTGGCGCTGCTGGGCCAGCTGCCGCGGCAGCCGGCGCAGACGGCAGAGCGGACAACGTACCTGTTGAGCAAGCTCCAAGCGGCGCAAGCCAAGATCATGGCATACGAGGCGGAGATGGCGCGGCTGCAGACAGTCATGGTAAAGGAATGAGGAGGTTGCATCAATGAAAGACAAAAGCAGGGAAACATTCGGATTGTGTCACAAACTCCGTACAAAAAATATACCCGCCGCTCCCCGTGTTCATTTATACCATTAAACGTTGGCGACATAAATAGACCTCTCCAGATACACGATATAACAGAAAAAACAAAAATTTACACTCGCAAACGCCGCCGTGAAGGGATATTTCCAGGGGATCTGATAAAGCAAGTACACACACGCACACCCTCTGCTTCACAGTTCATTCTCCCTCATTGCCTTCCTTCGTCGTCCGGCTCTAGCACTGTCACTTTCTCACAGCCCTGCGCAAAAAAGATTCGGGCTGGATGGTCGCTGTCGTTGACAATGCTATAGTAGTTTCCTGAGGAAGGAGGTTAGCGGAAAAGAAAAAAAAATCAAAGCACGAAGTAGAAGATGACGGGAAAACAAGGCCATGAATAAACGTACCTCGTGGTACCGACCACATGCCGCCTTTGGCGATCCGAAACGACGTCTCGCTCACGGTGACCAAGACCTGGCCATAGTGCACAAAGAAGGCCATGTGCATCTTACGCGCGTTTTTCAAGCGTTTCTCTGTGCCCGGTGGCAGGTCCACCATGCCGGTTCCGAAAAACGGCAGGCTGAGCGTCTTGACGAACCGGAAGCTGCCGTCGCGTACCGCCTCCGTTTTGATCGCCGCGCTGGACATTGCAATCTCCGCGGACATCCTTTCGAGCGGTTGTCCGGGTGCGGGCGGCTCCAGCTCGTGCTCCGGATACCATATCGCCACCGAGCCCGATACGGTGCCCGGGGCGGTCTCCCAGGGCTCCCGCTCCAGCTCATGGTTGTAGTCCTCTTCGCTTTCACCGTTGTCGTCGCCGCCGCCGCGCCGCTTTGATTTTGGACGTCCGGCCGCGTTGCGCCGGTGGCGGTTGCCACTGTGTGCAGAGTGCGCCGATTTCGACAATGGTGGCAGGTCCTCGTCCTCGACTCGGTGGATTTCCCTGACCGAGGGAAGCACAAAGTGCTGGCCTTTTCTGGACGTTGCGCGTCCCGACCTGTCCAGCTGCACGTCGCTCGTATCAAACTCCACGCGCTCGTTTCTCCAAAACGCTAGCGGCTGGATCGAATTGCGCCCAGACCGCGTCTGTGTAACGGCGTCGCCGTCTTCGCCGTTTAGTGGCCGTCGTTTGATGACCAGCCCGCGGCCTTTGGGCAGTGGCGGACCTCGAGGTACAGCAGCTGCCGCTGCGGTGGCTGCACCCACACCGGAGGATTTGCGCTGCTTCTTCTTTTTCTGTATTTCTGGTTCAGCTTGCGGCTGCCGTTGCCTTTCACCCGTGTCTGCCGCTGAACGGTTCGCCGGTGGCCGACCTCTTGGTCTGCCTGGTGCTTTGGGTACGTCTTCCAAGCGTTGTCGCTTTGCTTGTTCTCGATGTTGCTGTTGCTGTTGCTCTGCTTCATCGTCTTCGTCCGGATCGGCAGGGGCATTGCTGCCGCTAGAGTTGCGAGCAGGTCGTCCGCGCTTCTTACCCTTGGGTTCGTCTGCCGCCACTTTCGTTGATGTTGCCGTTGTTGTTGCCGACTTGGCTTTTCCAGGGGGTCTGCCGCGCCTATTAGGCACTGGTGCGGGTATGGACTTGTTCCGGTCTAGCTGCTCTTCTTCGGGTCCGTCTCCACCGTCGTCACCGTACGAGTCCGGCTCGCCGATCATCTGCATCGACTCGTCGGCGTCGGCGCCGTTCTGTGGATAGTGGTTTCCGTGCAGAATGTTCTCTTCGTCTTCGTCTTCTTCGTCGTCTTCGTCGTCTTCGTCGTCGTCGTCTTGTTGTAACTGCCGCTGCTGGGGGCGCTTCACGGAGGAACCGTTTGGTGGCGCAAGAGCGAATGGTCTGCGCTGCGCATTGGCCGACGTAGCTTTCCCAAAGTCGAGACGGCGCTTAACCGGCTTGACGGGGCTGCTTGAGTGTTGCGACACGATGTTCTCCGGCGATGAGGGCGGGCGTAACAACGGGTTCTGCCGAATGGCCGCACTCTGGCGCAACGCACCGCTGCTCGGCACGCCGGCTCCGCGCACGGCCGGCGACCCAAACAGCGCCTTAGCAGGCGACCGAGTCTGGTTGAAGGCGCGGCGCGCAGCCGATCTCTGGCCATTAATCAGAGCAGCCGGATCCGGGCCGGAGGCTAAAAAGAAACAAAGTTATTAGTTTGCCGCCCCAAAAATGAAACCTGCTCGCCCGTCGAGCTATCCTTACCGGTCGTCAAATCCATGTCGGCCTCTCCGTTATCGTCGTCGTCCTCCTCGTCCTCGTCGTAGTCTTCGTCCTGTCCTGCCGCTGCTGCCGCTGCCGCCTCCTCTTCTCCGTTGTCATCGCCATCGTCGCCGTCAGAGACGTTGCCGTCGCGCGATTTTGCCGGCGACGAAAAGATGTCGTCGATCGGCTCCATGCCGTGCTCGTCGCGTACGCCCGTGTCGCGCAAGGTCACGCCCGTTTTTCTACAGGCCCGTCTCTAGGTCAGCCAACGTCGACAACACAGACCAGCACCCCCCCTCCCTCAAGACGCCATCCATCGATCCCCTAGTCCGCCTTACCGTCCTCGTTCGCCCAATGTGTAGATATGCTCGTTTGGTTGATGCGAGCGCCGAGGCCCGCCCGCGCGCGGGGGTGCCATGATGAACCACGTCCGGGGTTTGTGCGCAAGAAGATTTCCGGTTGGCGATTTTGCGACGCGACAATTCTGCGATCAGGCTGCGGCAGGTTGTCGAAAAGTCGTAGTTTTTTTTAAAATAATGGCGAATTTTTCTTTTTTTTCTTTTTCCTACTTTTCGTCCACCAAAATACAAGACGGTAGCGCCTTCCCTGACGACTCTTCGCGACTGCTTTGGGAAAAAGGCAAAGTAAGCAGAGCGATCCGAAAACGTGCCGGCTTTGTTGTTGTTTATTATGGCTCAAGGCAAGGTGCGGGCGGCACACCAAGGAAAGCGGCTTGTTGTGCTTCCTTTGAGCGAGCGCAACGTCAGCCATTCTTATTGGCCACAAAACCGACTAGGGTGGGTCCCCCAAAGACGCGTCTTGACCGTTTTGCTGCGCGCGTCGCAATTCCCTCCAACGTTTATCGATAAAAGACTTCCATGAAAGATCACCAAAAGCAACATTGTTGGCGACGCTCTTCAACGGACGATCCTCGCGCCAAATTTTCCAGTTTTTCTTCTTCATTCTTCCCATATACAATCGGCCGATTTTGCTCTTTGATCGAAACTACCAAGGTTACTGTTGGTCGACCCTACCTTTTCTCCGCACTCACAAGCTCCCTCTATAAAAACAAAAAACATGGACGGAGACGTTCCAATGGACGAGGAGGTCAACCTGGAGACGACGCCGTTGTCTGGCGAGTTTGTTCCGCCGTCCATCGATGAAGCTGTTCTCCTGTCTGGCGCCTCGTACTCGTACTATTCGCCCGTACCACCACGTCTCCTAGCATCTTCAACCGACTCCACAGTCGACCCGTCACCATCCACGGCGACAACAACATTAACATCAACACCAACACCAACACCACCAACACTACCAATACCAACTCCGACGACCACGTCATCTGTCCCGTGCGTCTTGGGCGTCGATGAGGCCGGCCGCGGCCCGGTGCTCGGCCCCATGGTGTACGGCGTGTTCTACGCGCCCGTTGACGAAGCCGACGCCCTGCTGCGCGGCGCGAGCCCCGACGCCGACAAGGACGCCGACGGACGGCCCTTTCGCTTCGACGACTCCAAGGTGCTGTCTGCGGCGACCCGCGCCGCCCTGCTGGCGTCTGTTTGCCGTCCGGGCGCGGCCCTGCACCGCACCTGCGGCTGGGCCGTCACGCTGTTGTCGGCCCGCGACATTGGCGCCGACATGCTGGCCCCCGTCGGCGGCGGCGGCAACCTCAATGCGCAGGCGGCCGACGCCACGGTCGGCCTGATCCGCGGCGTGCTGGCGCGCGGCGTGCACGTGACGGATGTCTTTGTGGATACGGTGGGCCCGCCGGCGGCGTACCAGGCGAAGCTGGCGCGCGTGTTCCCGGGGCTGCGCATCACGGTGTCCAAAAAGGCCGACTCGCTGTATCCGTGCGTGTCAGCGGCGTCGGTGTGCGCCAAGGTGACGCGGGACGTGGCGCTGGAGGTGCTATACAAGCCGTATGCCGCGGCTGGTGGCCTTGCTAACGGCAACAACAACAACAACGCCCAGATTCCATCATGGGGCTCGGGCTACCCGTCGGACGCACGGTGCACGACGTGGCTGCGGCGGAACATGCACCCGGTGTTTGGCTGGGGGCCGGAGTGCAGGTTCAGTTGGGGCACGGCCAAGGACCTGCTGGAGGACAAGAAGAGCGCCGTGCGGGTCGAGTGGCCGACGCCGGACGACGACGACACGGACGAGAACGGGTGGGCGGTTGGCCGCATGACGGACTTTTTTGCGGCATCGGCTGCGGGCGGTACCGGGGGTTCGGCGCAAGCCCCCGACGAGTTGACCGAGCTGGGTGCTTGGTTTGGGCGGCCGGTCGGCCTGGAAGCATTTTAAAGGTTTTGCGGTTCAAGTGACGCGGCGAAAACAACGAGGAAACGGTACTTCAACGATAATATAAAGATATAAGATGATGGCATTTCGTGACACCGATTGGAGCCACTGATAATGAAATGATTGTATACAATACAAAACACTGCTTTCTACCAAGTCAATTTTCGCCATGCCATGTAAAACCATTCCGCTCTCCTCCAAGACCGTCCTTCTCCAGCAACGAAATTAGTCTCCGCTAAAGTTAATACAAGAAAAAAGCATAAGAAAATAAGAGGCATATCCAAATATGCAAATACACAGAACAAAGCCTCCGTCATTGAGAAGTGGCAATCATGCCTTTCCAGGGAAATATATATATATATATAATGACAGAACGCTGTGGTAACCATGGAAAAAGGTGACTGGAGACGCAATCTTCCTGTTCTTGGACTGCTTCAATATGGCTCTTTTACAAAAGATCAAAGGGAAGAAAAGAGGCAGGTGATGTGTAGACCTCAAATATCGTCGTCTGGGGGCGTGGAGAGACCACCTCGTAATGACGACGGCTGCGTGTGCGGCTGTTTTCGTCCGCGGGAGTCCAGCGTGTCGAGGCTAATGTTGTCGCTGCTGCTGCTGCCGGCCGTCGCCGTGCCGTTGTCATTACGGGCCGGCATGGCCAAGGCCTGCCGCGCCGTGTCCGAGTTCTCCACGAACTCGCGCAATTTCTGCTTGCCGATCTCCAGGGCTTGGTTCGACGCCGCGTTGGCCATCTGCATCATCGGGCCCAACAGAGCAAGACTGTAGGCGACGTAGGTGCCGCCCGTGATGATGGCCAGTAGGAGGAAGAGGAACGGGTTTCGCAGAACTGTGGCTGTTAGTCCCGAAACAAATTATAAAAATCCACAAGAGCTGTTTGTTGCGCGGGGGGGGGGGGGGGGGAATGCGATAAAGGTGACTCACCCGCAAGAATCTCGTTCCAGCCCAGCACCAGCAGAAGGACATAAAAGTACAGAGGCACCTGCGTGATGCCGCCCAGCGCACTGCGCTTCGCCTCGACGTACACGCCGTCGGCCGTCTTCTTGAAACGGATCACCAGGTCCTGTCGCTTGCTCTCGCTGAGCACCGTCATCTCCTCCTCGAGGCTCTTGCCCTCCTCCTCGTCGACGCCCCCGATGGGCGGCAGATCGTCCTCGTCCTCGGGCTCGGCGCCCGCGGGCGGCGTGCCGACCCAACCAGGGAGGTCAGGCGGCGCATACGTCGCGGCGAGGCGGAACCGCGCCAGCAACGGTATCAGCGCCAGGGTGGATTCGCGCGCGCGCGTGTAGAGGCCCTCGATGTCGTCGCTCGGCCGCCAGATGCGCGGCACGCCGGCGTCGTCGTAGCGGAACTTGTCCTCGAAATTCTCCCGCAGCTTGAGCAGCAGGTTGCCCTCCATCACCTCCTCCTCGATCTTCTCGCGCAGCGCAACCCAGCTCTTCCGTCGTAGCCGCCACAGGCCGACCTGCACCTCGGCCTCGCTGGCATCGAAGCTTGTCGCCCGGTCTGTAAAACGCGCCTGCGCTTCCCGTACCACATCCACAAAGACGCGCCAGATGCGGTCCCACAGGTCCTTTTCGGACGGCGGCTGTGGCTTGGTAGTCGTCTTGTTGCCGCCGCCGCCGCTATCGCTGTCGCTGGTGCTGTTGTTGTTGGACATACCAACAACATCGGGCGCGCCGCCGCCTGCGCGGCCAGAGCCGAGCTTGTTGAACTCGAGCCCCACCGCGTCGCCCAGACGCGACTTGACCCAGCGCTCCACTCGCGTGGCCAGCCGCCGCATCTCCTCTTTGCGGAGCTTGGCACTGACCGTGTCGAGCTCCTTGGCGAACAGCGCCGCCTGCGGCTGGAAGTTGGTCCAGGCGACGCCTGCAATGGCGAGCCCCTGGGCCTCCTTTCCAAAGGCGGCGAGGGCCTTGCGCTTTTCGGTAGCAACGATCTCGGCAAACTCGTACGCGCCGCCGGCCTTTTGGCCGGCCTTGACCGCAGCGCTGACGGCGTCGGCGAACGCGGCCACGCCCGCCTTGTGCGCCGCGGCCACCTGGCCCTGGTAGAGGGCCTTGAGGCGCGCGTCGACCTTGGCCTCGAGCTCGGTGCGCTTGCGCGCAAAGACGCCCTTGTGGTAGCGCCCCGCCTGGGTCGCAAACGCCTGCAGGCAGGCGGCACGCGCCGCGGCGCCCGTGGCGCCGAGACGGGCCAGCACCACGGCCTGGCCCAGCCGTGCGCCCTCGGCCTGTTTGTCTTCCAGGGGCGCCACGGCCTCGTCGAAGCCGACGAGGGCCTCGCGCGCAATCTCGTCGCAGCGGAACTGCGCCAGCAGCTCCTGCTGCGTCGGCAGGTCAAGGTCCTTGTTGTGCACGATCTGGTCCCAGACGCTCTCGGCGTACACGGAGACGCCGTCGGCGGGAATCCGGCGGTGGTACTCCGGCAAGAAGACACCGCCGACGTACTCCTGGTCGGTGGCGGCGGCGGCGGCGGCAGCAGGGGTGGTCGTAGTCGTGGTCGGCCGATGGCCGGCGACGAAGCGGTCGCCCAGGCGGTCCACCTCGGCGACGAACTTGTCGGGCTGCAGGATCTTGTGCGGGAGCGCGGCAAAGGCAAAGTCAAAGTAGTCACCGATCTGGGACGTCTCGAGGCCCGGCGGCTTGGCGATGGAGGCCCAGATCTTGCTCAGGTCCTGAACGAGCGTCGCGCGCAGGTTCGCCAGCGGGGTGTTGCCGATGAAGTCGCGGATGACGAAGAAGAGCAGTGAGCGCGGGGTGGCCTGCTTGTCCTTGAGGAAGAGCTGCAGGTTGACCTCGAAGACGGTCTTGAGCAGGCCCATGTTGGCGCCCTGGTACAGGCCGACCTGGTGCTCCCAGATGTTGACGAGCAGGACCTCGCTGGTGGCGAGGGCGAACAGGGCGCTCTTGCGCTCAAAGTCCTGGTCCTCGCCGCGCTCGCGGCCGTCGGTGCCCTCGACGTCCATGACGAGGATGTTGTCGGCCATCCGGCCGTCGCGGCCCTTTGTGTTTTTGTTTCTGGACAGCCAGATGCCCTTGGTGGTCTGGCGCCGCTCGGACTCGGACATGACGCTGAACTCGGTGCCAAAGAGGTGGTTCAGCAGCGTGGACTTGCCGGTGGACTGGGAGCCAAAGACGGAGATGAGGTGGTAGTTGAAGCCGGCCTCGGCGACGTGGGTTTGTTGGAGGTAGTCATTGAGGTTGGTCCTGGAGGGAGGAACGTTAGCGAACGACAAGTAGCAGTAGAGGGAGAAGACACGAAGAAGAACAAGAGAAAATAGGAAAAGGGTAGCCTCACGTAAATGTCTTGTCCTCGTCGATGACCTGGATGCCGTGCTCAAAGCGCTGGGCAGACGGCTCGTCGCCGACGGCCGCAAAGTGGCCGTTCATGGCTATTTCAGGGTGGCGACGCGGATATCAGAATAATAGATGCGCAAAATAGAAGAAGATGAAGAAAAAAAAGAAACTGAAAGAAATGAAAAGCTCTTTGTCGCGAAAAGAGACGAATACGGCGCAGACCGAATGGCTGGCCAAAATGATGACAGTAGAAACTAAAAAAGGCAAAGAACCACCGCTTCCATGATAATATGATTCAAAACAGCTGAAAATGATTTGCGCACGATTCTGGAAAATGCAAGCAGCCAGTGTTGGCGTCAAAAGAGATCCGAGTCCAATCTCCCGAGTTTTGGTGAGCTTGTGACAGCATGGCAACGTGAGGAGCTGCCCCGTGGCTACTACTTTTCCTCGAGAAGCCAATCCTGTTACGTGCACCGTGCCCAAAATGTCCGTACTGTGTGTATCATGCTTAGTCATTTTACAATTCCAGTAAGATTAATCCAAAGATGTGATGCTGCCCATTTTCAGTCAACTCTTCAGTATCTCAAGTCATGATGCAACCACTCAAAAGATATATCGCCACAGCTTGCGATTGGATTTACCGGCAACATGCACGTTCGTCAATCCCCTATGGCGATCTCATGGCTGATCGGTTACCCGTGCCCCAGGTTTCCGTTTCACTGCTTTGCCGGTTCAGCCAACTCTGGGAGTTGGTCCAAGCGACATTTCAGAACACAAAAAATTTTCAGAACACAAGAAACCGCATGTTTTATGCAAGCCCTGTTCTTTCTACAAGTTCGCTCAGCCGTACTTTGCCAACAATTTCTGCATGATGGCCATGGCGCTGTCGCGGTAGCTGTACCCGAATAAGGCGTAGTGGTTCAGATGGTGATACCTGTCCGTCAGCAAAGCAGAGGGAAAAAGGAAGATAAGGAAAGGAAAGGAAAGAAAAGAAAAGGAAAGGAAGGAATCTTCCAGCTCTCCACGTACAGCTCGTACAGCGTGACGCGGTCGTCCCACTCCGCGACCGGCTCGTCTTTGGGCACCAGTGCCTCGTACTCACGCCAAAACGACCGGCCAAACCCGCCAAACATGCGCATGATGCCCAGGTCGTACTCGCTGTGGCCGTACACGCACGCCGGGTCGTAGACAATCTCTTCTCGTTCGTCGTCGTCGTCGTCGTCGTGCTCTCCTTCGGGGTCCTCCCGCGACCAGTTCGGGACGCGCCCGCGGCCGTGGTTGCCGCTCCAGAGATCGCCGTGCACAACGGCCGGCGTAATCTCCTTCCCGCCGCCGCTGCCATCGCCGCCGCCGCCCTCCCCGCTCGCCGCACTGCGCTGCAGGTGGCCCGGCCGCAGAAGACGCGGCACCACCGTCGACGCCGTGCGTTCGACGGCGCGGATCAGCTGGTGGTCGTCTTTGTCTTGCTCCGCGAGGCAGCGCGCGAGAATGGCCCGCAGGCGGCGGTCGGCGTAGAAGTCGGCCCAGGACGCCGTCCAGGTGTTGTCTTGCGCGGTGGCGCCGCAGCAGGTCGAGACGGGGAACCCGAACGGTTTCCCGCTGTCCGGCGGACCCCCCCCTGTGCCGGAGACGTCCACGGTGTGGAGTGCCGCCAGCTTCGCCGCCAACGAGCGGTGGCCTGTGGCTCGGTTGCTCGCGGCACCTCCGCCGCCGTGCAGATCGATCCAGTCCGTGACCAAAAAATGCGCATTAGCCCGCCCGGGGAGCGGGCCGTGGGCGTGGGCGCGCGGGCAGAACCGAGGCACGACCGCGGCGATGGCGTTGAGCGAGGCGAACTCGCCGGCGATCATGGTGCCGGCGTCGTGGCCCGTCGCAATCTTGACAAAGTACTGGGCCTCGGCGCGGCTGTCACGGCGCTGGGCCGTGACCCGAAAGCAGGAGGAAAAGCCACTACCGGAACTCGACGAAAAGGAGACAGACGTGGGATCGACGCCCAAATCGGACCAAACGGCCGGATCGAGGCTGGGCATGGCCGGTAGGAAGGGGGGGGGCCGTGCCGATAATACCTGCAAGGTCGAGTACAAGCAAAGGTGGAGGGCGGGCTCAGAACGGTTTGACTTGCGTCTACGCCACGAAATACGCCGACATGCGCGTCGATGATGTCAGACAAAATATGTGGGGACGGCTTAATCACAGCATTTTGGGGCTGTTCGGGAAACAAACGCTCAATTCTCGCGATTCTGTCTATCAAAAAAATTCAAGAAATTACAAAGGATGCATTACTATCATACCACATTAAAAAAAGGGGTGTGCTTTTCGCTTCTGTGAAGGGGCGAAAAAGGAAAAGAAGTGGTGACATGCCGAAAACTTCAGCCTTGTCCAGTGCTTCGGGGATTGTTCGGGAAGTTCGGTGTTCGGCTGTCCCACCCAAGAGTTGCGCCCATCAGCGGTCGCTCCCGTCACCCCATCCCATCATTCCTTCTCGGCATTTTCTCGCAAAGTTGTCGCCACAGGTACAATGCCTCATCCTGTCGCAGCTCAGCCGCGTGCAAGAAATTTGCGGGATTGGCTGCCGCCCGTCGTGCCCTTCAATGGACCCTACAGACGCCAGGGGTACCTTTCGTGCGAGTAAAAGAATATGTTCGTTGAGATGGCCAAGTGAGTACGTGATCTGAGACGTTTCCGCAATCCGAACGAAGCCGTATCAAAGTGTTTGGTGTGCTTTCCGGAACCCCCTCGTTGAGCAATTCGTCTCATTAGCAGTCTACCTCGTACGCAGAGGCAGACGAGGCTAGGGTAGTAGATTGCCGTAGCGGGCGCATATCCGAGGCCACGCTCGCGGAACTCGCATTGCGCTTCAGGAAGGACGGCTTCGACTTCTTTGTTTGTTCGGAGGGAGATGCCGAGGAGGAGTGCGACGGCGTTGTCTTTTTCGCCTTCGGCGGCCGTGGTGCGTTTGCGCGTCTAGGCGAATGGGAGCCGTATTCCCAACATTCTTGGCAGGGACACATGGGTGCGCGGTCCCATTGCCATCCGCCGGAGAGTTGGCTCGGGTGAGGGCTGGCGTAGATGAGCGAACGGGGCCAGAAGCTCTTCGACGACGACGACGAGCTGGCAGACGCAGACGTCGCGATGGATGTAGAGGAAGAGGAACGTGTTGGTGGCGTAGACGTCGACATTGTGGTGTTGTTGTGTAAAAGGTACGAGGTTGTGTGAACCGAGGAATTAGAAGTGACGAGGCCGTCAAGTGAAGATATATTGACGATGGATCAGTATCTATGACAGTATCGTGTGAGTGAATAAGTCTGACAAGGTAGATGGAAGTAGTAGTATTCTTTAATATATCAATGCAGAGATCATAGGTAAAGACGACTGAAACAAAACCAAAATAAAAAAGAAAGAAAGGGGCTGACTGTTATTATATACAAAATGCTCTACAAAATATAACGTTACCGTGTTAGCAGCCCTCCGAAAAGACAAACAGAGGGTGCGGGCCATTCCTCGAAAACCCGAGGGCGAACAGGAACCGACTTCTCCGCGTTTTTTGGTCCCTTTGTCTCAACGGGTGCATATATCAAGCACAGCCTAGCACCAGCCAGTCGATCTTTACAAGAACCTTTTGTCTTTGCATCCTGCGCTCCCAAGATGCGCCAAGAGCACCGGCACGGGCATGCCTAACCGAACAAAGACAGCCGCGTCTCTCCTCGACCAAGACCGTCTTGTGCTAGATAGACACTACTTCCGTGCCTAGGAGAACGGAAAATCGAGACTAGCAGACAGCCAATTGTTCTCCGTGGTTCGTGTGTGCATCTGAGGCCTTGACCGTCTCGTCTAGCCTTTCCTCTATTTTTCAGCGTAATGTTTTCCTGGACTAGATCAAGTTTGGTTCTTAGTTTCGTGCCGGTGTACAACCTCGGGTCTATGGTGAGACCTCCGTTTTACGGAGAGCTTAGAAAAAATTGGTTTATTGTCCTTTTTTGGCAATAATTCCAAACTGTCGTCATTTTTTTTTCTCAGTTCCGAAGTTTATCGTGTTTTGGTCGAGGGCGTAAAAATTCGCATCTACGGTGGCGACTTACACGGGGATGGAGTGTCTGCGAGTTATAGCCGGGATCTTCTTTTACGTCCTTCATACATTATGTAAGATTGCAAGGCATTTGTAGGTGGCCCACCTTTTTCGTTCTCGCGGAGAACAGTCGGAAATGTTGCCCGTTTGTCTCACGGTCAAACCAAGGGTTCCCCGATGTTTGCATCGCTGTCCATCACGGCCTTCTTTTCATACGCGGTAGCCGTTTGAAAGTAAGGAACAAAAGAAAGAATCACTGCGAGAGTGTGTAAAGAAAAGCCCGGCGAAAAAAAGTGGAAACATTTGCCGAACAAAGAGTAATACGCCGAATCTCAAGGGTGCCGAAACGCCGGGGAAGAGAGTTAGAAGGCGTTGTCTAGAACAAAAGGCCGAATAGGAGGAAAACAAGAGAAGAAAGCAAGATGATCGTTTTGAAATTTACACACGATATAACTAGTCTATAGAGTAAATAGTATACTGTACGTAAAAGAAACAAGGCAAAAAGGTGTTCCTGGATCAGGGGAAAAAGATCAGGGAAAAAAGACCACCAAAGGAAAAAAACAGGAGTCGTATAAGTGAACAATGACAGGCTTCTCTCTCCCATAATTACACGAGTCAAACATCAATCCGCAAGTACGTCCGCAAAGCGTATGGGACACGATGTTTGTACATAGTTGCAAGGCATACGGGAGGGTCTTGTACATCATAACATGACGGCTGTCTCGCGGCGCATAAAATAAGGGTGCACAGAAGCAGATGTTATATACATATACGTCGTGGATGTTGCCAGCTACTCTACTCTGCTGCGCGTCTTACATATCGGTTACACGCCTTCCCGAGACCCATACAACGCATCCTAGCAGCCCACCGTCCATATCGAAAGCAAGTCAACAGAGAAGGGCGCCGCTATTTGGGTTTGTTCCCGCCATTCTCATGGTTTAAAGGTGTGATAGAAACCAAAGGCGGCAATATCAACTAGAGAGCGAGTTCCCGGGGCAAACAAGGCCCTCCCATGGCACAACCGACTTCGGAACATGATTTGCCGTCTTCGTCTGGTTCTGCGGGCACCGCTGAAAGTAAGACAAATGACCTGCCAGTTGTTACACCCGCGCCTTTTCCCTCACCCCCTTTGTATTCCCCCTTTTTGTTTGAGGAACTGATAACCGTTTGCGTCTGCGTTGTCGGTTCATGTCTGGGGAAAGAAACGTAAATAAGAGAAAGCTATGTGGTTGGTGTGGCCTGTAAGCGCGGCCAAAGTGGAGACAAACCGAAGCCGTATCCCGTCTTTACCGAGTTCCGCATCCGTTTCCCCGGATTCCTTCAACGCTGCCAAGATGCCCATAGTTAGGAGACAGAACTAGCATTCTGCTAACAGCCCCCCATACGTACACATGATTACGACAGACGTGGAGAGACCCCATCGAAAACAACCGTTCAAGCTACTGATGGGGCAAGTGGTGCGATGATGCTGCCGAGACGGGGTAGATCGAAAATGCCATGCCGAAAAGAGCTATGCCAAAGAGCTATGCCGCAAATGCCATACCCGTAGGGCTACGGGAGGAGGATCGCAAAAGAATCCACAATAGCTAGAGCATGCGTGGATCGTGTTCACTAGATTTGCAGTCTAGCTTGGTTTCTCTCTCTGTCATCATCAAACCGCGGGATCTCAAATCCGTCAAACGTGAATGGTCCGAATATTCTAGAATATGTTTTCGTTGAAAAGTCTCAGTTATGAAAGGATACAAGAACCAAAAATGACGACGAGAACAGTAGAAGAAACTATTCCCTCCAAAAAAATTGTTACCAGAACCAGCAAGCCACTACCGCAATTCTATGTATCATGTTGTGTCCTGTCCTGTCCGAATGTCCGCGTGCCCATATGTCCGGTTTTTCTGTCTCGTGTTGTGTTGCGCCAAGAATTGCTCTGCAGCAGGGGGGTCGGCGAGCAAATCCTAGATGCCCAGCGTGAACTCGACGCCAACATCAATTTCGCGGGCTGGCGGGTGTTAGTGAGACAGTCCTAATGAAGAAGACAGAAGAAGACAAAGTAAGGCAGACAAAAACTTACCCATCTTGACCACCTTGGACAGCTGCACGGCTTTCTCGGCGGCGCTCTGCAGGTCGTCGATGCTGAAGATCTTGAGGCCCGAGTCGTTGATGATCTCGTGCGCCTTCTCCACGTTGGTGCCCTGGAGGCGCGCAATGATGGGGATGCGCAGGTTCAGGTTCTCGACCGTCTTGATCAGGCCGTGCGCGATGGCGTCGCAGCGCACGATGCCGCCAAAGATGTTGACAAAGACGGCCGTGACGCTCTGCTCGCTCGTGATGAGCTCAAAGGCCTCCTGGATGGCCGCGGGCGTCGCGCCGCCGCCGACGTCGAGGAAGTTGGCCGGCTGGCCGCCGTTGAGCTTGATGATGTCCATGGTCGCCATGGCCAGCCCCGCGCCGTTGACGAGGCAGCCGATGTCGCCGTCGAGCTTGATGAAGTTGAGGTTGGAGCGCGCCGCGCGCACCTCCTCGGGGTCCTCCTGGCTCGTGTCGCGCCAGGCGAAGATCTCGGGCTGGCGAAACTGCGCGTTGTCGTCAAAGGTGAACTTGGCGTCCATGCACAGCGCGCGGTGGTCGGTCGTCTCGGACAGCGGGTTGATCTCGATCTGCGTCGCGTCCTTCTCCTGGAAGATGCGGTACAGCTTCTGGATCGTGTCCTTGGCCTCCTCGACGCACTGCTCGCTGAAGCCGAGGCCGACGGCGATGCCGCGCGCGATCTCGTCGGTGACGCCCGTCTCGAGGTCAATGTACGTCGTCGTGATGGCGTCCGGGTGCTCCTTGGCCACGGTCTCAATGTCCATGCCGCCCTGCGACGAGGACACGATGACGGGTGTCTGCGTGGCGCGGTCCATCAGCACGGCCAGGTAGAACTCGCGGCGCGCAAACTTGCGCTCGCAGATGTACACGGCGTTGCAGAGCCGGCCGCCGGCGCCCGTCTGCTTCGTGATCAGCTTGTGGCCGATCATCTGCTCCGCAAACATCTTGGCCTCCGTCGGCGAGTAGATGACGCGCACGCCGCCCTTGAGGCCGTTGTCAAACGTGCCCTTGCCGCGGCCGCCCGCCAGCACCTGCGCCTTGATGACCATGTCGTCGTGGCCAATCTTCTTGGCCACCTCCTCGGCCTCCTCGGCTGTCCGCGCCACGGCGCCATTTGGAACTTGGATGCCGTACTGAGAAAAGGAAAAAAAAAGCGTCAGTAAGGTCGTTGCTACAATGGATCCCCCCCGGGGGGTGTGGGTGTGGGATGTATTGTTTCGTTCGTGGGCGACGTACCTTGCGCATCAAGTCCGCCGACAGGTATTCGTGAATGCTCAGCGCTCTCCGCTGCTGGCTGGCAAGGGGTGAGGCGCGAGCGACAGATGGCATGAACTGCTGCTGTTGATCGTTGTCAGCGGCGGTTTGTGTTCTCCTCCTTTGCATATAAACTCTTGCTCCCATATGGTTTCTTTCGATCTCGTAACGTCACAGACAAGATTCCTTCGACGCATTGCTCCAAAAAAAACCCCCCAAAGGAAAACAAACGCACCTTGGAAGCAGCAAAGGCCGAAGCCAATGCTCTGCTGCGGCCGAGCTTGAACATGATGACCCGGCTAGAGACAAACAAAGATTTTGATTCCCAAACTCGCAGTTCTTTCCGTTCGTCGAGTGATTCCCTTTCGTTGGCCAAGAGAGAGAGGTTGCTCGTGGAAAGGGTTTGGCAGCGCGGGGCGGAACAAATGGCTTCGAGGTTTGGACCGAAATAGAAGAGGAACGCCGCCGGTTTCTGTTCTTACTTCGTGTTGATTCGGGTGTTTGACCGTGATCCGACTTCGTGTCGTTTTTGCTCGATCTTGGCTGGTCCCTTTTTTTTGGCCCTCTGATGTGGGAACTTCCCGTCGGTTCCTCGGCGAGGTTAGGAAGACCTGCTTGATTTTAGACTGGGAAGGCTCCGCAGGCTGTGATTGGCTCACGAGCGTATTCCCGTACCTTGAAATAGGCGGGAACTTGTGTGCGAAATCACGTGCAACATTCACTGTGGGAACTGGTCAATAGTGCACCAAACAAAAAGCTGCGATATCTCCACTTTGCCGTATACCAATTATGCAGCGGAAGGCTGCAACCGACTTTTCAGTTTTCGTCAGCTACTACGATTCATTTGATTCTATTTTTTTTCTTTTATTTTGGTTTGACCGGCATCGTCCTTCCATGTCATAGGCATGGAATAGTAGAGATATAATCACTCCATTCCCGTAAAAATGGTAAAGCAGCCGGACCGGCCAGAGTCCATCTTCAAAGAGAGACGTAGATTTTCGAAAAGTAATCCACTTATATAGTATCTTCCTCGGTACTGCACAAGACTAATCGGGAGCGACCGGGGGCCGGCTGAGCTTGCAAGACAAAGGAGAGGCATTGAAAGTACAAGCTATCAAGCACTGCTGTACTCGCACAAATCTTATCGTCAAAAAGTGCCCGACGCCCCTTTTTATTCCTTTTTTTCCTTCTGCATTTTATATGTATAAGAAGAAAGAAGATGAAGAGAATTGAGAAAAAAAAAAACGTCCAATGGCATAAACGATCAATAAATATAGAATAAAAAGGAAGAGGGCATGCGTGAAAGACAAAACACTTGAAAGCGGCGGCCAACCTGAAAATGAAGAAAAATAAAAAAGGCAGCACCCGAAGCAAACGCAAAAGTGAAGATTATGAACAGACAAAAAAAGAAGAACGCCTGCTAAATAAAACAGATCGGGCTCGAAGGTTGCTCTCGCTGCTGCATGCGTCGTACATCTGGCCGTTTTCGTTCATCACCGCATCCGTGCCCTTCCCGTCGCCCCGCCGTGTCCACTTCGTCGACCGTGTCGAACCACTGCCTTGATGGTGCGTTTTCTTCTTTTGCAACTGGTCTCCTCTCGCCGTCCCTCGCAGCGACGCCGTTCTACCGGTCGCCAGCGTCGGACGTGACGAGGACGTTGCCAAACGCATCCGAGATTTCTTGTTTTGTCGGCGGCCGCAACGCGTCCGCATTGATGGCGTACCCCCGCGCCAGCCGCGCGTGCATGAGCTTGAGCAGTACGGGAGGTACGGCCTCCTCGGTGGCCCGGATTGTCAAGCGGATCATCTGACGAGCACCAGCGTGTTAATCATGAGCTGGAAAAAAGAACAAAAGGGGAAAAGAAATGAGAGAAAAGAAACGTAGATCGTACCTGTGTTCCGTAGTTCGGCTCCAACCGCATGAGGCAGCCAAATTTGCCGCTTCCCGACGTGTGCACCACGCTCGCGCCCACAAAATTCTTCTGGTTCGGGTCCACGCCCGGCAGCAGCCCCCACCGGAACCCCTCGAGCACCTTGCGGATGAAGGTCTCGTTGAACTCGCGCTCGGCCTCCCGCCCGGCCTCGACGCCGAAGATCTGCTGCGCTTCGCGCGGCGCGCCGCCGATCTGCTTCCACCGCTTGAAAAAGTCCTCCCCAGACAGCTCCGTCGGGTCCATGAACTTGTGGATCGCTACGGGCAGCTTGAGCGTGAGGGCCTGCAGCGCACCGGCCAGGTAGCTGATGCGGACCGTGGGGCTCTTCTCAAATACGTTCTTCGCCTCAAACATGATCACCTGCTGCGTCTGCACCGCGGGGGCCACGTTGTTGTCGGGCAGGCCCTTGACGTCCCACGTCAGGTTGCCCTTTTCGCTGGCGTCGAGATCGAGCGTCGTCGTGAACGACGTGATGGTGGCGGGCGTCTTGTTGGTAAAGTACAGGATCAGGCAGGCGATCTGGCCACGGTACTCAGACCGCACGCCCACCTGCAGCTGGCCGTCCTCAAAAAGCACGCCGTCCGCCTTGAGGAGCAAGCGGTTGAAGCCGCGCTCCCAGCCAGGCGACAGGTGCGCCGCGCTGGCCAGGTTCGGGATCTTGGTCATCTTGGGCTCGGCAGGGCCCAACGCGAGCATGTCGATGCCGGCCAAATCGTTGATGGCCTTGGCGGACGTAGCAGCGTGGCCGTTGGTGGCGGCCTTGCCGTTTGCTGCGCCGTTGGCCGCACCGTTGCTGCTGCCGTTCGCAGCCGTCGGGCCGTGGCCGTTCGTCGCTTCGCCGGACGACGTGAACGTACGGCGCAGACCCGGATTCTTCGCCATGGCCAGCTCGGCCGCATCGGTGTTGGCATCCTTACCGCCCACGACCCAGGTGCGCTTGTCGCTGGTGTTGGCGTGCTTTTGGTGCAGCCGCGAGAGCAGAGCGGACTGCCGTTCCGGAAACGGCGGCATCTCGTCCAGCACGGTCCGCAGCAGATCGTCGGTCGGCATGTTGACCAGGGCCAGGTACTCGCAGGCACGCTGTTGCAGCTCCGAGTCCAGCGTGTGGCTGAAGACCTCAAAGACGTGGACCAGCTGCGGCTTGATTTCCGGAAACAAGTTGACAAACTTGACAAAACACGACAGGATCATAGCCTTTGTACTCGCCGAGCACGCCGGCACCTTGCTCTGCAGGGCCAGAAACTGCTCAATGGGGCTGCACCCCTTTTCCTCGGCGATCAAGTGGCCAAACTCGCCCAGGATGTAGGCGCCGATCTTCACCAGCGTCTCGTGGCAGTGGTCCTGCTTGGCGTACATCAAGCTGTTCTTGGCGGCGTACACCTGCAGCTCCTCGTTGTTGGTCACAATCTGAATGACACGCTGCCACACTTCGTCGCTGACGTGGTCGCCGGCCATGGCGATCAGGCGCAGCGTGATGTCGACGTACCACTGCACGTCGGTCGCGTACTTTTCGGTCAGGATGGCAATCTTGAGGACCATCTCTTCGCGGATGGCAAAATCGGCGTTCTGCAGGTAGTGCAGCAGCTCGCCCACGATCTGCTGCGCGTTGGACGTGTCGCACATGCTGTAGAGCAGGTCCAAGCCCTTGCGCCGCACGCTGATGTCGCGGTCGCGGAGGGAACCGACGATGATGTCCTGGTGCTGCTTGATGGGGTCCAACGTGTCGGCACGAGCGGCCAAATGGGTCATAGCCTCCAGGCCCAGGTACCGGACGTTGGTCTCCCGCGACTGGATGAACCGGCCGAGGCGGGTCGAGATCTGCTTCATCAAAGCGTGTTCGGTGTCGAGGTGGATGATCAGGTTGATGGCTTCGAACAGGACGGCGTTTTGCGCATTGTTCTGCTGCACGTTCTTGTTCGTCTCCATGGCGTGGTTGAGGATCGTTTGCAGGGACTCCCGGATCATCTCGCGGATGTGGCTGTCCTCGGACGGCGGGAAGTACTGCAGCAGCCGCAGAAGCTTCACCTGGATCCAGGGACACGGCACCTTGTAGTAGAGGTAGTCGGCGGTGTACTCGCCGTCGACGACGATGCGCTTGAGGCGGGCCGCAGCTTTGACGTCGGCCCCCCTGTACTGCTCCGGGTTGTCCTGCGCCACGGCCATGACCAGAGAGGTGACAGACAAGGCCACGCCGAGGTCCATGTCGTCCATCAGCGAGATGATCCGCTCCGCCCACTGCGGCTGCACAATGTCGGGGTGTTTCCGGTACAGGCGCAAGAGTGTGAGGGCAGCCTTTTTCTTCACAAACGACTTTGATGTTCTGCAACGATACTTTTTGTCAGCAATTGCAACAATTTCAGCAACCTTTCCAAACAAAGCAGCAGACGCAGGTTATCACGCGCCCCCCCCTCACACATGAAAAGTAAACATACGGTGAAATCAGCAATCTGTGGACCTCCCCGCTCAGGGCTTCGCCCATTTCCCTGCTTCCGACATTGGCGATCGCGTGCAAAGCCAGGCAGTTAAACAGCTCGTTGTGGTCGAGCAGGTCCTTTCGTATGCTGTTAACCACTAGATGGAGGAGCTCGTGTTTCTCGTGGAGGAAGAGGGTCATGGCGAGGTAGCCGATTTGCTTTTCCGAATACTTGGTCGCCGAGATGAGATTCACGGCCTCGAGGTGGCCAAAGTCGACGTTCCACCCGAGGATGTAAATGTAGAGTAGCTACAGAAAAGCGTCAGCAATGCAGCCCTCTTGCAAAGACGACAAAACCAAACCATCAGCAGAAAAAGCCGTCTCGTTACCTTGCACACGTATTTCTTTTTGTGGTAGCCGCTGAGGCTCCCGTCTGTACCATTTTGGTGTTTAGCAGAGTGCTTGTTTCGTTCTCCCGGTTTCCTGCACCGCCAGGTCGCCTCTCACCTTTGAACTTCTGCCGGATGTTGGCCAGTTCCTTGTTGATGCGCTTCTCTTCCAGCTCGCGTGCCCGCGCATTCCGCAGGTCGGCGATGAACTGCACGAGGCCGCGCATGTTCGAGTTGCTGTTGCTCGAGCGGCCGAGGAAGCCACCCGATGCGGTCGACATGGCGGCGGTTGGTCGAAAGGATCACTCGGCCAAAGGTAAGAAAAAAAAAGACGTTCAACGGTCAAAGCGTCCACCGGCGCGATGCAGCGTCCAGATGAGGCGCTACAGGCCGAGGCGAGAGTCGGTGCTGTCGTCCTCCACCTCCAGCCAACAGTCGAATCCGCTCGAACAGTATCAATCGAATTGACGAGACGGCTCGCCGAGAATCCTCAATTGGCAATCGTCAACCGGCAATCCTCAACCGACAATCGTCGGTAGTTTCTCGTCGGTGGTCAGTCGTCCAAACTTGATGCGATTGAGAGCCGACCAGGATACTGGACGGGAGTTTGACCGCTGAGACGATGTGACGACAAAAAATAAAACAATTTCGTCGTTCCGTCTTTCTACTCAAAAAAACAAAAACAAAGCAAATGCTTTGACGGCGATGTGTTGGGCGTCGCCCGCTTGAAGTTTCGTGGTCGATGGCAGGAATAACCGGAAACGGCGGGAAGACGGCCATACAAAATCAAATGAAGCGCAAAAGGGGAAGGAACCCCAAAGCTGTGTTCCGCCCTGGCACGGCTTCCGGCTTAGTTACCATTTGCCCGTTGGGGACCGCTCTGGTCTTCTGTCTCCCCACTTTCCGTGGCTGCCACTTTCTCCTGCTTTGGCGGATGGCAGCGCGTATGCAGGGCTTTATTGGATTAATCATCCCCATTGACCACCCTATTAGAAACTAAAAATAGGGGGGAGCGACTTTTAATGGGTGCCGCCGCGACATTACATTAATGTACTCTACAGTGGTCCTTTTTGACCCGGCCCACTAAAAAAAAAGAGCAATGACGTCCCACAGCTCTCAAGATGCTTCTCTTTTTTGCGGTAGAACGTCGACCTACGGAGTACCCGCGTACACAACGCCTTGTCGACCTGGGTTCAGTGACAACCATGGAATAACTTCGCCACTGTTTTTTGGTCTCGTAGGAATTGGGCGAAACAGCAAACCAAGATGCGGTCGCCGTGCTTTCGAGCCCCCGCAACGAGGCCGTTTGCACAAACAACGTTTTCCGCGCCGGCAACGCGCCGGCCGGCCTTGACGGCCACAGCGGCGGCCTCAGCGACGAGGACAACACACGGCGTACTGCGCCGCGGTTACGCCTTTCAGGCCCCCGGACAGCCGGTGTATGCGGTGTTCAACCGCCGCACGAAATGGCTGCAGAAAGAGAGGGCAGCGGCCGACGTCGAGGCCAGCCGGCAGGCCGACTATCTGAAAGACGAAGTGGCCATGCGGCTTTGCGAGCGGCTCGTGGTACGTTCCCCCTTTTTGGGTTGTTCGCATTACAGCGCAGCTTGTCTCTCTAACCGAAAAAAAGGACATCAAACGCACGTTTCCCCGCGTCCTCGACTTTGGCGCCAATTCGTGCAACGTCGCACGCGCGCTTGTCCGGCCGGACCCGGACCCGGCACAACCGGCATCGCCGCCGCTGGCAACGCGCGTGGACCATCTGCTCGCGGCGGAGTCGTCGCCGACGCTCTTGTTCCGTGACGCCGACTTGCCGTTCAACAGCCAAGGCCTGGACATAACACGCCACGTGCTGAGCTTGGAGGAAGAGGAGGGTGCGATTGGCGGTGGGTCACCACAAGAGGGCGAAGCTGGTGTGTCAACCGACCCAGAAGCAGAAGCAGCAGCAACATCGCCGCTCGTGCCCGAGTCCTTCGACCTCGTCCTGAGCAGCCTCAGCTTGCACTGGACCAACAACCTCCCCGGCGTGCTGGCCCAGATCAAACGCCTGCTCAAGCCCGACGCGCCGTTCCTCGGCGCCATGCTGGGCGGCGACACGCTCTTTGAGCTGCGCACGTCGCTGCAGCTGGCCGAGCAGGAGCGGCGCGGCGGGCTGTCGCCGCACGTGTCGCCGCTAGCCGACGTGCGGGACGTGGGCGGCCTGCTGCAGCGCGCCGGGTTTTCGATGCTGACGGTCGACGTGGACGACATTGTGGTTGACTACCCGGACACGTTTGCGCTGATGGCGGACCTGCAGGCCATGGGCGAGAGCAACGCCGTGCTGGGCCGCGAAATGGGCGCCCTGGGGCGGGACCTGCTGCTGGCCAACGACGCCATCTACCGGGCGCTGCACGGCCACCCGGATGGGACGATCCCGGCCACCTTCCGGATCATCTACATGATCGGGTGGCACCCGTCGGCGACCAACGAGCCAAAGTCGCTGCCACGGGGCAGCGGGCAGATCAACCTCAAGGACGTGCTGGAGCGCAAGTAGCGAGGCAAGTAAAAAAAAAGATAAAAAATAAAAAAGGACATGACCAACAAAAGCAGTGTTGTATAAAATCCAGTTTGTGCACGTTGTAACCAATTTGTAGAACAAAAAAAGTAAAATGTTCCATGCGGATGTGCTTTCTTTAAACCCACTGGCAGCGCAACAGCGCCACGCATTTCACAATAGCTAGCCATCGTGGCTCGCTGGGCCCATTCCGTAACCCACATTGTCCCACATGGTCTGACTTGTTTGGTAGGTTTCCTGAATTGTACACAGTTGAACTTTTGTTTTTTTCTTTTGGTCTTTACGTTTGCTCTCGCCACTTCCTTCACACCCTCCGCCAGTCCGTCATTGTCCGCTGTATGCACCCCAGCCCGGCCACGTCCACCACTTTTTCGTGCCAGCTCAGGAGCACGCTCATGCCAGAGCCCGCCGACTCGCTCACGGCGCCCGGGCGCCCGCCGATTTGGCTGAAACCGGTCTGCTGGGGGGTCACGCGCGTAGGCGTACGAGGGGCCGAAGAGGCCGAGGGGGCGGCCGACGAGGCCATGCCTTTGTACCTGCATCGCGAGAGTTAGAACCGCGCTTCAGGAAAAAAAAAAGACAAAAAGGAGAAAAAAGAAGAAAAAAGGAGAAGAAAAGAAAAAGGCCCAAGGTCGTCCGGTCTCAACAAAAGACAACGGTGAGACGTTTTTCACACCGCGGCGCTACGTACAAATACTTCATCAGCACGTCCAGCAGCTCGCTGCCGTTCTCGCCGTTGTACAGCCGCCCCAACAGCGGACTCATCTCGCTCGCCTTGATCGACTGCAGCACCTCCACGACGGTCTGCAGCGCGGCGTCCTTGGCCGCGTCCGTGCCGGCGTACACGGGCATCTCGAGGCAGCCCCGCAGGGCACCGTCGTTGTCGCCGGCGCGCAGCAGCTGGCGCACCTGGCCGGCAAGCTGGCGGACGTCCTGCTCGGAGACCTCGGGCACGGGCGGGCGCAGGGTGCTGACGTCAAAGTTGAGGGGGCTGTCCTCCTCCAAGGCGTCAATGTTGATCGTGCGCCAGGCGTCGCTGAGGGACGCGCTGGTGTGTTGCTGGATGATGGACATAGTGGGCGGAGAAGAGAGACGAGGGGGGCGGGAAGACAAGAAGAAACGAAGAAAAAAAAGAAGAGAAAGGAAAAGATGCGAGAAAGTGCGTGGACGAGGGCGATCGCTTGGTGGGCTCTCGGATGAGGCTTTGCAGACGGAGGAAGGAAGGAGGGAACGAAGCTGAGGCGATTGCGGTTGCTGATTACGGGGCGGGCGGGGCTTTTGTCCGCCTGCTGGCACAGCGGGCCTTGCCCCACACGAGAACGCTTCTATTGCGAGCACCACAAAACCCCAACTGGAGCAAAGCTGTCAGAAGGTATATAATGATAAATAATATCTGTGAATTTCCAATAGTGGAGCCACATCCATTTTTGGTTATTCTATAGAGTAGCCCTATTTGCACCTTACGTTTCCACTATTTGCACCTTAATCGTTGACCGCCTAAGACCCACTATAACCATACAGCCAATCAGAGAGCCTAATTTAATTCTAAATCTTCGTACGAATTTAAATATTAATTCAGGGGCTAATACAAAATTATCGCCAACTTAAATCCTCCCCTGACTATGCATTTCAGCCCAGTCGTACCGAGCCCTTTTTCGCCTAAATTTATACGTATTATCCACGGCAGCCCCCTCCTCCGTAGCCCTTTCCTCCGTAGCCCTCTCCTCCGTAGCCCTCTCCCCGGCAGCCCTCTCCCCGGTAGCTAACCGTCTATCCTTCTCTTCTAGCTCCGCCCTTAAATCCTCTTAGTCTAGCTCCCGGAGACTGCTACCGTGTTCGAAAGTAGATAACTGGCGCCGTATAGAAGCCGTTATATGACGTGAACCCCGGTTTGGTTGAATAATTTATATTAAGGTGAGAGTGGATTACGAAGGGAAGACGTTAACGTCGTTACTATTAAACGGCCCGTTATTCCGAGGGCGCCCTCTTATATTTTAAATAATTTAAGGATCCTAAATGTATAAATAAGCGTTATTTATAGCGAGATCTTCGTCTAACTACTAGTAAGAATTAATATTAGTTTTCGTGAGAACCTCCTCTTTTTCTAGTATTATTTAAATCTTATATACGTATGGTAAGCCAAGCTAATATCGGAGGCGGCTAGAGTAACGCGGTAAAGGCGTATTCGAAGTTAAAAAGTAAAACGCTTTTCGGTATTATTTAGTAAGGAGATTAATATAAGTATACGATACTTACCGCGGTATTTACCTAAACTAAGTAACGTTTAAAAACTCCCGCCTTAAACGCTCTTTTTAGCTTACTTCCTTTACTATAACTACTTTCTTTTTACTTTCGAGTAGCTCTTTAATTATATTAAACACTTTTTTAAAGTTACTAGTCCCTTTAACTAAATAACTTTTTAACTCGCGGTACGTAGACTCCGTTAGTAAGGTTATACGTTAGCCGTAATTACGAAATTAGCTAATAAAATAACTAGCCTACTAATAACGGACTGGCTAATATTTACGGCTAATATATATAACGATAATAGACTAGTCGTTAAATTCGGTTTATAGTCGCTCTTATACGTATATAAACTAATCCTCCGAGTCTAAATATACTATGAATTTCTATAAATTATATAGTCCTTACCGTGTATATAGTATTTCGAGTGGGATTTACGACGGGACGTTATCGATATTAAACGTAGAAGCTACGATATCACCGTCGTTTTCGTTATTTTATTACGGCGGCTTCTTCCACTTTTTTTTAATATTTAAGACGATATTCGTATTAATATAAAAGACGTATAGCTACTAGGGTATAGAAGGTATATAAAGCGAAAGAGCGGATTTTAAAGTAATCTCGTAGTCGGTAATATTAATAAAAGGGAGTTAAATATCGTATTTCGTACGAGCCTATTTAATATAGCTAGTAATCTAATTATAGCCGTTAACTTTTTCGTTATTAATAAAAGCGTAGAAAATAGGTACGATTTACTTACTACTAGTAAGGTAGGTACCCTAAAAGAAAGGTATTTTAAACTTATTAGTCTTATACGTATAATCTATATATAAAACTTAATGAAAACGCCTTTATATTTATATTTACTAAGGGAAGTAGAAGAAAAGACCGGTAACCCGTATATCGTTATTACCGTCTTTTTTTCCGTATTTAACGATATAGAAGGTACTCGTCTCTACGAGCTCTTTAATAACGTACTGGGTGGGCGAGTAACTAGTAAGGGCGTTATTTCGTAGCTTTTAGCGGTAGTTTTCGATATCTTTATTAACGAAGACGGTATCCGGGTACTCCTTTCGAATAATAATTAAAATATCTCTAAGCTTAATCCCTAGGTTTTCTAACAACGTTTTAATTAAACTTTTAATATCGTCTAAAAGAATTCGAAGAAAGGGTAACGTAGCCGCTTACGTAAAAGCTTCGTAGTTATATTAATATTAATTTACGAGTGAGAGTACCTATAACCGGTTATTCTTTACTAAAGCGAAAAGAGACGTGGTCCACGGGCAGTCTACTTTCGTAGTCGAAGACTTACGTATACTAATACTACTTAACTACCGAATCTTACCTTTTACGTAGATAAAGTCAACGCGCGTTGGCTGGCCAGCGTTATAGTTTAAAGACCGAGAGCGTACAATCATGAAGCCATTTTACTAAGCCCAAGCCTTTAAATCTGCCACGATTTCGTTAAGGATTTCGTATAACGGACCACGAATAAGCCGGTGATTAGGAGGCGGTTGTATCGGGAGCTGCAGAAGGGTTAAAGGGCCTTCTTGACTGGCCATTTCGTATGCGTGGTGACTTTAAATTACTTTAAATAAGAGGATTAAAATGTCTCCAGATTTAAAATGTGAGCAGTTGGTGATAATTTAATTCTGCCGGTAAAAAGTGAAAGCGGTCTTCCTAATTAGGCTTAGCGTTCAAAATAAGGTGCAAATAGTGGAAACGTAAGGTGCAAATAGGGCTACTCATTCTATATAAGCCGAGAGGGGAGCCGATGGCTCACCTGTAACTTCCGCAAACTAGAATACTACAAGACCACTGTTTGAACCCAGCTGTTGCCAGACTAGGACGTGCTCTTACTCCTAGAATGAGCTGAGAGAAAGGCCCTATGAGAAGAAGTAAAAAAACGCCTGAGGCTGAAAAACAGACTTTAAGAACAGGCCGGCCTTCAACGCACTGAAGGCTTGGGAGGTGTGGCCCACATCCATTTTTTTGGTTCTTTGATAAAAGCTTTTGCCCAAAAGTTCTTTCTGCCGCCACATACGGGGGCTTTTAATTATGACATCTTCTAGATGTACTTCAGCATTTTTTTTTCATTCGCATTGCTGTATCCCATATACCATTTCATCATTTCCAAAGAGCACGTTCAATTGAGATGGGGAAAAAAGAAACGAGAATTAATAAAAAAACTTGAAAAGAATAAAAGAAGTTGGGTGAAAAATACAAATACATTTGCGACGTCTGTATCTCTTTTTTATCTTCTTACAAGACGTAGCGGCAATCAACGTGGGTTGTTCATTTTACTTTGCACGTCTCTGGTCCACATCTCATTACAACAGAGCTGCGACGCCGGCGAGGACGGCCAGCCACATACCCGCAACCTGTTCAGCGACATGGCCCGCACCAGACGTCACGACGCTGGACGGCGCGGATGACGCGGTGATGGTCTTGTTCTGGCCCGGGGCGGTCGCGTAGGGACTGCCCTGGGGCGGCGCCGAGCCCTTGGGCGGCGACGAACCGCCTGTTGCGCCCGTGGGCGCCGGGGACGTGGACTGTTTGGTGGCCACTGCGGTTTCGGTTTCGGTTTCGGTTCCTGCTGCGGTCTCGGTCTTGGTTGGCTTCCCGGTGTGGGTGGTCGTCTCGGCGGCGGTCACCGGGCAGACGGTCGTGTACAGCGTCAGCACCTCGGTGGTCACCTGGTGGAGGGGGCAGTTGGTCACCGTCGGCGCGCACGACGTGACGGTGTACACTGTGGTCGACAGGACGGTGGAAGTCGTGTACGAGGCAGGCGTACTGGCACTCGCACTGGCACTGACGCCAGCACCGCTGCTGCTGAGTGCCGCAGATGCCGTGGACGCAGCGGCCGAGGACGCCGAGAGGGACGAGGCCGCGGCGGTGTTGGACGGCAACAGCGAAGACGCCGAGGCCGACGACGTGGTGTTCCGGGACGGGCAGACGACGGTGTCGTGGGCCTTGTACAGGATCGTCGTGTCCAGGATGCTGTCGTTGTTGCTGGCCACAAACTCGTGCCGCAGGTGCGTCTGGTTGTAAAAGTGCAGCCGGGACCAGCCGTAGGTGGCGTTGTCGTCGCTGAGGCCGAACGCGTGCCACGGGTCCAGCGGGTACGTGAACACGTCCATGCCGCCCCAGTGGCCGGCGATGCCGTTGATCACGTACCAGGGCGTGCTCGGGTTGTCGTAGCCGGCCGGGTCGATGGTGCCGTTGGCAAAGATGGGCACGTTGCGCTCGTACACGTGGAAGTGGCCCTGCAGCACGACGTCGACCTGGTGCTGCTCGAAGAGGGCGGCAAAGGCCGACGAGCAGTTGTCGCAGTTGTCGCCCGAGGAGAACCAGGGGCGGTGGCCGAGGGCGACGACCCAGGGCGTCTTGCACCGGTCGACGGCCGCCAGGTCCTGCTGGAGCCAGTCGACCTGGGCGTTGGGGTAGGCGCCGAAGGGCCCCGCAAAGTACGGGTCCTGCTCGTCGTTGAGCAGGCCGTTGCCCAGGTCGGTCTCGGTGTTGAAGAAGACGTAGTGGGCCATGCCGTAGTCGAAGCTGTACCAAAAGTTGCCCTCGCCGCCGGACACGTCTGCCGGCATGCGGAAGTGGTTGCGGACACCGGTGAAGTTGGTCTGGCCTTCGACGCAGATGGGCGAATCGTACTTGCCGGCGCCGCCGTTGTCGCAGTTGGCTTCGTGGTTGCCGACGCCGATCATGTACGGCCGGAACGCGCTGATAGCCTCCATCTCGTCGTAGAACTCGTTGAGGATAGTCTCGTAGATGACTACGCCGTTTTCGATCGTGTCTGAGATTTGCTGTCAGCCAAAGGTACATGAAGAAAAAAAATCAGATTCAAAAAAGAATGATAGTAACCAAATTATAAAAAAACCCACCATTAATGTAGCCGGCAAGCTCTTCTTTCACCCAGTAGTCAGAGTACGCCAGGTCGCCCGGGTGCACGACAAAGTCGTACGTGCCGAGCTGCGACGTCAGCGAGTCGATCGTGGTCTTTTCGCCCGGTGTCAGGACCTCGTTGGCGTCGGTCTTGGAGTTGGGAATGTCGCTGAGCCCCGGATAGCCCATGGTGCCCAGGTCGCAGACAAAGGCGACCGAGTACGGGGTGAAGTCGCCGGCAGGACGGGCCGTCTTGAACGAGTACGGTCCGAAGACGGTCTCGTTGGCCAGCAGGTCCTGCGGCTGGTAGTAGTAGGTGGTATCCGGGAGCAGGCCGTCGATCCACACGTGGTTGTTGTACGTCAGGGACGTGGGATACGTGATGGAGACGTCGCTCGAAGCCACTGAGGTCAAGGCATCCTATGCAGATTGTCAGCAATCCGTAGGCAGGCAGCAGGTAGAAAGAAGGAAAACAAAAAAACAAAAAAAACAAACCTTGCTCAAGCCGTAGTTGACGGTCGGCTGGGACAGCTGCTTGAACGTATTCCAGCTGACAACCATGCCCGTCTCGCCATGGTAGGCCACGCGGACCTGGCTGGTGATAGAGGGATCCGTGAGGACGGCGGTGACGCTGCCCGGGCCCGCGAGGGCCAGCAGCAGCAACGTAAAGGGCCGCATTCTGAGAATGAAGCGCGGTGCGGCAAAAAAAAGAAAGAAAGAAAGAAGAAGCAGAGAAAAATGAATGGATCCGACAAGACGGCGGCGATGAGGGGAACGAAAAAGAGCGAATGCCGACGAAAGTGAAGACAAAGGAGAGAAAAAAAAAGCAACAAAAAATTCAAACGCTTCCCATCAAGCTCTTTATATTAGATTGTACCGCCCCCCATCCCCAACGCGTGTTGATACCACGTTCCCCGTCCTCCCACGTCCCTACTGCCTAGTCGATAGTCTACTTCCATCGGGCGTCGGGAGCGAAGAACCTCGACGACCCTCTTGACAAAAAAACCTCCCAAGGCTCTCCAGGGGTGCTTGTCCTTTGAACCAAACGACAGCTTTCCTTTGGTCATCACAGCCTACTTGCATGAAGTACGTACGAGATAATATAGGTTTAGCGGCAAATGCAAAAAAAAAAAAAGAAAAAAAAATTGTTCTCCAGAAAACAATAGTCGGGGTCGCCCCGTGCGCGATACGTCGTCGGTGTCCGTTGCGGGCGAGGCGCATACGTGACATTCGGCGGCGCGAGGCTAGCGGCGGGAGGGCCAATTTCACGACGATGCACACGTGCGCGCGAACGGCGGTTCTATTTGGTTTCGTAGGAACAACCGGGGTCTCGGTATCCTTTATTGAAACGCGCCTATTTTCGTGACGAGCTTTTTTCGTCTAAAGGTTGTCCAATAATACGAAACTCATTACAATATTTTCTAGAGTTGCACGTCACGAATGTGGGAGATGAAAAGATACACGAGAATAAGTTGGAAGAAAAGAAAAGGGGAAGCGAAGAGAAACGAGAATAGAGAAGGAAAAGAAAAAGGATTCCAAAATCGAACAGAACCGTGAAAGGACATGCTGGATTTGAAATAAGGGTAAGGAGAAAATTAATCAAAGTACTCTCATGTAGTGTATCTTGTCAACGTCCGTCACTCTCGTTTAAAAAATTAACATGTTTTTTTTTCTTTTCTAGTCAAGTGCTAGACATTTCCACGTGTTCCACCACCTCTTTCACATCTCTGGGTGCTTTACATTTCGTATTGTCAAGCCCACAATCGATCCACACTCACGATCATGAACCCCCAGACTCATGAAAGCAACGAGGCTGCCAATTGTCCATGTGTATGCCTGGCGGGATTTTGCGCCCACAAATTCGAGCGCCCTCACACGCTCAGAGATTTTTTACACTTGACTTTTGATATTGACTGCCTTGCTATATGACAACAAAAAAAAACTCGCCTCCGTCTTCGTATTACCCACGACAAGAAGGATTTGCCTCAAGACTGCCAGCACAGTTCTACTTGGATTATCTACTAATTGTCCTTTTCTCAATTTGCAGATGCAGCCGTCGAAAAGACAAGCCAAGAGAGACATTGAAACTTGGAAGAATGACGCTTGATGCAAGACTCGAAAGACGTGTCATCTCGTTGATTGAAAACAGGATCCAAAAGATCGAGGCCCTTGGCTCGCCGCGTTGCCTTCGTCGGCTTATTCGAGGGGCGTTCGCCCCGTGCCCGTTTTCACCTTAGCAATGATTTGGGCTGGTATGATGTGACTGTGTTGGCATGTGCGATACATTACGATGAATCCTCGAAGGTGAAACGTAGAGGTAAATAACCTCCAACACTCCCATCTCATTGGGTCGTGTCTGTTCTGAGCAGCCTACAAGTATGAGATTTAACCGCTCGGTATTCGGATGCATCGAAGCAGCATTTTAAGGCTGCACGTCGGCAATGCTACAAAGCTGTTTGCTATAGTTTGACAGAAAGTACCTCGATCGTTGGAGTTTTGCATCACAAGACGCAATCTGGTCCACGGTTCTCAAAGTTCTACGGCAGTTTTGTCGGTGTTGGTCTGACATCCTCCGACCGTGAGTTTTGTGCGCGGCGTCGAGTCATCGAGTCGGCCGTCATTGGTCTCGACCGAACATCAACGTCCGCACAGCGAGCCCACACATATGTTGCCGAGGAGGGTAACACGATGAAAGGAACATTCGGGCTGCTGGTAACCACTATCTACGCTGGAATCTTCAGACATAACGTTAGCCAAGCAAGAAGTGGCCCCTGCCTTTAAGGGAACCGCCTATGTTGACTGGCCTTCACCGAAAATTGTTATTGGGACTTTTCGATAGGCCGCTCTCAGGATTGACGATGCCGTTCATGAGGCGCCGGAAGGGCTGTGTCCCTGCGTTGGTTGCTCGGTTGTTATGGTTGGCGCCGGGTTTCACTCATTCGCTGTAATGGGCCCAGATTCACCTTTTGAGCCACACATATGTCTCCGGAACGCCCTGAAGACGTTTTCCCTTACGCCAAATGTTCTTAGGGGAGTGAAAATTCTCAAATCTGAATCTCGACCAAACACCACCAAGAACGTTGATTTCATCACAAACCTCCATACGCCAAACTGTTTTGCTACTTTACTACAAGTCGCCGAAAGCGAAGAGATATGTCTCGAAGCACTCACGTTGCATTCACTTATTCCCATTCATTGTCAAGCCCCCTTTTTCCTCAATGACAGCATACACCTTTGTTCTCTATGCCTTCCACCCTTCACGTTTGCGTACATGTATCAACAAGTGAACCTATCCCTCCCATTCGCTCTTTTCCCTAACTTGGGTGCGCTCAAAGCCGGCTTTCGGCGCTTGACTGCGTTCCATTATTGCTGTAAACTCGGCATACTCACTCGTCCATGTTGTGTTCACGGCGGTGACGGAACATTTCGAAAGAAAAGAAAGGAAAAAAAACTTGAAAACCCGAAAACCACGCTCCCGTATAATTCGACGCTTTGAACGAAAGTCAAACACGCCTCCCCCCTTTTCTTTGGCCCTATTGCGTTATCATTGGTTTTGCCAACGGAATTTCCTTATCGAATGAGCATCGGTATGGGATGCCTCTGTCATGTGATTGGGCATCATGCGGTGCAACGACGCTGCGTACGTAGCCTGCGTTAAGATGGGGATACGAGAGCGGGACAAGATTCGAGGAAGAAAGAGCGTGAAAGATGACAACTGCCGCCGATCCAAGTGGTCGGGTACGGTTGCCGGATGAGAGTAGTGGGTGAGTGGCTGGAGCGACCGTAACGCCCCCTTGATGCAGTGCAGGGAATATGCACTTCGTACACGTCTCGTACGGAGACGACGACCATGATTCGTGCAGGTCGTCGAGCTTGCCAATCAAAGACACGCCGGAAGGCACATCCGACAGGCGGCGAATACATTGCTTTCTTTTTTTTTTACAAGCCACAATATGTGACGTACCGGGGGGGCAGCCTGTTGGGGGCGACATCTGAAATTGAAAATGTCAAGATGACAGACGCCACAAGGGGGGGAGGCGTATGCATCGTTCAAAGAGTTATTACAGTTTTGGCTGGATGCGAGGAGACGAAAAAGAAATATGGACGTGATGGAGGTCGGCGATGGTCTCAGATGGCCAGGGCCAAGAATCCAATGAAATATCCCTTGCTTTTTCAAAAAGCAACCGGCCGCCCCTGGCCCCCCAAACCTCCCTTTGCTCGTATGTATCAGCTAAAAAAACCCCCACGATCAAGCGTAAGAATGTTGCGCTGTACGCAGCACTTCCGAACATATGTGTAACACGTCGAACGGCTCGGTAACCCAAATAGAAAGAACTCGAAAGTCAAGTAGGGGGCTGTGCTTCCTATGCGTATCACAGTCTGGGGATACATGTCTAAAGGCTTCGACAACCTCATAGAGTAGTTATCTCTACCGATTGTACGTGATACGCACTACATACAGAGAAGTAGGCGGAAGGCTCCTATCATGGCCGGTGAAACGCCACAAAACCGACGACGTGACCAGTTACGTGGCGCGGAGTAGCCCGACGTTTTTTTTGCTGCTTCTTTTGACGTTGTATTCGTTTCGGAATATTCGCCGGCGAGAAGCCGGCGGCAGGACCGCGGCAAGGGGGGAGAAGCGGACAAAAAGACAGACAAGGTAAGAAAAACCAAGGGGGAAAAAACAGGCGAAAGTTGACGCCAACTTAAAAAGAAAATAGAAAGAGAAACCCCCCCTCGCCCGAAAAACCGGAGACAACAAAAAAGGGCGACAGGCGGCCCTGGTCTTGGGGCAGGCTGGCAGGCTGCTCACTATTTTTTCGCTAACAACCAGCGCTTTGCCGACGCGGCAGAGGGCCTTCTTTTAGTGTTTGCGATTCCGATGTGTCGTTTTAATTTACGCGAAGGACCCAGGAGCATGGTCCTGGAGTGCCTTTTGTTGCTGGGGGGGGCCCCCTTTCCTCTCCTTTCCTTGCTGGCGTTGTTTCTTGGTGCTTTTGGCCCAATTTTTGGCGCTCATTGAATACAGCGCATTGATACTTGTACTTCGTACGACGTGCTCCACAAGCTCTCTAAAAATTTCTTTTTCTTTTCTATTTCTTTCCCTGGCAGGGGAATCAAATCCCCGGTCCTCCTTTTGTGGGTAACGCCGAGGCTGACGGCGATGGAAAAGGGGAAGGTATCATTGCGTAATGAATACGGGCTGCACAAAAAGAAAAGTATGGTAACACAGGTTTTTCTTTTCTCTGGCCCCCCGTCTTTTTGCTAGGATGGCCCGGATGGTCTTCCGGTAGATGCTTTATTTGCTTTTTCGGGTGAAGCACACCGGCGATCCGCTTGTTTGTATGTATGTACTTCGTACAACTGCGGTGCCAAGCACAGAGTAAGGAGCAAGAATGCTAAAAAAGCAATAAAAGAATGAAAGAACTGTCAGAATTTGTGTACATGCAAAACAACGACAACGGGGTAGAGCGGAATGGCAGGGCACATAACTTGTCGTTTGGTTTTTTCTTATTTTTTTTTTTTAGTTTTTCAAGTTGACGAAGACTTTTCACATGCTTCACATGTATGTACAACTCTTGGGTGTTTTCCCCCTACCAACCTCTTATCTCGGTTGTCTGGTTGAGATCTGTGCATGTGTGTGGCCGTCTCTGTTTATTTATTTATTTATTTATGCTGTCTGTCTGTAATACGGCCGATCTCGTGCATACAATGTTGACGACTGCAAATACTCCGTCCTTCTGCTTTGTATGCGTATGATACTTCCGCGAAAGATTTCTTTTGTTTATTGCCTGCCTGCCTTCTGCTCCCACGCCAGCCAAACAAGCGGCGTGGCGACGTGTAGACCCCGTATTTGTGAAAGAAATAGAAAAAAGGTGTAGTTGTTATACGTCGTATTTTCGTGGTTTCGATTCCACCGTGAAGCGAAACGTTGGCGAGCAACCTTTTGCTCTCTCCTTTTTTCACGAGCCTACCTTTGGCCGTGGCGTCCATTTGCGCCAACACGACTACTACTCTGTAACAGCGCAAGGCCTGACATTAGAAATATACAAACAAAACGAACAACAAAGCATGCAATCCAAACTGTTTGCACGCCCCCCTCCCCCCTTTCACCGCGCGTTTCAATGGACGGCTTGCTGCGGCCATCACGGAACAATGGACGCTGCCAAAGGGACAATCCACACGGTGACAAAACAACAGGTGTGTTTTGATGTGACGGAGGCCCATTCGTACGGCGTGGGAAGAACGCTTTTGTGTGTTTGTTTTTTTCCCTCTCCTTTCTAGTGTCCGACTGCACATGACACATACACACACGCACACCCTCCGATGCGCTACACTACTCGGCAGAGGTTGCGCTAAGAAGGGAAGCGACGCCGTTCCGGCCCGGCTGGGCACGTGTGGGTACCAACAACCAGTTGAAAGAAAGAAAGCCAACAACAACAACACAACGTGGATAGGTTTTGCCCTTTATTTTGTATTTATTTTCATGTTTTTAAATTTTAGGCTCGTTGGTTCTCGCAAAGACTTTGCTGGTTCGCGGGCCGCGACTGCTTGGTCCCCCCTCCGGTGCGGTGCCGAAGCACCTGCCGGCAGACGCAAGAATGTGGGGGCAGCCGGTTGCGGGATTGCGGTTTACTTTTTATTGCTTTTTTTGTGACACGGAAGGAAGGCCTCGGCTCGGCTTCGTCTTTTATCGGCTCGTGTTCAGCTCTTGCTGGCGGTGGCTTGTAATCAATAACTTACAGTACAATGCACGCACTTTTGGGGAAATATTTGAAGCAAGGGAGAAGAAAAATGGGGGGGGGGGGACGATAGGAAGAACGCCACCCCTTGATTTGATTATCTTTCTTCTAACCACTTTTAAAATCGTGCGGATTTTTTTCATTAGGAGAAAGAAAACAAGAAATTTTCAGCGAGATGGTGAAAGCTAGTTTGGAAATCATGGCGACGGGCAAAAAATGAGAAATTGGTATAAACTATATATATATATAACGAATCCGGCGTATGAAAAAAGATAATCAGAAGGATATAGAAAGAGAAGCGCCGTTCAATAACATGAAAAATAGGCTCCTTGTCCGCGAAGACGAAGGACGCCAAAAAAGCAAAAAAAAAAAAAAAACTCAGCTGGGAACAGTCCCGGTCTATCTATGTGTAATGCATAACCCTCGATATAGAAACAAGACAATAATAAAGAAACGAAAAGCAAACAAACAAACGCAGAAAAAAAAGCAATTCTTTTCCGGTCCGCCCATTTTTATTACCCATCCCATAAAAAAAGTAACGACCCATTCCCACTGAAAATGACAGGTTCCTAAGCGAAACCCGTCGGTTCTTTTTCTAAGCCTCGCAACCCGTTTTCCATAGCCGTTTTTTGGAACCCAGAAACACAAATACAAAAAAAAACGAAAAATTGTGGCGAAAATCGACGCTTGCGTTTCCAGACTCGCCGACACGGAAGACAACGCGGGGGACAGAGAAGAGCGAAAGCATGTCAGAGAAAATGCCATGCAGCTAGGCCATGACGTTGGGCAGCGAAAAAAAGCCGTCTTTTCTGGCGTATGTGGAC
Source organism: Fragosphaeria purpurea (assembly GCA_002778095.1). NCBI lineage: Eukaryota > Fungi > Ascomycota > Sordariomycetes > Ophiostomatales > Ophiostomataceae > Fragosphaeria > Fragosphaeria purpurea. The sequence goes on from PCDL01000011.1 coordinate 2,170,787, forward strand.
GTTGGGTTGGCAAAAGGTCGGTCGTTCTCGGCGTAGCGGACGGCATGTGCTGGTGGTTGTCATGCGTTGTTGAGGTGGAAGTGCGTCGAAGTAGAGCGCAACACATGTAAGAAAGTGGATATGAGGGTTGTAGCGGAAAAAAAATATGACAGGAAAGTTGAAAGTAGAAAACCCAGAGCCGTCTATGGTGAAACGCCGAACAGAAATAGAGAGGCAAAGAAAAAAAAAACAAAAAGTATCCCATGCACACAACTAAATGACGAAATCAAAATGCCGGACAGTCTTCGTCTCTCCCCGTCGTCCCATTTGCTGGGTGTTCTGCATCTTCCTTCCCAAGCCTTGCTGCTGGGAAGCAAGCCAGTGAAGTTGTATCTGGCAGCGAGCCGAAAAGTGTAGATAATGTGTTCTTCGCCGTCTTTCTTCCGGAATCGAAGCTGAGTGTGGGATATTAAAATGGCGTGAAAGATCGAAAGCCGGCCGAAGAAAGAGACGCTAGAACGAGAAAGTACGGAAACGAGGCGGTCGAAAAAAGACACAAATAAAAAAAAATAAATGGTGTACAATGGCGGTCGACGGGGAACGACGTCAAAAAAGCGAAGAGCGGTGGAGTGAAGAGTTGGAGAGTATTGACGATGCAGTGCATGCATGATGCATGCAGATGGCGTGGCCCGACAAGGATGCGGTGAACGCGGCGGATGCGATTAGCCCTTTCGCCGGGGCGAAAACGAACTAGACAGACACCGTCTAGAGGCGGAGAACTCGACGTCGGGCTGCCATATCGGGGAAGAGGAAAGAGAGGGATGCTTTTCTGAACACGCTGGCTGTCGAGAGCCGGTGGCGCAGACGCAAGCAGAGCAAGGGAGTTGAACAGTGCTGGCTCCCCGTTGTTCGGCTTGATTTTCTGCGCGCCGGAACGGCTTTCTTCACCTCTCTTTTATCGCGGTTTTGGTGGCGTCGGTTTCGGTACGCCTGTTGTGTCATAGGCACCGCGGCCGAAGTTGACGGGTACTTGTGATGTTCTGTCAATCATGTTGACGGTTGTGGTTGGTGGTTGGCTGGGTTGGCTTGAAGTTGTAGGGCAGATTGTGTGTTGCGAGCACGGGTAGAGCGTGCGACGCAGAGTGTAAGCAAAAAACACAGCTCAAATCTGCAGTCAAACTGAGAGTCAGTACTATGATCAAAGCAAGAGAGTGAAGCTCCTGTGTTGGCGAGCAAAGGGCAGGAGCGGCCCCTTTATAGGTGAAAGACGAAGCGAGGCGGACGAAGAAATGTGAAGAATGTGAGGCAGCAATACGGCTTGCGCCGAAGTGCAGCTTGCTGCGCGTCTGGCAGCCACATCGCATCCGCTGTTGATCTGACTCACCAGTGCGGTTTCAAAAGGGTCGCGCGCATACGACTGCAGTTGTATGTTGTATGTATGCAAATGCGCGAGCGCAGGGTTGGACTGGAGCAAAAGAGACTGCTGGCAAAAAAAAGCGAGGCGACGAAAGTCGAGGCAGTGGTGGCAGTTCAAGAGGCAAAAGTGTGAGATGTGAAAGAGGCGGAAACGAGACAGAGAGTAGAGTGCAGATATGGAAAGGAGCTAGAAAACAAAACTAAGAGAAAGGGAAAGCAGGATATTAAATAATGATGAAGTAAAAGAAAAGAAAAAGGAAGAAGAACAAAAACAGAAAGAAAAGCTGAAGTGAGTCGCAGACGGGGACGATCACTCTTTTTGTGGGAAAAAGAAATAGGGAGAAACAAGAACAGGGGGGTGTCAGGGAGGAAAAAAAGAAAAAAAAAGAGAAGGAAAAGAAAAGACAAAAAAAAAGACCGGGATAAAAAGAGAGTACAAGGCGCAAATAGCCACGAAACAAGCGCAAATCAAATGAACTGGAGAGTGAAAAAAGGGGGAAACGGTACTGTCTGCTCTTTCCTCTTTTTTCTTTTCTTTTTTTTCTGGATGGTTTTCCCTTGCGCGGTCGCGTGTGGATTTAGCGGCGCTGGGGTCTGAGGAAAGAAACTGAAGGGGGGGTGGACTCCAATTTCAGATGGTTTTAGTGCTGCCTTTGGGAAATAGGAAAGAGCTGCCAGGTACGGGTGCCTAGTGGAGACCTGCAAGGCGGGTTGCAGGGGACGGCGACGGCGGGCTTTGGGTGCTGCTGCTCCGGTGGTAAAGTGGTTGCGGCCGAAAAGAGAAAGAAAAAGAAGGCAGGGGGGGGGAAGAGAAGACGAGAAGCAAGGGGGGTGTGGGCGTAGCGACGATAGCCGATTTTGGCTAGTACCGTAGGAAAGTCAAAAGAGCAGAGAGTTCCCGGCAGCAACGACCCAGCAGGGGCCTGCAAGAGAAGGAAGTTGGCTGGCTTCTAGAAACAAAGGTCCCGCCCCTTCCCCTTCTGGCGCAACTCGTACTTTTTCAGTATGTACCGTCGTAATACTTCGTAGGCGACAGATAAGCTATCCGCGAAGCGAGAGACGGTGCGAGCGGGCGATGGCTGTTTTGCGACAAACCCAAGAAAAGGAGGCGCAAATTCGTAAAAACAGTTGAATTTTGATGGTATCAAAAGCAAAGTCTCGACTGCAGCCAAAAACGAACGATGGGTTGTGTTTGTTAGTGATGATGGGAGAAAACAAAACTGGTGGGCGAAAGAAAAGAGAAAGGGGGTTTGCTCGTCGTTTTATATATTGCTGTTTGCAAGGTGTTGCTTTTGGGGAAGCAAGTAAGGGCTGCTGGTTGTTCCTTCTTTACAACTACGTGTTTCCTGCTTTTCCTCCTCGTTCCTTCCTTCCTTCCTTGCTCCCGGTCCGTTTGCTGATGTGTAGCGAAACCATTCGTACCGTATACAATTTTGGGTATTGATTTTAATACCTTTTTCAGCTATTATTTTTGTTTGTCTTTTTTTTTCTGTTTCTATTACTGTATCTACCCCTTCTACCATTTTTTCCCTTACACATTTTGTTTTCTCCTGTCAGAAACCCCATGCAACGGCCCGTTGTCCGTGGCTCAGTTCAAGGTGTGGTTAGGTACCCATAAACAGCCCCAGGACAGGCCAGCCGGGCCAGGCGAGGCCAGGTCGGGCCCTGCCAGCAGCCCTCTTTTTGCTTCCACGGAGCAATCCCGAAATGTTATGGGTATCAATCCAGCAAAAAGGGGAGCCGTCCAAGGAAGGTTGGGGCTCGTTTTTCGCTTTTCACCTTCCTGGCTCTGCATCCCCTTCCGTTGCAACGAGCAATGCCGAAAAGACAAAGTGCCACGTTCGAGAAAGAACAGGTTTGTCCGGACACCAGGAGCACGAAGTACAACATCTTACTCGTACCTGCACGGAGGTGAAGTAATACGGCGTACGGAGCTCAGCCGTGGTGGGTGGTTTATTCTTGACTCTTCGCCGTGCTTTCGTATTACACACCCCCCTTTCTTCTTCTTCTCGCGTTGGCATGGGCTTGCTCTGCAGTGTCTGATTTCCGCCTCCCAGGTACCGTTACCCGCCGAGGGTTGCACGACGGGCGCAATCGTACATACGGAGCATCTTACGTTGCATGAGGGAAGCGGCGTCCCGTTTTCCAGCGCAGCGTTTCTGGTTGCTCCCTTTCGGCTGGAACTCTCGACATCCTTCGAGGCTTGAGGACACAGTTCCTCGACCTTGTATAACGACGTACGGGTGAGGACTCGAGTCTCTGTTTGCCGACAAAACCAACCAACTCTATTTGATGGTGTTGCCCTCGTTTGTACGACAAACCAAGCAAATCAGCACCATCTAGCAGAGTGCAACGGGAAAAAAAGTACCAATGGGCTCTCGGCGGACGGGCTGTGCAATGACCACTGTTAATTCAGTTCCTCCCGAACCGCCTTTCCGCCCTTCTACAAGGTTATCGGTAGCCTGCTGCCGGCAATATCAAGAAATAGGGGGAAAAGGAAAGGAAAAAAAACAAACAAGCTCGAAAGGAGAGGAAAAGACAAAAAAAAAACAGCGAAAGAGCACGGAGTACGAAGTATTACGACCTCCTATGTAACGACTACGGCGGTCTTCATTACGGCGCACCTCTCCTGGAAGAAAAAGCGCTAGTCGCAGGCGGAAAGCAGAAAAAGGGGGACAGCGATCCCCATTACCCCAAGTCCTTGTTTTGGACTAACTCCCAAACAGACCCAAGTAACGGGTACTTTGATCCGCTGGGCCGCCTAGTCCAGGCCCTCCTCCACTACGGGGAGCCCCTAAGGGGGCAGCAATTAACTAGGACGGATAGCTTAGCGGATCGCGCCCGCTTTGGGAAAAGACGCTTTCCAAAACGACGCCAAAAAAGGGGACCAGCGACGGCAGCACCTTTTTCGTTCCCGGCGCGCTCCAAACCGCCCAACAAACGCTTTCCAAGGCCCAACGGGGCGTTGCTGCCAACAACACGCCGCCACCAGGCCAACCAAACCAAGGGCCAATGCCAACACCAACGAAGAAAAAATAATTCCCGGTTTGTTATGCGGCGCTGGCCGCCTCCGTTTGTTGTTCACCTCGGACGGACAACAAACAACACATGACACACAAGGGGAAAAAAGAAAAGAAAAAAAGAAAAAAAGGCAGCGAATTGTGACCATAGAACCCTCCGTACTTCGTTTCTTGTCACAGACCACGTTCTAAAAATTGACCCGACAGGTTTCTTTTTCTCCTCGCTGTTGCGGCTGTGCACCAACCTGTTGTTCAGCCCATCTCTCCTTGCTCTGGTCTTTACAGCACGACGAAAAAGGAGAACAAAAAAAAAAGCACAACACAAACCCAAAGGGAGGGATTTCGCCCTCGTCGGGTATGTTTTGTTTTAACTGATCGGGCAAGTGTGTGCTCTCTCGGCAGAAAGACATGTTCCCGCTGCTATACGGAGAGCCTCTGCCTTTCTCCTTCGTCTCTCTTTCGCTCCTTTTCGTGATCGTCGGGCTTTTTTTAACCTGTCGCGAATACGATGTAATACTGCAGTTTGCCAGAGGACCATACAGCGACGGATCTCGAAGAGCAGATCAAAAATAGCGCCGAAATAGGCTACGATTAATTCGTCCGACGAACTCGACGCAATACGGAGGCACAAAGTCTGCCGTATTTTGCAGTGCTCGGGGAAGGCGGAAGCAACACGTTCGTGTTTGCTCATTGCTTTCGTACATACTGAATAATTCAGTAGTGTCGGTATGCTCTCCTAGTAGACCGAGCAAGCTGATCGGTTGTGTGGAATTTTTCTATTTTTCAAGTTTTCGGTACGAGGCCCGCCCGGCAATCGTTCCGCCCGGCAGCGCGCTAACCACAGGCATGTCTTTCACGTCGTATTCGGTTATTGACTTTCTTTTTTTTTGTATGAATCATTACGAGCACATACATATACAAAAACTATCAGACGGTGGCGGGCACAACCAGCCACATCAAACAGGGCGCGTCTTCTCCAATACAACTACCATGCATCGCGTCGCTTGGCTACCCAAGTGCTGGCTTGATTCTCTTTCCTTCCTTCTGCGCGGGTTTGCGCCCCCTTTGACAGGAGCCAAACAGCAGCCTGTTTTTCGTTTCCGGCATCCCGTTGGTCAGGCACTGTGAAACGCGAAACGCCCAAAAGGGGGGAGCAACGACGGGCGTGTGACGTCGTCTGGCGCTGTCTGGCGCTGTCTGGCGTTTTGGCTGGTGGTTTTTTTGCTTCGTGCTTTTTGCTGTTTGCTTTTTGCTTTTTGCTTTTCTTTTTTCCTTGACGGCGTCGTCGATTTGTCTTACCCCGGCGGTCCGCCCTGCCCTGGTGCAAACAACAACTGCGTATGACACGCCCATGCACGCAGCCCTCCTTCCCCCTTGGCTTGGGCACATGGTGGCGCAGGCACCGATCTTGGTCCTTACTTTTCGTTTTCTCTGATCCTTGGAACCCAATCAACTGCCTGGCGAGACCAAGGAACCGGGACGGGATTGGACCAGGTGGGAGTGCGCTTGTGCTGCATCGTGCATCCGCTGGCTGAGGCGTGACAACGACATATGCGCCATACGAGGGGCGGGTGGGTAGAAAGACAGACGAACAGAAAGCCGGAAAGACAGAAAGAAAAAGGCCTTGGGCTCACGTACGGACCGCCGCCATCAAAGCCCTGCTGAATGCCTTGGGTGAGATGGCCACAACACAGGCGACTCTCGACGTGGCAAAGGGCACCTGGACCGGTGTTCACGGAGTATTGTATGCGTACACGCTGCCGGGAGCACACCGGACATCGCCCTGTAATAATCCGTAAGACTTTGTGGAAGCTGAGTACAGTGCTCTCCGTTCGCCGATCTACCGCGTTCTGTGACGGGGTCAGCCTTCTATTCTTAGGATAGGAAACGCCCGCAGGCTTCTGGTTTGTTCCACGTTTCTTTTTTTTTATCCTGATCCTTTTTTCTGTCCTGTTCCTGTGCGTGCATCGATGCTTCACACACCTTGCATATTTCAGCACACGATCTGTTCGCTCTTGGCACAAATGCATCGATCGCCCTACACAGTTGCGTAATGCGGTATGACCACTGCATCGTAAAATTTTGTGGCTTTTTGCGGACGCAGGCTTCTCTTGGTTACGGCCTATTCCATTTTTTTTGTCTTTGATGCATGGTAGGCCTGCCTTCTGACCAGCTATCTCACTCTTGAATGGCGCGGTCCCAGCTCGGCGGTTCCGCGTGGAGAGCGTGCAGCTTTAGCCCCCTGTCAGAACCATCCAGGCAGGCACTAGTGTTCTTTTAGCATTTGGTTTTTTCTCTTTATCTTTTTATCTCTCGCTAATTCCAGAAAAGACACCCCACACGCCCCCTCCCTCTCCCCATTTGTCGTCTTTCCTTTTCGCCCAATACCGAACAGCCTCTCCCCCCCCACGCCTTTGTTTTACAAAGAGAAAGGCATCCCAGAGCATGTGTGGTCCCCCCCGCGCTTCTTGTTTCTAGTGTTTACATATATGTTTCTCATTAAACCTGCTTGCTTCGGTGACTATCGTTTATCGGCCTGCTTTTTAACTCTGGGACCCCGTCGTGTCGGGTGGATTGTTTCCAGAACGGAACGATAAAATATTTCCCGCAAAGCGAGCGAGGCAAAAAGAAACCCCCCTTCCCCCACTCTCCAATAGGGGGGTGTGTGTGTTGACCGATGCTGAAAGGAAAGATGGGGATTGACAATCTCATCGCAAAATACGCGCATCTCATTTTCAGTCAAAGACCTCCCCCCCATCTCTTATCCCGACAAACATGACGAGAACGGATCACACGACGACACCAAACGGGTCAAGTTGCCGGGACGTTCTCCAAAGGGGCAGGTCCCGTCGCGGGCAACAAACAGAAGCATCTTGAAGGAACCCAAAAAACCCGGAAAAAAAGAATGCTAAGCAGCGTTCTTGTTTGGTTGGAGGTCCATCTGCAAACGGAGTTTCCCTCCTCGTGTCTCGCTTCTCGTTACGCGTTTTTTTTCGTTTGCTTTCAGCTGACGACAAGCACACCCCCCCACCCTCTTTCTTTTTCTTGTTCGTTCCCACGGATTCGTATACGTGCAATGACTGCATGGTGGCCTGCGGTAAGCTGGCGGCGTCGAAAGGTTTTTGTTCCTCCGAAGTGTACGATACGATGACTCCGACGCACTCCCCGGAGCACATCGGGTCTCAACGTCGGTCGCACAAGGAAAAACAATATGACCGCGTCCCCGACGTCGATGACGTTGCATCTCGTACAAGCGCATACCGGAAAGGAGAGAGAAGCAAAGTCATTCGCTCGCGCATGCCATCACCTGGTGCCTGGGCCTCACATTGCGTCGTTCTGCTGTTTTCCGCTTACTCTGCACGAAATGCGGTAGCAATGCGTTTGCAGTCCGTGTTGGGATACGACGTACTACTTTGTTAGGGCTGAACTGCGTTTTCGTATATTGCCTAGTTGGAGACGACGAACACCGGCTGTCCCGGTCGCACCGGAGGATTATGTTTGTGTATTGTCTTGGTTGCTTATTATTGATTTTTGTATTTGGCAGGACAGTTGAAGACATCCATAGAGCAACGGCGTGATTATCCCTTGAATCGAGCATCATGTTGGGAAAGGCGACGCAGGGCAAAGTCTTAGCGAAGTTTTTGGTAGGGGCTAATAAATCCACTTTGTACAAAGTATGCGCCTTAAAAAGTCTCCGCACGGTTCGTAACAAGACCCGGATCCACTTCGGTCTGAGTCGACGAGGGGAAGCGTCTTACCATTTTTTCGAAGCCTGGCGAACCCGAAGTCTGTCGCTGCGGGCGCGGTTGATACTCGTTCTTTCTTCCATCGGTATGACAATCCAGTGGGTGGGTCCGCATTAGGAAAGAGGGAAAAGAGATAGCACAATCGTCCACAACAACTTTGCGCCTGGTCACGCCTGTTCCTTCTTTCCTCCTAAGACAATTCGGTCGAGGTTATCTTCGGCCGATCCCGCCTTTTCCTTTATTAGCGCTTTTTTAGGCTGCCACATGAATATGCGGGGGGGGGGGGGGGGGGTGTTGACTTTTATTGATAAAAAATATTCCTAGTTTTTTTTCTTTGCTTTGAAAGCACTCCATCGTGGGGGAAAATCGTAGAAAGGAGTTGGACGAGTGATACGTACATACAAAACCCAAGGAACGCGCCTAACTCCATCCCGATCTCACGAAGAAAGATTGGTTGATTTTTGTCCTTGGTTTGGTCCGTTTTCTCATATTTTCCTAGTGTCCGACTCAACGGTTGACTAGACCTGGACCGGGCAAGATGCAGTACGGCAGTCCTTTTTGACACTCAGGCTTACTCTGTAGTATTTACTAGGACTTCGGCAGGATACGGCGGACTGTGTATCTATTTCAAGCAACGAGTCGTAGTACTCGAGAAAAAAAAAAGAAAAAAGAAAAAAAAAAACCCTCTGAAATGAAAACGAGATGTGAATATTTTAGCATGAAAAAATGGGATTGAAAACTACCTTTTGTCCGGCTACACAGTGGTTCCGTTTTTTTTTGCACCTCATACGTAAATTGTTCTATGTTGCGCTTTATTTATAGCGTCGCCTTTTTTTTCGTGTTTACTTACTCTTCGCTGCCTTATTTTCGTACCGTAGATAAACAGCCTTGTATCAAGGACCCTTCAGCACGTTTTCTTTTCGTGTCGTAGCGTGTTTTTTACGTACTTCGTCCGCCCCCATATGCTGTACCTGCGTTCGGATGACGGACGATCAGATTGTCGTGGCACCGGCCGATGCGTTGACATGCAGCAAGCATGTCTTATTGTTTTTTTTTTTTTTTTTTTTTTTTTTTTTTTTTTTTTTTTTTTGCATATCCACAGCTTTTTGCCCTGCCTTGTTCAACGTAAAAATACGGAATATAACACTTGGTTTTCTGCAGCGAACCATCATGCACGCCATCCACCTAGCCCGCATGCGTCCTTTTTTTTGTGTGTGTGTTACCAACCGACTCCGTATTCCTTGGCAAGATGGTAGGAGTAATATTACTATGTGATAGATCGCCGGTGCATTGCTGCCTTGTGCTTTTCTTGGAGGTCGGGTTCTTGGGAGGGGGGAACCAAAATATTTGAGGAGCGCTCACCAGCAAAATGACGAGCTTGTAGAATCGACGTCTAGTCAGGCGGCTTCGTCTCGTTCCGCCACGACAGGCTGGCTCGAATGGGCAGGCCACAAAGTTGCACACCGAACGGGCAGCCCCCGGAGGTCGTGCAGGCAAAGCTTGGCTTCTCTTTTTTTCGCCGTTGCCTTCGCCCGCCGCCTCCGTTCCTTTGTTGACGTTGCACACTTTGTTACCCGACAGCCTCGTCTGCACAAACACACACACAGACCCACTCTGCAAGGGAACAGATTGGGCCGTAGCCTTGCCTTACCGCATGCCTGGGAAACCTGCCCAATGTTCTTCCACGTCCAGCCTCATTTTTTCTTTCTGTCTTGAGCTGACCGGTAGCGGTCTAACAGAAAGAACAAGGACACACTTCTCGTCACTGCCATGACGTTCTGGTACGCACGCCTTGTCCTGTGCCCGACGCTTCGCCTGGTCGGACCTGGGCCGGCGTTCAGCTAGGCCGCCAATTCTGGCCTGGCCGCGCCAGACACCGGGTATTGAAGCACTTTGTAAGCATACGGAGCACATGCTCGATCTGCGTACGGAGTATGTAATAATATAATACGCCGTATACGGTTTTGCAGGGCGCAGCAGGACAGGGCTCACAAAGGAGGCCTGGATGTCCGAACATTTGTTCTGCACGATCCAATCGCTGTCGTCGCCCAATGCATATAAGCACATGAACGGATATGAATCTGTCTTATTACTGTACTCCGTATTTTCCAGACCGGGGCCCGCCTCGAAACGAGCTCCACTTTCTTCTCGGTTAGTTAGCACATTGGCACCCAGCTTTCTTGTTCCTGCAGTAGCGCACACTGCGGCTGCCGTGTAGCGTCGGGCAAGCGCAACCTACCACCGTGGCATGGAGAACCTAAAATAGAAAGAGCTCTCGTGTTTACGCTGGTCCTCACTTCATTTTATTTATTTATTTATTTATTTTTTTACGCTTCTCACTTTGTGTAACTACTTTGCCTTTTTTAGTTATTCTCCCTAAAATAAACCACAGAAAATAATGTGAGACCAACGAAATATACAAAAAAACACAAAAAATGGAAAACACAGGGCGACAACCCTTCCCTTTTTTTTGCTCGTTTTCCGTTTCCCCTGAAATCCGCTCACGTGGCAGGCCTCCAATATCCAATAAAACAACGTACTCTATAAATTGACCGCCCAAACGTCCATCACCAACCACGCCACATGCGGCTTCGTTTGTGACGTGAAGTAGTGCTATAAGCTGGCGCATCTTGTCCAATTCATAACGGCCAACCGGCTAAGTTTTCTTTTCTCTTTTGTGTCCCTGTATGTCCTATTTTAGTCGTTCATTTGGCTGACAGCCTGGAAAGAAGACTCCAAACTTTCATGTACACCACCCGATGGCACCAACAACACCAACAAGCGGAACTTGGTTTTTTAATTCTTTTTCCCCAACAGGATCCCTTGCAGTCTCGTCAGACATACGGAGTACATTCCGTACGAAGTACAAGTGTTGAGGTTGAGCTTTGTGGAAGGAAAAAAACAAAACAACGGACCTTCGATGCCTGCCAAGCTCGTAGGCAGAGTTTCCTTCGCTTAGCCCATCTCCCCTGCTTCACCTCCAATCGATCGGAAAAGCCGTTTGCAAGATCCACCAGGGAAAGAAAAAACCCCCGGGCAACGCATTTTTTGCAACGTCTCGCCTCTCAGACTCGCTCAACCATCTCTCGTCGCTTCTGTCCCCCGAAAATTACATGGTGGGCCGCAATATCTGTTCCCCTGTTTTCTTTAGCAAAACGTGCTTATTACGGAGTACAGTTTGCACATAGGTAGGTACGGATACGTACGAACTACTACATAGTAAGTACTACTACGAAGTACGGTGTACGGAGTATGAAGCACGTATTTTATCGTCCTCCGCTCGGTCTGGCAACGCCCTGTCGGGGTTTGCCCGGTGAACGTGTTTTTGAACGTGCGTACGAAGTACTTTACGAAGAATTTATTACGACGTAGTTGTACGTATTTGTCCAGAATATGCTCTGCACGGAGCATGGGCTTACCTATCACGGCTTGAACGCTTTCATGGAGTAATACCTCATACAGCGGTAGTTCCAAGATGCTGAGCACTACACCATACTCGTACAGCTGTCGATGCCAAAAACATTGGCACTCGTGCTGCGGCCGCCTGTAAGGAGGCTCTTCGGCAGTGGCCCAACCCCTATCTGCAGCCGTCAGGAGACAAACGACGGGAGCATCGACAGGTTGTTCCCGAGCCTGTCCTCTCGTTCTATGCTGGGCTCCGGTTGATGCATCCTGGGTCCGTGGAGCCGTTGTGATCTTCTTTTTGCTCGACCAACATGTTTCGACTCGCCACCAACCCCTATTTTCTGCTTTACGACGTAGTTGTATGTACGGAGTATTACTTGTATTAGTTTCACCGATCACCAACCATTGTCCACACCTGCGTCCGGGGAACGCTTCCGTTTCGCTTGGGGGACCACCGTTTTTCCTGCTAAAACAGTTAGCGCCGTTTTAGCAGCGCCGTACCAGCAAAAAACTTTTGCCAACCCCTGACGGTCCTGCTTTCTGCACTCCGACACTGCGGCCCTTTTCGTCTGGCTTTTCACCGTTCTATGCAACGTCGTTGAAACGGTCTTTCCTGCTTGAAACCCTTGCCGAGTCGGCTTTGAAGCGTTACGGAGGGAAAGCCGTTATTACCTGGGGCAAATACGGAAGTATCACTACGAATGTACGGGAAGGCACGACGCAACGTCTGGGGTACATGATACTACCGTAACCGATGTTACCGTAATTTTTTGGGTACGGGAGTTCTTCGGTTTGCTTTTGGCTGCCTGCCGCTTTTGTTATGGGGCACGCTAACCGAAGCAAATTTACGCACACTCCCCCCCCCCTTGCCCTCTACCGATTCCGAGCCGTTTCGGAAGCTTCTCTGTTCGTCGACGCCGTTTCCTAATCGGGACAGCAAATTTACCAAACGGACAAAGTCCAGGAATTGGAACGACGAAAGCCGGCATTCTACGAAGCAATGGAAGGAACTGCCTGGCCCCTTTTTGCCCGTACTCGTATTCTGCGTCTATCCGAGGGTACGGGAGTATTCTTACGGAGTATTGCTCCGGAGAAGTACGAAGTAAGTCTTTTTTGCTTCATTTTGTTGATTTTTTTTCTTTTTTTTTTTGGTACACCAAGCTGAATCCGGCAACGAACACGGCAACGGGAAACGTGCCCAGTGTTCATGTTCCAGCTCGTCTTCTTTTTTTCCTTCTGCGTCCTTCTACATGGCAACGCCGATGCCCGTGCGCTGTGATTTCAAAACCGTTTTGTGATAATAATACTCCGTACAAGTGCGTCCCATGCTGCGTATGTACATACGCTCGGACGGGCCACACCTCCCGTGACCCACGCGATGAGATCGTCGACCATCCAAAGAAAGGGACGGACCTCATTTCGTCTGCTTTTCTTTTTTTTTTCGCCTTCTTCTTGTGTTCTTTGGATTTTTCTGCACCAAGTGAAGTGTTTACGTAGGACGCGGTGTGGCAGGAAAATTTCTTTTCCCTTTTTGTACACGGGAACCGGCCGACCGTCAAGCCGGATATAGGTTTTTTGTTATATTTGTTATGTGTGTTAAGTATTACTCTCTTCTCTCTACCCAGCAGCCGGCCTGCTTGCTTTCCCCGTCCCGAAACTGCCTTGCCGCTCTTCCCCATGGGCATAAAGGTGAGCTATCATTTTTACAGGTGCCTTTGCGTGCATGTTCGTCCCGCCTTCCCGTCTTTTTTTTTTCCCGAACTAGACTGTTCATTACATACCTCCCCGGCAGAATTTTTTTTGCAACTGTATCGCAGAAGAAAACACGGGAAGTGAAGGCGGGTATGATGCAACTGTTGGTGTTGTCCCTTCGTTGCCACGATGCAGCCAGCGCCTGGAGCAGTCCATCGGTAGAGTGTGTTTGAGAGGGAGAAACAGGCTGCCCTTCGCTTGGTCTAAACCCCATGCACAAGGGCGTGTTTGGGGAGCTCCCTGTCGACGTCTGGGTACAAATCATCCTGTTTTTCTGCGGGCAGGCAAAAAAAAAAGAAAAAACTTCAAGGGCGCATAAACTAAGAACCGTTGAACCACAGAACACGTTTGTTGAGCTTCGTATTCTGGAATCCATAGCAATCATTCTCCTACCGCGTTGTCTGCTGCCCTCCGACCATTCTCTCTAGAGGGGAGGGCACAATTTTCTTTTTCCACATATTTAGCACGGGCGGATCGGTGAGTGGTTTGGCGGTTTGGTGACTCGGTGAGCAGCATGGACCACAAGGTGTGAGACGGAGGATGGTCTGAATCGGGCGGGGCGGCCTTTTGTACGCGAAGGAACGGGTTGGACGCGGTCCACGCACACACCCAAATTATACATACGACGTAAAGGAAAAGAAGGGCATATGATTCTACGATGCAAGCAAATGTGGCCGCGCCAAGTTTCAGCAACTTGCCGTCCCGTTCCCTATCCGTCGTTTGGACGGACCGAAAGGGCCGGCAAGTGAGAGGCGGAAGCAGAAATTCAAACACCTGCCTGTGCTTTGCATTTCTTCTTATTTTTGTTCTGGTGTTCACGTTCCTCCCGCTGCTCTTCTTTAATTTTGCTCTGAAAAAAGTGAAAAACGGGCATGCCGATGACGACCCCCCTTGCAGTGCTACAGTCAGAATGACAGGAAACAATTTCTTGGTTCTGGTGGCAACGAGGGTTTTCTGTTTTTCCTCGCTGCCTTGGACGGGCATTGCTCGGTCTGCGCACGGAAGCATCAGAGCGCGCCTACAAAAAAAAACAAGGAAGCACGGTTAGTTTTTTTGGTTCGCAGACAGGCTACGGAAAGCAGGGAAGTCGTAAGGAAGAAAAAAGAGAAAAAAGAAAAAAAAAAAAAGTCCACCAAGGGAAGAAACAGAAATGAAGGGCGGCTGAGAGGATCAGACGACTTGACGATCTGCCGGAATCTGCATTCGTCTGACTTTTTTTTTTTTTGGTTCTGAACGGTGATGACTCGTCCCGCCTTTTGTCTCTCTCTCTCTCTCTTTTTGTCACCCCCCTCCCTGCCTTTTCTCCTTTCTTATGTGATTCGCTTGGTGTTCATGCACTACCGCCATGGGGACGAAAGACGTTCGTGGTCTTGCATGAACGCGACGTCGATCAAGAACGCCGATGATGCCGTTCGATTGAAATTCGGGGAAAATTTGGAGAACGGAGGACAAAGTATGGGACAGAGCGAAAAGAGAAAGGTTAGCCGTAGGGTCCCACGTGGCATTGGCTCGATCGAGAAGAAGTTGGAACTTGCTTGCTATTCTCAAGATTGCCGTGCTGGAATACGCTCGTGAAAGGACGAGTTCGGCAGTATCACGAGATTCATTCTCGACCATTTCTGTGATAAGCCGTGCACGGCTCTTTGTCTAGAAAACGCTTTTGCCGAAAAAAATACACCCCAATTTGTTGTTCTTTTGTCTACCAGCTAACGTACCCTCCTCCCACGTCCCTCCCCCCTTTTCCCATGGTCATACCACCAGTTTCGCGTCCGCCTTGGCCGGCCGCGCGCCGAACAGCGTGCTGCCGATCCGCACTTCGTCGCTGCCCGACGCCACCGCGCTCACAAAGTCGTCGCTCATGCCCATGCTCAGCTCGAGCAGCGCCACGCCGGGGCCGAGCGCGGCCTGGACGAGGTCGCGCTGTGCCCGCAGCGCCACAAAGTCGGGGTTTTCGGGTTCCTTCTTGGGCTGCTGCTGCGCCTTGTTCTCGTCGTCAGCGGCAGCCACCGCTTTGCTCCGCGCCAGCGCGCCGATCGTCATCAGCCCCCGCAGCCGCAGGTGTGGGCATTCCTCCACGATGGCGCGGCACAGCGACACGGTCTCGTCGCCGGGCGCGCAGCCGGCTTTGCTGGCCTCGCCCGATGTGTTGACCTGGACGTGGACGTACAGCGGGCCGGGTGGCGGTACGTCGTCGTCTGGTGAAGACGAAGCAGCTGCCGCCGCTGCCTCGCCCAAGAAGACCCCCCGGGACGCGTCCAGCAGGCGGGCCTTTTTGAACGAGTCCACGCTCGAGACGCATTCGAGGTTGGGAATGCGCGCGAGGGGCCGGCAGTGGCCGGACTGCAGCCCGCCGATAAAGTGCCACCGGATGGTGCGCGGCAGCAGCGCCGCCTTGTCGCGCAGCTCCTGCGCGTAGTTTTCGCCAAAGTGAATTTGGGGTGCGGCGGCGCCGGAGATGGCACCCGCAGCCGGCTGATGCAGCGCCAGGATGTCGTTGGCCGGGTGCAGCTTGCTCACAGCCACAAGGCGAACTTGTCTAAGGCCCCCCAATGTCAGTAAGAAAAAATACAAGATGATTAAGAATACATGGGGACGCAGAAAAAAAAAAGAAATACCTTCCGCCGGCAGCAGCGGCGAGCCGGTCCCGGACGGCCTGGAGGTTGGCCGTTAATGCGGCGGCACGTGTAAGGTCAATTTTCATTGATGCGGCTTCGGCGGCGGCAGTTTTCGTGGTGGTGGTGGTGTCCTTGTCGTTTTCCATGTTTCCTCCGGCAAGAAATTCATAAAATAACTAAACAAACCCGGTGGCAGAGTTCGTTTTTGAAGATAACGACTGATATGGTGGACGTACGTCTCATAGTTTGAAGCGGCTTTATGACAGAAAGAGAGAGAGAGGCCTATGGAGCAATGAGCTCATAACGCTTTTTCTTTGTGTAGTTGCTAAAATAGCTGGGCTGTCACGTGCACTTCTCAAAATACATACACACAACGTCGCTCACTGAACTTCACGTCGACGATGCACACTTCCACCAAAAGTGATTTAATATTGATGAACTTAGATTCAGATCTCACATTTGTTGAGAAATTATATTGTAGCCTGCGCGAAACAATAATTGCTCCTGTTTCGAATGCAAACCGCGCCTCGTCTATCCCATGCTCCGAGTATGTAAAGTATCTATTTGTACAGTATTTTTTTGGGGGAATAAAAGAAACAATGGCAAACAAAAAAAAGTGCGCAAGAAACGCCAATGAGACAAAGGAAAGAACCGAATGAGAAAGAAAAAAAAGAGAAGCAAACCTAAGACATGAACTCGCCTTAAAGCCACGCTATGCTGTTGCAACGCCGGAAATTTTTTGTTTATATGCGGAAAGAGTACCATATTCGGAACGGAGCGAAGAGAAGGAGAAGAGCACAGAGCACCGGCAAGAAAATTTACAGAAAAAAAGAGACAGAAAAAGACGGTGTGCAGAAAGGCATCGTAGCCTTTCCCATACTCAAGTTCATCGTGGACTTAGAGGACTTTTGCCAGGCCCAGCAGCCCGCTTGAGCGCCCGGATTTCCTCTTCTAGCTTTCTCCGTTGCATTTGTTCGTTCTGCCTTCGTGTTAGTGTTTCTGCCTATGATAGATCAACAAACCAGCAAAAAAAAAAGGGGGGGGGCCAACTCACCCTCATCTCTTCTTGGAACTTCTTCCGCTCCTCCTTCATGGTCGCCCGGAACTGCTCGCTTAGCATGCTGGCACCTGCGCGCGTGGTGCCGCCGCCCGAGGTCGGCGCCACCTTGAGCTTTTCGGCATCGAGCTCCTCTTTGAGCGCGGCGATTTCGGCCTCCAGCTTCGTGCACGTAGCCCGCATCTCTGATTCAAGAGCAGTCTTGGCTGCCTGCGCATCGTCTAGCTGGCTCTCGAGGTCCAGCTTTTCGCGCTCGGCCGCAATCGTGTCCTTGGTCAGGTCTTCGTATTCCTTGAGCGTACTGGCCAGCTCTTTCTTCATATTATCGAACTGGATCTGAAGCTCGCTTTGCTCAGACGATTTGGCTAGGGCCGCCACGTCGGCGGCCCGCTGCGCGCGCGACCCGTAGGCGCCGTCCAACTCGGCTTTGGCAATGGTCGCCTCGGTCTTGAGCTCTACCACCATCGCGTTGAGCCGCTCCAACTCCTGGTCCTTGGTTTGCACGTCCTTGGCCGCTTGCTCGGCATTGGCTGTGGCAGCTTCCTGCGCATCCGATGCCTGTTTCAACCGCGCTGTCAGGTCGGCTATGCTGGCTTCCGACGTGGTGAGCGCCTCCTGCAACTCCGAACTCCGTGACTGAAGAGCCGACAGCTGTGCGGTGCGCTCGGCCAGCTGCTTTTCGGCCGATTTCACCGCCGCGGAGGCCTCGTTGTCTTTGTTGGCGTAGTTTTGCTGGGCTTCGCTGAGATCCAACAGTGCATGCGCCAGCTTGTCTTGCGTTTCTTCGGCGACTTTGCGTGCCTGCTGCAGCTCGACCGTCTTGTTTTGCAACGCTGCCGCCACGCTGTCCAATTCAGACGCTTTGTCTTGGAGCTCACGGTCCCTTTCCGCGTCGGACTTGGAGTTGAGTTCGCGCTGCTGCTTGATCTGCCGCTGCAACACCGACTTTTGCTCTCGTAGTTTGGTTGTTTGCGTGTACAGCCACTGCACGGTCGTCGAGAAAGCTTGTTGTGAGTAGGGTTCGTCCGCCCGGATGGGCGATCCGTCGCCCAGCAGGTCGTCCTCGTCGTCCTCGTCGTCGGTAGAAAGGCCCATTTGCGCCCGTGACGCCTTCCGCTCTTCCTGCTTCCGCTGCAATTCGGCAAAGCCCGACCGGATGATATCCCACAGACCCATGAGAATGGCGTCGACCTGCTGCACGGCCTGCCGGTCGGTAGCAGAGGCGCTGGAAGCTTCGATGGCACGGGTCACCTCCGGCTCGATCACAGGGAAAGCGTCTTCCAGCCAGCTGAGCTGCGCGTTCAGACCCATCCCTGAACCCACCCCGGTCACGGAAGGAATCGGCGGCAAGGAGGTACCCTCGAAGGGGGCAAGAATGCGCTGAACCAGGTCATTCACCGCCGCTGTCCGTTTCTCGTATTGGATCAGTGCTGCCCCCAGGTCCGCCTGCTTGGCAACGGACGCGGCGGCAAGCTCTTGTTCTTGCTGTGCAGTGGCTACGCCGTCGGCCAGATACTTGATTTGGGTCGCGAGCTCGTCTCCCGGTTCGCTTCCGCCACCAACGGGGGGTACTTCGTATGCGCCGTTCTTTGCGGGGTTGAAGCGAATGATAATCTCGCGCAGCCGGTTGTTGGAATCCTCCAGTCGCCGCTCGGCGTCGGCCACCGATTCCAGACGCTCGCTGCTTTCTCTTTGCAACGCAGCCAGCTCGAGGCTGATGGAGTCGTGGGCAGCGCGCAGTTGGTCGCACTCGAGCTGCAGGCGCATGTTTGTGTCTCGAAGTCGGTCGCTCTCCTCGCGCAGTTCCCGGGTTTCCTTCCGGACGGGCGATTTCTGCGGGATTTCGATGGTGTTTGCCTTGCTTCGTGCCGCTGACTGGTCCAGTTGGTCGACGGGAAGGTAAAGGCTGCGGTCGTCGAACAAGCCGTTACCGCCCGGAACAATTTCCAAACTGTCACGCCCGTTGGAGTATGTATACATGCTTTCCGGGCTGCCCGGGATGCCGTTGATGAGCTGGCCGTTGGCGGCGGTTTGCCCGGCCGCTTTGTTCCGGGACGAACCCTTGTGTGTCAGTTGCAGAATGCCTGCGGTGTGCTGGAACAACCGGCGCTGGGGCTCCATCATGCGTTTCTCGAGCATGAACAGCTCCGAGGCCAACTCTTCGCATCGCCTTTCGCAGGCCAGTCGTTCCGCCTCGGCCTCGCGCCCGGCATCCCCCGCACCGCCGCTATTCCGGTTGCTAAGAATACTTCGCCGCTTTCCGGGCGAGTAGAGTTTGGCCATGGATATGGCTGCATCGCGGTATTTGGATTGGATGGCTAGGTTGGCGCGGGTCTGTTCGATGCGCTGGGCCAGGGACTGGCATTGTTTTTTCAGGTCGTCCACTTCCTCTTGCGACAAAATTACCCATTCGCGGCTGTCCGACAAGGCGGTCTCGGTCAGCAAGTGCACTTGAATCGGATCCTTTAAATCGACGAGCGGTGAGCTCTGCGGCCGGTCGGCGTTCAACTACGCGACGGTTATAAAATGGTCAGCATTGATTCTCCCGTTCCCTTTCGTTTGTCTCGCTGCCCTCACATCGTTGACATGACACTCACGGGGTTGTATCGTGGCCGTTCTGGCTCGAAGCCGTCAATAACTTCTTGCCGGTAGCCGTTAACCATGGCGCGGCCCGTCGGCATAACGTCCTGCAAAGGCGCGGACGCCTCCGGCTCGAAGCCATATGCTTTTCGCGTTGCTAAACCGTTCATCTTGGTCGGCGTGAGTTTGTGTGTGTGTGTGTGTCTCTCTCTCTCTCTCGCTCTCTCGAAAAGATCGAGCAATGCGTGACCGCGTTTGTGTATATACGGCTCGCTCCTTTCTTGTCGCTGTTTGTTGTATCAGATGGTTATCTGGCTTCAGCAATTCGGCGCCTGGCGATGCGGCTCGTAGTCACGGCATGATCGAGAGAGAAAAAAGGGAAAAAAGAGAAGAAAAAAAAGAAAGAAAAAAAAAAAAAAGTGTTCGGCCGTGTCTTCGGATGCCTCCTTTTGGGAAGCTGCTTCGCGTCCGAGGAGGGTCTATATCTGTTGATCGAGTCGAGAATGGTGTGGCAGTAAGAAAAGGCCGGAGAAGATCGTCCTTCAGCCCAAAGCAGAAAAAAACACACAAAAGACGTAACAAAGAATTGGCCGGCGGAATCTGAGACCGGCGATCCAGGAGGGGGTTGGAGAGGGCCAATGAGACTCAACAGCCAACGGCTAAGGCGAACATTCTTTGAAGCCGGCCACACGAAGCGAGAAGAAAAAAAGAGAAGAAAGAAAAAAACAAATGTTTGTGCAGGAATGCTGAGGTTGGGCGACGGAAAATGGGGTATCGTTGGTTTTCTCCTTTCCAGCGGCGACGAGGTTCCTACCCGCTCAACGGAGGAAGGAGGAGGAAGGCTGAAACTCCGCAATACATATTCTGTATGGGAAATAGGAGGAGAGAGCGACGCAGCGATTGTCTTTCTTCCCCCGTTCCTTCCCTTTCGGCGCTTCGCGCCAGGGGCCAATCACCCCGTCGGGCAGAGCGGCTGGGCGTGCCTTGTACCTGACTTGGGGCTGTAATCCACCCCCACTTTACGCGTTTTGTCGCATTATGGAGTCGATCTGGAAAGCGTGACTGCTGTGGCGCGCTAAAAGCCAAGACACTGCTAAGTGTAATACTGCTAAGCCCCCCTTCGGTGGTGGCGGCGGCTCGTGGCGCATTCCCTTTCTGGGCTGACGCGACCACTGAACATGTTGCGCGGCGGCTGTGATTCTGTGAGTCTGGTGGGATTCCATGGTCGCAAGCGTGCTTGTGCATTCACCATCCTTTGTGTTATTTTTGGCCAGCTTACGGAGTCTTACGTAGAAGTAATTAATTACTTCATAAGCGCGCAGGTATGTCAAATCAACTCGCCCAACGTATCGCGGCGAGGTTGACGGAACGAAGAAAAGTATCCCATTTTTAGATACAGACGTCCTAAAGACAGAAAGTAAAAGAGTACAGCACATCACATATGTCAAGGCCCATAGAGCATAGACCACAGTTCAACGCGCTCGCTTAGTCGTCAGTCGGTGGCGTGCACAAAATTCCCGGGTGGTCGTGGCTGGGTGCAAGTTTGATGTCAGCATTTTCAATGCTTCCTTCTAGGTTACAACTTCACAAGGCGGTCTCAATTTGACACACAATCAGACGCGTACGAATTTCATAGTTTCAAACGCATATAAACGGCCGATGCTGGCGACATAGCGATGCACTCTTGAGCACGGAAACATAACGGTACAACGCTCTCGAGGGGCGCCTCCTCACATTGGCCCTCGGAACTGGTCTAAGATCTGCTGGCCCATTGTCCGTCTCCGGCCCGCGTCGCCGGCTGCCTGCCCCTGGACGCCGGTGGCCGTGCCGGTCGCAGCATCAGCACCGGGCGCAGCCGCGTTCTCGCCCTCCAGCCGCCTGCGCAGGCCCTCAAACTCTTCGCGGCGCTTCTGTGTCCGCACGCCCACCATCCACCCGGGGATACGCCATTGCGTCAGCCGGCCGGGCAGCACGTCGTTGCGCCACGCATGGCCGACAACCCACCCGACGGCGGCGGCCAGAACCGAGCCGGGCCACTGGAAGAGTGCCAGCTGCGCGGCCAGAAAGTAGCGGTACGACTTGTCCGAGAACGTCAGCCCGACGAAGTCGTCCGCGCCATTGTTGTTGTTGGTGGTGCTCGCCGTCGGGGGAGGCGGTTTTGATGAAAAAGCCACCCGGTAGGTATACGTGTGCGGCACAATGGAGTAATACTGCGCCAGGATCGCGAAAATGACGGCGGTCGGGCCGGCGGGGAGGTAGTTGACGCGGCCCAAGGTCACGATGCGGAGGACGTAGACCAAAAGGGGCGGGACGACGGCCGTAATGAGAGACGTGCCGGCGATGAATGACTGGTCCCGGTGGTCAGCAAACAGTACCTTCTTTCTTTGTTTGATCCAACGAAACGCGGCGCAAAGGCGGCAACACGCACGGCATATTTCCTGGACCCCCACATGCGCTCAACGATGCGCATCTGGTAGAGCGTCATACAGGCAAATAGGACCTCCGAGGAGTTCGTATAGCACAGTTGGTAAGTCAGCGCCCGCCATGTTTGGTGGTACCGCAGTATTTGCGGGTCGACGAGAATGTAGAAGTAGTGCTTGATGTCGAAAAGGCTGGCGCCGATGGACGCCGAGACGAGGCCCAGGACGAGGCTGCGGGTGACGGGGGCGTTGGTGAAAGACATGGCCGGCGGCGGGAGAGACGCTGAGGTGGAGGGACACAGGGGAAAACGCGTTGCACAAGAAAAAGGCGAAGAGCGCGAATAAAAAAGCACGTGTCGTTCGTTCCGCAGACTCGGTGCGCCGTCTTCTTGTTCCCAGTTGCCCTTGCCTTTTTTGGGTTCCTGGTCTCCTTTCTGCTCGTTTCGCAGTTGCGCTCTTGTTCCAAATGCGGAAGCCGCCACGGGCTATCGCATGCCGGATGTAAGCAAATCAGGAAGCCGCGACGCGTTCGGTTAAGCCGTTGCAATCGTTCCTTCCGTCTGTTGTGTCCAATTCATCTGTTGAAGCCGGGCGTGGGGAGTTTGAGTGTCGGTTCAGCTGATCATCCGTGGTTGGTTCGTGGGCGGGTTCTGTGCTCGCATTTGTTGCCGCAAGGTGTTATTTTCGCGGGCAGGCCAAATCCACCAGCTGTCGGGCGCCCCACTACAGTAAAATGTATTACTCGTCGCTCTATCGTATTACTCCGACCTCCGTTCCTACGACGTAATACGACTCCAACTGTCCCTCGACTTAGCACGCACCAATAGTGAACCACGCTGCTGTCCCTTACGTTGTGGCCCTGTGGCTAGTCGCAAAAGTCACAAGCAAAAAAGGGAAAGCTGTCTCGCTGGCCACTTTGCTTCATTTGATGTTGTCCAACAGCAACGCATCCCATGACCACACGTTAATACCGTTCGTACTCGACGACGTCTTTTTCCTTTGTTTCCGACTTTCCCCCCCTCCGTTTCTTTTCGCTTTGCAGTTCTTTCACGGCGCAGCGGGCTCAACCGGATGCCACGCCCCCCGACAACATGTCCGACCTCTACTTGTCGCATCTCCGGAACTGGATCCTCAGCTCGCCGCCGGCTGAATGGGCTCTGCACCAGGCCCGGGAGCTCATGATCGGGGCTCTCAAACAGGGCCCCATTCCGAAGCACGTCGCCTTTGTGATGGATGGAAACCGACGTTATGCTAGGAACCATAAGATTGAGACCATCGAGGGCCACCATCTGGGCTTTGAGGCGTTGGCGAGAGTGTGTAGCGTTTTGCCTGTGGCCTTTTCCTTGGCCGTTGCCACCCCGTGGCATCTACGTCTTTGTCGCTAACGAGGTTTTCGCTGTGCTAGGTCCTCGAGATTTGCTACAAGACAGGCGTTAAGGTTGTCACCGTGTATGCCTTTAGCATCGAGAATTTTCACCGGCCCAAGTATGAAGTGGACGGCCTCATGGAGCTCGCCAAAGTCAAGCTGGAGCAGCTTATGCAACACGGCGAGCTTCTCGAACGGTACGGCGCAAGCGTTCGCGTGCTTGGCCAGCGGGACCTGATTCGTGCCGACGTGCTGGATGTGGTCGAGCGTGCGATTGAAACAACAAAGAACAACAAAAAGTGCGTTTTTTTTTCATTGTCTTTTATCTTTTGCCTACCTGAATTTTTTTCGTTGTGGTGTATTTAACAATTGCAGTACTATACTGAACATTTGCTTTCCGTATACGTCACGGGAAGAGATTACGCGGTCCATCCGCACCACCGTCGAGGAGTTCTCCAGTCCACAACGGCCGCACAGCACCGCCTTCTCCCCTACGCGCATAAAGCAGAAGATCCTCTCACAGCAACTGGACAAGCCCGAGACGCTGCCGACGATTAGGGAATCCTCGCCAACGCCGTCCGCGTCCCGTTCCGAGGAGGTGGACGACTCCGTGTCCTCCACGACAACGCTGCCGCCCGACTCGCCGTCGCACAAGGGTGGTGGCCCGTCGGACATTACCATTCTACCCAACCCGGAGATGATTACGGCGGACACACTGGAGAGCCACATGTACACGGCCGGTGATCCGCCGCTGGACATATTTGTGCGGACAAGCGGCGTGGAGCGCTTCAGCGATTTCATGCTGTGGCAATGCCACCAAAACACGCAAATCTTCTTCCTTAAGTGCTTCTGGCCGGAATTTGGCCTGTGGCACTTCCTGCCGGTGCTTCTTGAATGGCAGTGGCTGCAGAAGCAGAAAGAACGAGACGAAAAACCACGCCGGCGCCGCAAACAGCGGTAAAGTCCTTACAGAAGCACGACCGTCCACCTAGAGACATGGCAGGACTCACAGCATATATTGCTTTTTTTTTCCCAGTTTAAAAGCCGCTACGCGAACAAATGGACACCCTAGCCTTCATGGACAAAATAGAACCATACGATATGTTTTAAGTACAGCAAGCAAGCCATCATCAGAATGTTTCACTGTAGTATTTTCAGCATTGTTTTTTGTTTTTAAATTTCATTTCTCCTTATTTTACTATATGTTTTTATTGTTCCCACGGTGACGCTCATGGTTAAGAGATTGAGCAAAGAAACAAGGAGGCATTTCACGATATAGATATTCCAAGCAAGGATTCGCCCAGGTTTATATGCTATACACACAGTTCCCTACATACGATACAATATGCATCAAATAGTCAGATATTTGTAGGACACCACGTGTGTTTCCGCGGTCTGAATCAATTGAAATATCACCCGTATTAATGTTCTGCAATTACTTGCCGTACTCGGCGAGACGGTTCACGGCCAATTCACCTTATCTTATCGCAACCTGTGACGTTGACGTGACCTTGTCGGAAAACGGGCTCACAAAAGTCCGAAAAGTGGAGAAAGGCTATGTGCGGGCGTGTTCCTTCTGGCGCGTGCAGCAGTAGCGACCCCCCCAAGTCGGCAGATCCCAGCGCATTTTTGGAGAGGAACGGGGGTTGGTGGCAGCAGCCAAGTCCCACCTGCGGGAGCGGTTCTCTCTCTCGCTCTTTCTCTTTCTCGCTTCCTCTTTCTTCTGGGCTCTCTCTTCCTCTCGCTTCCCTTCTTTTTCTGCTTCAACCAAGACACAACGTTTCTTTTCCTTCCCATGAACGAGCTTTAGCGAGGACGCCGACCCATCCATTTCCTTCTGCTGGCAGCAATGCTCTGATCGCCAGCTGGCAAGAGACTTGTCGCGTTGCCAGAAAAAGTCTGGTTCGGCGAGTCGTCTTTTTTTCTTTTTTTTTCTCTTTTTCTTGCCCTTCCGTTTTTTTGTTTCTCTTTCCGGCCGAAAGCAGTTTTCTAGACTCTCGTCACCCCGGCTACCTCCTTTCGTGCTAGAATTTTGTTTCTGGCCGTGTTTTTTGCCGAGCAGTCCTCCTATTTTTTTTATTCTGCTCTGCACTCGTTGCTCTCGCCGATCGCCTTTCCCGACGCGGCCCTGGCGGCGGCTCTCCACAACCCCCGGCCTTTCCCATCTTCTCTGCCCTGTCTGTTCCCGGCTCTTTTCTCTCTCTTTTCTCTCTCTTTTCTCTCTCTTTTCTCTCTCTTTTCTCTCTCTTTTCTCTCTCTCTCTCTCTTTCTCCTTCGCCTTTCTTCTTGCGTTTGCTTGACTTTAACCTAGCCGGCGGTGCGTGACTTTTCTTTCCTATCCGCCATGAGAACCGCAAAGCCTCCCGCGACCGCGTCCGAGGCGGGCGCCGGCCGGCGATCACAGCCGGTTCGACAGACACGAACAAACCCGCCGCGATCATCCGCCGCCTCCAGTGGTCGAGCCGTCGGGCGCGACCACCACCGCGATGGAGGTCCCCATGCCGCGGCCCAAGAACAGCCCATTGAGATCTTCCCCGCCGTCACGCACTTCACCGACGCCATCACGGCGCTTCCGAAAGAGCTCGTCAAGCATTTCACCTTGCTCAAAGAGGTCGACGCCAAGATCCACGTCCCGCAGCAGGCGCTGTTTCAGTTGATCGACACTGCCCTCCGCATACCCGCACCGAACACCACGCGCTCGCCGTACGACGGTACGACGACGACGATTGCCAGTGTGCCAAACTCGGCCCCGATGACTGCACAAAACAGCAACAGTGGCGCCGGCACCGGCACCGGCACCGGCTCTTTGCTGGCCGTCAACGGCCACACGCCCCCGACATTTTCTCCCTCCATGCCCAACAACCCACCGCAAGCCCAATCGACGAGCGGCGGCTCCTCCGACGGGTCGGCTCTGTTTGATCCGAGCAACATGCCGCGGCGGCAGCTGTTTCGCCAGATCGCCATTGAGATCAAGGAGATGCTGGTGGCGCTGGAAGAAAAAAACCACGTCATCTCGACCGCCAACGACGCGCTGAACAAGCAACTCACCCGGATCGACGGCATCTGGCCGCACCTCGAGATGGAGTTCAGCGACGAGGCCAAGTGGGGGAGCACGACCCATTGGGCCTACCCAGAAAACCGTGCGGCCAGCCGCGCGACCAACAACGCGCAGGCGGAACGGTCGCGGCGCGAGGGCGCGGCGAGCCTCTCGGCCGCCGCGCAGCAAATTGCTGAGGAGGCTGCCGCGCGCAGCGATGCGCGGAAGCAGGCGGTGGCAGCCCGGCGCAACCAGAAGGCCCAGCAGCAGCAGGCCAATAACAACAGCCACCAGGATTCCGACGCCGACGACCACGCGCAAAAACCCGACACGAAGAAGTCCGGGGCCGGCGCCAAGTCCCGAAGACCCCTTCCCGACGCGACCGCTGCGGCGGGGGCCGTGGGCCTTGGCATATCCGGTGCGAATGCGGGGCCGGCAACAAACGGGCATCCCACGTCGGCACCGAAGCGGCGAAAGGTCGAGAAACCTGCAGCGTCGTCGGCGCCGATGGAGCGTGCTTTGAGTGGTGTTTTCGGGCCGGGGGCCAACAGCGGCGCCGGCAAGGCCAGAACGGCCAGCCCGCGCGAGTCGCCGGCGCCCGACGGGGGCGCAAAGAAGCGTAAGGCGCTGCCTACGGGTGGAAGCCAGGCAAAAAAGAGGTACGATCCATTCTCATTTTTATTGATATATTCTGCGGTCCACCTTTGCCCTTCGTTTTGCTAACGGGTTCAATCATAAAACAGTCGCAATGCTGCGTCCGCTACGGCTTCACCGGTTGTCGGCGCATTTCCCGATCCTGGCAAGCCGGTACGAAACTCGCCAGCACTAGCAAGCAACAGCAACCTGGCAGGTGCTGCTACCGGAGGGTTTGGCTATCCTGGCGACAGTGGCGCTGTTGATAACACGGGCGATGACACCAGGAACAAGCCTGGCTACGCAAGCGCCAATCGGGCAGAGAACAGCAACGAGGTGGGCGACAGCAGCAAGGGGGCCGCTGGCGGACAGGACGCAACAATGGGTGCGACCAAGCCTACTAGCGGCATTGGCGACAGCGGTGCGGAACCCACCATCCACACGACAGCAGACAACCGCGGTGTTACCGGAGGGAACCATTCAGGCGACGTTAATGGCGGTGACGGCTTCGGCGGCGGCAGCACCTCACTTACAACATCGAATATCATTCGTGACCCTGAAGGCGGTGAACGCGATGCGGCCAAGGGGAACGAAGCAGCTGCCGATGCACAACCGGTGACTGACGGCGCAGTGTCTCGGCAGGATCCGAATACTGTGCGGCCGAGCATCGAAAACGGTCGGCAACGGCCGTCTCCTCTGGCGTTGGTACCCGAACGCGACCAATACCGAGCGGGCGGTGACAGCATGGCGGATTCCGTTCCGGTGGAAGGTATACCCCATGTCAATGGCTCACGCACGCCTGCGGGCCGACCGAGCAAAGATGCGACGACGCCAACGGTGCTGCCTTCTGCAGCCGATATCGTCGCGCAGCCGGCGGCGGCGGCGGCAGCACCAGGTACCTCCAGGGCCGCGAGCTCATTCAAGACGGAGGTAGCCGAGGCTGCTTCCGGGCCCGTCGCCATCGAGTCGTTCGGTATGGTGCGCACCAGGTCGGCCGGCGGCGTTCACGCCGACAGCAAGAGGGACCTGCTGGGTGGTGCAGCAGCCACCAAGCCCGAGGAGAAGACGATCGTAGCCAAGAAAGAACCGACACCATCGCGGTCGGGCTTGTCCATCCAACCACCCCCGCCGCCGCCGCCACAACAACCACAACCACAACCACAATCCCGATCGCAATCACAATCACAAGCACACCAAACACAACCACAACAACCACAGCCGACAACCACTTTACCACCCCTGGTGACCACCAAGAGTGGGCGGGCCAGCAAGCCGTCGACACCGGCGCTGGCGACATTCGCCGAAGCTTCGTCGCGTTCGCGACCATCGCGCGCCAGTGAACCGGCGGCGGCGGCGGCAACAGGGCCTAACGGGAACGGCAGTGGCGGCAGCGGCAGTGGAAGTGGCAGCGGCAGCGGCAGCGGTAGCGGCGCAGCCAAGCGAAGCCACAAGAAGGGCGCATCGTCCGTGTCTTCGCAAGCCCATGCCGCCAGCCACCAAACCCATACCGGCGCCGGTGACGGTACCAATGGTAGCAGCAGCAGTACCAGCAGCAGCAGCAGTCACTCGAGTGGTGTGGGTGGTGGTGGTTCCGGCGGCAACAGTGGCAGCACCATCACCGTCACGAGCAGCGCCAGCAATGGGAACGCCAACAGCCGGCATCACCAGCAGCCACAACAGCACCAGAAACAACAGCAGCAGCAGCAGCAGCAGGCGCAAAGCCCGGACGAGGACGAGGACGACCCGCTGTATTGCTACTGCAACCGGGTTAGTTTTGGCGAGATGATTGCGTGCGATGCGGAGGACTGCAAGCGGGAGTGGTTTCATTTGGAGTGCGCCGGCTTGCGCGTCGCGCCCAAGACAAACGGTAAGACAGGCATTTACCCTTTTTTTTCTGCCGGCTTCGTCGTTTCTTGTTCTTACTGACACGTTTTTTCCCCCTCTGCAGTGAAATGGTACTGCGACGACTGCAAGAAGCGGTTGCGGGTTGGCGAGCGCAAGGCCAACGGACGGTGAGAGCGCAGGCGTGTATTTAGTTGGTTGGGCCCTGGCGTTCCAGTATTGTGTCATGTTCGTATTTCCAGACGCATTTTTGTGTATCCCGGAAACAAGGCTTTGGGGGAGGGGTTTTCTATTTTCTTTGACTGTTTTTTTTTTTTTTGGTTTTAGACCACATCGTCATTCCGGGCTACGGGACATTTCTTTCTCATCGTCTTGCGTTTTTCTCTTTTTTCTTTTTTTTCTTCTTTTTTTTCTCACGCTCGCGGCTTTCATTCCCCTATGTTAACGCAACGACTATATCCCCTGTACGTGTGTATATTTTTCTTTCTTCGAACCGGGCATACATTAGCAATTCATTCATATTCACTTTCGTGTCCTGCTGTCAGCTTGCCCTTGTGGCAATGCCTGTTTTTTTGTTGTTGTCTCGAGAAGCATAGCACGAGATTTGCTTGCCTTCGACGGCCAACATTCTTCACGTGAACGTTTGCATGAGGAACGAACCCATTTTCGATACGGGCTGCGCAAATGTCCGGACGTGCCGTGTCGATTGTCGAGAAAAGAAAAACAACTGTGCACGGGATCGCGAGATCACGGGGTCGCGGGGCGTTTTCAGGCTTTGAAACCCCTTACAAGACCGACGGAAGGCGGGCCCTGGCGTCGGCTCAACGCAATTCAGCCACTAAGCAACAGCGCAAAGAAAAAAAAAGGGTTAAAAAAAAAAAAAAAAAAAACAGGCAGCCCATATTCTACTTCCGTCCCCCGTCAGACTCTATAAATCGGCCCGCAGCAAAATCCGGGGTGCGTTGCCAGGTTCGAATGCGGCCCGTATGTCAGCATAAAGCAAAGCCCGCGCGCCACATACCAAAAGCGATATCGCAGTGACGTTGGCGTGCCTCGGCCGCCCTCCGTTGTCGCAACAATTGGACCTAGCGGCTGCCTTCCCGTTCTAAACTTTTTTTTTGGCTGTGCTAGCGTCAAACGACTGCTGAACGGGAAAGCGCGGTACTGTAAAAAAACAGCGTTTTGAAGAGAAAATACGACAAACCGTGCGCCTGCCTGATTTCGGCGGAACCTCGTTGGCTTTGAACCATGTGCACCTAGTCATTACAAATACGTGCCGTACGGGGGAAGGAACCCAATGAAACGGGCTAGCGTGGTGAACGGCGTTCAGCTCATGGAGCGTTCACCGCGGAGATACATGCGGAATAGCCATATCAGATTCACGATGCCAGCCACGATGGAATGGCAAACCGCCCGTGGAAGGCTTTCCTTGCTCTTAGTCGCGGCCATTGGGCCGTAGAAAGGACATGAACAACCATGAAGAAAGTATCATTATTACGAGACTTTGTATTCCTCGCAGAGTATTGTAACTTTACAGCAATGACCAAAATCACGATCAAAAAGGGAAAAAGCTGTCAGCAGACACTTGGGACCTTGGGCCGCTCTGGCCATCAGGTAATGGTTAACTAACAAAAACCGAACGACTGGATGAGGCGCGCTGCCGGGCCTGCAGAACCGGGAGAGCCGCCATGCATGAAAAAAAGGGAGCTTAGAGGCAGTGCTTCGTTACGTCGGCCGCGTTTCCATTAGCAAATCACCGGCCAATGGGGCTGGTGGCCGCGTGCTGATTTCGTGCTCTTTGTCTTGGGGCCTTGTGCTCTGCAGCTCAGGTGACCAAACGGACCTCAGCCGAGAAGCGGGCTACGGCTCCCAAGCCTGTGGTTTCCATTACTTAATCGCCAGCAGCGGGCCAAGAACCGCATCATCTGTTCTGTTTCTGGCGCGCTCGTATTGCGACTGGTACGTAGTAATTAGACGTACGCCAATTTATGGCTTTTTCGCCTCTCGCCTTCGCCTTTCGCGTTTTCGCCTCTATTTCGCCCATACCGCCGTCCGTAGAAAAAACAGTCATTAGCTGCGAAAAAAGGAATGCCCGTTTCTGTCATAAAGAACCGGTGGCGATGCCGGCAGGTCTTTGTCTGTGTAGTTAAATATCTATGAATGAATTTTCAACTTTGATCGTGAACTTTATTTCTGTCCAATTCTTCGACTTTTCTCGCCGTTTCCACGCATCCGCTTTTTCTTACACCGTACATCTCCAGGCATACTCATACTCACCGACGACAACCAAGATACGCCATTCTCCCGGGCTTTGACGTGGTCCCACAGATCAACGGCGTTGCTTGGTCTTTCCTTTGTTTTCGGGCCATCCACGAAAAACAGTATTCGTACGTCCCATCGCCGATTCCTCTGCAGTTTTTTGTTCCCTTTTTGGCTCTTTCCTCGATTCCACCGCTCTTTCCTTTTTCCCCCCTTTTTTTCTGCTCTGTGTTGTCCCCAACTATCACACCCGTTTGTCATTCCAAAAATTGCCCAAAACAGCAATAGCGAGTCACAATAACAACACCGACAACAACGAAAGGAAGGTGCGAGGCAGGACCACAAAAAAAAAGAATTGCAACAGGGAGATTCAAAATATTTTTGGCAGTCACGCGTACCCTCTCCTTCCCTTTTTTACTTTCCCTTGCATTCTATTATTCACACTTTCTCGATCTCCGCCTTGTATTACGAAAAGTATCGTAACTACAACGTAAAAGGGGGTTCTTTTCCCCTCCTTTGTTCTCGCCTCGTTGGCCGGCGCTGGTCCACGCACCAACAACGCCTGCGATTTTGTTACCTAACACATCGACTCTGTGACTAATAGAAAGTGTGGTTTTCCCTTTCTGCGCTTTCCTTCGGGTTCCGTCTCGCATCCGGTCCTGTTAGCCGCTTTTGGCCTGTTGTTGTATCATACACTTTGTGTTCTCGCCCATCCACCTATTTTGCACCAGTTTTTTCCTTATTTTCGCCCTCGTCTTCATTTTTTTCTTCTTTTTTTCACCTCTTCTTCTTTATTTTATCGTCTCATTTTCACAAAGAGCCATTGCACAGAGCCATCGCACTGGTCACCTGCAGGACGCTGACGACTCACAGAATCGTTTTCATAGACGAAAAAAACGCCGACTTTTCTCTTTTTCCTTTATCAAAAAAATATATTTCATTAAATGTACCAGTCCCGAGGTCACGCTCACAACAACAACAAGGGGGCCGTTGCGCCCGCCGCCTCCCCAATGGCCAAGCCCCAGATGAGGTCCCCCTCGCCGGGCCTCACCTTGGGCCGGGCCTCCTTTTCTTCCATCCGCGAGCGAGACGCCGACTTTACCCAGACGTTCACCTCGTCCAAAGTCTCCTCCTACAGTGGCCGGCACAACGACGAGGCCGCCGTTGTGGATGAACCCCTCTCCCCTGCGTCTGCCGTTTTTTCTGTTGCACAACCACCATCACCATCACCAGCACCATCACAGGCCGCCGACGGTACCACCGCCATCATCATGCGGCTGCCCGCCGTCCCTGGGGACGAGTTCGAGGACCAGACGGGTCTTGTGGCCTCGTCGGTCGCCCGCCGCGACGGCTTCAACCGTTCGTTGGCGTGGCTGGATGGTGACTTCCAGGGCTTTCAGGATGCGTTCCCGCGCGACGCCTTGAAACAACGGCAAGACAGCCTCCTCAAGCTCGGCCGCACCCAAGTGGACGGCTCGCATGCGAACAGTGATGATGCTGACACTGCCATGCAAGGCGTGGAAGGCAAAACCCAAGACGATGCAGAAGACGAGGGGGCGGCCCTGCAGCCGTTTGAAAAACTACCCATCGAAGTATATCGTAAGTTTTATGTTCTTTCTTTTTTTTCATTTTTCTCACCATTTTGCAACATCGTGCTAACAACACAAGGTCTCATCATCAACCATCTAATGCTCGATACTCCGCCGAACGGCATCGACCGGCGCAACGTCGATCTCATGTCTCTGCTCGTTGTTTCGCGGCCGCTGTACGGCAAGACGCTCGAGGCGCTGTACCGTCGCGTCACGATCCCCCACTCGCGCATCTTCCAAAAGTTTCTGTCGCAGATCGACAGCGATCCCGTCCGAGGCACGTGGGTGCGCCGCCTCGATTTCTCCCACTTCAACCCCGTCAGCCTGTTCTCGACCGCCAGCGAGCGCGAAGCCGCCCGCAACCTGACCGCCGAGACGCTTCTCCGCTGCCTCGACCGCATGCCCAACCTGCAGGAGTTCCTCGCGCAGGACTACCTCGACAGCGACATCAGCGAGGGCGTTCTGCGCAAACTGCTCACCGGCCTGCCCAGCCTGCGCGCCCTCGATCTCTGCGGCTGCTCGGCCGCCCCGTTCCGCAACGCATTCGCCACGCTCGCGTCCTCGTCCCCGTCTGCGTCCGCGCCGGCAGCAAGCCCGTGGCCCGACCACTTGGACATCCAGCGTTTGTCGCTGCACAAGTGCATCACGCTGCCGTCGTCCGTCTTTGAGTTCGTGCTGCCCAAGCTCGCGCACCTCACGCACCTCGACGTGGCCAACACGCGCATCACCGATGCCGCCCTCCACAGCATCCCCCACACGGCCCGCATCACGCACCTCAACCTGGCCAAGTGCTCGCTCCTCACGGCCGACGGCGTGATCGACTTTTTGGCCAACCACCCGGCTGTCAACCGCAACAGTCTGGTCTTCTTGAGCCTCGGCTTCGACGCGGCCACGTCGCAACTGCTGGACGCCGAGGCCGTCACGCGCCTTCTGCCCACGCTGCCCTCATCGCTCAAGTCGCTGAGCCTCAAGGGCAGCAAAATGGAACGGTCGCACGTGCCCCGGCTTCGGGTGCTGTCCAAGCACCTCGAGGAGCTGGCCCTCGGCCGGTGCTTGGACGTCGGCGACGTCAACGCCTTGGTCGTACCGCCGAAGCACGTATCCGCCGCTGCCGCCGACGGCAGCAGCAGCACGGATGCGAGCAACAACAACAACAGCAACAACAACAACCACAACAACAAGGCCGACTGGACTCCACATACGCTCCGGTACCTGGACTTGACCGACATGAACGCAGACACCCTGGACCTGTCCTCGCTCTACCTCGACAGCCGCTTCCTCGATCCGATCACGGCGCCGCTGGAAGTCATTGAGGTCTCGGACGACGTCTTCAAGCGCGTGTCCAAGTCCAAGGGCCCACTCACGCGCATGGGCTGGCGCCAGTCCGAGATCGGCTCCCGCTCGTGGCTGGTGCGCGGCAGCCACCCTGCAGGCCAGGGGGTCACGTCCATCAGCGGCAGCTTTGCCATGGAGAACGGCCAGCGCCCGTGGAAGATGGGCGCCCAGTCCTGGGGGATGCGCAAAATTCCCGTCGCCCACGCAAAGGTCGGCGGCATGTACGGCTCGTACATGTTCGGCCGCAAGTTATAATGATGTCATGGGAGTGGTACGATCTTGTTTCCCCTTTTTGGGGGGTTTTCTTGGCATATTTCTTTTTCTTTCCCTTTGAATTTTTGTTCTCGGTTTTGCCACGGGCCACGGCTCAAAAAGGAGTTCATTTTACGAAGCGAAAATGTTTTTGCACATAGCAAGCGAGTTCGGATATTTTTGGCAAAGAAAAAGTTAGGCACGGAAAGGGAGGAGGCTATGGAAGCGAATCTTTTTTTTGTCAAAGAAATCTGGGGTTTTTTTTTCTCTGCAACATCATTGTTTCGTTTCTTGGAGTTATGAAAGGCCAAAAAAGGAACCAAAACGTTGGTATAAAACAAGAGTCTGCATAGTATGGAATTTTACCAAGCAAGTAACGAGAGTAGCAAAATGAACGAGTTACGCCGTATTACCTAAGGTTTTTCTGCTGTGAACAAAAAGTCGTCTATGAAATGTGTGGCTAATGTGGCTGGAGAACCACGTGATAATTGGGTCAAGAAAGCCGACCAAATACGGACTAGCGTGGGAAAGTAAGAGGACAAAGCCCCCGTCTCCCGCAGGCATGCAACAAAACTGGCTTTCCCGGTCTTTCAAGCTTTCCACGCCATCACACGGGCGACACCGTCACTCCTTTTTGCGCTTTCCGTATCGTTTTTTTTTTTCTTTCTTCCGGCGCCGTTCTTGGGGTTGCATTTTGTTCGCACGTCCCATTCCTGTATCATCATGGCGCCAGCGGCGCGGGACACGCCGTTCCGCTCGGCGGACATGAGCATGGTCCAGCTCTACATTTCCAACGAGATTGGCCGGGAGGTCGTCAACGCGCTGGGCGAGCTCGGTCTTGTGCAGTTTCGAGACGTACGTTGATGCAAAGGAAGGGGTTGTCTTGGGCGGTGTTCGATATCAATGCTAACGGAAGGGTGGGCGATACACAGCTGAACGGTGAAGTCAACGCTTTCCAACGAGCGTTCACGCAGGAGATCCGACGTCTCGACAACGTAGAACGACAACTGCGTATGTGTTCAGGAAATATCCCGTTGTGATCCCCGTTGTTGTTGTTGGCTGTTTTTTTTACTAACGAGCTGGGGTGCAGGCTACTTTGCCGCGCAGATGGAAAAGGCCGGTGTGCCGCTGCGGAAGCTCGACCTCGACGTGGAGGCGTTGGCGGCCCCGACCACGGCCGAGATCGATGCGCTGGCCGAGCGGTGCCAGAGCCTGGAGCACCGCGTGTTCCAGCTCAACGACAGCTATGAGACGCTCAAGAAACGCGAGATGGAGCTGACCGAGTGGCGCTGGGTGCTGCGCGAGGCCGGCGGCTTCTTCGACCGCGCCCACGGCAACGTCGAGGACATCCGGGCCTCCATGGACGGCGGCCACCACGACGTCGACGCCGACATTGTTGACGACGACGACGCCCCGCTGCTGCACGACGACGTCGAGCGGCAGGCCCAGCAGATCGCCCCACAACCAGGCCGGTCGCAGGCGTCGTTCTCGGGCCTCAACATCGGCTTCGTGGCCGGCGTGATTGCGCGCGACCGCGTGGGCGCGTTTGAGCGGATCCTGTGGCGCACGCTGCGCGGCAACCTGTACATGAACCAGGCCGAGATCCCCGAGCCGCTGGTCGACCCGAGCGGCAACGAGCTCGTCTACAAGAACGTGTTTGTCATTTTCGCGCACGGCGCCGAGATCCTGGCCAAGATCCGCAAGATCTCCGAGTCCATGAGCGCCGAGGTGTACAGCGTGGACGAGAACAGCGAGCTGCGGCGCGACCAGATCCACGAGGTCAACGCGCGCCTCGGCGACGTGCAAAACGTGCTGCGCAACACGCAGGCGACGCTCGACGCCGAGCTCGAGCAGATTGCGCGCTCGCTCGCCGCCTGGATGGTGCTCGTGCACAAGGAAAAGGCCGTCTACGACACGCTCAACCTGTTCTCGTACGACCGCGCGCGCCGTACCCTCATCGCCGAGGGCTGGTGCCCGACCCACGACCTGCCGCGCATCCGCACCACGCTGCAGGACGTGACGAACCGCGCCGGCCTGGCCGTGCCCTCCATCATCAACGAGATCCGCACGACCAAGACGCCGCCGACGTACCTCAAGACGAACAAGTTCACCGAGGCGTTCCAGACCATTGTCAACGCCTACGGCACGGCCACGTACCAGGAGGTGAACCCGGCGCTGCCCGTCATCGTGACGTTTCCGTTCCTGTTCGCCGTCATGTTCGGCGACTTTGGGCACGCGACGGTCATGCTGGCGGCGGCGCTGGCCATGATCTACTGGGAGCGGCCGCTGAAAAAGGTCACGTTCGAGCTGTTCGCCATGGTCTACTACGGCCGGTACATTGCGCTGGTGATGGCGGTGTTTTCCGTGTTCACGGGCCTCGTGTACAACGACGTCTTCTCCAAGTCGATGACGCTCTTCGACAGCGCCTGGGCGTGGGACGTGCCGCCCGACTTCCGCGAGGGCATGACGGTGACGGCCCGGCTCAAGGGCAGCTACCGCTACCCCTTTGGCCTCGACTGGATGTGGCACGGCACCGAGAACGACCTGCTCTTCAGCAACAGCTACAAGATGAAGATGAGCATCATCCTGGGCTGGGCGCACATGACGTACTCGCTGTGCTTCGCGTACGTCAACGCGCGGCACTTCAAGCGGCCCGTGGACATCTGGGGCAACTTCTTGCCCGGCATGATTTTCTTCCAGGCCATCTTCGGGTACCTGGTGCTGTGCATCGTGTACAAGTGGTCGGTCGACTGGCTGGCCGTGGGCCAGGCCCCGCCGGGCCTGCTGAACATGCTGATCTACATGTTCCTGCAGCCGGGCACGCTGGACATGCGGCTGTACCGGGGCCAGGAGTACGTGCAGGTGGTGCTGCTGCTGCTGGCCTTTGTCCAGGTGCCCGTGCTGCTGTTCCTGAAGCCGCTGTACCTGCGGTGGGAGCACAACCAGGCGCGGGCGCGGGGCTACCACGGCATCGGCGAGCGGTCGCATGTGAGCGCGCTGGACGACGACGACGACGACGACAACAACAACAACAATAGCAGCAGTGGCAACGGCAATCACGCGGGCAACAACGGCCACCTACACCGCGCGAGCCACGACACCGACGAGGGCACGGGCATGCTGGCGGCCGACTTCAACGACGCGGACGGCGAGGAGCACGAAGAGTTTGACTTCGGCGAGGTCATGATCCACCAAGTGATCCACACCATCGGTAGGTTTTTTTATTTTGTTTTCTCCTCCCCCCAATACAGGACATCCCCGGCTAACAAACCACAAGAATTTTGCCTCAACTGCGTGTCGCACACGGCGTCGTACCTACGGCTGTGGGCCCTCTCGCTCGCCCACCAGCAGCTCAGCGCCGTGCTGTGGTCGATGACGCTCGGCCCGACGCTGGCCATGGGTGGCGGCTTCGTGGGCGCGCTCGCCATTGTCGCCGCGTTTGCCGTGTTTTTCTCGCTCAGCGTCATCATCCTCATCGTCATGGAGGGCGTGTCGGCGATGCTGCACTCGCTGCGGCTGGCGTGGGTCGAGTCCTTTTCCAAGTTTGCCGAATTTGGCGGGTGGCCGTTTGCGCCGTTCTCGTTTGGCCAGCAGCTGGCGGACGCGGAGGAGCTGAAGGCGTACCTAAGCTAAAAGGCAAGAGAAGAGGGGAACGGCGAGGAAATGGACCAGGAAGATTTTGGGGAGGGCTACGAGAGGAAGAGCCTTTCGACTGGTTGTTCCGCACCAAACTTTGCATACTCTGGTTCCTTGTTTAAAAAGGGGGACATTTTCTTGTTTGACGTGGCCACTCTCCCTCCTGCTGAGGAGACGTTGGTAGTGGGAGGGGGGTGGGTTTCGTTGCCTTTCGCATTGTAATTATACTAGACAAATTCCATCTGGGTGTACTTATTTCATGTCGTCCTTTCTTTTTTTTTTTTTGTTTACAAGATATGAATTTGAAGGGCGTTTGCTCTTTGATTTTTTGATTTTTTTTTCGTCCTCCTTGACCTTCAGCTTTGCAATTTTTATGTGTCGTTCCCGCGATCCCTTTGCTTATCATCTACTTACACTGCTTTCTTCCCCCCCTTTTTGTAATCCCATTGAATAACAACACCACGGGTCATTTTCCTTTGTTTTATTCTCACCCCACCCTCCTCCTTTGCTCGAGGTTTTTTTCTCTTTTTTTTATTGACAGGTATCTATTTAACCTATTTATGTCATTGCGACGCTTTGCTTTACGCCTCCGGGCTTTCCGCCTCCAGCCTCGCTCGTGAGGCTTTAAATGGGTTTTACAAAGAGGAAAAAAAAAAGTGCATGTTGGGAAAACAACGCAGTTTGATTATCCCTGCGTTTTCGACGCTCTGCGCGGGCTTTTTTGTTCCTCCAGTAGCTCTGGAGAAAAAGCTGGAAAACAAAGGGAGAAAAAAAAGAGAAAAAAAAAGAAAAAAAAAAAACTGGAAAGGGTAATGATAGAATGGCAATGATAATGTGTACATTCATTTTCCCTTTTAGCTACAGTTCGATTAAATAAAGGCCTCAGCTTTGTTTCACGAAAAACGCCGCGAAAATAACGCACGTTAAGAGAAGTACGATACTGGGGCTTTTTTTCTTTTGAAAATCATTGATGTTTTTTTTTTCGCTTGATTGCTTTCTTTGCGATAATCTATAGATGATGAAAAAAAAGGAAACAATGCAGTCGATTTGCTGAAACCCCAAAACAGAGAATGATGGCTCAAAACAGTCTGAAACACACGGAAGGCAAAAAGTGCGCCTTGCTGCTGTTCTCTGCTGTTCTATCTGCCTGCTCGTTCTCCGTTTCTTCCCTATCGGTAATGCTGTGAGCAGCTGGAAGGAACAATTTATTTTGCGCAACCATAAACAAGAAAAAAACATGCTAAACAAAAATCCGCCTGCCTTATGTATCCACAGAAGTTGAACGCCAAAAATGCACATGAGGTTTAAAAAACTATTTTTTCTCAGTCCGACTTCCTTCTTTCAGTCTCATAACCGATGAGAAAGTAAGAAGCAACGACAACCAGAAATAAAAATGATAGGGTGAAGTGGGAATTCATTAGAAAAGAAACTCGGTCAGGCCAAGCAGGCAATGAAGACCGAGCAGAGTTCTTGACGGCTAGCTTTTGCGTTCCAGGCGCTCCGTGTACCTTGTGGTAATGCAAGCAGTGGAAGCGTTGTAGTTCACACAGAAATTGTAGTAGTGCCGTCAGCGGATGGGCTGGGTTGAGGATCGTAGACGAGCTGGCCCCATACCCTCCAGTGAATCAGCCCAAGATGAGCCAGACGCGTAGCCATGTCCTCGATTCCACCATCCTCACGAGGATCGACCGTTCGGCTGTTCTGGGATGCGAGGGCGGCAGCAGCAGCGGCAGCGGCCGTTGCGGTGGAGGTGGCCGTGGCCTCAGATGTCCGCG
Organism: Fragosphaeria purpurea; assembly: GCA_002778095.1. NCBI lineage: Eukaryota > Fungi > Ascomycota > Sordariomycetes > Ophiostomatales > Ophiostomataceae > Fragosphaeria > Fragosphaeria purpurea. The sequence goes on from PCDL01000011.1 coordinate 2,210,501, forward strand.
CGGATGCGGGATGAATCCGGCCACTGGCGGCAGCCACAAACAAGCCGACGCAAGGCATTGTTTTGAAATCTTTGACGCGGCGTGCAAGGGCAGAGACGAGCCGTTCCCGGAATGCGTGCTCAACCTCTTGCCGTATTGTATGCGGACCAAAGCGCAAGGAGGATTCGAGACGCTGCTCAATTTGTTCGAGCGACAGATGCCGCCGCTCTTGCTGCGTACAACTTAGGGTGCGGTAAATCTCCACCGCCATTTTCGGCCATAAATCGTCCCACCGCTGGGTAGGCCGGGCACCCGGCGCTGCTGTGTGGAGAAGCGCCACTAGACAAGAGTACAAGTTTTGAGCGCGTGAACGGGCGTCCGCAAAGTCGGTCGGCTGCCCCGGGGGAGTAACACCGACTGGACCGAAAGCAGGGGCACCCGAGTTTCGCGGCGATACAAACGCCGAGCCGCAAGCACTAAAGTCCAGGCTCGACGGACGGGACGAAGCCGGTGACGCTGACATAGTCGATAGAGGTGTGGTGTTGAAATCAAAGATGGACGAGGACGAAGCCGAGGACGTAGTCCACGCGTCGCCGCGGCCAGGCTGGGAAAACCGTTGTGTAAGATAGCCAGGCACGCCTGTAATGCCCGGTTGGTGGGACGACTGGTTAGTCGCAGCAGCAGCTGCGGCGGCGGCGGTGGCGGCAGCTGTGACCTCGTCAATTTCAGCAAGCTCATAGACTTTCATGCAGATTTCCAGGTTGATGGCGTCGAACATGTCCGAACGCAGCTTCAGGATGCGGTCCTCGTCGAAAAGAAACGTGTTTGGCACCTGACCAACATCGACGGAAGGCAGCAAGAGACGGCTGAGGGCGTTGAAAAAGGCGGCCGTCTCTCCAAAGGCTTGCCTATGGCGCACGCCAAGGCCAGTGAGATCGGCTCGTGCCTGGTCGTACCAGCGGCGGGCGGCATTGATGCACATGCGCCGGTTTTGAATTTTCTTATAAAAAAACCGCTGCTCAAAGTGTACTGTATCCTCGATCAATAAATGCCGCAAACAGCGAATCTGGTGGTTGGCCACGTCCAGTTTCATTGCCTCCAACACGCTCAGCAAGCTACTCATTCCCTTGACCAACTCGTCCACGTCGTTGTCCCGGTTGCCTCGGCTTAGCTCTCCGTACATTTCGTCCACCCAGTCGTCACGCATTGGGGCGCAGTGCAGTTTCAATACGGAAGACAGCCAAGATGCTAGCTTCTCCAAGTCGACAACCCCCCGTGCGAATTGCTGCATCAGAAGGGGGACGTTGAGGCCCTCGTCAAGTAGCTCGCGGTCCCGCGCTGGTACCAGGGTTTGGATAATGTCTCTCACTGCCCGGAGCAAAGCCGGCAAACACCAGTCGTCATTTGGTCCGTGTGTTTTGAGAAACTCGTCGCGGTCCGTAACAAACTGCATTAACTCGTTCCGGAGCGTTTTCCAAAACTGCTGGGCCTTTTCTTGCTTCCGCCGGCCTTTCTCGCCGTCCAGATTGGGTCGAAAGTGCAATTCGGGGTCGTAGTTTATGTCGTGACGCAGTTTTGGATTATGAATCATTTTGCCAACATCTAGTTCGCTGAGAGTTGCCTTAGTGACCGGGGGCTCAATTTTCTGTGAACGCTGCTCTTGTTGTAGCTGGTCATTGTGATGGTGATGACGATGATGGTGGCGTTGGAAATCTTGTTGCTGCTGAACTTGCTGCTGATGTAGCTGTTGATGTAGCTGTTTCTGTTGCTGCTCCTGCTGCTGTTGCCGCCGGTGTTCCTGCTCTTGCTGTTCTTGCTGCCGCTGCTGCTGCTGTTGCTGTTGCTCTTGCTGCTGTTGTCGTTCTTGTTGTTGTTGTTGTTGTTGTTGAATACGACATGATTCTTGCTGGAGGCGTTGTTCTTGTCCAAGTTCTTGATGCTCGTGTGATTGCCGCTGCTGCGCTAAGAGCATATCCTGGTGTGGTTGCGATTGTTGTATATTCTGCGAAAACCTCCTTTGTTTTGATAGCGTCTGCCGTCGTTCCTGGTGTTTCGATAGTCGTTCCCCTTCCTTCTCTTTTTGCTGCTGCTGCTGCTGCTGTTCCCGTTCCTGTTGCTGTTGCGAGGACTGTTGGTGCAGCTGCGCTTGTGCTGGCATCGACGCCGAAGGTTGACTCGGTTGATACGACATCGACGACGCCGGCGTATCGACGACAGGTGGGCTCCGGGAACCGTTTGCGGCACCGACAGACGACCGGGGATCCTGTTCCCAGGGTATCCTAGTGCTAACAAATTTGGTGGAAACACCACCTTGCGGCGTTGGGGAGCTCCGTGTTTCGCTCGTCGTTTCTATGGAAGCGGCATCATTTTCTGGTTGCCCTCGTGTGCGGCCAGACGTGAGTGTGCCGTCGATGCCGCCACTTCCTCCTTGCTCGCTCATTGTAATGCTGTTTTCGCCGGTGGCTCGACGTTATGCTTGCATTGACCCGTTTTTCGTTCGGGTTTTTTATTGCGTTAACCTCCGCTTACGTTCTCCCTTCGCACCGAGCGGGTGCCGAAAATAAGAATCAAGCTGGCCGGGACGAGAAGAGCAAATGTTGCTTTCAAGACTTTCTGACGGGTGAAACCGCGGAGAAGTACTTTATGTGGGAAAAGGTGGGACGTGAGGCACGAGTAAACTCTAGCAGTGTTATGGAGCTTGCGTGATGCCAACGTGTAAAAAACCCAGAAAGTGATCCACAGCCCTAAGCCAAAGCTTGAATTGTCAGACGAAAGCTACATAGGTATCAGATGTCAGCGGTGGCTTTTCTTTCTTCGTTATTGCTGCAGCGATGTTCGTCTCGTGAAGAGAAGCAACCAGAGAAGAAGAATATGAATCAAAAGTAAATAAAGCGATTTGACAGGATTTTGACGCTCCGGGAGAGCTGCGTGATTGTATTGTACTGTGATCGTGAAAAAAAAAACAGTAGGTAAAGGAAGAAAAAAAGAGGAAAATTGCGAGGCCAAAGAGAAGGGAAGGTAAAAAGGCAGATGTTTAGTAGTCGGACGGCAGCAAAACGCATATGCGTGTCTGTGTTCCTGTTTGTTTGTGCGTTCGGTGTTTTTTGTGTGCGTGCGCGTGCGTGTGTTTTGTGTCGCAACAGCAGGACGGGGAGCAGGTAGCTTTGCCGTTCCGTTCACGAGCTCAAACCATGCCGACGACCACAACGGGACATCGCATGAGGAGCAAAGCTGTTTTCGGGCGGTCGATCTGCGGATGTGACAAGCACACCGTCGAGACCAAAACCCACGGTCACTCGTCTTTGCTTGGAACACAAGACAGTGACCCACGGAGGTGGAGACAAGACGAGACGAACAAAAGACAACAGGAAGAGGGGGGAAGAGAAAAAAAGAAAAGGATAAAGAGAAACAGAGACACAAAAGTAAGAGCTATTGTAAGCGAATTGGATTTACCTTTTCTGTTTTTCTCGTCGGTCTTTTTTTTGGCGTCGTCTTCTGCTTTCGGTGAGACAACGATCGAAAGCGGCCGACGAAAGCGGAATTTGGATCTTATTTTTGGGGGTCCTGATGGTGCGTCGGCTGGAATGAAGCAGAAATCGGTGGATTTGCGGGTTAGACGAATATGTGAGACCACCTTGTTTTTGTGTCTCTTTGGTGAGGGCGTCGATCTTTCTGTTCCAACGAAGGCAAGTCAACCGTGGACACGCGGTGCGAGGTCGGCAAAAGTAGAGGAGACAAGAAAAAAGCCTTTGCAGTTTAGAACGAGCGTGATACGAGGCGAGACGGGAAAATCGAAGAAAAGAAAATTAAAAAAGAAAAGGACTGAAAAGTGAAAAAAGTGAAGGACGAGAAAAAAAAATGCGTCAAAAAAGAGAGTGATGAAAGGACAATGTTGGGGCACTTGAAAATCAGTGACAAGCTGGGACAAATAAAAAAGAAAAAAAAACCAATTGATGATGATATAGAAGTAGGGAAAGGAATGGAAAATCGAAAAAGGAAGAAAAATTAAAAGGAGAGAAGAAAAAGAAGAAAAAATCGGTTTGGCAAGGTCGGACGAAAAGTGACAGCAGCACGGAAGTGCGTGTGAGGAAGGAACGACGTCGGTGCACTTGCGTGTTCCAGAACGCAACGTGATGGACGCGGCTGCAAGCAACTTGTTCCCTTGCTGTGCTGTTTAGAGTTATGTCAAGCGAAGCGAAGAGGCAATGCAGAGACTGACGATCCGTGGGGAGGAAACTTGGTATCTGCGTGAAGCAAAGAGGCACGAGGGAAGAGGAAAGTTTGCAAAAGGAGGAAAATATGGAATTGAACGAGAAAAGGAGGGAAATTAAATTGGATTAGTATTAAAGAGACAAAAAAAGAAGGAACGTAGAAACGAAATGGGACGAAGAAAGGGAAAGAGCGATCGATGTTCGGGATGTTAGTTGAATTATGCAAAAAAGGGAAAGGGGGAAAAGCCGAATAAAGAAGGACGAGACAAAAAAAAGAATGAGGCAAAGATGACAAAGCCACGAGACCAACGTCCACTTCAAGGAATCGCAGCTTCTCCTTGCACACCAGAGCAAACAAACAAAGAAGGAGCGATAGACGAGGCGAGGAGAGCCGGGGAAGGCGTGGATGGCAATTCGACCAAGAGAAGGAAAGAGCCAAGGGGGAAAAGGTACAACGCAGTAGCCCTGTATTACTCGTACCTTGTACGTCGGTACACAAGGGGGACAGCAAAGCCAGCAAGCAAGAAAAAGCAAGGCGTCCGTCAATTGCATTGGCATCGAGACAAAAAACTTTACTTTGCCCGGTGGTGGAGATTGAGCTCCTTCCTTTTTTTTCTTTTTCCAAAAAAAAAGGTACGGAGACCCGCCTGAGGTCATAACTTGTTACTTTGTACTACTCAGCCAAAAGAAGGGGGGGTGGGGCGCACCAACTCAACAAGTCGTCACTGTTTTTATTTTTTTGGTTTTCTGTTTTTTTCTCCGAAAATGCAATTTTTCAGAGCGTCGTCGTTTTGCTTTCGATTCTTCCACCCACACACACGCCTAGTTGGAATACGAGTATGGGGGTCAGTACGGAGTAATCGCAAACACCCAGAGCAGGATTTGCTGTGCGAACAGTTACGAAGCAGGAGTTAATACAACCCATACTCCGTACAGTGATAGGAGTACTTACATTACGATTTTCACAAACACACCCCCCCCTTGGGGGCAAGCCCCCACCCCCTTCTTCGCTCCTCCCCCTTTCTGCTCTGGACAACAACCCCCTTTTTCGCTTTCCGTGCCTTTCCCCTTCCCCCCAAAACCGCCCCGCTGTTTCGATATTGCACCTCTATTCACACCTGTTGGCGGTCTTTTTCCACGAAAAACGTGACTCGCGGCATTTCTGCGTATAAACGTCTCTCTTCATCCTCCGTACTTACTCAATTCGTCCTTTGGTGTCTGCCACGGGAGAAGGAGGAAAAGGGCGACGTCTCTCTTGCTTTTCGTTTCGCCTTGCATCCGGGTATTGCATGGCTGCTGCAGCGGTGTTGCCCTTTACGGCGACTACGTCGTATCCAGTATATTTCCCGTGCCTGTCTGTCAGCCACCCAAACCTGACAAAGCACGGCGTTCCAAGAGGCGATGCAACGACGATTGCTCCGTATTCACACCTGTCTCCCCTACTAAGTACGACACTTTTCTCCTTGTCGCACGCCCCCCCTCCCCCCTGTTCCAGCCTACTGGGACCGAACCTGCGAGAGGGACAATAACGTGCTAAACCCTATATGGAGGACGGCAAATTTCAACGCTGTGTGTGCGGGTGGTAGCGAAAATGGCAAATGCGCCCAAAATTCAAATAAAAAAGGGCGCGTGCTTTTTTATGTTGCATGGGCGTCGTGATATTGTATCGACCGCCACGTTGAAGCCAAACCTCGTTTTAAGGAATAGATCATAAACAAATGAAGAAAAAGCCGCTGCCACTTGGTCTTTGAGAAACATTGTTCTTGAGGCTTTTTCCTTCCTTGCCTCATGTTGTCGGGCAGCCATGTCCGCCTCGTCAAATTCGGTGGAAATCAACAACTGGATCGGGTGTCGTACATTATGTATGAAAGAGTCGTACGGTGTGTATCCCTTGCGTACAATTACTCTCGTATCGTAGGTCCTACGCTTATGTGCCGGGAGTTCGCTATATTGGGGTAAATTGCGATCTCCTTCTCACAAGGTAGACTCCCCTAAAGTACAAGCGGCCGAGCTCGTTCCCACTGCCGACCGGCTCTTGTTGGGTTCATTTTGGGGCTGGGTCTGGCCCGGCCGGGCTGACCGAGCTGAGTTGTTTTAGCCACAGCGACGGGCTTATTCAGAGAGAAATATGTGTAGTCGTAGTAACACGTTGTGAGAAAGGAATGGTGTACGGCGCCTTATCGGAGCACGCCGCAAGGAGACAAGTTTGCCGTGCTGCCGTCACGACCACCTCGTATCCGGTGGCAATGGTGGCTATGTGCATATGTTAGTGAAATGCAACGTATTCGTAGTTTTACCAGTGAACAAAGGAGAGCCATTTCATACAGTTACGGCGCATCACTTGTGGAATGGCTCGTTTCTTGCTTTATTGGCTAGCCGGCTCCGCGTTCTGGTCGCCGACTGTGCCGCGGAATGGCAATGACCAACACGGCGCCCCGAATGGTCCACAGCGTGGGTGTAGGTGTCCTGCCGGGGGCACCGCAAAGCAGCAAATCGGATTGTTTAAAAAGGCCCAATTCGCCGCCTGCCTTGGTTTTCTCTCTTTTTTCCCTGGAACTTTCGGTCTTTCGTTTTCGACCAACCGCCCTACAATTTTCTTTTTCTTTATGATGCAAACACGAGTTTTTGGTTTTAAAGGAGGGTCGACTATCGCCACTTTTCGTCGTCGACAAACCCCGACGACGCATGGTTGTCACCGCCTTGTCTCGTTCTCGTTTCTCGCCTCACTTTCTATCCTACGAGTGACTGCGAATAGGTGAACGACAAACGATGTACTTTTCGTACTTTGTACTCGACATACGACGATCTTTTGTTCTTCCCACCTTGCCCCGTAATGAGGATGGACCGGACGCCAAAAGGCTAGCTTCTCTCCGTACAACTTCGTACTGAAGTAATTTACGCCGTCATCGTAATTACTCCCCATACATGGCTCCATTCAATTCCCCCCCGTGACCATCTCCAAAGCCACATGGCAAATGCTTTTCGTCGGACAGCAAGGGCCAAAAGAGAAGGACCCCTTTTCCCCTTCTTCCCTGGCCCGCCTCAACGCAATTTCACGACCGCAACCACTCGTGAAGTACCTTCCCACCTATATTTCAGCGCGACAATACGTACTCAGTACGAAGTAGTTGTAGCATGATCCTGGCAAATGAGTGGATCCCTTACCGGACGCACGGGTCTTTAATCTAATCCAAGATTGCGCGCTAGCGACCTCTGTTAATTCGAGATCGATACAAAGGAAATTGAGAGGCCAAAAAAGAAAGGTAAGGAGTGATACCACCACAGCAGCAGGAAAAAAAACCGAACACACCACTGCACAGCGAATGTTTTGTAATGGTCAAACACCCTACATGCTGGCGGCCAATTTCGGCGTGTCGCCCTCTGCAAAGATCTTAGAAAGACACATTTAGATCCGGCAAGCATGCAACGATAGCCAAGGAAAACCAAATAGAGTTCTTACTACAGTAAAAAAAAACTGACAAAAAAAGCCGACCAACCCTCATGATCAGGACATACGCCGGGCGAGGCGAATAATGCCCGGCCACCCCGAGGTCGCTGAGCAAACTGCCGGAAGAACACATGCACACACCGAGACGAAAACGAGAAGAAGAAGAAGAAAAGACAAAGCATGCCGTCCAAACAAGGGCGAACGGTATCTCTATTCCTTAGCCAAACCCGATGCACGAAATAAAAAGGAACAAAGAGTCGCTGGAGACAAAGAACAACCAACTCGGTCAACATATGTCATCAAACAACCACTTTTGGAGGTGCTCCACAGGCATGTAATAGGTCAGGTGCCCCGGTCCACTCGGCACGGCTGCATGGGGGGGGGGGGCATATGCCGGCGTCGGCAGGAATGCGCTTTTGCAACCACGATACTTTATTGCTGGTTGCCTCGGTTTTGCTTGTTCAGGCTGCATCGTTTTTTTGCAGTACACTGCTATGAGAGTTAGCGTCTCGTTTTCGTGACCGTTGCCGTTGTTTTTTTTACATTCGAATTTTTATTCTAGGAAAGCAGTCTCAAGGAAGAAAAAAAAAGGGAAATGATGCAAGGCGATGCAAAAAACGAGGTACGGTGACGCAGCAGCCAAAACAGGGCGAGGCAAGGCGAGAGACAACGCGGATACGCATCCACCGTCGTATAAGAAAAGAAAGGAAGAGGAAGAGGAAGAAGAGGACGGAAAACTTGCTTTTCGTGCTCACCTGCCCTGCAATGCCACATACATAGTATACTTTTTTTTTGGCGGTGTGGGGGAGAGACGAGGATGGGATAGAGGCAGCCAGCCAGCTGCGGCCACCTGCAGCCAGCTGCAGGGCGACTGCGAAACGACAGGCCACAAGAAAAAGGCAGAGTGGATGTGTACTCCGTCTCGCACAAACAAGTAACCAGGGCATGGCCTGCGGCAAAGCGTCTGCAACGGCGCGACGACGACGACGACGACGACGAGTCTCTCCTTGTGAGGACGCCGTACTACAACGCACGACGCACCGCATCGGCCACGGGCAAGGGCAGAGCGCATGGGGCCACTGCAGGAGAAAGACCCATTTTTGAGGCAGGGAGAGGAAAGAGAGATACCCGCCCCGCAGCTCCAAACGTCGACAGAAAGGATGCGTCCGTAGACTCCGTATTCTGCATTACAATGCTCTTGTATTTTCGAAGGGGACAGTTGAAACGCAGAACAAAAAAAGTATGGGGGGATAAAAACGGCGATGTGCTTCAGAACTCGGTGAAAAGACAAGAGGGATTGTCGTTGATTGGCCGGCGAACTTACACACGCAGCTGTAAAATGCACATGCAAGGACTCGGTGCCCAGCGGCAGCGACGACATAACCATGCGAGCGAAGCCGTGAACAATTGAACAAACCCAAAAGTGAGGGGGCCTCGGTACCTGATGCAAAGAAGCAATGGCATGTCATCGAGGCAAAGGAAGAAGCAAGAGGCGGAAGTGGAAAGCCAGGCGGAAGAGCGGATGGGATTGCAGGGGGGAGAAACCTCGAACGGAAAAAAAAAGAGAATTGGAGAACATGATCGACCGGTCCGTTTTCTGGAACAAGAACCGATTTGTTCGTTGGAAAAAGGGTTGCAAAGAGAACCTTTTTTGCCCTGTTTTTTGTCGTGGCCCGATACGTTCCTTTACGATATATCACTCTGTAGATGTTGTCGAACGAGGGACACAGAAATAGAGAGATTGGGTTAAGATTGTCGACCCACGTGGCGACTTACACGACGCGCCTCATTTTTTGTCTGTTTCTTCTGTCCCGAGCGACCTACATAAAGGCCACAAAAAACCAGGCCAGCCTCACAAAAATCTTATTTGTTTACACCCCTCGGGAAGCAAGCAAGCCGCGCTCATTTGTTTTTTATTTGGGTTGAGTCATGGCTACCAACGCCTTGCCAGCCTGTGACCAAAGTATGCTGAGAGAATCCGTGACATGGCCATGGTTATAAAATCATGTTCATATTTTTTTTCCCGTTCTTCTTTTTTCTCTTTCTATTTATTCATTGGCCCAAACCGTCCACCGCTCTTTCATGTGTGTGTGAGTTGGGTGTTGTTTCCGTAGACTCTCTGCCAGCGTCACCGTCTTTCTATGCTATCGTTCGGGCTCCCGACAGAAGAGTTGGTTTTTCTGTGTCCAGTCTGGTATCGACATGCCATCTGACGGTTGGACGGGCGGGCCCATGTAAGTCGAAGCAAATGGGACCTGCTGAGAGCATCGCTGCAAGCACACGCGACAGAGCGGGATGCGACATACAGATTTAAAAAAACTGAAATTAAAAATCATTTAGACCAGGGTTGTTGTTGTCGTTGTTGTTGTCGCCTTTCAACCAACCTTGTGATCACGACACGAGAGTCCTTCATCCATATTATTATTACGTGAAAGCTTCCACAAGAGGAAGAATACAACGTGCCGGCGTGAAGTTCCTTCCTGCAACTACCCGTCTCGTCCTTGAAAACAAGGGTTCTGTGCTTTCAAGGTAAATACAAAAACCCGATGAGTGAAAGAAAGCAAGCCCAAAAGGATTTGCCAGCATGGAACGAGCATTTTCTTCTTTCCCTTGGGTTTTCCCCCCTTGTCAACGCAGCAGTATGGATGGGCGGTCATGCCATTACACACCCGTCGGGTCTGGACAAGTTATCATACACTTACTGTTGTTGTTTTTTTGTGCCGGAGAATGTGCGCGTTACAAATGTCTTGACAGTATGCACCAGGCGCAGGCTTGGCGGTTTGACGATGCCGCTCGTCCCAAGAGTATACACCGATTTGCCTGGACCCGGATCGGGGTGTGAAAAGGAGAAAAATAAAAGAAAAACAGCTTAAAACGTCGAACGGACCGTGGCACATACACGTCTTTTCCCTGTTCCTTTTTGGCTTCTTTTGCCTTTTAAAAAAAAACATTTCTCTCGAATTTTTCAGACGACCGAGGAGGATCTGCACAGGCATTCCGTCTCTGCCTGATCCGAGGCGATCAGGAAGAGGAAGAAGAAGAAAAGAAAACGATCATACTTAATCATACCCGAACTATACCAGCCTATACTGACGCTTTTCTTCGCCTGCGGCTGCTTTTTTTTAAGCGACGGGATCCAGGCGGGCGCATGCGCATGTCCAGTCACGACGAAAAAGCCCGTCTCCTTTTTGTTGTATTTTATGATCTTTGCTACGCGTTGATGGGCAGCGTGGGTGTATCGACGGCAACAGAGGAAATTGAAGGGAAAGGCTCATCTGGACTTGTTGAATCAAAACCTCCCCCTTCCGGCGGTTTCTCACGATTTTGTTTCATTTCTTTCGATCGGTAAAATTGGAAGGCGAAAAGTCAACAGGGGTCTCCTTGCCAAAGCGCATTTGTATGAGGAGGGTTTGGGAGGGGACGAGGGTTCTCCCTACGCACGATGCGCAGGAATCGAGACGCAGCATGCACGGACGGCAGCATCACGCAGCACAGTCGCTTTAACCTCGCCTTCCCACAGCCGTTAAAATCTCTATCTGTCTCTTTCTCTCTCCCTCTCTCCCTCTTTTTGTTGTGTATTTCCTTCTGCCTTCTCGCCTCGTAAACACATCCCCTGGCCGTTACGACACGCTCGTCACGTTTGCAACACCGGATGCGTCACCTCCTGGCCCTTTTCGTGCAGCTCACCCGATGTGGAATACAAAAGGGATACAAAGCAAAAAAAAAGGAGACACACGACGGCACGGGTATGCACTCGGCCGACGGCTGTAATCCGCAGGGCTCTTGAAACAAAACATTTTTTTTTTTGTTTTTATTTCATCCGCGTTTGTTTTTTCAGCCCAAAGCATTTCGGTCCGCCTCTTTGCTACTAGAGGTGGCCACATGCTTTATTCGTCTAAACAAGCCCTGGCCTTCAGCTCGGTTAAACCTCCTTCTCTACTGCTCGGTCTCAGTTGATACTGTTTCGAGTCACAGACAGACTACAGAACCATCTGGCTGAACGATTAAATAAGCGAACGAACCATACGAAGACAAAAGGCGTCGTGCTTGTGCGGTTGTTCCTGTTCTCTGTGTGCGTGTCTGTGTAGCGTTCTGAGACGAGAGGTCGAAGAATGCTGCTATTTGAAATTTAGGGTCAAAAGTCCGCCCAGAAATTGCCTTCCATAAGTAAACAATCTGTCGTGGTTTGCTTTGAACCTTGCTGCCATCCTGCGGTTGATGCACACAGACACGGAGACAGCAACCAGTACAGTGTGATAACACGTGAAAGACGTTTATTTCTTTGCACATCTTCTCCTCGACTAGCCATACCAGGTGCCGTATGCAGCCTCTCTGCTCCATCTTCGCGGCTCTTCCTCCGTCGTGAGGTGTGTCGGAGGACCCAGAGCCTCCACAAACCAACAGACGGCGTGCCTCGTGCCCAAGGCCGTTTCGTACGTCTTCGTGCGGCCGTGCACTCCGACGAGAGAAAAATGTATGCAGAGTGTGTGCAGCCATTGTATATTGAATCCCCTAGATCTTGTTTCCCTTGTGTACATTGTATTCCAGCGGCTGACAGAGCGTTATGGCCTTCCTGCCGGTTCCAAAACCTGAAAAAAACTAATCCATATGCGCCGGTTCGGTATAAAATCGCTATGAGAGAAAGAGAAAAGAAGCGGTCTGTGGCCGTTGACGCGTTGCGGTTTTCGACGTTGTCGCGCTGCGATTTTCGTCGTGGTCGTGGTCGTGCGAGACAAGCTCAGTTGCCAGCAAACACGGAGACCTGTTCAAAGTAGCACGGTTTGTCAGTCAAACAATTATTGAAGGATAATTCACCCACACTCTCTCTCTCTCTCTCTCCCTCTCTCTCTCTCTCTCTCTCCACCCCTAACATACCGCCATGAGCACACAGCAAAGGCTGATGTATGGACTCAGCCGTTCGCCTATCCGCGCGCTCTTCCAAAAGATGCCCATAACCCTTGGGTGGTCTGTCAGCTACAAACAAGTCTCGTAGCGTTGTTACCGAGAGCAGTAAATTTACCCTTGCTTGCGGTTGTCTAGCAATGCGGGAAACATCTGGTGGACGTAGGTGCTGGTGCAGATGAGGAGAAGGAGGACGAGCAGCAGCGACTGAAAGTTGAAGAGGGCCGACTTGAGAAGAGGTTAGCAGCTGGTTTTCGATGTCAAAATGTAAAGTTGCATTCTCGAATAGCCATAGAGCGCACCATGATGACGATGTGTGGGGCGTTGTTGTCTGAGAGACTCGCAGTTGGGTGAGATTGGCGAAGCTTCGATGTTGAAACGTTTTGTTGCTGTAAGAGATGTCGATAATCTGGTCCTTTCGGCGTTGCGCGTGCTGGAATAAGAGGAAGGAATGGAGCAGCGCCATTGGCCAGGCTGAAGCGACATACCGTGCTTACTACAGTATGGAGTAGGCTACCCTACCCGCACAACGCCCCCAAAAAGGCCAAGGCTCGCACTGTCCAACTAGGCTAAGATATATCTCGTGCTCGGTTTCTTCTGCGTTCTCTCATCAACCTTTCCTTCAAACGACACAACACACACAACACTGCCACGTTCCGCTCATATCGACGACGTGATTGCCATACACTTTTTTGGCTTCAAATTAATCCGATTTCTGCGTCTATTTGTCCACAAAGCAAAGCGAGTTTGCCCAAAACTTCGTAAACATGGAGATTCGGGCGCGCGCCGGCAAGAATGTCGGCAAGATGAACTTTGGCTTTGGCGAGTGTAGGTTTCCTTCCCCACTAATCGTGGTCGCATTTGTTTTTATTTCTTTATTTTTTGTGTTCAACTCTTCATCTGCAGCTCACTTACACCCTGTACGCCAGTGCGCCAGCTTCTCTACGGCAGCGGCGACACCCGCGAGCCCCTTCCCGAGACCATGCGCCTCCTCGACGAGATCGCCACCGACTTCATCCAGAGCCTGTCGTTTGAGGCCGCACGCATCGGCCACTACGCGGGCCGCCAAAAGATCAAGTACGAGGATTTCGAGTTTGCCCTGCGGCGCAACCCCCTCTTTCTCGGCAAGGTGCGCGAGATGTTTGAGATGAGCAAGGAGGTGAAGGACGCGCGCAAGATGCCGGGAATCGGAGAGGGCCACCTGGCCAAGGCGGACGTCAACGAGCTGGTCAAGCTGGGCGAGGGCGAGGGCGAGGCCGGGGCCGGGGCCGGGGCCGGGGCCGGGGCCGGGGCCGAAGTGGCAAAGGAGGCTGAGGAGGACGACGACGAGGCGGCGGCGGCGAGGAGCGCAAGGGCGGGCGGCAGTGGTAAGAAGCGGGCCTACTCGCACGGAAACAACGGCAGCGACGGCGGCGGCAGTGGCTCAGCAAACAAAACCAAACGAGCCAAGACGGTATCGGCGGCGGCGGCCACCACCACCGCCGCTGCTGCGAGGGTGTCCTCTTCCACGCCTGCGCCGGTCGATGAAACGACAACCGATGGGCTGTTTGGTGACGCCGAGGGCGATCCCGACGACGATGCCGACAACGACGGCGATGCGGTGGGTGAGGCAGCTGGTCCGGGCGGCGACGGGACGGACGACGCTGGCCGCGCCGGCGCCGCAGGGAGTCGACGCGGGAGTACAGCGACAGCGGCCAGGGGAACGGCCGCAGCAGAAGACGGCACAAACGACGGGCAGGGTGGCCTGGCGGACTTGGACGACGACGACGACGACTTGGACGCCGAATTCAGTTGAGTGGACAAAAGAGATCAGTGGGTGTTCGAAAAAGCGTTGGCGTCTGGAGATGGGGATATGAGGACTTTATCACAGCATTTTGTTATGGCGTTTCTAGCTGTTTTTCTGTATTTCATGATGGTTTACGACCTGGCGATCTGGTTTCTAGCGAGGAGTGGCTCTACAAACAAATACACGACGAGTTGGGACACTTTTGCACTGTTGAGATCAGCATACTGGTGCTCTGTCCTTCACAACACAACCAACAGTGTAGTCGCGTTTGTCAGGAGGTTGCATTCCTTCTAGACCGTATGCTCAGCTCTTTGAGTTGTTTTGCACCCGATTTTGCAACCACTGGGCTGTTACACAGCATGCTGTTCTGTTGGTCCACGTGATGCTATTTCGCGATGCCAACAAACCCCAAAGAGGAAAGAACGAACGACAACGTCAGCACAAAATCGGTGTTGCCCAAGGGGGGAGAGTGCATGACGACAAGGAGCGGGCATCTTTCTGTGTTCCATTGTTGTTTCGCTTAGCCGACGCGCGCTGTTGAGAGCTTGTTGAGACGGGGGCCCGCCGATCCAGCGACATCGGAATTTCCGGCAAGGTTGGTCCGCCCCAGTTAGCTCACTGTGTGTCGTCCGTTAGCGTCTTAGCGGGCCCCCATTTTTCTTCTCGTCGCCTTTTTTTTCGTTGCCTTTTTCGTGACCAACCCTGCATCTGCTTTCGCAGCAAATCCACTCCGAGATGCGTTTTCGCAAGGAAAAAGCAAGTTCCTTCTTATGATCAGATGATGCCTTTTCCCTTCTGCATTATCAGTGGCCTACTTTCGGGCCGCAATGGGGCTGTCCCTTGGGGGGTTCCTCGTCTTTGCCTTGGAAGGTTTTGGAAACGGTGAAGGAAAGTCTGGCGGACTGTCTTTTTTTCCTTTTCTTCTTCTTCTTCTTCTTCTTCTTCTTCTTTTTGTTCTCCTTTTTGTTTTCCTTTTAGCTTTCCTTTGAGCGGACGACCGTCGCTGCCGGTGCCGCCGCCAGGCAGGTTTTACAACATCGACGGCGTGCGAGTCCCGGTCCCCCCACCGATGTATGCTCCCTCCGGCTCAGTCACACCAATTTCTGTGGCCTCTCTTTGGCTGGAAACTTCCAGGTGTGTGGAGCAGCTGGCGAACAAACGATCTAAGAGGGGAGGGAAAAACAGAAGCGGTCTCGTTCTTGCATACACAGTACAGGAGTTTGTATTATCTATGTACATGTAATACTGCGTAGGTAGTTCGTAGTTTGATTTTTTCGCTGATTTTTCAAAAAGGTATTCCTTGTCTTCTTTTCTTTCTTTCCTGTTCCCTTCTGTTTCTATCCATACACTCTTTGGTTTTGATTTTCTGCTTCTTTTTGTTTGCTCAATGAGTCGATGTTGGTTGTTGCCTTTCTTGTTCCTTTTTTGCATAGACCAGGTTAATAGAAGTCATTTTTCTCTTCTCTCTTTTGCTGCTTTGAAAGGGAGAACAATCGTTTAGTATCTGCTTCTTTTTCTGTTTGTTCTTTTGCCCTGTGGTGACTGTGATTTGGCAAGTCACCACTACAATGGTTTCCGGTGGTCTCGGTACCGTCATCTAGAGAGAAAAGAACGGGAGAAGGGGGGATCGAAAAAAAGAAAAAAAAATCGACCGGACATCGTTTGTCTACATAGCCGGCAATGTCGCCTTACCTGCCCATTCCGCAGACGCCGAGCGCCAAGACGCAGTTTGAGGAGCATGTGGTCGAACTCTCCTCCGTGTCGAGCGACCGGAGCACGACGGACCGGCCCTGGTCGCCCTTTGCCGTCGGTGCGGACGACGACGCGAAGAGCAACACCCGCATGAAGACGGCATCACGAACACCACCACCACCGACGACGACGGTCCATCACCTCGGGCCGCCGGATGCCTTCCACCGGATCTCCATCGGCTCGGCCTCGGACGCCCGTTGCGCACCACCGCGCCTCGCCTCGCCGTCCTTGTCGTTCCGCGCCTTTTCGCCGTCACCGTCGATATCCCCCGTACCCTCGCCGTCACCGTCGCCGTCCCCAGCATCACCATCGCACGTGCTGCCGCCCTTTCGTGGCAGCATGGTCTTGGCCCGCATCTGGGCCCGCAACCGCGCCGTGCTGCTCGTCTGCTGCGCCCAGCTGTTCGGCGCGCTGATGAACCTCGCGGCCCGCCTGCTCGAGCTCGAGGGCGACGACGCGGTCGCCCTGCACCCCATCCAGCTGCTCTTCATGCGCATGGTCGTGACCACCGTGGCCAGCTGCGCGTACATGGTCTACTACCGCGTGCCCGATTTTCCCTTTGGCCGCAAGGGCCTGCGAACGTTGCTGGTGGTCCGTGGCGTGTCGGGGTTCTTTGGCATCTTTGGCATGTGGTTCTCCATGGCCTACCTGCCGCTGGCCGAGGCGACGGTGCTCTCCTTTCTGGCGCCCAGCCTGTCGAGCTACATCTGCCACGTGCTATTGCACGAGCCGTTTACGCGCAAAGCGCAGGTGGCCTCGCTGCTGGCCCTGGCCGGCGTCGTCCTCATTGCGCGGCCCGACTCGCTGGTCGGCGCCGTCGTCACGGGTACGGGCTCCGCTGCGGCGGCTCTTACCAATGTGACGACGACGGCGGTGGCGGCGGCAACAACGGCGGTCGCACGCGCGTCGTCGTCGCCGGCGCTGAGTATGGACGACGTGGTGTCGGCAGCAGCAGCAGCAGCAGAAAATCTCAACAGTACTGCTGCTGCTTTGGCCGCTTCGCCGCCCGTCGGCGGCGACGAGGTCACGTCGGCGCAGCGGCTGGTGGCCATTGCGGTCGCGCTGCTCGGCGTCGTCGGCGGGTCCTGTGCGCTCGTCTGCATCCGCGCCATCGGCACGCGCGTCCACCCGCTCGTCTCCGTCAACTACTTCTCGACCTGGTGCCTGCTCGTGACGGGCACCGTCATGGCGGTCGCGCCCGCGCTGGGCGACGGCCACGCCGCCGAGCTGCGCTTTGTGCTGCCGCACTCGCTGCGCCAATGGCTGCTGCTCGCCTTTATCTGCATCTGCGGCTTCTGCACACAGTTCCTCTCGACCATGGGCCTGGGCATGGAGCGGTCCAACCGCGCGACGGCCATGGTCTACACGCACATGCTGTTCGCCGCGGGCTTCGACCGCTTCGTGTTCGGCCACGAGATGGGCCTCGTCAGCCTGGTGGGCTGCGGGCTCATCGTCGGCAGCGCGCTCTGGGCGGCCCTGTCCGAGAAGCCACTGCCGGACAAGCCGACGGGGCCGGCAGGGGCGGCAGCAGCAGCAGTAGCAGGCGGAGGAGGAGGCGAAGTAGCCATGACTGACATCGAAGTGGCCGTTCTTCCCGGGAGAGAAACTCGGTACAGATCGGCCGCTGAGAGGGCAAACGATCCGCAAGAAAGCATTCCGATCCTGGCTGCCGCTGAGGATAGTGATGACGAGGATGACATCGAAGACAACGATGGGGAGAGAACTCGCTTTCGTCAATATGAGTAGATATAGAAACAAGGGAGGTGCGAGAAAGGGGAGACGGAATATAGATCTTTCGTAGTAGAAATCACCTAGAAATCACCTAGAGACGAATTTCTGTTATATACGATGGCGATTTCTTGCAATCCAGAGTATGCAGTCCTGCAGTGAAAAGGAATTCCACCTGGAGCTACTCTCTATTTCGCCCCTTGATTTTCACACTTTGGCTACTGAATGCGCTCCTCCATAACACGCTCATTAATTACTACCCCACCAAATGTGCTACACACCAACAAGCGCCACAACGGGAGCCACACTTCCCAAGTTGACCCCCCTCCCCTAGGCCGCGGTCCTGGCAACCGTCCTAGAAGGGCAACGACGTAAACATGCCAGCCGACCCAAGTCGGCCTGCTAATAACTTGGTTTCGCATTATCGCGACACTTTCCAAACAAACGAAAAACTAAACACAATCGTCCAGCCGCCGTTACTCCCTAAAAGCGGGCACGCTTCTCATTTTTGCTTTTCTCTTCGTCTTTTGCTTTTGCGTAATACCGTCTGTCTGCTGCAAGAAGAAGCACGCCGCTACATTGCGATCACCGATCGCTTCGATCGCCACGATGGCTTCCTTATTGACGACAGTGTACGCATGCTTTTTTTTCTTGGTCTTAGGTTGATGTTTGCGTTTCTATTGACACTGACCACCGGCCGCCGCAGAAACCAGCGCACGCGCAACCAGTTCCGGCCGCGGGCGCCGCTCGGCAAGGGCGGCAACACGAGCTACCAATTGCGGCAGTACGCCGAGGCGACGCTGGGCGGTGGCAGCCTGCGCAAGGTGGTGAAGCTGCCGGAGGGCGAGGATGAAAACGAGTGGCTGGCGGTCAACAGTGGGTTTTTTTGTCTTGTCCTTGTCAGTACGTGGTCGATGTCGAGCTGGCTAACGAAAACGGGGGCAGTGGTCGACTTTTACAACCAGATCAACTTGCTCTACGGCGCGATCACCGAGTTCTGCTCGCCGCAGTCGTGCCCGGAGATGAAGGCGACCGACGAGTACGTGCACGGACAAACACAACAGTTGTCTCTCTCTTTTATAGGATTTTTCCTCTCTGCTAACCCATCCCCAGGTTCGAGTACCTCTGGCAGGACAACGACGCCTACAAGAAACCCACCAAGATGCCCGCACCCGCCTACATCGAGCAGCTGATGGCCTGGGTCCAGAGCAACATCGACAACGAGGCCGTGCTGCCGAGCCGCATCGGCGTGCCGTTCCCGAAAAATTTCCCGGCGCTGATGAAGCAGATCTTCAAGCGCATGTACCGCGTGTACGCCCACATCTACTGCCACCACTACCCCGTGATCCGTGAGCTCGGCCTGGAGCCGCACCTGAACACGAGCTTCAAGCAGTACGTGCTCTTCATCGACGAGCACAACCTGGCGAGCGGCAAGGACTTTTGGGGGCCGCTGGGCGACCTGGTGGAGAGTATGTTGCGGAGCGACTGAGTACGCTGCGCTCTACTGTTTCCACCGTCTCATTTTTTTCTTCTTTTCACCGTTTCATCTTGTTCCTTCGGGTTCATTTTTTGTCTCTTGTTTTGTTGTTCGGCGTTGGTTTGTCTTGGTTTTGACGAAATGGAATGAACTCTACAGACTTGGGCATGGGCAACGAGGCTTTTCTTCATTTTTTTACTTTTTGTGGATTTTTTGTCTCAAGTCTTTTTGCGTTGAAAAACTTGTAAACAGGGTGTAACTTTGTGCTATTAATTGCTGGGACGTACGAAATTATTACTCCCTCCATATATGTCCCCTCGTAGGTATGCGCATTTTGCGTGCTGTTATCAAAGACCCTGCCGCAAATGGATTTGTCAGTATGGGGGCACCGCACGTGCACTGCATACCCCTGGCCAGGGTCTCGACCGTCCCCTCACTTGTCATGAACAAAGGAGCCCAAAACATCACCAATCAATCGCAAGCGACCACCAGTCCG
This sequence comes from Fragosphaeria purpurea, assembly GCA_002778095.1. Taxonomy (NCBI): domain Eukaryota; kingdom Fungi; phylum Ascomycota; class Sordariomycetes; order Ophiostomatales; family Ophiostomataceae; genus Fragosphaeria; species Fragosphaeria purpurea. The sequence continues at coordinate 2,230,280 of PCDL01000011.1, forward strand.
GAGGTCCACCCTTAGCTGTCCAACGCGTCTTACGGGCGCATTGTATGCGAAAGCTTGGGTTTGCGGGTCTTTGGTGGTGATCTCCCTGCTATCCCAATCGGGTGTTGAATAGCTCGCCAAAAGCAGCCACAAAGACAACCGTCGACTTGCATCCCATCACGAGCTTTCCGGCGTCCGCTTCCATTCGTTCTTGAGTATGTGATTTTATCATTCTTTTGTAAGATCCCCCTCGTTTCTGTCTGCTTTGGCCCGCGCTCGCTAGCGTATCCGCTTTGAAGCTTCCTCGCTTACAGTTCTGTTGTTCGTGGATCGCAGAGACCCTCCTGCAACCATTTTTAAGGGATGCATTGACCACCAACTGTCCAGGACGACACGCTTTCTCTCCGTTCCTCGAAAAAAAACTGTCCCTCTTTTCGCACATAGTATGGACGGCCATACGTCCTTCTCGCCGCCGCCGCCGCCGCCACCCGTTGCGCCCGACTCGCTTGCGCACCGCCGCGCGTCCCATGATTCCGACTCCCGGTCGTCTGTCTCCACGACGAGCCTTATATTTGAACGCATTAGCGAACGCCTCGCGACGGAGGCGGCGGTGGACGGCATGACGACAGCGGGGGGGCACCATACCAAGAAAGAACACGGCGCGCCATGGCGACGGCCACCACCAGGCCGGTTGCAGAACGGCAGCGACCGACTGCTGTCCGAGTTTGACGACGACGATCCGCTCAAGGACGAGCTGAGCGGCGACTACGACCTCGAGACGGGGCCGTTTCTTCGGGGTACGGGCGCCGGCAACGGCACCGCCGCCGGTGTGGGTGCTGGTGCGGGCGATGACGCTTTTGCGGGCGCCAGCAGCAACGACACAACCTCGGCGAACCTTGCCGGTACAGCCGGCTTAACAAGGCTCCCCTACACCAAGATGGACCGCGGGTTGCGGCGGTTATTGTGCGGCGTGACGCTCGTTTTGGTCGTCGCGTGGCTCGGCGGCTTCGTCCTGTACGTGTCGCACCGAACGCACCAGAGCAGCAGCAGCAGCAGCAGTGCTAGTACGTCGACAATGGCGGTCGGCGGCAGCGGCAGCGGCCACCTCGACAAGATCACCCGCGACCAGCTGGACGCCGGGTTCTGGTCACCGAAGCGCGCCAGCATCCGGTGGGTCGCCGGCGCCCAGAACGAGGACGGCTTGCTGCTCGAGACCAACAACGGGGCGTCCGGCGACAAGGAGGCGTACCTGACCGTTGAAGATGTGCGGAGTCTGCAGGCGGACGGTTCTTCGTCGCCAACAAGACAAGCAGCACCTTTTGTCAGCCGCGTCCTAGTCAAGTCCTCCACGTTCCAATACGGCGGCACGACCTACCACATCGGGTCGGCGACGCCCAGTAAGGACCTGCAACGGGTGCTGCTGGGCGTCACCATCCAGGCCAACTGGCGCCACTCGACAACGGCCGCCTACTTTGTCCTCGACGTGGCCACCCAGACGGTCCAGCCGCTGGTGCCCGGCGAACCCGAGGCGCGCGTGCAGCTGGCGCTGTGGAGCCCCACGAGCGACGCCGTTGCGTTTACGCGCGACAACAACTTGTACCTGCGGCAGGTGCCGACGTCCGGCAGCAGCAGCAGCAGCAGCAGCACGCCCGATGCGTCACTAGTCCAGGCGATTACAACCGACGGCGGTGCCGAGCTGTTTTACGGCGTGCCCGACTGGGTGTACGAGGAGGAAGTGCTGGCCGGGCCCAGCGCGACGTGGTGGTCACCGGACGGGCGGTACCTGGCGTTCCTGCGCACCAACGAGACGGGCGTGCCCTCGTACCCCGTGCAGTACTTTATCGAGCGGCCGAGCGGGACCACCCCGCCGCCAGGCGAAGAGAACTACCCCGAGGTGCGCCAGATCAAGTACCCCAAGGCGGGCGCGCACAACCCGGTCGTGGACTTGCAGTTTTACGACGTGCGCGGCGGCGGCAACACGGGCAACGGCGCGTTTACGGTGCCGGTCGCCGGCGATTTTGCCGACGACGACCGTCTCATCACGACGGTGCTCTGGGCGGGGCCGCAAAAGGTGCTCATCAAGGAGACCAACCGGGTCAGCGACGTGATGCGCGTCGTGGTCGTGGACGTGGCCGCGCGCACGGGCCAGGCCGTGCGCACCGTCGACGTGGGCCGCATCGACGGCGGCTGGTTCGAGATCTCGCAGCGCACCCGCTACGTGCCGGCCGACCCGGCGCGCCAGCGGCCGCACGACGGCTACATCGACACGGTCGTCTACAACGACGGCGACCACCTGGCTTACTTTAGCCCGCCCGAGAACCCGGACCCGGTCATGCTGACCGCCGGCCCCGGCTGGGAGGTCGTAGACGCGCCCGCGGCCGTCGACCTCGCGCGCAACCTCGTCTACTACGTCGCGACCACGGCGGGCGCGACGCAGCGCCACGTCTACAGCGTGCACCTGCTGGACGGCACGCAGCAGACGCCCGTGACCAACACGTCGGCGCCCGGGTTCTACACGGCGTCGTTTTCGGCGGGCGCCGGGTTTGTGCTGCTCGAGTACCGCGGGCCGGGTGTGCCCTGGCAGAAAGTGCAGAACACGCCGGCGGCGGCGGCAGATAAGGCGACGTCATCGCCCGCGTTCTTTGCGCACACGCTCGAGGACAACGCCGAGCTGGCGGAGCGCGTGCGCACACACGCGCTACCCGAGCTGCACTACGGCACGCTGGACGTCAGCGGGTACGGAGGTGGCGGCCATGACGACGACGACGACGACAGAAAACCGGTCGCCACGCTCAACTATGTGGAGCGGCGCCCGCCCAACTTCGACCCCGCAAAGCGGTACCCCGTGTTGTTTCAGCAGTACAGCGGACCGGGCTCGCAGGAGGTGAAGCAGGAGTTCCGCGTGGATTTCCAGTCGTACGTGGCGGCGAGCCTGGGCTACGTGGTGGTGACGGTGGATCCGCGCGGCACGGGGTTCATGGGGCGGCGGCACCGCGTGCTGGTGCGGGGCCGGCTGGGCGTGGTGGAGGCGCACGACCACATCGCGGCGGCGCGGCACTGGGCGTCGCAGGCGTACGTCGACCCGGCGCGGCTGGCTATCTGGGGCTGGTCGTACGGCGGGTTCGCGACGCTCAAGACGCTCGAGCAGGACGCCGGGCGCACGTTCCGGTACGGCATGGCGGTGGCGCCCGTGACGGACTGGCGGTTCTACGACAGCGTGTACACGGAGCGGTACATGGGCACGCCGCAGGCCAACGGCGGCGGGTACGACGCGAGCGCCGTGCAGAACGCGACGGCGCTGGCGCAAAACGTGCGGTTCCTCGTGCTGCACGGCGTGGCCGACGACAACGTGCACCTGCAGAACTCGCTGGCGCTGCTGGACCGGCTGGACGTGGCCGGCGCGAGCAACTACGACGTGCACGTCTTCCCGGACAGCGACCACGGCATCCGCTTCCACAACGGCAACCAGATTGTGTACGACAGTAGGTCTTTCCGTTTTCGGTATTCTTTCTATTGTTTTTCTTCATAGACAGAAAAGAAAAAAAATACTAACTTTTTCAGAACTCGAAAACTGGCTAGTCAACGCGTTCAACGGCGAGTGGCTCAAGGTCGCCGCCGCCAAACCGCACGGCAAAAAGGCCAAGTGACAGCGTCCAGTGTATAGTGATTGGTAGCGAAGCAACAAGGCATGGCAGGGCGTTTGGGGGATTAGGGACTTTTTTTTGTTCGTATTGTTTTGGTTTATTCACAAATATAAGCACCGATATATAATGCACAGAAACAGCGAAACACCCCATAGCAACAAGGATATCAAAAGGATATTAAAAAAAAAATTCAACGCACGCCCTTTTTTCCGACCCCTTCGTGGGCCAACGCTGCCTTTATACAGCCCCCCGTGTCGCCAGCTGCGGGTACTCCGGCAGCTTGTCGTCGATCTTCTCGACGACGCACGCCGTCCCGTATGCGCACACCTGCGCAAACCCGGCCATCTCGCCCGCGTCGAACCGCAGCGCGATCACGGCGTTGCCCCCGCGGCTCTGGCACTCGTTGACCACGCGGCCGATGGCGTCGTTGCGGGCGGTGTAGAGCTGTTGGGGTCAGCCATGGGACGGGACGTAGACGACAAGCTACGAGCACCTACCAAGTGGGTAAACCACCGCAGCTCGCCGCCGGACATGCTCTTGAGGACCATGCCGAGGCCGGCGGCCCAGTTGCGCGAGCGCACGGTCAGGCCGTAGACGGCGCCGAGGACGCGGACGACGCGGTAGCCCGGGATGTCGATCATGGTGGTCGTGATGACGCCGTTGGTCTCGGTGAAGCAATGGAGATCGCTGAGCTCTGGGGGGACGACGGGCGGCATGGTGTCGGAGGACATGTGTTGACAAAAGAAGAAGACGTCAAGAAAAGAAATGGATGAGATCTTGTTGAACGGAAGAGCACAAAAAGGAAACAGTTGAAGCTGACAGAGGACGTGGTCTGAGGTCGTCAAGTGGTCGACGAGAGCGAGGTCTGCGCGCAGATTTACGCGTCTGAACAATTGTATGATCAATGTGTTGTCTACAAGAGAGCTACGAGGACAAAACGAAATCCAACTGGCGAGAACAATGCGCCCTCTTTATACAGTTTTGTGCGCCGCCATGGACGATCTTTTGGAGGTGGTGGGCTTTCTTGGAAACGGACGATTACCACATACGGTCCTGACTACAGCGATTTGCACTACCAAGCCTGTTCCAGTATAACGCGCCGCCGCTCCTTTCCCCCCCCCCCCGCACAGCGAGCCAAGTCCCGGGCGCAGGCTTACAACACCTTCCAATTGTACCCATTGCAGATACGAAAAACGAGAAAAGGCATCGGCGCAGCCGACGAGGTGGTCTGTCTTGTCGTTTCGCCTACTTGTTCCGTATATGTACAAGGCCCAGGGGGTGCCCGCCAAAATGCGGCCGTTAATTAGGCAGCCACATTCCCAGGCCGGGACCGGTCCGCGTTTCGTTCGGAACAGCTGCATTTGATGGAACTGTAACGGCTTTTGGGTTTTTCTGTCCAATGCCTCTCTTTTTTAGTCGGTTTTTTGTCTTGCTTCTGATGTCATACTGCAGGGGCGATAATCTTGCTTTCTCGAGGCTGCACGCTTTTCAGAAATGCCTGAAATATCGTGAGAAAAAACGGCTGCCTAGGACTAAATCGGCGATGTTGAACAGAACCAGAAAAATACAAAACAAAACCGAAAAAAAAAACAAAAAACAGATGCAGTAGTCCTACGGAGTACTCCGTGCTGGCATACAAGACAGAACGGGTTCGGTGGGTCTGCGTTTGCAATTTGGAAGCCTCTGCCGTGGGCACTCATTTACCGGATGGCGGAAGATGAGGTGAAATGGGGACACCTGTATAGTATAGGAAGCCGGTTTGGGCCTCCATTTCCGTGTGTTTCTGTTCTGTCTAGATCGCGGTTCGTCTCTCTTATCCTATTCAGCCGTGGCCGCGGGGAGGGAGCACGCCAGCGGAAGCAGATATAAGAAAATAAAAATAAGGTGCAAAAAAGCCAAATTGGCACTTTTTTTTAATCTATGAAATGGAGGAAAATGGAGGACGAGCGAGGGCAAAAAGACAACATGGCAGCAAGTGCCTCTTTTTTGATTTGTTTCTCCGTGTCTCCTTGAAAGAAAAACAAGAAAGACGCTCGCCAAGAGGATCTCTTTTTGCGTTCGTTTCTTATTTTGTGTAGTCGATTTTCTTTTCCCGTTTCCTTGCTTTCTCTTTTTTTGTGGTTTTTGATCTCGTCACGATGCATGCCCTCGCTTCTCTCCTCCTGACGGCCGGCGTGGCCGTGGCCGTCCCGGCGAGCTCGTCGTCCTCGTCGGCGGCCGCCAGCACGCCCACCGCCGCCGCTGCCGCCGCTGTCAAATGCCCCATTGTCTTTGACGGCCGCGTGCCGCCCTCGCTCAAGCTCGCCGACTTTGACGCCTCCGGCAGCGGCTCGCCCTTCAACCCGGGCTACGTCAAGGGCAACGATCTCAAGTGGAGCGACATTCTGCTGCTGCCGAGCGTGGCCGCGCCCAGCCGCTTCGACGCCGCCGTCAACAGCAGCAGCAGCAGCACCAAGCCCTTCCAGGCCGTCGAGGTCACGCTCAGCGACAAGTCCATCTTCCAGAAGCAGCAGGGGTTCCGCCGCGCCGGCCTGCAGTTCAACGGCGACACCAACACGGGCAGCCCGGGGTACACGGGGATCAAGACGCTGCACTTTAGCGTGCAGCAGGATGCACAGCGGCCGCTGAACCTGAGCCACGAGTATCTGGTAGGTGGTGAAAAGCGGTTCGAAATCCGATCTAGTCTTGGGGGAAAACACAGACACACACACACACACACACACGGCTAACGCCTGCAGAACGTCTGGCACGAGTCCAGCGACTACTCGGCCGACCAGATCATGTTCCAGACCGGCACGCTCATCGACCAGGCGGGCCTACCCAAGAACACGTGGAAGGTGCTGAGCCGGACGAACAAGCTGCTGTGGTCGACGCCGCTCGTGGCGGCCGACTGGCAAAACTTTGCGTTGACGCTGGATTTCAACAAGAAGTGTGTTCTCTCCCGACTTTTCTTTTTTCCCTTGCTCCCGTGACGCAACGTTAACAAAACAGCACCGTCCAAGTCTACTACTCCCAGGGCAGCGACCCGCTCAAGTCGGTGCTCACGGCGACGGCCGACGACTTGACAGGCGCGGGCGAGTACCAGATCGGCATCCTCAAGAAGCCGACGGGGACGAGCGACGTGGTCAACAGCGGCTTCCAGGAGTCCGGGCTCAAAGAGGGACTGATCTACGGAGGCATCTTCATCGAGGACAGCGCCAACGGGTGTGTGTCTCTGTAGGTGGTTTTGTCGTGAGAAGCGAAGAGGTTGATGATTGGTCTTATAGGAGACGGTGTCGTAGATGGACGAGTAGTAGGGTCACCTAAACAGCAAAAGCAAAAAGTAAACGAGAGACACCAGGAGAAAAATAAAGGGAGGAAAAAAAACACAACAAATAGTCTTAATATAGAAAAAAAGAAGCATCAAGCAAAGCGCTGCGGGTGTCCCGTCCTTGTCTGTTGTGCCCTAACCCACCAATTATATGCTTACATAACCACCAACCTCGGCCCGTCGCACGAACCCACCGGCAACCAAATGCTGGCTGTCGTGATCACCGGACCTACGGGCCTCCCGTCGGTCAACGGTTCCAAACTCGCCCGGATTGCTCAATCGGTAGAGCGTGAGACTCTTAATCTAAAGGTTGCGGGTGAGTTGTTTTCCAATATAACCTTGGTGTGGAGGCTTCGTCGCTGACACGCAGCCTCAGGTTCGACCCGACGCATCGAGCTCAATCCTGGTGCGTCTTTGCAAAGAGACACACCGAACACACAACCATTTTTTGTCTTCTTGATTTTTGACAGTTTTATTGCCTTTGCCTGTGCTGTTGGCATTTGAAATTTGAATTTTCTGGCCCCTTTTCGTTGTTCTGCTGCCGTTGAGAATGCAGGTCGTCTTAGTCCATCAAGCCTTGACGAGGTTAACGTACACGAGACAATATATTACATCAAAGCATAACCATCGTGCATACAATACAAATGCCATCCATTGCTGCCTTATTATGACAAAGCATTAGCTGTTTTTTGAAGTGTCGTCAGACATAGAAAGACAGCTTTCGTTACGCTTGACGTGCCTCTTCGGCTTGTCCGGCTCATGTACAGGTAAAAAATGTGTCTACAACATACAACATAATGAAAGAAAACTCAAGAATATCGATGCCAATAACCCATTTTTGACGGTCAACGTGCCGGGTTAGCTATGTGCACATCCGGCCGCGACAGCGAGCATGCGGCTTCTGCTCCGGTGTTTGCCAGCCGCGCCAGGACGCCTGCTCTCCCAGCCGTAACAAATAATCTTCGTCTTTCGGGTAGAGCTATGCTGCTACAGGCTTATAAACTAGATCTAAATGCCCTCATTGAAGCTTGTAATCCATCTCATCTTCATGAACACTCTGCATGTACTCTGAAAAGTGTCTAAACACGTCCCAGGAGTGAGGAACACGGACCCATTGACTTTCCGAATTGCCGAGGGTCGCCCAGGCACGTATGGCCTCAAGTGCCCTTCGGATTGGCCGGAGATGCTTTTTTGCTATTGTTTTGTATACGGTCGTAGTAACGGATTGTGTTGTATCCAAAAAACCAATTCAACATCGCAAGGCTGTCGAACAATGGCTCCCGCCCGTCCAAACACTCCATCGTTCTTGCCGTGCTTGCCCGGAGCTCGCTCCTTCCACAACCCAGACAAAAAACCACGCGAAATTCGTTACCCGGAAGTTTTAGGGCGGAAAATTCCCGTGTCCATCCTGTGATTGGCTGTGACCCACAAGACCCATATTTTATTCTGCGCTTTTCGCGCTGCGGGCCTCTGTTTCTTGCTCAAGCAGCAGCAGTATGTAGCAGCAGCAGTTCCCCAGCAGCTTCCCTCTTCTCCTCCTTTTTCCCTTGCTAGCTTGCCCGCTGCTGTTGGCTCTGTTTGGCCCGAAAAAAAAAGGAACTCGCATTTTTTTTTCTTCCTCGTCTCCTCTCCCCCCTTCTTCCCTTTTCCCGCTCCGTCTCACCTTTTCCGACCCAAAAAACGAGCCTTTTTTTTCTCTTTTTTTTTCTTTGCTTCATTCGCCCGTCCGCCACACACATCATACTCTTTGCTTTGCACAATTGCAATTGCCCTTTTTTGCAATTGTATTTTCCTTCGTTTTTTTTCTCATTCTTTTCTCTCTCCTCTCTCCACAAACGATCCCGACGATGTTCCGGAACGCACTCAGACAGTCGACACGCGCCGTTGGCGCCATCTCTGCGAGCAGAGTGGCTGGGGTGAGTTGAAAAACCCGAAGGAAGAAGTTGGTCGACGATGGGAAGATGGAAAGATGGAAGAAATCAAAGGACAAATATCACCATCGCGGATAGGCCAATTCGACGAGTCAATTGAGATGGAACGGATGGTTGTTTTTCGCGATGGCCGATGGGCGCGCCCGCTTGAAAACGAGTGTTTTTTTGTTTTTTTTTTTCGCTCGTTTACCTGTTCGGTTCACGCCGGTTTCGATGGAGCTTCGTCAAAAGTTTGCTCAAAGATGCTTGCCGAAAACGTTGTGTCGACGTGGTTGTTCTTCCATCACCATCACCATAGACATCGACATCGTCAACCCTTCCCACCACCACCTCGTCGTTCGTTTGCTGACCTCCCGTCCTTTCTTTCGTTCATTAGGCTCGCGTCGCTGCGCCCGCTTTCAACGCCGCCGCTATCCAGGTCCGGTCGTACGCCGACGCCAAGGCCGCCCCGACCGAAGTCTCGTCCATCCTCGAGCAGCGCATCCGCGGCGTCCAGGAGGAGGCCGGTCTCGCCGAGACCGGCCGTGTCCTGTCGATTGGGTAGGTGGAATTGCTGGAACTGCGATTGCGACGGACGCTGTGCGGCAATCGAAGAATGGGCCAGGTTTGCGCTCTTTTCTTTGGTTGTCGCCGGCCCCTGTCTGTTCTGCTCACTCTGGCAATCACACGTCCCTAGCTAACCAACGACTAGTGATGGTATCGCCCGTGTGCACGGCATGGCCAATGTCCAGGCCGAGGAGCTTGTCGAGTACGTCCCCATATGTTCCATTCTTTTCTTATTCTCGAGTTCTCTTTCTAACCCGTCGTGTAGGTTCGCTTCTGGCGTCAAGGGCATGTGCATGAACCTCGAGGCTGGCCAGGTCGGTGTCGTGCTGTTCGGTTCTGACCGTCTGGTTCGGGAGGGCGAGACCGTCAAGCGGACCGGCGAGATTGTGCGTTTGTCCTCTGTTTTCTTTGTTCTTTTTTCCCTGTTTTGCTTCCCCCCGGCTTGGGATTTGTGTCGTCTCCTGGTGCACTCATTAACATTTCTAGGTCGATGTCCCTGTCGGCCTTGAAATGCTTGGCCGTGTCGTCGACGCCCTCGGCAACCCCATCGACGGCAAGGGTCCCATCAAGACTACGGAGCGCCGCCGTGCCCAGCTCAAGGCCCCTGGCATTTTGCCCCGCCGCTCCGTCAACGAGCCCGTGCAGACCGGCCTCAAGTCCGTCGACGCCATGGTCCCCATCGGCCGTGGCCAGCGTGAGCTGATCATCGGCGACCGTCAAACCGGCAAGACTGCCGTCGCCCTGGACGCCATCCTCAACCAGAAGCGCTGGAACGACGGCACCGACGAGAAGAAGAAGCTGTACTGCGTCTATGTTGCCGTCGGCCAGAAGCGGTCCACCGTCGCCCAGCTGGTCAAGACCCTGGAGGAGAATGATGCGATGAAGTACTCGATCATTGTCGCTGCCACTGCCTCCGAGGCCGCCCCCCTGCAGTATCTGGCGCCCTTCACCGGTAAGGATTCTCCCACTTCACGTTCCCCTTCACCTTGAAGGCTCTCGCACCGCAGTTCCTGGACATCGCGGCCGCTCTGCACACGACAAAGTGCAAAGGTGATGATGGTTATCGCCTCTCACTTTAGCGCGTACGTGCGGGCAGGGCATCTTCTTTGAGCGCCGTGCCGTCTGCCGCAAGAAGCGACGACCTGGCGCATTCGGCATCATCATGCATGGTCACGTGACTTGAATGCAGGCGTGCGGCGCCTTTGTCTTTCGTACACCGTGCATCATCACCCCAAAACTTGCCAGATGCTAACAGAATCATTAGGTGCGGCGGTGGCTGAGTACTTCCGGGACTCTGGCCGCCACTCGCTCGTCGTCTTTGACGATCTGTCGAAGCAGGCCGTCGCCTACCGCCAAATGTCCCTGCTGCTTCGCCGTCCCCCCGGCCGTGAGGCCTACCCCGGTGACGTCTTCTACCTGCACTCCCGTCTTTTGGAGCGCGCTGCCAAGATGAACGACAAGCACGGTGGCGGCTCGATGACGGCCCTGCCCGTCATCGAGACCCAGGGCGGTGATGTGTCGGCCTACATCCCGACCAACGTCATTTCGATTACCGATGGCCAGATTTTCCTCGAGGCCGAGCTGTTCTACAAGGGTATCCGTCCGGCCATCAACGTCGGTCTGTCCGTGTCGCGTGTCGGCTCGGCTGCCCAGCTCAAGGCCATGAAGCAGGTGGCGGGTTCGCTGAAGCTCTTCTTGGCCCAGTACCGTGAGGTGGCCGCCTTCGCCCAGTTCGGTTCCGACTTGGATGCGTCTACTAAGCAGACCTTGAACCGTGGCGAGCGCGTACGTTCTTGATTTTTTTTTTCTTTTTTTCCACGCTCTCTTTTCTCTTTCTTTATTCTTTTTTTTTGCACTCGTACTAACTATCACAGTTGACCGAGCTCCTGAAGCAAAAGCAGTACTCGCCCATGGCCGTCCACGACATGGTCCCCCTGATCTACGCTGGTGTCAACGGTTTCCTGGACAACATTCCCGTCAACAAGATCCTGACGTGGGAGGCCGACTTCCTCGCCCACCTGAAGACGAACGAGTCTGAGCTGCTGGCCACCATCGACAAGGAGGGCGCCCTCAGCAAGGAGCTCGAGGCCAAGCTGCGGGATGTCGTGTCGAACTTCACCAAGAGCTTCCTGGGTTAAATTTCTACTTGACTTGCTGGTTGGTTGTGTACAAATATACAAAATATAATCTCTTTTTTACCACCATAGAAAAAAAAAGAAAGAGAGAGGAAGAACCCAGGGAGGAAGGAAGAGGGTGGTGCCTGGGCGAGGAAGATTTTGCGTTGAGAGACCTCATGAGGTCAATGCGTGTTGGCAAGTAGTCAGCTTCATTTGACATTTATTTATTTTTTGTCTTTTTTCATCCCCTCGCCTTTTTTCCTATCTACTGTTTTGTGTTTCTCGTAGATGAAAAGCTTGGTCGCCTCGCTTGTTTCTTCTCTGTTGGCGGTAATTGAGCAGCACAAGAGAACAGACCAACGCAGAAGATTTTGGGGAGCAGAAGGGCATGGGAACGATATCTCGTCATGGATCTCCACGCGCCAGTCTTTCATATGGAATAAAGCCCGAGCAAATGTCAATCTCACCCTATGTCTTGCCCAGAACTTGACTTTCTTTGTTATTTTGTGTTGAATGCTTCCTGCTGCAGAAGGCATAGTTGTCACGTCACGGCCAAGTCGCCGGATTGCCGTACATGGATATGGCGGTGTGGCATGGCAGAATCTCAGGACTTCGCTTCATCATGCTCAACTGTTTCTCTCGGTCAGGTTAGACCCCCGGGTTTTGACTAAAGCGGCTCGGTTGCGAACTGCAACGCCCGATTTTGGTGTGACATCATGTAATTGGCGCCGATCTTGCAGCGGCAGGCCACGCCGCCTTTGGACTTCTTTTCCTTTCCTTTCATAACCTTCCTGATAACCCATTTTCCATGTATGGCCGTACTTTCATAAACAATTGACTACAAAGCTCATTGAAGGTAGGTTATACAAAGTAAACAACCCGACGTCCCGTCCGTAAATACCAAACGGTTCACTCGAAGCTACTGACAAAACGACACATAGGACGAACAACGCGTGCCAGTTTTTTTTCTTTTCTCCTTCAATTTGCACTTCGGGTTTTTTTTTGCCAAAAACACTCCGATCATTGCAGGGAGGACGATGTCCCGGGCAGACCCCAGCCCCTCCGATCCCTCCGCCATGTCGCCGGCCACCAAAGCGGTCCTCGCCCGCGTGCGGCTCATGGTGCCGCCCATGCTCAGCAAATTCCACAAAGGTGTGTCCTCTCATTTTTTCTTTCCCTTGTGTTCAACGGTCTTGTTCACTTGCTAACCCAACTCCCCCCCCCTTCTTTCAAAAGGCCAGCTCGGCCGCGTCGGCGTCATTGGCGGCAGCCAGGACTACACCGGTGCGCCCTACTTCTCCGCCATGGCCAGCGCGCGCCTCGGCTGCGACATGGTGGGTTGTTGCGTTTCTAGTGCTACTCTGTAAACTACTACGTTTTGTACCTTTTTTTGACAAACCCAGTCCCACGTCATCTGTACCCCGGCCGCCGCCGCCGTCGTCAAAACGTACTCTCCGAACCTCATGGTGCACCCGCTCATGCGGCAGGCCGAGACGGAGGACGGCGTGCAGGAGCCCGACCAGGGCCAGATTGACAAGCAGGCCGCGGCTGTCTGCGGCCGGATCGTCGACCAGCTGCTCACCCGCTTGCACGTGTTGGTCATCGGTCCCGGTCTCGGCCGCGACCCGCTCATGCAGGCGACGGCCGCGCGCGTGATCACGGCCGCGCGCGAGCGCGGGTTGCCGCTCGTGCTGGACGCGGACGCGCTGCAGCTGGTGCAGCAGGACCCGGGTCTGGTTCGGGGGTACGCGTTGGCGGTCCTGACGCCGAATGTGGTGGAGTTTGGGCGGCTGGAGAAGGCGTTGCTTGGTGACGGCGGCGGCGACGGCGGTGGTGGTGGCGAAAACGACGATTTGCCGGACAAGGGCGTCCCTGCCGGCAAGTCCGGCGCCCGCGCCGCCCGCCTGGCGCGCGTACTCGGTGGCGTCACGATTGTGCAAAAGGGGGCCGTCGACATCATTGCGACCGACTACGACACGTCCGGGCCCGCCGCTGCCGCTGCCGACGACGGCAACGTCGACGTCGACGCCAAGGGCGGCCACACCGACCAGCCCAACCCGCTGGTGTCGGACCTCCCTGGCGGCCGCAAACGCAGCGGCGGGCAGGGCGACACTCTGACGGGCAGCATCGCGACGTTCCTCGGGTGGCGCAAGGCCTACCTGGACGGGATCTGGGACGTGACGCAGGGCGGGCGGGCGCCGCGGCTCGCCGAGCGGACGCTGGTGCCGCTGGCGGCGTTTGGGGGCAGCGCGCTCACGCGGGAGTGCTCCCGGTTGGCGTTTGCCAAAAGGGGCCGCAGCCTGCAGGCCAGCGACCTGACGGACGAGGTGTACCCGTCGTTTCTGAACCTGTTTGGTAACGACGGGAAGGAGGAGGAAAACGAACACGAAGAAGGGGGCCCCCGGCTGTGAACGAACGGGGAAGTTCGGCTCTCATCCTCGGTTTATGCTATTTTTATGACACTCATTTTCTCCCGTGAAAGACTGCACGCTGGCTATGTGAAAATTTACACTCGATCCGTACGTGATCTCGCCTTGTCTACCAACTACGAAATACACTTATGAACCGAACCGGTTCGTCCGCTTGCGACTCCCGAACCCGGATTTGACCGCCATTCGGCCAGTACACCATAGCAGCCTCTTTAGAAATAGAATGACCAACAGAATACATCTATGGAAAAGCTGCTGTTGTCGGGCTGCCGTAGCATATAGTATCCCGACAAACTATATTCCATCATAGGTACGACGCGGGCTACTCGCTTTGCCCACCAACAACAACCTGGTATCACGGATGAGCTCAACGGACTGCAATCAGGCATTTCTCTTTTCTCCTTGCAAAGTCGTATACGGTAAACCCGGAAGCCTCTCTTCTCCCTATGCTCGTCAAAACGCGGACCTTTACGTTCTGGTCACCTTCTTTTCTCTTTTCCCCTTTCTCCTTTCCCCTTTTTCCTTTCCCCTTTCTCCTTTCTCCGTACTTCTTTTCTTTCTTACGGCTCTCGTATCTGGTGGGACAGCGCCGAACAACGGCGAAAAGGGGTTCGGACGGCACCTTTCAAAGGGGGGTGTGAACAGCAACAGGAGGCGAGACATCACGCTAAGAAGAAAGGACAGAACAACGCCACCGAGAAACTTGCAGCAGTGCCTTCTTGGCGCAAGGGCATGGTTCGGCATTGCTCCCTTGTTGCATTGCTATACCTGATGTTCACTTTGCATTGCAGCGTCCCTGAAGTCGAACTCTCCGTCAGTGGCCCTCCAAGGCATCCACAGAAATAACTTTTGGCCAAAAAAAAAAACATCACGATGGTCGACCTACGCGGTATCACTCCCATTCTAACAATGACCATTTGTTTGGTCAACCTTGCTCGGAGCCAACACCAGCTCCAGTGGCATCTGTTTTACAGACGTCCTGGTTGCTCCTACGTTGCATTACTCCGTCCGTCCGCACGCGCGCCCTATGCACGTCCCATAAGTTAGCACCTGGTTATGTGTGTAATGGTGGTGTTCATGTCGGTTCATGCCGGTGCCAGAGAGACACGCGGACAATGCAACCGTGCACTGCACGTTTTGTTTCTTTTTTTGGGCGACTTAAAAAGCCCTTGTGATGTCACAACATCGACATATGTACGCAAGACATTTTTCATGTACTCAATGTCTCTTTCATAACAACCTGGAGAGAGAAAAAAAGCAAAACCAACCACCAGCAACTGGGAGTTGTAGCCGAAGCCGACTGGCTTGCCATACAGCCGTGAACCCACAACTTCCTTTCAGCTCTCCCACTCACGCCGTCGTCGTGCTTCAACCTGTTGGTGTGAGGACCTTGCCACCCACAAGCAAAGTTCGCCCTTTTACGCCATTCGTGATGTGGAAGAAAGGGCAATAAGACGCCCGCGCCTAGCGTACTTTCCACTGTAAGGAGGCGTATTACGAGGTGTAGAAAATGTAAAAAAAGACCACCCAGACAATCCATCTTCTGGTTGACATTTTGCAAGAATTTTTTTACAGTCGGCTGCTGGCGGCCTAGTCATCACCACTCAGCCCAGCCCAGCCCAGACCAGACCAGCCTTTCTTGCGAGCGCAGCGTCGCAAATTGGTGCGCCACGGGCGACCCCACTCTCTCTCTCTCTCTCCCTGCGGGCCCGGCCCTCCTTCCGCCACCTAGCGCACGATAGTGGGAAACTATTTTGCACGGCGTGTGAGATTAGTGGGCATTTCACCACTGTAGCGCGGTGGACAAGCTCGTCTGTACGCAGTAATTATGTTGATTTACTTCTATGTTTACATACTTCGTTGCCCCCGCCCGGCACTACAGTGCATGTTTCTATGAAAGCACAGGTAAAGCCCACTCCCTCGCCAAAAAAAGAAAACGCGCTTCGCCCTCACCCAATCTCCCGCTAAAATCGCGCTCTCTCGTTTTGCTTGGCCCTGTCCGGTGCTCCTCGGTCCACCCACCCCCCTCAAAAGTTGGATCGTAGGCTTCCCCCTTACTTCAATCGAGTGAGATAGCTTGATACGAAAATGATTTGTTTCCTATGGCAGGTCCTGTCTCACGCAAACCCGCCAAGTGGCATAAGCGAAAAAAGACGCAAGGGCCGCCGCGGCCGTGCGCGACAGGGTTGCGTTTCCTGTTTGTTTATTTTTCACTTTTTTTTTTGGCCATCTCACGACGGTGAGTTCCGTTCTTATCAAGACGTACGGGGGACCGGTGGTCGTATGACAAAGTAAACACACCGACAACCTACGGCCGTTGACCGGCTTTGGGCAGCAACGAGCAAGCCATGCAGCAAACCGAGTTTCCGTTCTTTTTTGTAGGCACACGGACTGAAAGATCACGAAGTATATTGTCGTCGTAGTCGTCGTCGTCGTCGTTTATTGGGACGTGCTGGGCAAAACCCTACCTGTCGTATAAACAGCTGCCCACCTTCGCTCTCCTGACTCGCCTCTCCGCTCCCTTGCGTACATCTAGCCCGGTTTTGCAAATGTTGTCGTCCTTTTTCGTCTTTCTGTCTTCTTTTGTCGCTCGTCTGTCCCGATTGGTCTTTTTGCATCTTGACCCAGCCCGCCGTCCGGCTCCCTCCCCAGATCAGCGAGACATGCATCTGCCGGCGCTGCAGCTGTGCATCGGATGTCTCACATCGTTTGGGACCGTTTCTTGTTTTTCGTTTCTTTTTTCTTTTCTTTTTCCTTTTCTTTTTCGCCCCTTTCCTCCGACCCGAGCGCCCCCTCCCCTCCCAATGGGTGCACAAGATGCGTGGTTGGCTGGCCACCACCGTTCATCGCCCTGTCTCACCTACGCAAGGTCTGGCCTCCCTTGCGTTCTCGTTCTTACGACGTTTCCTCTCCACAGCCGTCCTTGTCATAATACGGGGCTTCGTTCCCTCCGTTCTCGTCTCTCCGAGCCTCTCGACCTGGCCAGATGTCGCTTCTGCTAGCCCCAGACCGGTTCACCCTAGGAAGATAACCACCCTGGACGTGTCTGTATTCGTAATGCGACGTGCCGCATTATGGCGCCTTTTTTGGATTGGGGCATTTGGCTGTTGCATGGCCTTTGTTCTCCTTCTCTTCTTCCGCTCTTTCACCATTGTTACTCACCTCGTAGTTGTAGTGCCTACCCTGTCGTCCATGTCTTCCGCCGTATCTCCCCCGCGCACATCGCGAGATGCCAGGACCAACGTCGTAGTCGTGCTCGTACTAAATAGTACTTCTTACGCAGGAGAGATTGCCAGGACGTGATCAGACCAGGCCAGGGATCACTGCTCCGTACGGAGCAATACACAACTACGCCCCCCGTCATAAACCCTATCTCCCCCGGTCCATCCCCCGGCCCCCCCGTTTTCGTCACAGCATTGCCATCACGTACGTTGTATGCTTATGTTGCTCGTCGTTGCGTAGGGGGCTTCTTACATCGTCATCACAGTCGTACTTTGTGTTCCCCTTTCCGCCTTACCTTACATACTGCGTAATGCCTTGTATTACAGCGTCGTTGTTGTCACATCTTTGTCCTCCTTCGTCCGGTGCGATTACGGAAGGCGCGCCAGGGAGGAAAGAGGCAAGGGAACGGGATGCACAGGGAAGAAGAAGAAACGGGAAGGAGAGAAAGAACGATAGGGCAAACGGCGTTCGCTCCTGCCCGTTGATCGATTTGCTACTTCGCACAACTGCAAAAAATAATAAAAATCGTCTTTCCTTTCCCTGATGTTGTCCTTCCTAGAGGAAACATTCCGACATTCAATTCCTCTGCATCGTTTGTTTATCCTTTCAAGCACATCAACATCAACAACAACCTACAAACGAACAAAAACCAGAGTGCCCGTCACGAGATCCAAAACTGACGCGGATAAGAGAAAAAAGAAAAGAAAAGGAAAAAATAAAAGCCACAGAAAAAACAAAAAAGTGACAATTGCCAGCTTCGTCACAAAAAAAACAACAAAGCAATCTCAGTTCACAAAACGACCTCCCATTTTGACGACGTATTACGACGCACAAGGGCACACGCAATTGGCACGTCTTTGTGTCTCCCCCCTCCCTCTCTTTCAACCCCAACGACGATCTCCCGCCGCCAGCCTTCTTGGTGTCTCACCACCACCACCTGAAGGCTTTTCTGTGTTTGCGCAGATGCCAGCTTCTGTACAACTACAGCGCGTTTCCAGCTTGTTTCCTTTTCCCCGCTCTCCCTTGGAGGAGTCTTTTCGGTGAGTGGTGGTGTGGTGGACTGCTGTTGTTTTTGCCCCCCCTCTCCCTTCCCCCCTTTTTGTTTTTTTTTCTGGTTCGCAACGGCCTTGTTTCTCGCTACGAAGCAGTGGTCTCCCTTTCGGTGGTGTTGCGGTTGGTTTCGTTTGCTTTCCAACCTGCTCATGGCATCGAGCTGACCGTCGTGTGGCTAGGCGCAGCCCGAGCGAGCTAGCTGTGATATTCTCTGCTAGCATCGGATAGCTCCTCACAGCCCTCACAGCTCTCACTGAAGCTCCTGGCGGCCCTTCGTCACTCCCCATCGCTGGGCTTGCCTCCAATCACAGGAGACGGACGACAGATTGCAAACGAAGCTGAGGCCGACCAACGACGAGCGAAAGAATAATACAAGCCAAACAAGACGGAAAAGAAAAAGACGAGAGAAAGCAGAAGCTGGCACTCCACAAGATCTCCACTTCTGGATCTCCAGCCGCCGGCTTTCGTTTTCTGTCTTTGATCCTGGCTTGGTTTGTGGGCTCTTGGTTTTTCGTTTTCCCTCCCTGTCTTCGTCTTGTAAGTGGAACCCTACAGTCGTACTCGAACGAGCAAATCTTGTCTCCTTTTTTTTGTCTGATTGCTTCCTTCTCCTCCTCCTCCTCCTCCTCCTCCTCCTCCTCCCCTGGTCGTATATGACCCCCTGTCCTGCCCACTTTCGTTAAAAACGCGACTTTATGCATGCACGTTTCTTCTTTTCACTTCTTCTCACTTCATTTACGTCGTACCTCGTTTACGTCGTCAGCTTCTGTTCTTGTTTTCACCCGCTGCTTCTCCAGCTCCACCTCTGACCGGAGCAATTCTGTGGATTGCACGTCCTTTCTCTATTCACCGATACGAAGCAAGAGACAAGGGAAGAACCTTCTTTGCGGAGGTCACAACGGCCGCGGTCTTTCTTTTTACTTTTTTTTTTTACTTTTTTTTTGTGGCGCATTGTCAAATCACAAAGGGTTTCCAGCCTTCCCGAACCGTTCTTCACCTTCTTTTCTTGTCCTGATTTGTCCTCTTTCGGCATACTTATTCCAGTTCTTCCCGCCTCTTCTTCCCAAAACGTTCACTCGTCGCCCTGTTGACCCGCTTCGACGCAACGTCGATACCGCTTCTTGCGGCAGAGAACCGGTGTGTCCTACCCTTTGGGTAGCTTGCTGGTCTCGCTGCACACCAGCTTTGCTTCCTCCTTGGGTCACAACAAAGAGCAGCAGCAGAACCACAGCGCGTAACCACCGCCGTTTGTGATTCTGCGAGGTTCATGGGTCGGCCGTCCGTGCAACGGTCCACGTTTTCTTGTCTTACCATTGTTCCTTTTGGTCATCGATCCCGTTGCTCGTGCTTTTCTCTCCTGTTTACTTGCCAACAGTTTGATATTGCTGCCTTTCGCACCATCTTCTCACCTTCTACTCTCTACTGTTTACCTCCGCCTTACTGCTCACTTGCATGGTGTGGCAAGTAAGTCGGTTGGGTTGATCATAAGCTTGCCTCTTACTTGAGGCAAAATTTGCTGTACACAGCAACACAACACGTGAAGCCTTTTTTTTTTGGCTCACCCACAACACATCATGACCAACGGAGTGGACCGATTAGAACGGCTGTTCTCGAGGAGAAAGGATGGATCCGTTCGCCCATCCTCGGGCGCCAACAGACCGAGCAGCTTGGCCTACCCTCAGTCTTTGTTTTCTCTGCGCCGGGCACCCGCCGCCACAACAACAGCACCACCGCCACGACCGGCATCGCGTGAAGTGCATTTCCCATCGCCGTCGTTCATTCGTCCAAAGGCCGCGAGAATGGTTCCCCGGGATGATTCCGCGCCTGTTTCTTCCCGTCCGGCCACAGCGAACGCCAGACCCGGCACGGGTGCGGGCACTGGCAGGCACCCGGGACCGTCCGGTCCCGCAACACGAGGGCCGCCCTTACCAAGACCCGGAAGACCAGGCACCGTACAGGTAATACCACCGACGACCACAATAGCCTCTTCCGCAAGAACAACCACAGCGGGTGTCAGTGACGGCGGCCGGGAAACCGGCGCGGGCAACTACCTGCGCTACTCGTCCGTGGTGGAGCCTTCTGGCGAGCGGCGCGACGCGCCGGGCCCTGGTGTTCCCGGTGGCATCTGCAACAGCCATGCTCCGCGCCCACCGAAACGGTCGTCTTCCCTCATGCGAAACTGCGAAGGCACTATTGCACCCCTAAGCAGCTTCAACTTCTACCACGTCCCGCGCTCGAGAAACTCCTTGCCCGTAGCTAGCTTCGGCGAAATCAGCCCCAGAACCAGCCCGCGACCAACGGCTGTTGCCGCCGCTTTGCCCGAGGAGGAGCCGTCCCGATCTGTTGAGTTGCCTCGCTTGCAACACATGCAAAATCTCCCGAGTCTGCAGACGTCTTCCGTTGCGCAACAACGCGCCGACACACCACCGCTGTCGGACCACGGCGAAAGCAACTCGGACACGCTACAGACAGGCTTGCCCACCAAACAAAGACAGCCACCCGACATGCTCGCTCTACGTCCTCCCTCTTCGCTGTCTCCGCCGTCTGCTGCCGCTACCGCTGCCGCTGGCGAGCCCACGCCCGAACCGTCGCCGCAGATGGCCGCCGTGGCCGACTTCACATTGGCGGAACCTCGTTTCGAGAGCAAAAGAGACACCTTTGTCGAGACGCCGCTTCTTCGCCGCGATTCGGTTTTCTCCACCGTACTGTCGTCCCGGAATAGCAACGGGAGCAGCTGCGGCAACAAGTCCGTGCCGAGTACGTCCCCGCACCGCGCTTCGCGCATCGTCCGCCGTCCTATGTCTCTGAGCCGCCAGCGTCGTTTGTCGGTCGAGCTTGCGTCGTCGCCTCGCAACTCGGTGCTCCTGGAGCCCAACGTGGGCGACTTCCTCTCCCTCAGTGACGACGATATTGCGGAAGCGGTTCCTGTTGTCGCTTCTGCTCCTGCTGCTGCTCCTGCCGCCGCCGCCGCCGCCGCCGCCGCCGCTCCTACTGCTCCTTCTACTTCTTCTGTTTGTGTTTCCACAGCTGCTATTCCGCGACCCACCACACCCGTGGCGAGCACCAAGGACACAGACGGAAAATGTTCCCATCGCAGCCCTACTACTCCTTCCACCGTAACAAGGACGCCACTTAGCAACAACTTGAAGCGTCTAGCATTGGAAAAGCCATTGCCGGCTACGCCGCCCGTTTCCTCAGTCTCGCCACCGGTGTCGCCGACATCCACCACGCGGCGACGAGCTCTTCACCGCGAGGCGACTCCACCGTCGCACCCACCGTTGTTCCGGGCACCGCGTCCGCCGTCCTCATTATCCGCAAGCCGGCCTCGGACGCCTGCTGGACAGGCTCGCATGGCTGCGGCCTTTGAAATTGCCCGTATTGCTTCGCAGTACCACTTTGACTTGGCTTATATTGCCCACATCGGACCCAAGAGTGCGCCCGTCCTACCGTCGCTGCCCATGACGACGACAGACACAACTCCCTTTTCGTGGCCCTCGTCGCCTGCATCTGGTGCTCCTGGGGCGCTCATGTCCCGCACCAACAGTCAAACAAGCTGCGGCAGCCTCGTGAGCCGAGTCTCTTATGCCAATAACCACCACAAGCGACAAGGCAGCTCGACCAGCAACGAGAGCACACGCAGCAGTGTGCACAACCGCGAGAACATTGGCGCCCACCTTGCGCCGCCAGCCCCTGTTGGCCTGGCCAATCGCGGTAGCCGCGTGCCGGTGAACCCGCGGCGCTCCAAGTTGGAGGCCCGATTTTTGGCTGCCTATGGTCTGGCCACGGTTCAGGCACCCTACAACCTGTCTTCGCGGACGCACGCGCGCGTCTTGCATGCCGAGCGTTGGGTTTACCTGAGCGAGCCCAACGCGAAGCCAGGCGAATTTGCTCGCGGCTACGGCTGTGCGTTTCACCGAGGTGGCGACGCCGTAACCAATGTGTCGCTTCCGTATCCTTATGAGCGCCGGCCGTCAACCGACAGCTGTGACGCCGACACTGAACAAGACGACAACGAGGACGACATTGACGGTGATGCTAGCGGACGCACCACGCCGCGTCCGTTTGGGCGTGGCAATGCGCAGCCCAGAACGGAACGCAGGCACAGCAGCACGAGCACCATCACCAGCACCAGCACCAACACCAGCATCAGCAACAACAACAACAACCGCGGCATCGTCTTCGTAGCGTACCGGCGGAAAGAGGCGGTCGACCCTCGCGACGGCTCACAAATAACCGACGACCTCGAGGCGTTGTACCGCGACGTCGAGGCGCTGGTGGAAAAAATCTTGGATGCAAACTTGTTGCAGCAGCCGCAAAGCCCAGGCGAGATGCAGCGGCTGCCAAGCCCAGGCCAAATGCAGCGGCAAAACCCGAGGGAACTGCGGCAGCCAAGCCCAGGGGAGACGCTGCGAACCATGGCGGACGTGAACATGGCGCTCGCGGCTGCGCTTAATGGCGGCGAAGCGTCATGCATGCTGGGGCGGCCGTGGTCTCCTGTTGTTCGAACGGCTGCCTAGGAGGCGAGCTGATGGGAGGTCGGCTTTTTTTCTTTTTTTTTGTATTTACCACATATGTTTTGTTTTAATATGGTTGATACAAACATACCCTATTCAAACCTAAAAAGTTAATCTACAGCCTCGTTGGGATTCTCTTTGATTTTTTTGAAAAAAAAAAAAAAAAATGGGATACTGCGTCAGCCGGAAACTTGTTACCAAAACGCCTCATGTCAAAAGAAAGTTGCGTAGCCCTTCTACATGCGTTGCACGAAAGACGCCAGCAAAAACGCCATGCGCACAACCAGTCAATGATTCGAAAAGCAACGACAAAACATTTTACGTTCCTATCGCGTGAACCTGCTCTAATGAAAAACGTAGTCGTAAAATAAAAAACTCTTGTTGTCCCCGTGATATTTCTTAAGGGAGAAAAAAAAATTGGCAAAAGGCCGCTCGTTTGCCTGCCCTTCGTAAAGCCTGGTCTTCAACATTGTAAGACGCTTTTGTGCTTGTTTTTGGCTCCCACCTCCCTTTTTTTTTTTCTTCCCCCACTCTATCACTCCTGCAGCGTAAAGTCCCACGGCGCAAACGCCGTCCGGAACGCCGCCACGTCCGCCGTCTCTTCCGCCTCCGTCTGCACGCACTCCTGCCACACCGTCCGCGTCGCCTCCAGCCCCAGCAGCTTCGCCATCACCCGCCGCGCGTACTGCAGGTCAAACCGCTGGTGCGGGTCGTCCAGGCGCATCCGCAAAATCTGCAGGGTGTCCGGTTGCCGGCTGTTGGCGGAGGCGGCGGCAGCGGCGGCACTGGAAGTGTCCTCCGAATCGCCGGGGGCTGCTTCGGCCGGCGCCCACAACCACACCCGGACAAAGTCGCCGCCGCCGTCGTCGTCGTCCACAAAATGACGACCATGGTCTGCGGCCTTGACGTCCTCCAAGGCCGGCAGCTTGAGCTGCGCCGCCTCCACGCGGAACGCCGCCGCCACCAAACCCTGCCGCACCAGCCTCGCCGGCACCGGCACCGTCTGCCAGTGCACGTGCACGTTGCGCTGCCGGCTGATTTCCCACGTGACGGCGCCCAGCCGGCCGCGGCTCTGCGCCGCCACGAGGGCTTGCAGGCCCTCGCGGAAGCGGGTCATTTCGGCGTAGGTCGCGTTGGCGGCGGCGGCGGCGGCGGCGCCACCGGCACCACCACCACCACCAGCAGCTGCCGCTGATTCGGCCGCTGCTGCCGCCAACGTCGGCGCGTGGCTGAGCGGCACAATCAGCATGTGCCCCGGAAACGCGAGCCCCTCGGCGGCAAACGTCGTCGACGCCGGCAGGGGCCCCTTGGCCGTGGCCAGGTAGGCGTCCGTGCCGATGCTGCAGACCATGTGCGTGGGCAGGTTGGGGTTGGCGAGGCAGAAGTAGCACTGGTCCGGCCCCGGGGGCGGCCGTTGGTGGTCGCGCCGGCGGTGGCGTTTGTTGTGGTACCGGCCGTTGGCGTCGACCTCGTCGCCACCCTGTTGCGCAAAACGAGAATAGGGGTCGGCCTCCAGGGCCGCCCGGCGCCGTTTGTTGTTGGCGTCCCTTTGCAGAAACGGGGAGGGCGTGCAGCCCGTGGGCAGTTGTGCGCCGGCGCCCGGGGCCCCGGCCATGGGCAGTGCAAAGGCGTAGAGCGCCTTGGCGCGGGCGGCGTTGCCCCAGGCGGCGAGCGCCAGGAACCGGGTGACGGCGGGCGCTGCGGGATCGTCTTCGGGCCGCGCCGGGTGGACAAAAGGTTCGCGTTCGTAGAAGAAGGGTTGTTCTTGCTGTTGTTGTTGTTGGTTCGTACCGGTTTGGGGCGCCGCCGTCAGGTGGTACCGCGGCCGCAGGGCCGTCACCAAGTCAGCGAGCTCGTCGTTGGCAAACGACGCCGACGACGCGGCGGCATCGGCGTTGGCATCGTTGGCATCGCTGGCATCCCGGGCAAGGAGCCCCTCCGGAAGGGCCACGCGCGACCCCCGCCACACACCGCGCGGCCACTGCGCCGTCAGCAGCACGTCGGCCGTGTGCGCGCCGCGCAGGGCGCGCACGTCGGCGGGGGTGTGCAGCGGCACGACGCCATCCTCCCGGGACAGCTCGGCGCGGGCGACACCGGTGCCGCCGGCATCAAGGCGGCCGCCGAGTGCGACGATGCGGAGGCCGTCGACGGTCCGGGTGACGCTGCGTGTGCCGAGGTAGTAGAGGTTGGGGCAGATGGTGCCGCCGCTGTCGGGGTCGGCGCCCGTGTCGGCCGTTCCGTGTTCGTTTTGGCCGCCCTTTGGGGCCTGTGTCTCTGCATTCGCCGCCTCCGCCGCCTCTTCCTCGTGCAGGGCCGCCAGCTTCGCGGCGACGCGGCGGGGAAACGGGCGCGTGCCGGCGGTGAAGTAGGTGGGCACGGGCACGACGAGGTCGCCGGCGAGAAGCTTGGCGAGCTGGTCGTCAGCAGCGGCGGCACCAAGGCCACCGCTACCCTCGGCGTCCGCGCTCTCGTCGTGGAAGAGGTCGCCCGTGGTGATGGCGCAGCTAAAGTTGTTCTTGGCGTGGAGGGCGGCGAGCTTGGCAAAGGCGGCCTCGAGGCGGCCGTTGACGGGCCCGAGAACGATGCTAGTTCGGGGGCGGGAGCATGATTAGCAACATGAACAAGCGTGAAAGACAATACAAGGTTGGTGGTGAGGGTGAGATGAGAGGGGCGCGCACATCTTCAGAGAGTCCTGCATGCTGAAGTCCCACGGAGCATAGAGGGTGACGATGTGAAGGATGAAGAAATGAGATGCAAAAGATACGTGTTGTGAGACAGTATAAAGGGATAAAGGGCAATGACAAAAAGAAATTGAGAACGAGACGAAAGAAAAAAGAAACAGGTACTCCAGTGAGAAAAGGAAGCGTTTAAGATCTTACAGTTTTAAAGACATGGCTGTGCCCTTATTTTTGTGAGTTTCATGGAAACGTGGTGGTGAGGTGGTGGCGAGATTTAAACGACGTGTAAACGAGAAAGCCGCGTCATAGAGAGGTGAAGAAAAAAACCCCAAGGTCAGCGGTGTTTGGTATGACAGTGATGTCGTCGGCCGGTCAAAGTTTGAGCTCAATCTTCTTAAACTCGTTCAATTCTAGAATCGGATTCAAGAAGGTGAAAAAAAAGAGACGCCTTCACGGCTTGTGAGATGTTGATTATATTCTCAGAATAGTCGTTTTGAATCCTCCTTGAATTCCTGTGAGAAAAATGCGAGTTATTTGCCTCTGTTTGCCCCCAATGGTTGTTACGATGGTATTTGAAAAGAAGATGAGCTTCCGTCTTGTTTTTTGCTGAGCTGGAAAGCTCTCTTTCTGGGACAGATTCGCTTAGTAACATATTGATCGGATATACAAATTGGCATTTATGCGATATTTACATAAGCGAACTGCATACAAACTTTGTTTTGGAAGACGATGTCTCGAGGATTACCCACAAAGGAAAAACGTAGGCTTCTTCTCTTTCAGATACGGGCATTTCTTATTTAACATAGATTATCTGGCTTACGACCTTACACGGTTTACGTAGGCATTGGTTAGTTGGCTGGCTGGTTGGCTGGCTTATGACAATTATGGCTTGGGTCTTTTGCACCGTTCACGAAGTTCGCATTTCTAAAAATGATTTTCCTTTTTTGTTATTCGAGGAATTGCCCAAAACTAGAACCTCCGAGGACAGATTGGCCGCCAAGCTGAAAACAAGACAAGAAGAAAGAGGACCAAAAGCAGAAACAGACGAATGCAACAAGCCAAAAAATGCGCTCGAAGTACTAATACAGAGACGAGAAAGGTATCATGATGTATGGAGAAGACTCTTCGAATCATCAAAAGAGCAACAAAGGCCGAGGCATCCTCGATAAACCGTTGAGCAAAAACGAAGCCTGCGGGAATCAAGGTGCCATGGAAGACGGCAAAAACAGAAGTGAAAAAAATGAAAATGTGCGAAGAAAGAAGAAACAAAAAAAGTAGACTCGAATCCAATTGTCCCATCTCTGTCCTCTTAATTTTATTGCTGATGCGGGATGCAATGTGTGTTGTGAAAATGCAATGTGCGAAATGCAGAATGCAAAAATGCCGAGGTCTTGAAAACCGAAAGTACCGGAATGCCGGGATGCAATGTTTGCTACAAAAGCAACGCTTTGTTGTGGGTTTACCCAAATGCAGCAATGAGGTGCTATGCTGAACATCTTTGACAAGAAGCAAAGACAATGCTGGAAGAAGAAGAAAAAAATTAAGCCAAGGGCCAAGAGAGGAGTAGACAATGTTCTCCATATATGCTGGGAGATGCTTGACGTGTCGTCAAGCGTTTGATCCGGGGTGAGGATGATAGCGTAACGTCGGCGTCGACTGCGCATGGTATGTTGTTTCGCGTGATAGAAAAACCAGGTCGCAACAACATGTTATACATGGGTTGGAGAGACTGGAAGTCCGAGGGTTGATGCAAAAAAAAAAAAGAAAGAAAGGAAGGAAGAAAGCGCCCGCTCTGATGAGGCAAGCGCTAGCAGATGGAAGGCACATAATTCAGAACGAGAAAGAGAACAAACGAGGCAAAAGTATGAAAAGGCCAAAACTCCGTGTGACAGGCCTGGGCAACGAAACAGAAAAGAAGAACAGCTTAAGGCAAAAAGAACGTAAAAAGAATGAGTAAAAGGGGCATTATAGTACACCGCATGCTTCGTAGAATCATGGGAGGGAAACAAAAGACATGAAAAGAGACCCTTCGATGGGTCTGCAACGTCCAACGGTCGTTATCAGTACGAGGCCATGCGCCTAGCATGGCCCCGGTCGCTGCCGAGAATCGGCGAGGCGCCCATCATCATGCAGGGCGACGAGTCCTGCGCAGTCGTGTCTATCGGCCGGCCCAGCGCGGTCGGGGACGACATGTCGGCAAAATGGGCGAGTGGCTTGTGCTGCGCAGCCGCATTTTTTTCCTGGTCGCGTTGACCAAAGGCAAAGGTCTGGGCGCGGTGGAGGCCCTTGCGGTTCTGCCGCAGCCGGTCCATTTCCCGCTCGCAGGTAAAGGCGTGCTCGGCGGCATCCATTTCCACGTACGCCTGCGGGTAGCACCGGCTGGGGTGCTCACCGAAGAACCCGCTGTACCCACCGGCCAAGATGTAGAGCTCCGGGTACGTCAGATGCGGGTAGTGCTCCGCATTCAGGGCACGATCCTCGGCGCGGATGTGGCGGGCCATGAGCGGGGCGCGGTGGGCCGAGTACTCGCAATGCAGCACAATTAGCGTGCGGCCCGCGGGCGGGTTGCGGAACAGATGCGAGGTCAGCAGGTCCTTGTCATTGTAGTTGATGGCTGCATTGATGTGGCCACCGTCGTACTCGTACTCGAAACGGCAATCGATGATCAGCTTGTGCTCAAACGCGTCGTTGAACTGGCCGTCCAAAACACGTAGCAGCGTTGCCCGATCGATGCGCGGGATGGAGTCGCTTTGCCCCTCGGGAAAGAAATGGGGCAGTACGGGCGACGCAGGCTCACTACATGGCACCAGCTCCTCGGTGTCCATGACCGAGGCGAGAAGCGACGGCTGCAGCGTGGGCGCGGCTGCCGACGCCAACACAGCCGGGTCGTCCCGCTTCGGTTTCATCACGTCCACGGGGTTTTCGAACATGCTCAAAGACCGGCGGTATTGCCGCCTCGGGCGCGCAAACGAGCTCGACGGCCGACGGACATGGCTGCCGTGGCCGTGGCCTTGTCCATAGGCAGGAATGGGCGACCCCGTACGCGAAGTAGAAGCAGAAGCAGCAGCAGCTCCCAAAGCAGTAGATGCGCTGTTCGTGGACACGAACAAAGGCCGTGACCGCACGGGGCCGCCGGCCGCAGCTGCAGCGGCACTGGCGCAGGGGCTGTTTGCTGTTTGAGGTCGACGTTCGGCGAATGGCTGTGCGGCCGGCGGCGGCGGCGATGGCGAGTCTTGGAAAAGGTCGGAAGCGGAAAGCGAAGGAGGTGTGGGCGCAGCCGGCGGCAGACGGCTGGCGCCGAAATGGAAAAAGGGCAGCTGGTTGTCGGCTGCGTAGCGGCCAGACGGGCCGGCAAAGGAAAAGCCTTTTGCACGTGTCAAGGACGCTCTCCGTGGGAACTTTCTACGTCTAGAGCAAGAAGAAAACAACAAGGTCAGCTAATGAAGAAGCGGTAAACATCGGTCAGGGACAACCCACTCAAAGCTGCTGCTGGAGGGTCGCAGGGGCTCATGGGCTGCTGGTTGAGGACCCGGGCAAGGAGACTCGAGCATCATCTGGTCGCCGGGGGACGACGACGGGAGCGAGGGCGACGATGGCGGGATCTCGATCTCGGTAACAAAGGCGGCTTTCTTCGGCACGGGCGTCATGTCCATCAGCTCGTCCAAAGGAAGCGGAGAGGAAGACACAGGGAGAGGCGGCGCCTTGAGGAAGCCTAGTCATTTTGTAAATATCAAGCAGGGAAAGACGACGATGAACCAGCACATCGTGCAAGCAAAACCAATCTTTTTGTTTCTCTGCTGGCAAAGATCGCTCACCTCGGTTGTTCTCCGCGGCTGTGGTTTGGCTCGACGTAAACAGGGCCCGGCGAGGCGTGGGAAAGCGAGGGCTAGTCATATTAGAATACGTGTTTCTCTGTTCCTATTTGGCACACCACTGCCGCCTCGTTCAGAATGGAGCAAAACCCACCTCGCATCGTCGCCAATGGTAAAGTTCTGACACAAGTCGGCCGCCAACGAACCCGCCGGGGATGAACCGTGGATGGGCTTCATGCCGAAGTAGTTCTGGTTCAGCTGGTCGCGGATGCTAAACACGCCGCCGCCTGCTGCACCACTGGGGCCGCCACGGTCGTTGCCACGGTCGTTGCCGCGGCCACCGCACCGTGGCTTGCCCGGGGACAGGCGGACGCGGACGTTGGTGAACAGGTCCCGGCGGCCAAAGGGCGCGGCTGGCCGGTGCATAGCGGCCAGCGGCGAGGAGGTTTCCATGATGAAGGGGGAGAGAACAATCCCTGGTCGGTTGTAAAAGTGTAGAAGTCGACAAGGAGCCAACCGCCTCGTATCGGGGTCGGGAGGCGAAGAGAAAGGAAGAGGTAGAGAAGGCGGAGTTGGCGATTGCTAAGGAAGAGTCTCGTCTGCACGCATCGAGGTCGTTTCGGGGGGGAAGGTTGTGGTGTGTTGAGGATGGTAGTCCGGATGGGGGTACGCTCTCGAGTCGACTATGAGAGGGACACGCAAGAGCTGCAGTTGTCTCGAGCTTGCCAGGCCAGCGTTGGTCGTGAAAGCCAACAGGTCGGCTGAAGAAGGCAGGGGAGTCGAGTGGTCAAGGACGATGTCGAGTATATCAAGATGCCGAGACGTGATGTCGAGCAAGGACAGCAGTCGACTGTAAAGATAAAAAGACAAGCAATTGACCAATGCTCTCTAGCTCTTCTGCGAATAAAAGAAGAAAAGACAAAGAAAAGTGGTTCGTGCTGTTGCACCGAGCAACGGAGACAGAGAAAAAAGGGAGGGAAAACGAGATTGAAGTGGTGAAGCAAGGGAGGGGGGAGGAACGAAGACACCGGCCCGGAAGAGGCGTCGGGATGAGAAAAAGAAAGGATACAACGGGGGAAAAGAAAAAGAAAAATGGGTAATAGACAAAAGAAAAAGAAGAAAATGAATTGGGCGGGAAAAAAAGAAAAGAAAGGGAAGAAAAAAAGAAACGAAGCAATTGAGACGACGTCAAACCCAAAACAGGATATTCCCGTCCGTCTCCTTCTGGCTTGCGGGACCCTTGGCTCTTTCCCTCTCTTGTCGTCTTCACTGCGTTCAGCGGTCTCTTTACGCTCGAGCCGGCGAAGAAGGTGAAGAAAGACAGTTTTGGAAGAAACACTGCAAAAGAAAACGCAGCGATCGCCAAAAAGCTGCCGGAGGGCAAGGAAAAAGAGGGAACGTGAGAAAAGTGGGTTTGGGTTGTTCAGTTGTCAGGGGCGATCGATCAGACCCGGCCGGCGAACAAGAACGCACGGAAGAGGAAGCTGCATTGCATGCATGCGCGCCGGATGCAGAAAGAGCGTCAAAGAACAAAAGAAGGCATGCACGGAGTACGGGTACGGAAGGAGGAAGGAGCAATTGCGAGAAAGAGGGTCCAAAAATCAAAAAGGTAAAACGGAAAGAGCCACACACTCGAAGATGGGGGGGGGGTCCTTGCCTCGTCGCGTAAAAGACAATGGATACGATATGTTACGTTATTCGCAGAGAGGGGGGGCGGCTACAACGACGCTTACAAGGCTCATCCTCGAGCTCTCTTTGGCGGGGTTGTTACTGCCAGGGGGGCTTGTTCCTCTGCCTTGGCTTTAGCGTGCCTGCGGCGTAAGCGCTGAAAGGAAAATAGGCAGTGCATCTGACCAGCTGTGGTGGACGCTACGGCGCGCTCGTAGGGCGGCCGGGGGTGCCTCCATAGCAACGAGTGCGGGTGGGTCGCTCACGAAATACGGAGTACTCCGTGATCCTCCAAACGAGAGACACATACACCGTACACCGTCGAAAGCATTAGACAAAGTTGGACGAGCTATGTCATGCTGCAGCAGAAGTCGATTAATACTATATCGAGATTGAAGCAACTCTATCCTCTTGTAGTAAGCAAAACGACGACGGCGACAGCGATACCAGGCGACACGATCAAAACAAGAGAGTCAACGACACCGAGATAGCCACCGGACCAAGCCGTCGTTGATCTTTTCTCTCTTCCCTTTTCCTTCCTTCTTTGCATACGCACGCGCTTCGGACCTAGCAAGCTTTTGTCTCCGATGGCTCAGCCCAGCCGAGTCGGGCTCATCCAGCCGCCGGCCGCAGCTCGCAATTTGAAAAACGGGTCTTGTCGTCATGTCTTCGGTATTTAGACGTCAGATCTACGAGTACGAAGTACGTACAATTTGTACGATTATGGCATATCGGCTGGACGAACTGATAGGTGCATGTACGAGTACGAAGTACTCCCATATGAACAGCTTGTTCCCTTCGGCATGCGCTCAGCAGCCCACCGACACGCCGTGCTAACCAGAAGCGGCTTCGTGAGCTCGATCGGGGGAATAAGGCACTGGCCAGGCCTCGGCGAAACAAGCAGCTTGACGGGGTTCTTCCCTGGCTGCTGCGATGGTCCCCCGGTCGTGTTTCGGAATCGTGATGATGCTGATGCCAATGGGCATGAGACCGCAATACGCGAGCTCCGCA
Organism: Fragosphaeria purpurea; assembly: GCA_002778095.1. Taxonomy (NCBI): domain Eukaryota; kingdom Fungi; phylum Ascomycota; class Sordariomycetes; order Ophiostomatales; family Ophiostomataceae; genus Fragosphaeria; species Fragosphaeria purpurea. The sequence goes on from PCDL01000011.1 coordinate 2,262,194, forward strand.
ATACGACGTACAACGACTCCTCCGGACAGAGACTGTGCTCCCTACTTCGTATGCACCATGTACTGAGTATTACTGAACAACGTACGGAGTATGTACTTAGTATTGAAAAAAACCCGTCTCATCAACAGGGGACGTCCCGTGTGCACTGCTCGCGTTGGTTCGACATGCTCCACGCGGAAATCGAAAAGGAGCTTGGGGCAGCTCGTATCAATGTATGTGAGACACGGGGGAGATTGAATTGCAAAAAAAAAAAAAAAAAATGAAAAAGAAAAAAGAAAGGAAGAAAAGAAGAAAAAAAAAGAAAAAAAAAAGAGCTCAGGGTAGCTTCGTGGGATGCCAGAGCGCGGCCTTTTTTTCTTTCTTTTTGGTTGGCGCGGGCGACGCGAAAGTAAATAAAACAAAAAAGAGGGGAAACGGGAGGTGAGACGTGGTTGCCGGGTGTGTGTGGAAAACGCGGTTGCAGCGGTGGGGCGGGCGGTTGTCTCTGGGCCATGTACCATATTACGTGATCGCAGTATGATTGGCCTGCATTCTGCACTTGGCCGACATGCGCACTTCGTCCGCATGTCGGATGTCAACAGGACACAAAATACAGCCCGAGATAAGCGTTGCCATTGAGCCATTTTTGACATAAATACGACGTAGACGTACGGAGTATGTATGTAACTTTTTTTCAGCGTTTCTTTTTGTCCTTGATGTCGGAAAGCTTGATCCCACAACAAGGGATGCCGAAATGGCCAGCAAGCTGAGAAAGAAGAAGAAAGAAAAAAGAGAATACTCTCATTTAAACGAGTTCACCTTTTGTTGCTCCCTGTGTTTTTTGTTTTTTTTGTTAGTGGGCTTTTTTCTTTTTCTTTCTGGTACTTCGACGCACGAACCCTTCTTCATCTTCTGTTGGCGCGCGCCAACAGCAACCAGAAAAAAACCTTGGTTTTAGATTTAAAGTTTGATTGCATTGCTGCAACCGCTTCATAAAATGCACACATATCGTGCTCACAAGTACTCGTACAACTACAACTACATACTCCGTGTGTCGTATTCTGCACGGCTCGTCGGTATGGAAATGTATGACTAGCTTATTGCTCCATTCGCCGCCCCTGTGCTCCGCTCACTGACACACATTTGCCGACGGCATCCCCTTCGTCGCCCGGCGGTCGCCCCGTCAGCTACGGCGAAACAAGGGATCAGTCCACGCTTACTGTCTCTTTTTCCTCTTTCTGTCAAGATTTTTCAGTGGAAGGGTGGGTTGTCGGGTCCCGCCGGTGCTTTGTTTGCGAGGTCAGCGTGTTACTCCGTGTCATGCAAGAGAAGGAAAAGAAAAGATGCGTGACCTATGTACAGAGTAGGCAGAGCACGGAGACATAACGAGGCAAAACGAGGCAAAACGAGACGAAAGAAATACGGAGTAATAATACAACGCAAATGCATGGTTAATGAGAGTCTACAGTCCGGCGGCGTTCCATATCTCGCTCAACTGTGGTTGCTGCTCGTATTTCTACCCACATGCCGAAGGAGAAAAAAGAAAAATTCTCTATCGTGTCCCGGTATTGGAGCAAGGGTCTTTTTTTTTCTGCCAGTGGCGTCTGCTTGGAATGAAGACGAAGAAAAAAAAAGTAATGTAATGGTGCATTTGATTCTTTGAACGGCCAGACGATGAAAATAAGCGAGCTGCATTTCGTTGCGAGCGTATTTTTGGAAGATACCAGAAAGCCTTGGCCGGACCTCGCAAAAAACCCAATGTTTCAGTAGGTAAAGTTGTCTTTCTAGGTTCGAATTGCCTACTTCGCTGTCGAGCCTGGTTCTGCATCCCCTTTTCCTTTTTTGCAGCTGCCGTCCTTTGCTCCAAGACAAGGTTCCGCCAGAACCATGTACTTCGTAGGGTTTTAACCACTCCGTACGATAACTTTGCACGAACCGGTTCATTTCGTGCCGTGTCAAGAGGGAGTAAAAAATACCTATCATTATCACACAAAATAACTTCTGCTATATCATATCTGACCAAGTTCTAGACTCCGTACTCGCCGAGTCATTTTTTCCAAGTAAGGGCCACGGACCTCCAACATGAGCCCCCTTTCAACTGAAAAATACACTCAAAGCACACACGGAGCTCGTTTGGCTTCCGTGCGTTGCTCCGTTCTTTTTCCCCTTTTTTTGCGCTTCTTCACCTTTCCTTTCCTCACCAAAGTCAATGCAAAATCAAACAAAATATCCGAGCATTGCAAGTACGGGCGGGAGCGTGTGTTTACTCCGTTGCAGCTAAGCGTTTTCAAAAAGCATGGTCACCCTCTTTTTTCTATTTTTTGGGGGGCTTTCCTTCTGTATTTTTTTCCCTTTTTTTATTTATTTCCCCCCTTGCTCTGTCTCTTTCACCGCTTGTTTCCGCGAGCCAACAATTGACGTCAAAGGCAATCAAAAGCAATCAACTTCGGGACACCCTTTTTTTGCTCTTCGCCAATGAGCAGAGAAATCGCCAGATTTCCCGTTGAACGCCAACCTCAGCCTGTTGCAAGTAAACAAAGCAGAAGGTAAAGTAAACAAAATGACGTATCGTACGGCGGTTTATTTGGCGCGTATTGTATGCTGCGGGAAAGAGGGGAAAACGCGTGTTCACGTGACCATGACGCAGAGAAATAAGCATCGTCACCGTATCCAAGAATAACTCGTTGATTCTTGACTCCTGTACTTGGAACTTGGTAGTACGCCGTGGCCTTTGTTTCGACACAGAGTGTGAGACCGTGTTTGCACACGCAATATTTGACATCTATTCATGTTTACTACCCCGTTTTGCAACCAGCCAAGCCGCTTCATTATTCACAGCGATAACTTTGTGCAAAGTTGGGGCTCTTACCATCAAGAAACCTTTGTTTCGTATTTTGGTCTGTAAAATTGCCTTTCAATTTTCGAGATTAAGAATAGCAATTTATATGCTAATATTGAGAAAAGGTAGGCCTCATTTATAGTCACTAACTATAGACACAGGCGGAAAAAGCACAGATTCTGTCAGAATAGCTATATGGAAAAGCAAATAGACGTTAACAGGCGTGGTATCATACAGAAAACGGAAAGACAAAACACCATGGGCTTCTTACACCGTTTGCTAACGAAGTCTCGATATTTCGCACACACACACAGCATGAGCATCTGCACGCCGCAACAGAACATACACCGGCTTTTGGTTGTTTCAGCACCTGGATCCGCTCGGCCGTCTCGCTGTTCGTGCCATTATTTTGACCCAAAAGCAGCTGTACAGTAGCGTGACAAGTCCTCGCAGTCTTTCGACGCCGAGCTGTGCTGACACGTAGCCGTACGTAGCTCGTCCCACATGGCCCGCTCTACATCGTAGCCTGCGCGGTCTAGAAAATCCGGGTCAAGCTGCCATAGCCGGCTGAGGTCCCCGGTCTCGTTTGGGATGTACGCGCTCCGCAAGGCCGCGTCCAGGTTCCCCAGGTCGACCTTGATTAGGTTGTGGTGGATAAACAGCCAGCGTGCGTGGATGTGCTCGGCCTTTGTGGGTGCGGATGCAAATACGGGTGCGGGCGTGTGCACAGGCGAGTCTCTGCTGCTCGCCTCTTCTACCAGGGCAGTATCGTCGGCCGGGTCGGCCTGGCTCATCGCCGCGCCTAGGAACGAGCCGTTGATCCACCGTCCCAAAATCCCAGTGGGCGTGCGGACGCTGTACACCGGGCTACCCGCCACGAGCGCGCCGTGCAGAAAGGTCTCCTTGTCGCCCTGGCCGGACGCGCCCTGGGACAGCAGCGGGTAGTAGTAGGCGGGCCCGTAGAAATTGTAGTAGGCCGCCAAGAGGAGGCTGGCACCGTGCCGCGCCTTGTCGTACAGGAGCATGCCGGCCTCGGAGCTGGCCCGTTCCGTCACCGGGGGAGCCGGGATGCCCACAATGTCGTACAATGCCGGCGCCGCCGTCGACAACCAAAAGTCGGGCCAGGTGACGAGACCGTGTGACCGGAACGGATCGGTCTCAAAGAGGTAGTCGGGGCTGCGGGCAGGCCAGCAGTCGGCGTCGAGAAAGAGCACCTCACGGTACGACGACAGCAGGATGGAAAAGACCTTGAATTGGAACCGCGCGAGCACGGGCATGTCCGGCGTCGTGTCCCAGAAGCGCTGCAAGACGTGGCACCGGGCGCCCAGCGGGGGCAACACGGTTTCGCAGAGCTCCTTGTCGTAGTCGGCGTCGGTGTCGAGAAACAGCTGCACGGGCAGCGCGGATCCGCTGCGCCGCAGCATGCGGAGCGACGTGGCGGCCACGCCGACGTACGGGCCGCCGGCCGTCATGACAATGCCACGAGTCGCCTCGGCGGGTGGTGCCGACCCTGACCCTGACGCAGCTGTAGGTGCCTGCTTCCATTGTGGCCGCCATCGTCCCCATCTTGTCTCGGTTTCCGTCTCTTCTGCCGCCCCCTCGGCTCTCGCACCCAGCAGCCAGTTTTTGCCCGCAAACTTCTTCCTGCTTCCGCCTTTCGTACCCCGTGGCCCGTCGTTCTTGCCGGCGAATGGGAGACGCCGTGCCAGGCCGCCCACCACGGCCTTGTAAAAATGGGCATGGGCGTCTTTGATAGCCGCATGCACATCGTCGGGTAGGTGCACTTTATCGGCACGGTGTCCGTCCGTGTTAAAGGTGGCATCGGTGTCGTATTTCGTCACGCTCTCCTCGAGGACCACAATCTGGCTGGTATTCGGTTTGGCGTCGACCAGGGCCGCGAGCAACTGCTGCCAAAATAGCAGCATTGCTTGGGATGGTGGCACGCCGCTTCCAACAGGTGAGGCTGGCGGTTGTTGCAACGAGACCGTCTCGCTCCTGTCGCCGTCTGCAGGGCTGGGATGAGGTTGGTGGACGGTGCCGTCGGAGATGGCGTGGTTGAACGCATCGAGTGCGTCCTCGAGACGGTCGAAAACAAGAAGAAATAAAAGGACGATGAAGGAAACCCCAATTGTCAAAACTGCCCGGAAGCGATGTCGCCGTACGAACACGAGCATGACGGGAGAAGCGTTAATTGTTTATAAAACCAAACGACAAAATAGCAAAAAAAAATTGCGAAAAAGACAGAACTTGAGGATGTTCATTATGGAGACCCGTAAAACGCAGAGCCAGAAGAATTTAAATCAAAAAAAATTCTGGTGATACCTCTATTTGTGCCACGGGCCATTGTAAGGCGAAAGGGGAAGGGGCGACGAGGGCAGCGTGCGCCTTCCTGATTGAGCAAATACAACAGCGACAAACACGATAACAATCACTTTAGTAAATCCAACGCCATCAATCCTAAGGAACACCGCTTAGAAGACGGCAACGGGAAACTACATACATACGTAATCATATGACGGAACCTTGGTCGTGGTTGCCGAATGCGAATGGCAAAGCCAAAAGTGGTAATACAAAAAAACCACCAAAAGGTGGCCACACCTGGCTAACAAAGAGAAGGAAGGAACGATGCGAGGTAACTGAGGTAAGCAACATCAGGACCAAAAGGGCAAACGAGACAATGGCCCCAATTGTTCCTGATTTGGCGGTCTATAAGACAATCGCACAACGGCCGTCACATATTCTCCCGATACCACCACGGCTGCCGCGGAAGGGAAAGGCTTCGACCGTTGACTTTCCCCTTTCTTCCGCCTTGCACGTCTCAGCTGCTCAGCCATTCGTCTTGACTGGCTTCATTGCGTTTGGTGTTCATATATTACGCCGAAAGGGTTGCACGGCGGCCGTGAAGACATTTTGTTTTCGGGTTTTGGCGATGCTCGTGGGAACGGAGTCGGTGATAATCTAGCAACGGCAAAGGCTCGATCACTGCCAAGTTATCGTGACACGAAAAGAACAATACGGCAGTCAATGGCTTGGCAACCAAGGCCGAATCGTGCAGCTATATATTGAGATACTGGGGGACAGCCATGGCGGTGGCCGGTGGCGGCGTCAGCAACGCCTTCTTATGTAGAGCCGTGCAATCTGGTTGAAACACGACACTGAGTACAAAATGGGGGACGCCAGCGGCCACAAGCTCTAGGAACGGCGTTACGAACGGTGGTCTAACATTGGCAGAGCGAGGGCGCCTTGGCGAATAGAGAGCTACAAAGACTCGACATTATTGAATACGGAGACGGGGGTAAAAATGTACGGGCATCAGAATGCGTAAAAGGCTGACATCAATTTACAACTAGAAAACAGCCAACTAATATATGTACACTTCTAGTTCATACACCGGGAGTAAAGCAAAGAGTGATCAATACAAAGCGAGGCTTTTTTGAGAAAGACAATAGATGCGAAACAAGCGGAGGTAAAGGAGGCAAAAAAGGAGAAAACCGAGAAGAAAGGGGGAAGAAAAGAAAAGGGAAAAAGATAAAAGACTATAGAAAAAAAAACACCGCTTAATCCAAATCCCGCTTGACCAGCGACACGGGCGGCCGGTAGCACTTGTGGCCCCAGGCAAAGTAGTACACGACGGCGAAGATCATGGTGCCGCAGAACATGACGACGTTCCAGTTCATCGTCTCGGGCGTCACGGTCGCCGTCTGCGGGAAGAAGACAAAGACCCAGACGACGGCGAGGAAGGCGACGGCGCCGACGTTGACGGCTAGGCCCCAGCGGCCGAGGGACCAGCGGCTGGCGGGCAGCGCGGGCCCGCGGAGCCGGCGCAGAATCAAAAAGGAAAACGAGATGAGGTACGTGCCGAGCAGCGCGCTCACGGCCAGCGAGCCGATGGCGTTGAAGGCGACGCTGGAGCCGATGTTGATGAGCGACAGCAGCGCCGTGATGGTGAAGGTCAGCAGGACGGCGTTGAGGGGGATGTTCCAGCCGGGCTTCACGTGCGCAATGAACGCGGAGCCGGGCAGGCCGCCGTCGCGCGCAAACGACCACGTCTGGCGCGACACGGTCGCCACCGTGCTGATGCAGGCCGAGGTCACGTTGACGATGAGGATGGAGGTCATGACGGCGGTGCCCGCGAAGCTGTTGGTCGCGTTGTAAAAGGCGGCGATGAAGGGGTAGCCCGTCGGCGAGTCGACAATGGCGGCGACGTCGCCGAGCGTGAAGCAAAACGTGATGAGCATGATCCAGCCCATGGCGCCGTTGAGCGTGGCCGCCGTCAGGATGGCGCGCGGCAGCACGCGCGACGCGTCGCGCACCTCCTCGGCCATGTGCACGGTGGAGTCGGCGCCGATGAGGGTGTAGACGGGCGACAGCAGGCCCACCATGACGGCGAGCCCCGTGGACGACCAGCCGCCGAGGTTGGTGAAGGCGCCGAAGACGTCGGCCGGCGACGTGCGCGGCGCGAGCACCCAGAGGGGCAGCAGCACGGCAAAGAAGCCGACGATGTGGACGACGAGGACGGTGCCCTCGACGACGGGCAGGCGGCCGGCGAGCACGGTGTTGAAGAGGATGCAAAAGGCCGTGATGGCGATGACGAGCAGGGTGCCGTGCCAGTTGGCAAAGACGTAGGTGGGCTGGCAGAGCACGAGCAGGCCCTGGATCATGGTGCCCGCGAGGAAGGCGAGCGACGTGATGCCCGTCTGCCAGCCGAGCACGGCAATCCAGCCGATGGTGTAGCTGAAGAATTTTTGGGCGCGCGGCGGCGCAAACTCGGAGATCCAGTGGTACTGGCCGCCAGAGGTGGGAGCCCTGAATGTGTTAGGACGATGGGAAAAGATGAGGAAAGAAACACGCACACACGGAAACAAGGGAAAAAAAAAACACGTACATGGACGCCATCTCGGCAATGGAGGCAAACACGAGCATGTAGCCCATCCAGACGATCAGGTAGCCCCAGACAAGGCCGGCCAGGCCGCCGTTGACCAAGCCAAAGCTGCTGGTCCTGGAAGAGAAAAGATGGTGTTAGTTGAAGGTCAGGGTCGTTGATGAGATGATAAATAAACAAAGTGACAAAAGGCGAATCGACTTACATCAACACAATCTCCCATGTGCTCATCAGTGTGCAAGCAAACCCGAGCGTAGACAGAAAGCGAAAGTTTCTCTAAAACAAAACAGCGATGTCAGTATTGTGTCGTCTTGTAAAAGAAAATCTTTGTCTCCCGCCTCACGTACGTTCAAGACCTGTTTCCGGCCGAGCATCTCCATGTCCCGCTCGTCCGCCTCCGTGCCGCCCCGGGCGGACAGCTTGCCCGTCTCGAAGACATGGGCCTCTGACGAGATTTCCACCATGTAGTTCTTGCCGCTGTCGGTGTCCGACATGATGGTTGTGGGTGCTGTGCAACAAAAGGTGAAGCGCAGTGGTGAGAAGAAGAGCGTAAGAAAGGGGAAGTAGTTGGGCTTGGGTGCTTTGTGAAAGAATGGAAGCAAGAGTTGAAAAAAAAATTAAGAGAAATGAAAAAGGGAGGAAAAAACGTGGGAAATGGAGGAGAAAATGCCACGAGGGATAAACCGAAGGAAGAGGACGATCACTCAGTATTAAAAGGGAGGGACGGCGAGACGATTAGAAGGACCACAACCGAAAAGGAAGAAGGAAAACCGAGAATGGACAAGAGACAAGAGACAACAAGAGCTAAAACACTCGAATGCGTCTCGGAGGCGGCGTGGTTCGGAACCAATGGCACCAATGGCAGACGCAGAAGACATGCATGCCGTACACCGAGTGAAGGAAGGGGGGGAAAGGTTGGGAAGGCAGACGGTTTTGACGTTTGTTTTAGTCTGGGCTAGCATTTTTTTTATATCTATTTTGCTAGCTTCTCATGATTATATCTTACCTCTTTAGAGCACCTGCATCATGTACGTAATTACGGAGTACTGGTTGGACAGTTGTCATTGCAAGGTTGGAATCAAAAAGGGGTAACAGAGAGAGAGGTAAAGGAAGCTGTACTTTTTCAATAAATGAGCATATAAATTAGAAATACAAAGGTTGTCAAGACAATACGGTCATTTTGCGAGATATCAAGTGGCCGGTCGTTATGAAAATAATCTGTTTTCTTTTTTTGTAGGAGGCATGCGTCTTTGTTGCGCTGTATGACTGCGCCATTATTTTCCATGGAGTTCTCCCGTGGTTCTTCTTCTGTCGTCTGGGTGCTCCGTACGCTCCTTTCAGAACACGGGATAGGTACGGGATCGGCGGCCAAGTGCTGTTCCTTACATGCTCACTCTTTCTTTCTTTCTTATGCAGGGACAGATGCAACGTAGACAAGGCATATCCGCAGACACGGGATACATGGTCTCCGAGCTCACCGGGGGTTTTTTTTTTCACTGGCACTATCTCACAAATGGTCGTTCGTTTGACGTCAGACCACGGACTTTGAAAGATCGAAAAGTAGCTCAGAAAGGAAAAGAAAGACGACAAAGCTGAAAAAGCTGAGCAGCCGGTCCATGTTGGCCGCCGGTCATACTGTCTCTTTCCTCTTCTCCCGGCCACCCCAACATCCGATCACATCGTACTCACCCTTGCTTTGTTTGTCTCGCTCGTAAGCTTTCTTTTTCCATCTCCTCTCGGCGGGCATTTGACGTTGGACGCGTCTTTTCCGTGTCAGCTACCAGCCTCGTCTCCTCCCTTGCGCGGGTTTCCCCTTGCGTGCCCCCTGTCTCATACCCCGTCCAATAGACTGGCAAAGCTAGTCGTCGATCAGCCGGAAATCCAGACGACAGAGAGACGACTCGATCATTGCAGACGCGCCTCTCATGCTAGCTAGCTCCTTACATACGTGCGTACGGCGACCGTCGTTCAGTTTGTCTCAGGTCGGCAACCACACAATCCCGTCGATCGTTTCCATATCCAGTCTAGCCCGCGTTGCCAGGCGCGGCTAGACCCACTAGTCGGTGCTGACCCCCTGTCTGTTAGCCCAAAAGCTTGTGCGCAGGGAGAGCTTAACCCGACCAGGCCGCGCTAAACCCTTTCGGGGAGTGGTTCTGTCTCGCCCGTGCATCGCGCATCGCATGCAAGGGACGCGGAACGCAGGGCAGGCACTGAGAGAGCGGCGTTCCTGTCTGCCCGCCTGCCTCCGGTCTCGCGGCACTTCGAGACCTTGACTTAGAACTAATGTACGGCCGATAGTTGCGCTTGTTCGCGATGCTGCCTCCCCTCCCCCCCTTGCGCGCCGTCATCACGAGGTTTCCAAGTCCTGCTGTCAGCGGCAAAGCCTCCCTGTGCTGCAAGGACAACGACCGGATACGGTGCGTCTGATCGAATGCAAGGCCAGGAGCTGCGTTATCGTATTGTAGTTTGTATGTCGGCAATTGCAGTAATACGGAGTATTACTACGGAGGTCCACAAGATGAAGCTTTTATCAAGTTAGTCATGCCGTGATGCCCTCTTCAAAACGTCACCACAAATTGCACAAAAAGCCAGGTCAGCTCCATTGGAGAGGCCTGAAAGTCTTATGCTCGAGAAGATAGAGGACAATTTGCCAAGTGTACCGACTCGATGACGACGGCCAAGCATGTCTGTTCGAACACGGCATCGTGCTTCAATCCTGAAACGCCTTTTGCAAAGGCCTCTGAATCCTCCCCTTCTTTCCTTTTTCTGGTGTTCTGTTTCTGAAGGCGTCTTTTTTTCTGTCTTAAGGTTCAATATTGACACCTCAAGCTGAGAGCAAGAAAGTGTGATACCTCCTTGGCTGTTTTTCGGCTTCTGCATGTTCGATATTTCCTCTCTTTTTCTATCACACCCTCTTTTTTTTTCCCTTGTCTAATTTTTTTTTAATCCATTATTTTGTCAGCTTTCCAAAACGTCATCTTCCAAGTTGTTTTTCTTTTTCCTCTTTTGCTCTGGTTCCTTGCGTTCTGGTTGTTGATCCCGCCTGTGCCCCCCCTTTTTGACGCAAGGGAGATCTGTAAGGGACGGTTCGCCGAAAGAACAGGAAGACAGCCAAAATCGTCGACCTCAGCTTACGCCCGCCAAGTCCCGGCAAGTTTCTTTTGCCTTTTTATCCCTATTTTTTTTTGTCTCTCGTATTTCATACAAAGAGCTGACTTCAGGCGTTTGGATGTTGGAAGCTTCGTTTATATCCACGAAATGTAGCCGCATCGTATTATCAGCTTCATCCAGTCTTTGATATTTTTTTCTCCGAACGCCCTCTCAATCCCACTTCCGTAGATACGTCGTATATACTCTCAGACGGAGACCAAATGTGAACCGAGAAACCTTATTTTAGGCCAAGTTCAGCAACAATGTGATGAACAGGAAATGCAAAAATTTGCGTCACGGAAAGAAAAATGACGACGGATATTTGGACGCGATATACAACTCTCTTTGATTTTCGCGTCTGTTTCGTTCGTGTTCGTTGGCTGTTCGCGCGAAATCACAAAACCCACTTGCAGAAAATGCATGTCTCAGTCCAGGCAGTTGATCGCAGCCCACTATTGACAAGAAAAACAAGAAGTGGCAGGTTGTCGAACTCGTAACAGCGGCTGAGCCATCTTCGATTTTCTCATATTTTTTTTTCTTTTTTTTCGCCTCTTGTCGTAAGGTAGTCGTAGATTTTGTTCGAGTAGTTCCCGAGGTTGGTTCGAATGACATAGCGGCGGCAATTGAAATCTCCTCTTTTTGTCTTGCTTTTTTACTTGTGGGGGGTGGAAGGTGTAAGACAAGCAGCTTGTCTCAGCCATTTTGTTTTCACTACTCCGTACTTGTGTCCGTCTTTTTCGTGTTAAACGGTGATATTCATCCCTTTGCTGTCTCCCTTGCCTTTCCAAGCCTGTTAAGTTTCCCCCGATTTTGATCAGCGTCGGTCCTTGTCCCTTTCGGCTTGCCGGGCCTCCGCCTTTGTCAACTGACCGGATCTAAGATAACCTCCATCTGCTTGGGCACACAGAAGCTCTCGTTCTCGCAGTGTAGAGTTGCTTTTCGTTGCATTGACATGTGCGGATGGAATACATTACCATAGCCATAGATGTTGCGTGTTTTCTCGTTCATCTGTGTCTGCTTTCCACATATCACGACCGTCGCTGTGCGCCTTGGGGATACCAAGTAGCCTTGTACACGTTATGTTCGTCGTATGCCTTTGATACCCCGTGCCTATATCACCATCAAGGCACCTTATCCTTTTCTGAATTGTCTCATACCATATTCTGCCAGGAGAAGCGGTTTGCAAAAATTGGTATCTTACTTTCCATGTGCAGAGCTCTGTTATTGGGCGTCTGAGAAAATTTCGTTTATTACCAAATTACTTTATCTCTTGTACAAGCACTTCCCCGATTGCCATTCCTTATTTTGCCTTTTTTTGAGATTTCTCTTTTTTTTCAAATTATTTCCTACATTGCCATTCACATCATAGAGCTCCTCAAATCACAAGAAGAAAAAAATAACAGAGGGGGCACAATGGACACGTCCAACACAACGCTGCTCCCGCCGCTCAAGGCCGTCACGGCAACGGACCAGGGCGGCATCCTCGCCATCGCCGCCAGCCTGGGCCTTGTGTTTGGCATCGTCTCGTTGTTGATGCGCGTCTACGTGCGCGTGGAATGCCGTGCGGCCTTTGGCAAAGACGATATGGCGGCTGTCCTCAGCATGGTGCGTGGTTTTCAAGATGACGGTGTCGCTGTGTTTATGGGCATAGATAAAAGAAAGAAAGAAAAAAACTGACTCGCTTTCTCTAGGCCGTCACCGCGCTCCAGTCCATCATCGTGTTTCTGGCCATAAAGCGAGGCTTTGGCGAGATTACGTCTGACCTGACAGCAGGCGACATTGCTGGCTGGCAACGAGTGCGTTCTTTTTATTTTATTTTATTTTTTTTCCATTTCTTTGCTTATCCCGTATTTTATAACCGCGCAACACTGACGAGATTAGGACATGTACATTAGCGACGTCTTCTACCTCGTAGGCATGTGGCTCACCAAAACGTCCATCGCGCTGCTCGTGATGCGCCTTTCGCGCGACCCGTCGCACCGCATCCTGGCCCGCATTCTGCTCGTGGCCCCATGTCTGTACGGCGTCGTGTCCCTCTTCGTGGTCACCCTGCGCTGCGATCTCGCCCATCCGTGGGTCGTCGACGGCGCGGCATGTGCCACTACCACAGTACGTTGGGATCGTTCTTGTCGTCCACATTTATATTCCCCCCCTTGGCCCCCTAACGAGAAAAAATTGTTAATATGATTGTTTTTTTAGTACGCTCGCTGGGCCGCCGTCACCGCTTTGGACGTGCTGACTGAGCTGGCCCTCTTTGCCGGCGGTGTCTGGCTCGTCCGCGACCTGCAGCTTCCCTGGAGCAAAAAGTCCGTCGTCGTCGTCGCCTACGGCCTGCGCTTGCCCGTCATCGTGGCTGCGGCGATGCGTCTGGTGTACCTGCACCGCACGTTGCTGGGCAATGGTGCCGGCCGTGACCCGTCGCTGGGCGGCATCCCAGCCGCCGTGTGCACGCAGGTCGAGCTCAGCTACGCTGTCGTGGCCGCGACGCTGCCGTGCCTCAAGCCGTTCATGGCCGCGCTCAACACGCAGTATGGCGGCGGTGCCACGTTTGTGCTGAAGCAGACGCCGCCGTCGTCGGCGCTGCAGCGCAGCCGTGACGACCCAGGCGTGCTGTCGTCGAAGACGTCCAAGATGTCCAAAATGTCCTCGTCAAAGACGGCCTCAAAGGCCGCCGCCGCCGGGACCATGCCATCGCGCACCTCGACGGATTCAGTGGCGCGCATTGTCTCGGACAAAATGTTGGACCTGGAGAGCAACGGCAGCCTTGGCAGCATTGACAGCACGACGTCCACTAGCCCGTATAACAACGACATCAACAACAACAACAACAGCGGAGGCAAGGGTGCCGCTGGCATGATGGCCGACCGGCCACGGGCCGCCGAGCCTACGAGTCCTGCTGCCGCAGCTGCTGCCAGCAGCACTACAGCTAGCGTCGCCGCGGCCACAGGTGCCAACAAGCCGTTGACGCCATTGGCACCGTCGTTTGACCCCCAGCGCGGCGGCCGTGCGCAGTCACCCAGCGCTGTGGCGGTCACGGTCGACATCACCGTGTCACAGAAGCGGGCAGCCGGACGGTCTGTTCTTCCACCGACCGTGGCAGCAGCAAGTTCCCACTATGGCAGCGGCCGTGGACGCGATGAGAGAAGCGAGCAAATTTGAAGTGTTGAAACAATGAAGCTCGTTATTGCCGAGCGATGCGATGGCGTTCAATTTACCGGGGGAAACAATTATTAGGTTACTATGAATACAATGAAAACCTGCTACACGAAAGCAGGAAAACGTCTCGTGACAAAGTGCCGCATATTGTTGTGTTTGACGACCAACATCAGACGAAGTGCGGCGTAATTTTCGAACATCGAGAATTGTATAAGACGAGCCAGTAAAACCAGCAGATACTTTCCACGACGAGATGTAGGCCGTCTTGTCAACAAAGTACGTTTTCGTTCACGGCGAGGCGATAAAACAAGGCAAAAGCTCTTTTGTCTGGCGAAGAAAAGAATCGACACGTAGAGCCCGTGTATGGGAATGATGCTTGTTGTGTGCTGGGGGTGTTGCAGGTTTTGCTGCTTCTGGAAGTGAACCCCATACCTCAAACGTACTACGATTGAGGATGAGAGTGAGAACTTTTACTTTTCATGATGAGAAGGGTTGAGGATGAGATTGTATTTTATGTAATCAATCACCTAGCTGCCTCCTTCCCAAACGAGACAATGATTCTTTTTCCGTAACTTCCTTTGATGTCTGTTCAAAACGTGAGTGGGAAGTGATACCGGGTTGAACTGCCCTTTTGAGGTGACTAATGGTCAACAGCCAATCGCGTGTGATCGATTTGAATAAAAAACGGAGATGTCTCTTTCCGTATCCTTACGCCTGTTATGGAAACGGGCATTGTTGCAAAACGGAGGAACAGTCTGTTAACCTCATCGACGTTTTGTCACTACAAATATAATACGAGTTCTTTTCACGGCAACACTTTTCGTCGATAAGAACCGCTCGATCGATTGTTTGTTCAGCAAAGTTTCTGCAATCTTATTCGCGACAGCTTGTTATTCTCTGGCCCCCCCCTTGCTTTCCTACTTCTGTCCGTGCTCCTGGTTCAGCTCGACGCGGCGCGAGGTGCTCTCGGGATCAAAGTACGGCCGTTCGCCCAGGCCGACGACGCGGTTGCCGAAGCGGTCACCCTGGCCGGCAAAGTCGAACGTGGCCGTGTGGAACACGCTGCGGTTGTCCCAGATGGCTGTTTTGGTTAGCGTGGTAAGAACGTGGTTTACGGAGTGGTTCGGAGAGGGAGAAGAACTAGAGTGCTTCTGGGACCCAGGACCTACCGATGTCGTTCTCGTTTTGCCACTTGAAGCGCACCTGCAGGTCGTGGTTCTTGTAGACGAGCTCGAGGAACCAGTTCAGCAGGTGCTTGCTCTCCTCGTCCGTGAGGCCGTTGATGTGCGACACGTGCCCGCCCACGGGGAAGATGCTCTTCCAGCCCGTGACCGGGTTCGTGCGCACGAGCGGGTGGATGGCCTTGAGTTCCTTGCCGACGTTCTCGGGCGCGCCGCGCGGCTTGTCGTACAGCGCGAAGCCGGCCTTTTCGGCGATCGTGGCAAAATGGGGCTGCTCGAACGTGACCGACAGCGTCTCCAGGAACTGCTGGTACGGCTTGCTGATGCTGTCGTAGATGTCGTAGCCGGACGCCCAGAGGGTGTCGCCGCCGGTCTTGGGCAGCTGCACGAGGCGCAGCGAGGTGTAGTCGGCCGGCACGGGCTCAAAGGCGATGTCGCTGTGCCACTGGGCGCGGCTCTGCTTCTTCTTGCTGAGCTCGGTGTCGTCGGCGACGCGGCGGTAGATCTTCTCCTGCTGCACGGAGCTGATGGTGCTGATGACCGGGTCGTCGCCGCCGAGCTCGCGCTCCGAGTTGAGGATCGGGTGGATGTGCAGCGTCGAGGTGGCGGGGCGGCCGGTGAGCTCACCGAGGCGAAGGATGAGCGCCTTTTGCAGCTCGTTGGTGAGGTTGTCCTGCTTGCGGAAGAAGACGACGCCGCGCTGGGAGACTTTTTGAGGGGGGGGAAGGGGGTTGGTTTGGTTAGCGAGCTGCTGGCGGCGGCGGAGGAGGAGGACCTTATACGAATTTGTACGCCAACTCACTGGTAATGGCTAGATCCCGCAGGAGCGCGTCCGCGTTGGGGGCGTTGAGCCATTCGACGAGATTGGCCTTGGGGAACTCGCGGCCGATGGTTGGCGTGACGTCGAACGAGACCTGGTCGTCGAGCGCGCCGGACAGCTTCAGCGGCTCGCGGTGCACAGACGACGCGGCCGACTTGGTGACGGCAACGGGTTCGAGGGGCGCCGGAGCGGTTTCAACAGCGCCAGGGGCCATGGTGACGATGGGGGCTTAATGGGCTTAGGGGGATGAACAAATCACAGACGGTCAAAAGAGATGCTCAAAGAAAAATGTACAAGACGGGTACGGATTTTTTACTCTTGAACGACAAAAATTGAAGCGGTTGGTTCCCTGGGACGAACAACCGACCAGCAACTCTTATATATATATCTATATATCTATATATTCAGCAGTTCACCCATGACCACCGGTCGCGCCAGACCTCCGAGATCCGACTCACACAAGAGCTATCGATTTTTGCTGCATTGCGCCAGCGGCGGCAGCCTTGTTTGTCTAGAAAAAAAAGGCATCCGTGACCATGACGAGGCGTACAGGAAAAAAGTCTTCTCCTTGGGCGTGTGAGTGCGTGACATTCGTAAATCACCTCTTTCTTTCTGTGCGCCCTTTCCCACTGGGCTGGACGACAAGTCGAGTCAGTCTTCCCTCTACAGAATGTCTTCGCAGAGAAGGGGGGGAAGAGGGCAAGGCAGGAGTCGCCAGTCGCCAGTGGCTTCGCATCTCGCTGTGCCGGCTCGGGCCCGGGCTCCTTGGCCACCGGCGAGCTTGGGATGCTTGGTGGTTGGTTGTTGTTGTTGTTTGTTTCTGTTTGGCCGGGACGCGGCGATGTCGCAATCATGACATGCGCTGGCAGCGTGTCGTGATCAGGGAAAGAGAGACAAGTGCATTGCATTTTTTTTCTCGCTCGGTTCTCATCAAGACTAGCCTGCATCGCTTGAAGCGGCCAATTTGACGAAACGGACATCAGATTCATTTTTGGGTTGTGGGGTTGCTTTTGATTCTAGGCATGCAGGTAACGCGCGACAGACGGTAGTTGTTGGCTTGGACGTTCTTCTCTAGATGGACGTCTTTGTCTATTCTGTATGTCAACATCCCAGTGATCCAGTGGAGACAATGCCTCGGTTGCATGCAGAATGTTTCCTCCAGTCGGACAGTTGCCCAGCTAATTCTTATGATCGTCCCGTGTCTTGGCTCTCTTTTGTTGGTTTTAGTGGTTCTCAACCAAAATGATAGACCGGCATTTTCTAAAAAAGAACTCATCCAAGCAGCTTTTGTTCGAGACAACCACCTCTTGAACAGACGCCATTTCACACTCAATGGCACCATTTGTGGATCGTCACCAGCTACAGTAAGGAAGCGTGGGATAGCCTTCGAGTCGTCCCCCACACTTTTGTAACTGGGACTCAAAGAGGAGGCGTCGTATTATTTGTCCTCTTATTCGCCCGTGTAGAGTTCAGGTCCTGTACCGAATCGTTCAGGGCTGCCCTTATCGCCGGGCGGGCAAGAGGCTGAGGAAACGATGACAACAACGCCCTGCCATTTGGCAGCGTCGTGTTTTGGCCTGTTGGCGTCACTTACACGGGCGATCACGAAAGCGCGCATCGTCACGCAAGATGACACAAACAGCATTTTTGATGGGAGAAAATGTGACCTGAATACGAATAAAAAGAGAAGAGAAAAATAAGAATCAAAGAAGAGGAGACGTTAATACTTTGCTTAAGTGTTGTCAATAATAAAGTAAAACAAAATAGGAAACTAGAAAAGACAATAAAAATCAAAAACAACATTGATTTATTTAATTTTTTAATTGATTGATATTATTTTCTTTTATATTGGCACCTACGCCTTCGAATTCTGTAATATCAAAAATTCCCTACTATTTTTGCATCACAACCGCAAAACTGAATGACCTCATTATAGATCCCACCACAATGAAATTGAAACACGATACGTAATCCAATTTGAATTTTCCTCGTTGTCTTGTCTCGGAAGAGTCAAAAAAGGCATCGCCGGAAAAGGATCAGAATCCATCCTGCCGGCACGTCCGTCTGCAAACTGATATGTGAGGGAACGATGACGGCCAACCAACTGCACCCCTGGAGAAAGAAGCGGAAACAGACGCACGACTCGACGTGAACCCGGTCCATGGTCCATGATCCGTGGTCCCTCTGTCCTCGTCTATGTACGACGCTCTCCGCATTCGAGGCAATTTACAACAACAACGACGTTCGACATTGCGCCTCGCGATGACGCAAAAAAACGATTGCACCGCAGGAAGAGCAGGGAAGCGAGTCGAGGTTCTTGGCGAGCTGTTTTTTTGTTTTGGTCTGCTGGTTGCATAACATTTGTCTCACGAGCGGCTGGCCATTATCCGCACGAGTCGTGGTGTTGTTCCTCAACCAGATCATGGCATGGCGAAAAAAAAAAAAAAGAAAAAAGGACAAGCCGGTTACAACCCTCAGGGCTGACCACGTTTTTGCGTGCTCATTGTCGTCTTGCGTCACCTCTTTTCTTTTTTCATCCGCCCATCTTTGCATAGGCCCAAGTGCAAAATAGCAAAAAGAGGCGAGAGCCCCCAGAAAAGGGGCGTTTTCGTGGACGTGTCTAGACCGCATCAGCCGTAACTTTGCTGTTTCCTAGTTGTCTTTGTGCCTTCGCCCGTTCATCCGCTGCGGCTACCTCGGTGATATTTTTTCCCTTGGTTCCGTACATGCAATGCAGTTAGATACGTGCATGTACCGGCGGCCGCAAAAACAACGATGCTCACGCGAAAATTCCTCCCCCCCCCGTCCCGTCATCCTGCCTCGCATGCCGCGTTAGTCGTGTGGGAACACAAACAGACCTGCGTAGTGTTGTGTGGGCTGATAACCGGTTACCGAGTCCGTGGGGAGGCCTTGTCGTCAAGGTAGATCAGATAGGGGAAAAAAAGAAAAAAGAAAAAAAGAAAAAAAAAGAAAAAAGAAAGAAAGAAAGAAACCAGGAAAGCATGGGAAGAAGAGACCCGTATTCGCCGACTTCGCCGCCGTTACCATATAGATGCCAAGTAACAGAGACCGAAAAAAAATGTAGAACTGCCGGACTGGCTTATTCCCATGTTGTTCCTGATGTCTGTTCTTCTTGGACGATTCACTGTCGTCTTCCTCATGGACCCAGGTATATAAAGAGGCCCTGACGTCGTGTTCCTTTTTGTTGTTCACGCCTTTCTCCCATCTCTCTGTTGTCTAAGACCTCTCTTCCCTTAGACAACATCCTGGTTGTTACTTCTTCCTCATACATCCTCCTCCTTCATTCACTTTTATGTGATTGACCTTTTCCCTTTTCGTTCCACCATGGGTACCGTTTTGACTGAGAAAAAGTCGGCCTTTGCCACGGTCGAGCCCATCTCCGACTCCGAGGGCTCCCTGAGCACCTCCGTTGCCGGTGATGCTGTGTCCGCGGCCGCCCATCCCCTGCCGGGTTCGGCACCGCCACTGGGTCTGCCCGTGCGGGAAAAGCAGTTCTGGTGGCAGCGGCGGAGGCGCGGTGCGGATGGGTCCTCAGACCTCGATGCTATAGCTACGCAGCCCAGCGTGTTCGACGATCCGGACACGGCGGCGTCCTTCCAGCCGCCGCCGCGGTGGGAGAACACCCACCGCTTCGACCCGCTGTTCCGGTGGACGTGGCGCGAGGAGCGCCAGCTGGTGCGCAAGATCGACCTGCGCATCATGGTATGGGCGTGCCTGATGTTCATGGCGCTCGAGCTGGACCGCTCGAACCTGGTGCAGGCCGTGTCGGACAATTTCCTCGGGGATCTCAAGATGACGACGAATGGTGGGTTGCTGCTTGAAACCGTGCAAGTCGCTGGTTGACGTCTGTTGCTCACTTTTTTGACAGACTACAATCTCGGTAACAGCGTGTTCAAGCTGTCATTCATGTGCGCCGAGGTGCCGTCGCAGCTCGTGTCAAAATGGTGCGTCTTTCAACGTTTTTTTTTTTTTTTTTTTTTTTTTTTTTTTTTTTTTTTTTTTCGTACGAGAACCTTCATGTCCCTTTTTTTTTCTAACCACCCTCAGGCTCGGCCCCGACCGCTGGATCCCGCTGCAGATGGTCCTTTGGAGCATCGTCGCCATCGGCCAGTTCTGGCTCAACGGCCGGTCCGCTTTTTTGGCGACCCGTGCGCTGCTCGGCATCCTCCAGGGCGGCTTCATCCCGGATATCATCCTGTATCTGTCCTACTTTTACAAGCACTTTGAGCTCTCCATCCGGCTGTCCTTTTTCTGGATGGCCATGAGCTTTGCCGACATCTTGTCGGCGCTGCTGGCATACGGCCTGCTTCACATGCGCGGCGTCGAGGGCCGGGCCGGCTGGCGCTGGCTGTTCCTGCTGGAGGGCCTGCTGACGGGCCTATTTGGTCTGCTGGCCGCGGTGCTCATGCCGGCGGGGCCGTGCCAGACGGCGAGCTGGTTCCGGGGACGCAAAGGGTGGTTCAGCGAGCGGTAGGTTATGCTTCGTCCTCATGTGTGAACTTTGCGAAGGGGAGGGGGGGTCATTCTCCTGCTGACAATTGACTGCCCATAGAGAGGAGAAAATCATTGTCAACCGCGTCCTGCGTGAGGACCCGACCAAGAGCACGATGCACAACCGCCAGCCCATTACGCCGCGCACCCTCTGGCAGAGTCTGTGTGACTTTGATCTTTGGTGAGTCCTTCTGCGCCCTCGTTTTTACAGCGACCACAAGTTGTGCTGACAACCCGACCCCAACAAACAGGCCCCTGTACCTCATCGGCCTCACGTTCCAGATCCCCGTCACGCCGCAGACGCAGTACATTACCTTGTCGCTCAAGGGCCAGGGCTTCAACACGTTCCAGACCAACTTGCTGACCATCCCGTATACGGTGCTGCACATCGGCACGATGCTGGCGCTGACGTACGTCTCCGAGATCTGGAACGAGCTCACGCTCACGTCGATGATCGGCCAGATCTGGGCGCTACCCTTCCTCGTCTGGTTCTACATCACGGACACCACGGCCACCAACCGGTGGCTGGTCTTTGCCATGACGACGATGTTGTTGGCGTATCCCAGTGGTAAGTTTTCCCTTGGTCGATGGTTTTGCTTCGAGAGATCCTCGTCTCCTCATCGCTCTGTGCCACGGCTGACCGCCCCTTCCCACCCAGCCCACCCCATCCAGGTCAACTGGAACTCCCGCAACTCCAACGCCGTCCGGCTGCGGACGGTCTCGGCCGCCTGCTACAACATGATGGTGCAGGCCGGCGCGGTGATCGCGTCCAACATCTACCGAGCCGACGACGCGCCGCGGTACAAGCGCGGCAACAAACAGCTGCTGGCAATTGCGTGCATGAACATTGGGCTGTACCTGCTCACCAAGGTCTACTACCAGTGGCGCAACCGGCGGCGCGCGGCGCGCTGGGACGCCATGACGGAGGACGAGCGGCTGACGTACCTGGCGACGACCAAGGACGCCGGCAACAAGCGGTTGGATTTCCGGTTTGCGAATTAGGCGAGAAGAATAAGAAGAGGGGAAAAAAAGACTTGGGAGTAAAAGTAGGTCAATGAAAAGGGTGTAGAAAATGGGGGACGTGGAAGCGAGAGTTTATATCTGCGCCGCATTTCGAACGAGGTTGATCCTACCGTACATATGTAGATTGCATTTTAGGCAGCTGCTTTTGTTAACACCTTCCTTTCCTGAAAGTCCACGTGACCGTTACCCGATCCTTCGAAGACAAGCGATCAAAGCACGTAAAGGGGGTCGGCATCCTCTGCCGTATGAACTTTAAAACCCCGCCCTTTTATCTTCTTTTTCATCTCTTTCTTGACGATGGTTAGACAGCGACCAAGCTGAGGTGAGGTCCTTTCAAAAAAAAAAAAAAAAAAAAAAAAAAAAAAAAAAAAGAGCATGTCGAAAATAGCTTCCGGCTTTGCGCCGGCATCGGCGGACCCAGCGGCGCCGCTCCGTCGCGGCCCCCGATGCCGCCGCGGCATCGCCGTCTTTGTCGCTGTTGCTGGCCTCATTTTTCTTGCTGTCGCACCCAACCCATTTGTTGGAAATGTACGCCGGGCCTGGTCGGCTACAGCCCGGCTGCTCCCGGGGTGCCACCGTCACCATAGTAGCGGTCCGCCGGCCGCCCCGGCCGCCCACCCCTACGGGACTTTTCCCGTACCAGACGATCCCTTCCGGTTTCTGCCGTGCACCAACAGGACGCAGCCGCCCGACTTGGACGATCCGCAGGCCGACCAGCACTGGGCTGCCTTGTACGACCCGGACCCGGCGGGCTGGAGCTGGGGCAACGCCACGAAAGAAGGAAAGGAGGAGGAGGAGGGCGACGACGACATCAAAAAATCCGACCCCTACGCCGGCCGCGGCATTTACCTGTGCGGCTATCTCGACGTGCCGCGGGACTGGACCAACGCCACGGCAGACCCTCGTATTGTGCGCCTCGCCGTGACCAAGTACCAGGTGGCGGGGCTGGCGCGCGTGGACGCCAGAGCCGTCGAAGGTGTGCTGAATCCGCCGCCACCGTCGCCACCACCACCGCTACCCAGTTTGCGCAGCAACCGCACCATCGTCATCAACCCGGGTGGGCCCGGCGGCAGCGGCACGGCTTACACGTGGCGCGCCGCCGAGCGCATCACGCAGCGCCTCAGCGGGGGACAGCTCGACGTGCTGGGCTGGGATCCGCGCGGCGTCAACGCCACGCAGCCGGCCGCCGCGTGCTTTCCGTACGACGCCGACCGCGACCGCTGGTGGCAGCTGGCCAACCGGTACCGTGCGGTGGCGGAGGCGGACGGCGTCGGCGGTCGCGGCAACGGTGGCGAAGGCGGTGGCGAAGGCGGCGACGAAGAAGGCGGTGCCTTCCGCCAATTGGCCGTCGCCGACGCCCTCAACGAAGCCACCTTCCGCGCGTGCGCCGCGCGGCTCGGTGACCTGCCCCGGTTCGTCAGCACGGCCCAGGTGGCCCGGGACCTCGACGCGCTGCGGGCGGCGCTCGGCGAGCCGACGCTGACGGCGTTCCTCGTCAGCTACGGCACGGGCATCGGGCAGACGTACGCCAACCTGTTCCCCGACCGCGTGGGCCGCGTGATCCTGGACGGCACCGAGTTTATTCCGGACGAGTGGCAGCTCGGCGGGTTCGGCTGGGCGGCACTCGACAACGTGACCGACGCATACCGCGACGGGTTCCTGGGCGAGTGCGTGGCCGCGGGACCGGCGCACTGCGCGCTGGCCCGGGAGGAGGTGGTCTCGGATGACAACAACAACAACAACAACATGGGCGGCAAAGACAAAAAGGCGCTGGAGGCCGCCGTCACGGCGCTCGAAACCCGCCTGGCCGCGCTGGTGGCGCGCATCGCCGCGCGCCCCGCCGTCGCCTACACGGCGGTCGCGGGTCCGTCGATCGTCACGTACTCGGCGCTTGTTGCCGCGATGTACGCAGCGCTCTACCAGCCCAACACCTGGCCCGGGGCCGCGCAGATGCTCGCCGACCTCGAGCGCGGCAACGCCACCCTCGTCGCCGCCATGCTCGATGAGCTCGTCTGGCAGTACGACCCGAACCAGCCGCTGTTGGCGCCCGCCGACGACACCGTCTGCCCGCCTGGTGGTGGTGGTGATGGCGGAAAGCGTCCGCCACCATCGCCACCGCCGCCAGCCACTGACGAGCTCGCCCTGCTCGTCATCTGCGCCGACTCGTACGACGCGCCCCCGCCCGCCGACGGCCTGCGCTGGTGGGACGCCCTCTGGGCCAACATGACGGCCACCGCCTGGATCGCCGGCAACTCGCGCTTCTACCACGTGCTCCCCTGCCGGCACTTTACGACGCACTGGCCGCAGGCCCCTGCGGGCGTCTACCGCGGCCCGCTGAACCACACGCTGGCGCACCCGGTGCTGCTGGTGGCGGCGACGCACGATCCGGCGACGCCGCTGCGCAACGGGCGGCGGCTGGCGGCGGCCATGGGCGCGGACAACGCGCGGCTGGTGGTGCACCACGGGTACGGGCACGGGTCGGTGGCGGACCCGTCGACGGCGTGCACGGACGCGGTGTCGCGGGCGTACATTCTGACCGGTGCGCTGCCGGAGGGTCCGACTGGGGCGGGGCCGGGGGCGGAGACGCACTGCTATGCGGACGGGAAGCCGTACCGGTCCAAGGTAGGTACGACGCAGGTAGAAGCAGCAGGAGAAGGAGGGGGATTTGGCGAAGGGCATTACGACGAGCATCTGGTAACTTGGCGGGAGCACATGCGCGAGATGCGCCTGTTGCATCCGGGTCTGATGCGGCGGCGAGCGTAGATAATTTTGGTTTAGCTTTTTCTCGGGCTTTTTCTCAGGATGATGACGTGTAGTACGATAGATATATGCATTTACAATGAGTCAAAGAGCCGAGGAACATGAAAAAAACAAGCGATGGTATATGTGGCACTGCAAACAGTGCTTTACCGAACCGGCCCCCTTTTGGCGATGCGTACTATGATTATCTTACATAGGCAAACAAATAAAGAAGAAACAAACAAGCACAAGAAAGAAACAAAGCATACCAGTTGCTTTCCGAGACGCCTGTTGTTTCCTTCGCCATACCACTTTCCCCCTTTCGCCATCTACTCCTCCCCCCTTTCTTTGTACTACCGGTTTGGAATGCGCTCACTCAACGTGCAGATCGCGTACCGTCGACAATATCGGAAAACGTGGAACAAAGAAGAAAAAAAAGTCAAATGGTTGGTGATAAGTACACATGCAATTTGAGCATGAACGAAGAAGAACGCCAAGGGAGAGAAGATTGCCATTGATGAAAAGGCAGAAAATAACAAACGCAACATGAAGTGAACAAATTGCTGCACAAATTTGTGCGTTGCATTATAGCCCCAAGCCAAGCCAAACAAAACGCCTTTCATTGTCCGTTCCGAGATTCCACCTTCTTTCCCTCCTTTAGCATTGAGACCGACACCCTTTTCCCTAGTCAGCCACTTCCCTTCATACATGATTACAAAAAAAACAAAAATACATAGATAAGGCTCAAACAGACTCCTGTCCCTCAATGCTGGGTTCGACGACAATAGGTATAAAAACTCCTGTGTACCGCGGCCTCGAGGCTGCCGCAAACGAGAACATTAAAAAAATCCACCCTTTCACAACACAACAACAAGTGGTAATGCTTGCAAAACAAAAAAGAATGAGCGCATAGCGCCGACAAAAAAAAGGCCGAAAGCAAGTGGTCAACAACCCTCCTTCCAAAAAAGTGAGATTGAGGCGTGAAAAGAAGGGTTGGGGGGGGGGGGGGGGGGGTTAAACACCGCCACCCATAAAGGCAGCGAGGTCATCCAGCTCCAGGAGCTGTCTCTCAAAGGCGCTGCACAGCTCCTTGGCAGTAATGTCCACGGTCGGGGCCGGCGGGTTCGAGTGTGTGGACTGCGGCTCCGGCGACTCGATCTTACCGACCGGCTGCGGGGGCGGGCTCGTCGTTGCAGGCGTGAGGGCACCCGCAGAGCCGCCGTTGATGGTCGCAATGCCGGGCCGTCTCGGAGGCGGCGGCTCGCTGCTGCGCTCCGCAGCCGCAGACTGGTGATTGCGCGGCTGCTGTTCCGGCTCCTGTGACGCGGAGAATGTCGCCGGCTGGTCGTAGTCCATGGTGTCCGGGTTGGTGTCCGGCTGCGAGGACCCGTCGTCCTTGAGGTACGGCGAACCGTTGGTCGCCTTGATCTGCTCGGGCGAACCGGGACGGTCCTCCCGGGCATTCATGTCCCGCAAGACCTTGGCCATGACGGTCAGGTGGCGGTTCCAAGGCATAACCAGCGGCCAGGACTCGGCGCCGTCGTTCATGAGGCGCAGGCTGTCGCGCACAATGTGCGAGGCGGTCTCGACGACGCTGGTGGGCGCGAGGCCCTTGAGGTAGAGGTAGGCCACAGTCGAGCCCGCGGTGAAGGCAGAGAAGAGCATGACAATGGGGAAGCACAAAATGCTGTCCTTGTCGGCGCCGTTTTCCAGGGACACCAGCATGGAGATGATGCTGTGAGACGCGGCGAAGATCTTGTCAATGAGCTGGCTGTCGGGGGCGCTGGCGCGCCAGTCGTCGGCATTGAAGTCCTCGGCCGTGACGAACTGCAGGATCTGGCGCCGGTTCACAAAGATGGTCGCACAGTGCAGCAGACAGTGGATCATGGCGTACGTGAAGCCGCTGCCCATGGTGACGTGAAGCGTGATCTGGCCCGGCTTGTCGGCAAAGTGCACGGGTAGCGACGTGCGGATGGCATCGATCTCGGCCTCCAGATCGGCGCACCGCGCCTCGGAAAAGGTGTCAATGGTCGTTGTGGTCATCATCTCGACCACGCTGCGCCAGGCCTTGGTGGCCAGAACAATGTACGCAAACTCGCCGACATCGGCCAGGGCCACGTCCGGATCGGGGGCGACGCCCGGTGCGACGCCACTCAGGGTACGGACAAAAACGGGGCTGCCAAAGTTGAAGTTCATATCCTGGCACGGCAGCGCCACATCGGCAATGTCCAGCGACGAGAGGGCCGGATGGCGGCCCGGGCTGCTCGTGAGGAAGCAGTCGAGAATGTAGATCAGCCACAACGTGCGGCGGAAAGCCTCTTCCTTGAGGAAGTTGTCCGGGTCGGACGGCTGGTGCGTCTGGACGATGCGGAACATCTGGGCCATGCGCGCCGCCTGGCCGAGGTAAATGTACGCACGCACAGCATTGCGGCAGCCCCATTCGTGGATGACCAGAAGGCAGAGCGCCTGGATGTCGCCAAGGCTCGGGTGGTCGAGCGACTGCATGATGAAGTTGATGGCTTTCTGGGCAAAATGCTCAGCAGCGGCGGTGCCACCACCGTGGCCGCCATAGCGGCGAATCAGATTGGGAGAGTGACTGGAGCAGATTAGTCGTTGAACCTTCGCATGGAAAGAGAAACGCAAGAAATAAACGAGACAAACGTACCGAGCGGCAGTCGTCAGCAAAGCATGAACCATCGACGGGTCCAGAGAAGCGTTCTTGACCTGCTGCAAGAACGACGGCTTGTGGAAGGCAACGCAAGCCGGCAGGGTCTTGGAGATGACCCGCTCGCACTCGGCCATGAGTTCGGGCGTGAGTCTGTAATGGCGAAGACGCGATGTCAGTGGTCTGCAAGTTAAAAAATTTGTGGGGCCAGAGGAGAGAGCAGAAATAAGAGCAACAGCAACAGCAAGAGAAAAGGATGACAAAAAGCGGGTGGTAGTTAAAAGTGGGCCCATGCAAAGTGCATTCGCTCTCCGAAACGGACTTTTGAGCTCGGTAAGCTAGCTAGCGGAGCAGCGAAGCTATCAAAGTGTGCGTGGGGGGGAGTAATGACGAGGCAAAGAGCAAACGCCGGCCAAAATCGCCCGCCGGCGAAGGCACCGGAGAACAGGCGGCAGGAAACAGAAAACACGTGAAACGAAGATGCTGCAGCAGAGACAGCCACCGTGAAAGGAGGCACCAACGAAAAGAAGACAAAATCGAAAAAAATTCTAAAAAAATCTCTAAAAAAATCGAAAAAAGAACAAAAACAAACAAAATAAAACTCACTTTTCTGCACCACCCAGCGAATGACGCGCCGCGGCGGACGAGGCCTGAACAGCGCGGTCGGCCGCTGCATTGCCGGTGGCCCGGCTGTCGCTGGGCAGCGACTCGCGGGTGCGCTGGGGGATGCGAGCGGGTGAGACGCCGTGGCCCCCATGGCTCATAGACTCGGAGGGCAAATAGCACTCGTGCATGCCCTTGGCGCAGTTCTTGCAGGGCGCCCGGCCGTTCTCGTAGACGCACTTGGTCTTGCCCTTGCGGCAGCGCACGCAGGCGCCGCCGGCACGCAAGGCCGTGGCGCGGATGACAGAAGCCATCGCGGTGGTAAGAGGGTGTGATGCCAAAAGGCGGAAGAGCGGAGAAGAGCGTTGAAAACAAAAAAGGAGCAAAGATGATGATGATGCTCGCGGCGATGGCCCGGTGATGGGCAAAGACCGGTGACGATGTTTGATGATGTTTGATGGCGATGACGGGGGAAAAGACGCCCGAAAAGCGGAAATGGGAAGAACCGGAAGACACGGAGCGAGAAACGCGGAGGTCAGGAAGAGAAGGGAAAACGAAGAAGAATGGAAGAAAAAAAAGGGAGAGAAAATCAAAAAGGAGAGAGAGAGAAAATGAAGATGCCGAAGAAAGCGGAAGATGAACCCGGAAGGGAGGGGAGAAGATGGAAGAAAGGGAAGAAAACGCTGGAGGGCGAAAAGAAGAAGAGGAGCGAGAGCGACGTGGAAAGGTCCGGAAGGGGAGAGCGCGTGAAAAAAAAAGAAGGCGAAAAGTGGCGAAGAAGCGCAAGGGGCCCGGCGAAGAGTTACGGAGGTGCGCGGCGGAGCAAGGCGCACGCGCACGCGCAATACGCGGGTGACAGCTTGGGCTTTGGGGGGCGCTTTTGCCTTTTGGTGGGAGGGTTCGAGCGCCTTTGGCCCCAAATCGTTCTTTTAGGTAAGCTGAGGGGGGGGAAGACCCGGATCCGGGAGGAGGGATTTTTTTCGGGCTTCGACTTGGTGTGGGCCTCGTTGTTCTCGGAGAAAGCCAAAACGGCGCAAATGCCCTAAGACCGGCGAACGGGATGACGAGAGAACGCGAACAAAAAAAAGGGGGGGAAAGAGCGCGAAAAAAGAGGAAAGAACAAAACAGATAACGAAGACAAAAAGGAAAAAAGAAGAAAAGAAGAAAGAAGAAAGAGAAAACGAAAAAAAAGAAAAGAGCCGGGACAGGGTAAAAACGTTTGGGGAAGGCGCAACGCGGGTTGAGACTCGGAGGCCAGGGAAGAAAGGGGACACAGTGTTCCGTAAATTTTTATTTTTTTGGCACCCAGCAGAAGATGAAAGCGGAAGGGGCGGTGGACGAGGGCGTCGCGCGCGGTGGAAGGTGCGGTGGGCGGTGGGCGGATGACGGGAGAGAAGGAGCAGGGAAAAATGGGGCGCCAGGAGAGGAAAAAGGAGGACGAGCCAAAAAAAAAAAAATTCACGGGCGGACGGGGGGTGCGCGCGCGGCGGCTGCGAAATAGGAAAACGGCCCAAATTGGGGGGGGGGGGGGCGTGGGAGGAACGAAACACACACACGCACACACACAGACACGCACAACTCACACTCTCACGAGCAAACGAGAGAAAAAAAGGGTGTGCGTGTTAAGAAAGGCGCTCTTTTTCTTTTTCCAAAGATATGAATGGAAAATAATAAAACAGGAAACCACGAGGGACGGCGGAACATGAATCAAAACCTTTTTTCTTAGGAAAGAGCGTCGCGGGCGGATCGGGTGATGATGCCGGGGGTCGCGAGGGAAGGTACGGACGTGAACGCACAACGCCAAGCATAACAGCAGGCCCCTCCCAGAGTAAAAGGGGAAAAAGAGAACAAGAAGAGCACAAAGGTGACGAAAAACTACGGCCCCGCTTTTCAATTTCCCTCAACGGAAGCACGGAGAGTATTACAGTAAACTCATCGCTCCGTTACTCGTTCGGCCTGCTTTTGGCTATTACCCAGAAATGAAACGACTGAGGGGGAAACAGCTGTTTTGGGTTCGCCCCGGGGCACGACCTTTCTGGTTCGCCAAAGTAGAAAGAAGAGCAAACGGAAGGACAGGCCGCGAAAGCGGGAGACGTTGGGCGACACAAAGAAACGGGGGGCACAGACGGTACGGAGGAGCCAGGCCGTATTGCGCAGTATTACACCGTCCGTCTCTGCCGGCACACAAAACAACCACGGTGGTCTGGGTACTTATTTTATGTCCTTTTTTCCAACGTATGTCGTCAGTAATTATGTTGTATCGCCGCACAGCACAGCACAGCACATAATTTCTTCGGGTTTCCAGCCGCAGGTCCGGCCGGCGAAGCTTACACGAGAAAAAAGGGGGATACGAACGGGAGCCTGTCGAGGGCTATGCTCGGCGGTTCTTTTCTTTTTTTTTATTCGTTTCGCTCATACTTTCTTTTCTTTTTTCATCGTCTTCCTTCTTTTCTCGGCTCTACCTTTTTCTTTGTGGCGGTACAAAGCGCCTTCTCGGCCCCAACGACCGCGGCCCCCGTCTCACTGCAGTTTGGGGCTAGGCGCCGAGACACCGCAACGCGCAGGATGGGCGTTCAGTTCGCTCCCCCCCCCAAAATGGTCAGACGGTCGGCGGCGCGGGCGGGCAGCGGGCGTCTGCGCCCACCAAACGACCAAAGCACAAAGAAGGCAAAAAAGAGACGCCGCCCGTCACCGCCGCCGCCGCCGCCACCACCACCACCACAACCAGTCGTATTACGACCGTGTGGCCCAGGCAGAAAACCGAACGCGTGTCTGTTGTTTCCTGTCTTTCCGTACGGGAGCATGTATTTTCTTTACGTTCTTGTCTGAAACGAAAAATAAGGCCGGCCTACCGCGATGCGCGTAGATTGCAATTTCGGGCCGGATTGTGCCGGCAAGCAAGCCAGCCCCCAACCGTATTTTTGCCAGGACGTTTAGGCTCTTCTTTTTTTTCTTCCCCCCTTCCCCCCTCCCCCCTCGGAGACACCGCAAGCGGGAAAAGAACACGGCGCACATCACGAGGATGAACAAGAAGAAAGAAAGGGGTGGGGATTGGTGGGAGGGGGAAAAGAGAGAAGAGGGAAAAACAAAAGCGAAACGACAAAAAGACAGCCGCGGCGCCGGACCAGACAAGCGCGCCCAGACTTTCCGGGGGGCGGGCCCGTGGCGTAGTAATACCAAGGCAATAAAAAAAAACGAAAAAAAACCCCCATCTGCGCTCATCCTCCCGCCTGCGTCAGGCAAGCCGCCGGTTCACATGTCACTCGCTGCTGCCATCGTCACGCCCGGAGCCCGTGACGTGGGGCTGGTTGTTTTGTTCACGGACGGCACGGTCTGTTGGGGGGGATGAGAAAGGGCCTTGCCTCCTGCTCTCTCTCCTTCCACGCCCCTATCCGGTCGTGTCCGCACTCGACATTCTCGGCTCCAACAAAAGAAAGGAGGAGGGGTGTGTATGTACGGGGGAGGGGGGAGGAGAATATGGTGGTTTTTTTCATTTCTGGCTGGCTGTCTGGCTTTTTGTTCCGGCTTGTCTCGTGCTGACCGAAGGAGGACTGCCTGTTCCGCGCCGTTACGGCGTTACGCGTAAACTGCTACGGAGCATTACTGGGAAAATCCATGGCAGTCGCAGTATGCAAAGCTGGCCGATCCTCCCACTCCCCCACAAGGCATGATTTTGGTACCTTTCTTCGCCCTTTTGTGTACCGGCGCTCGCTTGCGTCCTGCGACACCTCCGTACTCCGTCCCGCGTGCGAGGGTTTTCGTTGCTCTCTACGAAGATTTTTTTCGTTTTTTCTTTTTTTTTCTCAGGATCTTTTTTTGTTTTTGTATTGGTACCACGGCGTCCTTTGCAAGGAACTTTGGACTTTGTATGCCCAACGACGTCTTTCCCTTCTACGCTTACTATCTTACCCGGAAGACACGGAGATGAGAGGCCAAGGCAGGAAGGAACGGAACACGAAAGGGATGAGCCACAAAAGAAAAAAGGGTAAGAACGAGTGCACATCCCGGGAAGGCACGGAGGACGACTTGACTGTAATACTCCGTACGTAGTACTTTCCGTAACAGGGCCACGGCTTGCGTCATGGCTCCTTTCCGGTTGGCCTGACCTTGGCCTCCTTCCTTCGTTGCTTTCTTTCTTTCTCATTTCTGTCTCTTCTGCTCCTCTTCATTTTCTTGTCTGTCTGCGGCCAGACGAGAGAGTGGACCCACTTTTGGGTCCGTTCCCAGGTCCGTTTTTCCCTCTTCCCAACGGCGTTCGCAGGCTGTTTTCTGCCCCGTTCGCTTCCGCGACCAAACGACCACCCAGCGCGAAAAGAAGAAGCAGAGACAACTGACGATCAACCGGCTGGTTTCTTGGCGTGTTTTTGCCCTCTCTCTTCATTCCACATTCAATCCCGCCGGCTTAATAATCTTATTTCATCGTTGTTTTGCCCGCCACCCCCCGCCCCGGCCTTGTCTGACTGTCGCGCATCGAACCACCGACGGTCAAACGATGTGGCTGCCGGGGAGCACAGGACAGCAGCACGAAAGAGATGGAAAGCAGAAAACCAGATAATCATAACATCCGCCTGCCGCAATTCCCCCCCTCTCCCCGTTCGCGCCGTGTCTCACGTTTCAGACCGCCCCCCCCCCGACGGCTCGGACTTCGTGGCCCTTCTCTCAAAAAGTGTCACAGAGGATCAAGCAAGCAAGCAAGCAAGCAATGCAAGACGTGTGCATCAGACACAAAAAGCCGCTTTGAAAACGGCGGACCTTGGCCAGGCCGTGTTTTCTATTTTCGTCCCGTTCAACCTGTCCTGCTTCTTTTTCCTGTCTTTCTTCGGCCCTTGCTGGCCCCGGCTCATCAGGCCCCAACGAAACAGCCGGCTTGGAGAGAAGGGGTGTGGGCGGACGGGGTCCCGCGTGGGCGTTTGCGGCCGGCGCTTGTCTTTTACTTCTGTGGCCTTCTTATTATTGTTCTTTTTTCTCTTCCCCTTTTCTCACTACTCTTCCGGCGGTCACTATCCGTGATTTCTTGTATACCATTCCCCACCACTCCGCCCGGCTAAATCACACGAAAGCGGCTACCCAATGTCGGCATGTGTGGTTTTTGGGAGTTTTTTGGTTTTATTTTGCTTCGTCCTTCCGGAGCTTTACGGCTTCATCGCTCGTTGGGATGGATCTAGAATAGATTTGAACGTGTCGCTGCCTCCATCCGCGAGAGAGGCCAACAACCCTGCCTGCTTGCCTGCTTGGCGTGGCGCCGCTCTATGCCTCGCTCGGCGGCCTGTTGCCGCCACAGAGGACTTCCAAGGAGACACATGCAACCCTTGCCTGTGTTTCTTTCCTCTCATTCTGCACCCGGCGCTTTGTCCCGGACAATGAATGCCGTTCTTTGTTTCACCCGTTTGACTCGTAACGCGAGCCGGGCTTCCGAGGGGTGTGCGGAAGGACGCTTTTGTGAAAACAAATTCACTCGTAATAAAAAAGCAGAGACCACCAGGTGTCGCCTTTACCACGGCACTTTTACACACGTGCTCATCATAGATAAACGGCAACTACAGTGAGATCTTCCACGTACGGCCATAGATAGCGGAAAGCACGGGATCCCGTCCGCTCTCCCCTAGTTAAACCGCTAATCGGCGGATTAGTAGTTGGGTCGGTGACGACCAGCGAATCCCCGCTGCTGTACGTTTTTTTTTGTTCTTTCAATAAAATTTTTTTTTTGCTTCTCATTTTGTTGCCTGTTTATTTTTATATTAAAGCGGTATTTAGCATTATTTTGTCTCTCTTTTGGAACGTTGCCCGAGGTAAAGAACGGCTGGAGGAAACAAGAAACAACGCAACTGCCGAATTCGGCCCTCGGAGCGAGGAACGGGATCCCCATAAGAACCGCCTCGGCCCCACACGTTTTACAAGTCCCCGTATCCCCGACCAGCCTTGTATGTACATCTACCGAGCAAGCACCAAGTGTGCAGGTGAGATAGAGCAGCCCGTCCCTCGGCCACAAGTGACGGCTTAGCTGGGAAATGAAATCTGTCGCCTTTTTGTTCTAGTGTCTTTCTTTTCCTGTCTAACAGATCAAGTCCCGGTCGACGTGTGGCCTGTCTATCGTAAGGGGACGGAACTACAACTCGTGCAATCGTTCCGCCAGGGTGAATGCAGGCTCAAGGTCGAACAAAGTCAGAGGACATGCAAGATGCGCGCAGACACAGTAATACAGTCGACGCGTTTCGTTTCGCCGAATGCGAACCGCATTGGGCCTGCAAATCCGAAGCCGAAGCCGCAGCCGAGGGCCGTAGCCGTAGTTTCAGCCGTCTGCCAGTGGCAACGTAAACAGATCACAATAATGCCGTGCATATGCCGTCTCTAGGGTCAATATAAAACCAACAATGAACCATAAAAAAAGGCGTACCAACATTGCCACGAGCGTGTTTGTCAATATGTCGGCAGTGCGCCGGCATCATCAGCACTTCGTAATTCCTCCCTAGGCAAATATTGGGTGTTGTGTCAAAGAAAGGGTAGGTAGGAGGTGGAAAAAGGGTTTTCAATCACCGGACGACTCCTTGCGAGGAAGGGATTCTTCGAGAGGTCGAGAATTCAAGCCGCCACCGGACACTTGACAAGGCGGCAGACACGCTGGTCAGTCAGATGTGGGCGTTGTTCTCTACGAGTTTGAGCCCAACCTTGACTCAGAGGCCAAACGGCCAAGGCTCTCTCGGACAGGGCCGTTCGTTTTCGTCACGGTCGTCAGCCCTGGCCACGGAATGTGGTCGTGTGGTGGCGGGCCACAGCCAGGAAACGCGCGTGCGTCGATACGACAAGTGAGGAAGACGGTCAACGGCGAGAAATAACAAAAAAAAAGGGGGAGAATGCCGCCAAAGGGAGGGTCGAGGACAAGGAGCAAAAAAAATGGGAACAAGGCAAGAAAACCGAAAAGATGACGAGAGTGGACACTGAAGAAGTGAGTGACTAGCCCTTGCGGTCGTCTTTGCAACGTCATGGGATTTTAGAGGCGATAAAAGAGATCGAGAGGGTCCATGACGTCTGGGGCTTCCTTTTCTTTCCCCGGTTTTGTTTCTCTCCCTCTCGGCTTCTTCACGCTTCATCGCGAGAAGGGCCACGCCGATGCTGTTTCTTGACGGCAGTCTCTCCTAGGGAAATGCCCATCGCGGTGTAGTTGCAAGGCAAGGTCTCTGTTATGACGGAAAAGACGCCTGTCGCGAAAAAAGAAAGAGAATGGAGGCCAGAAGATTTCTTTTTTTTGTTTCTGCTGCCTCGGCGGTTCACCACTTGACCGGCCGGCCGGACGACCCGCCTGTACAGCCCGGTCTTCACCTTCGTTCCAAGTGCCGGTCCAAGATAAAAACCCTAGGTTTGCTTTTCTCTGCTTTTCTTGTTTGATTCTGTCCGTGGAAGGCTGGGTTCGCACGCCCCAAACCATTCGGGATATATGCAGCCTTGCCCGTGATGCCATTGCACTTGCAACGCTTCCTTCTTTCAGCTGGTATCCATGACCCTTTTTTCAATTGGGAGGGTTAGATGAGCCTCTTTTCGTAGAGTCGATCAATTGCAATCCGTCCATAGACCACCACCGTTTCCTATCTGTTCGGTCTGTTCGTGCTCTGGGCGCGAGTTGCATAGCGCCTTACCAGAACGTATGCCGAGCGTGGTTGCGTCGTTTTGCCAGCACCGTACGATTGCTGAACATTTCTCATTCGCATTCAGCTCATGAGAAAACACATCGGTCCCCTTTGAACGTCTAATGAATCCTCCCGCGACCAGCAACGCCTCCCCGTTTTGCTGTCAATCAGCAAAGACACGCGGCGTGTCGGCCCCAACAACACAACGGAGGGCCCGTCCCAGATACGAAGCTTGTCCATACCATTTTTCTTCGTGCTCGCAACGGACGTACGACCAAAAGTCTGTCCATAAATTGGCTTCGATCCTTCTCGCTTAAGAAGAACATCTCACCCGCACGGAGGGGGATACAAACAGCCGACCTTCGCACTTCCCGTGGCCCGAGAACCGGCAACCCGGCCGGAGTAAAAAAGGAAAAAACAAAAAAAAACACATGAGGCCATCCGTATGCAAAAGACGACAAACATCGTACGGACTGGTGATCGCGTATTCCTCGTAAAGGGACCATCGCCATGCACGCCAGACCGAACAAGGAAAGGCGACAAGGGCGACAAGGACAAAATAAACCATCAAACGAGAGAAAAGAAATGAAATGGCTCGTGACTCCTCCAACCCTTTGGATCCCCCCCCCCCAAAATAAGCATGATTATTTTCCACACCAAAAGCAAGCTAGAAGAAATGGAGAAGGTCCGAAGGAAAAAATAAAGCAATCAAATACAGAAGAGGCTGGGTGGGGAAGAGGAAGCTTATGCGCGCCACGGGGCGGGTGCGGCTTTCAGTAGCGTCAGGCCAAGCTTGGGTGGATTTTTATTTTATTTTATTTGCGACCAAAACTTGGCACACATCATGCTTGGCAAGACAAAAACAACGACGTCGACGACGACGAGGAGAAGTAGGCAGCCCGCATCTAACACCCGGCTCACACAACAGCCTCATTGGTGGCTTTGCGTCTCATTCGAGTAAGCCGCCGCTTGAAGCGCGTTTGGCCGTTTTTGTTTGCACGTACAACAGCGGCCGTTATCCCACAAAACGAGGGCCTTCAACGACCAACAGACGAATTGCTGAGTATTGATGAAAAGTAGTCGTGGTGGGGATGCGCTCCCTTTGCCCTGCCGCGGTCATGGGGCCCAAGACGGCGGATCGTGTTGCGTTCTGTGAACATTTTTTATTCAGTCAGCTCGCACGCCGTTGGCAGCTCTCGGGATTCGATGTTCGTATCCTCTCGGTTTGGTAGAAGTGGTACTTTGTATGAAGTCGTACGGTGGACCCAGCCACCGGGAACGTGCAGCTCTTTGTGTTTTCTTTGTCTTGTACATAGTCGTACATACGCCGTACGGAGTATTGTCGGCGCGGGTATCGGCACATGGCCACGGAGGGAGGGAGGAAGGGAGGGAGGGCAGCGCTGGCTGAAGTGAGCCGTCATCCTCGCCTGCGGAGTATGAATACGACGTAAAAGGCCGTCCCTAAGAGCGAGATCGGCTCCGGAACGGTCAATCTCTGGGCAACGAAGAAGCGGTCAGATCGTGGAGGAATACGTAGAAGAAATCGAGAAAGAACAAAGATGAGTTCGATCACGACCGCTTTCAAACATCATCATCATCATCATCATCCTCATCAACGCGACCAACGCTCAACTCGTTCGAGAAGGCATCAGCTACCCATTCAGCTACCCATTCCTCCGCAAAATTGTACGCATCAGGCGATCGTCGATACTCACTACGCTACGGGCTCTCCGTCGCTTTTTGCTTATGGTTTGCCGCCCTTCCTCGTTGCCGAATGTAACGGTTTCCCCGAAGTCATTTTTCCCCGGCCGTATTTTGCGTGTTGTTGCTTATTTCCCGCCGTCCGTTCCCTGGTTTGTGGGCACCCGCAACTTGTTATTGGCTCCACGCCCGGTTTGGTCAAGGATCGTCGGTGGGAATGGGTGTTGGGGCCGTGGTGGTGGTGGTGGTGGTTGTGGTGGCTCCTCCACAAAAAACCTGCCGCCCTTGTTATGATTGTTTTTTATTTTCTTTCCTTCTCCTGCGATCATCGTCCTGTTTTTTTCTTCTTCTTTTCGTTTCCTCCCTTACAACCCCGCCCCCCCTTCCCCGTTAAACGGCCCTGCGGAGTCACTGCGACGCCTCCATTTTGTTGTGATGAAGAGGGTCGTACACAGAAAATATGTGTATGACTGCACCATGAAATGAGAAAAAAATGAAAAAACCCTGGACAAAAAGGGTCATCCGTCCTTTTATATGCAGGCCCGACACCCTGGGAAAAAAAGACGTTGGCCGCCTTACCCTCGTAGCAGTAGTACTACTATATGTATAATATCGAGCCGTTCCCTCTTTTCCATCCGACGTAATCTTTCTTTCCTTTTTTTTGGTCCTGCTTCCCATTTTTTTTGTTTACTGCGTTGTTTGGTTTCCTTTTTCTTCCCCAGCTGGTTTGGAAATCAACAAACCACACCCCACCGAAACCGCCCACTACATTTAAAAGGGATTCCCGAACTTACATTGCCAACTGCATTCTCACTAATACCACCAACTCCTTCACGCCATGGCCGAGTACGACAAGGCCGTCGGCAGCCCGGCCCCCGCGCCGTTCACCGACGACCCGCCACACGCCAACATGTCCGTCCGCACGTACATCGCGACGCGCATCTCGTCGCTGAAGCCGCCGATGGCAAAGGCGCCGGACCCGTTCCGTCTGGTGGCCATGCTGACGCGCCGTCAGTGGGCTTTTTTTGCCGTAGCCTTTCTTGGTTGGGTGAGTGCCATCTTGATCTGGCTCTAGTCTGTTTCTTCCCCCTGGTCTCTCGTGAGTCCTCTAACAACTCAGTCCTGGGACGCGTTCGATTTCTTCACCGTCTCCCTGACGGTCGGCGACCTCGCCAAGACCTTTCACAAGTCCAACACCGACATCACCTGGGGCATCACCCTCGTGCTCATGTTCCGGTCCGTCGGCTCCGTCCTCTTCGGCATCGCCGCCGACCGCTACGGCCGCAAGTGGCCCTTTATCGTCAACAACGTGCTCTTCATCGTGCTCGAGCTCGGCACGGGCTTCTGCCAGACCTACCGCCAGTTTCTCGCCTGCCGCGCCCTCTTCGGCGTCGCCATGGGCGGCCTCTACGGCAACGCCGCCGCCACCGCGCTCGAGGACCTGCCCGAAGAGGCCCGCGGGCTCATGAGCGGCGTCCTGCAGCAAGGCTACGCCTTTGGCTACCTGCTGGCCACGCTCTTCGCGCGCGCCCTCGTCGACGACACCCCGCACGCCTGGCGCCCGCTCTACTGGTTCGGCGCCTGCCCGCCCGTGCTCATCATCGCGTTCCGCCTGCTGCTGCCCGAGACCGCCACCTACCAGGAGCACGCGGCCGTGCGCAAGCAGGCCGGCGCGCAGCACCGCGCCAGCGGCGGCGGCGGCGCCACGCGTACGTTCTTGCGCGAGGGCCGCGTCGCCCTGCGCCGCCACTGGCTCCTGCTGACGTACCTGGTCCTCCTGATGGCCGGGTTCAACTTCATGTCGCACGGCTCCCAGGACCTGTACCCGACGCTGCTGTCGAACCAGTTTGGCTTCTCGAGCAACGCCGTCACCGTGACGCAGGTCGTCGCGAATCTCGGGGCGATGCTGGGCGGCACCGTGGTGGGCTACGCCAGCCAGATCTTTGGCCGCCGGCTCTCGATCGTCGTCATGAGCGTCGTGGGCGGCGCCCTGCTCTACCCGTACACGTTTGTGACCAACAAGGGCGTCATCGCGGCCGCCTTCTTTGAGCAGTTCTGCGTCCAGGGCGCCTGGGGCGTGATCCCGATCCACCTCATGGAGCTGAGCCCTGGCGCGTTCCGCACCTTTGTCGTGGGCACGGCCTACCAGCTGGGCAACCTGGTGTCGTCGGCGTCGTCGACGATCGAGAGCACGATCGGCGAGCGGTTCCCGCTGCCCCCGAGCGCCGAGGGCGTGAGCCGCTACGCGTACGGCAAGGTGATCTGCATCTTCATGGGCTGCGTGTACGCGTACGTGATCCTGTTGACGCTTGTCGGGCCCGAGCACCTGCGGCGCAAGTTCGACGTGCAGCACGACGCGGACCTGCGGGCGGTCGCGGGCGACGAGACGATCGCGGCGACGGTGCGGGAGCGGGAGCGGCGGGGCCTCCGCAGCGACGCGCCGGAGGCAGACGACATCGAGATAGCGGCGGCGCCGCCCGCGACGACCGCCCTGACCAAGGAGACCTACGCCGGGGCCGAGCAGACAACACCGAGCAGCGAGAAAGCAGCGACGGCGGAGCAAGTTGCATAAGGCAGTGTGAAGAAAACAAACGGGGGGGCCATTAATTTTTGTGGATCCGGGGCGACCGCATCGTCGAGACGGTGCGTAATACTCTGGGGTGAGACCCGGTTCCTGCCCCAGTGTGAATGTGGACACGTGACCCGATACTGTTTAATGATGAGTCACGTGTCATTTCGTCGTTCATACTCGGCATGAGAGACTTTATTTTTTCCGACGTAATTCATAATCCACTTTGCTACGATGTACGAAGGACAAATTACGACTAAACAGTGAGTGACAAAGAGGCCCATGTCTAGGACGCAATTCAGACCGCAGCTGAGCGGGGAAAGACGATGTGGGTTTGCAGGACGGAAAAGCGCCACAGCGAGCACCAATCTACGAGGGCTACTTTAGCAAAATCCGGGGAATGTGGGCTTGTGGATAAAGAAAAAGCAGGCATGTTCTGGTGAAACAGGAAAGAAAAGTGAAGGAAAGAAGGAGACGATAGAAAGACCGGTCTCTCTTCCGTGGGCCACGGCCGGCCGTCGTTCGGGCTTCCGAGACCGGGACGAGACGGAAGGCCCGGTGAAGGACGCAACAGAATCTGTGTCCTAGGAGCCAGACACATCAAGGTATTAGTTGTACTTCTGTGGAGGCGACGTATGACCACATCAGACTCAGCACAAGACCAACTCGTATTGCGTGGGACGACAAAGCCCCCAAAATCAGGATAGGCGGCCCCACAAGCCTTCCCCGCTAAAACGTCTTAATGCCCCCCCGGCAAGCCAACCACAGTGGGCCCCCGGTCACTTACCCCGCAAGGCTTGGGCGCTGATTTATTCGAGTCTTGTTTTTAGTAGCGCTTGGGCGCCCTGGTCTGGCGACAGCGAGTCTGAGTCCCACTTCGCCCTCCACTTTTCTGCTGATAGCGGTGGAGGCCCGCGGACTGTCTGGGGAAACGGTATCGATTAGAAATACAAAAGACATGTTGATATGAAGGGGTGTAAGTGATGGCCAGAAAAGATAAAAAAAGAAACATTTTTTTCTGTCCATGTGAAAGACCGTGTTGTAAGAGAGCCAGGCCATCTTATGGCGTGGGCAAAGGAAAAGTCGAGGGGATCACGACTCTCGTAGGGACCTTTCGTCGTGGAAAAAAAGGGGGTAATGCCGCGTTTTTGGTGTGGGAAACAGGTGACTACAGGGCTTGAAATAATGGGATATGTAGTTAGTACATAGAGGGCGAAGGGGGGGGCCGTTCGGCGTTCTCAGTGGTGGTCAGCAGGTGCGGATGACTGTGCTTTGCCTGGGGCATGGGCTTGCTGGGTGAACAAAGAGACACAGTGGTAGTGTACAAAGAAGAGGGAGGGGAGGGGCCATGACCTGGGGAATGCGAAGGGGGGAAACATGCAGGAAGCGAAACAGGACAGACAGAGAGAGGGGGAGGAAGGCGGAGCGTGATCTGGGCGGGAAGGAGGAATTTGGGTTAAGAGGGCCGTCCTCTCGCTCTTTCGGTTCTCTCTGTCTCCTGTCTCCTGTCTCTTCTCCCACCCAATTCACTTGATTGTCTCTCTTCTTCTATTATTGTCTCGACAAACCATCGTCTCGTTCCATCTATTGTTGTTGTCATCCACATTGTTCTCTTCCATACTGTACTTTGACAACGTACTCTGCGAATTGTCCGTCGATCCAGGTACGTTTGACGCCGTCGAAGGACACGCGAATATTGAGGATTCTTTTTCGATCTGACTGACCTCATCAGACTTGTTCTTCCTTTTTCGTCTTTCTTGTACCACCCCCTCCACCTCCACCTCCACCATGCCCGTCCGCATCCCCGCCGCCCGCACCTCCGAGGTCCTCTCGTTCGGCGTCGCCGGCGTCGGCGCCTTTGCCCCCCTCTACCTCCTCCTCGCCCCGGGCGCCGAGGAGACCCTCGCCCGCCAGACCGCCCGCTGGGCGCCCCGCTGGGAACGCGTCGCCGCCCGCTACGTCGCGCCGCCCATGCAGCACGCCGTCCACGACGTCATCTCGCCGCCCGTCGCCCGCGCCGTCCAGCGCGCGGACCGCCTCGCCCAGCCGCGCGTGTCCCGCGCCGCGCAGACGCTCGACCGGCGGATTCGCAGCGGGCTGGCGCGGGTGGGTGTGTGAGGAGGAGGAGGGAAGAGGGAAGCTCGCTTATGAGGTGGACGACGACAACGAAGACCGACGATAACGGTACTGTTCAATGGGCAGTTCGTCGACAGCGGACCGGCAAGTTGCATCGACCACGGATGGATCTACGCGTTGGGTTGCATTTAGGCGTCTTGCATTGTTCCATTTTGTTTTACTTTCTAGCATACATTCAACCTGGCAATCATTTCTTTTGTATTTTCTGCCAACGGATTTTTTTATTGCATGAAAACGAACAACTGCTCGCAATACTATAAGATTGTCTAGCAAGATGCTAGTCTCAAATGAGAGGTATTGTCAAACATACCCAAACAACATGGCGCGGTCAGTTGGTAATACAATTCATATGTTTTTTGTTTGTGTGTTGTCTTCTGTAGGCGTGGTGTCAGGAAATGCATTACGGGATGACATGTGACCACTATATGACTCGAGATGAAAGCAGGCCGTCAAGAGACGGACGAGGCAAAAACTCCATAAATTCCAATATAAAGAAGAGCCCAACTAGAACCTCCATTGTCATTTTCAGATCGACACCAATGCTCCGCCGGACGTAGAACTCTCCCCGGCCGTGCTGTGCGCCGGGGCACCCACGGCACGCGTCAGGGCCTGCAGCATGAGTTTCAGCTCGGCGACCTCGGCGCGCAGCTGCCGCACCTCTACGACGGCTATGTCGTCCTCTACGTTGGGCCGGACCCGCGCGACCGTCTTGTTCCAGCCGTCGGCCTCAGCATCGGAAAACGCCGTGTTGGCGGCGCCGTCGCCGTCGCCGTGCTGGCTGCCAAATTGCTCCCACTCCTCGACGACGTCGTCGTCGGCCTCGCCGCTGGCGCGGTTGCGCCGGATGTCGTGGGCGGTGCGCGTCTCGAAGACGGCCGCCAGCAGCAGCAGCGGCGCGTACACAACGGCCATGACGGCGCTGTTGATGCGCTCGTACAGCCGCTTGCTCATCCACCACTCGAGGGGCAGCACGAGGCAGAACACCTCGATGAGGTTGAGCGGCGGGATGAACACGTTCTCGTCGGGCGCGCGCACAAACTGCATCGTCTTCTGCGCGAACACGGCCAGGTACTCGTCGTCCGCATTGGTGTAAATGTCCTCGTACGCCGAGTTGTAG
This sequence comes from Fragosphaeria purpurea, assembly GCA_002778095.1. Classification (NCBI taxonomy): domain Eukaryota; kingdom Fungi; phylum Ascomycota; class Sordariomycetes; order Ophiostomatales; family Ophiostomataceae; genus Fragosphaeria; species Fragosphaeria purpurea. The sequence continues at coordinate 2,304,888 of PCDL01000011.1, forward strand.
AGCGCGATCAAAATGTTGAGCAGCACGACCATGACGATGAACGTGAAGCAGTAGTACAGGATGATCCCAAAGGGGTGGCCGAACTGCTCGAACCCGCCAAAGTCGGGGCTCTGCATGACCGCGTTGGCCATGGCCTGCACGATGAACGTGACGTCGTCGAGCGCGAGGTCGTCGGCAATGTCGAGGCCGATAAAGGCCTGCAGAAAGCCCACGAGGATGACGCCGAGCAGCGCGAAGAAGATGACCGACTCCTTCATCATGACCTTGAGCACGACCAGCATGGCGCCGAAGAAGCGGAAGCTGTCCAGGTACAACAGCAGGCGGATCCAGAACATGGGCGCGCTGACGGCCAGGAAATTGTAGCCCAGCTCGTTCCACGTCTCGCGCGGGCCCTTGACGCCCGGTTCGGTGGAGGGGGCCTTGCTGAACGCGACGCAACGGAGGGCCAGGCTCACCAGCAGCAGCGCGTAGAGCAGGCCGTTGAAGGCGTCCCAGAAGCCGATGATGTAGTAGCCGGCCTTCCACACCTTGGCCACCTCGTCGAACAAGAACCCAAACGTGAACAGGTACAGCAGGGCCTCGACGACGTCGAGATCGCCGCTGCGGTTGATGGTGTTGATGGCGACCGTAAACAGCACCAGGTACAGGATCGAAAACAGCATCTGGACGGCGTTCTGGTACATGGGCGCGCGCATGCGGTCCGGGTCGAGGTGGACGGCAAACGACGTGTTGTCCTTGTCCTTGTAGTCGACAAAAACGGCCGGATCGTCGTCGTCCTGAACGAGCCAGCCGCGCCACAGGTAGCCAATGCATTTCTGGTAGCCGGACGAGCCGATGACGCGCAGCGCGTGCAGATCGACAGCCTTTTCCACGACGTTGGTCGGCTGGGTGGGCTTGCCGTCGACAAGAATGGAGTAGCGTTTGAGCAGCACCGACTGCATCAAATAGTCCGCGTCGTCCTCGCTCTCAATGCTGGGGGCCCTGGTTAGCTTTGCGCAGAAAACAACACAGATCAACACGGCTCGCATACCGAGCAACACAGAGGGAAGCAACGCAAAGCAAAGCAAAGACAAGATCAATACACACATCAGCTTGGCAAGCACTTCACAGGCGGTACCGCGCAGATTGAGCATAGTGGCATCCCATAGCTCAACGAGGGACTGGTGGTGGAACCAGCGCTTGCAGATGAGCAAGCAGTACACCTTGGCCCCGTTAGCGTTCTTCGTGTCGTATTCTTCCTTCGCACTCGACTGTTCATGGCACCCACCACGCATGCCCGGTTGGTCTCGCCGCCGGCCTCCCGCGCTGCCTGCACGACCTCTTTCGTGATCACTTTGCTGTGGGAGCGCGTCACCACATCCTCCTCCATTTCGCAGGGAATGCATTCTTCGATGAGATGGCGTAGGCGGATGGCGATCTTCGTGACTTCGACGGCGGGTATGGCCGATTCGATATCGTCCTCGGCATAGGTCGGGAGAACTGTCCGGTCAGCCACGTTTGCATGCATGGAAAAAAATCAAGCGCACAAGAAAAAAAAAACACGCAAAACATACGCCGCCGACGCGTCTCCCACCAGGAGTTTTGATGCAAGTGAGCCGGATGGCGGTTCCAGCCGAGAAGGCGGCGCCAGTCAACGCCGCGGCGGCTCATAGTTGCGGGCGTGAGAGGAGCAAAGACGCGAACTGCAGGAAAACCGCGTCAACCGTGTTGATCTGTCCGTGACAGTCAATTGTCAACGTGAATCTTACATTAAGCAACTGAACGCGACAAAAATTGGCTTCCTGCGCCGTCGCCAGAAGTAAAGGAAGACGCTTCGACGAGTCGGAATGGATGGTTTTCGCGGAGACTTTGTGGCCCGGCTCCGTTTTCTGGCGCCAGGAACCAGCCTCAATTCGGTATGACGTCGGCAAAGATCGATCGTGATAGGACCCGCTCATTTTGCCAGCTGAGGAGCGTACTTTGTACTTCGTACTTGCAACTGCGCCAATTATGGATCCACATCGAGACTTCTTTTACACTGTGAGAGTTTGAGGATCAGGAGTCCTTCTCCCCTTATTGTCGACATTTCGAGTTCTTCTACAGACGTAAGATTCAAACCGCCTGCAAATTTTCGGAAGGTCTTTCTTTCGCTTCGTCGGCTGTCTTCAGAAAGCCATCTCGTACACAGTGATCTTGATATGGAGACGGCACACCTCAGGAAGCAACCAATGGCAAGCTGGCACAGCCCTGGTTGTCTGTCCCACCGGCAGTCAAGCCCGGATCCTCCAACACGCCCCAAAACGAGACACGGCTCGTTTGTCGGTCGAAATATCGCGTTCGACGTGGCAGCCGCCGAGGCGGGAACCGGCATCCACTAGGCCCGCCAGCTACCGCTGTGCGAGCACTGCCGTCCGACTCGTTCAAGGCCGTTTGAGTCACCTCTTCTTGAAGTCTCGTTTCCTGCAGTTGTAGGATTCAGCCGCCCATGGCTGCCTGGCCGGCGTCCACTCAATTTATACTGACCAGCCTAGCCAAGAAGCCGCTTCTGCCTACATTGTGCCCTTCCCCGCTAGTGAAATGGACAAGGCTGAGTTGGTGCGTGCTAGTCGTAGGCGAGAAGCCAGGCTGTGTCGTTGATTGTGTGATGGATGTTGTTTGTTTGTCGTTCTGGTTCTTTTCTCCGTTTTCTTTGGTTTTGCTCTTTCATGAGCAGACGTTGGAGCTGCTGGGTCACGAGATGAGATTTCCAACGGTGATGCTGGAAAGACCGACCCAACGTCCAGCTCCTGCCTTTCTTGTCCCCTTCTCTGCCATGCATCCGTAGAACAATGGCAGTGGGGTAGTAGACGGGCTGTCTTGCTGCGCCTTTGGGTCCCTGATGTGGCAAGCGCGGCCCAGTTGGCCTGCTCGGGGTTTCTCCACTCTAGGCAAGGCCCGTCCGTCTAGGCAGCAGGCACAGCAGGCAGGCACGGCGGGGCGGCCATGTTGTGGTTCTGGCCGTTGCTCGTAACAGCTTCACTTATTTCTGCTCCTTCCCGTTGGAAAACGCCCATCGTCACTCTCGTTCTCAACTCTCGACTTCACTATAAAAAATACGTATATCAAGCATCGCCATCCTCTCTCGTTTCGTGCTTCCGTTTTTTTTTTTCTTGACTTCTTTTTCCTCTTCCTTTCTTTTACGCCTCGTCTCGTCTTCGTATCACCAGGACACAACCTCCACTCCCCGCAGCTGCCACCCACTGCATCTGCAATACGTGTTCGCTCAACGCATCGTGGGATCACCGCAGACGTCGCGAGTTCTTTTTAGACGCAGCCGGACGGAGAAGTGCGTTTTTTTGTTTCTATATTGCTACTTATTGTGTTTTTTCTATTTCCCCCCCTTTTTTCAAAGTCCGCATCTTCTTGAGGTCGCTCACGACGCGGGACTGGCTCGCCTCGATGTCTTGAAAACGAGCTGTTCCGGATAGAAAAAGAAAACGACCAACAGCGTGGGGGAGAAAAGAAATAAAACTAGGAGCGGATGCCTTTGAGCTGAACAAAGGTTCTCGCTCTTGTTCTGCAACCGCCGCGCACCGCCGCACGCATCCGTTCCGCTCACCGACTTCTTGACGACGTTGCCGCCTTTGCCCAGGTCACCCTGCATATCGAAGGCTTCGCCTGCCCAGCAATTGCAACGTCACCCACGTCAGCTTTGGGTCTTGTGCAAAAAGGTAGCGTCAATCATCCTACGTCCTTGTTGTGTCTCTTTTTTGTTTTGTCTTTCCCGGAATCCTGCCTCTTGGGCCACTTGCGACGCCTCCCGCCGTTCATTCGGGCTCTGCTTATTGTGCCAATATTCTGGCACCCGTCCCCCGTCGCCTCTCTTTTCCGCCCTTTTCCTATCGATTGGCTGGCCGTTATTCGCCCATCTCGTTCCCGGTACGCCTTGGATCACGCGAAAGAGGCGGGAACACAAACACACAACCAGCCAGCCAGCCTTAACCCGCGGTCGAACAGCCGAGTGGAGCCGTGCAACGGACAGCAGAAACGCCTGTGAAGAGGGTTGCAGAGGATTAGCTGCATACGGGCTCCGCTTGAACAGCTGGCTAGCTTTGAAGCTGCCTGCTGCTCTCCGTCCGTTGCCGCCGCTCTGGTTGCGCGCCGCCAATCGCCTTGCCTTGTGCCCCCTTTTTTTGCCCGTATGACGGCCTGCCACATTGAAAAGCGCGGAACGCACAGCAAATGGGAAAGAAAAGACGAAACAACTCCTACAGACGAGCCAGACTAACTCGCATGTGTTTTGAAGGAAGCGATTGCAATTTGTTCCTGCGGCGGCGACATCTTACGTCCTCTTTCATTCTTGATCCGCCTCGTCTGTCTGACCGCTACGCTTTTATACTCAATCACGCATCCAAACAAGCCCCAGTCATCGACATTTGAGAAACCCGCACAGTTGCTGTGACTATTGGTCTTTGTGGCAATCTGGGATTTTCGCTCAATTTGCTGCGTTTTCTCTCTCGATTTAAGGCACTTCTCGTCGTTTTTTATCCCTAAGATTGTCTTCTTTTTGTTTTTGTTTTTTTTTTCTCTACTTTTCTCTATCATCGTGTTATCAAGGCTCGCACCCCTTTGTTTGCAGTCCGCCATTTTTTCCCCCCCAAGACATCCCGAAATGGAGTCGCAGACTACAGCAACCCTCGTCGTCCGAGAGGCAGACCCCTCGAACGGAAGGACGGAAGACGCCGCAAAAGTTGTTGTTGATCCCGCTGCTACTAAGGCTCCTCAGGCAGAACCAAAAACGGCCTTACGTTCGGACGCAGTAAACAAGAAGGCTGCCGGAGGAAAGACCGGAAAGAGCAAACCCGCCAAAAACAAAAACTCAAAGAAAAGAGTGCCTGCGGAAGCAACAGATTCTTCTGATTCTGATGATGACAACTCGGACGCTTCCTCGTCTTCCGGCACGTCGACCGGCTCGGAGCTGTCTGACTCCGAGTCGTCGGATTCGGAAAAAGAAAACACACGGAAATCGCGGGCGAAGAAGCGGCGCGATGCTGAAAAGGCCAAAAAGAAGATGAGAGCAAGAAAGTCCAAAAAGCCAATCAAAACCCAGGAGTTTTCAGAATCAGGGAGCGAATCGGATTCGGAGTCGTCAAGCTCAGATTCATCGAGTGACTCGGACAACTCGAGCTCTGGTAGCGAGAGCGGCAGCGGTGCTCATAGCGGACATCGACGAAAGGGGGGGAGACATCAGCAGCCGCATCAGCAACGGCAACGGCAACTTCAAAAGCGGCAGCAAGAGGTTACAAACCTTCTCCTTCAGCAACAGCAGCATTCGCAAATTCAGCTGCCGCCACAAAACCACATGCCCTACCAACAACCGCTGGCGGCACCAATGTATTACGGCGCTCCCTTTGGTGTCCCTTTCGGTGCGGCTCCGATGGGCAACCCCTTGGGCTATGCACCTGCGTACTTGCAGACTCCGCCGCCTCCGCCACCGCCAATGAATCGGGGCCATGGTGGCCTAGGACGGCGGCCGCCCCCGGGTAGACGGTCACTTTCCCCCCTGGGCCGCAACACGCTAGGCCGCGGACGCATCAACAACGCTGGTGAACATATCGACGGCAAAGAGCGTCACCGGAGAATATCTAAGCACAAGCGGTCCAAAGGTTCCATCATGGACTTCAAGCGAGTGGATCAGGTATGGGACAGCACCATCCACAATTACAAGCTCCAGGACACAGCGGAGAAGGTTGTCGATGCCGAGTACGAAGGCTACTTGTTCCACGTGCGGCGGACGTTCGATTGGGAGGGCAAGTACAAGCATACGATCGTGGACATCAAGAGCAAGCTGCTTCGTGAGGTGCTTCAGGCCGTGATTGGCGACGTCAAGGGCGTCAGCCTCGTTGAGGAGACGCCAAAACTGGACCCGAACTTGCTTTTTCTGTACGTCGAGGACATGCGAGACTACGTCAAGGCCCTGAAAAAAGCCAAGCCTAGCGGCGACAAGAAAGCTCGCAAAAAGGAGCAGAAACGCAACGAAAAGAAGCGCCGACAGCTCAAGGTGCTCGTCAAGTATATCGACAAGGATTACGAGGCGGTGAAAAAGAGGTATTCCATCGTTCTCCGCGTCGAATCAGTCTAACATGGGCAACACAAAAACTGACACCTGTTTTTTTCTTTTCCACTAGTCTAAACCCAATGCTGGAGAATGGCATCATCACGTTTGACTTGCTGTGGGCTCTGTGGAAACCCAACACACTTGCCTTTAGCACAGCGTATGGCTCGCCCGATCAGCCTCGTGTTTTCAAAGCGGAAATGTCCGAGAAACATTTTAGCATCATGAAAGGCGATTTCTATTACATTGAAGGAAAAGTGCGTCTTCTACCGTCTTCTACCGTCTTCTACCGTCTTTTTTTTTTTTTTTTTTTTTGGCCCGAGCTGACCAACGACCTCTAGTATTTTGAGTATGATGGCAAACGTTTTGGCTTTGGTAGCGTGGCCGACGAAATCGGCGGTTTTCGCGGTGCTCGAAAGATCACAAGCTTGCCTGTGTATCCCCTCAAATACCACAAGAACGAAGCACAACTGCGCCAGGAACTGATTGACCGGGGCAAAAAGTTTGTGGCGTTGAGCGGCGTCCAGTACAAGAGTTACGACGGCATGGCCTACTACAAGAAGAAAAAGGAAACCATCAAGGTCAACATCAGTGGGCGAGTCATGGTGGATGCAAGCATTCATCGACGCATCAACCCCAACTATCCGATTTCCGTCATCCGTCCCAAAGACCACGACCTCGTGTCAGACGACGACTCAGACGGGGGTTACGGCCGTGCGTACAGCTCCGATTCGGATGTGGAAAACAAAAACGGCCGTATCCTGGAGGAGAAGAAGGCCGAATATGGGGCCGATGCTACCGGGGAAAGCAAGGCCGACGATATCAAAGACCCCGAGGACGCGGACAAGGTGCTCGACAAGGACGGCGACTCGACAGAGTCAAAGACGGCCGGCGACGTCTCGGTGGCCGAAGACGAGACGGACGACAAGAAGCCGCTCGAGTTCACCGATGAGGAGTATTTGATTGCATCGCCGGTCGTTCTTGGTTTTGCTTTTGCCGAGAAGTTGTGGTTGGAGCTTACCGTGTCAAACGTCAACGAGATTCAGTGGAACGAGAACGCATACCAGTCGTTGGTCTTGGAGGCCAAGACAAAAGACATTGTGAAGGCGCTTGTTGAATCGCACAAGTACCATGCTGCCGAGAGCATCGACGATGTGATCCAAGGCAAGGGCAAGGGCCTCGTCGGTACGTTTTTTTCCCTCTCCTATTGACTATATATCTTTAAGCCAGTGTATATCTAATACTCCCTCTCCCCTTTCTACAGCCGTCCTCCACGGTCCGCCAGGAACGGGTAAAACGCTCACCGCCGAAGGTATCTCGGAGCTACTAAAATGCCCGCTATACATGGTGTCTGCCGGCGAGCTGGGCACCGACTCGCGCTACTTGGAATCCGAGCTGCAAAAGATCCTTGACATTTGCCATGCATGGGGCGCCATTCTTCTGCTTGACGAAGCCGATGTTTTCCTCGAAAAGCGGAACATGCACGACATCCACCGGAATGCTCTTGTCAGCATTTTCCTCCGTCAACTGGAGTATTTCCAGGGCATCTTGTTCCTGACGACGAACCGGGTCGAGGTCTGTACATTTTTTCCCCAAGAGGTTTCTTTGTGGTTGAACAACGACGAATACATATTCTAACATGACTAGACGTTCGATGACGCGTTCCAATCCCGTATTCACATTGCTCTACGCTACGACAGCCTGGACCACCGGGCCAAGAAGGCCATTTTCAAGATTTTTATCGAGCGTGTGCGCGTGCTGGAAAAGATTGACCTGATGCCCTTCTCCGAGGAGGACTTCAACGCACTGGCGCGCCACGACCTGAACGGCCGGCAGATCAAGAACACCGTCCGCACCGCCCAGGCTCTGGCCGTGAACAAGGGGGAGCCGTTGTGCATGAGCCACATCCGACAGGTCCTCGACGTGCAAATGTCCTTTGACCGCGATCTGAAGGGTGGCCCCGGTTTCCAGGACGCCATGCGCAGCTACTTTTAAGTGTGTCTCAGCGGAGGCCGTTACGCACATTTGTTTCTTTGTCTTGATCTCCTTCTTCTTCTTCTTCTTCTTCTTTTTCTTCTTTGGCTCCGTTATTTTTGTTATGATTTTCTCTCACGATAATGACTCATACAAGATTGATTTGGGCTCGTCGAAAGTGACTTTTGGTGTTTTGGTCAGCCGAGAGCAGCGGCAGCGGAGGTGCAGGATGGTTGATATGGAAACGGCCTGGGATGCTCCTTCCGCGTACCTGGAACATGATTGTGTACACATTGGTCGTGCCTGCTTTTTGTCGATTTGGAACCAGTGCTTCTTCTCTCCTGCTTTGAAGGGTCTTTTAGGTAATCACACATAACGTTCGTCAATTTACTGATCTGGAAACCTCGCGTCACCGCCACGCGTGCCTGCCCGTTCTTTCTTCGTCTTGTTGCTGTAGTTTCCAGCTCCCGCCATCGCTCTTTCCTTTCGTGGAATTCCCTTAGTCATTGTGCTCGCTGGAAAAGGAAGTTAAAAGAGCGGGAGAAAACAAACTTCTCAGATGCTTCTCTCTCTACCTTCTTTTCTTCACCTTCGCGTCAGTGAGCGTGACTGTCGTCTGTTTTGGCTTGATCGCAAAAGCCCCCCTTTCAGAGAAACAGTGCACATTAGATGCACGCCACCACAGCCGCAGCTACCATGGCTGATGATCTGGAAGACAACCAGACGATGTTCGTCCCGTCGGAAGACAACGGCAGCACGGGCTCGATGCCTCCACTGGTGGCTTCCCCGCCCAAGCCCATTCACGACCAGCCCGCCTTGTGCGCGGGCTTGCTGGGCACTCTGCAGCAGGCCGTGCCGGTCGACCTCCGGCCCTCCAAGGTCGGCACCAAGGCCACCGGCTTATTCTACGCCGACGTTGAGGCCGTGACGGCCGGCAACACGCTCTTCGTGGTGCATCCAGCGGCCATGGCCCACGAAAGCAGCGACATGGACGACGACAACGGTGGCGTGATGCCCGCCTCGCCGGCGGCGCGCATTCCCCAAGTGTGCGGCTACTGCTTCAAGGGCCGCGAGACGTTCACAGAGGCCTTTCTGGGAGGCTACGAGCACGGGCAGTCCGTACATTGGTGCTCCGAGTGCACCATCTTGGCGTTTTGCAACACGGTATGTTGCCATATGGCCTCCTTCTCTCTCTTTCTTTCTTTCTTTCTTTCTTTCTTTCTCTTTTTTTTTTTTTTTTTTTTTTTTTTATGACAGCAGCGTGTGCTGACAGCCAAAGTCCTGCCAAATGAAAGCATGGAGACAGTTCCACAAGTTCGAGTGCAGACTGCTCACGGCGCTGCAGATCCACGACCCGGCGTCCCTCTTGTTCTTGCGTCTGCTGCTCTTAGACCAGAACGACCGCATCTACGAAAACATCGTGGACCTGTGGAACATGCTCGACAAACCCGCGGACAAGCCACACCACGGACCCCAATCCGAAGACATTTCCAGGGCAGCACTCATGGTTTTCCAGCTCCTCAAGTCACCCAAACGTGATTTTTACTTTGTTCGGAACCTACTCAGCCGTGTGCGTTACCCCCATCTGCCTGGCTTGGTTGTGCAGAGTTGACTATGGTTGTGTTTGCTAAGTGAAAAACAGGTCATGAATAACAAAGTTGTCGCCGCAACAGCGGATTCATCCACGCTTGTCCATTGTTTCCACCCTGTGTTGGCCGTGCTCAACCACTCGTGCGAGCCGAACGCCCTTGCTTTTGTTGAGGGGCGTCAAGTCCACGTCCGGTCGCTGCGCAAGATCAACCCGGGCGAGGAGATTACCATCTCGCTCGTTGACACCCAACTGGACATCGTCAGCCGGCGCCAGGGTCTCAAAGACTATACGTGCAACGATTACTACACTTGCAACTGTGCGTCGGCAAGCGGCTTATGGTGGCTCCCGTTGCTTTCTTCTCTCCCTTCCATCATCGTCTTCTAACCTCTACCGGCAGGTAACATGTGTCAAAAAGAATCTGATGAAATGAGGGTCCTAGTGAACAGAGACAACAAAAAACTTGCAGTCCTCGAACAAGCTTACCATGCAGATCTGGTCGCAAAGGCGAAAAAGTTGATGGTGACGGTACGCAAAGAGACGCAAGAAGATCGAAAGATCAGCCTCATACACAAACTCGTTAAACTGGCGGAAAGCGAGTTCGCCGCTCAGTTTGGTGACGAAATTTCACGCCCGCCTGACAATTACAAGCCGCTTCCGTGGTTGCACATGTCTGCGGCCTCGTTGTTTTTGGCTGCAGACGACCTCACCAACGCGCTGTACTACGCGGCAAAGTCGTTTATGCTCCGCCCGCGCTACATCGGGCCTGCCTATGTGGCCGACTTGCGTCTATTTGTGAGTATTCTCCACAAGGTCTGCAAGCTTTCGCCCGACACCAAACAGTATGAGCAGTTGTTTGGGGACGGCCACAGCCAGGGCAAATCTCCCGCCTTTCCCACCCGTTTTGAGCTGGGTGTGTTCACCGTGTGCTGCCTCATCGTCTTTGAACTGGCTGCCGTCAAGGTGTACGGGCCCGAGCTCGCGTTTGTGCGGGCCGTTTTGTATTGGGGCGAGGAGGTGAAAACGTTGTGCCATCCACTGGAGCCAGGTGACGAGAATTTCGAAAAAATGACCCACATTGCCCAGAACAAAATGGTCAGCTGGTGCTTTGACGGCTCTCCGGCGCAATTTTACCCGCTTGCCGTGCCGACGCGCGTGCAATCCGACGAGATTGGCAAGCTCGTGGCCGGGTTGGACGCCAAGCGCAAAGAGCGGATCAAAGCCCAGCACGAGTGGATTGAGAGACACGATGGGATGGGCATTAACAGCTACGAACAAATGATGAAAGAACGCAGAGAACTTGACATGTTTTGGCAAGCGGAGAAACGGCGACCGGAGACGTCTCAGGAAAACGAGCAAGAAGTTGAGGCCGAGAAGAAGAGACACAAAAAGCGGACGAGAGACACAAGAGACATGATGGATTACGTGCCAAGCATCGAGAATCTCCAGCTATAGGCTTGTCGGTGAGCCGAGAATGGCGAACAACGTTGTTTACGGACGAGCACCGTTCACACAATGAAGAGCAAAGGAAGAGCAAAGAAGGAAGAGCAAAGAAGGAATAGCAAAGAAAGAAGAGCAAAGAAAGAAGAGCAAGAGGAAGAGCAAAGGATTTGCGCAGGTATAAGTAACTGTTGTTACGCAGTAGATCAAACCTAAGGAGCAAGAACCTAGAGAATTCAAGCTTTAATTGCCCGCTGCCGGCTGTTCGCTGCCCGTTGCCTGCTTCACTTTGTGTGCATTGCCATCTCCCGTAAACTAAAAGGCCGGCGTCGGGCCCACTTTCTTTCTCACCTCTCTCCATCGGCAATTGGATCCGAGGCCCGCCATCGGCAGCTTTCATCATCCGTCTTCCTAATTCTACCATCTCAACGTTGATGTTGACATCGACGTCGTTCGGTTTTCCTTCGACCTGTTCGTTCTCAAAATTGTCAGGTCAACCCTGTAGGGTTTCGTCGAGCACAAAAAGTCCAACACCGAAGTACCGCCGACGTTGCGGGCAAATTGCACGTGATAGGAGGTTTTGTATGTAACGACGAACCCGGCTCGACCAAGCACCAGGGACACACGAAACAAGACGCTGGGACATAGGAAGCGAAGCCGAACCGCCCCGGAGGGGTATTACTGTTTTGTCCACGCCATGTCGAAACTTTCTGCACCGCTCAAGGCGCTCATCAATGCGCCTTTTGCCCGGCCCGGGCCCACGCCAGCACCGGGGCACATCGCCGACGTCTACCGGTCAATTGCGCGCGACGCGGCCAAGAACAACGTCGGCAACCGGCCGTGGATTACGTTGTCGGTGGGTTCTTCTACTGCTTTCGGGTCCTTTGTTTTTTTTTTTTTACCCATCTTGATCTGACCAGGACACCTAGGCCGCTGCCACCATCACGCTCAACTCGCCCGAGGCGCTGGCCATTCTGCACCGCGTGGCCACCGCTACCGAGGGCTCGACCACAGCATCTGCCGCCGGTGCCGGCGCCGGCGCCGGCTTGCCACCGCCCGAACCCCCTGTGCCCACGGCTGAGCTGATCCGCGAGGTCGGCCTCAAGTGCATCGGCTTCAACGGCATCCCCCGCACCATCAACGTCCTCGGCCAGTTCCGCGCCCGCCTGCCGCCCGCCGTCGTCGCCCAGCTCGCTACGCGGCCCACCCGCACGCCCACCCCGGCCACCCTGCCCGCGGCCACCGCCCGCGGCTTCGCCCTCTGGCGCTCCGTCTACGCGGGCGTCGACACCAAGCTGCTCGCCACGCTCGCCGCCTCCCACCCGGACCTGCCCGTGCACATTCTGCACTCGCACTACGCGCAGCTGTTTACGGATCCGCCCGCAGACGGCGACGGTGTCAGTGGTCTGGATGGGGCCCGCGGCGGCTTGGCCACCGTCGGCCGCGTGCTGACCAGCCTCGTGGCGATTGCCTGCCTGCGTGCCCAGACGGGCGTCGGCCCGCAGGTGGTGTCGCACGTGTTTGGGCTGCGCAAGGCCCTGGCGGACGGCACGTGGCGGCCGACCGCGGACGACGACGGTGGGCTCGAGGCGGTCCGGGGCGTGGAGTGGCTGGCGACGGACGCGGGCAGCACGTGGCTGCTGGAGAGCGTGGACCGGATTGTGGCGGCGATGGGCGGGAGCAACTTTGCGGCAGGCGGCGGTGGCGGTGAGGGCAGCGAGGCCGGGGATGCCGTTGAGGACGCGCCGGCCAAGGCGAAGCTGTGAACGGACGGAGGAAGCCGAATGGTGCGAACGGGTTTGGGACGGAGAGCAGCGGCATTTGATCACGTTGATATGACAGCACTAGGTACATAAGAATGCACGAACAAACGCAACCTTCTACGACTTTTGATAGGAATTGAGCATCAACATCTTGTCTTGTGGAAGTTGTGGAATGTCTTGAACAATCAAATCCGCGAATTGTTTTTTTGGTTCTGGCAATTTTGGTGTGCTGTCCCTTCTTAGTGCATACTAGTTGAAACTCCCTACAACAACTAGCTCCGAAATGTTGTGGTGGCCGAGTGGTTAAGGCGACAGACTCGAAATCTGTTCCCTTCGGGGGCACAGGTTCGAATCCTGTTCACAACGAGCTAAGAATTTTTTTTTTTGTTGTTTTGTCGCCCAAATAACAATGGATTTTATTGATTAATTTTTTTTATCTCAATTTGTTTACTTTTTTTTAGGTTAAAAGCTCGCCAATTTTTTTACAAGTTCACCCCATTAAAGATAAATCAATTTCAATACAGAACAGAGGCAGAGACGACTTGACGCAGCTCCGAGTAGAACAGAGATCTCACTCACTGCCTACGTATATTTTGAGGCCACAGGCCACCACCCAGGCCTTTTTTTTATTTCGGCTTCGCTCGAGCCACATTGTAAGACTATTTTCTTGCTGATCATGTGACGTAGATGACGCCGTGGTCACTTAGACATTTTACTTCTTTCTTGTGTGGCTTTCAGCCATGGCTTCGCCTAGGGACCTCGCATCGCTGGCCGTCCCCTGGAGTGTCACCGTCTGTTTTTTTGCTGAGGTGTAGACGTTCACGGCGGTAGAATTTTTCCATATTGACTCGGTGGAAGTGGCCGTCGAGATTTGTTGTCTGAGACTGGTCACCGCGGTTGTTGTATGTAGCTTTCACGCGGTCTCTATTCAGGGGTTTTTCAAAGTGAAATATTTTTTGGGTGGCTTGCTTAATGAAAGCGATTATAATAATAATTACATGGCATATAACAGGAATCCCACGAATGACTCAAATCACCGATACTTGTCCGTAGATGTTGCATTGGCTATCTCGACGAAAAGAGAGGAGAAATTTTATCCAAGCCGCCAGCTCATCCTCAAAATTGCTCCATTGGAAATACTCTACCGCTTCCCGTTGTTTCTCGTGCCTTATACACGTTTTTTTTTGTTTTCCCTGTTTATTGACAGAAAAATCGTCGATTTGCTCGAGGCTAGTTACACTACACCTCGAGCAGTGTGCGTTGCAAGCAGTTATGTCCGTCGGGTTTGAAGACGACTCTTTGCTTGGTCGATAGTTGGTGAGCTCGCCCGTGGCTTGTTCAGCTCGCTTGCAGGACCTGAAAATATAACGAAAATTAGTATTTCCATTAAGAATACGGAGTAAGGAGCGTAGATATAGAAACATACTCATTCTAGCTTAGCCCAATTTCGTCGTAATAAGCGAAATGTACGTGGCGGTGCTTAGTTAGGGACGTATGGCAGGCGGCGCGTTATTTGGTAAAAAGATAAAAAAAAATAAAAGATATCCGGCATGCGCGTGGCCACGGACTCAGACTTTTTACTGCCTCAAAAGTCCACGGCAGCGGACACGCCGCCGCCGTGGAGAAGAAAATAGGCCGCACGAGATAGTATGGTAGTGGGAGGTAGACCGACTCCCGCAACATGGCACCACCCATGACGGTCTTGCAGAAGCCAAAGGTCTTGCGGAAGCCATAGAGGGCCGTGTTTCCCGGTCGAAGATGCCGCTCGCATTGTGCCAACAGCAGCCCGGCGTTGAACGCCTCAAGATAAATCAGCGTTTTGTCGGGCCCAGCCAGTCTGGCGGCGGCCCGACGACGCGTTCGTCGGCGCATGGGACCCCATATTGTGGAGAAGTGTTTTCTCTGTGCGTTGCCGTGGGTAGACATCTCTGTTTGTTTATCGTGTCTCTGTGTAGTGAAAATGCGACCGTTTTGAATGAAAATGCTTCCACGCAAAGATTATTATTTTTGTGGTCAAGCGGCTTCACCGGCTCCAAGGTGAACGTGATCGCCTCTTAGACGCGGTCGGTGCTCTGTGCGTCCACTAACGAAAAGGGATGGTCACGGGCTGGCACAAACCGGAACCGCAAGCTTTGCATGACCGGGCCGGAGGCCGGGATACAGGGAAACGCCAGGGGTTTCGTGGATTTCCCACAGGAGCCTGCCGAGAAGCAACCCGCGCACGGGAAGCGAAGCCGGCGCTTCCACTCGGGCGACACCTCTGGCGCGAACGGCGCCACAAGCTCGTTGTCGTCCTCGTTGCTGTTGTGGAAAAAAGCCCATCTATTCCTCGTCCAGCCCGGCCTTAACCTCTTCCACACCCACCGGAAGGCGGCTATAGAACGGGTCGCCGGGCTCCAGGCGCGGCAAAGCAGGGGCTGCCGGGGGCGGGCCCGCCAACGCCCCCGTGCACAGAGCCTCCACCGCGCCCGCGCCGCGCAGCAACAGCGTAAAGTCACCGACCGTCAGCCCATGAATCTGTGCAGCATATCGCAAAGAGCGCAACATCCAAAGTGTTGCAAGACAGCGCCGTCGTGTCGTTGGCCGTCGTGGACAGGAGGAAAACGACTTGATGTCGTTCAATTGGTTTCTGTCGACCCGGGTCGCACGGGGGCTGCTATGTAGTCTTCCTTGCCCTACTTGTGTGGTTGAGACGAGAAAACCCATTTTTGTCGCTTGCCTCGTGTGGTTGTATCGCAAAAGGAAATGTGCAACTTGCCAGGGCGCCAAGGTGTCAGGGCGCTCTCAACTGTTCCATCAATAGGTCTCAGGCAAAAAAATGAGCAGCCGTTGGTGTATCAAAAGAGTAGTAAGAAAAAAGTGCGAGGTTGTATTAGAAAGAGACGAGGCAAAAAGTGCGAGACTGAAATAAAGGTACCGTCATAGGTTTGCGATATATTCTTTGCTGAACAGGCTGCAATTTGATTGGAAAAAATAACCTGAATTGTAAGATCTGAAAGTGATTGTCACAATGAAGTCAACTGCGAGAGAAATCAAAGCGATACTGTCACTTCAGTATGCCAAGAGCTGTTGGTAGTTCTTCTTTCAGTGCATGATGTGACCCGGTTTGTCCGTCTTGTGCCTCATGGATTTTGTTCTTCTTCTCTGCTTCTTCTTGTTCTTCCCTTGAGAGAATTGCCGGTGATCAGAGGTCGATCAAATGGAAGCAAATCGAAGTTCTTCGGTCAAAGGTATGTTGTATTTTTGAAAGGCAGTGGGGATCATATTTTGCTTCATATTCAGTTTCGCGAACGAGTCCGAGTCCTGAAAATGTCAGTGAAGGAGAGAACATTTTTCGAAGCACACTTGAAGTCAGACGAAGTAATTTGTACTGGTATGAAGGGTTGAAAGAGAGAAATGTGAAAGACACAGATTATTTTAATAAAAAAAGAAGTTTCGACGTGGGTGCGGAGAGCATCATGATGGAGGTTTTGCAAATGAGACTCTTACTGGATGGGTGTGTGGTCCAGAACTGGACACTAAAACAGAGTGACACCCTCTACCAAGTGTATGGACGCTTACTTGTTGACGATGGGAAAAGGATGTTGCAGTAGATGCTTTGACACAGAAAAAAATATTAGCTGAGACAAAAGTCAAAAATACGGATTAGAGATAGAAGTCGTAGATTCTCATCAAAGATAGAAATAAAAATAAGAATGGGATCTGCCCACCGTTTCCAGAGAAACAAATCCTACCACACTCGGTTTAGATGAAGAAGAGCATCACATAACTTCTCTAGTAGCATTCTGGAGACACCGGCCGAGTGGTGTCGACTGAGTCTTGGTCAATCAAAAGCTCGACCCGTCTCTGGAAGACGTAGCTTCTCGGTGGTGAGGAATATGTGCGAGGATATGCACATCGTTTGCGCCACTTACCTGACTGTATAGCAGCTGAAAAATATAATGAAATGCTGGTCCGGTCCGCTCTTTCCTGTTTTTGCCAGCCTGACCAGCTCATCCTGACTTGTGCTTTTCGAATGTCAGATTTGAAGTCGTTGCGATGAAGGTAAGATCGGGGAAAGAAGCACCGTATGATGTTCATTGTATAGATAATTATAAATGGAAGGAATACAGCGTAAGAGAAGGGAATTTGTGTGATTTGTGTGCATCAGCTTTCAAAACGAAACAAAACAGTGACCAGTACAAGAGAAGTGCTTTAAAAATGTCAATGCATTTTTTAAAGTAGTCGTTTTATATTTTCTAACTTTGAGAACTTTGTGAAAGAAGTTAAGTTGTAGGTTTTCGTCTCAAAGGTGGGGGAGTTCATTGCATTATTTATACCCTTGCTTCTCGAAAAAAAAGCAACATACGGGACGCGTAAAGTGAATCATTTGCCAGTGATTCACTGCGTTTGCCAAGACGAACAAGTAGATTCTTGACGCCAAACTGAAATCAGCGGTGACTCCTCGTGTTTATGAAACAAAAATCCCGTGCAACGCTCAATAACTCATAAAATGCGTAAATCGTGAGATTCATCACATAAAGTTCAAGCGAACGTTTTGAATGTAAAGTGAAATCAATGCGAGGACAATGTAAGAACTTCCAGGGACCTGGACGTTGTTTGATGAGACGAGAGTTCCGATGAGACAGACGATGAGAGGGCAAACGAAATGCTGACAAACGGTTATTAGTAACCCACTTTTTTCTGCGTTGGCAACATAGGCGGCGGAAACCGATCCCGTATCTGACGTCCGTTTCTCGTCGACTCGTCTTTGAGCGCAAACAGCTCCACGATTTCAAGAAAAACGGCTGCCATGTCGCGAGCCCAGCTATCCCGGCTGATTGACCTGCCGGACGACGACCTTCAGCAGGTTCTTGACTACGCGGCCACGCTCTCCAAAGCAGACGCCGTCGACCACTTCAAGAACCTCCTCGGCGACGAGCCACAGGCCATCGAGTTCATTTCGGCGTTCAATGCGCGCCGACATGACCCGGCGGCGGCCTCCGTAGCGGCGGCGGCAGCTGCAGCGGCTGCAACTGCGCCGGGAGAGGCCTCCTCGGCGTCGGATGCGGCTCCGAAACGGCCTGCACACAAGAAGAAGAAAAAGCCGCCATTGCACACGCCGCCGGCGCGGTCCATAGCCAATCTCGGGCCGCCGCCGGGCGCCGTCTACCACAAGAAGAGCCAGGAAGACGACTACTACCTTTCTGGCCGGTCGGGTGCTTCCACGCCGCTGGGCCCCGACCGGGCCACGACACCCGTCTCTGCGTCGACCACCCCGCCGCCGCCCGCCAAAGCGGCCGCACCCCCACCA
Organism: Fragosphaeria purpurea; assembly: GCA_002778095.1. NCBI lineage: Eukaryota > Fungi > Ascomycota > Sordariomycetes > Ophiostomatales > Ophiostomataceae > Fragosphaeria > Fragosphaeria purpurea. The sequence goes on from PCDL01000011.1 coordinate 2,323,019, forward strand.
CCAAAACCGCAACCGCAGCCAGCGCAACCACGGGCAAAGACGTCGTCCGCGGCGGGATCGCTGATCCAAGACGCCCTCCTGCCCAAACCGAAGCCGAAGCCTTCCCCTGCCGGTGGCAGTGGCAGCAACAAGAGCGGCCCCGTCGCCAAGATCGCCATCACCGGCGGCACGGCCATGCACGGTGCCTCCACGGCGCTAGCCGACTTTGACGATGCGATCCGTGCTCTGGAGATCAACAGCAGCAGCAGTAGCACCGGCGGCAAGGGAGCCCCCACAACGACGGGCAGCGCCGCCGACGAGCTCGCGGCCCGCCGCTGCAACTGCGTCGCCACCCGCCACCCGCTGCAGACGGCGGCGCCCAACTGCCTGCACTGCGGCAAGGTCGTCTGCGTCAAGGAGGGGCTCGGGCCCTGCACGGCCTGCGGCCGCCCGCTGCTGGCGGCCAACGAGGTGCAGGCGATGCTCAAGGCGCTGCGCGCCGAGCGCGGCCGGGCGAAGATGGCCGCCGACCGCGCGGCCCACCAGCGGCCGGACGTGGCCGGCGGCGCGCACCACCATTCGCATGCGCGGACGGCGCCGCGGCCCACGATGATCGCGGGCACGACCACATGGGGCACCGACGAGAGCGACTATGTGAGCCCGGCCGAGGCGCAGGCGCGCGCGCACCGCGACCGGCTGCTGGCATTCCAAGCGCAGAACGCGCAGCGCACGACGGTGCGCGACGAGGCGGCCGACTTTGACGTCGGGGCCGCGCTGCAGGCACAGGCAGAGGGCGGCGACGACAACCAAGGCAGTGCGTCCGGGGGCAGCATCTGGGCGACGCCGACGGAGCGGGCGCACGCTCTGCAGCAGCAGCAGAAGCTGCTGCGGGAGATGGCGTGGAACGCGCGGCCCGAGTACGAGAAGCGACAGCAGGTGCTGAGCATCGACCTGACGGGCCGCAAGGTGTTCCGCAAGACGACCGTGGTGGCGGCGGAGCGGCCGCGGACGCCAGACAGCGAGAGGGACGAGGACGAAGAAGATGCGGACGACGGGGCGTTCGGCGGCAGTGGGGCGTCCGTGCTTGCCGAGGTGGATGCCAACCGGGGCGGCGGTGGCGGTGCGTTTAGCAAGAACCCGCTGCTGGGCCGGCTGATCAAGCCCGTGTACGATCCAAAAGCCAGGAGAAGCAAAATCGGCACGGACAAGCCGGAGGTCAAAAAGGGCCAAGGACAAGGCAAGGGCAAGGGCAAAGGCAAGGGCAGCCCAGAGGAGGCCGAGAGCGAGACTGTGGAGCAGCCGCTGCCGGGGCGGAGCGACAACCCCAACGCGGCCACGCGGTGGCGGCGTGTGCAGGACGACCTGGACGATAACGAAGCCGTGATCTTGGACGGTGGTCTGTACGGGTCGGCTGTGGTAGGGGACGAGCCGGAGGGATGAGCAACACGGGGGATGCTCCGACAAGAAACATGAATGCATGAAAGTTGAAAGACTCTATCATTTATATTAAAAAAACGGTTCACACCTGTCTATTCCCAAAACATGTCCGTAACCACAAAACAAAAACAAAAGAATATTGTGTAACACGCCCACAGATCCAGTTTATCTAGTTCATTCCGTTTCCCATCGTTTAGGCGCTCGCGCGGTAGCGGCTTTGCTGTGGCGACAGCACCTGCTCCAGCTGCGCTACCGACGCCTGGACCTCCTCGTCCGTCGGCAGGTTGACGATCAGCAGGTACATGACGTCCTTCTGCATGATCTTTTTGAGGCCACCGGCACGGCCACCGCCGCGACGGCCGCCACGCCCGTCAAAACGTGCGGTCTGCTGCGGCTGCTGCTGCTGCTGTGGCAACTGTTGGTTTACCGTCTGCGCTGGCGGCGGGTAATACGAGCCTCCGTATGGTGCGTGCGGTGCCGGCGACGACGGCGCGGATGACGTTTCGTAGCCGGGTGCGTAAGGTTGGCCGCCGCCGTACGGCTGACCGCCGCCATATTGTTGACTGCCACCGTAGGGCGCGTGCGGCGCCGGCTGGGGCGGCTGGGGCGATTGCCCGCGCGGGCTGCCGTTGTTGCTGTTTTGCAGCTTCTGCACCGAGTAGTCGAGCAACATGCCGATACCGCCGCCGATGAGACCGCCACCGCCACGGCCGTCACGACGTCCACCACCGAGCAGCCCACCCACACCGCCGCCGCCACCACCACCACCACCGCGTGCCTCGAGCAACCCGCCGACCAGACCGCCCGCGCCCAAAAGACCGCCCGACCCATTCCGCCGCCGGTCGCGCCGACTCGGCTGACCGTACCCGCCCGCGTCGTAGCCGGCGTCCGCCGCGTACGGTTCACCGTAGTTGTTGTTGTTGTTGCCGTTGTTGCCCAACACACCGCGAAGCTGCTGCGGGCCTCGTCTTCGCAGATTATCGGGCACCACAGCGCCGCCCGTCAGCAGAGCCACCAATGAGCCACTGTTGGCCGGGTGGTTGGGGTCGGCAAAGCGCGAGGCGAACGGCTTGCGCGCGTCGGCGGGGACGGCCACGGCCGTGCCGGGGTGTTCGCTCTCCTGGGAACAAGGGTCAGAAAAACAGTGGTGTTGTGATGAAAAGAGAAAAGGGAAAAAGGGAGAAAGGGGACAACTCTAGGACATACATATGCTGCTTGCGCCCGCCGGTCGAGGTAGCTCTGTACAAACTTGCCGGCGCTGCGCCACTTCTGCTTGACCGTGGCCTTCTCGGCCTCGCGCCGGCCCGTGGTGTCTTCTTGGATGGCGAGATCGTGCGCGGCGGCGCGGTCGAGGTCCGGGTACACGAGCGGTGCGGCCTGCGGCAGCTCGAGCGCGGTGTAGGTCTTGCCGCTGCTGGCTCGCAGGTTGCGCATGGCCCCGTGCATGCGGCCGCCGCTGCCGCTGCCGCTGCCAGCACCACTCCCCGACGAAGCAGCATTGGCCGCCGTCAGCTGGCTGTACTTGATGGCGGTCTGGTCCATGTTGAGGCGTTCCGACGACACGACGGTCTGGCCCAGCGTGCGGGCCAGACCGCCCAGCAGACCGCCGACGCCCCCGCCCCCGCCCTGCTGTCCCTGGCCCGGCATCTCGTCCTTGAACGACATGACCATGGCGAACAGCCCGCGCGGCATGAACAGGTCGCGGTTGGCGTGGTCGAGAAAACTGTTGGCGCGGTGGCGCGACTGCACCTCCCGGGCGGCGCCGGCGGCGATCTGCACGACGATGCTGGCGATCTGGGCGCCGGCCTCGGGCACGAAGCCGACGATGCCGGCGGCGACAAAGACGACGTCGATCCAGGGGGCGGCCTTGCTGGCCTGGTGCCACGTTTTCAAAAAGGACAGAAACACGTCCTGGTCGATGCCGCAGTCGCCGAGCACGGGCGCGTAGGCGCGCACGAAGCCGCGGTCCTTCTTGCGGGGCCGGCGCTGCGGCAGGATGACGGGGCAGGGCAGGCGGCGCGGCGGGACCGGCACGGGCCCAGCGCGGCGCACGAGCTCGCGCACCATGCGCGCCTGTTTTTTGAGCGCCTCGTCTTCCTGGCTGCCACGGCCGGCAGCAGCAGCGTCGGTGTCCGTGTTGTTGTGGGCAGCCGACGGAGGAGAGGACGAAGACGGGTCTGGTTTCCTGGATGTCTCCGTCTCCTCCGTCTCCGCATAGGCCGGTGGGTCGACACGCTCAGCCATGTCGTCGAGCTCCCAGACGGCCTCGTCGTTCTCGTTGTAGTTGTCGTTATCGATGTCGTTGTCGTTGTTGTTGTACGCGGCCTCCTCGTCTGGGTAGCGGCCGGAGGCGTCCTTGACATCGCCGTCGGCCACGGGCTGCCGCTGGTCGGCCACGGCCGTTGTGTAAGTGGGCGGGCAGTCGTCGTACATGCGGTCTTCGTTTTCGCGCGCGACGTTCATCCCGGCTGGGGGGACCGGAGACGGGCTGCCTACATTGCTGTGGCTGCTTGCAAGCCCGTCTCGGCTAGTCTGGCTAGTCTGGCCGTCCTGGCCATCCTGGCCTCCTTGACCGGGCGAGCGACTGCTGCTGCGGCTGTCGTTGGGGCTGCCGCTTCCGCTGGCACCCGCGTTGGCGCGCTTCTTGGCACGGGAATGGTGAATTGCCTCCGACGCCAAGCCCAGGCCTGAGCCGAGAAGCCGCACAAGAGGGCCACCGTTTGACATCGTGATGAAGGTGGATGTTATATGGTAGAAGATTTACAAGGGTGAACGATGAGAGAAGGCAAGCATGCCCATTCAACCAGAACACAGAGACAACGGCAGCAGCACCGCTTCTTTATACCTTCTTGGTGTACACCTTTTTCCACAAAGCTAGCTTTTCTTTTTTTCTAAACCACGTTCTCCTCAAAGTGGACGCAACTACGCAACCAAACCCGTTTTTTTTCCTCTTCGACCCTTTTTTCTACTCACACGTCCTCCATTCGCCAATCATTGGCTCCATTTCGTCGTGTCGATCACATTGGACAACGCGTTGCGAGCGAAGATGCCCGAAACGGGCCACAAAGCGCGAACAGGCAGCAGAGTAATCCCCCCCCGTATGATTGCTCCGTTGTCAGGAACAAAGAGGCGCAGCCCTACGGGAGGGCCGATTGCAACCCGACGGCTTAGCGCTAGTGCGAAGCTTAATGCCGGTCCCTTCCCTTTTCGGAATAACGAAAGCGAGAGCGAGAACGAGCGGAGGTTGCCAGCATTGCTTACTTCTGTTGCCTGACAGGTGTCTATCACGTGACGCGTTTGATGGTGAGGGGAGAATGGATGCCCACCACAACTGCGATTCACCTCTCCGCCTACACTCTGTCTTTCCAATTCAATTGTCTTCAACAACCCTGATCGAAACAGTGCAGAGCCGAGTTTTCGGAGCAAGGCTGCAGGCATGACCTAGTTTGCGGAGTGTCCTTCGGTTCGAACGTGTTTTTTGCGGCTCGATGCGGGTCGTGACGACGGCTTATTACTCCGTACGTAGATCCTCCGTTTGCTCTTAGGTCGAGAAGGGGTTGGGTGACTGGCCTTGAGCATCGGCATGGGTACGCAGCATCGGTTCTTTGAGCCTTGTTGCTCGACCAACAATGAGTTCATAATGTGCAGAATCCGACTATCCAGGAACGGGCTCCCGTGTATCTGGCGACGTTTCCGTGAACCATTCGTCCTGAAGTAGCTGCCCAGCCGTCGGCCGATCGCGCGGATCCAGCTTCATGATCTTGAGGAGGAACTGCTTGTCGGCCCCCGGAACCTCGCGGGGCGTGATCCGCGCGAACGGTTTGGCGGGCGGCTCCATGTGGTTGACAAAATTGATGATGCGGATGGTATCCGGGTCGTGGAAGTCCTCGTACGACCGCGGAAACGGCCCAAAGAACTTGTGCATCCGCGTGAGCACAGCGAGCTCGTAGCCATCGTCGCCTCGTCGGATCCCTTCCACGCCGGGGTTGAACAGGTGGAAGCCGCCGCCGTACAGGAGACTGAGGATCTGTCGATACAACACGAACCATCAGCAAGCGTTTACTCTGCAGGGATAGCCATCGACCGGGAAGACGTGACACGGACAGCGTTGCCAAACGACCAGATATCCGTGGCCGTGCCCCAGGCGAGCTGGAACGTGGCTTCGGGACTGCGCGTGAAATCAGCGCCGATGACGTGCCCGTCTTTCGCAAACGCGGAGGCTTCCGCCACGACGCCGCCGCAATCGCCCAACTGGACGTCGCCGAAGCGCTCGCCCTCTGTGCCGTAGTTTACAAAAATGTTGTCCAGCTTGACATCTAGCGGTCGATTAGCCACAATGCCAATCAAAATAGGGCCTCCGCCACGTACGTACCTGTATGAACGAGGCCGTCCTGGTGCAACACCTGAAGGGCTTCCAGAACGCTGCGGGCGACATGCTTGATCTCGGGCCGGGACAAGCGTTTCTTGTTCGACTCGGAAAGGAGATCGCTGTCGAGGTACCGCAGCACGATGGAGGGTGGATCGGCTGGGTCGACGATCTCGTCAACGAGCGGCCGTAGATAGGGACAGGCAGACTGATACCGCTTAAGAATGGTAGCTTCATTCTGAAGACGCCAGTGACCGCGAATGCTTTTGACGATGCAGTTACTCCCATTTTTGTCCCTATTATATAAAGCATTAGTAGGTCGTGAGGTGTTTTGCTGTCCCATGACTGGATTTTTAAAGCTTGCCTGGCCAGATACACCGCTGCCTCGTCCGCAGCCCTGTGAAGTTCCTTGACAATTGTGTATGGCGAGCGACGGCCAGTAACGACTGAATTTGGCTGCACGAGCTGTGCCAGGACCTGTGCCATGAGAACGAACGACCAAAGGAGTGCCTGTCAATTTCCGCCCAGAATTGGCGAAGGACTAGGGGCGGTCATGCCGAAAGAGTGCGGGGAACACGTCAAGGCTGTAAAAAGGGATACTTCAGAAAGGAAAAGAGCTCAAGAAGAAAAAGACCTCGAGAGGGGGACGAGCGTCTATTTCGCAGATTGGCAACCCACCACCAACCCCTCCTCCCTTGCGAGCTCCGTCAACTCCTCAGGCGATCTCCCGCCTTTGTTTGGGGATCGTTTTAGAACGACATACGGCCCTCTAGAGTCGACTTTGTTGATCGATGCCGTCCGTTACACCCGGAAAACGTCAGCCTCCCAAATAGAAACACAAGCCCACAGCGGTCTCTAACGCGCAAATGGCCCATCCATGCGGGGGAGACGAGGAGATCTGGGCCAGGAAAAGGACTGCTAAGAGCAGATGGCTGGGCTTTGGTTGTCGTCCGTTTTTCATAAACTTGTTTTAATGGCTTGCGGGCGTATCCTCGTCTGCTATATAAAAGAGACGCGATGCGCCCCATCATGTTATGGATGTTGTCTCCTGGGATGACCGACCGGTTTTTTTTGTTTCTTTTACTTTTCTCGGCTTCCCATACCTGAACCACGACGACCACGACGACCACGACAACCATGGCTGATTTGAAGTATGCTCTTGTCTTTGGTGCCAGCGGCGTGACCGGCTGGTCCGTCGTCAGCGAGATGCTCCACGACTACCCGCGCAAGGGCGTCTGGGGCGGCGTCGTCGCCCTGACCAACCGGCCGCTCAGCGTCGAGCTGTCGCAGTGGCCCAAGGACGACCGTCTGGCCATTGTGTCCGGCATCGACCTGCTCGCCGGCTCGCAGGAGGACCTCGAGCGGGCGATGAAGGCCAAGATCCCCCATCTCGACAAAATCACCGACAGCCTCTACTTTGGTATGTTCGGCACCTTCTCCCCCCTTTCTGGCATCGTTCCATCCTGAAGCACTTGCTAACACGCCGCAGCGTACAAGGCCAACACCGACCAGGACGTCCAGCTGACCGAGAACGTCGAAATGTTCCGGCGCGCCGTCGTCGCCTGCGACCGCCTCTGCCCCCGCCTCGAATCGGTCGTCCTGCAGACCGGCGCCAAGCAGTACGGCTGCCACCTGCTCGACAAGCGGCCCGCGTACCTCGTGCCCCCGCTGGCCGAGACCCTGCCGCGCCTCTCACCGCCCGCGAGCGACGGCCTCTTTTACCTGCCACAGATGGACTTTGTCGCGGCCTACGCCCAGGGCAAGCGATGGGGCTGGCTCGACACCCGGCCCGACATCATCGTCGGCTTCGTGCCCAACCAGAACTTCTACTCCATCGCCTCGTCCCTGGGCATCTTCTTGAGTCTGTACCGCGCCGTCCACGGCGCCGGCGCCGCGTGCCCGTTTCCGGGCACCGCCAAGAGCTGGGTCGCCAAGAGCCACGACTCGAGCGGCGAGATGATCGCGCGCCAGACCATGCACGTCGCGCTGGCGCCCCGCTACCGCGGCCGCCAGGAGGGCGTGTCGTTCAACGTCGGCGACGGGCGCACGCCGTGCACGTGGGAGACGCGCTGGCCGGCCATCTGCGCGTACTTTGGCCTGCGCGGCGTCAAGCAGCCCGCGGACAACCCGATCGAGGTGCGCGCGTTCATCCGCAGCCACCTGGACGCGTGGCGCGGCCTCGAGACCAAGTACGGCCTGCAGACGGGCCACGCCGACAACGAACGCATCCACCCCGGGTTCGAGTACTTTCTGCTGTCGCAGTTCGACCAGGACCGCCAGTTCGACATGCGCAAGATGTACGACGAGGCCGGGTTCACGGAGGAGCGCGACCCGACGACCGCGTGGGGCCGCGTGTTTGACCAGATGAAGGCGGCCAAGATCATCCCCAGCACGTACGAATGAGGGCGAAAACAAAAAGGGAGGATATCGGGACGTCTCTGTCCAGAGGCACGAGAGTAAGGTAGATAATTTAGGCTGTCTTTAAGCAAGAACATGTGTCATTATGAAGCTGTCCATCGTTCCGTCAAAGAAGACCCAAACGGACAATGGCATGGATGGATTGTTTGGATGGACAAACGGGCATGCAGGTATGGGACGTTGGTTGCAAACGCCAGCAGATATGGTACGAACAATAACACTTATTGCGGTCTATGAGTAAACAGGCAATAGACCAGCGAATATCACAACTTTATGCCTCTTTTCGAACGACGCTCGATAATTTACTTTGCGAGACCGATCAGATTAACTTGATTGACAAATATAACTCACAGAATTGAGATGCAAGTAAAAAATTATTTTTATAATACCACAGTCTGGATTATATATGTAGCTGATAAATTCAGGAACCTCGCTGTTTTATTTCATAGCACACATTACCAAGAGCATCCAGAAAGTATTTCCAACGCCTTTCGCTACCCAAGGTCTCTACCCAACAAGCTGCCCCCAGAACATTGCCCGGTCCATCACCACCCCAACCTAACCAGCCGGCTCCGTTGTTTCCGCCACCGTTGCTGGCCAGTCCAACTCCGGCTCCGATTCCGTATCGGGAATCAGACCTGGTGTTGGACACCGCGAGCAGGTAGCAGAGGCTGGCGGCATGCAGATGCGGCGCTCTTGGCCCTCAGCGAGGGTACGGAGGAGGAACGCATCGAGAGCGGCACGCAGCAGGTTGGCGTGCCGCCGGTAGGCGGCGTTCCGTGTGGCCACCTCCACGAGCGGGCTGCGCTGGCTGCCACTGTCGTTGTGGCCGTACGCTGGGTCGAGCGAGCCGCCTGGCCAACTGTGCGCGAACCAAGGCTGCGGCGACGGGAAGTGAGCGTTGCCGATATCAGGCTGCCCAGGACCGTTTGCCGCAGCATCCACCGACGTATTGCCAAAACCCTCTACAGACGCTACCGTCAGCAAACGATAAAGAATAGAACATTAATGACAAAAAAAAAATCCTTACCAAGATCGTCGGCGGCGTCCTCATCGGCATCACGGCTGCTGCCAGCACCACCGTGATCAAGGTCGTTCGCGCCGTTTGATGCACCGACGACCCTTGCTTCGTCGGCCGCATCTGCTGCGGCGTAGGCAAGCGCCCAGTCGACGTCCGGACTGCTGTAGCCAGCAGCTTTGTGTTCGGCTATGCGGCGGTTCACAACGTCCGGCCCGTAGATCTTGAACGCTTCGCCCGCGGTGACGAGCTTGCGTTTCTTTTGGGGCCGCTGAACCGCCGCATCGGCTGTGGAAGGGCCCGGTGCGTCGTCCTCCGGAACCTTGGACGAGGAGGTCGAGTCCGCTTGGGCGAGTTCGTGTGGCATGGTTGTAAGGAAGAGGAATTGAGAATTTTGAATCTCAGACTTTTGTTTTTTCCCTCAAATTCTGGCCCTTGTCCTACGCTCTTGGTTTATAAACACCACTTGCCCGATGTACAAGGAAGCGACTACTAAGAGCAAGTGTTGCGCTTCACTTTGTTGAATGGCGCCTGCCGTTTTTATGTCGTTAATGGCGTGGTGGGCAGAAAATACAGTGAATAAAGGAAAGGACAATGGGTGGCTCTCGGTGGGATGTTGAATATGAACAGGCAGTGAGTACGGAGGTGACGACTGAGCACATTCACAAAGAACAAAGTAACTACGGCTGCAGCACATTCTCTTCATATACACAAATGATATAATTAAAAAATAGCAAGGATACCCCTATTCTGTAAGGTTCAACTCAAAAGCACAGATTCAATGACTCTCGAGAATGACGGTATCACAGGTTTGAAGTTCAATTTCATCGAATCTGTTTATTGTTTCCAAGACCCACGACGTCATTGGACCTACATAAAATTCTGTGACAACGTTCAAGTCCCAGAAGTTGTGTGTGGGGGAAAAAAAAGAAAAAAGGAAAAAAAATTGAACTCAGCTCGTTCGGTATTCGATGTGTCTCTCAGTTCTACGGTTTGAACCATTTCATCCGAACTCACTCCACAAACCACCAACGGCCCTTCACGTCGGTAAGCTGTATGAAACGAGGGACGTCACTCAATGGATTCTTCTCACTGGACATCCTGGGCCTACGACGGGGAAAATACAACGCTGAAGAGACACAACAAAAGAAGAATTTGACCGTCATTCCCTGACAATTGGCGGCCCAGAAGCAGATCCGTTATATATCTTAGGCCCCTTTCAATCAGCTAGGTATTTTTTTTTCTGCAGTGGCTACAAAAACGTATTGAAAACAGAACTGTTGTCTCGGTGCACTTCAAAATGACACAACTGGCCACGTCAAAAAATGACGGTGTTGCTCATTTTGCACGGGGAATAAGTGAGATTTCGACGCAAAACCTTAATTTCTTTAAACGGGGATCGAAACTGCGACCAAACGTCGTCCCCCCTTTTTTGTAGTTGCACTGCGTTTTAGTGCTGACGTTCTAGACGAGACAGAGAATAGAGAGGCGTGCTAAAAGGGGTGAGATTCGAATGATTTGTATGAAGAGTTGATGGATCGTGCGTTATATGTCAAGTTTGATTATGTACTGAGCACTTCTGCCACCCGTATCAACCAGGTATGTGATTTCTTATACGCCATAGATACAAACCGTGATCCTCAAGTCAATAGAACATTCTCTACCTACTCAGTGGCAACGTGCTGACGGAGGCAGAATTAGACGCCGCTCCAATGCAAAAATCGGTGGACAAATCACCACCAACGACGTGATAATCAAAGACGTGAATGTAGAGAAGCTGCGGTAGTCACGGCCACAGCTGCATTTCTCGATCAGATTGATATTTGCCAATGCATCTTTTCCCTTCTGTACATGTAGTCGCTCTCTTTTACTCGTGTTCAGGAAATACATACGAAGTATTCAGACAGCCAAAAATAGGGAGACAAGGGCCCTAAGGAAGAGAAGACTCCTGATAATCAAAATCGCACAACAAGGCGTCTCGCAGGTTATGCCAGACTTGAGTGCACGCTGTCAAATGAAAGCCTCCTGCTCTCCTGGCATAACATGTGCATCTTCGGGACGCTTTCCACCCGGTGCAAGATATACGGAAGGACCGTTAGCCCGCTTACGAAACGGTCCAAGCGCCGGCGGTGAGACTGCGCCGCTCCTGGTTGTAACCCACCACAAACCCCCTTCTCTTATCTATAAAGGTGCGACGCGGTCGCCTTGGGCGAAATCGTGGCGTTCCATAACACCAACAAGGCCAACCAACACATCTTTATCGAGCCAGGTACGGCGACTTCGCTGAACCATACTAGTACCATACCACAATTCCGCAGTTCGGTTCGCCATGGCATCACAGGGACCGCCACAGGGGCTGGAGGCCCGCGAGAGGGCCACCCTCGCCAAAGTGCTCTCGCAGGGCGACGAGAACGCCTTTTCCGTGTCCGAGCACCGCATCCCGATGGCCGACGGGATCGAGCTGCGCGCCAACCTCTACCAGCCCGACCTCCCGGCCGGCAGCAAGCCGCGCGGCCTGCTCTACGTTCACTCGCCGTACGGGCGCACGGGGATCATGGCCCTGGTCAACTCCGAGTGTTTCGCGTCGCGCGGGTACGCCGTTCTCTTGGTCAGCTGCCGCGGCACGGACGGCTCCGGCGGCACGTTTGTGGCGGCCATGCACGAGCAGGCCGACACGCAGGCCGTCGTCCGGTGGATGCGCGCGCAGCCGTGGTACCCGGGCACGTTTGCCACCTTTGGCCCCAGCTACCTCGGCTACACCCAGTGGGCGCTGCTGCGGGACCCGCCCGCGGACCTCGTCGCGTCCGTCATCTTGTGCGCCGTGTACGACCACGCCCGGCTCGCCTGGATGAACGGGGCCTACCGCACCGACCGCGTCGTCTGGTCCTACTTTGTGTCGCGGCAGGACGCCGCGGCCAGCAGCGGCGGCAGCCTCGCCAGCGTCATCGACCCCGTGAAGCTCAATGCCGCCGTCCAGGCGACGCCCCTGTACGACGCGGCGGCGGACTTGTTCGAGGGGAAGGCGTCGTACCAGCTGGACTTTATGATGAAGCCCAACGTCGACGATCCGTTCTGGGCTCCGTGCCGGCACGCAGACGCGCTGGAGCGCGTCCGCGGGCCGCTGCTTTTGCGCAGCGGCTGGTACGACATCTTCACCGCCCAGACCCTGGCCTCGTACGCGCGTGTGCGGGACCGCGGCATGCCGGTCTACCTGACCGTCGGGCCCTGGACGCACACCGAGGCCTGCGGAGCGAGCGAGCTGCCGGAAGTGTTTGCCTTTTTGGACAAACACGTCGCTGGCCGCACGTTGGAGTCGAGCAGCGACAACAACAACAACAACAACAACAACAACGACTACCGGCCACTGCCCGTCAACGTGTTCGTCACGGGCGTCGACGAGTGGCGCGCCCTGCCGTCGTGGCCGCCGGCCGCGACCGAAGAGCGCACCTTTTATCTCCACGGCGACGCGACGCTCGACGCGCAGACGCAGCCCGCGGCCGACGCGCCGTCCGCGTCCTTCACCTACGACCCGAACAACCCGACGCCGTCGCTCGGCGGGCCCTTGCTGGCGGGCGGCGGGCGCGCCGACGACAGCGCCTACGCGTCCCGGGCCGACGTCCTCGTGTATACGAGCGCGCCGCTGGAAGCGGACCTGGCGCTCATGGGCCCGCCCGTCGTGCACCTCGCGCACGCGACCGACGTGCCGCACGCCGACCTGTGGGTCCGCTTGAGCGAGGTCGGCACCGACGGCGTGTCGCACAACCTGACCGAGGGCTGGCAGGCGCTGGACGGCGTCGGCGTGGCTGCCGGAGACGGAGGGGCCGCGCGGCCGGACGGGGCCCCGTTTTCGCTTGCCCTCGTGGACCGGGCGCACGTGTTCCAAAAGGGCACGCGCATCCGGGTGATCGTGGCCGGCGGTTCCTTTCCCATGCTGGTGCCGAATCCGGGTACCGGGGTGAACCGCACGCTGGCGCACGAGCGCAAGGCCGTGACGCACACCGTCCAGCACGGAAACGGCATCTCCAAGCTTGTCCTGCCATGCTTGGCTTGATTGGGGACAACTTGACAAGCAAAGGCGTAGGTGTTACGGAATTAAGGGTGGAAAAATCACGGTATGTCGGCGTAAAAACGAGAAAGCCCATGAAATCAAGTGAGAGCTAGGTACTCAGATTGGGAGAGCACATGGATCGAAAACACAGCGTGGTCGTTCTCGGGAGCAGTAACAAGAAAATTGCCTGTTTGGGACATGGCGTCAAAAACTGCCGTCGAGATGATGCACGTGATGTCGCGTTATACGCAGCGGACCTGGCGGGGCCCACACGTCGACAAGAGGGCAAGGATTGTTTCCGTTCCCCCCGCTTTGTGGGCCGTGTTCTTCCTTTTTCCCTTTGTCCATTCTCTGCAGCAAAACGCGCGGCCCATTTTTGGTTGCTGCCGGAACGAACAGACATCGTTTGGTTCTTGCCTTCTGAAGAAGAACGACTTTACGTGATAGGGAAAGAGCGTCCCTGCATCCAGCCGCTCCTTCTCTGTTTACATATGTACTTGCCGTGGGTCCTTCCTTGTCAGAAAGCGTCATGCAGTTCACGTGGTGTTGGCGGGCGCTGGTCATGCTCCCGCTTACGAAATCCATTCGTCATGCGTATGTAGGCCCGAGATGTCATTTTCGCTGGCTCGTGCATGCTGGGACGGAAGCGCGCACGAACGAACGCACGTTGACAATGGCTTTGTCTTTGACCTGTTCTTTGCTTTTTCGGCCGTTCTTGGTTTGGGTGGAACTTTGTGTACATATACGTTCGACCTTTTGCAAATCAATGGCGTCGTAGATCAAATGAAGCAGGCACACTTTGCCTTCTTTCCAATTGCAGCGAAAATCAGTCTGAACCAAAAGCAAAAAAAGTGGCAAGCGCGACTTGCTGACTGACCGTTTTCCATTGTTCTGGCTCGCCTTTTTTTTCCCTGCGTAGTTCTGCTCTGTTAGCGTCCTTTCAATTTTCGCGAACCGCGTTTGTTGTATGGGCGTGTGGCTGGGCAGGTTTTCCTCGTACTAAGAGGGCAGGTGCGTCTTTCTCGTTCTGGTCTGGTCTTGTTCTTTTCTTTCTTTTTGCCCGGCCGCTCCTTCCGCAAATTTCTGCATGTAATACGACGTTTGTAGGCGACCACAATACGATTATTACAAACAGCAAAAAGAAAAACCACATCCTGACTCAGTCCGTTTTTGGGCTTTCCGTATTTTGCGGGACAACATCGTGCGCCCTCATTTTCCTCCAATTTTTACCTTTTCCCTCGCAACCTTCAATTTTTCCATTGGGTTGGCCCGTTTTTCTCCCCAACGCGCCCTCATCACGCTCTTTTTATCGTGCTGCCTGGTTCGTCGGGTACGCGCAACAACAACCTGCAGAAACCATTGGTGCCAACGCGCTGCCAGCGTCGTCGTCGCTGTCTTCGGCCAGTCTTGCTTTCTCTCCTTTTCTGTCGATTCGTTTTCTACGTCTTGGGCTCTCGTCGACGCTCTCCCTATCCCCTATCCTATCAGCGCGAAACGCGCGTGGGCGCGCGCGCGTCTTCTCTGTTTTGTCGTGCCTTGCGCGCCTCTTCGCGACGACGCCAACCAGCGGTTTCCCACGAAGGACGTCCTCTCAGTGGCTGGCCAGAAACGGGGATCGAACAGAAACAAGGACAGAAGAAGCATTGTTCTTGTACGAGGGGAAAGACAGGAAGAAAGAAAATCGCGGGAGATTGGCCGCGGCAAGCCCTGTTGGGTCGTCGGTTTCCCACCCGCGTTCGCTCTACCCGTTCGCACAGACAAAGGGACCGCGCGGGCGGCGTGCTTGTGTCTCATTTCGCCTTTCTGTTTTTTGTCTTTTTCTTTCATTTTAATTATTACGCAGCCGACTAGATTGGACAACGCCGGCCTATCGTTCTGGCCGCGCATCCACTCTTTCTGTATTTCTCTCCTTGCCGTTTTCGTGGTTGGCTTTGAAGACGTTTTTTCGGGTAAAATGGACGGAGAGGTTTCCGACGGTCGCGACGCCCGGGACGTTCGAAACGTGCTTCCGCGTCTCTCTGACCGGACAAACAGGCCTGACGCGGCTGCTTCTCGCGTCAATCGCGCTTTGGAAACGTTGGACGCCCAGCCATTTTCGCCATCTTCGCAGCAACAACAGCAACAACAACAGCATCAACAACAACAACAACAACAACAAAAGCTGCCACATCCAGGCCAACCCACACACTCGTCACAACTACAACAACCCCACGAGCTGCCCCTGCCAGTACCTCTGCCTTCGTCATTCCAGAGCAGCAGCCGGCACTATTTTCAGCAACAGCAACAACCGCCGCACCATCCGCCACAACTCCCTCACCTGTATAGCCACACCGCGAACGGCAGCGATTCGCAGGAGACGGCGGGCAGCGCCGACACGACGGCAAGTACAGACACGGACAGGCTCTTTACGCCGCCCATCAGCGACGGCGGGCTTAGTGTTGGTGGCGGTGGCAGCGGCAGTGTGAACGGCAGTGGCAACGCGTGTGGCTACGAGCACGAACCCCCGAGTCAAGAGTCGCAGCTGCTGCAGTTGTCCACTCTTGCGGCCGCGAGCGAACGAATGGCGGACATCCACGCCATGGACGTCTCTGACGCGGATGCCAACGCAAGCAGCGGCGCCGCCGCTCTGTCGCGCAAACGGACCGCGGACGGCTCCGTCAAGCATGTCCGCACGACGTCGAGTGCATCCCCCGTCTTCACCGGCGGGCATTCAAGAAACACAAGCACCGTTAGCATTGCGTCGACAACGGGCAGCCGCATTGGCGAGGTAAGTTTATTTACGGAAGTATGGGGGTGGGTGGGTTGGTTTCTTACACGCCATCCGTGCAGTTTGCTAACATTTTGAAAAGCTTTCCGCCGAGCTAAAGGCCCGCCTGTCGTATGCCATGGTCAAAGTCAACAACGGCTGGCAGGCCCACACCATTGACCAAGTCGAGAGTTTCGCATCACATGCTGCGTCGCCCACCTCGAGCACCTCCACCATAAACGGCCGCCACGGTCCGTCCGTCAGCCCCCGCTTGCCCGGCGCGTCCGCGCACCACCGCCAGCTAAGCCAAGCGAGCGGCTCCACGTTCGCCGGCGCGCCGACAATGGCTGCGAGTGGTCGCAGTTTGTCTGCCATAGACGCGTCCGCGTGGTCGTCGCAACCGGGTTTGCGGAGCAACCACACAACACCTCCCTTGCCCTCGCCGCTCGCGCCACCCCGGACCGGCTCGACCGCACCGGCGCGCTCGCTGGCTCCTCCCGTTTCCATCCAGCCCGCACAACCCAGCAGCATGGCGCGGCGCAATTCCAACCCCGCCCACGCCGTCTCGTCTTTTTCCTCATACCATGCACATCAAGCCAGCCCGCATACGCCTGGGATGGGGCCCGATCCTATTCTTTTCTCGCCGCACCAAAATGTACGTGAGCAGGACGCCATCGAAACCCTGCTTTTTATGAGTAGCCCCGGCAACTCCGCCAACATGAAGCATTTCCCGTCCACCTCCGCTTCGCAGCCGCTTCCCTCGGGCTACCACGACCCGCATCAACATCACCAGCAACAGCAGCCTTTGGTGCCCGCGAGCCCACAACGGCATGCCTTGCCATCCGCGCCCCGAAAGAGTCTGCCCACCGGACGGCCCACCTCTTCACAGACATACGGCTCCCAGCCTCCTCCTTCGTCGAATCGGCGTGCGGGACCGGATCGCACGCCTGGTCACCACCGCAGCCCGAGCGACATGGAGTTGGACGACCCCTACGGGACACCGCGCTCACGGGCTGGCAATGCGGCACGGGGAACGCCTCGACGACGCGCCAACGGAACGTATCACGCAGCGGACGTACCGATGGCCGCCCCGCGCCTAAAGGCCCCTTTGTCCATGCCATCGGGCTTGAGCTTGTCCTCCAAACCCCGTCCCGTTTTGGGTGAGGACGACATCGAGAAGATGCTTGATCGTGCGGCCGCTGCCGAAGACGACGATTCCTCAGATTCCGACAGCGAGATACTCATTCCTGTTCGGCGGTCTGATCCCGTGGAGATATGAGCCAACGAAAGCGTGTTTCATCTTTCGGTTCGGTCGTGTTACTTCACGTAGAATCCACGTTGCGTGTTGTTTTTTACGCAAACAAGTTTGAAGCGTTTTTGTTTCTTGGGTGTCTTCAAGAGCAAAACTGAAAGTTTTGCCATGTTTATTTTTTGCGGTGGCTTTTCTTGTTTTTTTCGGGGCTGAGTTCGAACGATACTTCAATGTTCCTGCATCTACCCAACTTTTTTGTTATCTCAGTTCCATATGCCATGCGTAATCTGGGGACTACGGCCACGGCCTCTTGCATTTGAACTGACCTCTTGGATGGCCTCTCTGAACCTGCCTCTGGGCTCCATCCGGTCCGGCTGCATCATGAGTAGGGGCGTTTGTTTGTTTGTTTTTTTTTGCTTGCTTTGCCCCTTGGAGGGACCTACACGCATTGTTTCTGCTCATGTTATCTATCAATTGCCTGATTTTTTTGGAATAATACAAACACCTCGCCCCTTGCTTTTTTTCTTCGTTGTGCCAGAAAGAATGCAACCGCGTGTTTTCTTTGCACGAGCGTATACAATGAACACACAATGCCACGTTCTCCGGTCATCCGAAGACACGGACGCACAAACTTCGAAGCAAGGTATCATCATCCCATTTTTGGCCAAGGCAAGCCACGCGGGCTAGGTGAGAGGTAAGTCAAGCGTGACGGCCTCTTTCGCGTCATTTCTCCGTCTTTTTTTTTTCTACTTCCCCAACTCCATCTGGCTGTTTCCTTCCGCCGTAGCGTTCTCGTTAATACGGATTACAAACTCGTTGCTTGCTAGTCAGAGGCAGGATCGCCTGCTCGATTGCTGTACGAGAAACGACAAGAGGTTCGGCCTTTTCTTTGAGCCAAATAACAAATACACCGTGACGTCAACGGTATCTGGTTTATTCGATCTTTTCGGCTTGCGGAACGAACAGCACTACAGAGAACCAAAAGAACGCTCTCGTGCCTTGGCCGACTTGGCAGCTGCTTTCTCCTCGCCGGTCTCCATCCTCGCTGTTCGCCCGCGGCCGCCTAGCGAAGCAACCGCTCTAGTTTTTGCTTTCGGGAGTGTGCCGGGGAGCCCTGTTGTCATACGGGAGAATTCAAACATACAGGCACTACTACACTACGACTACGTAGGCTGTACGTACAAGACCTCGTGGCTTCGTTAGTGCGCCGGCCCCTCCCAGGCGGAACTGTCCTTCCTCTACCCTCCCCCTCTCCCTCCCGTCTTTTATGGATTAGTGAAAGAGCGGGCGTGTGGGCCGCTACAGTGACAGCGGGGGCTCGCCGAAGCCCCGGATCTTCCCCAGGAAGATGTCAGAACCTTACTCAAGAGCACTCTGCCGCCGGGAGGGCGGCGAGGGGGATGGTGTGTGCAATCAGCATCGCCAAGGGATGAGCGAATCGCACTTTTGTTGTGAGTTCAACCGAGAACAAACACGAGAAAGGGAACACCCTACAATATGTCGTCATCTGTAAGACCTGCGCCGCCTGCAAGCAGGCCTCTTTCTCGAAGAGCGTTTTGGGTGCACCATACAGTTTTCTATTGCGCCAAACTAGCGCCGCTCTACGCCATTGCGTGTTCGTCGTTAAGTCGTTATTTTTTATCTTTTTTTGTCGCCGGGTCTCCGACTTGTTCTACGGAATTTATTTTCACTTGCTTCTGCCCTTAACGCTGTTGACACTAGTCTCGCGATTCGTTGCTTGTCGCGAAGTTCCCCCCTTCTTCTTTGTCCTGCCCTTCGCCCACCCCAACACAAATTTTTTCAACGGAACTATGGAGTACTGTGGGCGTCTCCTCCACACCGGGGTCCCCTCCTAGAAAGGCGGTCGCATCCATCCGGTGAGGAGGAGCAGGCAGACGGAAGGGAGGCCGACAGAGGCGACAAAACGATTGCCGCTAGCTGGGCGGCTGGAACGCGCGGGGAACGAGAAAAGAGGCGCACCAAAATTCGCCAAGGGCAATATCGCAACGGGAATCCCTTTAGATCCTACGATAATGAGGAGTAAAGGGCGGAATGGGACCGGCTTTTTGTTTGAGGGGTCCGTGAGGGGGAAGAACGGGAAAGAAAGATAGAGAGGGACGGCCAGGAGGACGAATGTTTTTAAAGGCGTGCCTTTCGCCGCGTTATTTCACTTGTTGGTTTGTTTCTTGTGTTTTTGTTTTACGTCTTCTCTAGAAGGAAATTGAAATTGACTTTGGTTTTTATTCTTGTTTGCTGTTGTATATTGGCCTCGTCTCTTTCAGTCGTACAACGTGTCAAACCAACACCTTCGGCCTTAGATCATCGTTCCCTTCGCCCCCCTGATTCTACATAGACAACATGACGGAGGTTTTGACACACAAGGCGGCCATCCTGCTGGTACGTTTTATTGACACCGTCTTTGAGTGCCAGAGTCCCGACTTCACGAGAAACGTACACTGACACACAATCGCCCAGGAAACCGGCCGCGAGCCCAAGTTTGCCGTCAAGCAGGTGCCCCGGCCCGTGCCGGGCCCCAACGACGTCCTCATCCGCCTCAACGTCGCCAGCATCTGCGGTTCCGACTACGGCCTGGCCCTCGGCGGCCACCTTCCCACCCGCGACGTCCTCGGCCACGAGGGCATCGGCCGCATCGCCGCCCTCGGCGCCCACGTGCCCTCGCTCGACCCGTCCGTCGCCGTCGGCCAGCGCGTCGGCATCGCCTGGAACCGCGACGTGTGCGGGACGTGCGCCTTCTGCACCGACCCCGTCCACCCGGGCGCCGAGACCCGCTGCCGCGTGCGCGTCATCTCCGGCAGCGGCGCCGACGGCTGCTTTGCCGAGTACGTCGTCGCGCCCCTGCGCTACCTCGTCCGCATCCCGCCGCGCTTCGACGACGTCTCCGACGCCGAGGCCGCGCCCATCATGTGCGGCGGCGTCACGGCCTACCGCGCCATCAAGAGCTGCGGCGTGCTGCCGGGCCAGACCATTGCCGTCTCCGGCGTCGGCGGCGTCGGCCTGCTGACGCTCGCCTACGCCAAGGCCATGGGCTACCGCACCATCGGTGTCGACATCAACGCGGCCAAGGGCGAGCTGGCGCGGCGCCACGCCCACGTCGACGAGTTCGTCGACTTGTCGCAGCTGCCGCCGCCGCCCGCGGCGGCCGACGGCACACCCGCGGCGCCGGCGGCGACGCCCTTTCGGTCGACCGTGGGCGACGCCGTCAAGGCGCTGACGCCCGACGGGCTGGGCGTGGCGGCGGTCATCGTGACGACGGGCGCGCCGGCGGCGTACCAGGCGGCGTTTGGCATGCTGGGCCCCTTTGGCACGCTCATGTGCGTGGGCATCATGCCGGGCAACGCGACGCTGACGGTGCACCCGATGGCGTTCATCGCCAACGGGTGGCGGGTGCTGGGGTCGTCGGTGGGGACGCGCGCCGAGATTCTGGAGGCGCTCGAGTTTGTGAAGCGGCGCCAGGTGGTGCCGCTGCTGCAGCCGGCGAAGCTGGAGGACATTGCGCGGCTCGTCGTGGAGGTGGGCCAGGGCAAGGTCGAGGGCAAGTACATCATCCCGCTCAACGACGAGGCCAAGGTGTAGGGGAAACATTGGGGTGACGACGGTCAGTAATAAAATGAAATAAATCAAAACGGGGAGGCATGGGGGGGGGAGAACGTTTTCGGTGCAGCACAGGAGTTTAACAGGGGGTGGGAGGCTCGTTGTTTTTACTGCGGATAGCAAGAGCGCAGCGGATGGGGGGGTCCTACGAGTGGTCTGTAGTGTTTGTTTGGATTAGATATTGAGAGGGCAAAAAGGTATGCTTTTGCAAGCCAGCAGTGTAATGAATAGGTCATGAACATCTTTTCTTTTCTCTGTTGCAAGTATATCTTGTGATGCCTCTCGAAACGCTCAGAACTATGGAACGATTTTATATATATATGCCAGTATGCAAAGTTATGTACAGGGAGGAAAAGAAGGAAAAAAAAAGCATGCAAAAAGTGAACAACTGACTGCCCAAGCTTTGTGTGTCTCGAGGTTTGTAAAACCCTGTTGAGGCAAAACGCAAACCACCTCAGGCATGCGCGGCAAAGCCCAGCGTGTTGTTGCCGGCGTCGAAGACGACAAAGTTGGACTTGAAGAAGATGTCGCCAAAGATCATCAGGTCCGACTCCAGCGGTTGCAGGCCGCCGAAGCACGTGTTGTCGTCGTCGACCGGCTCAAACATGATGTCGCGGCCGCGGATCGTCGCCATGCGGCCGCCGACGTCCAGCTGCAGGTCCGGCAGGTCGGCGTCGCACGGGATCGTGACGCCGCCAATGTCCTCGTTGTCCACGGCGCCCGGGATGCCCGTGTAGTAGGCGTTGACAATGTTGGGGTTCGCCAGCAGCAGCGTCGTGCCCGTGTCGGCAATGGCCTGGCTCGTCGACGCCGACGGCTGCACGGAGCCGTTGCCGATGGCAAACGTCGCGCTGGTGAACTGCCAGAACCCCTGCGACGCGTCGACGGGCACCACCTGCAGCGCGCCCGCAAACTTGCTCGCGTCCACGGCGCCAAACTCGTACGTGCCGGCGGTGCCGTGGCGCAGGTCGGCCGTGAACACGGGCGCCGCGAGGTCGTCCTTGACGTTGTCGAGAAACGTCTGTTGCTGGTCGGGCCGCACGGTGTTGAGCGCGCTGAACGCCAGGCCCAGGAGGCCATCGCTCGACGTGTCCTGAACAAAGGCCGACGACACCTGGCGGGCGAGCTCGACGGCCTGCTGCGCGACGGTGGCGCCGCCGATGGTGACCGTGTCGGTGCCGACGGTGCCCGTGACGCCGGAGCCGTCGCCGTAGGTGATCTGGAAGGTCTGACCCGGCAGCGGCTGGAACGTGGCCGACTGGGCCGGGTCGAAGAGCGTGTGGCCCGCCTGCTGCCGCTGCGGCATCTGCGTGTTGAACACCCACAGGTCCGACGAGCCCGTGTCAAAGTCCAGGTTGAGCGTCTGGCCGCCGATGGTGACGGGCGCGAGGTACTCGACGTCGCCGGCCGTCGGCGTGTTGGCGACGGAGCCGGCGTGGGCCGACTCGCTACCCGAGGGGATGCTGCCCGCGAGGCCGTCCTCCTCCTCCGCCCCCGCGTCGGCGAGAGACCCAAAATCGGCGGCGCTGGCGGCGGCGTTAGTGGTGCCGGCGGTTTCGTCGTCGTGGTTGTCGTCACTGCCGCCGCCCTTGCGGCCCGCGCGGTCGTTTCCGGCGGCCTTGCGCGCAGCCTCTTCCTTGTTCAGGCGGTCCAGCAGGGGCTGCGGCGGACGGATGCCGTATTTGCGGTAGGCTTTCAAAAGCTGGCGCGGGCCGTTGTGGCCGGCAAAATTGGGGTTGCGGACGCGTTCGACCTTGAAGGACGACCGCTTTTGCAACTGGCCGGGTGTCGGGGCCGCCCACACAATGGAGATGACCAAGCCGGCAAGGCAGACGAGGTTGAGTGCGAAGTGCATGTTGAGATTTTTGTTCGCGATGGGTGTAAGGAAAGACTATCGTTCTCTTGTTTCGTTGAAAGATGGCAAAATAAAAGCTAAAAACAAAATGGGGGTATATAGAATGCAAAAGAAAGCAATTTTTAAAAAAAAAAAAAAAACACGCTGCGTGGACTCGGTATCAAACCGGGCCTATCTAAGAAAAGAGGATAAAAGTGAACAAGATCTGTCTAATAAGAAGGCACTGTCCGACTGGCGAGAGGCCTTGTCTACCTCGAATAGGAGCTGCGAATAAAGAATGAACGGAGCAAAGAAAAAGGGTAACAGAAGACAAGAAAGAAGGAAAGAATGGAAAGAAAAGGAGCAGAGGTTGAAAAATGAAGCAATGGCAAATGACTGCAAAGAGTGAAGAAGAAGGAAGAAGAGAAGAATGATGAGAAAGGGCACAGCGCTGCTGTTCTTATAATAACAGCAATGTAACTGACAAACAAGGGACCACTTACAGAAACAACGCACCCAGTTGACGGACGTGTCCGACGAGTGGTTCCAACACGGCCTCCCATATGGCCCCCTTTCGCTGCGGCTCACCTACCCCAGTCATGACAAGAGAAGCAGCTACTTATTTACGTCCGGGGGTCTCGACGGACACAAGCCAGGCCAAGCCTTCGGAACGTCTGCTGGTCATGGCTGCGGATGGAGGAAGAAAGAGGTCGGGCTTATCCTGAAAAGGTCAGAACGGAATACAAACAGACACAACGCAGCATTAACCAGGGGTGAAGAAGAGCATCGAAAGAGAGACATTGAAAAGGATGAGAAGTAGATAAAGGCAAGGCACTCGTCATTCACACCCCCCTTTGTTTTATTCCTTTTTGCTTGTTTTGGCCAAGAGGCCGAAATGGCCGCAGCTATGAAACTCAGCCGCGAATTGGCTGCCCTTTGTGTACGACTTTGCAAAAGTACGCAAAGGACCAGGGCAAAGACCGTAAGGCTGTTCGCAGAGGACGAGCGGCGCCGTCGTCTTGACAAAGAGTGCTTTGCAGAGAAAGAAAAAAAATCAAAAAATCAAAGGGCTGACGTTGGAGGTTGAAATAAGGGGGGAAAGAGGGTCTTTGGTTTGAAAGTAGACGGCTCGGGGCGAAGAGAGGCATGTGATTGGCCCACTAACACAAACTTCCTTCCCATCTAAACGGCGTGTCGTTCGTTTGTTTGGTGGAGAAGCTCCCAAAGAGTTGTGGGGTAGGTGTCTCATGGCAGTCGCCAGACCGTTACGACTGCCTGATTTGGAGACGACGAAACAACACATGAAAGGAAGGAGCTATTGCGTGCGTAAGAACAGGCGATTACGTGAACACACCGGGTGTAGCAATATCAGCTGTTCTTTCTGCTTTGTTACGGGGCTCTTGACTTGTTGCGCCGACACTGACCACGCAGACGCCGATATAGCTGCTGACTTGCTTCCTTTCTTTCCCTCACAATGACGAGGTCTACAACTGTATCCCGCGCGCTGGGGGCCGACCGGGAAATTCTCCCGACCTGCGCGGTTGATTTGCTACGATCGACGGGTAGGGTCGTGCAGGGCCCTGTCTAGCGAAACGAAACACAAACAGCCGGTAGACGCTACGATTTGTGGGTGGGTTTTGCTTTGGGCTGGCTTTCTTTGGCCTCTTGCCGCAGATGGTGCCGCGAGTGTGCTTGTACGTTCTTGTTCTCTTTTGATATTACAAGACCGCGGCCTCCGCTACCGGCCGTCCAAACAGCGTCCACGGTTGGCCTGGCATAGCGAACGCCTCTCTCGCCGTGACGAGCCTTGTCCAGGAAAGGCACAACACACGCACATGCAAGGGCCGCATGTCCCACGGCTTGCCTTGGCGTACAGCCATTTTTGTGAGTTGGTAGTGCAAGAATCTGCAATTCAACATGGAGGTTGTCCTTGAGAAGCTCGGTCACGGAGAAGAGCACAAAAACCTGCTGTGTCTGGCTTCGTCATCGGGGCTGTTTCTGGGCTTGGTTTCCAATGATGCAGACTATGTTGCGTGGCCCCTGTTTACCACTGGTCGTCATTTTGGCGGAATGACTCGCGCTGCTAGCTGACGCAGCAGGAGGTCGTAGATGTTCCGCCGGCCGGGCGCCATCTCCCGCTTTCGTTTCAGACATGATGTGTTTCTTCTTATTAGCCGGCAACGTGGGTTTGCGGATAGGTTGTTCGAAAGGCTACATATGGCACGACAAAATCTACAGTTGCGAAATATCGGTCGTAAACCTCGATTCGGGAAACAAAACGCCGGTCTCACGACAAAAAGAAGAAGAAAAAAATCCGTGTCGAAAGGCATCGATCCTGCTTTTTGATTTTATTTCCCATGGCCTCAAATAAACTAGAAGAAAAAACCGCCTCCCGTAAACCATTTGCCCTTTACGGCCGCGAGCCAGACACACCATTGCATATGTATTGTTTTCACGTCGTGCTGCCTGGCTTACTTGCATGCCAATTCCATGGTGTAGGAAGAAGATCAACCTCACCGACGCCGGCAGCCCACAGATGGGTTCGGAGATGCTACCTGGCGATGCGGTGTCAATTGGCTGGGTTGGGCCGAGCCATGCAACGCAAATCCAAAGCCTGCGTGGGCCGTCCTCGTTCGGGGCGTTTCACAACCGCCAGGGCGTTTCAGCATCGCACCACTGGCAGCGCCAGAAGCAGCATCTGGCTGGAAGCTGCAAAAACCTTCCATGGGCTCACTTCGTGCGTTGGACTTCTTCGTACGAGCAGTGGAACAAAAAGAATCAGGGTTTCTTGTCGCCCATGTGGGTTCCACTTTCTCTGCAGTAGTAGTGATGTTTGTGGATCGTTTGTCGGGCGTCGCCGCAGTCTGGCGATAAACGGTGCTCATAAACCTACGGAGCAGTTCCATATATATAGAAATCACATATCTCAGAACGAACGCCGTACGTTATATACCAAGCACAGCGTACTTATGCCCATGGACCGGCCACCTGCAACACCCGTCCCTTTCACCATTGCAATCACAAAACGTCGTGGCGTCCCTGCTCACCATTCTCTGACGCGACCAAGGAAGCCACTCGAACAGTCCTTCAAGGAGCCTTCGGCGTGTTGTCGCGGCTGTATCACACGGTAGTCATGCCAACTTCGCATTCGTTGAGATTTATATGCCGGCGACGAGAGAAAGCATCTGCACCACGCAAAAGACGGCATCGTCCGTCTTTCACCGCGTCGATGAACAAGCACGTTCATACGACCCTCCAACACCGGGCCACACAAAAGCAGAAGTCAATAGTGTGCCTGGCTTTGCATTGGGCAAACAATAGCCTCAAATTTGACACCGAGAGAAGACGATTGGCTCCAACGCAAACGAGCGAAACCAAACAAAGAAAAGCACAGAAAAATGGGTAGGCTCGCAACAGGGGCTGCGGATAATGTACGACACATTTGTTGGTTTAGGTCATGCACTCTGCCGGACTGGGGACAAAGGGATCGCAGCCGCATCTCTCTTTTCTTTTGTCGCAGATTCGATTCGATGGGGGATACGCTTCCGACCCAAAACGTCCCCAAGACGGGGAGACTAGTGGAGGGCCCCACCGGATCCGCAGGTACATCCTACTTACCCGCATCATGCACCAATCTGCAAAGTACCCGGCAAAGTCCCCTCTCTCCCTTTTCCGAACAACAGAACAGCCCCTTTCTCCGTTTCAAAAAGGGAAATGGGGAAGCAGCCTCGACCGAGCTGGGGCTGTTCCGCAGGTTTCTGCAGGGAAAGAACAGCCGGCACGGCTACGGGAGTAAGCCTCCAGGCAATATTTCGTATTTCTTCGTATCTTTTTCCCTAAAAAAAGAAAAAAAAAACCAATAACCAATAACCAATAACGCCAGCCAAAAACGCCACCGCCTGACCGTTCTTTCCGGTAGGAGGTGCCTTCCCTTCTTTATGCCCTCCCAGCCACTCACATTTTCCGAAGCCGAAAACGTTCAACCTGCTCCTTCCCTTTTCCCTCCCCTTTTCAAGTCCAGGACCCCCCCTAGCCTCCCGCCGTCTTGCCCTGCACGCCCGTCGCTCTTTCCCCTTTTTCCTTCTTTAACTGCGACAGAGAAGGCCATCTTGGCAAAACGTCCGTTTTCGCGTTTTTGCAGCATTTTCGCAACCTTTATTTCCATCTTGTCCCTCGTTTTCTTTCTCGCTTTTCCATTGTCTCCGTTTTTCCCATCTCTCTTTCCAAGTTGTACCTCGTTGCATTTCCTATGATTGCTTCTTATTTCGTCCAATACAGCCCACAACGGTGAGCGGCTCTTTTTTCTGCTCTTTCCCTCTTTCCTCTTCCGTTGGCCCCACAAAGTGACCCTTTGCGCGACAAAAGACCCTCTTCGCCTCACCGTCCACCGTTTTTACAAAGGCGACGACCGAACGGGGCAACTGCGTACGGAGTACGAAGTAATACCACCTCCGCTCCTTCCATTCTCATTTCCTTTTTATTTTTGCTGCATACGCGTACTACGCTTTCTGCCCACCCGGTCCTTCCGTTCCGTTCCCTCGTTCCTTCCCTCTACGACGCCATCTTCTCGCCGTCTTTTCCTCTTACTCCACCGGCCGTTCCTTTGTTCCTCTCCGTCTTCTCCTGTCTGTCCGTCCTGCTCGTCTTCTCCTCTCTTCCCTCACACTCTCTCTTCGTCCCCCCCCCCCCCCCCCGTTTCCGTCCTCCGTTTGCAAACCAGGTCCCTAGCAAGTGGCCGTTTTCTCCGCGCGCTTGTCTTTGTCGTTCCTTCCCCCTTCCCACTTCAACCTTTCGTTTGCTCAAACCGGTGGCCCTAGCTTTCTTCGCCTCCATTCCCACCGTCGTCCCTTTTTTCTCCATACGCCACAGATCGCCCTTTTTTCGTTCTTTGTCTCCCCAGGGCCCCCCATGTCGGAGGACGAGTCGCCACGGAGCGACCCGCACGCCTCCGTGCCCGCCGCGCTTCTGCCATGGCAGAAAAAGCCCCGGTTCAGCTGGACGCCGGCCTACGAGACGACGTTTTTCCAGTCCCTCTGCCAGTCCGTCCAGCTGGGTCTCCGGGAAAATATGAGCTTCAAGCCCGAGGCCTGGAACCGTGCCTTGGTCGTCTTGCGCGAGCTGGGTGCCTACCCGACGAAGCCGCATCTCATCAATAAGACCGACAATGCGCGCAAAAAATTTCGGCTTTGGCGCGGCCTGGTCGAGAACCCCCAATTCACCTACGACCCGGCGACCGGCCTTATCACGGGCAGCGAGGAGGCCTGGCAAGCCCATCTTGAGGTGCGTGGGACGGGGTTAGCTCCGGCATATTATCGTACTTTCTGTGTCTACCTCTACTTAACTCACACACGGGTTTGTTACCTATAGAAAGAACCACTTGCGCGCGCATTCCGGGACCGCCCCTTTGAAAACGCCGAGTACCTCGAGATCCTCTTTCCCGACGTCGTCGGCTCCGCCGGCCAGCCGAAGCGCGTTACCCGGCCACGGCGGAAAGGCCCGGACGCGCTGGCTGGGGACGATACGCCGCCGCCACCTGGCACCGGCGTCATGCGCTTGCAAAATGGGCCAGGGGGCGTGCGCATGAACGCGAATGCATCCGCTACCGGCGTCAATCCCGCGACGCCCGTCCCTGTACCGTCCAACAACAACGTCAACAACAGCAGAAACAACAACAACAACAACACGCCGGGGGGCGGTCGCAACGCCCAAGCGGTGGGCGTGCCCAATGGACCCAATGTGCAGATCCGGCCCGCGCCCACCAACGGCGGCGCGAGCGCAGGAGGCCCTAGCTCGGCGTCCATCACATCGATTCCACCACCACCACCACCCACCATGCGACAGCTGGGCGGCGGAAATGCGGCGGCGGCGGCCAACCGTGCCGGCGCCGCATTAACACCGCCCGACGAAGCCAATGCAGTAGGGCAAAAACGCTTTGCCCCGGGGCCCGACGGAACGTCCACAACTGCCACCACGACATCCACGGGGACGACGGCGAAGCGGCGGCGCACCGAGAGCAGCATTCACCACAACGCCGCTACTGGCGGCGGCAGCGGCAGCAGCAACGCCGGCGGTGGCGCGGGGAGACACCGGAGCGAAGCCAGCGGCACAGGCGGGTTTCCATCGTCATCTGCCATCTCGGCGGCAGCCGGAGGCGGCGGCCAAGTCGTCTCCGGAGTCGCCGCTGGTGGGGCCGGCAACGACCCTTTTGCGACGGGCGTTCGATCCGTCGGCGGAGGAGCAGGGGGGAGCAGCTTCGGGAGCGCCATCACCACTGCATCCGCGACCAGCGCAAACGCCACCAACTCGTCGGCGGCGGCGGCGGCCGCCGCCGCTGCCTCGCGGGTGGATGGCATCGCTGGCTTGCTGTCGGACGTACTGACGAAATATGCAACGGCGACGACGGCGGCGTCGACGACGCGGTGGCCCGAGCAGGCGCTGGAGACGTTTTTCCACGAGTTTGCCGACGAGGACATGGACCTGCAGTTGCGGATTGCGGAAAAGATTCTGACGGACACGAGCAAGGCGGTCATGTTCTGCAAGATGCCGGCGGTGCTGCGGAAGCACTGGGTGAAGCGGCTGCGGGAGGCTAGCAGCCGACTGGGCAACTGACCTGCGCTTGCTGTGTGGCTTTTTTCTTTTTTTTGCCAGTTGGGACGGCCACAGCGAAGATGTGAATGGGGAGGACGGGGTATCTTAGTGCTTTTTGGCTTTCTTCTTTCCTTTCACGCTTGTTTTGTCTCCTTCTTTCTTGTCCCTTCTTTTTTTTTCTTTTTTTCTCTTGCTCTGATTATGAACTGGGTCAACGGCGCTGGTGTTTGGCGTTTTCTTGTGATTGCTGTTCGGACTCTTTTACATGGTTTGTTTTGCTTTCAGCCTGTCATTTCCCCTGTGATCTATTGCAGCTCACAAAGTGTATCTTACGAAGCCGTTTGTTGTTCGTTGTTTTTGCGGGTACGGGTACTCTTAGATGGCTGGTCTTTTCGGGTCGAGGGCTGTCAAAGGTCTACGACAGGGCGGAAACCGTTGTTGCCACGGTGTTCCATTGTATACTATACTATTTATAACGGAAGAATGAACGTCGAAAACCTACCTTTTTCTGTCACGGCAGCATGGCCTCTTGCGGTTTTTGGGCCGTATGATTGGCCTCACTCGATGCTGATCATAGGAGATTCTCTGTGAAAGCTGCAAAGTATCTACAAAAGCCTCGCGCAAATCATGTAAGGGGCAAAAAACAGAAAACTTTGAACCATTGAGTTGAGACCGCGCGCAACAAAACCCCGTGTACATATACAAAAAACCACCAAAAAACCGGAAAAACTGCCCAGGAAGCCAAAACCGCTAAGCAACCCGCTTTGCCCAGAGATACCCTCCGCTCCAGCGTTGTCCTCGTCTCTCATCGCCGACCGCCGACCGTTGACCGCTTGACCGTTGACTCGTTGACTGATGCAACCCCCCGTTACTCTTTCTTGCCTCTCGTTTTGTAGTAGTAGCTAGGCTGATTAGCATGGCTTCACATTGAACGAACAGCATTGCAAGAAAGCAAGAAGAGAAAAAAAAAAAACTCACTTAGCCACCGCTCCCTCCGCCAGACCCAATGCCCCCAGCACGCCCGCCCCGATTGCGGCTACTCGCCAGTTCAGCTCCCCGCGCGCATACAGGTTCCACGCCCGCGTCCCGAGCAGGGCGCCCAAACCGACGACCGCCACCAGGTTGCCCGCCACCACCGCCTGCGCCGCGCGCGGGTGGCGCTCGTCGAGGGCGCCCAGCGTGCGCGCGAGCCAGCGTTCGGCGGAGCTGCCGTCGTCGGCGTCGGCTCTACCACCACCACTCCCGCCGCCGCCGCCGCCACTGCCGCCGCCGTGGGTCTTCTTTCCCTTGCCATTCTTGCCGGTGCGTTTCCCCCTGTCTCTTGCCTTTTGAGCGTCCATGTCGCGCATGAGGCGCTCAGCCTCCGTGGCGGCGGCAGCGCCGGGCGGCTGCTCGGCGTCAAAGTCCGAGGGGACGGTGTGGACGGACGGAGTATCGACGTCGACGAGAGAGGACGTCGAGGCGGCCTCGGTGTTTTCCAGCTCGGGCGGCGGTGGGGCGGCAGCCTGGGGATGTTAGTTCGCGAAGGCAAGTGACAAAAAAAAAAACCGTAATAAAATAAGAAAATTAGATAAAGAAGGGCACAAATCTCAACCTACCTCACTAGGCGACTGCTTGGGTCCTTTGGATGCAATTTCTGCGTACGACACTGGGAGAGAGAGACGTTGCGGTCAGCCATCAGGGTTTGCGAACATCACGAGCATGGAGGCGCAAACAATCGGCGCGCCGTCGCACTTACTTTTTGATGCGCCGAGAAAGATGAACAACACGTCAAAGAAGGACGAGTTGGATGACAGAAGTTTGGAAGCTTTTGCTATCGTATCGAAAGCTGATATTGTATCGTTTTTGCAATGTAAGTTTGCGACCAAAATGGAAGATTGAGAAGACAGAATTTTGTGAAAGACAGAGTGGAGAAAGAAGCAAGGGAGGGTTTTAAATGTAAGCTTAGTCTTTGCGGTGTATTTAAATAAGAACCCAAGGAACTTGATAACGAGACTCGGTTGCGTGGCGTAAAATGGCCAAAACCCTGGTTGACTGGGGGTTGACTGGTGACTTTTGATAGAACAGGCTTGTGGGTAAGAAGAAGAGGGGGAGGATAGGACGTTGGGTTCTGGCTTGAGAAGCGTTGCTGCCAGAAAGAGAGCTACGTAAAGGAGTCGGTGAGGGAAAAGAAACGGACAAATACGGAGAGATAAAAGCTGGCTGACCGTTTTTTTTGTTGGGTCGTGTTGGTTCTTTTCGCTCAGCTGCTTCCCTCGTGGCTCTTTCCTTTTTCTGTCTCCTTTGTTCTTTTTTTTTTCGGCTCTCTTCGTTCTTGCCCAAGCTGGTCACGGAATGCGATGACGTCGTTGACGCGCCAAAACGGGCAGTTCTGGGGCGGGTTTTTGCGCTGACCAGAGCAAGGCGCGGCTCCCAGGCCATTACGTCGTAAGGTGGGGCGGCACGCCTCCAGCTGCTGGGCCACGGCAACGGAGTTACTATGTACATGCAGGAAAGCGGAACCACGAACGTGGGCCTGGACTTAGCCGACGGGACCAACAACGCAGGCTCTTTAATAGGACGAGACGAGGTATGACTGTAAAGACAATCCAACTCAGTATGGTACGTGCACACTGGGAAGCGAACGATCGTGCCAAGATAATGTACTCGTGTTTCCAGCCCATTGACGTTTTGCTATGTCGTTTTCGTTCGTCTCGCTGAACTTTGTTGCTCTGGATCCTTCTGAAAGGAGCTTCATGTCACCCATGGGAACACGAACCGTAGATGAGAGGATTTCTATTTTCACAGGCGTCTATTTGGTCTTCGCTCATATTACACATATATGTACAGAACAAAAAACGACAGAATATGAGGAAGAAAAGGGACACGATTCATCGACCGCCAAAAAACCATCGTCCTCGCCTCTTCGTCCTTTGTTGTTTCGTGTTACATTTCCGAGCCCGGCTCACACGTCGTGCGATCCGGGTTCGTCTGTTTATTTATCTCTCGGCACCGGCCTCTTACTCCTGCTTTGGCTGGTTGGCGGACGTGGCGTCAAACGCCACCGCAGGGAACACGCTCCCGTCGAGGCCATCGCTGTGCGGCTTGTCGTCATGGCTGGCCGTCTCCTCCGCCGGCTTCTTGTCCGCCAGCGCCTTTTCTGCCGGTGCCGGCGCCGCGGCCGCGGGGGCCGGTTCTCCCGGGGAACGCTTCGCTGCGCTCACGGCAATTTCGTCGGCAGCAGCCGAGGAGGCAGCGTCGGCCGCAGCCGCGCCCTCCACGGGGACTGGCTGCTGCGGCTGCTGCTCACCGTTGTCGTTGTCGCCCTCCTGCTCGTCGTCAGCCAGCTCGGCGCCGTACACCTCGGGGTACTTCCGGAAGCAATCCTGCATGTGTCTGTGAATGGTTAGAACGGTGTGTGTAAAACAGTGACAAAAGCGGAAGAACAAAAAAAGAGGGACAAGGGGGAAACGCACTGAAATTTCTCAATGCAGTCCATGCCCTTGGGCTCCTCCTCGGAAAACACGAAGCAGCTAAACGCCGCCTTGAAGTCCTCGCCACACGGTCCGTGGGCCATGCCGCCCAGGCACGGGCAGTCCCAGTTGATCTCGCCCGTCTCCGGGTTGAACGCGCCCTGCTGGCTGGCCTCTTCCTCGAGCTCTTCGGGCGACTGCGCATCGCCGAGAGGGGCCTCATTGCCGGGATTTGTTGCAGTCGTAGTGGCTTCGTTTGCAGTTGGATGTGCATCCGCAGACGCAGGCGCTGCCGCCTTCTGTGCCGCCTTCTGCGCCGCCTTCTTTTCGGCCGCCTCGGCCTTCGCCTTCTTCTCGGCCTCCTGTCTGTGCTTCTCTTCTAACAGGGCGTCGACGGTGGGAAGCTCGGCTTCGTCGGTTGTGGTTGATGCAGACACGGATGGCCCTAACGAAGTGGGAAAACAGTTAGCAAAATAGACAAGAAAAAACTCCATGCACGGCAAGAAGAAAAAAAGATCTGGAAAGGACTCTCCAAACATACGAATTGCCTCGTCCGCAAAGATGGGGCTCGTGTTGTACCAGTACAGCGCGCCAATGGCCACACCCCAACGCGCCAACGAGCCCTTCCACGTGCCGCCCCGCCGAGCAGCCGTCGTGAGCTGCCGCCGGGCGCCGCCGGAAACGACCGGCTGCCGGACCGCCCGGACAATGTGCGCCGGAGACGAGCGTAACGCAGCACGATACATCTGGACTGTGCGTGACAGGAAACTTTTGAAACAAAAGAAGAAAAAATGTAGATAGGTACAAGATTTGAGACAAAGGAAAACGACAAGAAAAGAAAGAAAGGAAAAAGAGGTGGGAGAACGATTGGCAAATGCGACTCGATGATCGGGACGTGGAGAGAGAGCTTGATTAGCAGAGAGTCGCCAAAAAATTTCGAGGACTCCGAATTGGTCAGCATAAATGCGAACGACCGGTTCTTCTGATGGAGGCCTGTGATTGGCTGAACGCCGCCTGCTGGGCAAAACACCAAACGCCGCCCGAAAGCGGGATTTCCCAGGTCGCCTACAGCCGCCCCTCGGTAACAGCGGCGGCGTGTTCACAGCGGAAAAGGGCAACAGAACTTCCGGCAGCATTTCGGTGAGGTGCGTTGCCTGCCGACATCATGTATTGCTCGCGTGCTTCATTCTCGTGTATAACCACCGTAGTATTATTGTGCCTGCAGGCGTATGTTTTGCTGAATGCAACATCACACGTAAAACGAGATGCTGTACAAGAAGATGAAGCAAAAGTAGTTGCCGTTACTTCTTTACCAGACATTTGCCCCAGTCATCGTCGTCTTTGTTTCCTTGGACAATTCTTTGCTTAGCACAGGGTATTCTGGTCCTTGGGCTTGATGGGACCCTTGACGCGATGGCGTGAGATCGTGTAAACATGTCTTCAGCATCGTGAATGTCCGCGCGAGGCCGGATGTGGCGAGGTAATTCATCCGGGTCTCGATGTGCGGCAGAGGAGAGAGATTACGGCCGAAATGGTGTAAGATACGGTGTCTTGGACATCGCAGTGGAAGCAGTCAGACACGGCTGCATCCAAGACGAAAGCCACCAGAAGCAGCCTCCTCAAGCGTATGACCCTCGTGCTTTCTTATGCATCTTAAAATACGCTTCGAGGCATCAAAGGTGAAAAGAAATTATAAGTGGCTTTTGTCCGATTTTTCATTCTTCTTGTTCTGTAAATTCACGTATCTCGAGGAAGGGGAAAAAAGACGAGGAGATATAGAACGACAACGCTCAGCAACAGTCACGAAAACGAGAGCTAAAAGACATGTAATAAATCCTCACGGGTTTTGTCGCCGTAGACAACACCTGTACAAGTTGACTTTAAACCGGTAACGTCAAATCTTGACTAGGTAGAGGTTCTTAGGGAAACCGTTCGAGGCTGTAGAGTCACGATAGCGTTTTCCTACGTGAAACTTTCGTCTTAACCGAAGTAGAAAAAAAGACATGTCCCAAAACAGAGAGATCGATCTTTGCACACGAACATACAGCTTCCGTTTTTGAATTGGCAAGGGAACACTCGGCGGTTGATACCGAAATCTGGCCTCCATGTCTATGGCCGAAGCCTTTCGTGGTATTTCTGTTTTACTTAATATTTCTTTGGTTATCAACATTCAATTGAACTTTTGTATGATTTGAGCAAAAGCAATGCAAAAGGGCGATGGAAATGATCGGTACAGTCCTCATAGCGTCTTACAGGGCGTTGATGAGAGAAGAATTGCGTTCATTGACGTTAGAATTCAGGGGCACAAAACCCGGTTTGGGTGCCTGTAAGGGTGCCTCAGGCAAGTATACAGCGGCGCTTCACGTGCTCCACGTCACCCCTGACGCCTGCGACCAGCTGGCAAACCTCCGCCAACCGCGCCGCGCCTTTTGGCCCTTTCCCACCCAAACAGGAAGCTCCCTCGCGCGATGACAAAACACTGCGACTAGATGCTGCCACTAGCAGAAGAGGACAAAATCACAAAAATTCGTCTGTGATCCTCTCATTTCCTTGGCCACGTTTTGCGCTTTCTCCTCAACCACCCAACTCCCCATCATCGTCGAACACTCGGGGGGTCTTTCAGTGTCCTGATCGTGGTCGATTTTCCTTTACCCCCTCTTGATTCGATACAGACGCTCTTTTCTTTATTTTCTTCTTTAGAGAACATATAGATTGATTGACGGCTTTTATTTGCCCTTTTTTCGGTTTTCCCGTCTTTTCTCTCGGCCGCTCTTTCGCGTGCCTGTTTCTTATCTCTTTTTGCTGGGTTTTTTCTGTCGGTTTTTTCTTCTCTCGCATCATGGCGCCGTCGCTTGTCGACAACGCGCAGATCAAGAGCGCCGAGCTCTTGGTCCCGCTGCCGGTCTACTACCATACCTACGTGTGGCCGTTTGCCGTGATGTGGCCCGTTTTTCTCTATTACTATCTCTCGCCCGAGCTCTACGAAAAGCACATTGGCGCGCCCGAATGGACGTTTGTCTGGGTCGGGTCCATCCTCACCGTGCAGAGCTTGGCCTGGCTCAGCACCAACTGGAGCGTCAATGTCAAGGCTATCTTCACCGCGACCAAGACCAAGTCCGTCGCCGAGGCCAAGCTGATCAAGGTCATTCCTGTGGCCAACGCGGGCGCTCCAGAGATCTGCAAGATTGATCGTGACAACGTAGGTTCTCGATGTTTTTGGGGGGGGCATCGGAATGGATCCCATTCAAAACAGTGGTGCTCACAAATTGACAGGTGGGCGGCAAGACGAACACGTCCTTCCTCTTTCAAAAACGCCGCTTTCTCTACAACCCGGAAACCCAGTCGTTTGCGACGCTGGCCTATGCCATCGACGCGGACCCCAAGCCGACGTTGGCCCAGTTTCAAAAGTCCAAGGGCATCACGAGCGCAGCCGAGATCGACCGCATCGAACAGCACTACGGCACCAACACCTTTGACATTCCCGTGCCCACCTTCACCGAGCTCTTCCGCGAGCACGCCGTGGCCCCGTTCTTCGTCTTCCAGGTCTTTTGCGTCGGTCTGTGGATGCTCGACGAATACTGGTACTACTCGCTGTTCACCTTGGTCATGCTCGTCGCCTTTGAGAGCACCGTCGTGTGGCAGCGCCAGCGCACCCTCAACGAATTCCGAAGCATGAGCATCAAGCCCTTCGACCTGTGGGCGTACCGCGCCGGCCGCTGGACCGAGGTGCCGAGCGACAGGCTTCTGCCGGGCGACTTGGTGTCCGTCTCGCGCACCAAGGAAGACAGCGGCGTTGCCTGCGACATGCTGCTGATCGAGGGTACGGCCATTGTGAACGAGGCGATGCTGTCTGGCGAAAGCACCCCGCTGCTCAAAGACTCGGTCCTGCTCCGTCCGGGCGACGCCAAGATCGACCCCGAAGGCCTCGACAAGAATGCGTTCCTCTGGGGCGGCACGAAGGTGTTGCAAGTGACCCACGGGTCGCCGGATGACGCGCCGCCCAAGTCCGCGTCGGGTGTGCCGCCGCCGCCCGACGGCGGCGCAATGGCTGTAGTCATCAAGACCGGTTTCGAGACGTCGCAAGGCAGCCTCGTGCGCACCATGATCTACTCGACGGAGCGCGTCTCGGCCAACAACGCCGAAGCCCTGTGGTTCATTCTGTTCCTTTTGGTTTTCGCCCTGGCCGCTTCGTGGTACGTGTGGGACGAGGGTGTCAAGAAGGACCGCAAGCGGTCCAAGTTGCTTCTCGACTGCGTCCTCATCATCACCAGCGTGGTTCCGCCGGAGCTGCCGATGGAGTTGAGCTTGGCTGTGAACACGAGTCTGGCGGCGCTGGCCAAATTCGCCATCTTCTGTACGGAGCCCTTCCGCATCCCCTTTGCTGGCCGCATCGACGTTGCTTGCTTTGACAAAACCGGCACCCTGACCGGAGAAGATTTGGTCGTGGAGGGCATTGCCGGTCTCGGCCTGAGCAAGGAACTGCACCCCGCGGCTGGCGGAACCGATACGCCGCGCGAAGCCGACGGTGCCCACAGCCATATGACCCCGGTTGGCGACGCAGGCCTGGAGACGACGCTGGTGCTCGCCACGGCCCATGCCTTGGTGAAGCTCGACGAAGGCGAAGTGGTTGGCGACCCCATGGAGAAGGCTACCTTGTCGGCTCTGGGCTGGACGCTGGGCCGCAAAGACATCCTCACGAGCAAGCCGGTGTCGGCGGCCCCCATTGGCGGCGTGACCGGCACCGTCCAGATCAAGCGTCGTTTCCAGTTCTCCTCGGCCCTGAAAAGGCAGAGCGCGGTCGCTACGGTGCACGGCAAAGACCCCAAGACGGGCGGCCGCATCCAGGGTACGTTTGTCGCCGTCAAGGGCGCGCCAGAAACCATTATGCGCATGCTCGTCACCGTGCCGGACGATTACGAGGAGACGTTCAAGTACTTTACACGGATGGGCTCGCGCGTGCTCGCTCTCGCCTACAAACAACTTACCACGGACAACGAACTGGGCGCTAGCAGAATCAACGACCTCAAGCGCGAAAACGTCGAGGCCGACCTGCATTTTGCCGGTTTCCTCGTCTTGCACTGCCCCTTGAAGGACGACGCCAAGGAGGCCGTGCAGATGCTCAACGAAAGCAGCCACCGCGTCGTCATGATTACGGGCGACAACCCGTTGACGGCTGTTCACGTCGCGCGCGAAGTGGAAATTGTCGACCGCGAGGTTCTCATCTTGGACGTGCCCGACCACAGCGAAGGCGGCAAGGAGCTCGTCTGGCACAGTGTGGACGACAAGGTGCACATCAAGGTCGACGCTACCAAGCGTCTCGACCCCCAGATTTTGCGGACGAAGGATCTCTGTGTGACCGGTCATGCGCTGGCTCAGTTTCAGAACCAAGTCGGCTGGCGGGACATTCTCCGGCACGCGTGGGTGTATGCGCGCGTGTCGCCGAAGCAGAAGGAGGAGATTCTCCTTGGATTGAAGGACATGGGTTACTACACGCTGATGGCGGGTGACGGCACGAACGATGTGGGCGCGCTCAAGCAAGCCCACATTGGCGTCGCCCTTCTCAACGGCACGCAAGACGACCTCACTCGCATCGCCGAGCACGCGCGCAACACCAAGATGAAGGAAATGTACCAGAAGCAGGTGAACCTCATGCAACGCTGGAACCAGCCGGCTCCGCCGGTGCCCGTCGTCATGGCCCACCTCTTCCCGCCCGGCCCCACCAACCCGCATTTCCAAAAGGCCGTCGAGCGCGAAGCGAAGCGAAAGAACATCACCCCCGAGGAGTATGTTCGTGCACACGTGCCCGGCGGTGGCGTCGAGACGATTACGTCGCCGGGGGCGGCGGCGCTTCAGACGCAGCAGCAGGCGAACAACCACCAGGACCCGCGGCAGGCCAAGATGCAGCAGAAGGCGGCCAGCCTGGCCGACCAGTTCACGGCATCCATGATGGAGACGGAACTCGACGACAACGAGCCGCCCACGCTCAAGCTGGGCGACGCGTCGGTCGCGGCGCCGTTTACGAGCAAACTGCGCAACGTCATCGCCGTGCCCAACATCATCCGCCAGGGCCGGTGCACGCTGGTAGCGACGATCCAGATGTACAAGATCCTGGCGCTGAACTGCCTCATCTCGGCGTACAGTCTCAGCGTACTGTACTTGGAGGGCATCAAGTTTGGCGACGGCCAGTACACCATCAGCGGCATGCTCATGAGCGTGTGTTTCCTGTCCATTTCGCGGGCGCGGTCTGTCGAGGGCCTGTCGAAGGAGCGGCCGCAGCCGAACATTTTCAACTTTTACATCATCGGCTCCATTCTCGGCCAGTTTGTTGTCCATGTCGTGACCTTGATCTACATTGCCAGACTTTGCGATAGACTTGACCCGTATGTTCTTTTTTTTCTTATCTCCCTTCTTTCGTTGCGCCATTTACCGTCAATTTTTTTTTTGCTAACTTTAAGTCTCAGTCGGAGCGGTGATATCGATCTTGAAGCCGACTTTGCACCTTCTCTGCTCAACAGCGCCGTTTACCTGTTGCAGCTAATCCAGCAAATCTCGACGTTTGCGGTCAACTACCAGGGCCGGCCTTTCCGCGAATCGCTGTCGGAGAACCGGGGCATGTTTTACGGCATCGTGGGCGTGACCGGCGTTGCGTTTGCGTGCAGCACCGAGTTCATTCCGGAGCTGAACGTGGCCATGAAGCTGGTGCCCTTTTCGAGCGAGTTCAAGTGGACCATGACGACGGTGATGATCGTCGACTACGCGGCGTGCTATCTCATCGAGATTGTGCTCAAGTGGCTCTTCTCGGACCTCAAGGCGCGCGACATCGCCGAGCGCCGGCCAGACCAGCTGGAACGCGAGCGTGTGCGCAAGGAGACGGCCCTGCGCGTCAAGATGGAGGAGGAGGCAGCCAAGGAGCGCGAAAAGGTAGCCGAGTTTGAGCGCAAACAGGCGGAGCGGATTCAGCGGGTGGAGGCCCGGCTAAGGCAAGCACAAGCCTAAACATGTCGGTTCAACTCGGTTCGTTTCTTTTTTTTTTTCTTCTTTTTTTTTGGATAGGAAAAGGCATTCAGACGCAATGACCCTGTGGGTGTCTTGCGTGGATGAGAACATACATATTCCTTGGGGTGCTCGTTGCGGTACAACGATAGAACATGCCATTGCCACATATACATAATTTACGATAGAGAGAGAGGTGGTGGCCTTTTGTGATAATACAAGTTATTCAATGTTTACGTTTTTTTGATCTTTGCCCCTTGAGATTGTATTACATATCATTCAAAGTTCGTCCTTTGCTCATGTACTCGCGAAAAATTATTTCAGGAAAAGGGCCTCTAAAGCTGTCTTTGTTTGTGTGGTTTTTTTTCATTTATATTCGTGTACCATCTACCAATCGTTTGCTCGAGGGGCCCCTTTTTTCCACCATACACAAAAGAATTTCCACGCTTCCATCGCTGGATAGAAAAAAGCTTATTTCGCGGGGTTGGCCGCGGCAAAGGCCACGCCCTTGGCAATGTTCTTCTTGAGGTCGCCGAAGCAGGCCTCGAGCAGCTTCTGCTCGTTCGCGTCGAGGGTGCCGACGGGGAAGATGGTCTTGACGCCCTCGGGGCCGAGCTCGACCCGCGACGAGAAAAAGTCGATGCCCTGGTCCTTGTACAGCGGGCTGTCGACAAACGTGGGCTCGACGACGCCCGTCTCGCCCTGCGCCGCGCGTAGCACCGAGTCGGCCATGCGCGCGCCCGCCATGGCCATCGACAGCGTGGCCGAGCCCGCGCCGTCCTTGGCCTGCACGACCTCGTCGCCGCCAAACTGCACGCGGTGCACGAGCGCCGCGTTGGCCGACAGCGCCGGGTGGCGGCTCTGGCTGAACAGCGGCACAATGGTCACGCCGCTGTGGCCGCCGACGACGGTCACCTGCTCGTCGGCCGGGTCGGTGCCCTCGATCTCGCTG
The DNA here is from genome assembly GCA_002778095.1 of Fragosphaeria purpurea. NCBI lineage: Eukaryota > Fungi > Ascomycota > Sordariomycetes > Ophiostomatales > Ophiostomataceae > Fragosphaeria > Fragosphaeria purpurea. The sequence continues at coordinate 2,363,714 of PCDL01000011.1, forward strand.
ACGAAGCGGCTCGCGCGCACGACGTCGAGCGTGGTCACGCCGAACAGGCGCTTGGGGTTGTAGACGCCGCGCGCCTTGAAGACCTCGGCGACGATGGGCACGGTGCTGTTGACCGGGTTGGAGATGACGAGCACGCGGGCGTCCGGGGCGGACTCGGCGACGGCCTTGGCCAGGTCGCGGACGATGCTGGCGTTGGTGTTGAAGAGGTCGTCACGGGTCATGCCGGGCTTGCGGGGCACGCCGGCGGGAATCAGGACGACCTCGGAGCCCTTGAGGGCGCCGGCGAGGCCGGTCGGGGTGGGGTCGTAGCCCTTGACCGTGGACTTGGTGTTGACGTGGGAAATGTCGGCGGCGACGCCTGGAAAAAGGAGTTAGCCAGGTGCCGTCCAAGGCGATCTGCCGCAGACGCAGACTTTGGCCCCCCTCAAAAGACGACGGGGAGGGGACGTACCGGGACCGCCGCGGATGTCGTACAGGGCGAGCTCGGTGACGCGGGGGTTGAGCTTCAGAAGCAGAGACAGAGGCTGGCCAATGCCGCCGGCAGCGCCGAGGACAGTAACCTTGGACAGCTAAAAACAGGAAAGACGTGTCAGACAAAAGGAGGACTGGGACCAGCGAAGAAGACGCCGCACGGAACAAGTGTCCCGGCTCCGGCGAGGCAGCACGCAAGAGCGGAGAAAGCCCGATGCAGGAGACGAGGAGGAAGAAAAAAAAAATACACTCACGTTTCTGGCCGAGGCCGAGAAGGCCCGTGATTGGATTCTGGAGGCAGCAAACATGATGGCGGTTTGTGAGGAGGCGTGGATGGAAGGCAATGGCTTTCCCTGAAAGGCACGAACTGGTATGATCACTATGGGGAGGGGGGTGTAGGAGGATGAAGAATGGACGAGACGAGAGGATCGGAAAATGGGCACAGCAAAAAATCGTATGTGTTTTATGGGATGAAAATGGTTTTTTGCGCTATATTTTGCAGGTTCTGTGGGTTTACGGCTTACCCCGGGCGGCGGGTTTTACAACGGGCTGGCTGGCTGGCTGCTGGGCTGGCTGGCTGGCGGTAACCACGCCAAAGCAATAAAATAAATTCAAAAATAAAATACGAAAATTGGACGGAAGGGGAAAAAAGGGTCCGCTGCAAAAAAAACACACCAAAAGCCGGATCTGACTAATCCGTATGTGGCTTAGCGCCACAACATAAAAAGGAACCCGGCATACTCGGCGAAAGACGGCTCCGCTCATCACGAAACCGCTGAGAGGTTCACAAACCCCACGGCGGCCACGGTGGCATGCTTTGAAGCGAAGATGAAGGTGGCCAGCAGCAATGGCGCGTATCTCGCCAGGACGTTTCTGGCGGCCCCCATCATGCGATGCTCCCACTTTGCACATGGATTCCGCTGTCGGACCTCCTGGCTTACTAATAAAGCGGTCGCAGCTGGCAGTTTCGACTTTACAGTCTAATTTACCACGAACACTGTGCAAATGAACTGTGGAGGCTTTGCGGAGTATTGGGAATCATGTTGATGACATTCTCGTTTTCTCGGGCAACACACAACAGTCACATAACGGGCCGATTCTCGTATTTTGACTGAGGTGTCCGCCGGAAGACGAATACGCCAAGATACATCCGTTCTGAAAACTGAGAATACTTTGATATAGAACCATCAGCGTCCTCCCCAGCAGCCGATCTACATGAGACCGTCTACCAGGGAGTGAACGCCATAAGAGAACGAAACGAGGGGGCAGCCGGGGTGATAAGAGTGCAAAACATTCGGTATTGTGCACTGACATACACCTCCCCAGTGGACAAAGCTTGCTCAACGTGCAGCAGCCAGTCATGGACCGTGGGGGGAACCGGAATCCGTTGCGACGTCGGCGAGCAGAGCGCGTTCATTCTGGCCGCTGATGGTCCCGTCCGAGCGGACGACGGCGGATCTTGTATGTACTGCGGGCCTCCGTTTGCCGGTCCGGCCACGTGGCCGCGTTAGTACCAAGTACGACCGGCAACGCGAGTGCGCGGTGGGTGTTCTCCCACAAGGGCCCGCAGCAGTCCTAAGTGGTGGGCTATGTACGATCGAACGTACCGCCAGACGTCACTGCACACATTTGTTTGCCTGAGTTTGCTTTTGTCGAGGAAGGCCACCCCATTTTGGCGCCGTGTACTGTTTTTGACTTCCGCACGGCGTGGAAGGCGTCGGTAATATTGGTAGGGACAACGCGAATACGGCAGATGCTTGACACGCCTCTATCTTGTTTCTGACGGGTCAGAAGCCACGGCAGCACCCCGACCGTGCTAGTCTTACGTGATGCCATCAACGACGATGGCGATGGGGGCAGGGCATTTCTAAAGTTTGTCGTGGAGGAGGAGGAAGTACAACGTATCGCAATCAAGGAAAGAGAGAGAAATTAGACGAGGAAGAATTGTGTGGCATGTTCGCCTGAACATGGAAAGAAAAAAATGACTATTGTGTTGCAAAGGAACAAAACAGAAAAGGGGCCAAGGGCACGCCCTTGGTTTTGGTAGAGGAAAGATGACCTCTTAAATAGCGAGCATCGTAAAACAACAGGAGAACAAGAAATAGGAAACGCTGATTTCAAAGTGACAGCACGACACATCGTTTGTATATACGGCAAACTGGCAAACTGTGCCGCGGGCTTGTTTGTTGGGCTTCGTGCCGCCGTTCCAGCTCCATTTCTCTTATGAAGAGGCTGAATTTGGCGTTCAAACAGAACACAACGAAAGCAGCCAAAAATGCGTTTCCACACTCCCCCCATTCCCTGTTCCTCTCCCGTGTCCAACATCCACCGGCCGGAGCGCGTCATTACGGGTACCTGGTTTTCTCGATGAAAACTCTAGAAGCGGGCTCGTGTTTGAAAACGGGGTCAGATTGCTGGCGGCCAGCAAACGATACAAAAGAGAGGGACATGCAACACGGGCTGAACATACTACTAGAGAAGACCTGTCTTTCTCAGTAATAAGTTAATACGAGCTTCGTGAGCGGACAGTTTGTAAGTGTCTTTTCGGAAGTGCGTGGCGGGCAAAGCACCCGAGGCAGAAATTTGAAGGAGCAAGCTTCGAAACATCTACGACCTTGCATGTGTCGTTCAACACTCTCGCTAGCTACAAATTGCGCCTCTGGATTTTTGATCACGCAATTCTGCCTCGGAGACTCTGGTGGTGACGGCGCTGTCGTCGATGCTCAGTGATATGACCATAACCCTTTCTCCCGCGTGGTCGCTGGGGGGGGCTCTTAATTTCGATAATCGCGACGGCGACGCAGGTTGCATCGCTTTGTTTCTGATCTCTTATCTCTTGAGTATCTCTTCTTCCATATTTACTGATTACGCCCTTTTCAGAACCCCTTTATGCCCCTTCGGGGCAACTTGATATGGGCCGGCCAGGCCGCATCTAGCGGCAGTGGCAAACAGACAAACAAAAGAACCATATAGATGCATTAATTGTGTTCTCTCTCTCCTGTTTTCCGTGTTCTTTTGTAATCCTGCAGCTAACAGCAGAAAGTAAAAGAAGAAAAAAAGCAATCTATTTGGTTGGGCATGATATAAAATTGTTCCAGTACGTATTACCGAGTTTCCCTTTTTTTCTTTTATTTTTTTGGCACCTCCAGCCAGAACAAAGCATTTTTTCGGTCATTTGCTCGTGCTCAATATTGCTTTATATTATAGAATCCGCATAACTGCAGCTATCAACACCATCCATGCCCTCTCTCTCTCTTTCTCAGCCATTTCGAGCCGTGTTCCCAAAGCAGCGCCAAGCGGAGCCTTTGCTTCCCCCGGCTGAATGGCCCCCATTTGCTACTCATCGCTCTCGATTTATTCTTGCGTCGTTGTTCTCGTTGGGCGGTGCCCTACCGGAGGGGATGATAAAAAAACAAATAAGTGCTCTGAAGTTCCGTGAAATGCTATTTTTGGACGGGAACTCCTGCTCGGTCTTCCGTCACAATGTACACATGCCAAAGTGTGCGCAATGCTGTCATGTCGCGAGCGTTCCGATTTTTTTGTAGTTTCTGGTGAAAGGGCTCTGCTTTCTTTATTGTCTCCCCCCGTCTCCATCTCTCTTCACGAGACTGGATTTTAATTATCACCAACGTTCTAGATGCAACGTTGGAGACATCGGTTTGACATCTCCAGTTGGTGCAATAGACACCGCAACCTCTGTTCTGAGTTGCCCCGATTTTTTCTTGCCATATCCTATTATGAGAAGCTCGTGAGGCTCAAGCTCCCCTGTCTCTTGTGAGGTCTCTTCATCGTATGCTGTTTTTATTTTTGTTTATTTTTTTTTTCCCTTGGCGAACATCTACCTCCTTTGACTATGCTACCCCTATCAGTATGACTTTCCCTCTTTCCCCATCACATCACAGCAAGGGACCAAGAGAATGCACCTTCAGGTTCTCACCGTTGCCCTGCTCGCCGGGTTTGCGTCGACAACGACAGCGGCTGCGCTGGCAAAGGCAGCGTCGGTGGTGCTCGAGAGCCGGCCCACGCTGCCGACGGGATGGCGTTTCACAGCCGAGGCCGCGGGCGACGAGTCCCTGCAGTTGTCCATTGCACTGACGCAGCCCAGGCTGGCCGAGTTGGAGAGACGTCTGCTGCAGCAGCACCAGGAGGAAGCCGGGGAAGACGAAGCAGAACAGCAACAGCAACAGCAACAACCACACGATCAGCAACCAAACTTACGAAAACAGCGGCACCGGCGACGACAGCAACGGCAGCGGCTGCCCTACGCGACAACACCCCCCCTGGCTCTGACGCGCGCACAGCTCGACGAATACCGGGCGCCCCGGAATGGCGCGGCCCGCGCCGTCCTCGACTGGCTGGCCGATAGCGGCGTGCACGACGCACGAACCGACGGGGCCTGGGTGCGGTGCAACCTCACGGTCCGCGCCGTGCGGGACCTGTTCGAGGCCGACGTGGCCTACTACGCGCACACCAACCACACGCCCGTCCTGCGGGCGACCTCGTACACGATGCCGGCCGCCCTGGCCGCCGACGTCGACTTCGTCTTTCCTCTGGCGCACTTCATGCCGCCACCGCCGTCGCTCCGGCCGCGGTCGCGGATCGTGGCTGGCGCCGACGGCCGGCCACTGCCACCACCACCACCACCACCATCACCATCCTCACCACAACCGACGACGACCGGCACCGTAGTCGCCAGGACCGAAAACAGCAACGAGACGGACGGGCAGGCGTCGTCCACGCGCCGCACGTTCAAAAGGCAGACGTGGAACGGCTGGGGCAACCAGTACTACAACGGGACGTTTCCCTGGTCCACGAAGCCGTCGTTTTGTCCGTTCGGCGTCGTCACACCCAGCTGCCTCCGGCAGATGTACAACTGGCCGGCCTACCAACGGAACACCAGCACGATCACCGCGACCTTGAACTCGACCATCCCCCCCTCACAATCACAACCGCAACCGCAACCATCGGCGGAGAAGCCGCAACCACTGCCATCACCTCCGCCGTTGCCGCAATCACAATCAGCGCAGCCAGCGCAGCCAGCGCAGCCAGCGCAGCCGCCCCAGCCGTCACCACCACAACCGCCGTCGTCACCGATGCCGTCGCCGTCGCCCCTGATACCGCGATCGCCGGTGCGGCTCGGCATTGCCGGCTTCTTAGAGCAGTACATCAACTACAAGGACGTCGCCGAGTTCCTGCAGTTTTACGCGCCGAGCGTTGCGCACGGCGGCGGCACGTCGCCGCCGTACAATTTTAGCGTCGAGCTCGTCAACAACGGCAAGAACCTTCAGTACCCACAGTTCATGGCGGGCCTCGAGGCCTCGCTCGACGTGCAGTACGCCATGGCGATGGCGTTTCCGACGCAAATTACCTTTTACAGCACGGGTGGCCGCGGCGAGACGGTGGGCACAAAAGGCCACGTTCCTTCTAGTAATGGCGGTGGCGGCGGTGGTGGCGGTGGACAGTCGCCTCCGCCGCCGCCGCCGCCGCCACCGCCGCCGCTGCCGTCGCCGTTCACCGACAACGAGCCGTTCCTGAACCTGCTCGAGTACCTCGTGGCGCAGCCCGACAGCGCGCTGCCGCACGTGCTCTCGGTGTCGTACAGCGACGACGAGCAGAGCGTGCCGCAGGCGTACGCGCAGCGCGTGTGCCAGCTGTTTATGCAGCTGGCGGCGCGCAGCGTGTCGGTGTTGGTGGCGTCGGGCGACGGCGGCAGCGCAGGCATCGGCCGCGGCCTGTGCCTGCGCAACGACGGGACCAACCGGCACGCGCTGCTGCCGACGTTCCCGGCATCGTGCCCCTGGGTGACGAGCGTGGGCGCGACGAGCAACAAGCCGGCAGCGTCGATCGTCGCGGCCGATTTCAGCTCGGGCGGGTTCAGCAACTACTTTGCGCGGCCCGTGTGGCAAGACATGGCCGTGAGCGGCTACATGCGCGCGCTTGCTGGGGACGGTGGAGGGGGTGGAGGCGGCGAAGGAGGAGGTAGTAACGGAAACAGCGGAAACAGTGGAAACAAAGGAAACGGCGGCAACGGAAATGGCGGGAAAGGAGGCAACGGGGGCAGCGGCGGCTTCGGTGGCGGTGGCGGTGGCAACAACAACAACAACAACAACAACAACAACCTCATCAGCAAGGACGGCCTCTTCAACACCACCGGCCGGGGCATCCCCGACCTGGCCGCCGTGGGGTCCGATTTCCAGCTGGTGTGGGGCGGCGTCATCACGTCGACGGACGGCACGAGCGCGAGCACGCCCGTGGTGGCGTCGATGATCGCCATGGTCAACGACGCGCGGCTGCGCGCGGGCAAGCCGGTGCTGGGCTGGCTGAACCCGACGCTGTACTCGAGCAGCCTGCAGGACGTGCTGCAGGACATTGTGACGGGCGTGAGCCTGCCGTGCCGGTTCAACCACACGGCGCACGTGGCCGGGTGGCCGGCACTGCCGGGCTGGGATGCGGTGACGGGGCTCGGGGTGCCACACGACTTCGACAAATTGTTGACCGCGTTGCTAGCGGTGTAGCGCAAGCGCATATCGGCGCTCCAGACGAGGTGAAAGAGATTGTACAAACACAAACAAACCTGTTTTTTGTAAAGTATAGATTTGCATACGGATTTTTTTATACGAAGAGTCGTCTCATTACTCAGACAGTAAATACAACAAGAGAATCATCAAAGTCTCACCGACGGCAATCGTGCCAACGCACCTTTGCCGATCAGAATGGTTCAGGGAGACAGGCTCACGCAGCCGGTGGAGCTGTCCTCCTCAAAGACGCCGCCAAAAATGATGCCCTCGTTGATGCCCGGCTCCTGGATACCGTCGTGCACAATGTCGTCGCCGCCGTCGAGGCCCTTCTTGAGCACGCCAAAGTGGAACTGGCCCTGGCCGCTGACGTCGTTGGACAGCGCCTGCGTTTGCGCCTTGAGGGGGCTGGTGCCGGTGGAAAAAAAGACTTGGGAAGTTCTGGGCCGTTGGGTGGTTAGCTCGCAGAAAAATAACCGAAAAAAGAGAAAAGAAAAAAAACCATGGCGGAACGCACAGCTTGTCAAAGTCCAGCGTCACGGCAAAGTTTTGGAACACGCCCGGCGTGAACGGCGTGCTGAACAGCACCTGCGGCGGGTTCGCGTTGACGTTGCCAAACAGCTGCAGCGTGTTGGGATCGACGCCGGCGGCGCCGCCGAGGATGGTGCCGGTCTTGAGCACGAGCTGGTTCGTGCTGAAGTCGTTGCTTTCCAGGAAGACGAGCTGGTACTCGTGCGAGAGGTTGAGCGGCCGCTGGGCGTCCTGCATGACGCTGAAGTGCAGGGTCTTGACGCCCTGGGTGGACGGGTCGGTGCCGGAGTTGCTGGCGGGCAGCAGCTCGGCGCGGCGGAAGCCGGTCTGGATGTTGTCGGCGCTGGGGGCAAAGATGGACTTGTCGCTGGGGGGACGCAAGTTAAAAAAAATTAAAAAATTAAAAATTAAAAACCAAGCAATCTACCAAACCGGAAGACAACAAACCTGATGGTGACCTCGACAGGCACGGTATCCACGTCAAACTACAACTCGATTAGCCAAGATGCCCAAGTTGATTTTGTCCAGAAAAGTGGACGTACGAGCGAGCCGGTCTGCGCAGGCAGTTCCACGAGTTGGCTGAGCTTGAGGTCTGCGCGCGGGGGTCAGCGGGTATCTGTTCCGTACGGCCAGTTCTCCATCCCCTTTTTTTCTGGGTTGCCCTACTTTGACCAAAGACGTTGCTCGGGCTGAAGACGTTGTTGTTCGTGTCAAACGTGGCCGCCGAAAAGGACGACGGAATGCGGCCGTCGAACTGGATGGCGCACTTCTGGGCGGAAGCCAGCAGCGGCAGCGCCAGCAGCGCAAGAGAAGCAGAAGAACGCATGGTCAGGAGAATGCAAAGAAAATGCCAAATCGTGGAGCCAGCCCTCGAAAAGAAAACGAGTGTGAAGAAAAAAAAAGAAAAAAAAAAACCAAAAAGAGGGTATATACGATGCAATCGGTCCACGATGGTATGAAGCAGGGAGAAAGAAACAGAACGGTAGAAACGGGTGAGGCCCTATTTAAGTTAAGTACAAGCAGTTCCTTTCTTTACGTCTACACTCTTCTGACAACATGTTTGAGGTCACCACCGGATGGGCCACTGGTCGCTTCATGCAAAAGGCTTGACACGCGGGCCTTTTTGTGGGGAGAAGTGGAAACGTCGTGGATCATCTCGTTGGGATTTCTGAGATGAGGCAGAGACAGACGCTTCAGTCGGATCGGACGGTATTTGTTAGGCCTAACACGACGGCTCACGATGGGGTTTATTACTACTCCGTAGCCGTAGAGAAAGGGGTTCGGTCAAAACCGTTCGAAGCGATGATGCCGCTCTGGCCGCTCTGGCCGCCCTGGAAATGGTCTGGAGTTTCTGCACAGGCATTCGACGGCACGTTCAACGTCTCCCAAATTGCTCGCTATTGGCCTAGTTCTCATCTATGCAAATTGCTCCTTTTTTAGTTGAATATCATGGGCTGGAGTTGAACCAGCAGTGCCACGATATCTTCCGCAAGGTTCGTTGTACGTCTTCTATGAAGGGACGTCTTGTCTGACTCGTGCCCACACCTTTTTTTTTGTCCTTTGTGAATGGGCAAAATTCTCCGGCTTGCGGGGAAGAAGACAACCAGAACACGCCGGCCGGACGGCAAAAGAAAAGAGAAACAAGGGGTCGTTGCGGCGAACATCAAACAAGCTCGTCTCAACGCATCGACGGCGCAGCGGCACTATTGTTGTGTTGCAGAAAATACAACTAGTGGCGAATAAAACATACGTAAAAAATGACTAAAAAAACCTTCGCTAAAAAAAAAAAATAAAGTAAGCGAAGCGTAGGTGGTTGAAGAACGGTTGTGGTTTTGAAGCGGGAAACGAGCCAAATGAAGCCAAAGCGTTTTTTGTTGACGTTTGTTTAAGGTTTCGTAACACCTGATTGGCCAGAATTGCTCTCCTAATAAAGGGCTTGAGAGGTGATCACAAACATGTCAGCTCGACAACAACAAGCAATTCGATGCCAACAAGTATAAAAAAAAAAGAAGCTAAATCCAGACAGCTGTATTCTACACCAGTTGTAGCGTTTGTCAAAAAAAAAGAAAAAAGAACATAAACAAAAAGAAAAAAAGAGACATAAACACAAGCAAACAATTTGGTAGCCAAAGACGAGAAACCAGCGAAGCCATCCGTCAACGGGTTTGCCGCTGCCAAATCTATGCTTCCGCAGACTGGAATATCCCAGGCAATGCTAATGGAAATCAAGTGACCGATCAGCATAGTCGTAAATATGTACGTCGACATGAGTGTTTGTTTTGATGTCGTCGTTACGTACTGTGCAGGGACTGTGCAAACACAGTGGGAAAGCTTCGCCGGAACTCTGGTTCTTTGACATGATTGGCTAATTTTAGTGGGCTACCACAACTTCCCTGCAAGGAAAGCGCGACGCATGTGTAAGACGACGACGCCATGTACACAAACCCGCACCTGCCGTCCTCAGCCGGCGACGACGCAGAGAAGCACTTGCCTTTTGGCCGTCCTTTTTTGGCTCGTTTTCCCCTTTCGTGTGCGCGTTGTCAACTTCACCAACTTTCCACACAAAAAAACAAATTCAACAACAAAGACCCCCATTTCTGTCGCAGCACGCCGCGTGTCCGCACGGTCAATTCGCTCGTTTTCCCCACCGCCAGCAGCACGACGCGTATCGCTCACAGCACGCATTGCAAGCTCTGATCGCACCAGAACAGAAACCACTCTTGCCATTGACCTCCAGCGGGAGTGTCCTTGACTTGACGCGTTTTTTAGACGAATAGATTCTTCTTGCCATCCTGGTCGTCGCGCTGGAAACAACATATATATATTATATACGTCTCTTATCGAGAGGCGCGAGCTGATTTCACGGTACACGAGCGAGGAGAACGCAAAAGGCTTATCGCATCACAGGGATAGCAAAGGCAGGCGACGAGACGAACGACGAGGCAAGCACATCCATATTGGTGACTTTTTTGAATTGACCATTCCGCCGGCGTCTTCTCGCTTTGGTACGTTCACGCCGGAGCCCACGCCGCAGCTGGCTCGATAGTTTGGCAACCCGGGATAGCTTGGTGTCGGGCTGGAACTAGACGCTCTTCCCTGATTGACGACACAATTGGATAATGCCGACCTGGACGCTTTATGTCTAGGCATTTGGGAGGCCATTTTTGTTTGACTCGTCCGGATTACCGAGAACGGACGTACACGCGGTCAAAGCGCGATGCTGCAATAAGAACAACGAAGCGCGGATCCCAAATGCTCACACTTGCGAGCTATATCACTTCCACTTCGGCAGCCACAAACAGACAGAGCTGTCGGCTCTTGGGGATACAATAGAAAGAAGGATCGACGTGAGAGAAGACGATTTTGCTCGCCGCCTAGTCCAGGCGGCTCTCCTACCAACATGCCGACAACACACGTCTTGCCAGACTCCGGCGACGAACTGCAGAGCATTGCGGATTGTCTCTGGAAGGCAAAGAAGGTGTTGGTGGTCACCGGCGCTGGTATCAGCACAAATTCTGGCATTCCGGTAAGCCGTTTGTTACCGTCTGTTCCTCACCCGTTGGCTGGCATTCTGTCGGGTTGTTTCTAACTTTTGGACGCAGGATTTTCGGTCCAAAAACGGCCTCTACTCGTTGATTCAGGCGCAGTTTGAGGCAGCGGCGGCTGCCGAAAGCATGGAGGACGAATCGAAAAACGAACAAAACGCGCCGCCGGTAAAGCGGCGAAGACTCTACCACAATAATGAGCATGACGGGAACCAGGAAGACACGAAGGCACGACAGGATGTCAACGACGTGAAGACGAACGACGACGGCGAAAATGAAACAATATACTGCGCATCACAAACCCCTTTTACCGATGAGGACCAAAAACCATTGCCAGATGCGCTCTCAACTACTACCCTCCTCCCAGAAACGCCACAAAAACAAGACAACGGAGACGATTTACCCATCATACACGATACGATCGAATGCGGACACAATCCTGCAGAGATCTACGGAAACAAGCCTCTGCATCCCCTAAGCTCGTCCCCGCTGTCTTCGCCGCCGCCCATTCTCTTTGACCCGGAGGACGAGTTTCGGTCGGGCTCCACAACGTCGAGACGTTCGTCGAGCAGCGGATCGTCGTTGGCTGCTTCCTGTACGTCGTCCGACTCGGAATTGGAGTCGGAGGGCGCGTCCTTCTCGTCGTCGCAACCTACGCTTTCCACGCAGCCGTCCTTCGCAAGCACGAGCAGCAGTCACAGCAACTTGCCCGTCATGAAGGGACGCGAATTGTTCGACGCCTCTATTTGGGCGGATCCCGTCAAAACATCCGTCTTTTATACCTTTGCGACCACGCTTCGCCAGAAGATACGAGACGTCGCGCCGACAACGAGTCACCACTTCATCTCGCATCTCCGCGATACAGGCAAGCTCGTCCGCTGTTATACACAAAATATCGACGAAATCGAAGAGAAGGTGGGCCTGACAACGAGCCTCGTGCTGGGCCCCGGCAAAAAGGGCCGTTTTTCGAAGCGGGCCGGCGCCTCTCGCCGGTCCACTGGTTCCTCTGCTCCTGAAAGCGAACCCGTTCCCCCGCAAAACAGCCAAATAGAGGCAGCGGTGCACGGAGCTTTGCAAAACGAACAGGACGGCCCCGACAAGCACGACGCAAACATGTCACCAACGTCGCTGTCGCCAACCAACCCACACCCCGCAACACGGGATCCCTGCCACCGGGGCGTTGAGTGCGTTTTTCTTCACGGGTCCCTTCGGCAGCTGCGGTGTTTTCGCTGCGGCCACACTACGCCCTGGGACGAAGACAACCGCGAACACGAAACCTTGTCGGGACGGCAACCCAGCTGCCCGCAGTGTGAAGGCGCCACGGCGGCGCGCGAGGGCCGCGGAAAGCGAGCCCTTGCTGTGGGAAAGCTGCGTCCAGACGTCGTCCTCTACGGCGAAGAGCACCCCAACGCGCACTTGATCGCACCCATCGTGCAGCACGACCTGTCTCTGGCCCCCGACATGCTGCTAATCTTGGGCACAAGTCTCAAGGTCCATGGCCTCAAGGTTTTGGTTCGGGAATTCGCCAAAGCTGTCCACACCCGAGGTGGCAAGGTGGTGTTTGTCAATTTCACAAAGCCGCCAGAAAGCGTCTGGTCGGATATTATTGATTTCTGGGTGCAGTGGGACTGTGATGCGTGGGTACAGGACTTGAAAGAGAAGAAGCCCGTGCTATGGCTACCACCAGGGTCGGACGCCGTGTTGAGGGAGCCGAGGAAGAAGCAGAAAGGTGCATCTGCTTCTGGAAAAGATGGACGGCCAAGTAAAAAAGGCACGGAACGTCAGACTTGTGGGGACGAGCGGGGAAGCGCGGCGGGCGAGAAGGCCATGACGCAGCAAGGGGAGAAGCAAGACGGAGTGGAAAAGGGCGACAAGAAAGAAAAAGAAAAGAAGGATGACAAGCCGCCTCGAACGAGAAAGAGACGCGTACCTTTACCGGAAAAAGCGGCGGACGACCAAGAGAAAAAACCACGAGGACGGGCACCGAACCCGAACGCTAAACATCCCGCTGCGGTTCGAGACGACAAGGCCAACGGGGCGTTTGTGATGTGGAAAATCATGCAGGAACTGGCGACAAGCTCAGGGCGCACGCCCGATCTTAAGCCGCCGCCCAAGCGACGAACAGCACCTCGCACGAAGGCAACAAAGAGGCCAAGGCACTCGGCCCCGGCGCAGCTGGAGACCGTAGCACAACCTGCACAAGAATTTTCATCCTCGATTTCGGCGGTCCAGAATCTGGAAACAGTCACACGTCCGGGAACGCCTGTGGCAGCTACAAGCTCCACGCCAAACAAAGATGCCTATTCCATCCTATCAGCCGTCAAGGCAAACCCGCGAAGGCGACGGTCGAAGAAGGTTTTCGAAGAAGGGGCCAGTGCAGGTGGCCCAATCTTGGTGGAAGCGCAAAAAACCGAGCCAAAGCGCCGCGGAAGGGAACCCAAGAAACGGGTGCAGTCCACGAGCGTGCTGCCCCCCCTAGAACCGACTCGTCCACCGGACGGACCTCAGGAGAGATCAACGGATGCAGGCCGATGTCCCGACCAGAGGGCCAGGAACAAGCACCCTTCTGCGGGATTGGGGGCGTTTGCGACAAACGCGTTACACAGCTCGCCCAACTGGAGTTCCTCGAACACGTTCTCAACACACCTCTCGCCTCCACTCCGTAGCCCACCGGCATCTGGACAGACTTTGCTGCCACCGATCAGGCAGCTTTTCCCTGACGTGCCGTTCGCAAGACCGCAGCAGTCTCCGTTTTTCTTTCAAGATCCGCTGTGTGACCGGTACGGGTTTCCGCCTTCCTGGTTACAGAAATGGGATTGCGGCGATCAGCTTCGACGAGAGGCCGACGAGCAGATTCTAGCTGCCGTCAGTTTCGGCGCACGGCGAGCATGATCGCATCACATGCCGAACGTGTTCCAACATTTTGTATACAGCTTTGTTGATTAAAAAAAATCCATTGGATAAAAGCGTTTCTATTCGCGTGTAAACAAGAGCGACATACTAAGAGCCTGCTAACAGCATGCTAAAAGTGAAATGTTTGGTGTTATTTTTTGGTTCATTTCGTTCTATGATTCATGAACTTTTTGGCGTGAGGGCGAACAAGTTTCAGGAAATGACTGCGGTGATACGAATTTCTCCACCGGCTATTTTAGCGACATCGGCGCACTGCAATTTTGGTTTTTGAGCCTTCTTCTCAGCGGTTTGATATTTGCAATTGATTTACCAGTTTCAAGTCCCGCTAGTGCCATTCGAAGAGCAGATCAATTTTTCCCGTCTATTCATTCACGAAAACAAAAAATGGACAGTCCCTATCGAAGGGAGCTTGAGGTGGCCATTCGCGTCGTTGAGCAAGCAGCTCGGCTCAGCCAGGCCGTCCTGCCAGACCCGGACAAAGGCGTGCTGTTCAAGGACGACAAACTAGACCCAGTTACCATTGGCGACTTTGCCATACAAGCCCTTCTGACGAGCTCTCTGCGCCATGCGTTCCCCGACGACGGCTTCGTCGGCGAAGAGGACGCCGCCGCCCTGCGGGCCAACCCAGCGCTGTCCGACCGCGTCTGGGGTTTGCTGCAAGCGTCCGTGGACACGAAACAGAACAGCAGCAGCAGCAGCAGCGGCGGCGGCGGCAACATAGCGGTGGTGTTTCCCACGTCCAAGGAAGACATGTGGGCGGTGATCGACCGGTGCCAAACGGCGCCGGGCCCTGGCCGCGTCTGGGTGTTCGACCCCATTGACGGCACAAAGACTTTTGTGCGGCGTGAGATGTACGCTATCAACGTCGCCCTCCTTGTCGATGGCAAACAGACAGTGGCCGTCGTCGCCTGTCCCCTTCTCTCACCTGACGTCGACATCGCCAAGGCCGAACCGGTCTTCAACCACTCCATTGATCCCACGGGCCGGGGCTCCCTCCTTTTTGCCGTCCGGGGTTATGGTACGTTTATTCGGCCTCTGTTCACCGGCAACGACGGTGGTAGCGTACTCCAAACGGCTCTAAGAAAACTCGACCGCTACGCAGCAACCACGTCAACGTGCGGCCTGCGCCCCGTCACCTGTCATTTCATGCAAGACTCGGCCATGGACGACGTGCACCGGGCCGTCGCAGCCAAGCTGGGCCTGCCCTTTCCCGGCAGCGACCTGCTCGGATGGGTGCCGCGCTGGAGCGTCCTCGCCACGGGGCTGGCCAACACGACGGTGTGGGTGTACAAGCAGCGGAGCCGGCACGCCAAGGTGTGGGACCACGCGGGCGCCATGCTCTTGTTCGAGGAAGTCGGCGGCAGGATCACCGATGTGGACGGGAAGCCCATTGACCTGCTGGCGGGCCGCAAACTATCCCACAACTTTGGCTTTGTGGCCGCGCCAGCCGACATGCATGGCGTGGTTCTGCAAGCGGTGCACGACGTCCTGCGGGAGCAAGGCCGCCTCGATCTGCTAGGGCCCAATCTGCAAGAGAGCAAGGAAAACTGAGAAAGGAGCGAACGATGGTTTCTCTTTCTATTTCTTTTTCGTGGAGAACGCCAAGTCGACACTGCATTGTCTGAGAACTGCGGCCGCGCGCACAACAAAAGTATACGAACACCTATTTGTTACGTGCCACCGCCAACACCACCAACACTTTGCTCGCTCTCCTTTATTCCACCCCCCTCGAGCCTCTATAATTTTCATTGCATTATTGTCTTTCGGCGGCGGATGTGTTGGAACCCAATTTCCCTTTCTGTCTGTTTCGGCAGCTCCGCGCCGAGTAAATTGGAATTTTTTCCGGAAAGTACCTTATCCACGAAGAGAGACAGTGGCGAACCATTGCTTTCGTCAAAGCAACCGCAATCTGGCCCGACAGCGGCAAAAATGGTTTGCCAATGTGCGGGACAAGACAGGAGGCCAAACAAAACGGCGAAGAGAATAAAACAAAGCGGCCGGCCCGCAGTGCCTTATATGGAAGATTGGCGAGAAGTCGACAAACCTCCGAACCCCCCACAAAACGGATGCCAGCATAGGAATATTTTTTTTATATTTTTGGTTTTTTTTTTCTCTACTGGATGAAATTTTTGAACAGGAGGCGCCAAGTTGTGGCCAACAGAAAAAAATCAAGAAAAGGAGAAGCGACAAGAGAAAATTGGAGGGTTCCAGGCTATGAACCATTTTCTTATTGCACGAGTCTCCTTCACCTTCGTCTCTTCTTCGTGACCTCCTCGGAACCCTGCTCAGTTTGCCTTTGTAATTCTCATTGCCGTGCCGTCCCCGCAAAAAACAACGGTTGAGGAGTTCATGGTCTAATCACCCACAGCATGTTCTTATGTGTCCCTTGAATGAGCCAAGCGGACTCGTAGAAAACGGAGAATTTGTCCTAGAGGGGGAGCCAACGACTGCTACACCAACCCACGGTTAAGATACACAGTCTGTTGGGGGGAGACGAGGCAATTATGGCTCTTGTCTGGATTTGGCTCTCTTGGCTCGCGTAAAAGGGAATGAAAAGGGGGGACAATTAAAGTGCTGGACAGTAGCCCGTCTTTATAAGAAGAGGTGCACCGGGAACGCTCAAAGAAGAAGAAGCAATTGAGAATAAGAAGGCACAAAAAACCCAGGAAAACAAAAAGGAGGGTACACAGCCTGTTTCTCTATTTCTTGCATCCGAGGCCTCACGGACACGTCGGTGCTGTGCGACAGAAGCAAGATCAGCAGAAGTCTTTCTTGCCTCTCGTTTGCACCGTCCGCTACCATGGCGATGGCCACTCTCCGGTCGTTGCTGCTCCTGGCGGCCGCAGCAGCGCTCCCGGTCGAGGCCGAGACCTTTGCCAGCGCCGCCGACTGGGCGGCAGCGTACACCAAAGCGAGCGCGGCGGTGGCCAAGCTCTCGCAAAACGACAAAGTCAGCATCGTGACGGGCATCGGCTGGAACAAGGGCGCCTGCGTCGGCAACACCGCGGCCATTGGCTCCGTCGGCTACCCGCAACTCTGTCTGCAGGACGGGCCCCTGGGGGTGCGGTACGGCACGGGCGTGACGGCGTTCACGCCGGGCATCATGGCGGCGGCGACGTGGGACCGCACGCTCATGCGGCAGCGCGGCCAGTACATGGGCGAGGAGGCCAAGGCGTGTGGCGTGCACGTCCTGCTGGGCCCCGTCGGCGGGCCCCTCGGCAAGCACGCCAACGGCGGCCGGAACTGGGAGGGGTTCGGCCCCGACCCCTACCTGACGGGCACGGCCATGGCCGAGACCGTGCAGGGCATGCAGGGCGCGGGCATCCAGGCGTGCGCCAAGCACTTCATCCTCAACGAGCAGGAGCTCAACCGCGAGACCATGAGCTCGAGCGTCGACGACCGCACGATGCACGAGCTGTACCTGTGGCCGTTTGCCGACGCCGTGCACGCGGGCGTGGCCTCAGTCATGTGCTCGTACAACAAGGTCAACGGCACGTGGGCGTGCGAGAACAAGCACATCATGGACGACCTGCTCAAGGGCGAGCTGGGGTTCCCGGGCTACGTCATGACGGACTGGAACGCGCAGCACACGACGGGCGCCGCCAACAGCGGCCTCGACATGACGATGCCGGGCAGCGACTACGGCGGCAAGACGATCCTGTGGGGCCCGCAGCTCAACAGCGCCGTCAGCAGCGGGCAGGTGGCCAAGACGCGGCTCGACGACATGGCGAAGCGCATCCTCGCGGCCTGGTACCTCGTCGGCCAGGACGCCGGGTACCCGGCCATCAACATCCGCGCGAACGTGCAGGGCACGCACAAGGAGAACGTGCGCGCGGTGGCGCGCGACGGCATCGTGCTGCTCAAGAACGACGGCGGCGCGCTGCCCCTGGCGAAGCCGAAGAAGCTGGCCGTCGTCGGCTCGGCGGCCGTGGCCAACCCGCAGGGCATCAACGCGTGCCGGGACCAGGGCTGCGACACGGGCGCCCTCGGCATGGGCTGGGGCTCGGGCACGGCGAGCTACCCGTACTTGGTGGCGCCGTACGACGCGCTCAAGACGCGGGCGGCGGCCGACGGCACGCAGCTCAGCCTGGCCAGCAGCGACGCCCCGGGGTCCGTGGCGGGCGCCGTGCAGGGCGCCGACGCGGCCGTCGTCTTCCTCACGGCCGACTCGGGCGAGGGCTACATCACGGTCGAGCGCAACGCCGGCGACCGCAACGACCTCGACCCCTGGCACAACGGCAACGCGCTCGTGGCCGCCGTGGCCGCGGCCAACCCCAACACGATCGTGGTCGTGCACAGCGTGGGGCCCGTCCTGCTCGAGTCGATCCTGGCGCACGCGGGCGTCAAGGCCGTGGTGTGGGCGGGCCTGCCCAGCCAGGAGAGCGGCAACGCGCTCGTGGACGTGCTGTACGGCGACACGGCGCCCTCGGGCAAGCTGCCGTACACGATCGCCAAGACGGCCGCCGACTACGGCACGACCATATCGCGCGGCGACGACAACTTTGCCGAGGGCCTGTACATCGACTACCGGCACTTTGACCAAAAGAGCATCGAGCCGCGGTTCGAGTTTGGGTTTGGATTGTGTACGTTTTTTTTTTCTCATTTCTTTTTCATTTCTTTCATTTCATTTCATTTTTTTTCTTTTCTTTTAGTATTGTCCTCCAAAACAATTCACTAACAAACAGCGTACACCAACTTCTCGTTTGCGGGCCTCCAGGTCACGGCCACGGCCACGTCCGGCCCGGCGACGGGCACGGTGGCGCCCGGCGGCAAGGCGGACCTGTTCGACACCGTCGCGACGGTCACCTGCAACATCACCAACACCGGCAGCGTGGCCGGCGCCGAGGTGCCGCAGCTGTACCTGACGCTGCCCACGGGCGCGCCGGCGGCACCGCCCAAGCAGCTGCGCGGCTTCGACAAGATCAAGCTAGCAGCAGGCGCGGCCGGCACGGTGACGTTCAACCTGCGGCGCAAGGACCTGAGCTACTGGGACGTGGCCAAGGGGTGGGTGGTGCCGACGGGGACGTTTACGGTCAGCGTGGGCGCGAGCAGCCGGGACCTGCCGCTCAAGGGAACGTTTGACGTTGCGTAGGTGTGAAGGGGGGGGGAACTGAGAATGAAATCTTAAGAAGTGTATATACAATGGTGAATGAGGCATAACATATATATATATCGAGGTTGAAAAATACGGGTTGGTTACGAAGTGAGGTTGGCATTATCACCAATCTGATTGATTACTCAGCAATCTTTCTTTCTAGAAAACACTCACGGTGATGAAAACTCATCAAACAACAAAAGCACAACCAAAGCACTGAACCTACACAGGAGACCAGTCTCTATGATGGACCACGATGGCAAGCGACATAGAGAAGGATGAGGCTCCAGCGATGGCAAGTCCATCCGACGACGGACCGGCCTGCGTCGACCGCTTCTACCGGGGTGACGCCGTCTACCGCAACCTCTACCGGGACCGCATCGACTTCCGCGCCCTGGCCCGCGAGGACGCGAATCTAGCTGCTGTGTATGTTTGAAAATAGAGGGCGTACTTGTATTTGACAGGGTTTTTTGTTCCTTTTTTCCCCCACCTTTTCTTGTTCTGTTATGCTGACAGCTGTCTAGGCTCAAAAACGGCCAGATCGACTTCCACGACCCGACGGCTGTCGTCCAGCTCACGAAAACCCTGCTGTGGCGCGACTTTGGCCTGCATATGGTGCTGCCGGCTGACCGCCTCTGTCCGCCTGTGCCCAACCGGCACAACTACATCCTGTGGCTGAAGGGGCTGTTGGACAGCACCACCGGGCCGTTTGGTGATGGCGGCGGCGCCGACGACAATAACGCATCACGCACCGTGACCGGCCTCGACATCGGAACGGGTGCTAGCTGCATCTACCCGCTGCTCGGCTGCGCCCAGAGACCCAACTGGCGCTTTGTCGCCACCGACGTTGACCCTGCGAGCCTCGCCTGCGCCCGCGCCAACGTGCGCCGCAACGGCTTACAAGACCGCATCTGCGTCGTCGAACGGCCGGCGTCGACGGACGCGCCGCTCATTCCGTTGGCCGGCGGCGATGACGGCAACGGCGGCGGCGACGGGGTCGCCACGACGAACACCCCCCTCCTCCCCGCCGCCCTCGACTTTGTCATGGTCAACCCGCCTTTTTACGCCTCCGAGGAGGACATGCAGGCCGCCGCCCGCCAGAAGCAGCAGCCGCCGCACAGCGCCTGCACGGGCACCGCCGTCGAGATGGTGTACGCGCCGGGCGGCGAGGTCGCGTTCGTGGGCCGCCTCCTGGCCGAGTCCGCGGTGCTCCGCACGCGCGTCGCCTGGTACACGAGCCTGCTGGGCCGCCTGGCGAGCGTCGCGGCGGTCGTCGGGCAGCTGCGTGCCGCGGGCGTGGACAACTACGTCGTGGCGGCCTTTGTGCAGGGCCGCAAGACGCGGCGGTGGGCGGTGGCCTGGAGCTACGGCGCGCGGCGGCCAGCGGTCCGGCAGTTGGCGCTTGTGGGTGGCAGCAGCAGCAGTATACCTGGCCATGATGAGAGTAGCGGCGGCGGCGGTTTGAATGCGATCAAGCACCTGCTTCCACCCAACACCGACGTGGACGCCGTCTGGAGCATGCCGACGGCGGAACCGAACGGCAACAACACAGACAACGGAGGGATGAGCCGCTTGGCCAGCCGCATCAACACCATCGTGGGTGCGCTCCAGCTGGTGTCCTGGACGTGGGATGCACAGACACTACGAGGCGCGGGCCGGGCGCGCGAGAACGTCTGGGGCCGGGCATGGCGACGAAAAAACCGGCGGGAACAACAACAAGACGAAGCCATGGATACGGGCCCCCCCGAAGAGGAGACAAAGAGCAGCAAGACGAGCAGCCAAGCCGCACAACAAGAGGGCAGGTCGGCAGCGGTCGAGGAATCACCACACCCGGGCGAGTGCGCCTTTGGGTTTGTCGTGGCGATCCGCGTGGGAATCACCGAGACAGTAGTCAGCTGCCGGTGGACCGAGGGCCACAGCGAGGCCATTTTTCAGAGCTTTTGTGGCTTCTTGAAGACGAGGTTGAAAGACACCACATGAGAATTGCATATCAAACGGGACAGCTTCACTTCTGGCGAATGTAGGGACGAGTAAGGAGCCAACGGGTTGACACAGGGGCATTGGTAAAGTCAACAGAGAAACAAGGCGTTTAGGAGAGATACCAGCATGCTTCTATGGGTAAAAAACAAAAAGAAAGATAGAAGGCGGAGGAAGACAGAACGACGTTGTTTTAAGAAAGGAAACGCGATGTGAGGACAGTGTGGAATACTGTATGAGATCAGTTTACACACAGTATCGTACCTATATTTTAGCTGTTCACATATTTTCGCGGTCAAGCTCCCAAGTCGTAGAACCACAACAACACAGCTTACGTGGAGTCTGGCCAGCAACACAGCCACACCTAGCAACTACACCACAACGTCCAAAGACCTCGCTTACACGAACATGTCCGGCGGTGCGGGCTCGCGCTTTACGGCGCAGAACCAGACGACGCACCAGCGCCTGTCGACTCAGACCGCCGGCCTCGTCGAGCTCTCCGACTTCCGCAAGCGGCGCGCAGAGGTGATCGAGCAGCAAGAGCGCGAGGCCCGGGAAGCGGCCCAGGCCGGCCGGGGTCTGCCTGACCGGTCACAGACAGGGACGCCGACGGGCGACAAGGGCGGCGCGAGCGGTGCGAGCGGCGGCGAAGGAAGCGGCGCGGCCGGCGGCAGCGACGCGGAAAGCAGTGGGCTGGCAACGCAGGAGACGAACAAGAAGAAGAAGAGGAAAACGGACGGTACCGACGGAAAGGACGGAAAAGACGGCAGGAAGCACAAACACGGCAAGGCAATCAAGGTCAGCAAGCTGTCGTTCATGGGCGACGAGGACGAGGAGGACGTGGAGGAGGGGGACGAGGCGGAAGAAGACGGGGCAGACGACAACCAGATGACACGCCGCGCGCGGCTATCCAGCACACCGGGGGCCGGCAGCCCCGACGGCAGCGGCGCGCCCCCGCTGCCCGTGCCGCGGTCGTTCACCAAGCAGGCCCTGCGGCGCCAGGCCGCCGAGCGCGAGGCCCTGCGCCGGGAGTTTCTGGCGCTGCAGGCGGCCGTCAAGGCCACGGAGGTGGCCATCCCCTTTGTCTTTTACGAAGGCGCCAACATCCCCGGCGGCGTGGTGCGCGTCCGCAAGGGCGACCACGTGTGGCTGTTTCTGGACCGGAGCCGCAAGGTCGGCGCGCGGCTGGGCGTGGGCGAAAAGAAGCTGAGCAAAGCGCGGCTGCACTGGGCGCGGATCAATGTGGACGACTTGCTGCTCGTGCGCGGGAATCTGATTATACCCCATGTGAGTTTTTGGGACGGGGGTGAACGGGATGATTGTGATTTTGCTGATATCTCGCCGTGGTCTGGTTATCGTATCCCAAACAAAAAAAAAAAAAACTAACACATTCATTTAACAGCACTACGACATCTACTTCTTTCTCATCAACAAGACCATCGGCCCTGGGGGCGAGCGCGTGTTCGATTACAGCACCGAGCCGCCGCCGCCGGCGCAAGGGGCGGCCAAGGCGAGCAGCGACGGTGCTGGCGCCACCGCCGGCACCGCCGCGGCCAATCCGCTCTCGACGCCGGACGCCGATGCGGCCGCCGAGGAGGACTACAGCCACCTCGAAGGTGCCCAGGACGACCCGAGCCTGACCAAGGTGGTCGACCGCCGCTGGTACGAGCGCAACAAGCACATCTACCCGGCCAGCGTCTGGCAAGAATTCGATCCGGAGGCCGACTACACGCAGCAGGTCCGGCGCGACCAGGGCGGCAACGCCTTTTTCTTTGCCAAGAAATGAGAAAACGTGCGCTTTGGGTTGTGGTTGTTTTTGTTTGGCGTTGTCCATTTCTCTCTCTCTTCTCTCTCTCTTCGTTTTTCGAGACTTCATCTCATCCGTGCGTGGTCCCGCCGCCGCCTACCAACCCCCCACACGCCCGGGCTGTACACACGGCAGCCGCCAGCACGAGCCACCCCGGCCAAAGCACGACCAGCAGCAGGCCGTTGCCGCCTGGCCCGAGGACGGTGACCGCCACCTCAAAGAGGAGTTTGCGGCGCAGCCGCCTTGCCGCCTTGCACGCCCATAGGCGCCGCGCCGCGCGTCGGAGCAAGATGCCCGTCGAGGCCGCCACGCCGAGGTGCGCGAATGCTGCGCAGAGAACGCGCACAAGGACGCCAAGAAGAACCTGCACGATGGATGAGCCCGACACGGCGATGGGGGCCAACCATGCGGCCGCCGTTGCAACGACAGAATTCGCACGGTCTGCACCGCGGTGGCAGCGGTGGACGAGGGCGGCGCCCGGCGAGCGGGTCGTGCGGCGGGTGGCGGGAACGAATGGAAGCGGCGGCGGGTTAGTCGGTGCGGGGGCACAGTGCAGAGGCACTGCCGTTTCCGATGGTGTCTTCGTCGCCGTTGCTATCGTCGTCGTCGTCGTCGTCGTCGTTGTCGTCGTCGTCCTCGTTATTTCCGCTGTTGGCGCCGCCGTGTCTCTAACAACACAAGAAGAAGCAGGGCGAGCGGCAAGCGGCGGTGCAGAGCCTTGGACGGCCGCAGACACCTCTGGTCTGCGTGTTCCGGAAACCGGCGACGAGACGGCCGCTGTCAGCAAAGCCGTTGGGCGCCGTGCAAGGAGGAGTAGAAGGGATGCCATGGTTCTTGGATCCGTTCGTAAGAGAGGAGGAGGCCGTTTCTTGCCAGCCAAAAAAAAGCAAAACAAAGACAAAAGCGGAACGTTTATTCTGCAGACTACTACGAAAAGAGGGCATTCAATTGATCTAATTTAATTATACACAGCTACGTGTGATCTATCTAGGATTGTTCTACCCTGTTGTCCCGTTTTCTCTTCTTTCACGTTTCTTCTCAAAATACAACGGGAAAAGGCGGCGCCGAAGTAGCCCAGCCAATGCTTCGAACATTCTCGTAGCACGGGGGGAGGGAGGAGCCCGCTAGCAACTTACAACTAGTCGGTGGGCCCCCCACCCTATTTCATCGACGATTTTCTTATGTTATATACTTATTCTTTGGCTGGGCATGTTCCCCCGATCAACCACCGTTTTGCGGCCCAGCGATTACGATTAGGGGAATATTCTTTTCTTCGCACGGTCGTAACTAGTTGTCCTTGTGATGCTTGAGTTCGTTATCGTGTCCTCGGTCGAGTGAAGCCAACATGCCCACGTGGGAGTGATGTTATTTGCCTGAAATGTCGATCTTGTCGACCTTCTCTTGAAGTCGCTTGTTCGGCCTGCAAAATGTAAAAAACATGTTTCCTCATTGGAGGAGTTTTGGAACGCGTTAACCAGCGCTGGTTCATCCGGCCAAAAGCAAAGGCAACCTAGGAAACTCGGCGATCACCTTTCCCAAATAACAGAAAAACAACATAGAGGGGGGCCCGTCAAAGAAAATGACATGAGGGCCGTCTTGTGCTGGCGCATCACAGATGCAATTGGATGTTTTGCGTTTTGTGTGAAATGTGTAATGGTGTGGGTGGGAGGCGCACATCTTGGTTCTCGTCTGCGACTTTGGTGGTGTCGAAACCGGCGAACGTCCCAAAACGTGACCCGAAGCGGGCAGTGATTGGGCACGATGCAAGAAAGACACGCGGGTCAAGGGAGCAACGGTTTGTCTCTGGTGTGTTGTGCTGTGCACAGCAACAACAAAAAAAAAGTCAAGAGTTGTGATTTCGTCCAGGGAATCAAAGTAGCCAAAAAATAAAGAACAAAAAATCCATGAGAAGAAAAAAAAGCGCCCCCATTTTCCTTTTCCGCTCATTGCGTACTTCCCAAAATCATTATACATCGTACACTCAAGAAAATTGGACTTATTAACCCCCCTTGCCCCCGTTTTGTCCCGTAGAGAAATAAACATATGAATGAAAAAAAAAAAACTCCACCCATTAATTTAAAAAAAAACCGCTTATGCCTCAAGGGCCATTAACGACTCGGCTGATAATCTGATTTGGTCTGTCGTAATGGGGTATTAGTATGTACAAAGGGGAAAAACAAGAATGGGTTTGCAAATGGCGCATCATGACTTCGTCTTACCTCGCATGGACCGCAACGCCTCAAAGGCCGTCGCGTAATTCTCCAGGGCAGACAGAATGGACGTCAGGCCCCGCTGCAGCTGCAGCAGCATGCTCACTAGGTAGGCGCTGCTGGCGGTGCCCAGCTGCAGTGCCTTGGTCTTGCGGTAGATCGAAAGAAACACGTACGCCGCCTGCATGGCACAGCACACGTACGACGGAAGCATCCGGGGCGCGACAATGGGCGAAGTGGCTGACAGGAAGCAAACGTCCTGGCCGAACCGGCCCGTCGGGTTGGGGTACGGCAGAGTGTCAAAGCCGGTAGCGATGTTGATGGCGGACCGCAGGCACAACTTGGCCGAGTGATGGCTGCTCATGGGCATCTTGCTGCTCAGCCCATTTAAGCCCGCACCGCTGTCGTGCCCCGGGTGCAGTGGCGTCGAGTCGGCCGTCTTGGGCGACCCAAACGACGAGACATAGGATGAGCTCTCGGGGCTACTCGTCTTGGCGGACGCGCTCGTGGAATGGTGGTGTGAGGATGAGTTCATCGATGGCAAGCTTGGAAAGCTCTGGGGGCTGCAGGAACACGACGGAAATAGCAGCGCCTCGTACCCACTCGCGGGTGACGACTCAGACGCGGATTTCAGGTCGCAGTAGTTGCCCGAAAACACGGGAATGTCGTGGAAAGCACAATATCTGTGGATCTTGATCCGTGCACTGAGCGTGTGATTAGTCGCAAGGTCATTTTCTTGTCCTTTCCCCCCTCTTTGAAGGCGAAAACCGATCTCGCTCGCTGTCTTACCTGTTCAGCTTGATGCGGGCCATGGAGCGCAACGACCGGACGAGGCAGTTCTCCGTAGAATCCACGGGCGGCGCGAGATCTCCAGTGGGGACCCAAGACTCGGATTTTTCGACCAACGGCCCGATGCGGTCTTCCAGCTGCATCATCTTTTTGTAGATCGGATCCATATTTCCCTGTACGGCAAAGACTTTGTTTTGTTCTATGACGAACTGCGTCGAGGCGAGGATGCATTGCTGTGCTTCAATGAATAGCGGCCAAGCCTAAAAAATTTGTGTTAGTCAGAACTGCAGACCGGGGAGCCCATGATGGCCAGCAGACGGCCCTTACCTCTGGATCAGCTTCGAGTGTTGGATACTTTGTGGTGAAATCCGCGCCAAAGAGTTCCAATGGGGGCGGCTAAAGAATTGATATTAGCGTCGTGCTGCGTCCTCGCATCTTTTCGCATCCCCCTTCCCCCAATTCCTAGCGAACAACGTACCGTATTGCTCACGATGGAGCTTTGCGTCGCGCAAACATACTACGAAAGAGTTAGCCGCTAGGAGAATAGAAAAAAAAGAAGGCCGCAACAATACCAAAAGGTGATCACACATACCGTCATCCACCATACTCTCCGCTTAGCTTCCGCGAAGAAATCGTCGTCGTCGGTTTGCGCATGAAGCGAGAACGTCATCATGGCGTCCACCAATGCCTGACCGGCCCGCGTCCGCATCTTCTTGATGTTGCCGCGTTGTGCGTATTCGTAGATGCTCAGCAGGTTGAGCGCAATGATGCTCTCGAGCTCGACGGGCGTTCGCGGGTGGAAGGCTGGCCGGTCCGCCGGTGGTGGCGACGACTCCAGCGCCTTGGACGGTTCGGTGGCGGACTCGAGCAGTTCCGACTCGGCCTCGATGCTTTCAATGGCCGACTGGGCAAAGAACTGCGCGCACTTTCGGCGGAACACAATCGATTCGGGCGTATTCGGGTCCATGTCTTCCGAGCACGGAATCAGAGCCAGGACGGCGGACAGCGCCAAGGCCACGGGGGTGGACGGTTCGTAGTCGCCGTTGGAGCCTGGCTGGCTCTGCGACAGCGCATACGGGTCGTCCACGGGCTGCGATGCTTCCGGCGGTGGAAAGATGGGGACATAAGGGTGAATCCAACAGTAGTAGGCTTGCAGTCTACAAACGGTTAGTATATAGATGTACGTGTAGCAAGGCTACTGGAATACGGGGGAAAAAAGTGAAAGAGAATGCTTTGAGAGGTCCACTTACAATGCACGGTCGCTGGAGTATGTGCGCACAAACGGACCGGACCGTTGCGGCACGGACAACAGGTTCTGAGGCAACGACACGCCGTCAAAGACGCCATCGGAAAACGTGCCAGGAAACAGACTGTCAAAGATAAAGTCGCTGTTTTGTGGCAGGTCTGGCAGTTGGCCAAGGCCGGCGCCGGGATCAATGAAATTCTGGACGGCAATTGCTATAATAAAGATGCGTCAGATTGAGTCTGGAAATTTTCAAAAACAAAACAAGAACGAATACCATTGAAATG
This sequence comes from Fragosphaeria purpurea, assembly GCA_002778095.1. NCBI lineage: Eukaryota > Fungi > Ascomycota > Sordariomycetes > Ophiostomatales > Ophiostomataceae > Fragosphaeria > Fragosphaeria purpurea. The sequence continues at coordinate 2,391,097 of PCDL01000011.1, forward strand.
CAGGACACAAAACAAGAAGAAAAAACCTACGCTGCAAGTCAACAGGAGGCAACATGTCTGTTTCCTGCGGGCGAATGTCCGGTGCCGTCCGCAAAGCCGAGATCAACGCGGCCTTCTTCCGGACGCGGGGTCCGCCGCGGCGGCTCGGGCGGTAGACGCAATCGTTGCCTTTCGTGACGCACTGTGGCCATGTTAGTGGTTTCGTTTGCAGGGCTCGACGCGTGAACACGTCCTCCCACAACGGGCGCATATCGCACGTGTCATCGTCGTCATCGTCGTTGTCGTCGTCGCCTCCGCCATCGTGCACGCACGGCGGCCGCGCCAACACAACCGGGAAATACATACCGACGCGCAAGGGTGGGCGCCATCACACCTTGTCCTAGATGACCGGCTGAAGGAATGTCAGACATATTACCAAAAACAACCGTCGTTGCACGTGTGCGACGTACGGGGCGGCGAAAAGACGTAGAAATCAAAAGAGGCGGCGCCCTTACCAGGAAAGACAGGCCAGCTTTACCGGCGGTGTCGCAAACTTGCGGCGCACAACGCGCGGCCGGCTGTCGGCAACCTCCGTCATGATATCGGAATGGAATCGGAATGGGCGTTGAAAAGGACAAGACAAAACAAAACAAAAAATCCCGTAATGGCAATTCCCAGACTGCGGCTGTTGAACGTCGCCGATGCGATTGAGACGTTTGCTTCGGATAAAAGTGTACAGTCGCGCAAAGCACTGCGGATGTGAAAAAAGACAAAGAAAACGGTCGATGATCGTAGGAAAGTAACCGTTCACTCGAGAGGGACCAGAACGTGGCAAAGCAGAGGGACGACAGACCCGGGGCCAGGCCTCCGGTACGGCCAACCGTCCAAGGGATGCGCAAAGGCAAACTTAAATTAACAAAGGGTCCAGTTAGTCATCAGAATGAAGAAGTCGCCAAAGGCGATCAGGGCCGCCGTGTAGAATTGGTTTTTGCGTAAAATAGAAAACGAGTTTTCGGGATGTTCGAGTTTTGAAGGAAGGGAAGAAAAATAACGTGAGAACGAGTCCAGGGAGTCGGAGAGTCAGAGGGTCAGAGAGAGCCTCGAAATAGATCCACTCCGATTTGGCAATTTGAACAAGGAAAAAAGGAAAGAGCGCTGCGATCGCGGTCTCCCCCAGTTCTGGTGGTAATCACAGGAAAAGGAAGGTGGGGCAAATTCCAGGCCCGTGAGATGCAAAAAGTCGCGCGACGCTTGTTTTTACGAAGCCCCGCAAAGAGGGAAAACCTTCTCATACTGTTGATGTGAGGTACTTTGTACCACGTTGCCTGCCCTGCGGGTTGTTGCCGCGGACGCCGGTGAATTCCGGAGCTGGCCATCGCCCCATGCTGAGTCAGCCGGCGATCTGCTTCCCGAGTCCAAAGGGCCCCAGAGAGGATGACTGATGTAGAATCTGGGATTTCGTATCACGCGCAAAAAAGGAGAAAAAAAAGGCCCAACAGGCCCTACTTTGGCCTGGCATCGCGAGGGTACGGAGATACTTGAGTAAGACGATATGCCATTTCGTAAGTTGCAAGATGTTGAGTGCAACTTTGAAGCACAAAAAACGCCGCCAAAAACCGTACCATTTTTCATCTTTTTAGGTAGATACCAAACCAAAGGATGCCAAAATAACATTCAAAGATTCAAAAGTTGTAACATGAGCCGAAATACGTAGAAATGTATGTAAAAAAAAATCCAAGATAAACCATCAACCAAAAAATAACAGCCGCAACTACGACTGCGGCAAAAATGGCCAGTGGCTTTCACGACCGTCCCTGCCGACCCACGCTCTCGACCCGGAGACCCAGCTTCGCGCCCGTCTTGACGTCGAGCACACCGCGGCCGTCAAACACCCAGCGCGGCTTGCGCATGTGGTAGGAGATCTTGGCCCAGTCCAGCTTCTCCTTGGGCTTGTACTCTTCGTTGAGCTTATAGCCCTCCTTTTCCAGCACGCAGTCGGGGCACGTGGGCGAGCAGTCCGGCTCCGGATGGAAGCGCTGCAGCGGATCCGCAGCGGCGTCCTCGGCGGACGGCGGCGTGCCGTTGCTCTTCCCGTTCTCATTGCTATGGTGGCCGTTGCTGGAGCTGCTGCCGGCACCGGCCAGGTACTTGTGCAGCGCCAGGAGATCGTTCTCGCTGGGGGTGGGGTGGGCAAACGGCCGCGGGTCTGTCGGCACCTTCTTGGTGGGAGCAGCGGCGGGGGCCGCGCCCGCCGTGGGGGCCGTGTGGCCCGCGTTTGGCTTTGCCACGCCGTTGCTAGCACCGTTGACCTTAGCAGCGGCGGCGGCTGCGGCAGCGGCCGCCGCCGCACCGCTCGTGGCCGGCGGCTTGCTGCCAAACTCGTCGAAATCGGTCGTGATGAGGATGGCGTTGCTGTCGGCGCACGCCTCGTAGGCGCTCGTGTAGATCTCCAGCGAGCCGCCTTCGCTGAGCAGCACGCGGTCGCTGCCCAGCAGCTCTTTGATCTCCTCGCGGATGACCACGGGGTTGCAGCACGGGTCGAACACGGCAATCTCGCGCGGCCCCTCCTCGAGCAGCGTCTTGATGATCTCGAGCGCCGGGGACTCGCGCGTGTCGCTCGTGTTCTTCTTGAAGGCGTAGCCCAGCACGGTGGCCTTCTTGCCCCGCAGCGTGTTGTTGAGGCACTTGACCACGCGGTGCGTGAACCGGTCGCGGGCGTACTCGTTCATGGTAACCACCTGGCGCCAGTACTCGGCCACCTCGTCCAGGCCGAGGGACTCGGACAGGTAGACCAGGCTCAGGATGTCCTTCTTGAAGCAGCTGCCGCCGAAACCGATGCCGGCCTTGAGGAACTTGTTGCCGATGCGCGCGTCGTAGCCCACGGACGCGGCAACCTCGTCGACGTCGGCGCCCGTGCGCTCGCAGATGGCGGCGATGCTGTTGATGCTGCTGATGCGCTGCGCCAGCATGGAGTTGGCCACCAGCTTGGCCAGCTCGGAGGACCAGACGTTGGTCGTCAGGATGCGGTGGCGCGGGACCCAGGCGGCGTAGATGGCCGCGAGGGCCTCGGCCGCGCGCTGGCCGGAGGGTGTCGGGAGCGACCCGATCAGCACGCGGTCCGGGTACAGCAGGTCGTTGACGGCGGTACCGGCGGCCAAAAACTCGGGGTTGGACAGGATTTCAAAGTGCACCCCGGGACGGTGGATGGCGATCTGTGATGGTCAGTACAAAAAAACACAATTGTATTACAATATTGTAGAACAATATTTTCGAGTGAGTCGAGCACGGCTGCTCGTCTCGGGTGTTTGGGATGCGACCATACCGTTTCCTGCATAAGCTGGGCCGTGCGGCACGGCACGGTCGATTTCTCCACGATGATGGCGCCCGGGCGTGCGTGCTGGGCCACTTCCCCCGTAACCGCCTCAAAGGCCGTCATGTCGGTCGCACTGCCAGCACCAGCACCGCGGTATTTAGTCGGGGTGTTGACGGCAATGAGGACAACGTCGGCCTCGCCGATCCAGCGTGAGATCTCGGTGGAAAAGAAGAGGTTGGGGCTGCGCGCAGGGATAACGGTTGCTTCTTCGGCGTTCGGCGCGGTGGCCGGTGCGTTGGCGACGCGGCACTCGCGCGAGCCGTCACGGGCAATGCGGACGATGTCGGCGAGGCCGGGCTCGTAGATGGGAGGGTGGCGGGAGTTCCACCGCCGGATCCGGTTCGGGTCCTTGTCGACGACGACGACGCGGATGTGCGGGTTTTGGAAGGCAATGACGGCGGCGGTCGGTCCACCTGTGAGCGAGGAGGGAGAGAGAAGAGAAACGTCAGCCGCTTACGCACTCACACGCGAGCAAAATGGAACAGTTCCGGGGGGATTCAAAGGGCGCAGAGGTGGGAGGGTGTGCATACCAACATAGCCCGCGCCGACACAGCAGATGGTGCGGATCGTAGGAACCTGAGACGTCACCACGGTGTTGGACGACCGGCTGCCGGCGGCAGCCTCGTCGTCGGGGACGTCGGGGACGTCGCCCGTCCGGACAGGCCGCAGAACCGGACTGAACGACATGCTTCCCTCGGGGGTCGTCGGGGCGGTTGAAACGTCCAACGTGGCGGCGGTTTCGTCGGTGTCGACGAATGCCATTACCGGCAGATGGCAGCCGGGGGGGGAGAGAGGGCTTGGATTGAAGAATCGGTGGCGACCAACGGTGGAGACGCTGTTCTAGGCCGGGGACACGTGTCGAAAGCGGAGCCGGTACAGGTGGAATAGGGTCAACGGGTTTGTCGTTGTTTCGACAACAACCGCAATGTTCCCCTCGATCGAAGCGAAAAGACGAGGCACAGATATATGTAAAGGAAGAAGACGCGTTCAGGACAAATGCCAACGAAACGCGAACAGGAATGAGCGAGAGAAAGGAGGAAAGAATGTACAGTGAGCAACCAAAAATCAATCAAGGGAAACTAAGACATCAAGGAAGAAAAGGGAGGGAAGCGGGGGGTGAGAAGCTCTAGCTTTTTGTTCTCCTTTCTTTCAGCACGCTGCCCGAACCCAGGGTGAGAAAGTGAAAGAAGGCCGAGAGACGCTGAGACAGCACTAAAGGACGAAACCCGAGACAAGATGAGGTAAACGGTCAGAAAGAAGAAACAAAAAAAAATGAAGCGAAGGAAAAGAAGGCAAGACGTCGTCTGCCGCGTGGTCGTACTTGGTCGTACTTTTTTCGTATTATTATTATTTATTGCCTTGACCCAAACGATGGCGAGGTGGTGTGGAGATGGAGAGAGCTACGATATATACAAATGCGGAAAGTATCTGAACAAAATATTGCTCAAGAAATTGCCCTAAGGCTCTGCGTCTCCGTAACATGGAAGAGCAGCCGCGTTGGGATGTCACCGCCTTGCGGCTTGGCCGTATGTTGTATTCCGAGTCGGAGAACATTTTTTTTATTGAATGTTAGTCTCAGCCGTTGCCGCTTTTCATTGTTACCAACTCGGAAGGCTTCGCGGTTGGAAGACGCCGTGCAAGGAAAGGCCTGGACAGGGGTGTACCAGGAATGCGTCTTCGGCTCAAGTACGTACTCGTACTTTGTGCTCAGCTGTATCTCTCCCTATGCAAATGGCCTGTGGATTGACCCGGTTCGGGGGTCAAAGGAAGGAACAGACCAAAAATTTGGCGGGATACGGTCAAAAAGGGGCGTGCAGTGCAGCGACGACAGATGCTTTGAGCATATGTACTCTGTACTTTAGCTGATACTCTTATTTTTAGATACGGGGTGTATCTACGTAGGTCTGCTTCGAGCTTATCCTTTGAAGGGGTACTTGGAGAAATACTTACAAATGGTTGCACACACGTACCTTTTAAGGTAATTAGATGTACTTGTACTCCGTACGTCGCGACTTCCCCCGTACTGGCTGTCACCAGCGGTCTAGCCTAGTCTGAACATTGCCTTGGCGGCAGCCACAGGGAAGAATTAATGCGCGCTAGCCCGATTCCGGGCTTTCTTACGAGAACAACCAAATAGCGGCGCCCAGCTGGTCACTAGCGCCAATTCGAGCGTGGCCATCCCTTCCCCTGGGGACAAACCGGTAGTATTACTACATGGGCGCGTTTGGCATAATACTTAGTACGTATTTTACGAGTCCCCAAAAGGCGTTGGATCTTTAATTAGAAACGTCTTTTCAGCAAGCTATGATGATGCTGCGATATGTGTCTTACTGCATAACGAGATAAGATGGATGGGTATCCATCGTGGACACATCTTACGGATATGCTGGGGAATGACATAAACAAGTTCGCGCATGGCAATATAGAGGGCAGCTTTGCCAGGTTGCTCCATCTCACTCTGTTTTCCTTCTTTCTTCCTTTTTTTTTTGTTTCTTCCGAGGGAGCTCTTCTGGCTCGTGACATTCTTTCTACGCCCGTTTTTTGTACGCATTTTTCTTATTTATTGAGATATCGTTTCACAGAACCTTCGTGTCATCTTCGAAAGTTCAGCGTCGCATGGTCAACTGGACTCGATTTTGGCCACGAGAACAAATCCAGAGAGAGACACCACGAAAAGGAACACAGCCCGCTCACGTTCTCTCAACTACACGACGCGGGCATGCCAAACGAAAATGTGGCATCGTTTTTGTTGACTGCCTTTACGCAGCCATCGAGCGCGACAACAGGTCTTTGCGGTCACGATGCCAAAATGCCCAGACGAAATCGACCCAAGAACAGTGCGAGAAACCGTTGTTCGGTTCGAGCCGGCAGGCGACAACGACAGCCAACGGGCGCCGGCACGAGGGTCCAATAGGCACAAACGATTCGGCGTGGGACCTCGTTAGCCGCACCGTGTAAGGGCCGCACCTACCACGGCAGGTTGTAACAAGCAAGTCAAAACCATTCAAATTCCTCAACAGGAAGTCACGTTACTGCCAGAGTGCAAGATGGCGACAAAGACAATCTGCTGGACATTCTCCTCCCCCTCAGCCTTGAGAGGCCCTGTGTGCTGTAACCGCATCGTCTGATTGGTCGGTTGTCGCAGCCACGCCTCACGTCCCGCGCATCTGATTTGCTCCGTCAGGATTGCATCAAGACAAAGAAAATGGAGCTGCAACGCCACGGCAAGAGAGACAAGAAGGCAGCGAGGCGACGTGCGGATGGCCCTTCTTCGCTCCTTCCTTCGCCGAATGATAGACAGATCGTGGGGCAACGCCTAAATGCTCCGGGTGAAGAGGGCACAAAATGGAAAAACGCGAAAACAGAAAGAGCAACGATGAGCAAACGACGCACACTAGAAAAAAGGAAACGGCCTTTTTCCTTTTCGGCAACCGCGCCAGGTAACCTACCTCTTCTCGCCTCCTCGTTCCTTCCGCGGCGGGATGAGCAACAGCAGAAGAGGAGGCACGACTGACATATGTACGTTTACACCAACCCGCCCGTCGTTCCTTCCAATCACGGTTGTCTTAGCGATCACGATGCGCCGGGCCAGGTATATACCAACGCCGTGTGCGCTCTTCGTTCTTTCTTCCAGGTGACACCCCACAGGGCCCGGCTGTTGCTCGTTTTGGGCATCCCGCCCACGCTGTTGGTCCTTTTGGCTCGCCCATGACGTCGCCGTGCAATCCACGACCTGGCTGCACGCCGTTGTCGCCTGCCGAACACCAAACAAACCTCGTGCCCACGGTTTTTTTCTTGTATTGCCGTAGCTTGTGTCCTGCAACGTTATTCTTATAGTAGTACCCTGCCCGCGTAGCAAGTATCCCCAAAAAAATAGACGCAAGAGTTGACGATGGCAAAAACAACGGTCTGTTCTGATCTTTCACTTTTGTTTCTATCTACACACTTCTTGCATACCGTAGACTACGCTCTACCTACCTCCTCGTCCTTTGCCGAAATCCAAGAAGTACGACAGATTTGAAAAAAACAGACCAGGTTCCCAAATGACCTCCTTCGAGAAAAGTGGCGGTTCGTACGGTGGTGCGGCACAAGCGGGCGCAGCGGCCAGTCCGGTCTGCGGCGCGGGTGCCGACGCTCGAGTCGCTGCCACCGCAGACGCGGTGCGTGATGTGTCCGTCTTCCCAGACCGGCTCCGCGGCAAGCGGGTCTTGCTGTGCACCGAATCCTTTGGCCCCGTCAACGGCGTCTCGCGCACGACGCTGATGCTCGTCAACCACCTCCGCGCCCACGGCGTGAACGTGGCCGTGGTCGCGCCGCACAACCACACCAAGGTGAACACGTTTGTCCCGGCTGCCGCCACGACGCCACCCGAGAGCACAGCAGCACCGGCACCCTCGTCCCCGGGGGCCATGCCGCTGAATCCCGAAGTGCGCGTCCACGGCTACCCCCTGCCCTTCAACCCGGAGCTGTCCGTGGTGTACCCGGTCCGCCTGTCCGCCCTCTACGCCCGCACCAGCAACGGCGCACCCCCGGACCTCATCTACCTCGCCAGCCCGGCCTCGCTCGGTTTCCAGGTGATGCTGCAGGTGCGCCAGCAGCCCGTGGCGCACCAGGTGCCGGTGCTGGCCAATTTTCAGACGGACCTGTCCGGCTACTGCGCCATCCTGTTTCCGCCGCCCTTGAGCGACTTGGCCGTCTACCTCTTCGCGCAGGTCGAGGGCTTCCTCTTCCGCCACCCGTCCGTGCAGACCATCTTCTACCCGAGCCGCTTCGTGCGCCGCTACCTGGAGAACAACCGCGTGGCCCCGGCCAAGATGCAGCTGCTGCGCCGCGGTGTCAACACGGCGCTGTTCCACCCGGCGCGCCGCAGCGAGGCCCTGCGCCGCGTCCTGGCCCCGCACGGCGGGCTCCTGCTCGTGTGCGTGGCGCGCATCGCCGGCGAAAAGGGCTTTGATTTTCTGGCCGCCGTCGCCGCCGCCCTCGATCGCCGCCGCGGCGTGCCGTTTACCCTGTACATTGTGGGCGGCAACCGCAACCTGGCTGTCGAGGACGAGGTAAAGGCGTTGTTTCCCGAGGACCTGCGGCGCCGCGGCACCGTGGTGTTCGCCGGGTTCCAGGACGGCGAGGTCCTGGCCGCGTCCTACGCCTCGGCCGACGTGTTTTTGCACTGCTCCGTCACCGAGACGTTTGGGCTCGTCGTGCTCGAGTCCATGGCCAGCGGCGTGCCCGTGGTCGCGCGCGACGCCGGCGGGCCCAGCGACATTGTCGACCACGGCGCGTCGGGGTTCTTGGTCCCGCCGGCCGACCTGGACGGCTTCGTCGACAAGGTGCTGCTGCTCGCCGCCGAGCCGCAGCTGCGCCAGCAGTTGGGCGCGCGCGCCCGGCAGCAAGCGTGCGAGGCCACGTGGGAGAAAATCAACAACACGGTGGCCTGGCGGATGCTGGACGCGATCGATCAGCGCGCCGCCGCCGCGGCCACGGCGAAGGAGGCAGCAACAGCAGCAGCAGCAGCAGCAGCAGCAGCAACAACGGCGACGACGGCTGCCGCTCGCAGGGAGGACGCGGCGCAACAAGAACGAACGCCCCTCCTGGGCTGTCCCACCGGCATGCATCCCGACGCGGCGGACGCAGCCGCGCGGCGCAAACTCGCACCCCCGTCGCCGTGGCAGCTGTGGACGCAAAACCTGGACACGAGCCTGGCAGACGCCCGCCTGACAGCTGGGCTCGGGGTCATCCTGGGTTTCTGGGGGCTGGTCGGAGTTTATCTCGTCTTCATCAAAGCGGCGCTATGGATCAAGAGCCGGGTCCGGGTGGGGGTGTGAGAGGGGAGGGGAACATTGGGGGGGGGGGACAAAAGGGGAAGCGTGCCTTTTATTCAGAAATACAGGGTTGGGTGGAAACATTCTGTTTTTTTTCTTTTGTTCTTTTCGCGCCCTTGGTCTTTTGAACGACACCGGCGTTCAACAATACCCCCTAGTTTGCATTTTGATTGGATTTGGCTGTTTGTTTCGTATGTTTTCTTTTCATGATGTTTTTCCGCGCTTGGCCCTGTTCTAGCTATAATCTTATCTTAGGTTCGGTGGTCTTTATGCGAACTCCCGCTAAGAGACGATGCTATGCACCCATATTGGGCTGTGCCATATGAGGGTAACGACGATGATGCGTGCGCACGTCTGTGAGGCATTAAAAGGATTGAGAGAGGAGAGGGATCAGGCGCCACTTTGTCAGGATCTTGCGACCAGGTTCTGAGAGACAAAGCAGAAAAGCAGAAACTGAAAAAAAAAAAAAAAAATTTCAAAATACGTATCACATGTGTGACGCCGTCGACCACGCGCCAACAGTAAACACGCGTTGCTACGTCCGGAGAATTAAGGGGCAGTTTTTGGGTGACCATTTCTCGCGTACAACAGCCGTTTCAGGGCGGTGGTCTGCTATGCCCAAGCCACTGTGGCTGGTGACATGTTACGTAAACAGGGTGCGTGTGCGTAGGGGAAGGCGCCACAGATCTGGGCGTCGTTTTGAATCGTTTCAGACGAGATTCACCTCGCCCGGGGTGCGTCCACATCGGAGACGCCTACAAATTCGGGCAAATACTCCGTATTGTGAAGATTGTGTCGCTTTTCACCCTGCATTTCGACTTAGATTGTGTCTATTGAAAGATCGCTGTTCTTCTGCAATGTTCGAATATAATTTCTCTGTTTTTGCGGACAACTTACTTGCTCCTTCCTAGCTGGGAAGCTACAGACAGGGCAAGTCCCAGAGCCTTACCGACAGAGCCCCGTTGTCAAGCCACAGCCACATCGGCGCCTCCCGTGCGCTGAACAAAGCCTTCTCCTCACAAAGGGCAACCCCTGACGAAAACTGCAGGTACGGTTCGGACAATGCACACTCGGCCAATCATGTCAGAGAATGGACGAGGCAGCGCCCTGTTGCGCATGAACTGCTACGTCCCTGGGCCCCCCTTATTTTGGACCCCCAAGCTCCCCAGCTCCCAAAGCTCAGACTTGTGTCGTTTTATCGTCTGTCGATCCGACAACACAACGTTCCCCTTTTTTCACGTTCACTTTCATTGTTCTATTTTTCATTTTCTTTATCTCTTCTCCCACCGTTTCCACCTTTACTCTGTACAGGGAACGGCTGTGCCAGTCTTTTGTCACTGCCCCCTTTTTTCTTTTTTTTTCTTTTTTTTTGTCCCCTTTCTTCTTCTACATTTCCCATCCACGCGAAACCTATTCAAGACACCAGCTAGACCCAATGGCATCACTCTTCGGCACTCGCTTTGTCTTGACCGGGACCCCCAGGGCCTCGCTCACGGTCTGTTGTTCTTCAGACACACGGCCACCACTTTCACGGCCCTGCCAATGATACTACTTCGTACTCTATCTCGGTCCACGTATACGTCGTGCTACATCGTACATTGTTTTGCTCGCGGATTGCCAGGCCCACCCATCGGAACATTCTCCATCGCTCTGAGGCAAGTCACACATAGGGAGGCACATCATTTCTCTTTTTTCCCCCGAGCCTGAACCCAGCGGTTTTGGCATCGATGCATAAACAAGCAGTTTTGTTTTCTCAGCCGCCCGTCCTTTTTTTCATAACGATGCTACTCTTGTGGCCTGGACGACGTAACATCACGGGCTGGGTACATGCTTTTGGTCTTCAGTGAGTACGACGTAGGCGTTTCGTACTCCCTGGGCCCGTCTCTCCTTTTTTTGTCTGTCTTCCCTATTGCTTTCTGCTGTTTCTGTTTCGGTGTGCTTCTGTTCTTTTTTTGGTCTTCCCTTCTATCTTGGTTCTCTTCCTTTTCTTCTTCTTTTCTTTCCGTTCTCTTGATCGTTTCTTCTTTGTTTCCTACGAGAACGGTCCCCTCTGCAGGCGGGAAGCAAACGCAGACCCCTTTTTCATCTTAGGCAGGGCCTTTCTTTTCTTGTTCACTCTCTTTTTGTCTGTTTATTCTTGGCTTTTTTTTCTTCTTCTTTTTCTTTGCTTTACTCTCATTGTAATACCAACAACCCCTTCGACAACAAGAAGCTGGTCCTTTAACTCCTGGGGAATTGAGCGCGTCTTTCTTTTCCTTTCTCGCTTCGGAGGAGGCAGACGAACTTGGTCGGCTTGCTTCCTTTGATTCGACTACGTCGACACGGTTATACGCTACGCTCCTTTATATTTTCTCTTTTACAACCAACACCGAACGCCGCAAGAGTCGCCGCCGGACGGACTCGACCAAAGGCTCCCGATAGATGACTGCGTTTCTCTAAAAAATAGCAACCCCTTCCCTTTCCGGAAACCGACTCCCTCAACTCCCACCCATGCTTTGGCAGACGCTTTTGACGGCCTCGGTGCTCGTCGCCCAGGCCTATGCTAGCGTCAAAGGGTTGAAGGCCGCAAACCGATTAGCTGCGCGGGCATCGGATGAGCTGGAGCGAAGGATTGCGTCGGCCGCGGCCGCCGCCGACGAGAACGTGGCCGCCGTGAGGAGCAGCCCCCGGGCCGTTGTAAAGCGGCAGTCTGGTGGTATGATCAGGATGTCCAACACGGCCGGCACCGGCGTGGTCCTAAACCCGGACGGCTCCATCAACATGACGGAATGGAACGATGCGGCTACGCAGGCTTGCAACGACGCGCTAGTCAAGCTGCCCGAGTCTACCAATCCGTCAGGCACCTGCATCTGCTACAACTTGCCCGCGCTCGACAATGCCACGGGCACCTTCGAGGCCGACCTGCGACTGTTTCAGCTGTCCACGCCCTCGGGAGAATTTGCCGGCATCCCACCCGAGAACATTCAGGTTGGCCTGAGCTACGCAGGCGCCTCGGTCTCGCCCGTGACTGAAAATACGGCGTCGAAGTTGGTGGCCGGTCGCGCGGCAGCGCCATCGGCAGCAGCATCGTCGGCCGCGACGAACAGCAATGGCCTGCGGCTGCTGCAAACCTACCTCTTCGTTGGCCAAATCAAGCCGGATGTGATGGCAACAGGACCAAATATGTGAGATTATTTTATCCTCAAAAAAGAAAGAAAAATGTTTCCAAGGTTCAATGTGCTGACTTTTCATTTTTCCCCGATGACGCAGGGCTCAACTCGAAGCTCTTGTCACGCCAACCGTTACGCTCACGGGTACCGGAAACGACGGCAAGACTGTGTCGACGAACGTCTCGTCGAACGAGGCCGCCTTTGTGGCCGGTGTCTTCAGCCAGACGGAAGTCCTGTCCAACACGACTCTCGCGCTGCAAGCCGTCAACGACGTCGTCAACGGCCTGCACAACGGCACCGTTGCGTTTGTCCTACCCGGCGTCCAAATTATCATGTTCCCCGTTGGCCTTGTCATCATCAGCATCTGGCTCGCCGTGGGCCTGGCTGTCATTGGTTTTGGCACCTTCGAACGCATCAACTACCGCGACCAGTATAAGCGGCGCATGGCGTCGGTGGCCAAGCCTGGATCCGGCAGGATATAAAAAAGACCAGAGAAGAACAAAAAAACCCAACTTAATCACCAAAAAAAAAACAATCTGAACGGATACCAAAAAGAGTAAATAGCCAAATAGAAGCGAGGACTAAGGAGGACAGAAAGCCACGGCGCAAGAGCCCCGGATCTGTTTTACTGCGGCCAGCTGGTTTGTCGGTCATGATCAGAGCGAGCGTTTATTTCGTCACTGCTTGTGTGGCTGTTCTATCTATAACTATATATATATCTATACTTTTTACTTTCGAGCTCGTCTCTTTACTAGTATGTCTAAATATCGGTGGCGACAGATTTTGCTTTCCGTTTCTTCCACAACCGCCGACGAGAAAAGTATATCAATAAAAAACACACGATATGAATAAAAGGCAGCAGAAGAGCCGTCCGTGATACACAATGTCTCTTGTTACTTTTTCACTTGTACATTTCCAGCAGTCAAGAGACGAGCCAGGAAACCAAAACAAGCATCAACGAGCAATTGCTGTTGCACAGCATATCGTTTTGCCGCATGCATTCGAATGCTCAACCAACTAACCAACCATTCAAAAACGAGGGCTTGCTGAAACTAGACCCGGCACAGATTCATGCGCCGCATGAGTTCTTGTCGGGGCTCGCTGCTCATGGACGTTGCAGGTGGGCGGCAGCAACCTGCAGGGAGATCTGCCGCCGTTACCGGCCAGTCAACGGTACAAGCCTGGATTTTGCCATAGCTGTATTTCAGAATTTGAAAAAAGTTCTTTGATAGGGTTTCTCTTCAAACAAGTACTCGAAGACGAAGCACACTGAAGAACAGCCGGAAGCGCCGCCTAGTTAATAGATGGAAAAACTCTAAGAGCTTTGGCTGCGAAACCGCTTTGTGCGAGCATTTTTCACCATTCGTTGATCCACGGACTGCTTGTTTCTGGGCCTGCTGCTGCGAATGCTGGTCAGTTAAAAATGGCGCGTAAAGTCTGTATGCATTGCTTGCCCCCGCGAGATATGAAGGTAAACTCAGGGGCTTGATGTGTAAGAAGGGGAGGGGAGATCTAGTTGACATTCTTTTATGCATGGCCAAGAGAGTCACCATGCTGGTCAGCTTCTTCTGCCACGCCTTGGTCTGCTTCTTTTTTTCCCTTTGTCTTACGTCTTCCATTATAAAGAGACCTCTTTTTTACATATGTGCACTTTTATTGTGTAGATTGTCGAAAGCTGTTCTCGTAGCTTCCATCCTCTTCACATCTTTTCCCGATTTTTTACTTAGGAACTAGCTGGAAGGAGCTCGGCTCCCCCACTCGTTCGCTTCACCATGGTCGACGTCGCGCAGCTCGTCTCGCAGATGCACGAGACGCTGTCGACGATCCACGACACCATCGCCTCGCTGTCGGTCCGGGACCACGAGGCCAAGCTCGACGACCTCGAGCAGGGCCGCGATGCCGCCCTCGCCGCCCTGCGCAGCGGCTTTGCCCTCGAGTCGGACAGCCTCGTCCACAAGCGGGAAGCCCAGCGCGCGGCCGTGGCGGAGCAGCGGCGGCGGGAGGACGAGGAGCGCGAGGCCCGGCGGCGGCGTGAAGACGAGGCGTTCCAAGCGCTGGCCGCGCAGGAAGACGGCCGCCGGCAGAGCAAGTTCGAACAGGACCAGCAAGAGGTTGAGGCGTCCACCGAGACGCGGATGGCCAGCGTCGAAGAGGAGGCCAAGCGGATGCTCGACGCCGGGAAGGCGAAACTCACGGCTCTCGAGGAGAGGCGAAGGGTGAGCTTCTTACCAACAAAAAAAAGGAAATTTGCCGTCTATCGTCTTCTATCGCCTCTCTAACCATTGGACTAGGAACTCAACCGCCTGATTGACGAGCAGCTGCAGCTGCCGCTGCCAACGGCTCCGACAAGACGCAGGGCGAAGCAGCCTACTCCGGAGGAGACAATGGTGGTGGCGGACCACAGTGAGTGTCCCTGTTCTCCTCTCTTACCAAACTGAAAAACCCGTGCTACGGGGAATACCTGAGTAACAAAAAAAAAAACGTTTTGCGTGCATGGTCATAAAGGCTCCTAACGAATTGGGTTGAACCAACTCCCCCCGTCTTCTGTGTAGACCCGGTGGCCACGTTTGCAAGGCACGACGAACACGGCGACGGCGACCGTGATGCGCTTGCGATAGGCATATCACCACCAGTAGAAGAGCAGGGGTCGATTCATTCTGTAAAAGCCACTACCGACAGGGCATTTGAAGTCGGTGACGCAAGGCTGGACAACGAACGGCCAGAAACGGCCATCCAGGAGCCTATTTTCGCAGAAAGCGGTTCTGCCAGCAACCAAAATCCAGAGCATGCGGATGTCATGACTGCTCGTGCTAGTCCGGAACTATCCTCAAAGGAAACCGTTCATGACGAAATGCAACCGTCCGCCATAGACACAACCGAAGAAGCTGAGGCGCATCTTCCTGCTGTGCCTGCGGCCCCCGTCCAGAAAGATCCAGCCACGCCTGTATCTCCAACCTCACCGGAGATCTCACAACAGCAGCAGGAGCAGCAGCAGCAAGGCGTAAATGAAGTCTTTGTGGAAGCAGGACCAACTCATAATCTCGACTCTGATGGTGAAGAACAAAACTCACCAATGGCCACGGTTCTAAGAAAAGAGGAAGCGCAAGATCAGTCTGTGACGAAGACGATCAAGGAAGATGGTGTACACGAGGAGAAGCAACCGTATACGCCGGCTCTGTCAATTGCTTTTTCGGACAGTTCTAGCATTTTTATTGCGTCACCGGAGTCCGTCGAAGGCGACCACGGCATCCAGCGAACAGGCTGGGAGCGTCCAAAGCACGGTCAATTTGGGGAAGACTATACGGAGGTCGATACCAACAATCCCAGCGACCATCCTGAAACAGAGGATAACGACGAGACGGAGGCACAACTGGAGGTCCCGGGGTATGACAAGGCCCCAGCTGCAGACGAGTTGGAGGACGCCAGCTGTGGACAACCATCAGACGACAGTCTGCACGGGGTCAACGAAGAGCCCTTGAAAACCATCCACGAAGAGAACGAGGCTGCTCGCGTAGAAGGTCACCGTGATTACCTTGAGACGATTGGCACGCTCGGCGAGACGACAACACACGGCGGATTTCTGGGGCAGACAACTCTAGAGGAGCAAATTCAGGGAGACGAACCTGCCCTTTCGATACCGGGCCATTTCCCCGGCGAGGCCGAACACCTGCAAGTCGAGTCCGCTCACGACACGGCAGAGGTCAAGCAACAACTGCCTCTCGACGTTGCGTCCATCGCCGGTGCCGTTGTCGCGGAGACTCAACAGGACCAATTGCTACATGGCCACGAACCGGACCACGGGGACGACACGCACGGGTCCAGGAATCAAGATGTGGTGACGCAGAACGTCGACGATGCACAGAGCGATGCAGTAATCGAGCCGCCACATGTGATCCAGGACGAGGTTGCTGCTGCCGCCGTCCCACAGACTGATACGACGATGGAACCAAACCCTGCACCCTTTCCTTGGCGCTGCGCCGAACCAGACGTGCCGCCGGAGAGCTATACGTACGCCGTTCCCGGATACGTCGACTACGGAAGCAGCTACTACACCTCGGCGCAGCAGAGCCTGGATCCTTCGCCGGTGTTCCACGACGTCTCTAATAACGCATCGGTATCGGATGCGGAGGCAAACTGGAATTACGCTGCTGGCACCGGCACGATGCAACAGCACTCCACATACCTAGAGGACGCTGCACGTCCCGAAGAACAGGAAACGTTGACACCTCAAGAAACGTATTCTGCCGACGAGCAAGAAGCGAACGACACTGCCGCTTATGCGCAGGAGGACCGTCCTGAGCCGGCATTTGCGGCGGAAAATGCAGCAACGGTGTATGGTCAAGACGGTCTGTTTGACGAGGACGACGAGGACGACGATAGTGGCAACAGCAACGCATCTGTCGAGCCCGAGCATATGCCCGAGTTTGACGAAAGCAGAGAGCAACAACGCACGACGTTGGATGACAACCACCGAGATCAAGAACAAGGACCACACGAAAGCGCTGCCGGTGTGGAGTCAGTCCGAGAACAGCCGTTGGCAGCAAACGACTCGACAACGCCAACTACAAGGGCAGCCGAACCGTTTGATAGCGTTCATACCACGTTCGATTCGTATCTCAAGACGGGCTTCGAGGCACAGCGTCAAGAATACGAAGAGCAATATCCTTATCCCCTGGATGAACGTGATGAGACTGAACAGAATGAGGCGTCTTTTCTTCCTGCGAACGAGCCTGTCGTGAGCGACAGGCCAACCACGCCGGACTTGCCCGCCGTTGTTTCGTACAAGGGACTGGCCAGTAGCAGACACGCCCCGAAGCAGGACTTGGATGATCCGCAACGGCTGCAGCAGCAGCAGGTGACGCCCGTAACACCGCCACGGCAGACGGCAGGCCAGGCCGTGCGCTACCAGGGCCCAGACACGCTGTTCCATGATGACAACGACATCGACGACATTGTGCCGCGCGACGTGACCCACGTGTTGTGGTTGCAGGAGCGCCGCGGCGGAGGCAGCGAGAACAACGCGGCGACGAGTCCCGAGTCGACGCGCAGCCAAGCCACCCCGTCGGCGCCGTCGCTGGCCAACAGCTCCAACAGCGCCTCGCCGTGGACGGCAACAACCACACCGCAGACCAGCGGGGTTGGCCACCAGGAGAAGGACGAGGACGAGGACGACGGTCGACGCCGGACCGTGCCCCTCGGACAAGTCCTCGGGTACTACGATGGACCCGTCGTGGCCGTAGGCGACGAGAAGTTTCGGGCCTTGGAGAAGGTCATTTTGCCAGCCGTCGTGGACTGGACGGCCGAGGAACAACAACATCAGCATCGACTGCCGCAGCAAACCGACGCGCCACCGCTGCCTTCCACCCACGCGGACTCCATCGCGAACCCGGCACCGTCCAGTCTCTTCCAACGCATGCGGAACATCTTTGAGCCTGTCAACAGCGGCATCGGCCACGGCACCGGCAACGGCACCGGCATCGGAACTGGTAGCCCCAGCAAACTGACCGCCACACCTGGTGTCTATCCCGCCGCTGCTGCTGCGCCGGGGACGCGCATCCCGTATCCGGCGACCAGCAGCGCCCCTACCCGGTTGGTCGAGCGCGGCTTCCTCCACGGCGTTGCGCACGACGACGCCGTCCCCAGCGTCGTTGATCGTGATCGCGATCTTGATCGTGATCATGATGACGATGTCGATGACGACAGTGACGAGGCTGACGATCACATCACCGAAAGGAGCGCACTGCTGCAGGCGGCCGCCGGGGGCATGCCAAGCCCGTATTGACCACGCTCGGGGAAGCGGGCGACGACCGGCGGCGACAACAGCATCAACACGGAGCGGGCTGCGGCGGCCGGACAGACCAGAATCCTCCGGATACAATCGACGGTCCAAATTGACAACGACGACGATGACGACGACGGCAAGACGCAACAGTGGCAGGCACCAGGGCCGCACCCTCCACACTACGGCCCGTGCAGCCCGTTCCGGATGGCGTGGTTGCGTGCCGAGGGCTGGCGCCAGCAGCTGCGCAAGAGCGGTGACATTGTGGAGGCCTGCCGGTGGGAAGGGCGCGTCGAGGGTCAGCTCCGGCGGCCCGGACGAGCGACAGGGTGGGAGGGCGCCGCGGACGAGCAGCCGCAGGCCGGGCAGGTCGACCAACTGCGGACGCCGTCGGCACCGGTCCGATCCCGGTCTTGGCGACAGCACCGCGGTCAGGATACAATAAGAACCACGACAACAAGACCGCAACCGAAGAGGCGGTGGCAGCCCCGCGGACGGGTTGTCCATTGGGAGGACGGCGTAGAGAGTGGGCGCGCGAGGCGCTTCGGCTTTCCACTTCGGCGGTCCGGGGCGGCCGTTCTCCGGAAAGCGGCCGGTCAATAGCATCGCCGTTGCTACTGTTCATAGCTTTGTATGAATGACGACAATAAACTTAAAAGAGCGTTTGGGTAGAAATCAAAGAAGAAGCTTGTCTGAAAAACTTGGATTCTTCGGACTTTTAGAGTGATATTTGTCCACAGCTCAAGGCACACAACGAACTTGTACTAATTGGCTTCCGGACAGTGTCCAGTGGGTGCCGTTCTGCTCGTCTGATAGCATTCAATCTCGCTCATTTGTCTTTTCACGTCCTCGTCGTCTGTCTCACCACCCCCGTCTGCTCCTATTCTCGTGGCCATGGTTCCCTACGGCCGGACACCGCCGGGGTCACACGATGCAAGCGAATACCCGCGACTAGCAGTGAGCGTGTCACGAACAACGGAATGAGAACGAAGAGAAGGTAAAGTAAAAAAAGGAAAGAAACCTTGTCAAACAATACACCTTTCTTGGCACGGCAACTGAACGGCTCCGAGAAGATACCTCAGAAATCAATCAGCCAAATAAGAACATAAGATAGGACCAAAAAAATGTAGAAAAAGCACATCGAACGATGATGACAGAGTGTTGTTTGAGACCCGCACTTGCAGGGATGGCGGAGAAAAGATGGCAAGTATTAAAAGAAGAGCAATTTGATACGATGCGACGGTACGAAAGTGTATTGTATGAACGGGAAAAAAAAGACGCGATGTTTTGCGTTCTGCGACCCACCCCCGTAAACAACTGCCCCCCTGCCTCCCCCCTCCCGCGGCTGCTGACTCATCATGGTTGCTGTGGAGACGTACCCGCTGACTGTACATACGGAAACACGCTGCACGGAAGAGGGGACGGCTACACAGCAGCGGAATAAACAAATCGAGACACCCGTTTTTCGACTTCGGAAGCACGATAGTGTCCATTTTCGCTCCCGTAATAACACACACACACCTCTCTGCCGTGCGCACTGGCGCTCTCACATCTTGGTTGTTCTTCTGGTCTTCTCCTGTCATAATAAAACTTTTATTATTAACGTGTGCCCACCCACACCTCTTTCGCGACCGATCGATTCCCGTTTCTTCGAAACATTTCTCAAAGAAAACGACATCTGAGCTTTATTTGTCTTTTTTCTTTTCTTGCTGTTCTTTTTTTCTTGTCTAATACGTTGTTACGGTCTCAGTTACTGATCTACGGCCTCTTTCCCTCCTGTTCTCGCTCCCTTGAGATGCTCTGCTCCAGCAGAGAGTGCCGTCTCCGGCTGTGTTGACCGTTGTTTTTTATCTTCTTTTTTTTTTTTCCCGGAACGCGCTTTGTCTTGCACAAACACAGAGACACAGGATTTATACGATCTCTCCACGAAGAGAGACAACCGAGGGCCACCATGGACGCCAGCTATCTCTCCCAGCAGGTCAACGGGATCATCGACCAGCTGCATGGCCTTTTTGACGAGATTGGCGTATCGAACCACGAGCGAGAGACGCGCGAAGAAGAAGTGAGTGAGGGCGGCTTTGACGGATATATCTTTTTTTTCTCATTTTTTTTGTTTATTCTTTTGTGCACGCCCTAACCTCGCAGCTCTTCAATGCTCTCTCCGAAGCCCTACACAACCAAGTGCGGCTGGTGACGGCCGAGAAGAAGAGCCTGGTCGACGAGGCGCAGCGGACCATCACCGCCATCCGACAGATGGAGACGTCGCTGGACGACTCCCGCAGCCGCCGGGACTACGAGGGCGACGAGGACCTGCAGGTCACGTACCCGCTGTCGCGCTGCTTGCAGGTGCTCAAGGAGAAGCACGCGCAGATTAGCAAGATCCACCGCGAGCGGTTCGAGCAAGTTCGAAGTGAGTAGAGCGCGGAACAAGACAGAGAAAGGGAAACCCCACCCCTCCCGTTCGTCAACAAGGTCTAACACGTTGCAGAACTCGTTGAAGCCCTTGAGTCGTACTCGTCGCATCTTGAAAGCACATTTGTCCGCATCCAGCTACCGCCCACCGGGCCCAACCAATCCATCCCCCTCAACTTCGACCTCTCTCCCGCCTACGTCGACAAGCTGGACGCCGAGTTTACCCGCGTGTACGAGGAGTACACGCGCCGCGTCGCCACCGTCAAGGCCCTCTCCGAGCACATCATCCAGCTGTGGGCCGAGCTGGGCACCCCGCAGGCACAGACCGACGCCGCCATTGTCAAGCACTACCGCGACGCGCCCGAGCAGCTCGGGCTGCACGAGGACGACCTGGCGCGGCTTCACGCCAAACGCGAGAAGCTCGCGGACGAGAAAAAGGCGCGCGAGAAGCGCCTCAAGGACCTGAAAGCGGCCGTGGAGGACCTGTGGAGCAAACTCGGCGTCGAGGAGCACGAGAAGAAGGCCTTCCTCAACGGCAACCGCGGATGCGGCATGCGGCAGATCAACGAGTTCGAGGACGAGCTGGCCCGCCTGAACGAACAGAAGCGGCAGCACCTGCCGGCCTTTGTGGAAGACGCGCGGTGCAAGCTGCAGCAGCTGTGGGACGTGCTGTACCTGTCCGAAGACGAGATGCTCGAGTTCACGCCGGCGTTCTCGGACGTGTATAGCGACGCGCTTCTGGAGGCCCACGAGCGCGAGATCGCGCGTCTCGAAGCGCTGCGCGAGCAGCGGGCGCCGACGCTGGCGCTGGTGGACCGGCACCAGACGCTGGTGCGCGAGCGCGACGAGCTGGCCGCGTCGAGCCAGGACGCGTCGCGGCTGATGATGCGCGGCCAAAAGGGCGAGAAGCGCGACCCGGGCAAGCTGCTGCGCGAAGAAAAGACGCGCAAGCGCATCGCCAAGGAGCTGCCCAAGGTCACGGTCGAGCTCCGCAAGGTGCTCGAGGCGTGGGAGGACGAGTACGGCCGGCCGTTCCTCGTGCACGGCGAGCGCTATCTCGACACCATCTACGACGACTCGCGGTCAACCGCCCACAACCATGCCGCCGCGGCGAATGCGGGCCCGCGGTCCAAAACGCCAGCCGGCCCGCCACCGGCCGCCGCCACATCGACCGCCAAGAGCACGGTCAAACGCACCGTTGCGCCGAACGGCGGTGGTCCCGCTCGAAATGCGCCGTCGAGGGCCGGCGCAAGAACGCCCACCGCGTCCGCGGCCGCAGCCAGCACCGTCAAGCAGATACCACCGGCAGGCACCGCGAACGGCAAAATGAGCCCGTCGCGCATCCCCGCAGCGACGTCGACAGGGACGAGGGCACCACTGGGGGCTCTGAAGCACGGTGCGAATTCGCCGGAACGGCGGCCACGGGTGGACCCGCGTTGCGGGGGCGGCGCCGGCGGCAATACGGAGACAAATGGACGAGCGGGGACAACAACAACAGCAGCAGCAGCAGCAGCCGCGGGTGGCGGGATGCTGCGGTCGGCACCCGTATTGATGCGAGCTCCGCCACCCAAGATGCGGGAGCTGGTCCCTGCGCATGCACTGGAGTTGGAGACGCCGGTCAACCCGTACCAGTACCGCGGCACACACCTGGGGTCGAGCGTGAACGTGCGCCACGTGGAGCCCGAGGACGTGTACGACGAGCGGTACGACGAGCGGTATGACGAGCGCTACGACGACCGCAGCCAGGACAGCAAGGCGCCGAGCCTGCGGCCGCATTCCCAGCACTCGCAGCAGTCGTTGCAATCGCTGCGCTCGCAACAGTCGATGCAGTCGATGCAGTCGCAGTACTCGAACCACGACTTTGGACAGCTGCGACAACACAACCAACACACCTACTCGTCCCAACAACAGCGCTATCTGCAGCAACAGCAACAGCAACAGCCGCAGCAGCAGCCGCAGCCACAGCAGCCGCATTCGCAAACGGAGTCGGTGCGGCACATCTCGGCCACGTCGACGACGGTGTCGGGGTCTGAAAACTGGGAGACATACGACGACAACTCGGAACCGGAGCCCGATGCGTCCGAAACGTACTACGCCAAGATGCGGGCGGCGCGCGGAAAGCGGGCGACGCCCGATGGG
The DNA here is from genome assembly GCA_002778095.1 of Fragosphaeria purpurea. Lineage (NCBI taxonomy): Eukaryota > Fungi > Ascomycota > Sordariomycetes > Ophiostomatales > Ophiostomataceae > Fragosphaeria > Fragosphaeria purpurea. The sequence goes on from PCDL01000011.1 coordinate 2,413,747, forward strand.
GGACTGGGGCGGCCGCCGTCGGCCATGGCCAAGCGGGTGCGTGGCCTGCCGCCGCCCGCGTCCGCGGCCTATGCAGGCCATGTGACGACGGACTCGGAAGGAAACCGCATCGTGTCCGGTAGTGAATGGACAGACGAAGATGTATTTTAGGGGGAGGCGGGGTTGTTTATGTTCCATCTTGTTGTCTCTCGTCGGCGACAACGAAGAAACGCGTTTCATGAAACGATTCAAGAACCACGGCCGGTCAAGTCTCTCATGATCATGGGTTCACGAAGCATCGTCCCGTTTTAGGTGCACGTCCACTGCGAGACTACAGTACGTTTGGTACACACGCATTGTCTTTTCTTTTTTTTTTTCCTTCGCTTCTTTTGTACGTATTTTGGACACCATTTGGGGGGGAGGGAAACAGGGCGGGAAGGAGACAAATCCTCTGGAAGGAAAGACGACGAGAGAGAACGGTTGAAAGGCGAGCCGCCAAGTCTGGGCCGCTAGAGCGTATGGGTTTTCCCCTTCTATTGCTTGAATTTCATTCGCGTCTACTTGATCACGGCGTTGTGTTTGGAAAGGAAGGCTTTGTTTTTTTGTTTTCTTGTTTTTTTCTTCCTTTTTCCTTTCTTTTTTTTTCTTCTTGGTTTTCTTGCATCCGTCGTTGTCAGAGTGATGTATGAGCAGATATGACAATACCAAGGAATGCCGAAATTATAAAACTACATCCGTACGTTGTGTAAAAGGTCGTGCCTAAGGCATGTAAAACCATATGTTAACCTCGTGCATTTTTACATGGTGCACGGATTTTCCATCATTACATTGCGTCATGATGTCTTTGATTAGTCCAGCTCATAAGAGCTCTGGAGCTACAGCATTGGGGCCCCACCAACAGCCTGATAAGGTATTGCTTATAGGAGAGCTCCACTAGCGGGCACCTGCCCACGTGCGCACGGCCACAGCTACAGGTGCATGGCCTTGCGCATGCTTACGAAGTACGGAGCTGCTGCTTCGCAAAGCCCTTTTCCCTTCTTTCTCCATTTCCCTCCCGTGGCCGACTTCCGAGTTCCGACGCTCTCCCTTCCAACAGAACCGAAATTAAGCTTCCTATCCAGCTTTTTTATCCTTTTTCCTTTTTATTTTATCTTACCTTGTTTTCCTCCCTTTTCCTCACCCGAGCCCGATCCCGGCTCGACCGGTCTCTGAGCGGCAAGACCGCCGGCTGTGGACCGGCGGGACTCTCTGAGAACCCTTTGTGTTTTCGTTCCCCGGACCTATCATGAGCAGTCCGGCAAACAAGCTGGCCAAGAGCAACGACAACAACAAAAACCACAGCCGCACCCGAAACGACACGAGCAGCAGCAGGAGCAGCAGCTACGCGCGTTTGCCGCATCCGACCTCGTCCGCCGCGTCCTCCGCCGTGTCCGCCGCCTCCGGTGCCTACAACGGCACCCACACCCTCGCCGCCAAGAACACACACTCCACGGCCGCCGACGCCGCGGCGGCCCTCCGCGGCGCCGCGCTCGCCTTCAGCGAGGACCGCCGCCAGCAGCAGCAGCAACAGCAGCCGCAGAAGCGGCCGGTGTTGTTGTCGTCGTCCTCGTCGTCGTCCTCGCCTGCCCGCGACAACGGGGCCCGTCTCGCGGCGGCCTCCGCGTCCCGGGAGGCTTCTTTAGGGCTGTTGCGGCCGGTGTCGCCGGCCCGGCCACGGCAACAGCAGCAGCAGCAACAGCAACAGCGCAGTTACGACAATGGCAGCCGGAGCCCCAGCCGGAGCCGAAGCCGGAACGGCCGCCAAGGAGAAGGAAATGACAACCACAGCAGCAGCAACGACAACAGCAGCCACACCTCGCTCTCACCGGTACGACCGCAACTGACCGCGGGCAGACGCCCCGGGCTCTCAGCGACCTCGCCCGACCCCCGATCAGCATCGTTCCTGGCCGCCACACGCGCCGCCAGCCGCACCGCGAGCCCAAGGATGAGCCCCCACCATACAGGCCACGGGCCGAACAATGGAGGCGGAAGCGGCAATGCTGGACTGGGCAACCCCACGCATCTATCGGCGGTAATGGCAGCGTCCGCCACCAACGACGAGAGACGCAAAGCAGCCGCAGCGGCGGCCACGGCAGCGGCGGGCGCCGCCGCAACCGAAAGTCAAAGGGGAGCAGCCGCCAATAACAACAACAACAGCAACAACAACAACGCCCGCGCGAACATCCGGCCCCAGGGCAGCCTTGTCCTCCCGCCGCCCGACGTGACCGCCACACCGCCGACGTCCTCGCTGATTTCGTTGTTCGAGCCGGCTGGCAACCCCACGGGGGGCAGCGAGAACGAGAAAGGGCTAGAAAGGGGCAGGCAAGGCGGCGCGAAAAGCCCGGCGAGACGACCCACCACGCCGTCCAAACCGACGACAACCGGACACCCAAGCTTGAAGTTTTTTACGCCGCCGCGCGTGGTGAGCCCACCGGAGCCGCTCGCCGAGACGGCGCGGCCGAGACAGCAGCCGGCGCAACCGCAGCCACAACTACGACCCAAACCCGAAAACCCGTTACAAAAGCTAGTAAAGCCAGAAAAGACAGAAAAGACAGAAAAGACAGAAAAGCCAGAAAAGCCAGAAAAGCCAGAAAAGCCAGAAAAGCCTGCAAAGCCTGCACAACGACAAGGAGAGGCGTTGGTGCGGGCAGAGCCAGTCCCTTTGCGGCAGCACCGGCTGGCACTGCGCGAGCTCAACGACGGCGACGACGTGCAACGACCACCGCCGCAGCCTCGCACACGCAGCGCGCAGCCTGTCCTGACCAAGCGGGCCACACTACTCGAGACTACCAGCGAACGACCGCCGCCGCGGCCACCCATAGCGTCGCGCGCGCCGTCGACCGCATCAACAAGTACCACGACGGCCGCTGCCCCGTCCGCGCTCGACGACCTCGCAAGCGCCATCATAGCCGGGTCCCTTGCCGCCGCGCGACACCACCCGCACACATCGGCAGGAGCAGCCGCAGCACACCTGCCGGCACCACCACCAGCGCCCCCACCGCGGCGGCGCGCGTCACACGGCGCCTTGTCGTCGCGTCCTGTGTCGCGGACCCAGTCGCCGACCAAACGCACCAACCTGCGGACGACGCTGCGACCGGACAAAGCGCGGTACGACGACGACGAGGATGACGGCGGCGGCGGCCGTCGTCCACGCCACCTGCGGCGACACAGCGAAAGCCGGTCCAAGTCCCGGTCCCGGTTCCAGCACGACGTGGATCCCGATCTGGATGCATACCACCACCACCACACTCACCAGCACCAGCATCCGAACCACCACCACCACCATCATCGGTACCTGCCCCCCAAGCCGCCGCTGCTCCCGGGCGGCGTGCGGCACAAGCACAAGCACCACGAGGGCGCGCGGCGGCGGTGGCGCGAGGCCATGACGGAGCGCCAGCGGCGGCGGTACGAGGCGGTGTGGGCCAGCAACCGCGGTTGGCGCGGGGTGGCGGGCGGCGTGGACGGCGGCGGAGACGGCGGGAGGGACACGACGGACGCGTCCGCCGACGCCGTCCCCAACGTCGTCGTGCGCGACCTGTGGCAGCGCAGCCGGCTGCCGGCGGACGAGCTCGCCGAGGTGTGGGACCTCGTGGACACGACGCGCAACGGCGGCCTGGACAAAGCCGCGTTTGTGGCGGGCATGTGGCTGATCGACCAGCGGCTGCGCGGGCGCAAGCTGCCGGCGCGCGTGAGCGAGAGCGTGTGGGCGAGCGCGCGCGGGCTGCAGGTGGCGGCCGCGCCCGCGAACGACCGGCGACGGCGGTAAGGGATGGTGGTTCGGGCCTTAGCCAGCGGCGTTGCTTGACAAGCATTCCGAAGACGACAACAACAACAACAACAACAACAACCACCACATTCTACGTCGACGGACGGGGCTGCGGAGGAAAGACGACGTTCTTCACGTCTCGATCAGACCAACCAGCCGGGCTCCATCCAACCGGCCACGCGATTCGACTTCCTGTCTACAAAGCTGACACAACTGCACACATCTCATTATCGTCGTCGTTCGCCGTCAGCCCGCCAGGCTTACTCCGTCTATTCATCTACAATATCCCTTTTTCGTAAACCGACGGTTATATACATACTCCATAATCATAATATGAACGACAGAGAAAACCCACCACACGGAGAATTCCACCATCCAATCGTGCCGTGCAGTAGCGTAATCGCACCATTTGACACCGAGGGAACAGCTACCGGATTGCGTGCCCTCTGTTTTTTTCCCTTTCGTCAACCGATCTGCCGAGGCAGAAACAGCGCAAAAAGCGGAGGGCCCAGCGCGGCAGAGTGAAGCTAACTTTGGGCTCGTTCGGCTGCTGCGGGGGCGACGAATAGCTTAACCGAACAGCCCCCCCCCCGGCCCCACCCCCCTAACACAAGACCGGGACGGCTGGCAGCCAGCCAATGACGACAGGCGGCGTCAGCATTTTGGGGGGAAGTCGTGGCCCGTGGGGCACCTATTAATACACTGTATTATAGTTGGTTTGCTGCAGAACAGAGCTTTTTATTCTCATCTGCAACGGCAGACGGCTGGAAAGCTGCGATTCCTCCTTTTATTTCCCCTTTTGCTGGTTGTGGCTTTTTCTCGACGAACTGGTTTGGGCGTGTTTTGCCCGCCTGTCGTTCTTTTCGTCTAACTCGTCTTTTTCTTTTTTCTTTTCTTCTCCGCTTCTGTTTCCGTCCCTTTCCGTTTTTCGTTTCGAAATCCATCTTTGTCGATCGACATCACGACATCCTCGGGAGGGAAACAGAGACGAACACGATTCACGATCCGGGTGACCGGCCCATACGGCAGTCTCCCCCGACCAGCAAGCGAATTTTGGACGATCCAACAGACTCTTCGGGGAAAACACCGTCTTTCCCGGGACAGCGCCGACCATGGCCGTGTCCTCCGTGCCGTCGGCCGGTCCCCTCGCGCCGGCCAACATCGACGCCTTCCTCCTTCACCTCAACAAGTGCATGTCGACCCCCGGCGGCATCGACGCCGTGCTCGCCACCGTCTGCTACAGCGCACGCATCAGCGCCGTCGTGCTGTCCACCGCCGCCGGCCGCGCCCTCCTGCATGCGCCCGTGCGCCAACTCGTGGCCCTCGCCCTCGCTCTGCCCGCGCGGGCGTCTAATCTTGTCCTGTTGACGGAGATCTCGTCACCAGCGGCAGCGGCGGCGGCGGCGTCATCGTCCGGCAAGGCGGCCACCGCCGCTGCCGCACTCGTGCTGGCCCAGCGTCTGCGTGCACTCGGCTCGCTCATGACCGAGGCCCGCATGATTTTGCGCCTGTGGGGGTTGTTGTCCATGTACGTGTGGGCGCGCCAGCTGGTGAGCCAACTGCTGGCGCGGCGGGCGGCAGCAAGGCAGGAGGCAGCCGCCGCCGCGAAGACGGGCGACGAGGCTGAGGCCGAGACGAAGGCAGCCTCTGCCACTACCACCACCACCCCTTCCACCGCCGAGACTATCCTCACCTGGACCCAGTGGGCCACTTGCACGCTCTACCAGGCCTACGAGAACGGCGCCTACCTGGCGCGCCGCGGCGTGCTGGGCTGGTCGCCCGAAACCCAGGCGCGTGCCAACCGCTGGAGCTGCCGGTTTTTCGCCGTTTACGTAGCCATTGAGCTAGGCCGGCTGACCGCGCAGACCGTGCAGGCGGCGCAGGCGGCGCAGGCGGGCACGGACGCGGACACAGACACAGACACAGACCAACAAGCCGCGGCGCGTGAGCGGCGCAAGAATCTGGTGCGGTACGCGGCGCAGGCGCCCGTCATGGCGCACTGGAGCTTGGAACAGGGGTTTCTGGGCGAGACGAGCCTGGCGCTGCTGGGCAGCATACCGGCAGCGCTGCAGATCCACCGGGCGTGGAATGAAGCATAAGAGGCGGCCTGAACTTTATTAGATGGTGGACGGAGCGAGTAGACGCAGACAAAAAGGGACACTACATTTAGAGAGAAAAAGACATTTGACAGCCGGCATTGGGCGCAGTTGCGATGTCAGTTATTTATTTTATTTATTTTTGTTTTGCCTTTTGGGAAATAATATAGAAGACTTAATGGTTACCAACCTCTTCCCAAACTCCGTTCAACAAGGAGGTACGATGATGAAGATCTCACGCCGCGAAGAAGAGTGATAGGAAAATTCAAAGATAGTTGTTGAAAGCAAGAACGGAGCTATTACGCTATGGGGAAAAAAAAAAAAAATCAACCGTTGGAAGTAGAAACGCCTCCAGCCGCCTCTTTACCGCAGCAAGAGCCCCCCCAGTATCGCCACCAGCAACCAGGCGGCTGGCAGTACCGCCGTCGCACGGCCGCTGCTGACCACCGCGGCGGCGGCCGCCTCGTCGAAGGGGCTGCCGCCGCCCCGCCCATCATCGTCGGGCTTGGACGCGGCCTCGGCCGTCGCGTCCGTCGCTTGCGGCTCGCCGGTGCGCGTTGTGGTTGTGGCTGTTGTGGTAGAGGAGGAGGAGGAGGAGGAGGAGGAGGATGACGACGGCGTCGGCGCCGCTGTCGCTGCCGTGTTTTGGACAAACGAGTCGGCCGCCGACTGCGCGGGTGCCTGCGCCACGCCGTCGGTGGCGTCCGCCGCGGCGTTCGAGACAGGCAGCAGCAGCGACGACGGGTCGGACGTGGTCAGGACGAGCAGCGTGTTGCTGCTGCTGCTGCTGATGGTCGTGCTGCCGCCATCCACAGCAGGGCTGGCCGCGACAGCGGCCGTCGGGGCTGCTGCCGCCGTGAGCGTGAGCACGTTGGCACCGGCAGACGCCGCCGCAGCCGATGGTGTCGTGCTCGTTGTTGCATCTGCACTGCTGTCGCTGTCGCCGCTCCCGCCGTCGCCGTTGTCGACACTGGTGCCATCACCGTCACCGTCGCCGCCAGCATCCCCCGTGCTGTTCGTGCTGCCCCCATCGTCCGCACCGCAGAGCAGGCCCACCAGGTCACCCGTCAGCGCCACGCCCAGGACAGACGTCGTCGGCGCGCCGATGCCAGGACACGCTGCCGCGAGCGTCTGCTGTGCGCGCAAAATGCCGGCCCGACACGTCAAGGAGCAGGTCGACGCCGCGGCGTTGCGAGCCGCCACGGCTGCCGCATCGGGATCGGAACCGTTGTTGTTGTCGTCGTCCTCCCCGTTGTCGTTTTGTGTAAAATCACTCAGGGCACAGCCAACGAGCGGCTGGTTGTAGGCCAGAATGCAGTTGAACGGGACCGCGGACGACGTGATGAGCTGGAAGTTGGACAGTGAGAGGGCCGCGGCCGGCCCGGCCGCGTGTAGGAGCAGGAGCAGCGGCAGCAGCAGTGCGCTGCCGCCGCCGCCTGCGCTCCGCCGACACGGCCGCGGCGGCCGAGGCGGCGAGCACGGTTGCATGTTGGTGGCTCGCGATGGCTGGATTGTCATTCGTCTGTGGGCGGCGCGTTCCCCTGGGTATTTCGCTTCGTTCTTGGAACAAACTTCCTTATCAACTTTTTTCTCCTAGTTGATTGTGTCTTTTTCGCTGCCTGGAAATATTTTGCTAGACAATATTTTCATGCTTTGCATTTCATCGCACTCTCGCCTTTTCGTGATGTTTGCGAAAAGAGTGTCAAATTTCGATACAGAAAAAAAAATGCAACACGGCAAATAATAATTATAATTAGAAAAAGAAAATGGAAAGAACAGTTTCTCGGTAACAGCAACGAAGCACTACCCAGCATCACATCTTCTTTTTCCTTCTACTGCATTTCCCGTTCTTCGCTTGGGGCCTTTGGGTTTAGAGACGCAGATCAGGGGCAGCCCCCCAAAATGTCAACCATCGAAACGGGATGCGTCTCAGGGGTGACGACGTGCAAGCGACAACGACAAGAGAAAACAGAGGAGACCCTGAGAAAACCAAAAAACGGGTACAGCGCCATTATCCACCATTCTACGTCTTCCCTTAGAGAAAAGAAGCTCCAGCAGTTGACTCCAGAAGGCCGCGGGTGGTGATCGGCCTCGCAGAAAGTGGCGATAGGTTAAATGCCCCCTTGAGCTGAATGCCCTCACTATCTCGTATCGTTGTATTCGCTTGGGAAAAGTCCTCTCTTTTCTGATGCAAGGCTAGATTGTATTAAAAAAAAGCCGTATTCTCGGACAGTCTCCCCCTTAAAAAAAAAAAAAGAAAGAAAAAAAATGGAATACGATGAATTATCGCGCATGTCTACCGAGTAGACAACCCTACGGAGCAGAACCCTTCCACGAGAAAAGGAATCCTGGATGCGACAGTTTCTTGTCCTCCTTTTCCTCCACGGCTTGTCTTTTCCGGACGCTGTGGTTTGTTCGCGTATGAGCGACAAGACGGGGGTGAAGCAAAGAAAACCAAGTCGCGAAGGGCAAAAAGGACGCCGCAAAGAAGCAAACAAAAAATAACGGGGAAAAAACCCACTCAACTCGCCCGTCTGAGAACAATTTAAGGTTGCTCACTTTGCCTGGTTGACTGCAGACAAAGTCAAGGACCAATAACGGGAAAAGGGTGAACACAGAAGACAACAAACTTTGGTTGTCGCATTGAGGCAGAAACGGGTTCGAAAACGGGGCAAAAGAAGGAGCATCAACCAACCATTTTATTTTTTTGACGGCTATGTATCAACAGAACTAGAATATCTTTCTGAACACGAACGAGTTGTCCTTCGGAATGAGAGCAAAAAAGGTGGTCAGCTACATACACGCAGTAAACCATTGTGAAAAAAGAATTGACCGGAGACGAGACACGGAAGAGCAGAAAACGGTTCGGTTTCACATGGAACCTCAAGTCACCTCGTACCGATCAATGCCTAGACGTAGAAACGAAGAGCAATGCCGCATAAAAGGGAACATCGAACGGGCCGTCAAAGCAAGATGATGCCTTCAACCGGCATGCTGGCAAGGTGGCAATGATTGAACGTTGAAACGGTGAAACGGCTCGGAAACGAAACAAAGTTCTACATTCTGCTCTTTGGACATAGGCTGACAAAGGAAAGGAAAACAAAGAAACCCGGAAGACGAACTTGAATAGTATGTATTGACGGTCTGATGGCATCTTCGCTTCATAAAACTACAGTTTCCGTGTATCATGTCCCAAGGCCTTTGTGGTTGAAACCGTGGGACAGCCTCCTGTAACTCTACCTTTCGATTAGACACAACCCTCGGCCGCCTTTTAATGAGAAATACGGGAGTGATTTATTGGTGGCAAGCTTCTCACAGTATGTTGTTGTGACTGAGCCTAACAAAGATCGCGTCGAAGGGACGGTTGTCTCCTAGACGCTTTTGTGCTCAGTGCTCTAGCTATACACACTGTAATTTCTGGTATTCATTCATTACGGCAGCTAAACGGAGCAAGTAGACGAACACATGTTCAACAGGTGTATGTTGACAGAACAAGAAAAAGAAAAAGAAAAATCCGAAATCCGTAACGCCCCGTAACACCCCGTTGCGCCGCGAATTCCCTGGCCATGCTTTGGTATTTGTAGAATCCTCCGGTAGTTTGATCATTATCCGTTGTCTTTTTCTTTTTCCCTATCCACCCCCCCTTCGTTACGACCGCTTCTGCCCCAGCTCCTCGGCGCCGAAATCGTCCCAGCCGTCGAGGCCGTCGTCCGCCGTGATCGTCCGGCCCACCCAAATGCCGACGGCGGTCGCCGCGCTGGCCACCAGGAACCACCCTTCAAACCACCGGTCGACGAAGCCCGGTTCCAGCGCGCTCTCGAGCGCGTCGCTCACGGCGCTGCCCATCTCCTTGGGCAGGTTCGACCGCAGCAGCATGGCCGAGCTGATCACGTACGTCGCCGCGATCTGCCCGATGAGCAGCGCCAGGTTGGCCTGCGCCTGGTACAGCAGACCCGGCGTCCACCGCACAAAGATGTGGAACGTCTGCAGCACCGAGTTGGCCGACGCGGCCAGGATCACGCCGCTCAGCAGGAACGAGATCTGCCGCGCCCACGCGAGCTGGTCCAGCTTAGGGTCCCAGTGCTTGGCCAGCAGGCCCAGAAAGCGGTTGATCGGGTCCGACGACGAAAACGACGCGTCCGGGTAGTAGAGCCGGTGCAGCGACGTCAGCGACGTCGCTGCGATGCGGTAGATGCAGTAGAACCCAAACACATAGTTGGGCAGCGCCAGCAGCTTCCCCGCCACCGTGCCCGCGCGGGCGTCCGTGGCGCGCCGCGACCGCAGCAGCGACAGGGACGCGATCAGGCCGGCCTCCATCGTCTCCAGGCCCGAAATCTCCATCTCCAGGCTTTTGATTTCCCGTGCCTCCGGGCTCTCGCCGCCGACCATGCCCTTGAGGGAGCCAACCAGCTTGCCGAACACACCGGACGTCGGCGCGTCCAGAATGCCTGCGTCGGTGGCTGCTGCGGACCCGGACGCCGCTGCCGCCGCCGCCGCCGTCGTCACCTTGCGCTGCAGCGACCGCAGGCGGTGTCGTTTCGTGTTCAGCAACTCGGTCGTCAGGTTGAGGCTCGCTTCCTTGCGCTCGACGTCGGAGTCCGTCACGGGCCGCCGCCGCTTCTGGGCGCGGCGGTTGCCAAACGTCTGCCACGGCGACGAGACGCTGGCAAAGCCTGACAGCAGCGCCATGAGCGAGATGCCGATAACACCCACGCGCTCCAGGCAGGCGCGCGCGAGCCCCCGCGCGGTGTCGGTGCGCCAGCTCGGCGGATCAAAGGGGCTGTTGTCGGCGGCGGCGGACAACGCGGTCGTTTCCCACCGGGAGGCCATGGCGATGCCAGTGCTGTCGAAGCCGGTTTTGGCGTCGCGCGAGTACATGTAGCTCTCCACCGGGCCCGGCACGGCCATGCCGAGCGACCAGAACGCACACAGCCAGCCGCCAAAGGCGAGCAGCTGCAGCGTCCACGCCACGCGCGGGATCCGGCCCGTGGCCGTCCGCTGGAACGACCAGCCGGACCCGGCGATGACCGACTGCAGCTCGAGAAAGGGGATGAGAACGATGAGCAAGAACAGCAGCGCCGGCACCGTCACGCGCAGCGCCGTGTTGCGTGCCCGGGGGTCGACGACCTCGGAGATCTCGGCCAAGATCAGTTCGGCCAACACGGCCGCGAGCGCCGTGGTTGTGGCAAACGCCGCCGCGGCCAGCCGGCGGCGCAGCGACCGGGCGCCGTGCTCGGCGTGGGCCTGCCGCAGCGACGGCGGCGCCGAGGCCGGCAGATAGTGGTCTTCGCCGTCGTCGCTTTGCTGCACGCGCGACAGCTGCGGGAAGACCTTTTTGGCCACCACGGCGAAAACGGCGCAGAACGTCGCGAGAAAGGGCAGCAGGGACAAGACGGTAGACAGCGTCGCCATGTTTTCGGAGGGGGGGGCGCAGGCATCGTCGCCGCAACTGGCGCCGCCGAAGCCCATGCCGAGAAACGGCATTGCTGGCGCGAAGACGGGGTGGGTAATCGCGTGCGTGCGTGCGTGCGTGCGTGCTTGTTTGAGGGCGGGGCGAGCGTTCAAATTACAGAGCAGAGCGGAAAGTCGACGAGAAAGCCTAAGGCGACGGAGCTGGGAGAGCTGGTTTTTGAGAACATTCTATCCTTTTCAGACGAGGGCGAGATCGAGGAGAACCGGCAATAAGAAGCGACAGCGATAAACGAGTGTGTCAAGTCCCTTCGTAACCGGGATTTGCTGAACCAGATCACATCACATGAGAAAAAAGAAAGCAGAAAGATACAACCAAAACGAGAGGTCGGCCGAAGATCCGATCCCAGGTGGTCAATGATGCGTTGTTTGGGGGGGGGGAGAGGAAGAGGGTCGTTTGGCTGTTGACGAGGCTCGCCTGAACTGGAACGTTGTGTTACTGAGGTACCTAAGTGGGGGGCCGGATTGTCTCGTTTGTTTTGTCTCGCCTGAAACAAAGCATTACGAGTCAATTCCCGGTCTTTTATTTTGCCGTGTTCCGAGGTAAAGGCGCTAATCGCTTGCCTTTCCCCCTTCACCCAAAAACCCTAACAAAAAGCATTGTCCTAGCCATAGCATCTATAGTTCCCCTGGGTAGATGGATGACTAAGATAGAAAAGGACCAACCCCACGAAAAATTGGGCAGTGCGCGGGCCCCGCCAGCCAAAGAAAATCGCTGGGAACAATTTTTCAAAAGGCGCTCGGGAAATTGTTGATTATTCGCTTTTTGTTCGATTACGCTCCTCCATCACTCTTTCACGATACGATCTAGCGTCCTGGAACGTACGCTTTCGTACACGAACCGTCGTCTAAGTGCTTGGTCGAGGTAGAAACAGAAAAAAAAAACAGACAGGCGTCATGAGCGGTCTGCAGAACGGGACGGCGCCGGCGCGCGCCATGGACGACGACAGCGATGTCGAGGAGGAGGCGCTCGTGGCCGACTACCGCGAGCAGGTCCAGTACGAAGACGGCCTCGAGGATCTCGAGCGGGTCAATTCGTTGACGCTGGCCCAGCAGAGCGACGACATCCAGTCAAGGCTGGCGGCGGCGGCCCAGCCCCTGGACTTCTCGGCGCCGCTCGAAGTCAAGTTCCAGAGCTACGACGCCTACTGCAGCCTGTTCCACTTCATTCTCAACTCGGAGGGTCCCGTGGACCTGGAACCCCCTTCGGTTCGTGTTTTCGTGTGAACTGTTCGGGTGTGGGAGGGGGGAGGAGGTGTGTGTTTATGTCGGTCATTGGCTTCGCTGAACTAACTTTTTTTTTTGCCAGTACTACTGGGCCTGGGACGTCATCGACGAATTTATCTACCAGTTCAACTCGTTCTCCTCGTACCGCATGCGCATCGCCCGCCAGGCCAATAACGAGGAGGAGATCGCGGTGCTGCGCGAGAACCCCAACACGTGGGGCTGCTACAGCGTGCTCAACGTGCTGTACTCGCTGATCCAGCGGTCGCAGATCACCGAGCAGCTCGCGGCGACGAAGCGGAACGAGGACCCCATGGCCGTGGCCGGCGAGTACGGCTCCAAGAACCTGTACCGCATGCTGGGCTACTTCTCCATCATCGGCCTGCTGCGCGTGCACTGCCTGCTGGGCGACTTCAGCCTCGCGCTGCAGACGATGGACGACATTGAGCTCAACAAGAAGGCCATGTTCGCCCGCGTCATGGCGGCGCACTTTACGACCTACTACTACATCGGCTTCTCCTACATGATGATGCGCCGCTACGCCGACGCCATCCGCATGTTCAGCCACATCCTGGTGTACGTGTCGCGCACCAAGAACTTCCAGAAGAACGCGCAGTACGACTCCATCACCAAGAAGAACGACCAGATGTACGCGCTCATCGCCATCTGCGTCGCGTTCCACCCGACGCGGCTCGACGACGCCGTCCACACGCAGATCCGCGAAAAATACGGCGAGCAGCTGCTGAAGCTGCAGCGCGGCGGGCCCGAGTCCCTGCCCATCTTCGAGGAGCTGTTCCGGGCGGCCTGCCCCAAGTTCATCTCGCCCGTGCCGCCCGACTTTGACAACCCCGAGGCCAACGTGGACCCCATCGAGCACCACCTGTCCGTGTTCATGGACGAGGTCAAGACCAACATGTGGAGCCCCACCGTCAAGTCGTACCTGCGGCTGTACACGACCATGGACCTGAAGAAGCTGGCCGGCTTCCTGGAGGTGCGGCCCGAGGAGCTGCGGTCGTGGCTGCTTGTGAACAAGGAGCGGACGAAGCAGCTCCGGTGGAACGACCAGAAGCTCCTAGGCGGCGAGTGGGTGAGCGTCAGCGACCTGGACTATGCGATGCAAGGAGTAAGTTTTTTTTTTTTCTTCTCAATTTTCTTGTACAATGTTATTTTTGTAACAATGCGTTATCACCTTTTTGATTAAGAAGAGCTAATTTTTTTCCCCAAAAGGATCTTATTCACGTGTCAGAGGCCAAGGTCGGCCGGAAACTCGTCGACTGGTACCTGCGCAATCTCTCGCGGACATACGCTTGAACAACGAAATTGACGGGGGAGGGCGGTCCAAAAAAGAAACGCGGTGTGTGCAATGTGTGTATTTGGCGGTGGCATGGTAATCACACCTTCCACGCCGCTTCATTTGATTCATTATCTGAAAGGCGTCAATGGGTCTTCGGCTGCTGAAGTTGAAATGTAAGGCAAAAAAAGAGGCAGGGTCGGAAAGAGCAACGTGGGAGATCAACTCTTTGCATTAGCATTTATTTTGCTTCTTTATCTTGTTCTGTTGTTTCCCTTGTCGTATGTTCTCCCATGCATCCCATTTTTTTTTTTTTTTTTGCACGTGTAAGGCTGCAGTCTAGAATTCGGGCTCGAAGAGAGCAGGAAGGTCAACACGAAAAAGGTATCCTTCAAACCGTTCGATAGTTGATATTGGGCTACAGTGGGGGATTAAAGCAGGACCAAAAAAAAAGCTGGAGAGAGAAAATATCCATAGCAGCCAAAAGAAACCAACAATGCGATTCGCAGCATCGCTTGTTCATTTGCGTGATCTCATTTTCGGTGTGACAAATGCATCTTGCTCAGGCATCCCACGTCCGGCACGTTGATACTTGATTCGACGTCTGCCATTCCGATTCCGGCGGTCTGTTCGGTATTTGAGGCGAAGATAAGGGTGTTGCTATGAGCTTCTCGGGGAGGGATAGATCAAATATCAGATTGCACATTCGGGGTGCGGGTCGGAGAGATGAGATTGCAACCCTGTGCAAACCCGCTCGCGGAAGTCTTACAAAGATACCGCAAAAGAAAAACCTGTTTTTTTTTTACGAAGCAGTGCATTTCCGCGTAAAAGGGCTTCGTGTCGTTCTGGGTGAGAAAAAGCCGTACAAGGTGGGTCTCCAGCTGGCATAAAGGAGGGCGAGGAAGACGCCGGCGAGCGGGCCGGCGCGCGTTGGCTTCCCTGACAAGCGTGACGTGGATCGGCAAAGCAAAAAAAAAGAAAGAAACAACGAAAGCATTGTAAAGCACTGGGCCAAGTTGGCATGCGCCAAGTGCCCTTTGGGTCTGTTCGAGCTTGGCGGCTGAGCGACATCTTCTTTTTGATGGGTGGTCAGCCGCTGGGACGTTGCCCGACAACGGCGTCGTCCTGTTGAAACCCTTGTTAGAAGCGAAGAGCTGTAGAAGTAACACACAGCCAGCAAGCCCAAACTCTGGCCGTTTTCCGTCCGCAAAAAAACCGCAGAAGCTATCCTGCAGGCGTCGGGGAGAACGAAGATTCCGATGCACAACTGTGGCTTTTCTTCAACCAGCCTTGCGGGGTGCCGACTAACCACACCGCCAGCGAGGTTCTGGGGATAAATTCGAGCCCCGATCAATTTGTTCCTTGGACCAGGCTTTTTGCATACATTTCTCGTGTCGACATGTGGGGATGATAAATCCTGGATCGACGCCCGCACCCAGCGCGCCAGACGGCGTTTGTTCTGGGAGGCCTCATGGCCAGAGCCAAGACGAAAAGCACCCCCTTTTTCCGATCCGCAGTTCATCTACGGAAGATTCGTTAGCGAGAAACACGTGTCGCGTATTTCGTACGGCCAAAGCACGCCGTATGACAGACCGTCTTCTCTCCGAATGCGTATGTCCTCCTTCGTATCATCGTTGCACCAGTGTGTTCGGCACAGCGCCTGGGGGCTTTTCGTACCACGACATCCAGAACGGATATGCTGCACTTCCGAGCAATTCTCCGTACTTCTCGCAGCGTATCTACATAGTAGATCAGTTTGCCTCCTGTTCCAGAGACGGGGGGTCCTGCTTGTAGTCCCACTGCACAGCTCACCTGTTTGAGCGCCTCACCGGCTTGGCTCTGGCAGGGCGCAGGTCAGCCGCTGCAACGGAACAGCCTCTCGTTTGTGCGCCGTCGCAGAGCGGCCCTCGCCCCTTTGTAGGGAGGCAAAACGCCGTGCTTGTGGTCACTTTCGCTTTTTTGGCTGCAGCGCCAAGAGCCCAAGAAAATGTGACATGGAGGGGCTTTTGCCCGTTGTCTATCCAAGCAGACTAGGCTGACCACAGAGAGAGAGAAAGCAGTGTTTAAAAGGAAGAATAAAAAGGCGGACCGTCGCGTTGAAGGGAGACACTTCTTGGTGGCCTTTTGCGTTGCGACAACAAGAGCATTGCAAGTCACTCGGGCTGGCTTAGTTGGCCACGTTAAAACTCTTCTCTCGGCCTCCCTCTCCCAGCATCGTCCCCGGGTGCTGACAAGGCATGCTGCCCATTCAGTGAGTTGGCTGCTGGCCAGACCTTCTGGCCCCCCGTTTGCACCTTCCTAACTGTGGCTTATTGTGCTTTCCCTCTTTTGTCGCATTCACGCCTTCTCATGCTATAATTGCACAACCGCTCCTTCCCTTTACACGATTTCGGGTCGAAGAAAGCTCCCCGTTCGCATAGCTCCTTCCATCTCAAGATCCAAAAGCTTTCTTCCATTCTGCCGCACGTGCCAAGCCCAGCCAGACTTGCCACCTCACCCCCCCTGCAAAGCTACGTACCTAACCTTGAGGGACCAGGGATCGCTGGCCCTCCCTGTTGTCCCGCTGAGCTCTTATTATCTCCTGTTTCGTTGCTATTGTTGCTGCCCCCTCTCTCCGCCAGCTATTCAAGTCAAAAAACACAAGAGCGACACGGAGCCGTTAAAAACACGCCGTTGCCACCGCAGCTTCAGCCTGACCGACTTTCTCGTCTGATTTACAGAGAAAACAAGCAAACGAAGAGCCACCGGCTTTGGTTGGCTTTTTCTCACGTTCGAATGAACCCTCCGTCGCTATTGTCTTTCTTCTCGATGCGTCAGGCTGTCGAATGACCCTAGGCCTCTCCTGAGGCCATAGGAGTAATACGTACTACAAAACGCCAACGGAACCGAGAACACTGAAGAAACAAAAACAAACGAAAACAAACGAAAAAGCACGAAAAACTACAGACCCCATTCAGCTCTCTGTTACCAAGGAAAGGAAGAGAACAGCAATACGACGGCAAAGCTCTCCTTCCCCGTCGAATCGAATCTGCGGTCTACAGCGACAAGACGCAGGAAAAGCGAGAGACGACATAGCAGCGGTAAAGAGAACGGCAACGAGAACGGACAACAGAAGAGCTTGCCGAACATGTCGAAGTCTAGCGCGAGCCCGCGCGTGTCGGCGTCCGAGATGGACAGAAGCCCCGGCTCGGACGTGTCGCCCATGACCCAGGTGCCCGTGAAGACGGCGAGCGCGAAGAAGACGCCCGAGGGCTATTTCACACCACCGCTGCCTGCGTCGAACCCATCGCCGACGACCGCCGCGAGCAGCCAAGCCGACGCACGAACAGAGGCGGCCTCGGAGACGGCATCGAGCAGTGCCGGGTCGGTCTTGGCGTTCACGCCCGCGACGGGCGCGACGGGCGCGAACGCTGACGCCGCTCACGCAGGGCCTGGTTTGGCTTTCGACCTTGCCGTCGACGAGAGCGGCCGGGGCGCGTCTAGGAAGTCGTCGGCGGCGTCCGTGTCGTTCCGCCCGCCACGCAACCCAGCTCTACCACAGGGCCAACCAAAGCGAGGGCGCATACGGTCGCCGTCGCCCCAGAGGTAAGCAGAAATCTGTTTCGAGCGCGTTGTTTGTTTTGTTTGTTTGGCCCAGCCCCAGCCCAGCCCAAACACCACTGTGCTTGCGTGCCCAACGACACGCAGGCGCACACAGAAACCTACGCATGCACATACAAACACACACATGCATATATATGCATGCACATCGCACACGCACACGCACACGAGCCCAACAGCGAAAGAGAAAACCGGTGGATTCTCCCCCCGCGCGGAACCCCAGCTACCCCCATTCTTCCCCAGACGCTTCCGCTTCCCGCTTTCATTTCCTTTGCTGTCCATCCTCCAGAGATACGGGCGATGTTGCGCACGAGCCGTGGGTTGCGGTGCCCAAGAAGAACAAGAATTACGGAGCCATGCGCCGGCCTTTTTTTTTTCCTACTAGTGGCGCTAGCTGCTTTCCCGAAGGGCCTTCTTGCTTTCGCCGGCGCCGCGCTTAAATGGGAACCGGTGACACACCATCATGTATCTTTCACGCACTGTCAAAGATGCTAGATACATGCGTTTTCTCCTCGTTTACATACACCCTTGCGCCAAATGCCGCGCTGGCACGGAGGAGTCCCCCAGTGGTCTGCAGCTAGCTCGAACGAGACAGGCGGTGGTAGGCCAGACCAAGGTCTCGACGCTCCACGGTAGCACGCGACAACGGACGCCTCGATTCGCTCGTCAGCGGACTGCTCACTGATCCCCTTCACATTCTGTTTCCCGCCTGTTCCCGGCACAGCCGCCCCCACCGAAATCTGCAAACCGCTGTCTTTCGCGACCCCCTCCCCTCCTCCTTCCCCGTTCAATAGTCGATCAAGTGTTGGACCTGGTGACATTGTTCTGAATACACTTTACCCCGTTTTTCTTTCTTTCTTTCTTCTTCTTTCCACCCTACTACTCTGTTTTCCTACGTTTTCTTCTTTCGGCTTTTGTTGTTTTACAGCCATTGAGGGCTTTGTGCGGGCTTTTGAAGAGCCGGCGGTCGTTTCCAATTCTTTCAATTCGGACCATGTCCTGCCTGCTTCCATGGCTGCGCTAACAGAAACGCAATCTGGTCATAGGTTCCGCCGGCATGTTGGTTTCGACAACATTCCCATAGGAGAGGCCACAAAAAGCAACACGCTCAGCTACTCGTTGAGTATCAGCCACTATGGCTACCATCCACGGCGCCGGTCCCGGACGTTGATGGTGGGCATCGACCACCACGTATATTCCGACTTTGCTCTGCAGTGGCTGTTGGAGGAATACGCCGACGACGGTGATGAGGTTATCTGCGTTCACGTCGTCGACAGGGACGCGCGCACCGTGGAAGAAAAGAACTACAAGACCCGGGCGCAAAACATGGTGGAGCGGATCAAGAGTAAGATCCCGGAGCACTGCGCAATCAGCGTCAAGCTAGAGTACGCTGTCGGGAAACTGCACGCAACATTTCAGAAATTGGTATGTCTCGACAGCACGCTGGGGTTTTTCTTTGTTTTCTTTTTTTCGGGGAGGGGCTTTCCTTTCGTTGTTTTATGGTCAACTAATCAACTAAACAACCGCACAGATCCAGGTTTACCAACCGTCGATGCTGGTTGTTGGGACGCGTGGCCGCTCGCTCGGCGGCTTTCAGAGTCTGGTCAACACAAATTCGTTCTCCAAGTATTGCCTGCAATACTCACCCGTTCCTACGGTGGTCGTCCGAGACTACGAGAAGCGCAAGAAAAAGAAGGACAAACGGACAAACGACCCTTCGCGTCACAGCTATGCTGCGATGCTCGCAGCGACGCATGGCGTGCACGAGGCCAACAGCGAAAGCAGCAGCCTGTACAACGTGGAAGCCCGGATCTCGCCCGACGAGGAAGCACACCAAGTGGCTGTTGCGATCGGCTTGCCGGCAGCACTCGACCCAACGCTCAAGCCGCTCGACGTGGACCGCGTCCTGGGGCGCCATTCACGGACAACCTCGCCCGCTCCGGCGGCGCCACACAACACGACCATCAGCGAAGCGCCGTTGGTGCTGACTACGCCCGTGGCCGCGACGGCGGCCTCGGTTGATAGCGACGAAGAAGACAGCGCAGAGGACGAGGAGCCCGAGTTTGAGACATTGACGGGCCAGCAAGCCCTACAAGTCGCAGACAAGGAGACGGAAAAGGAACAAAAGAAGAGGCTGCACGAGATGGAAGTGGGCGAAGCAGATGCACTTCGGCACACCGTCAAAATCGACGAGGACGACGACGAAAATGAAACCAACGAGAGCAACAGCGGGAGCGGGAACGGGAGCGGGAGCGGCGAAGCGAAGGTTTAATAGAGGAGGTTGTTTTCTTTTCTCGGGTCCTGCGTCTTAGCACAAGACTGTCTAGGCCACGCTCAGAACTCCCAAATAGCTATTCGTATGCCGACATAGCAGGCATTTAGCAACTTTATGCATATTTTGGTGCGCTTTCAAATACGGCGGGCAAAAAAAAAAGGGGCAAGGGAGCGAATTACGGGTAGCGGGATGGCGCATGGCTTGCAGCGCTCACTTCGTTTCATAGGAGTCACCCGGCATGGTCCAGTTCTGGGTCAGACATTCAGAACAGCGAAGACGTTGACTTGCAAAAAATAGTCTCGTGAGGCAAAACAAGGGCAAAGGTGACAATATGTTTACGAGGAAATGCAAGGCTCGCCTAACAGTGCTAGGGAGGCTCCAGCGCTTTGCGACGGCGCGGAAAAAGAATACTTCCGGCGGGGGGTTCGCTTAGGCAGGCGAAAGTGCGCTGAACCGGCAGCTGCAAACGCGGAACTTTGCCCCTCTACGCGTTAAAAAATAAACGGTTTACAGCGGGCCATTGGAAAATAAAAATTATGACGCCGATATGAGAAATTCTGAGTCTTCCGATATGCACACACCCTCTCTTTTGTCATTTCTCTTGTCACAACCTGACACGCAAAAAACGGGCGGATTTTTTTTCAAATTTATATAGCACGGAAAGAGGGCTTGTTTTATTATTGTCAGCAACCGTTGACTAAAGAAAAGAGTTTCACTTGTTCCCAGCATAGCAGCTTCTTGAAGATCGACAAATCTCTACCGTTGGCGAAGGCAGACAACAGACTCCGCGTACTCGACCACGGTTGGCCTGGCCGTCACAGGCTACCTATCTATTCTCCTCCTCCTTTTCTCGTTTCGATCGACACATACACACACTCGCGCGCCATGCCTGTTGTTAGTCCAGAAAAGCTGGCAGCGCTCCAGCAACATGGCGACAACGTCCGGAATGTATGTTGCAAACCACCGGATTTGTCTGTGCCTTGTTTGTTTCTTTTGGCTTTGAACTGAACGCTTGGCTGACGATGCAGGTTAGATTTGTGTTTTGGCACATGTTGTAAGTATTCTGTCTGTACCTCGCTTCCCGCCGGTTTTTGGCATTAACGGGGAGCACATCTAGGACCACGGCAAAACGTCCCTGACCGACGCCTTGATCGCGACCAACGGCATCATCTCCCCCAAAATGGCCGGCAAGATCCGGTATCTCGACTCGCGCCCGGACGAGCAGCTCCGCGGCATCACCATGGAGTCCTCCGCCATCTCCCTGCTCTTCTCCATGCTGCGGCGGCCGGCCGCCGACCCCGAGGCCGCCCCCGAGGCCAAGGAGTACCTCATCAACCTGATCGACTCGCCGGGCCACATCGACTTTAGCAGCGAGGTGTCCACGGCCTCGCGGTTGTGCGACGGCGCCGTCGTCCTGGTGGATGCCGTCGAGGGCGTCTGCAGCCAGACCGTCACCGTGCTGCGCCAGACCTGGACCGAAAAGCTGAAGCCGCTGCTCGTCATCAACAAGATGGACCGCCTGGTCACCGAGCTGAAGATGACGCCGGGCGAGGCGTTTGTGCACGTCAGCAAGCTGCTCGAGCAGGTCAACGCCGTGCTCGGCAGCTTCTTCCAGGGCGAGCGCATGGAGGAGGACCTGAACTGGCGCGAGCGCGTGGACGAGCGCGTGGCCGCGGCCAAGGCGACGACGGCGGCGACGGCAGCGTCGTCGGCAGACGAGGAGGCGACACAGGACGCGTACCAGGAGCGCGACGACGAGGACATCTACTTTGCGCCCGAGAAGAACAACGTCATCTTCAGCAGCGCCATCGACGGCTGGGCGTTTACCGTGCGCCAGTTTGCCGTGCTCTATGCGCGGAAACTGGGCATCAAGTCCCAGCTCCTGGAAAAGGTGCTCTGGGGCAGCTTCTACCTGGATCCCAAAACCAAGAAAGTGCTGGGTCCCAAGCACCTCAAGGGCCGCGCGCTCAAGCCCATGTTCGTCCAGCTGGTGCTCGAGCCCATCTGGGCCGTATACAGCGCGACGATGGGCGGCGGCGGCGGCGACGCGGCGGCCTTGGAGAAAATCACCAAGTCGCTCAACCTCACCATTCCGCCGCACGTCAAACGCGCCCGCGATCCCCGGCTGCTGCTCACGACGGTCTTCTCGTCGTGGCTGCCCCTGTCGACGGCCCTGCTGGTGTCTGTGATCGAGTCGCTGCCGTCGCCCCGGGTGGCCCAGGCAGAGCGCATGTCCGATCTGCTCGACCGGTCGCCCGACCCCGAGCACATCGACCCGACGATCCGCGCGGCCATGGTGTCCTTCAGCCAATCCAAATCCCAGCCGGTCGTCGTGTACGTCAGCAAAATGGTGTCGGTGCCAGAGACCGAACTGCCCGAAAACAAGCGGAGAAACGGGCCGTCCGGTTCGGAGGACGTGCGCGACATGGCCAGGCGGAAACGTGCAGAGATCGCCTTGGCTCAACAAGCGGAAGCCTCCGCTGCGGCGGCTGCTGCAGCAGCAGCAGCGGGGGGAGGGACATTTGCCGGCGGCCCGCTGGACGATGAACGGTACCTGGCAGCGGCGCTCGGCTCGGCGACGCTCGAAGATGCCAACGATCGGAGCACAGACGACGGGCCCAAAATCGTGCCGGAACACCTGATCGGTTTTGCACGGATCTATTCCGGCACGCTCTCTGTCGGCGACGAGATCTACGTTCTGCCGCCCAAGTTCTCGCCGTCGCATCCGCACCAGCCGCCGGAACCGCAAAAGACGACCGTGACGGCCCTCTACATGATCATGGGCCGCAACCTCGAGAGTCTCGATCAAGTGCCCGCCGGCGTCGTCTTTGGCATCCGTGGCCTGGAGGGCGCGGGCGTCCTCAAGTCGGCCACGCTGTGTAGCCAGGTGGAAGGCGCGTGCAATCTGGCGGGCGTGGCGAGCAGCAGCGGCCGGCCCATTGTGCGCGTGGCTCTGGAGCCCGAAAACCCGGCTGACCTCGACAAGATGATCGCCGGCCTGCGGCTGCTGGTTCAGAGCGATCCGTGCGCCGAGTACGAACAGTTCGCCAACGGCGAGCACGTGCTTCTGACGGCCGGCGAGTTGCACCTCGAGCGCTGCTTGACCGACCTGCGCGAGCGCTTTGCCCGTTGCGAGATCCAAGCGGGCGCGCCCATTGTGCCCTACCGCGAGACCATTGTGCGGGCCGACGAGATGCGCCCGCCGGCCCACCCCGAGCTGGGACGCGGCGCCGTGCACGGCGTGACGAGCTCCAAACAGGTGTCGGTGACGCTGCGTGTCCGGCCGTTGCCAGCCGATGTGACCGACTTTCTGGTCAAGAACGCGGGCAGCATGCAGCGGATGGCGGCGGAAGCCAAGGCCAGTAGTGGCAAGGAAAACGGAAACGGAGACGGAAACGGAAACGGAAACGGAAACGAAAACGGTACTAGCAAAAGAAGCGAGACACAGCCTGGTTCGCCGGCGGCGTCGGACGAAGAGAGCGACGCGGCCGACCGCGACAATGTCGACGGCGAGGAAATTGCGGGCGCCGCTGGCGCCGCCGCCGCCGCCGACGTGCTGCCGCCGGACGAGTTCAAAAAGCAGCTCCGGGCGCAGTTTGAGGCGAGCAGCAAAAGCGCCGGCGGGCGCGACGCCATCTGGAAGGACGTGATCGACAGGATTGTCGCCTTTGGGCCGCGGCGTTCCGGGCTCAACGTGTTGGTCGACGCGACGGCGTCGCGGTGTCTGCAGGCCGTCATGTTCACCAACGACGACGACGACGCGGCGCGGCACCGTGCCCATCTCGGGGCCGACGAGCGGATTGACCCGAGCCACTTCGCCGACAAGATCGTGTACGCCTTCCAGCTGGCGACTGCGCGGGGCCCATTGTGTCACGAGCCGGTGCAGGGCGTTGCCGTCTTCATCGAAGATGTCGCTGTGGCCGGCGACGACGAGAACGACAACGGTAACAACGGCGGCGGCACGGCTCCGCTGCTGGCGCGGGACAATCTGGGCCGGCTGACGGGCGAGGTCATCAAAACGGTGCAGCAGTCGATCCACAAGGGGTTCTTGGACTGGTCGCCGCGGCTGATGCTCGCCATGTACTCGTGTGAAATTCAAGCGAGTAGTACGTTCCGACCGCTTTTTTCCGTTGTGTTCCCCCCCCCTCAATGCAGAGCCAGAGTTTGCTAACAGGCGTACGCAGCCGAGGTCTTGGGCCGCGTGTACGACGTGCTGACGCGCCGCCGCGGCCGCGTGCTGTCGGAGACCATGAAGGAGGGCACGCCCTTTTTCACCATTGTCTCCCTGCTGCCGGTGGCCGAGTCGTTTGGCTTTGCGGACGAGATGCGCAAGCGCACGAGCGGCGCCGCGCAGCCGCAGCTGATCTTTGCCGGCTTCGAGGTGCTGGACGAGGACCCGTTCTGGGTGCCGTTCACCGAGGACGATCTCGAGGACCTCGGCGAGTACGGCGACCGCGAAAACGTGGCCAAGCGGTACATGGACCGGGTGCGGCGGCGGAAGGGCCTGTTGGTCGAGGGCCGGAACGTCGCACGAAACGCCGAGAAGCAGAAGACGCTGAAACGGTAGTGCCGGCGCATGGGAGGAAGAAAAAATAACGTGAGAAACATGAAAATGATGGTTAGACAACGGACGGTAAGCCCGTTTGCATTTTGAGTGTTTTTTTTTTCTGATCACATTTTACTTTGGCTTTGTACATAAGGCAAGACGGAATGAGAATAAATTTAACTAAATGCTCTGAGCCATTTTTATTGTTCCGTGGTGCCTGATAATTCAAAGTTGTTCTCAATACGAAGCGAAGACAGTAAATGTGGGACGAACCAAGTGATGCCAGCAAAGGAGGGAGGAAAGACCTAAAAAGAGGAGATCTTGCTTTTTCTTTCCTTCCAGCAAACACGAAACGGGAGAAGCAGCTGGGAAAAAAAAAGAAAGAAATGGGGAAAAAAGCCGTAAATATAAAAACATATTCTCGAAGCCGAATGAAACGCCTCATTCTTGGAAGCAGGAAAACGAACAAGAGAGAAGAGAAATAAAATAGAATAAAAAAGTTTATCACGTTAACACACAAATTTGAAGAAACGCACAAAGAAATAGAAAATAGGAGTAGAAATGGCGGGCAGAAAAAGAAAAAGAAAAGCCAAGATGTCCAGGACAGAAGAGACGGACAAGAAAAACCATTCTTCTTAGAACAGCAGTAGGTCGTTCTGTCCGCTGAACTTCCTCTCACTTCTAGAAAGAGGCCAGGCGAACAAAAGGATACGAGCAATAAAACAAGTCCCTCCCATCCACGGAGAAAAATCAAGCCGAAACAAAATCCGGGAGAAAGATACAAAATGCGGTCTTTCTTTCGTTTCGCTTGTGCCAAATGTTTTCGTATTGTTTTTTTTTCTTCCTTTGTTCTTCCTTCCTTGTGTCTCTGCAAATAGATGCTACCCGTTCCAGATGTCGTGGAGATCAGTCCGCAAGGCAAATCCCAACCCGGAAAGTTGCCCAACCCTTTTCTTTCTTTCTTGTTGTGTATGGTCGCATGCTGGTCACACGAAAACAGCGTATGCGACGGGCGGAAGGAAAAAAAGGAGGAAGAAAAAAAAAAGGAAAAAAAAGTTGAGAACTGCCCGCTGGCCAAATTCCTGAAAGTGAACCCAAATGAAACTATTCGAAACACACAGCCCGTCCGTCTCCCCTCACATGCTTTAGGTCAAGAACGTCTGGTCCCCAAAATATCCAACAAAAAAAAGCGGCTGTCCCTTTTGAAACTTTTCCCTGGAGGTCTGTTGCTTTTCATGCTCGTACTGCGAATGTTGTCTAGTGTCGGGTGATTGCCCACCGGGATCAGGCGGGACAGTGGGGGGGGGGGGGGGGGGGGGTGGTTGTGCGCAGGTGCAAAGAAAGACATGGCGCCAATCCATGTTTTCCCCCACAAAATCCAACCAGGTTTGTGGGTTGTCCTGCGTCTTCGACCCATCGGCTGCCCTTTTTAAGCCGCACGCGGCTTCTGGCTCCGGCGGCCCTTGTTCGGAACGGTCTCCCAACCCTCCTCATCCGGACCGGAGGGCCCGTTCTCCTCCTGGGGGATCTTGGGAGTGGATGGTTGCGACTGTGGGCCATTTTGGCCCCCGTTGGCGCGGGGCGGGCGAGGGCCGTCGTGCCGCGCACCTTCATTCCGTGGGCCCCGCGGAGCGCCGCTGCCGCGACGAGGGCCGTTGCCAGGGCCGCCGCGAGGTCCACGCTGTTCGCCAGACGGCTGTCTCCAGTTGCCGCTATCCGTAGCCCGGGACTTGGGGTTTTGGACCTGCTCCTTTGGTTCCCTCGGCCGGGACGTCCTCGGGCCGTGAGCGGCACCACCGTTCTGCGAGGCGGTCTTGGCCGCGTCTGTCTTCGGTGCGTCCTTCTCCTCCGCAGGCTGCTCCGCCGAACCCTCTTTGGCGCTGGCCACCGGGGCTTCAGCGGCCGGCTCCTGTGCAGACTCTCCTGCGGGGGGCTTCGTTGCGGCTTCTTCTTTGGCAGCGTCCTCTTTCGCGGCCTCTGCTTTTGCTGCCTCCTGTTTCGCGGCCTCCTTTGCGGCTTCCTCGGCGGCGGCCTTGGCGGCCGCAGCCTCCTGAGCGGCCGCCTCCTTGGCTTTCCGCTGCTCTTCCTTTGCCTTTTCGTCCGCCTCCTTCTTTTCCTTGAGAGCGAGTATGCGCTTTTCTTCAATTTCTCGTTCACGAGTGGCTGTGTCGATCGGACGGGCGGCCCCAAAGGGGCTCGCCTTTGCATCACCAGCCGACGCCAAAACTGGCGACGGGGTCTCGGACGCTTCGGAAACGGTCCTCTTGGCTAAGTTCAACTTCGGCCGTGCTACGACCACCGGAGCGGCGGGAGCGGGAGCGGGGGATGAAGGAGCCTCGCTGCCACTGCGGGAAGCCGCAGGGGACTTGACCGGCGCATCGGGGCGCATGCTGGTTCTCCACTGCATGTCGCGGTCGGCGGCACTAGGGACGCGCTCAGCCCGCTCCGCAAATTCCCGACGGGGCGGGCGCGAGCCGTTGTTGGTGCCAGCTTCGGAGCGGCCTTCCCCCCAGGCAGCGGGGGATGTTTTGCGGTTGCCTCGGAAGGATTCCGACCGGCCCTCGTTGGTCCGGGAGCGACCGCCCTCACGCGCGCCATCCGCAGACGGCTCCGGCGGGGGTAAAGGAGACAGGGGACCTTTGCGTTCCCATGTTAGATCGCGGCGCCGGTCGTCCGCACCAGCGAGGTCCCGGGGAGGACGGCGGTCTGCGTAATCCGATGGACCAGAGCGACGGTCATTGCTGCGGCTTGGGGGCTCAGGCAAGGGTCCCTTGCGGGTCCATTCGCTGAGGTCGCGTGTGGACTCGCCACGGTCGCGCTCCTTGGCTGTTTGAAATGTCAATATAAACCACAGACCACACGGACAAAAAGATAGAAACAGAAAAGCAAAAATAAAAAAAGGGGACAAGGGGAAGAGCACATACGTGGATCGGCGATTTTCACTTTAATGCTTCTGCCGCGGAAAGACGTGCCATCCATGGACAGGGCCTTTTTAAGACCATCGACGGTCGTAAACTCAGCATAGCCGAAGCCCTTCGGACGCTTTGTCTCGCGATCTTCGATTAGGCGGATGCTGGTGACTTCGCACTCGGAAAGAAGATCGCGGATGTCCTCCTCC
This sequence comes from Fragosphaeria purpurea, assembly GCA_002778095.1. Classification (NCBI taxonomy): domain Eukaryota; kingdom Fungi; phylum Ascomycota; class Sordariomycetes; order Ophiostomatales; family Ophiostomataceae; genus Fragosphaeria; species Fragosphaeria purpurea. Next base: position 2,441,150 of record PCDL01000011.1, read on the forward strand.
TGGATGTCATAGTCTAGGTTGCCCAGGTGGGCCAGATACGGCGGCTTGTCGGGGATGCGCTGGGGAACCGAATCACGTTGGGCATAGCCTTTTTTTGGTGAATTGAATCAGCAAACATGCAGTAGATAAGATTCAAAACAAAAGGTCTCGCATCTTGGAACTTACCACGATCGTTGCCAAAAGAGTTGAAGGAGCTGTTGAAACGGCGGTCAAGCGCCGGAAGAGGTTGAGTACCTGGAGCAGATCGTTAGTCGTCGGTATAGCCAGAAAACCACAACCCCGGGATCCAAACAGAAGGTCGTGATAGAAAAGTACATACCAACGGTTTCCTCAACTTCATCAGCCCATGATTTACCGAAAGCTAGGAGGTAAATAATTAGTACTGCCGTCCAACGGTGATACAAACCGTGAGCAAGCAAAAGACGCCAGAGGGACTTACAGTCGTCGCCCATAAACTCTCCATAGGAAAGCTTCTGAACTTCCTTCTTCTTGGGTGCTGCAAACAAGGTTAGCGATGTTGGGCAAGAAAAAGAGACGGTGGATGCTTGTGAACGCTGGAGGAAAGGCAGAAAGAAAGCAAACGGATAAACAAAGAACGGCCAATACAAGCAGGCGAACGCAGAAGAGAGTAAACGAGAGAGCCGCCGCCGAAGACGGAGAAAGGAAATATCAATTGGCGAGGGTGATCTTGAGAAAAGTTCGGAACAACGCGCCACGGGGAAGGGGGGGGAGGAGGAGGAAGAGGAGGAGGAGCATCAAGGCGTCTGAGACATACCCATTCTGAGAGGAGAGTATCGTCTGTTGGCTACACGCAACGAACGGTTGGTCGACGCGCGTAGACAACGAAAGAGAACGAACCGGGGAAAAGGCCGATCGCAGCTGGCGGTCGTCTGATTCGTTTGGGGACGATGCACGGAAGAGAGGCAGGCAAAGGAAAGTCTGAAGCCGACAAGGTGACGGTTCAGATTCCACAGGCGAAAAAGGGAAAAGAAAACTATACGCAATCAAATCCGATGATTGGTACAGCTCTCGATGGCGATGGGGTCTCGTTCGGTGATGCCGAGCGAGATGGCGGGTCAAGCGGTTTGCAGAAGTCGTGTTGTGTGCGTGAGGATGCGTTCGTCGTGAAACTTGGTTCCAGGAAACAAACGGCTGTGAAGGGGAAAAAAAATTCGGAGTTTTGAGATTGGTTTTTTTTTGCGTGGGCGGCGCGAGGAACAAGACGAAGCTAGTCCTGTTTAGGACTAAACCCCACCTTTGCCTGTGTACAAAGTACATCCGCACTTCCCATGCCGCTCTTTCCCATCTCAGGGGAAAAAGGAGGGAAAAAAGGACATTGCGACAGGAGGTTCCTTCCCGCGACTGAACTTTTTTAGTGGAGAGCAGGTACCGTAAGTTGATACTATTCACACTGTACTATACACAACGCATCGTAGTTCTAGTGATCGCTGTTTGTAGGCCAATTAAGACGGACAGGAAAGTAACCAACTACAGTCTCTGTACGCGTTTACGTCTAGAATTGTGCTCTAAGTTCTCAAGCACCAAGAAAAACGCCGATGAGAAAGTACATTGGACAAGATAAGTACTATACAAAAAAACGTGTGGCTCATTTCGCGGCAGAACGGACAGTGTGCAATATGAGAACCGGCACGGTATAGGCCAGCTCTTCGCTGTAACGGAGCAATACGGAGCAAGGAGGCACTAGCAGCGCTTTCCTTTTCTCGGGCTTCTCACTGTCGCCCAGATCTCATGTGAATTGCTGTGGGCGCTGTGAACGTCAAGCAACGTCGACAAACGACGACAGGATACGAGCGAGCAGCAATCGCCAATGGAAAGGCAAGTATTGTTTTTTTTCTGTTCTTGCGTTGGACAAACAGCCTCTTTACTAACAAAAAAGTTTAGCTTCCGGCATCAACCGTTCCCTTACGAATCTTGCTTCAAGGCATTTTTGAAGTCTAGAGCTTAGGTTGATATCAGCTTTTGATTCGCGAAGAAAGAAAGCCAAGCGCGGCGTGTTTTTTTGACGCCTAGGCTATTGGCGGAGACGGGCCATGTCCCAGTCTGATCCAAGCGGCCCGTCCTCGCGTGCAAAGCCCGCAACGGCACCGCAACAGCTGCCTCCGGGCGTGGCCGCAATTCTCGGGCCTAGCTTGCAAGTTGGACTCGGCGCCGGTGCGTGTCGACCTGCTGCAAGATGCGTGAATGGCGGAAATGGTTTTCGTGCTGACTCGTCCGTTTTGTTTGGCAAAAGGCACCGTCGGCCTTTTTGTGGGCGCGGCTTCTGGGATTGTGCGGTCGGCGGCGCCCGTCCTCTTCTCCCTGGTAACCGGCGCGCAGTGGTTTGTTCTGGGTACTACATTCTATGGTGCGTGGTTTTTTTTTATTTTTTAGTCGTGTGTTTGCCTTTCTTGCAAAAGCAGTACGGACGGCCGTGGTCGGCTAACAGGGGACGGACCAGCATCCCGAGCGACGGCACTCGCGGCTTTGGCCGGTAGCAACGCTGCCAGCCCGACAGCCCACACTACCGGCTCAAGAGACAAAGTGAAGGCGAGCGCGTTGGGTGGCGCATCCGCCGGCTTCGTGGGCGGTTTGCTCCGTAAGTCGACCTTTCAGCAAGAGAAAAAAAAAAAGAAAAGAAAAGAAAATCGGTCGCCATCGAGGACAGTCTTTCAGAAGCAGAAGAACGCTGACACTACAATACAGGCGGTCCAAGGAATGTGTTGCCGGCCCTGGCCGTGTGCTCTCTTTTCGGCGCAGGAGGACAGGCGGTCGTGAACGCCCTGCCTTCGCCGACACAGAACGGTGGCGCCGCAAAGACGAGCTGGTTGGATTCAAAATGGATCCCCGTGGAGCATCTTTCAGACGAAGAGTACGCGAAGCTCATCAACGACAAGATGCTCCGGTTGAAGGTGGAAATGGCAATGATTGACGACAACATTGCGAAGCTGAAGGCGGCTAAGGAGGAGGCCAATGCGGCCACGAAGGCCCCACCTGCGCCCCGAAGCGAATCCACGCACGATGCATAACAAACATGGCACAAAAAGAAACGTGCTGTTCATCATCCGAGACGAAACACAGTTGTCAATACATCGGAATGAGTCGTATTCAAACGAATCAAAGCTCAAAGAAGGTGCTATCTGATCCTTGTTCAAGCTCCGGTGTATATGATTTTTAGCATATCCGGCCAGCTTTCTCACAAAAGAACATACAAAGAAAGAAAGAAAAAGAACCTTGCTGTGCATGTCCATAGCCGATGCTGCTACCAACGAACCAACATGCTTGGAGACTATCCGCTGGCCAGAAGTACGGCAGCTCTCAAGTTGGACCCCGTTCCGATATTCGTGTTCCACGTAGAGTGACCCGAGAAGCCAAAAATGCACAAATTTGACGGACTGAGAGTACATAGGTAGCGATGAAGGAATCTCCCAACAAAACTGAGACATTCTTTAGGGAGGTGCGCAGTAAACATACGTAATTACGGAGTCGGTATTACAGAACCACAATGTCGGATAACCGGCGGCGCGCTGCGGCTTTGCCCAATCCTTCGTCTCTTCATCCTCATTGGCTACAAGTTTGGTCGTTCTTGCTTGCTGAGCGTGCGCTAAGAGGGAACAAGGAGGAAGGACGTTTGGAATCTCCCGTACTGGGGCGTGACTAAGCCTCGAAAGCGGGCTAAAGCCGTTTGTGGGCGCGCGTCCCACACAACCCCCGATATGTTTTTCGGGGGAAGGTGCATTCGGCCCGCCAAATGCACACCATTTGTAGTCTCCTCCTCTTGCACCTTACCTTCCCAATCTCGTCTCGACTCCCAAACCATTACGCCGTATTACATACCGAAAAAAAAGACGTCGCCAAGCCGCACAACAGCGAGACAAAATCTGCTACCACCTCTGTCCACGATTGTCGCCTCAGTGGTCGTGCGATACCACCGGACTTCGAGTGTGTTTTGTTGCGCGGCCGTTTCCGTGCTCGGTCTCGCCCCGTGCTACTGCAGATCAATTCCTCGGCGGCTGTATTACCTTGAATTCGGGGGGGTTCAACTGCATAACACGTCTTCACGACGACGACGACGACGACAACAACAACAGCAAACCAGAAATCGTGGCTTTTTAGAGCGGAGGGACACGCGGGTCTTTGATTTCCTCTTGGATATGGCGTCCGGTAACATTACTCCTTCGACAAAAGACCTCATGTAGAGAAGAACGAAAGGGAATTCCACCATGACACAACATTGGCCAACTTGCTGGTGCGCATAACCCCCAAGTCTGTTTTTTATTTGGATTCCCTGTGTTTGCTCCCTTGCCTGCCGAGCTGCCGTTTGACTGACACGTCTAGGGCCCCTTTCGCCTAGACACTTCGCGCGCGCAACCTCCCCCCCCCCCGCTGGTGCCTTCGCCGGCCATGGCGCTGTTTAATCCCACCTTTATTCTTGGCGTGCTCGTCTTGCTCTACCTGCTGTCCTTCGTCCTCTTCGCCGTCGTTCGCATCGTGACGGGTTTGTCCATTCAGCGCATTGGCTATTTCTCATTGCGCAGACTTGCGTACGTCCCGCGCGATGGCCTCAAGATCGAGATCCGCGGCCTCGGCTTGAACATCCACCGACCGACCTTTTCCCAGCCCACATGGCTCAGCATTGTCGTCAGCGAGCTTGTCGTGACCATCGATAGCAGCGAGCTCGAGGGAAACAAATTGGTGGAGGACAAGGGCGACGCTGGCGACGCATCGTCTTCGTCAGCGGCGGCGGCGGCTGCTAGCGCCACGATGCCGGACGGCCAGGATGGCGTGCCATCGGGAAGCGCCGACGACGCGGGCCGCGCACAGGCTGGCCTTCCCCGCCCGCCCCAGCCGCCGCTGCCATCCAAGCACCGCGAAACGGCCGAGGAAGCGCGGAGCAAAACGTGGCGTCAGCTCATGAAGCTGAAGGAGCGCATCAAGCGCCTGCACCGCAACGTCAACTGGTTGCGCCTGGTGGATGTCGTAGCGACCGACTCCGCCGTCAACGTCGTTGGCGTCGGGAATGTGCAGTTTGGCAACTTTACCGTGGCCGTGGACACACGCCGGAAAATGGTGAACCGGGACCGGCTGCTGTTCCAGGGCAGCCGCGAGGCGCCGCCGGGGACCCGCCAGGCGGAATGGATTATGACGCTCCGCAGCGTGCTGTTTACCGCCGACGGCAGAGAGTCCATGGAAGTCGTCGACAATGCCACCCTAAACGTCCACGGCTTTCTGTACGAGGCACTCGACGGTCTCCGCGACGCGGCGATTGCGCTCAAGCTAGGCCGCGTACACCTTCCTTACGACGACCTCGTGTACTGCGCCGAGCGCTACCGCCAAAGCAAACTGCGCTCGCCGGAACCGACTGCGGTGTCCTCCGTTTCGGCCCTCAAGGAGGTCGATCCGTCGTTGCCCAATTCTCCCATTCTCGAAGAGCCCCCATCATCCCTACAAGATGCCGCGCGCGAGGCAGCACGGCTCGGTAGCGCAGATGACGGCGCAAACGACGGCGCCGACGGCACCGACAACACCGAAGACAACGCCAACCTTCACCTTGCCAACGAGGACGACCTGGCCCGAACAGTTTCGGACTCCAAGGAGTTCGTTAGCTCGATCCTGCGGGGTATCAAGGAAGTTCAGTTTGCCGTCAGCTTCCTCGGCATCGCCAAGAAAGTCCAGACGATCAAGGCGGCCGGCGCCCCTGTTCTTCTGATGAACGTGTCCATGAAGGAAGTCGGCGTCGATCTCCATCGCCTCGACCCCCGGTCACCGGCGCATCGCATGTACTTTTCTCCTAAAGACATTGCTCACGAGGCACTGGCTGCGGCCCTGTCGATCGCTGTGGGCGTTGACGATGGCCACGGGAGCCCCCAACGCCTCATGTACATCCCCATGGTGACAACCACCGTCAAGACGACGCTGCCGTCGAAAACCATTGAGATCACTGAGGACGTCAGCGCGGAAGCGCGGAACGCCAACATTTTGTTTGCCAATTCCGTCGTGACCTCGCCCTCGGTCGACCTGGACCCGCGCCACCTCCCACTTCTCCTGGCCATGCTCAACCAGCCGAAAAAACCACCAAGCCCGCCCGCCACGGTGCCGCCCACGAAGCGCCGCGACATTCTGATATCCCGGCTTCTTCCCAAAGCGAGCATCAAGTTTTCCGTGCACGAACCTGTCATACGGATCGCCTTGCCGCCCGTGAGTCCAACCGCCGACCCCGACGACTTTGATCTGATCATCTCGTCCATCTCGTCCATCTCGCTGGACATGGAGTCCTTTCATTTCGCCGTCGAGAAGCTCCACTATTCGCTCGCGTCGACGGCCCGGCTGCGATCCCACAATCTCTACTACCAGACCTCGGCGGGCGACCGATTCGATCTGCTGCAGACGGAGTCCCTTGACCTCAAAGCTCAATTGAATGCGTCCCCGGACGTCCGCGTCGTCGCCAGCGGCAATCTTCAAACCTTTTCTGTGAAGATGGTGCGCCCGGAAATTATCGACGGCCTCAGCCAAATCGTGAAGCAGCTGCGCCCCAGTGTCGAACCGGATAAGAAACGCATCCAGCGAGCGGGACCCAGGCAAGGCGTCAATTTCTTGCGTGCCATGCCCGCGTGGCTCTTGCATTTCCACATGCAGGCCTCCGACTTTAGTATGGAAGTGGCAGGCGTGGACAAGGCCATCTCAGACGACGCCAAGGGCGTTGCGGTTCAGCTGGAAACGTGGACCGTCGAGTACCGCGCCCAGCGGTTGGACGGCGTGCAGCGCCGGCCCGGTCGAAGGAGGACAGTGAGCCGCGCCGTGCTGATGCCCGACACCGATCTTCTCGCGTCCGCTTCCTCGGCTCCCAGGAGGAAGCACCATCACAACGGCGACGGGCGCCGTATTGCCATCCATTGTCGGGGACTAGAAGCCTTCGTTGTCCAATCCCTCGAAAAGTGGGAAGTTGACCCTTTTGTCAACGTGCCGCGATTCGAGATCGCGTTCTCAACGTTGAGTGACAACCAGGGGCCTATTTTCCACATTCACGCGCATGTGCGGACGCTGCTCCTGCACTATGCATTGCACCGGCACTATTCCGTTGGCGTTGCCGCCACGGTTCTGCAACAAGCATTCGTGCATGCCGAGCCAGGCATCAGCAAGAAGCCGGGAGCGGCAGAAACCACGGCACCGACTGCCACACAGAGCATTGGTGCTGACAGCAGAGCGCCCTTGTCTGAGCTTTTGCCAACATCGCCCTCGTCGTCCGCCCGACAGATCAAGCCTGCAGTCTTCGTATCGAGCGAGTTGGTGGCCGTTGATGTCAAGGTGGCGTTTATTCAGATCAAGGGCGACATGCCGTCGGACCCGCCGTTGATGCTGCAGATCCACAACCTGGAAACCGGTCGCCACCGGTGGTCGCCGCCGTTCTTTTATTGGAAGCTTATTCGGCTGCACGCCGAGGCGCCGCGGATGCCAAAGGTTTGGGCCAGGGTCCTGAGCATCAAAAACGGCCGCCTCGACTGCAAAGAAACCACGCGAAAGCTGCCTACGAGTGGCTTCGAAACGCAGCGCACGTTCGACATTGCCACCGACGTCATCCGGTTTGCCGTGCCGCATGAGTTGATCCTGTACAAGATTGCCGACAACATCATAAACGTCTTCAAGTCCGTCCTCCAGCTGCACCACCGCTTCAAGACCAGGACCGAGGAATACATTTTGGGCAAAGCCCCGGAAGGGCCAAAGAAGGTGCCCCGCGTGTCACTTCGCTGTCGCACGTTTGCGTTCGAGCTGGAGGACGGTGCATTCGAGTGGAAGCTCGGCATGATTTACCGTGCCGGCCGCGTCGAGCAGATGCAGCGACTGGCGCGCGAAGAGGCTTTCCGTGTCAAAGTAAAGAAAATCCAGGAGGAAGAAGCGCGGAGGGAAACCAGCAAGTTTAGGGCACGTTCTGCTGCACCCACGCCACGCGGCCGAGGCGCCAACGCGGCCTCGTCTTCCTCCACCACTCGCAGGAGCCTTAGCGAAGACAGACTGCCTGGTTCACGCTCGACGGCGGACGCCCATGGACTCGGCCGGCGGCCCAGATACGACCCGGAAGGTAGCTCGTTGGGGATGACCGGCAGCGCCCACATCTCGATCGCCGAAGCGAGGCACAGGCTCAATCTCCACAACTCCCGTGGCTGGAAGCGACGTATCGACCGTTATTATTTGATGGCCCGCAACGGCATGAGGGAAATCCGCGGTTTATTTTGGGGGCCCCAGTCTCCCGCAGATGGTGTCACCGAAAACGAACGGGTTTTGGAAGTGCCGGACCGACCTGCTCTGATGACGACGCTGATTGACGACCTGCATTTTGTCATCGACAAGCCAAGTTTCCCCCTGAAGGAACTGCCGGATTTCCTGCACAAAGTGGGCAAAGGGATGCCTAGGGACAAGCTCTATACGCTTTTGGTTCCGATGAACGTTCAGATTCGCATGGGCGAGGCCAAAGTGACGCTACGCGACTATCCGCTGCCTCTACTGCATGTACCGGGGATTACATCCAACCAGCCCTCAAATCTCCACGCTCTCTCGTTGTCAACGGATTTTGTTATCGCGGAAGAGTTTCAGGGGCCCGAGTCGGTTCGCCATGTGAAGATTGACGTCCTGCCGCCGACGGACAAGGGACCGGGAGCGTCGAAAGCGGGAAGCTTTGCCATTGATGTACGGCGCACGACCAGCCAAGTCAAGACGTACTCGGACATGGCGGTCGATATCAACACGGCTCTGCCGACAAAAATCACCTGGGGGACTTCGTATCAACCGGCGATCCAGGACATGATGATGGTGTTTGAATCCTTCACGAAGCCGCAGCTGGATCCGTCGGAGAACGTCGGGTTCTGGGACAAGATTCGACTCAGTTTCCACTCGCGCGTCCGCGTTGCTTGGAAGGCGGACGGGAACGTGCATCTCGCTCTCAAAGGAACGCGCGATCCGTATCAGGTAACGGGAAACGGCGCTGGGTTCCTCATGTGCTGGCGTAACGACGTGCGGTGGAACATCCACGTGGACGACGACCCGAAGCAGTTCATGACGGTCGACAGCGGCGAATACATTTTGGCGATTCCCGACTACAGCCATCATGCGCGCGAGGTTGCTCGACAGACCCTGGACGACGATAGCGTCATTAGCGAAGACACGCTCCGCTCGGGCGCCGCGTTCAAGAAGGTGGTCATGAAGCTGTCGGGCCGCGTGCAATGGCTGGCGGGCCTTGTGTTTGAACGGGCCATTGAGAACGGCAAGCGAAACTTTGATTTCACGCCGCACTACAACGTTGTCCTCAAGGCGCCGCAATACGCTCACTCCACCAACGGCCTGCCTTACGACGCGTTTCGCGGATTCCGGAGCCAGCACATCCACATGTCCATCGCCGTTCGCGCACCTGTGGACCGAGAGTGGACTGTGTCCAACTCCGAACCCTCCCGGAGCTACAACACCGTGCATCTCTCGCCTCGTTTCTTCACGCACTTCTTCGCTTGGTGGTCGTTGTTCAGCGGGCCCATGTCGCTACCCATCCGCCAGGGCAAGCTTTGGCCGGGTTGCGAGAAGAACAGCAAGAAGTTTGGGCGGCATCTCGCCACGATCAAGTACAACCTGCTTCTGGCGCCATTGTTCCTCAGCCACATGTACAAGCACAAAGACAGTGAAGAGCATCCGGACAAGGCATGCATTTCGGCAACAGGGATCAAGGTTCGATTTGACAGCTTCATGCTCGACCTGCATCAGAGACGCGAGGAGTTCAACACGCGCGACAAAGGCCGCAAAACACAGAGTCGAACTTCGGGCATGAAGATCCACGCCTGCCAACTCGATCTTGCATCGGCGGACATCCGGGCTGTGTCTGCGACGATCCATGCGAGCACGGTGGAAAGCATCCAAGACACCATGGCGGCACTTGTGAACAACGAAGAAGAAAGCGCAGATATCTCGCATTTCACCATACCGGACGACGATTTCAGCTGGATTGACATGGACGACTTTGTCGAGCTCGACTGGATTCTGCCTACGGAGCCGAATCCCGACACAAAGATTTTGCCCTTGGCCTTTGCGCCGAGAATTACCTATTTTCGGCAAACCGACATTGGCGGTGTCATTTCTGGCGACCCAGACCGGACAAGCCCGTTTGGCCACGAGCCCACGCACCTGTGCATCATGACGCCCGACGACGATCCCCGGACGGTGCAGATGCAGCTCATTCGGAACCGGCTGCGGCAACTCGACGAGCAGATTGACGGGCATGTTCGGGACATTCGAAATTTGGCAGCGCGCATCAACGACGACTTTGGCCACCAAAATCCCCTGAAGGCTGCTGAGATCGAAACGCTCTCCAGGCAGGCCAACGTCCTGCAAGAGAAAAAACTGTTCTTGGAAAACTCGTTCCGGCAGCTGGGCGAAGAGGCAACAGCCGCCGCGACGGCGAAGACGGCGGCGAAGGCGGCAGCAGCAGCCCGGGATTCTCAAAGGAAGGGCCAGGACACCGCCGGAAGCAGAGCCTCGGACAACGAAGGCACAGAAAACGCTACGAGCATGGGAGGACTCCCACTCCCCCCAGTATCATCGCCTGCAGACCCGGACGCGCCAGATTCGGGTGCGGAATTTGCGAGCGAGTTCACGAACCGGTTCGTCGTCCACAACATGAAACTCAAGTGGAACAACATGCTTCGTAACATCATTTTGCGGTACATCCACCAAGTCAGCCAACGACGGGGTTTCGTCTACTATCTTTCTCGGCCGGCAGTGAAGTTCATTCTGGACATTGTTGAGGAGCAAATCAAGCTCAAAGCAGCGGCGGCAACACCGGCATCCAGCGATGCCCCCTCGGCCGCCGCTGCTAGCAAAGCCGGAAGCGGGTTCGGCGTGTCCCAGTCGGCGGACGCCCTGAACAAACTCGACCGATCATCGACCAAAGACATTGAGGATAGGATCCGCAAGATTTTGCAAGATGGCAGGAAGTTTGTCAGCGCCGAAGACGTACACAACGACGAGACCAAAAAAGAAGGTACGGCCTATAGTACGCCGATGGAGGACTTGAGCAGCGGCATCGCCGCGGAGTTTACGCCCCAAAACAGTTACCACGTGCACCTGATCGCCCCCCAAATCCAACTGCAAAGCGACAAGAACCTGAAGCACGTCGTCCTCGTGACGGCCAAGGGCATGGAACTCAAGGTGGTGGAGGTCATGGACAAGGCGCGCCTTTCGGACAACGTGAGCGGCCTAGTGCAGCGACGGTTCCTCGTCGGCATGGACAGCACCCAGTTTTTCGTGACACACCGCAAGTGGTTCTCGACGCGCGTCCTGTCCACGTACTCTGGCAGCAGCTACGGCTCGCCAAAGGGGTCTAGTTGGCCCCCTTGGGTGCCGCTCGAAGCCATGTTCGACTTCCACACGGATCCGTTCGGGTTCAAACGCGTGGTGCAGAAGACCTCGGCCATGCTGCGCTACGACAAATACAATACGTTGCGCTTGAAGTACACCGACGGCGTCAACACGGGCGAAGGCGCCAGTGCAGCATCGCACGATAGCCCGGAGAGCCGCATGGACAACCTGTGGATCGAGTTCCCCCAGGCGCGTGCACTCTGCAACTCGTCGCAGTACTACGCCATCTACGTCATCGTCCTCGACTTGCTCATGTACAGCGAACCGTTGGAGAAAACGCGCAGCGAACGCCTGGAGAAGATCATGCTGGCGTCCGATTTTAGCGACCTCCGGGGCGCACCGGAGATGGTCACCCGGCTGCAAGAGCGCGTGCGGCAGCTGGAGGACATCAAAACGCACTTCCAGATCCACTCCAAGAACTTGGACAAACGCGGCTGGGAGGAGCGGCTGTTGCTGGAGCGCGATCTCGCCGCCTGCGAGGACGAGCTGTTCTTCATCATGAAGGCCATTACGACTTCCCAAGGCAAAACCGATGCTACGCAAAGCAACGCCCTTTTGAAATGGAGCATTTCGGCCCGGGAGATTGTGTGGCACCTGATCCGCGACAACAACGAGCCGCTGGTGGAGTTGCAGCTCAATGACGTGGAGTACGGCCGTACGGACATTGCCGACGGCTCGCACATCAACCTCATCCAAGTGGGCCGGATCTTGGGCCTGAACCTGTTGCCCGACGCAATCTATCCGGAAATGATTGCTCCGTACATTGACGAACGCGGCCCACTCGATGCGGGTGCGGAGCCCATGGTTCGTGTTTACTGGTATATGCTGGAAGCGATCGCCGGCATCACCGTCATGGATCATGTCGAGGTCACACTGTTTCCGATGAAGATCCAGCTGGAGCACGAAGTGGGCAAAAAGTTGTTCGAGTACATCTTCCCTGAAACGCACGTTGAACAGGCCTCTGGCACGACGGCCGCAAGCGCCGCAAGCAGCAGTGTGGACGGAAACAGAAATGGAAAGGGGAATGGAAACGGAAACGGAAACGGAAATGCAAATGCAAATGCTTTTGATTCGCCGTTTTCAATGAAGCAAATGGCTCCGTCCGGCGACGAGGACAGTGGCGGCGACGAAGAGTTTGCGTTCTCCATACAGGGGGGACGAGCCCGGCTGGAGTCGGCGGCATCCGAAGGGGACAGGGATGCGGCATCGGCTTCGGCCACGTCGTTCGACGGCCGGGCGGGCTCGCTGGAGCTGCGTCTTCATCCAACGCTGACGTCCAACCAGCGAACGAGCACCGAGAAGCAAAAGATGCTGAGCGTCCATGCTACCGAGGCACATTCTTTCCGGTTCTTTCGGCCACCCACTGCGCACGGCAACAAGGGCTTGGTTAAGAAGCCGTCCCATGATTCCTTGCAGTCCGGCGGGCCGCTGCGGATCGGCGTCGGGCGGTCGTCTACGGGATTTTCTTCCATCGTCAGCGAATCTAAGAAAAGCAGCCGGTTTACGTTGCGCAGCAAACCCTCGGACGACAAACAAAACAGCCGCCCGTCGGACGACTTGACCAAGATGATCACGCGCGCCAGCAACTACAAGACGTTTGCGTACATCCGGCTGCCGTCCGTGGTTCTGTGTCTGAGCTACAAAGGCAAGGGAGAGCGCAACCTCGAAGACGTCCACGACTTTGTGTTTCGGCTGCCCACGATCGAGTACCGCAACAAGACCTGGTCCAACCTCGACCTGGCCCTGGCGCTCAAGAGCCGCGTCATCAAGGCCCTCATCTCGCACACGGGGGCCATCATCGGCAACAAGCTAAGCAAGCACAGGCCCAACACGGCGCAGCAGTCGAAGCTGCGCGAGCTGGTCACAAACTCGGTGCTCCTCTCGACGCCAGCCCTGCCGGAGTCACGCGACAACAGCGGCGACGATTCGTCGTCGCTGTTTGGCACGTCGCCCGTCGACTTCTCGCGCTCGCCGCCGCGGTCGCTACACGGGTCGCAAATGTCGATTCCCCTTGCGCGGTCGAACAGCCGCGGCTCGAGCGTGGCGTCGTCCAGTCGGTCGTTCCAAAGCAACAAACTCTCCGTCAACACCACTGCCGGCCCCGTTCCCGAGTTTCTGATGATGACGCCACCAACGCCGCAGCAGGACGTCGCCGGTTCGCAGAGCACGTCCTATGCCTCCAGCAATCGCAGTGTGGCTGACCATCTGCGGCCCGCAAGTCGGAGCAGTGGACGAAGTCTATTCGGCGTGGGCGGCGGCAACGACGCGCTCAGCGAAAAGAAAAAGTCGTCGTCGGCCTTTGGTGGCGTGCGCGACAGGCTCAACGCTTTTGCATCCAAGGTCAAAGACCGCGACAGCAGCGCGAGCAGCTTGCCGTCGGGTCCACAGCCACCGGCCGCCAAGCTGCGCGCACGAAGCCTTCACAGCAGCAGCGGCGACTACACGAGCAGCGGTAGTGGTGGTGGTGGTGGTGGCGGCGGCAGTGGCGGGAGCGGCTTCGTCGACGAAAAGTACAACGACGGTGACGCGACCCCGGTGCGCCGACAAGGTTCAAGAATGGCCGCAGTAGCCACTAGTCTCGACGGTGACCATGACGACCGGCAGGATCACAACAACAACAACAAGAGCAACAGCAACAGCAACAGCAACAACCACGACCATGAGGATCACGACGAGGGCACTGACGAGACCGGCGCGGGCGTGCCGCAAACGCCTGCGTAAGATCACAGAGAACGAGGACGACTTGATATGCGACGCCGCCATGTACAGCATACTATTTGAATATACAACATTTCTCGAGGGGCGGTTTAGCACTGCAAGGGCGCATAGACAGCGGGGGGCTTTTTTTGGTTGTTGTTTGTTTTTTGTTTTTTTCGTTTTATTTTCTATTTTTATGTACATGTTTTTTGGGGGTGGCTTCCTTCCATTTTCTTATCATCCGTCGTTTGTTTCTTTTTTTTGTTTTGTTTTATGTCTACATTACACCATTCATTATCCAGGCGCACCTGTTTGCATATCACCAGATGTCGTTCCTAAACGACTTTTCTCCTTTGTGTTGGACTTTCTTTTGTCCCGTTCCCGTCTGTCGATTATTCTTTTGTTTTACTTAGATTTAATATATTTCTGGGATTTTGGTGTACAGTCCGAGGTTCGTCTCTTTTGCTTAGTTAATTAGCCCCTTTATCATTGTCGATGGTCGCCGGCGTCTCCACGGAGCATTGCGCAATCCAAAGCCATACGGAAAAGGCTTTCAAGATCCTGTCATTCAAGTATAACATCCCTCAGGAATCGTACACATAGCGTCATAAAAAAACACTTTATATGAACCACCCAATGCACAACATACACCGTACACATGCCCCCAAAGCAAGTCCAAGGGGGGGAGAAAAAATCAAAAGATATCAGATCATCCCAAAAAAAAGGGGAGAAAGGTGAGAATTTCGCATCTCACGCTCACGTTCGTCGTCCACGCCAGTATAAAATCCGAACCCAAAAAAGAACCCCGTAAATGCTTGTAGAACCTGACCGCACAACCAATGCTGAGAATAAATAGAATAACCGAAAGATACAGAGGCTTAATAAACTCCGAAACCTGCCATCGGCGAACAGGGAAAAAAAGAAAAGAAAAAATGTAGGAAAAGGGGAAAAGGGGAAAAGGGGGAAAGAGGGCGACCCGAATCCGCCTCCTACTGGCCATCTTCGGGCGCAACAGCAACCCACCGAGCCGGCACACCGCCCGTGCCCACGACGTAAGCTTTGGCGGTCGCTTTTCGCGGCGGAAGCGCCAGGCGCGCGCGGCCCGGTTTGCGGTCGTCCAGCTTGCCGGCTCGCCGCATCGCCATTTCCATGACGGCGATGCGGATGAAGTCGGAATTTTCGCGCAGTTCGCGCTGCCGCGGGCCCGGAAAGGGCCGGTCGTCCAACAAACCCGGCGCATTCGATGCTTGCGCAGAACCAGTGGGGTTGCCGGGCACGCCCGCCGTGCCTCGGGGCAGAGAAGACGAAGACGAGCTTTTCGCACGATGCACCTTGTACGTCTGCATCTGAATCGAGGCCGTGAACGCAGAACGCCACGAGGGCGTTTGTCCCGACGGCGAGCCGGGCGTCGACGTCGTCGCAAAGGCGGAGGAGGCCGAGAACGGCGTCAACGACGTGGAGGCCAACGCCGGAGACAGCGTCTGCGCGGCGGTCAACCGAAGGTCGATGCGTGCGTTGCTGGTTGGATTGAGGTACCGGCGCAGCGCGGCGCTCGGCTCCTCTTCCAGGGGCGGTGGTCGCCGCTCATCGGTGTACGGAATGCGGGGGTCAATGGTGAGCAACGACCGCGTCAAAAAGTCTTCGGGCGGGATGGAGGTGAGATTGAACGTGGGGAACGCGCGCGCCGCGTTCCGCAGTGCACGAAGAGACGCGGTCAGGTTGGACTTGAAGGCCGACTTCAGCGGCTGCAGCGGAAACCGGGCCTCGGTCGTCTTGGCAATGGGGTCCGGCGACGACGGCTGGAACACGCGGAAATCCAAACTCTCAACGTCCACTTGAAAGGCAGTGGTATCCTTGCCCGCAGACGAGAGGGGGTCGCTATCACGCGCGCCGGGCGGCGAAGACACGGGTGTCAGAGAACGTCGCGTAGGGCGCGTCTTGCGGCCGCTGCCGATCCCGCGGTTTGGCGTATAGGGTACATCGTACGACGATACCGTGCCCGTCGCAAACGAGTCCGCGAGCGACGGCATGGACTCAAGGGAAACGGTGCGTGTAGAGAAAGCCGGCCCCGTCGTACTCTCACTAATGGATACTTCATCGTCGCCACCGTCGTCATCGTCGTCCTCCTCGTCCGCCTCGGGCTCCTCCTCCTCCTTTCGATCGTCAAAATCTTCGGGGGCCGCCAGAAGAATGTCAAGCGGGCTCCTGCTCAGCGACAAACCGAAGTCCTGCTCAACCTCCTGGACATCGTCCATAAAGGTCGCCACGGTCATGCGTTTGCCGCGCAAGCTGCCGCCGTTGTCCAAGCGCCGACCGTGCTGCTGTGACCGCCGTGCGGCTTTCGGCGGTGGTATGCTCGTCACGGCCAAGAGCGCGGCCACGGAAGGCGAAATGGAATCGGGTCGGTGGCCGTCACGCGACCCCCCGCGGGCGTTTTTCGGCTGCGGCTGCTGCCGTGAGAAGCTACGCCAGCTGTCGTCCTGTTGGTGGTGGTGGTTGTGGTGGTGGCGGTGGTGTTTGGTTCGGTGCGCGTGCGCGTGCGTGTGCGCGTGTGCAGTCTCGTGCGCCGACGATCGCAAGGGAATCTGCACGGGGTTTGTCGGCGTCTTGGGCCGTTCTTCAGCCAAAGGCACGCAACCGTTTCCCGCCGTGTTATGGGAGTCGGTCGGGCCTGATGCCGGGAGCGGATCCTCGGCTACCGTCGTCGTGCGGTCGTCAGCCGCGGCGGCCACGCTTTCGTCCGCAACAGGATTGCCGCCGGTAGCCCCCATGGTAGTCGAAGACGCCGTAGGGGCACGGAGAGTTCGAGCAGTGTTGTAGCGAGTCGGTTTCCGCGTTGAGTAATCATCCTTTCTTCTGGGGACGGTCGACGGTGACGACGCCGAAGGCGATGCGGGCGGCAAGCGTGTCGGTGTCGGTGTCGGTGGCGAAGGACGAGCAAAGTGATTCTGGCGAGAGACCAGAAAAGAGCGCGGAGATATCATGCCCAACGAGAGGAAAACCTAGTGGAAAGGGAAGGACGAGAGGTGGGGATTAGAGTCTCGAATCCAAAAAGGAAGCGCGTTGTCTTTCCGGATTAGTAATGACGCCAGCCCGCGAGGCTACAGTCCGCTAATGTCGAATCCGCTGACGTGTTTTGCTGGGCCGGCTCACAGGCGGGAACATGGCCAGAGAGCGCTGAATTGTAGGGGTCCAAACCGTGGCCCCAACCGTGGTCCCGGTCCCTCTTGCAGTGCGTGCCGCGTTGACGTTTTTGAGTTTGTATGGCGTATTTGTACGTAATAGCAACAACCGATCCGGCGGCGCACCCAGCCCAAGGTGCCGCCGGCACGAGCCAAAACGAGAGAAAGTGCGAAATGCAGGCGCCGCTATTCGCTGTCGTCGCCGTCGTGGAATTTCCAACGGATGCCCCCTTTTTTCCCTTTTCCGGTTCCCTCGTGCCCCCGCCCCAGGGGAAAAGAGCAATAAGATCCAATCCTCGTGGAAGACGTGGTGGGTTTGCGTTACCGCGCGAGCCGTTCTTCGCTTGGGGGTTTCGTCTTTTGCTGGGTCTGTCGATTTGTTTTCGCCTGTTCCCGCTCGATGCCGCACTCGTTCTTCATAGCCCGACTCCGGTGCTCGGAACGTAGAACCGTTAGTCGTCGCTTCAGCCGAGTGTCGCGATGTAGGAATTCCGCGTGTCTGTTGAAGGGCCGTTGTGCATCCCACGGGAGACAATAAAGGGTGTTAGAGTCTGGTACCAGGAAACGAGGACAAAAGAACAAGGGGAAATGAAAGAGAAACAACAGAAAAGACAACGATGAAAAGATAAAACATTGCGTTCATACCAGGGCTAAACAACTGGCGGAGTTCTCTTATCAGCTGGCCAACATCCCCATCCCCAACCATCGTCCGCACCCCCTGTTTTTGCCGATGAGCAGCCTAACGAGCCTGCCATCAAAAAGACGCAGCATAGGATGGCAAAACAAGGCAGGGGTAAGCGGAGAGCCCGTCGGCTGGCAGATAGGGCGTCCCAACTGCTCCCCCCCTCCCTCACTAGTGGACGGCCTGACCGACTGTGCAAGTGACCGCCGCGTCGTACAGTGGGCAGTTTGTCTCGTGTCCCCGTCGTCGCGCTGGCGATCTGCGTCGTTCCATCCGCTGCAACTTTGGCCCCTTATCGCCCGTCGGCCGCGCCCGACCAAATGACGAGGTGGCGTCGTCGTCGTCGTGCGCCTCGATGGTATTCTCGCTCCGTAATACACCGCACAGCCAAAACGCTTCCTGGCATGTGTTCTCGTGTCGGATAAAGCGCGCAGCTGGGCTGCTGTGGTCGTTCTTCAGCTTGGTTCGTATAGCGACATTTTGTGAATTTTGGGTTTTTTGTGGCGTTTTTGCCTGCCGCACGTTTCCCTTCCCTTTTTCCCGCCGGGAATGACGTGGGCAACTGCTGGGACGGGACGTCGTCCCATCGCTCCTTCCTCCTGTGCCGCAACGAGATGCTGAACGTGGGTTTCGCCCGAATAGGAAGTTGGCATGCCGCAGTCTCCTTCCTCGTATGTACAAGTACATGACTACATATGTGTACTTCAGCCATGAGATGAGTTGTCAACTCATCGCCAACAAAAACGCAGCAACAAAAGGAGCAGAGACGGCACAAGTCGTGATGCAACAATCAAATTTTGATTTCTTCTCTTCTTGCTTTAGACAATATTGAATTTTTATCTTCTTTTTTACTTGCCGAGCGTAAATATCCCCCCCCCCCCCAAGACACAGTGAGCCCTTTTGGCTTTTGAAATTGGACTTTTTTTTTTTTGCTCAAAAATGACCGGAGATACTGAAACCGCAAACTTCCGAACGGTGGCCGGGGATGGGGGCGCAGAGGCGTTCACAACAGGCAAATGAGACGCAACATACATCCCGTTCCCTTGGATTGGATGCAGCCCCTGCGCTCTCTGATATGCAAGTCGCCGAAAGCAGCCGACATTGTTTTGCAATGGGCTCGTTGGTTTGCTGCTGTGAAATGCAATGACTCAAAATATAGAGATCGAACGGGATCTGTTCACACAAAATTCGCTCATACAGCATACGCCCACACGTCAACAGCCGAAACTAGACAGTTGATTTTGATAGAATTTGTGAAAAGCTGTTGGATGAAGCAAATGCAAAGTATGGACGTGGTCTTGGTAGCGGTCTCTGTTGAGACGACGCCTGCAAGAGCGGTTCGAACCAGCAAGCCTTTGTTGAGAGTCGGGACGACGTCCATGTGACGTTCCCTCTTTCGCCCGCCAGCTGTACGAGGAGTACGGTAATTTGACGAGCAGAGTGTGCGTGACGCTTGGCTGGTTTCGATCCCCCCGGGGCTCGTTCTGACTGCCGTGCATCTGGCATTGCCTCCTCGCGCAGACTCGTCTTCTTCTTTCTCTCTCGAAAGCCCGGCTTCAAAACGACACGGCGGACAGCGCACGTATTTCATATGGGGTATCAATTCTGGTTTTTTTTTTTTTGCTAGCGTCCCACCAACCCTATGCACAGCTCAAAAGACCACAAAACATCCTCTCGGCGCGCCTGGATCCAAAGCTCACCATGCCACTGTCTTCATTACAATCGTTTGCCCGTGGTGCGGGCTTCGCAGCATACATCGTACAGCGTGGTATGTCCTTCCCCCGTTTGCATCATACAACCCAAAATGAACCCGATATAAGCAGCCAAATAGAGGACACAAAACAAACTTTTTGGTCTCCTCCGTCCAGTGACACCAGAACACCCTCCTTGCTCCTTTCCCCCTCCCGTCTCATGGTATGTTTTCGTGTTTTGTGTCGGGCAAGGCCGTTATTCCTGCCCCATCGCCAGGATGCCCCCCGTTGTGCCAATATCCCGCCGTGATGGAGAACGAAGTTATATATGAAGGATGCAAAAAAAACAGAGAGTGCGAATATAAACAAGCTGGACGCGAGGTGGAAGGAAAGAAAATACGAGGCAAGGTCGCTATGGAAAAGAAAAAAAGAAAAAGAAACAGAAACAGAAAAGGAGAGAAGGGTGAAGGGGAAGCGAAAGCAAGAAGAAAAAGAACAAGGCGAATGTTCGAACGCCGTTCAGAAAGGCTGGCCGTCTGGATTCCCTGGCCATTGTGGCGGCATGCTTTTGGGCGTGATGACGCCGAAGCGCCGGTCGCCGTACCGCGACAGCCTCTCCTCGTTGAAATTGCGCTCGCCGCGGTATTCCGAGACCGGATCCGCACCCTCGTCGTAGTAGCGGTCGGCGAACCGCCGCCGCCGCCCCGCCGCCGCCGCCGCCGCTGCCTCCTCCGGCGAGCCGGCCGGGTCGGTGTCCAGAAAACTCGTGAAGCCGCCGCCCGAGACCGCCGTCAGCTCCCGCGTCAGGCCGTCGATCTCGCGTTGCAGGTCGCTGATGCGCACGATCCCGTCGTTGGTCATGGCTTCCTCCTCGCTGCTGCGCGGACTTTGGCTGCGCAGCGCGCGCTCCGTCTGGATGCGGATGTCGCGCCGGCCCGTCCGCCGGCTTCCCGTGCGCCCGCCGCGCAGGCCGCTGCCCCTGCCCGGCGACGAGGGCGGCTTCTTGGCCGCCGCCACCGTCAGGGTGGAGGCCCGCGACATGTACGTCGTGTTGCGCGCCAGCTCCGTGTCGGGCTGGCGGCTGCGGCCAAACGTCGGCAGCCAGCCGCCGTGGTTCCGGCGGCGCAAAAAGGGCCGCAGAGCCGGCACGGACGCCGTGATGAGGGCCAGGTTCGTCTCGATGGCCGAGGTGACGAACCCGATGTTGAAGGTTGGGTCCTTGAGGACCACGAGGTTGAACTGGCCTTGCACGAGAATAATCAAGCGCGCAATGGAGGATATGGTGACTCTGTGGGGCAGGGAAGCAAAAGAAAAAACCGGCGTCAGTCAACACATAACAAAGGCTCGCGCGGTAGTTGAAATCAATAGAAGGTACAAAAGCACTTGACTCACAGGAAGCCGAGCAAAAAAATGAAGATGAGCCCGATCTTGGTCCGCCTGGGTATTTTGAGGCCGACGAGAATGTACAGCGGCAGGGCGAGCACCACAATGTCGGTAAAGATGTTGAAGGCTCCTGTTGCGGTGAA
Organism: Fragosphaeria purpurea; assembly: GCA_002778095.1. Classification (NCBI taxonomy): domain Eukaryota; kingdom Fungi; phylum Ascomycota; class Sordariomycetes; order Ophiostomatales; family Ophiostomataceae; genus Fragosphaeria; species Fragosphaeria purpurea. Next base: position 2,462,319 of record PCDL01000011.1, read on the forward strand.
CAGGATCCGTTGTTCCACGCAGTGGCCGCCCTTGATCGACTTGTCCCAGTTGAAGTCGATGGGCAGGCATTGGAAGAGGACGGCAAAAAAGACGCCGGTCATTTGCACGAGGTTGATGGTGTTGAGGCCGATGATGAAGCGGCGGACGCCCGTTCGTTGGCCAAACAGCCGGAGCAGGAAGACGAGCACGGACGACTTGACGAGGGCGAGAATGGGGTTGTAGAGAATCTCGACCGCGTACGTCCAGATCAAGCTCTGTGTGGGATCGTGCGGAGGCACCTGGCTGATGTGGATGCCAATGAAATTTGTTTTGATAACTGTTGTTTTTTTCGTTCAGCAAATCAACCCGCGTCGTTTCTCGTAAAAAGGCCAAAATTGTTGACAAAAAATAAGAAAAAATAAGGGAAAAAACTTACAGAAATAACTGACAACTGTTTCTCCTAACGAGAAAAGCATGGCGGTTGATATGAGCCAGTCATCTGTTCGACCGTGTAAGCGTTCACATAACAACATTTTTTCCTTTGGATCAGATTTGATATTTTCTTCCATCTGAAGTCCTTCTTACCTAGACCGAACTGATGAGCAACCAACCGTCCAGCGGCGCGAGCTGTGACCACCGTAAGGGCCAACGCCGGGAAGAAAAAGTTGATGAAGAGGGCAAAGGCTTGCAGCCCACTGGTGGGCCCCGGGGGGATGATTAGGAACCCAAACGCCATCCTGTTCCTGCGTGAGAGTCCGCGATCGATGAGCCGCCGCCAACGAGGTGGATTACTTTCCAAAGCATTGGTTCGGAGAGGCGAGAAAGGACGTGGACATATCCGAGAAACAAGACGCAACAGATACGAAGACGAGAACAGAAAAACAGAGCAAAGGGAAGAAACGAACGAAAAGAAGAGAGAAAAGAGAAAAAGAGGGAACAAAAGAGGAAGAAAACAACGGGAAGGGGGGACGAGACGGGGGTTGTTCGATACATAAAGTATTCAGTTATAGAGAATGCCATGCTCATGCAAAACGGCATGAGTCAAATGATGGGTTGAAAAAAAACGAGGAAGAATCAAGTAACAGAAGAAACACAAACGTCTGGGACGGCGGAATGGGGAAAAAAAAAGAAGACGAAAAAGAAGAGGCGAGTTTGGGATCGGCCTTGCATCTCATGCATGCTGCACATCATTTTTTTTTCGCAAGCGAAGGCGAGGACGAACAAGTATCCGAGCAGGGGATGCCAGAACTTGGACACGAAGAAGAGACGGTTTCTTGCGTCCACGTTTTCTGTTCTTTCGTCTGGACCGGGAGGCCAGGCGTGACCAGCAAGTGCCATGAACATCACACAGACATATGCACTCGCACAGACACACATACACGCACACACACACCATCTCGGATAAAATTGTCTCCTGTGTCGTGATATCGCAAGGAACACTACTCAGTGGAAGTGAATTCGAAAAAAAAGGGCGTTGATAGGTTTTAGTAGGCTGCTGTCTGTTTTTCATTTCCTACCCACACAATAAACTCAGACCACATCAGCAGCAACATCAACAACGACGACGACGACGACGACGACAACGCAGCAAAAACATTGCTTGTGTGTGCAGCAGGAAGTATACACCTGTTTGTGAAAATGCTATTCAATCTCTCTGTACGTACTGTATGCATACTCATCATAAAGAATGAGCGGCACCCGTTTCGTAGACGAGAAGTGCATGTTTTGCCACCGGTTTCCCCCCCTACATCTTCTGCTGGATAACTCCAGAAGATTGCATGTTCTACACCGGTTCTTTGCGTATTCTGATGAATTCCTACTGGGGTCCAAACCCCAACGAAACAGACGATGATTGTGGGGTGCTGCCACCTCGTCATCGCCCAAACCGCGACGGACGAAGGACGAAGTACGAACACAATGGGGCAAAAAAACGAGAGACGAGAGACTGCACTGCCGCACCGGATATGTCTGCGTGTTTTGGTCGTCGCTGGGTTTCTGAACGGCCGCGTGGGCTCCAAACACCTCACGTTCGTGCCCTGAAAAAAATTGAGCCGTACCAAAAATTGTGTGTGGTTTGGGGGGCGGAAAAAGCGACGAACGGCCTTCCGTCTGGTTTCTACGCCCATTCTTCCTTTAGCCAAGGAGCAGGCCATGCGACGATCACGCAAGGGTAGGTAGAAAGAACCATGCCCCCCTTGTCTTCCACGAGGTGGCCACGCCCACCCATAACTGGCGTTGGGGCTGCCTGTCAACCTGTCACCGACAGCTTCACGCGAGGCAGAAACCGCAGCGCAACGACGACATTTCAAGGATTTTAACTTTGACTTCGTCTTTCTGTTATCACTTAACATAGATGTAAATTTTGTAAACGAGAGTTCTCTCAAATCGAGTATGATATCCCTTGGATTTCTCAGCGCTGAGAAAGACGGCTTGTGCACGTACTTCTGGACGGACGCTTGCAAACACACTGTCGATAGTTGACGAGAGAGAGCTGCCCTCGCACAATAACGCAAAAGGAAGAGAATGGGAAGAAGACAAGACGGGCAAATCTGAGACGCAGTGAAGGTCGGCCTGGAACACGGGGTCGTTTTGCGGCTCAACGAAATGTACGACACCTGATTGGCTCCCGGCAGGGCGGCAGGCTCCGCAATCGTGAACGGCCCCGATCTAGCCAATCAATCAGATGCTCCAGGGGGGCTTGTTACCTGCAGAGCCTTTCCACTGCCGTCTGTGGAGAGCCCGCACGTCCCATCCCGATAATAACGTCTATGCTATGCCACGAGGCAGCACACTTTTGGGACGAGTGGTGTGTCTGGCGGGCTGTGGGGTGGCCGACGAGAGAGCCTCTTGCCACGTACCCTTGATTTTGCCGGTGTAAACAGCCGTGAGCAGAGTCGAAACACCAAAGAGGAGCGCCCACCCCCTTTCTTCTCCCCGTGGAGGATCGCTACGGCTCGAGGCACGGCCGTCGTCATCAACCTTGTCAGGCGACGCGCAGGTTGCTTCTCTTCTCTTCTTTTGCTGGCATAGCCCCCTTACTTCCTTGTCAAGGCTGCAGATCGTATGGTGGTTCGTTGTCATTTCAAGTCTCCTCCCCTCCCCCCCAGTATTTCTCGTCTATTCTGTCTCTCAGACCTTTCAAACCTCGAAAAAAAATCCACCGTGCTGAACTTGCGAGCAAGTTCGAGGTCTGTCCGTCCCGGATGTTCCGTATCCTCGGTACGGCTGTTTTATGGGCGACATATCTCTTTGCTTCTGCTGCGGCAAACCTCGGCTGTCGTAGGAGCATCCCTGCGTTCGACATCGAAAGGAGACGAGTGAAGTCGTTCATCAGGGTCTCAGCCCCATATCAAAGAAGAACGTATGGAAGCTTGTGGAACGAATTTTCCTTGTGTCGATAATGCCTGCAGAGGAGACGGGGGTGACGTTTTGATTGAAAGCTCAAGGCAATCCATGACAGTAAGTAGACGTATCCGGAACGAAGAGACGAAAAGCACATGCACGTACAGAAAGCCGTGTCCATGTGAAGAACCCGAAAGTTGGTTCAAAGCGATTGCATACAAAGATGCCATTCATCAAGATCAGCAAAGAGAAAAAAACCGCAGATGCAATTGGTCTAGACAAACATGCTTTTCCACCCTTTTAAAAAATGTGTAGATATCCTTGACCCCCTTTTTGTTTCTTACTCACTGTCGTCCCCTTCGTTGGCCTCGGCTTTCTTGCGTTCTGCGTCGGCCGCCCACTCCTTGGCCCGCGCCGAGACCCGCCCCCTGCTCTTGGTGTCGCCGTGGAGTTCCTCCCACTTGGCCCACCGTTGGAACCAGGCCTTGGCCCGCCGCGCCTTGAGCCCCTTTACCTTTGCGCCGCGCTCAAACACGTCCCGCACGACCGTCGGGTCTGCGTTGCCCTTGGCGCCCTTGGCCTTTTCCGCCGCGAACACGGACGTTTCCAGGTCCAGCAGCTGGTTCCACAAATCAAACTTCTTGGGCCACGCGTCCAGCAGGCCTTCGAACACCGTGCGGCCGCGTTCCGGGTTGCCCTCGGGCGACCGGAACTCGAGCGCCGCAAACCGCGCCGTCAGCGACAGGTGCGCGTGCTTGTCCAGCATCTGCAGGGCCCGCGGCAAGAGAGCCCGGGCGCGGTCCGCCTCGCGGAGGCTGTGGTGCAAAAAGTGCGCGTAGTTGATCCATATCTGCGGCAATTGAGCCCCGAACTTTTTGGTCATGGTCTGGAAGAGCTCGTCCGCTTTCTGTGCAATGCGACAAACTATGGTCAGCAAGCTGAAAACTGTACCGACACAGAGGAACAAACAAGTACCGTAAAGCAACAGGAAAGGGGGGGACGGGGTGGGGGGGATTGATTGCCACTTACATTGTGCTTGCCCGACTGGATGTAAATACTGGCCGTCCGTTCGCACACCTCACGTTGGTCGTTGTACTGGCAAGCGCGCTTGAAAACCTCTTCGGCGGTCTCGTCCGTACCGTAGACGACCTCGAGGTTGAGGTACGCAATCCAGACGTTCAGCCGTTCCGTCTCCTCGCGCACATTGATGGTTTTGATGGCGCGCTCCGCGACGTCCCGGGCTTTCGCCAGCTCGCTGACCTGCAGTTGAAAGGCCATGTACGCAATCCACAGCGCGGACGAGTCCGGCTGCCCAAGCAGCAGCCGCTCGAAGTCGCTCGCCGTCTGCGGCCCGCTGACGTCCAGTTCCGCTGTCCGGTCGAGGTCGTCAATCTTGCCCTTTTTCCGTTTCGTGCTCTTGGAGTTTTGCGTTGTCCCTGCTTCATCGTCGGAATTTGCCGACAGGTTTCCACCGTTCTCGTCCCGGTCGGCAAGCGCGCCGGACCAGTCGAACCCGCCACCCGAAAGACCCGCGCCGTTGGGTGCCTCGCCCGTCTCCTCCTGGTCATCCTCCGACACGTCGTCGTCCAGCATGTCAATGTCGTTGTCTGTCCCTGTAATAAGCAGAGCGCCTTGCGCGTCGTCCATCTCGTCGTCGGAATCGTTGCTGTCGTAGCCACGGTCGTCCGCATCCTCGAGGCGGACGCCGGCGTGGTCGCCGTCCGTGCTCATGGAAGCATCGGAATCGTCGTCGTCTTCATCCTCGAAATACGCCGGTTTCAGCCCAAGACTGATTCGACTGGTCTCGCGGTTGATGCTCAGGACCTTGGCCTTCACGACGTCGCCTTCTTTGTACAGCTTCCGGGCGTCTCGCACGCGTTTGTCGGCCATTTCGCTGCGATGACACAAGCCGCTGACGTTTGCCGTGTTGTCAATGACAACAAAGGCACCAAATTCCTCTACCTTGCGCACCCGTCCCGTGACAATCTGGCCTTCTTTGAAATCGGCGAGCGTCGAAAGCGGGACGTAGTTGTCGTCGACCACGGACGCTTTCAGGCTCATCTGAACCTGTTTGAGCTCTGCGTTCACAGACACGACGCGGCCCTTCACAAGCTGGTCGACCCGGAAGTGGGCCTTCCAGTCTTTCAAGAACTGATCAGAAAGATCCGTGATGCGGACCAACGCCACGACGTCACCGCCTAGGTTGACGAAAAGGCCCTTATCGGACACGCTCCGCACGAAGCCGCGAATGATCTTCCCCGGTTGCACATCAGCAAAACTCGTGATTTCGGGGTCCTCCACGGGTAGAGAGGAGTTTAGAACGCGGGACGGCCGCGTCGAAAACCGAATCCTCTTGTTGGCCTCGTCCACGGAGACCACAGAGACGCGGACAATGTCGTTTTTGAAATACGATGTCGTGACCGCTTGATCGTAGTCGTCGGCGAGGTCGACAAGGTAGATGGGGCCGGAAACCGACTTGCTGAGCTCCACCACGACCTGGCGGTCGTCGACTTTGCTGACCCGTGCTGGAAGGACCATGTTCGTGCCGACCGTGCTCCAATCCATCTCGTCCTCGGCGTTGGGCGACCGCGCAGAAAGGTCGATGCGGCCTCTGTCAGCGTCCACGCGCATAACGCGGACCTGCAACGCCATGCCGACGGGAAAATTAACACCCAAGTCCTTGACAAGCGACAGGTCGTTTGAAGCTTCCATGCCGTACAACCGGCCGCGGACATTGGGCGAGAGGCTTACCCACAGGCAATTGGCCCCGCGGTTGTTGACAAAGCCGACCCACGAGGACTCGGGCTCGACTTTCTCTATGGTGACAGCTTCCGGAGGCTCGCGCGCTTCCAGGCTGCTCGGTTTCGCTGACAGCTCAAAAACGGAGCGGCTGCTCCGTTGTGTGATAGGCAGGTACACACGTTTTCTCGCATCGTGAACGCCCAAGACGCGCACTTGGACGATTTGGTTCTCGTGGAAACCCCGCAACGGCCTCTTCTTGTTGGGAATGTCCTCCCATTTGTCGAAAACCTCGGTCACGTCAATCCGTCCCAAGGCGTTGTCGGCGAGTTTGACGTTGAGCTGCGTCGCCTTGACGGACGTGATCCGCGCCTGCGTGACAAGGCCAACGCGCACATCGTCGAGATTTGTGAGGGCGCCGTCCACGGGGTTCTCAAGCGCCCGGTTGGAGCTGTCGTTCTCTGTGGGCCGCTTTTCCGGTCGTAAGGAGACTACGATCCGCCCGTTTTCCACAGACACCACTCGAACCGTGATACTTTGGGAGCTGTGTAGGCCGAAATCCGGCTCGTCTTGCGCGCTCGGCAGCATAAGAGACTTGGGGAGCAGAGCCACGATATGGGCGGCAAACTGCACAAACACAGCCGTTGGGGTGATGTTTCGCACAAACCCAGAAATGGAATCGCCGACACGAACGCCCTCAACGCTGGTGACAAGTTTGCCTTCTTGGCTTGCTGTGATCAAACTCGACTTTTGCGACACAGTGACTGCGCGGCGGCCATCGTGCTTGTCTAGAATAAGAAGCGAAGGCAATGTCTGGCCGACGTGGATGCGTTTGAGCGCGGCCGCATTCTTCGCGGCCGAGCGGTCGGATAGGTGGCCGACGGGTAAGACGGCCTTCAGGCCGCTATCGGCGAGTTCCACCTCGACGCTGTCTTCGTGTTTGCCGACGACTTTCGCCGCGACTATGTTGCCTGGCTCCAGGGTTTGAAATGCCAGCTGCTTTTCGACGCCGAACGCCCCGGGGTCTTTGCAAGACACAACGCACTTGTTCCGCTCGCGGTCGAATTGCAGGACACGCACGCTGACCACTTGCCCGATGCGGAAGTGCTCAGTTGGGTCTTTGATAATGGCCTCGCTCATTTCCCCGACGGGCAAAAAGCCACGCAAGTCTCCGTAAAACTGCACATAGGCACCGATTGGGACGACGTTGATGATGGTGCCCAGGCACCGCAGTCCGAGGGAAAGATCGTCAAAAGACTTGATGGATGGTGTGTCCGAGTTGACCAAGGTCTTCTTTAGCGTCAGCCGGAACTGGTGTTTGCTGGGGTCGGTCGACAAGACGCGAGCCTTGATCTTCATGCCTTCGCGAAACTTCTTTTCGGGGTGTTGCAACTTCACATCTGAGAGGTGCATTTCCGGCACCAAGCCCGAGATACCGTCGGCGACTTCAACAATCAGCCCCGCGACGCCCGTCTCGTTGACAATCATCTTTTTGATGGTGCCCGGAACGACCTCGCCAACAGGTAAATCCTCAATGCGAAGGTATGGTTGATCTAGGACGCGTTGCTCAAACGAGAGGAAGAAGTTGCCGTCCATGGCACTGTAGCCAAGGACGCGCCCACGGTGCACGGAACCCACTTTGTAAGGCCCGGACGACCCGTACAACGCATCGACTTTGCCGTCTTTGACGCGGGAAATGTGTACAAAGCCCGGGACGCCCTCGACGCCCACGTCGACCCACAAGCCAACATTCAGCTCCGCCCGGCGGACGACGCAGTTATCAACCACTGAAGACAGAGGAAGAACGTCGGTCGGTGGTTTCTGCTGCACACTGGCGTCCTCTTCGCTGCCGACCGTCTGTAAGCCCAGGCTAGCGATGTGAGGGAGAACCGACACACCAATCTTGGGTGAATCCGCTGTGGGAAACGTGCAGATGACCCTGGCTTTGACTTTGGAGGCGATCTGGTACTTGTCGTCGAGATCAACGTCGCTGCTACCGGCGCCCGAGTGGATCATGTCGGCCGTCGCATCGAGGTGCCCCAAAACCTTCCCGGCAAAGCCGCGTCCGTTGACCTCCGAAAGCAATACCTCGACGGCCGTACCGGGAAGAAACGTGCTGATGGTGACGGCGTCGGACGGCACGTTTTTGACGGTTCCCAGATGCCTTTTCTGGGTGGACAGTTGCGCTACTTTTCCGTTTGGATCTTTGCTGGTGACAAGACAAAGAAGAACGGCACCTGGCTGCATGCGCTCCTCCGGTATTGAGGGGTCCAGCTCCCTCTTCGGCAAAAACCCACGCACATCGGAACCGGCAAGACCGAGGTCCATCACGAAGCCGCGGTCTTCGACGCTGGCCACCGAAGCCATGACTGTACAGTTCCGCACGACGTCCTGGTCGGCGAGACCAGCATTGGCTTGCTCCGGCCGAATAGACAATTCGATGCGGCGCTTGTTCCTCGTCTCTGACGTGTCGTCTTCCGTGGAGAGAACGCAAGCGCGGACATACTCGCCAACCGTGAAGAGCTTCTTCAGATCCACCACGTCGTCCCCGTCTGGGGTTTCCTTGTCGTCGTCTTCTTCATCGCTGGCGTTTGCGGCTTCGGCCTCAATGCGGTCGTTCAGCGTCTGGGAAATGGAGGTGGCGGACAGATGGCCGACCAAGTTGTTGGGCAGGACAACCGTAACTTCGAGAGGCGAGACGTCTGAGATCTGGCCCAAGACAAGAGATCCTTTTACCAGGCGCTAAAAAGAAGTAAGTCAGGGATACATCCGTGAGCTACCCGCTACCCGTTTTCCCCTGCGGCCCACCAAAACCTACCTTGTAGTTCAAGCTCTCGATTTTCACGCTGTCTTCTGCGAGACCTTGGGCGGCAACCTTTGCGTTTTCGTCCTGCTTTCGCTTGCTCTTCTGCTTCTTCCTTTCCAGTCTGTCGGCCTTATCGGACGATTTATGTGCTTGCTGGTCAAAGAGGGCGTCGTTCTTGGCCTGGACCTGGATCTGCTTGAACTCCAACGGCGTCAAGACGCTGCCACCGCCACGTGGGAACAACGGCTCATCCTCCTTCAACTGTGACACAAGAGGAGCGGCAGCTGCGTCGGAACCTTTCTTTTCGCTTTTTGGCTTCAAATCAGCGGCCTTGTCGGCTTTGTCTGCTTTCGCTCGCTTCGAAGGCCGCCCAGCGTCTTGGCCACCCGACTTGGCCGGCTTGGAAGGGCCACTGCTAGAGACAGACGCCTCTTTCCTCTTGAGAGAACCCATGGTGCTTCTCACAAAGTGTTGAAGATGCGGCAACTCGGTGGTTTTGCCGATTGGTGTCGCAGTGCAAACCGAGGTCTTAGTTTGTATGGGAAGCAGGACGACGCAGAACCGAGTACGAAAAAAAAAATATGAGGTGAAAAAAGGCACGATAAAGCGATAAGAATCGAGGTTCTTATCGATAAGAAACATGGACCCACTCATCCCACACGCCGCTGTCCACATTGTTTGGGTTCCTGTGGTATGGCGGGGGCGCTAACAGCCAATGGTTACAGGGCGTGCAGGCTCAAACAGACATCGGCCGTAGCGCCCGCTGACACGCTAATGTGCGCCAACTCTTACTGTGCCTAATACCGACGGCAAGGCAGCCATGCTAACAGCGGCTGCGTCCTTTCGCTGCACCTTAATTGGCTTCTGATATTGCATCACCACCCGTCATCACTCCCGACGCCACCAGGTCAATAGCAACAACGGAACACGGCATTTGTTTGTCAGTGCATCTCGACTTCTCATTCTTTGCCATTCGTTTTCTTTTTCAAAAGCAGTTGTTCATCTCTGCGTCTTTCATCTTTCGTTTCGTCCATTTCCCGCCTTCTATCAAATGAGTCCTCGAAAGCGGATACGAACCAACCCGTCCGAAGGCACCGACCTTTCTTCCTCGGCCACGGAACCAGCATCTCTGGTGTCTCAAGAGAGCACAACACCGCAGGCCGGAGATGCGTTTGTTCCCTCAATAATGGCAAAGAGCCCAGTGAGCTCGGCGACCCCAAGCGTTGCCGAAAGCACAGGCAGTGCAAAGCGCTATGCTTCGTTGAAAGAGTCCAAGAACGTACGTTCCCATGTCTGTCTACCATCGTCTCGAAATAGGGGTTTTCGGGGAAAGGATTATATGCAAAACATGCTAACTGCTTTGTTTGCTTGCATTTGTAGAAGACTCGGAGCTGGTACGGATCATGGCCGCGGGTGCCGAAGTCGGCGGCATCGACGCTGGTCTCGGAAGAGACGATATTGGGCGGCACATCGAAACCCAGCGCAACCCCAGACTTTGGTCGCTTCGATACACGGAAACCCGGAGAAGCCGCCAGCAGCAGCAGCGTGGACAGCAACGATTCACCGCTGTCGAAGCAGGTACAGGCACGTGCGTTGGCAAACGATACTGAGGCAGGAGAGGAGACAGGAAGCGCACGGCACGAGAGCAAGCAATCGGCCGACAGCCCCCGCGCAAGCCAGATGGAGACGCAGCCTGATATTGGCTCGTTAAACAACCAGGAAACAACGGCGCCTGCAACGGAGGCGTCCACGACGACGGGGACGGATGAAATGGATCTTTCACACAGCGGTGGGACTCCTTTAAACGCTGCATCAGCACCGCCCGCCCCCGGCTGGTTTTCTTGGCTTGCTAGGAAAGAGGCTGCGGGCGCGAAGCATCCCGAGACGGAACCAAAGGTTGTGGAAGCGGAAGCCGCGCCACCTCTAGTTGAAGAGGCCCAGGCCCAAGCACTCCCGATTGAGCAGGAAAGTATTCGACCGTTGAACACGCCAGTCCCGCCCGTGGCCGAACGACCAGCAACGTCCGGCGGCGTATGGTCGTATCTCTGGTCTGGGTCTTCACGTGCAAGTGCGGCGGCAACAGAAGGGACGGCAAGCACGGGAAAGGCCGATGCTGGCAACGCGCTATCGGCGCCGCAACCGCAAAGCGACGACATCACGATGGAGGATGCGCCCTCTGCGCCGATTCCGGTGCCTGCGGGCTCTTCGGTCACCAAAACGCCAGGAACGACAGGCGTCTCTGCTCCGGCGAATGCATCTGCTGGTTCGACCTGGGCGTTTTGGTCCCGCGATGCAAAACGAGCTACTGGCAAATCGCCCACGTTATCGGAGGGTGGGCAGGGCGAGATAGCCGTAATGGGGGACCGGTCTGAACACCACCCCAAACCGGCGACGGAGCCTATGCCACGCGGGCCTTCGTCTGCGGCGTCGTCCGTGAAAGACGTACCCGTGAAGGAATCGCCTTCCAAGGATGCAAAGGGCACTTTGGCGAAAAAGGCCAAGAGACTCCGCCCTCAGTCGATGGAGATCGACGACGTGGCCCGGCCGGCCACCCCAACGGCGCCGCAGGCCGAAGTGCAAACGCCGACAAAGAGCGAGCCGCCTCTCTCCTCGAAGCAGGCGACGTCCGCAAAAGCCCATCCGGCACTGCTCAAGACGCCGCCGCCGCCCAACCTCCTTCTTCCGTCCTTCCGAAGCACCTACCGCCTCAAAGAAAACCCGTCGATCTTGCGGCAGATTGCCCAGCTGCTTTTGCGAACGCAGCAGGCGCCAGCAAACCACCTGTTTCTCGCCAAGGACCCGCCAAAAATAAAAAAAGCCGTTGCCATTGGCGTGCATGGCTTGTTTCCAGCGGCCTACCTCCGGGCCATGATCGGCCAGCCCACAGGAACCTCGATCCGGTTTGCCAACCACGGTGCCGAGGCCGTGCGTCGGTGGGCTGACAGCCACGGCTGCCAAGACTGCGAAATCGAAAAGATCGCGCTGGAGGGCGAGGGCAAGATCGCCGACCGCGTGGAGAACCTGTGGAAGCTGCTGCTCAACTGGGTTGACCACATCCGCAACGCAGATCTCGTCGTTCTCGCGTGCCACTCCCAAGGCGTGCCGGTCGGCATCATGTTGCTTGCCAAGCTCATTGACATGGGCATTGTGACGACCGCGCGGGTTGGTGTTTGCGCCATGGGTGAGAAATGCATCCTCAGGCTGTGTATTTTTGTTGCTGATTCTGTATTCACTTCAATTATTTATCTTGCTAATTTTTTTTTAGCTGGCGTGTCTCTTGGTCCGTTTCCCGACTACAAGTCGGGTTTGGGCATTTTAATGGGGTCTGCAACGGAGTTGTGGGATTTTGCCAATCCAGAAAGCGAAATATCAAAGCGGTACGCCTATGCTCTAAAGGCAGTCTTGGAGCATGGCGTGCGAATCACCTTTGTTGGTAGCATCGACGACCAGGTGGTGCCATTGGAGGTTGGTTTTTCAAACTCTCCTTTCCACCTTTTCCTCTCTCGTTCTGACACATTGCTTCCAGTCGGCCATCTATTCTCCTGTTCACCATCCTTACGTATACCGTGCAGTGTTTGTTGATGGCCGGATACACGCACCAGATTTGTGAGTCACGCCTGTTTTTTTCCTGTTTTTGCTATGTTATTAGAAGATGGGTACGTAGTGGTATTGTGCGTCATTGCTCACTCTCTGGCTTAGCATTGCCCATCTGGTCGGCTTTGCTTGCAAGCTCCGAAATATGGGTGTGTCGGACCACGGCCTGGTTCGGGAGTTGTCTGTGCCTTTGGCAGGTAGTCTCTATTCCGGCGAGGGGCATTCCCGCCTCTATGACGACCCTCAGGTCTACGAGTAGGTTTTTATTTTTTATTTTATTTATTTATCGACTTTCTTGCTCTCTCAAAAGCTAAACTAACATGCAAAAGCCTTGCCGTTTCACATGCTCTAGAGACGGCGGATATCGACAAGGCCGTATGCGAGATTAGAAAACCCGAAGGCCTCGCGAATCCGAATCCATACCATTTGCCATGGGTGATGCGCGGCTTATTAGAGGAGGACTTTGTCAAGACCGAGCTACACACGGAAACGGCCGAGCTCGTGAGGCAGTTTGACGACTGGAAACCTGTCACCAAGGCGCTGAAGGACGTGAAATATAGACTAGAAGCCGTGCGATCGAAACTCTAAAGAAGGGACTAAACCGGCGTCGCGAACTTGCGCAGATTTGGAGCGTTGTGCTTTTTCGATTCTTTCTTTCTTTTGCGTGTGTTTTTGTCTTCTTCAGGACAGCGATTTTTGGTTTTGCGGTTAAGGGGCTACAGACGCAAGGTAGGAAAGCGGGCGTTGGGATATCACGAATGGACGCTTATTATATATCTTTTTTGCAAATTATTGTACAGGTATTACCTTTGTTAGAAGTCAAGAGATTTTTTTTTTCTAAAAGACATGTATGTTCAACAATGTATGTAGGTAGAGAGCGTACTCTGGGCCCAAATTGAGCATCCAAGTAGACTCTGGAAAAGGTTTCTTTCTGTTCCCTTTTGTCCCAACCTAAACAAATGCCCAACGTCAACCGCCTCCGTTCCCCCCTGTATATGCATGTAAAATATATGTGAAGTGGCGAGTGATTCGTTTTGCGTGGTAAATACAATGGAATGGTAACCCGCCCTGTTCTGAATGTCGTGCCCCAAAACGCAAAAAACACCGACCCCCCCCAAAAAAGAAAAAAGGCTACAGATTGTGAAGTAGTAGATGTCTACCTTTTCCCCAGCTGCCACCGATAGATGATGTCCTGGATCTCGTCCCAACTCATGTGCTTTGCGCTCAGACCGGCCACGTCGGCTTCTTGCAGCACGACCGTCGGCGCACCGCTGCCATGCCCCGGGTTGGCCACCATGCCCTGCACGACCATGCGCGCCACGCGGCGCAGGTCGTCCACCGTCAAGGCGTTGATTTTGCGCACCATCTCGTGGACCGGGATCTTGCGACCGTGCATCTGCACCTGGCGGCCGAGATCCTCCAATTCCACCATGCGGCTCTCGAGGTTCATCAGCAGGCTCGACCGCAGCTGGTTCTTGGCGCGGTTCACCTCGGCCGGGCCCAGGGCGCGGTAGCCGCTGTCGAGCGTCAGCGACCGCAATTCGTTGCACATCACCTCGAGCATCTTGGCGGTGCGGCCCGGGTAGCACGACGCCGCGATGCCAAAGAGGCCGCTGTCGGAATAGGAGTGGTTGAACGCGATGCACGACTCGACCCATCCGTGCTGGTTGAGCACGTTGGTGTACAGACGGCTGTACATGCCCTTGCCGGGCCCGCCCGCGGAAAAGGAGCCGCCGCCGCCCAGAAGCGTCTGCAGCGTCGCCAACGCGTAGATGTCGTCGGAGGAAATCGGCAGGCCTTCAAAGGCAATTTGAATGTGCGTGAACGCCGGCATGTTGGGGTTGAACGAAGGCGGCTGAGGAGGGAGAGCGAGAAAGCCGCCGGTGTACCGAGCCGGTTGATGCAAGTCGACGACGTCAGGGGAGGCGAAATGCGGGCCCGAGGAGAGAACGGATGCATGGTGCGGAGCCGACGTAGAAATGTTTTTGAGGAAAGGAATCTTAGAAAGCAGCTTGGACGGCTGGTTGCTCGCCGTAGAGCCGACAGACGATGCTCCCGTGGAGGAGGAGGATGAGGATGAGGATGAAGATGAGGATGAGGTGGACGAAGAAGAAGATGGCGTTGATGACAAGGACGAGGACAAAGAGGCATTGTCGCCGTGCTCGCGGGGCGGCAAGGCAGTGGATGATGATGCGTCTAAGGAGGTTGGATGGGGATCGGCGCGCTTCATGCCGCCAAAATACTGCTCAGCCAGTTGGACGGCGTACGCGTGTGGGACACCCGCAAAGGCCACAACCAACCGCTCCGGTCGGTAGAAGACGTCCCGGTAGGCGCGAATGACGTCTCCGTTGATCGCGCCCAGCCGCTCCTCCGGGCACAGCAGCGGATGGCCCAGCGTGTTGTCCTTGAAGGCCGCCATGTGCACCAGTTCCGGCAGGATCAGCTCCGGCTTGTCCCAAATCTCCTTGATTTCGTAGGCGGCCGTGTCCAGCTGCTGCGCAATCTCCTCGTCGGTCAGGGCCGGGTTCCGGATGGTCTCGGCAAGGATCTCCACGGCCGTCGGGATGGCCGCATTGAACGTCGCAGCCTGGTACATCATGGATTCGCGGGAAGAAGCGCACTGGATGTTGCCGCCCAAGCTCTCGACGGCCTCGAGCATGCTGTCCGCGGACTGCGTCTTGGTCGACTTGAACGCCAGACGGTCCATGATGTGGCTCGCCCCGCGCAGGTAGTCGTTTTCGTACCGCGATCCGGCGTCGATGTAGACGCCCACGCCCGAGAAGGCATCGGGCAGTGCCTCGGAGGCGACCCGGATACCATTGGGCAACGTGGTGATCTCGTCAAGCTTCGTAGGGTCCTAGTAAAACGGGGACGGAGTTAGTCACCGCCAGCCGGGGAGCCACCAAACGTCCCGTACCCTCTGCGCAAGAAAGAAGAAGACTCACCTGCGCTTTCGGAACCACAACGGAAGCAAATCCTCGCCGCCGCTGAGCAGCAGAAAAAGAGCTGTGTGCTGTTGCTGTTGCGGCGGCTCTTGCTTGTGCTGCTGGTCTTGGCCCTGATGCGGTTATGCCGGCGGTCGTCAATGGCCGCCGCGCGCAGGCGGCCAGACGCGAAACGGAGGAGCGAAGCATCGTGAAGGCACTGAATTCAAGCAGATGCGTGCACGATGGGACCGGAAGAAGCACAGAAACACACAGTCACCATCTTCAATCGAACAAGTGAACAAAAGCGTGTTGCAAGATGGGGGTAGATCGCGGGAAGTTGGTCAGCGGCCGCTATAAAATTTCGCCGTGGGAGAGAGAGCATATGGGAAATGGCCACTACGATAAGGCGATAAGCATTGCGTAAGATAGATACACCGTGTAGCACATGACATATAGCGTGTGCTTACGTACACAACATCTAAGACCGAGCGACACCGATGTAATTACGTGCGGAGCATGAAGTATTACTCCGCACTACAGAAAGCATTGACAGGCTGCAACGGAGTTTTCCGCGCGGCAGCGTTGCTAATGCACGTGCAAAGTACAGCCAAGTCACCACCCCCGCAAACGAACACCGGATGGGTACGTCAGACAAGTACCATTTACCACAAGGTGAATCCCTCGTGCAATGCAAAAACCAGGTGGTCAACTGATTGCTTGGATTGCTGCAGGGCGCGTGCTGTGCAGTCCGTCGTAGTACGGATTCTAATTCTAAGGACGTCCCAGTTCCTGTAAAAGGTCAGGTTCCGTTTAATTAACAACGTCTGCTGCCCCATCCCCGTCCCTTTGGTCATGCATGAAAGTCGCAATCGTCACGTCGACAGACCAAGCACGCTCGTGGACAAACTGTCACTTGCTTTGTTGTGGCCGGTACGAGGAATCGCAATAAAGTGATGTCGTCGGCGTAGTTTTGCCTTGGCGTGTCTTGCCTCTTCGTTCGTTGAGGGCTTGTCCGGTCCGCCAAACCAGGTATTCTGGCATCTTTGTTGCCTCCTCTTTCGCCCCCCTCAGACCACGCTTGTCCATTTGAGCAAACCCAGACGCTAGCCGCGCTAGCTGGCCTTGGGTCATGTCTCCGTTGTTCTGTTTGCATGGCGATGTGGTGTCGTTGGTGGGCACGTCGCACCGCAAATTCCAAAACCCGCCCTGTCCGCGTGACTCCACCAGTTGACGCCTGCCCGCCTGTCGTGACAGCCTGTAAATTGGAATACTCTCGCACTCCGTACATACTCCGTTCTCCGTTCCCCGTTCTTACTTCGTACGAGCCTCTGTATGTA
Organism: Fragosphaeria purpurea; assembly: GCA_002778095.1. Classification (NCBI taxonomy): domain Eukaryota; kingdom Fungi; phylum Ascomycota; class Sordariomycetes; order Ophiostomatales; family Ophiostomataceae; genus Fragosphaeria; species Fragosphaeria purpurea. The sequence goes on from PCDL01000011.1 coordinate 2,479,044, forward strand.
TCTTCATGCTGACATGGGGGGACATGATCTGACAAGTCCGTTCCGTGCCCGGAAATCTTCGTTGGTCGTGCGTCCCCCCCTTTTTCCGCATGGGGGTTAGACGTTGATTAACGACCCCAATGCGATTCCTGCAAAATGACTGTCTAGCCCTTATGAACAAAAACTCGTGTTTAAATGGTGTTTGTCGCTGCAACAAAAGGCGACGCTTTTCATCAAGGACAAAGCTTCGATCTTCCTTCCTTTTCCCCTTCTACCCCCGCCTCTTCTCCATTTCCTATTTTTCCCACGTGTGAGATCACGTGAACAATGATACTCAGCACCACCAAATATTATTACGACTAGACCGGTTGGCTGGAATTTTCCCAGCTCGCACTGTCGCTACCGGCCCCCCGTGCTACGAGTGCATGCCTATTGATTGCCCATTACATACGTACTCCCCGGACCGACCTGCCCTGCCCTATCAGCTCACCTAAACTTGCCTGCGGAAATTTATTCGTTCTGCCTCTGTAAATGGTCTCTCAGCGCTGCTCACATTCCATCCGTTGATTTCCTCTTGCCCCCCTTCCCTTCCCCCCTCCCAATTTCGAGCGTTTTCATTCAAGGAGCGACTTTACCTTTATCCGGGACTCCAGGGGGCTTTGTTTTGCTTTTTTTTCTCTTCAGCCTTTCAGGCCTTTCGTTTTTTTTGGCTCTCCATGTTCACCCAATCCTTGCCCGCGCCCGCGCCTGCGCCCTCGTCCCCGGGCTTGCACGTCATCTCGCCCTCGTCGCCGGTGTCTCCGACGTCCCGAAGCAGTCGTCTGCGCGGTCTCAGCTACCTCCGCAACTACACGCAAAGCCACATCCTCAACCGGGAACACGGCAGCAGCAGCCTTAGCCACGCGGTCGCCGGCGGTGCGATTACAACCAACAGCAGTAGCAGCAGCAGCAACGGCGGCAACAACAGCGGCGACCACAGCGCCAGCAACAACAGCATCAACAGCAGCCAGTCCGGTGCTTTGCCCTCGGCGAACGTCTCCGCTGGCGACGGGTTTGTGCCATCTGAAACGTACCCCTTGCGCCAGACGCAGTCGGCAACGGCAACGGCGCCCGCCTCGTCCGCCACCACCGTCGATTCCCGTCTTCGTCTCGTCCCCGCCGCCTCGCATCCGCTGGACGCTTCGCCTCCTGTGAGATCCTTTCACCCAGACGACACATCCGGGCCCTCCCTTTCCTCCTCCGCCGCCGCCGCCGCTTCTTCCTCCTTCTCCCAACGACAACAAGAGACACTACAACAGACCGCCCCCTTTTCCGCGTTCCCCAGCGCCGCGATTTCTTCACTACAGGCTTACCGTGCCGAGCAGTCATCTGTTTTGTCAAGGCCTCAAGGCGCCGACGCTACCGCCGCAGCAACAGCTGCAACAGCAGGATCAGGAGCGGGAGCTGGAGCTGGAGCTGGAGTGGGAGCCGCCGTGATGACGCGGTCTCGGTCGGCCACCGAGCCGAGCAACGGCTTCGTGGGCATGGATTCGTTGCCCTCCATCCGCTTTTCGACGTTTTACGACCCGCGCTCGACGCGCCCGTCCTTGAAGTTCACGCCCATGTCTCGAACCCTACCGAGCGGCAAGGAGGTTATCCGCGTGGGGCGGTACTCGGAACGCGACAGCCAGCCAAACCCCAATCCCAACGTGCCCTCAGCCGCCCATGTCGGCTTCAAATCCAAGGTCGTCAGTCGCCGGCACTGTGAGTTCTGGTACGAGAACAACAGGTGGTACATCCGGGATGTGAAGAGCTCCAGCGGAACGTTTTTGAATCACATCCGTCTCAGCCAGCCGGGCACCGAGAGCAAGCCGTTCCCGATCAACGATGGCGACATTGTCCAGCTTGGCATTGACTTCAAGGGCGGCGAGGAGATGATATTTCGCTGCGTGAAGATGAGAGTGGAACTGAACCGAGGATGGCAAAACAAGTTGAATGCTTTCAAGTATGTGCTCTTCCCCCTATCAAAGCTTGCCTTTACCCTCCCTTTTCCCCCGTTGCGTTGTCCAGGTCCTGACAGTTTTATCTTCTCTAGCGTGAACACACACAAACGGCTCCGAAATATGACAAAACCGGCCGAGGGAACAGACAACTCCCCACAGTCCACCCAGGACTGTTCAATATGTCTGAACTCGATTGCTGTGCGTGCTCTTTTTTTTTTGTCCTCCCAAGAATCAAGACGTAACTAACTGATTGGGTATTTTTGCCCACTCTCACAGCCTTGCCAAAGTTTGTTTGTCGCACCCTGTTCGCACACGTGGCACTACAAATGCATCCGGGCGTTGCTGGACTCGGCCCAGTACCCGAGCTTTATTTGCCCAAACTGCCGTGCCGCCGTGGATCTCGAAGCGGACGTGGAAGACCCGCCCGAGGAGTGGGAGAAGATGGAGGTGGAAACGGAAGATGCGTACGAAAGCATTCCCGAAGACGTCGCGGCCGAGCATGTCCAACCGAACACTGCTGCCGAAAGAGCTGCACAAGCGCCCACTCAGTACCACGCGACGACGTCGTCCGTGCAGCCACCGTTTCCCGCCGAGGATCTTGACTTTGCCGATACGACGATGCAGGTTGACTTTCCGGTTGTAGGTTCACAGGTAGCACTGCCCCCGCCATCCCTTCCGGTACAACAGCAGGGGCAGAGTCAGCCACCACAACAGCAGCAACAACAACAACAGCAACAGCAGCAACAGCAACAGCAAGAACAGCAGCAGCAACGGCAAGAGCCGCGATCGGAACCAAACGTACACGTGTCTCACGCGACCTCCGAGCCAGTGCCGATCCCTGCTTCTTGGTCTGGCGGCTGGTTCCCCCCGAACGCCAACGGCGCCAACGTGACGGCAGCGGCGGCACGGCAAGTACGAACGCCTTCGCCCACAGGAAACCACGTGGCGCCGTCAGGCCACGAGGGTCCCATCACGCCCCGGAACGATGCCGGCCCGTGGGTTTTTGACGGTAGCGGCATCCGGATCGGGCAGGCCAGGACAAGCACCGACAGCCGACGCGGGGAGATGCGCAACTTGGACACAGCCGCAGCCGAAGTGGCTGGCCAGTTCACAAACTAATGTGTCACCGCAAAAAGAAAAGAGAAACGGCAAAACTATCATCACGACGTCGTTCTGATCGTGACTTGAAATGGAATAGATGGCGGTGCCAGCTAATTTTTTTACTCTATTTATGAAAGCGCTGCTTTCTGACACCCTTTTCCCCATGTTTTTCCCCCTGATAGCGTGCTGCAAAGGAACTGGCTAGGGGCCCGTTTTTGTCTTGTTTTTTTTTGTCTCAATTCAATCCTGTGCATTGCTGTGTGGATTTCAAGGATATATTCTCGTGGCGTTCCGTCACAAAACAACGTACATCGATTTTGGACGATGTTGTTTTCGTCTTCTTTCTGGCATTGGACACAAGCGATTTTGCGAAACAGACTCTTTTGCTGCTCTTTTGTTTAGTTTGTAGGCATAATCATTCACATACAACCGCATTGAAAAAAAAAGAAATTGACATTTGCGGTGATTCACGGCACATCGCAAACTTCACATACGGTGCTTCATTTACGAAAATGTAGATAGACGTTTTCATCTGGAAGAGCCCGTCAGATCACATCCGGGCGTTTTCCAATCCTATCAAGAGGTTTCCCTCATCCCACCTTCGGTCCATAAAATCGGTTGTCACTTTCTAAAGATGCCATGACCCAGCTGCTCAATTTCCCTGCCTTCGCCTGTTCCTCTTCCTGCAGCGTCGAGCAGCCGACTCCACGCCTCGGCATCTTTCGCTTTCACGGCTTCTTGGGCGGCTTTGACTCGCATGCCGCACTTCTCATACATGGAGATGGCGGCTCCCGGTTCGAGATTCAAGCACTTGGGCACAAACGTCGCAGCTAAGCGTGTGTTTCCCGCCTGCAGAATGAGGTTGAAGAATGGCTATAAAAAGGAACAAAGGTCAGCAAACACATTGGAGACATTCTCTTACACGTACAAATCAACCAGGCTAAAAGAAAAAAGAAAAAAAACACTTGCCTCCCAGCCGATAGGGCTCTTCTTGACTTTGGCAATGTCTTCGAGTTCGTTCCAATCGCGTTTTGCCACAAGAGCCCGGAGTCTACAGAAGTGGTTAGAAAAAAACGACGCGGAAGTTTTTGTAGTAGACAGTCATGTTCTGGGCGTACCGAATCCACCAAGCCACCCGTTCTGGGACGTGGAACTCGCTTTGGAGCTTCTTGGCTCGCCCATGGTAGCCTAGGCGAATCAATTTGAACATGGTTTCGTTGACGCTCAAACCCGTAAACGTGTCCGTCAAGTCCCGATCAAAGGCCTCCTGCATTCGCAAGAGGGTCGTTGCCTCCTTGAGGGTGCCGAGCTCAAACGCGCTCTCTTTCTGGTTGTCGACCAGCAGTTTTGCGGCCAGCGCGAGTTTGTCTGACGCGGTCCGGTTGTCCGGCTGCCGAAGGGCCTCCCGAATGAAGACGGACGCGCCACTCACCCGGCGGTCGTCCTGGTAGTACATATCTTTGAGAAGAGTGTTGTCGCCTTCGCGGATCGCCGACGACTCGACCAAGGCCGTCGCGACGGGACGGCTGTTCACCGTCTTGAAAAAAGCGGCCAGAGGCAGTTTGCGCCGCAGTTGCTCAATGACAAAGCAAGCCAGGTCAGTATCGCCAGACTCAATGGCTTTGTCCAAGGCCAGTTCGTCTTCTTCCATGCTCAACAACAAGGGCACCTGCCGGCCAGCCCGCGGCTCGTGGTTGAGCAGTTCCGTGGCCAGGCGTCCTCGTCCTTCGTCGTAGGCGGCGCGGGCGATTTTTTCGAACGAGATTCCCGGCTTGCCAGCCAGTTTGTCGACAACAAGCTGGCACAGAACCTCGTCTGGCTCGGACCCCGCGCGGACTTTGGAACACGCCCAGTGGACGTAGATCTTGTCTGTGGGGAGATGAAGGTAGCCGGCAATACGCAGCGCCAGAAGATATTCGTGGCGGTTGAGAAGACGCTCGATGAGACTCTCTGGTCCCAAGCGGAGGTACTGGTCATACGACAGTGGCAGCCCGATCTCGTAGAACCGCACTGCATTGAGGACACGAAGTGTTTCACACATGTCGACGAAGTCGTCGCTGTTGTAAATGTCCAAAACAGACTTGCCGAATGAAGCCGCTTTCAAGAGCTGCTTCTGCCAGTGGACATCAAACTCTTGACCAGCGGCATTGACCTAACAGAATATGCGTTAGAACAGTTCACATCTCATCAAGCAGCATGCATCTTCGCATCGCTACTTAAAAAAAAAAAAAAAAAAAAAAAAAAAAAAAAAAAGAAAATAACTCACGCAAGTATCCACGGCCTCAGTAAGATTAGGCCGGATAAGCTGAATATTGTCGTCTGCCTTGGGGGAGTGATTTTCGAGCTGCTCTACGGCATCCAGCAAGATCGACGCGGGCGATTCTGCGCCGAAGCGGAAAACCTCTTCGGTTACCCCGGGCACCTTTTGCAGGAAGTCGCAAACGCTCGCATTGAGAACCCGCACGCCATCAACGTCTGGCTTCGGTCAGCCTTAGTTGAGCAAAAACGAATCAACTGACTCAGGGTTGTAGCGCGCCGTCGCACCATCGCATTTTACCTTGAATGACATGTATCCTGCCGTCGTAGAAGAACTTGGCCATGGAGCCACCTGGCCCAACAACGTGCACCTCGTCCTCCCAAGCGATGACCACCGCATCGTTGCCACACCACTGCAGGTATTTCGGCGAAAGTTTGGACTTGGAGCGATGCTCGCTCAACCGCGTTTGAAAGTCGCTCGTGATCACATGGGTAATGCCGTTGCCCGTATACAGGGCAACAAACTTGCCGTTGGGGGAGATGCAGATGTGCGTGAACGGACCGGCGTCCAAAAACCGGTCCTCGCACTCGGCCGCGTCCACTACGTAGATTGTCTGACCGACACTCAGGAGGACCTCCACCGACCTCGACAACGTATGCTGCGGCGGGACGAGCGCCCAGGAATGGATTTTGCCCTCGGGGCACGCGGCCAAAACCTTTGGCCGAGGCTCGTCGTACGACGTCACCGACACCAATGCATTGTTGGACAGCAGCGCAACCAGTCCCGAGTCGTAGAAGCTGTGAAAAAAAAACGCTCAGTCAACAATACACCATCTACCCTGTCTCAAGAAACCCGCATGTCTCTTCGTCATCGTCTTCTCACCGGCAAGAATTGACGCCGTATTCCTCTGCGCCGTGGCCGAGGGAAAACTGTGCAAAGTCGGCCTGGAGGTCCACATAGCACCTCACCGTGCCGTCTCTTGTGACGATAAGAAGCTTTTCGTCGTCCGACCAGCCAAGCCCGCGAACTTCAGAGACCTTGTCCCAGACAATCCTGCGAATAAGCCTTCCGGCACTGCTGTAAACATCCACACTCGGTTTCGGCGGCCGTCTCGCTTGGTAGGCCACGATCTTGGCTTCGTCTCGGCAGAGGGCTGCATACACGTGTTCGTTCATCAGCTGCGTTCAATCGGCCAGGTAACTATAAGACAGCCGCATTCTGTGAGAGAAACAGTACCTATGGCCCCGGAATACGGAGCTCCCGCAACGATGTAATTGTCCAGGTCAATGCTGCCGTCAAATACAGCGGTGTATAGGTTGATCCTCCGGTAGAAACTGTCGCCAACTTGCTCCCAACCCGCCGTAGGATGAGATGTGTCCATCCTGGGCTCAGTCTTCCATCGTTGGGGTTGCTTTGCGTTGAGGGTGTAGGTTGCGACAACAAACAATCGCGAGCGCAGACTGCAGTTCCTAGGCAACGTCGTAATGTACATGGCCTGTAGCCGCTGGAAGTAACTATTACATAACGGAGTCTGCAGGTCTACTACAGGCCAGCACGTGCGATTCTAGGCGCCCCGCGCCCCTCCCGAGTCCCACCAGGCCGTGCTGTTGTACTCCCACCTGTGGCATGGCCTCGACTGCCATTTAATACTTTCCGCGGTCTTGCTTAAAAGACCGCTCAGCGGCAACCCAGGTTTCCAGTTTTCTCGCCTCGTCTTTTCTTTTCTTTTTTGGAACTTTACATTTTGCGCTGTGGTGGTCGGTGTTTTTCTTTCGGCATAGGCGCATTGCAGAAATGCCAGACTGGCGCGATGAATATCTCGCTTCTATCAAAGAAGCGGACGAGGCCGACCCGGTCTATGGCATCCTGATCACAGCCTGTACGTTGCGTTGCCTTGTGCTTTTTCCTTTTTCACAGTTTTGGCAATCTGGAGCTGATGATCAGGAAAGGTTCTACGCTCCAGGACCAAGTTGCCATCCTGCAGGCAGAAAACGCGCTTCTGCGCTCAACAGGAGGGAATGTACCCGGTCCGGACCCACAGGCCGGCCCCGACGATGCCGACGTACCGGTGGACCAGTTGCGGCTTGATCTTGCGGAAGCTCTTCGGTCGCAAGGAAAGTCCCAGTCGCGACTCAAGGCTGCGGAAGAAGAACTCGACGTGCTGCGGGCCAAGGCGCGCAACGACGGGCGGTCGATCCGGTCGCTGACGGCGGAGCGAAACGCGCTGGCGATCAAAGTGCGAGACCGAGACGAAGAGCTTCGAGGAAAGTCCAAACTGGTCGAGGTAAGGGAACCACGAGAATATGGAGAAACCCTCTTCCGGCAGTTGTACGATATCTACCTACCCTCTTGAGGACTAACCAAGAAATGTGCGAATCCCACCAGGAGGTCCAGGACGAGCTCATTGCACTGAACCTACAGCTTAACATTGCCGAACAACAACGAGACAAAGTCAAGAAGGAAAACAAAGAACTGGTCGACCGCTGGATGCGACGAATGGGTCAAGAGGCGGAGGCTATGAACCTCGCAAACGAGCCTTTTATGGCGAAGAGCCCATGAGCAAAATGGGTGGCCAAGCCGCCGAATAAAGGTTGGGCCTCCGCCGTTTCCAAGACTGGATGAGCAAAGAAGTGGGTGCAATATAATGGTATTTGCGCTTTGCCATTGCTTTTCTATTTCCCGCCTCCCATCACAAGTCCAATATTCCCATGTCCCGCCATCCGGCCGTCTCCGGCTTACTCCCCTCCAAAAGCGAATTCAAGAGATTTTGGAGAAACACATCCATCCGTGCTGCCATGGCCCTGTGTGCCTTGCCCAAAAATACGAATGAAGTTTCATTGCAATCCAAATCTTATAACATCCGAACCAAAAGAAAAGGCACACATCCTAACACCAACTCTCCTAGGTAGCAACCAATAGCCGCCGCCGCCGCCGCCGCCGCCCATCACTTTCTCGTCGAAATGCAAAAACTCCCTGCAGCGCCCGTCCAACTGACGTACCCCTCGGGGTACCTCAGCGTCTCAACATCCAATATTGTGCTGCCAACGTCGTTGATGTTGTGCGATGCGCTTTTGTGGTCGTGGACGAAGCTTTTCAGCGACACGATCTTGCAGCCGGGCTTGAAGTCGAGAAACATCCGCACGAGGTCGTCGTTGAGCTGCGAGGTGAATGCCTGGTTGTTGACCAAGACGACGTCGGCTCGCTTGAGCACGCGTTGGATGGGAGCGTTGCTGCGGAAGTCGCCCCTTTCGAGATGCACCTCGCCCGGCGAAATGCCCCACAACCGGCACCGCGCGGCGAATTCTTTCTTCTGCTCCTCGGCCAGGTTGCACGCGTTTTCCATCATCTCGCAGCCCCAGCTCTCGCAGCCGACTTCCAACGCCGCCTGCAACACGACGTTCCCCACCCCCGAACCGAGATCGACAAAGACCTGGCCCGAGGTCATCTTCAGCCTCTCCACCAGAATGTCGGTCACAAACGGGTGCAAGAGTTCGCCGTATACGTTGTCGGTGCCGTTTTCGTATTTTCGCAGAAGCTCGACCTTGGGTGCCACGGTCCGGTCGTACACCTGGTCGAGAATGAAAGCCACAAGGTGGCTGGGCAAGTCGTGCCGCAGAGAGAGATTGGTGGCCAGTGTGCCGTTGCTGTGCAAGGCAAGCAAGCGTCTGTTGAAATCGCGGAGGGCCGCCTTGAACATGTTGACGTCCTTGACGGCGTCGCTCGACGCCCGCTCCAACTGCCGTACGATACCGGTCGTAGGGTCGAGGAACGGAGACGCTTGCTCGTCCGTGAGATATACCTCCGCTATGTACCTAATGATTGTCTTGATGTCTTTTACGGCGTCGATCTTATCCTTGCCCCAAACCAGCTCGTATCTAAATCGTTGCAAAAACCCGACAAGTCAGTCAAAAAAAAGACATAATGAAAAAAAAAAGTTATGCCGGGTCAATCGAAACGCACCTTTCCCGGTGTGGTGAACCGGGGTACTGAAGCTCAACCAAAACATCTTCCACCGCCGCGTTAAGAACGGGAACACACTTGAGCGCAACGGAAGCGACGCTCTCGGCGTGTATAAGGTCTGGCTCCGGAGCGTTTTGTTCCTGGGGTTTTTCACCCTCCCCTTTTCCTTCGCCACCGCATACCTTGTCGCCACCGTCTTCCTTCGTCCCATTACCGGGCAGAGTGCCTCGAAGAACTGGGTGCACTAAGCGGCGGTCCAGGTCCACACTGTGGTTGCTGCGTAACCGCAACCGCTTCCGCTGCTCTTGTGCGTTCAGAGCTGCCTCCCAGTCCTCGTCACCCGTATCCGAGTCTCCGTCAAAGTCGATGCGGTCGCTGGCCGGCGATGAACGGTGAGTGGACGCGCTGACGAGCTTGCGCTTGCGGTCGCCATTGCGAATGCCGCGGCCCCGTTGCCGCTCTTCAGCCGACGACGCCGGGTACGGTGATTGGCTCTTGCGGTTCGCCGAAGAGACGGAAGCGCGCGGGGAGACAGTCGAGGTCGTGTGGGTTTGGGAGCTGGTACCGGCGCGGCCACCCGCATTGCTGCCGGCTCGGAAAGTGGGTGGCGCAGAACTCGCGTCCCGGGGCTTCGGCTTGAGCTTCGCAATCTCTATTGGAACGAGCACCTTCCGAACGGTCGGCGTCGCGATTTTGAAGCCCGTTTTCTGGTTGAAGATACCCATCGGGTCGGTTCCACCGTTCGGTTGGCTTCCCAGACAAAAGATCGCTGCGGCTGTACTAGCTTTGCTTTCGCAAAGAGATTCAACCCTCCGCTGCTGTTGCTTGCTGTCGTCGTCGCGCGCTCGGTTTCCTTCCACAATAAGAATGTTGAATGCGAATGAATGCTATAAACTGCTGTTCATGATGCAAGCCAAAAAAAGAGCCAAAAAGAAAGAAACCCCCCAAAGAAATGACTATACAATGAAACTAGAATGAAAAGAATGAGCAAATAAGCGGCCAAAATGTATGGGGACCCGGTAAGAATATGCGAAAAGGAACGAATAAGAAAAGAATTTGCGCCAGCGAGGTCGAGTGAAAGCGAACCGAGAAATTGGCGGACGCGCACGCGCTCTACTTAATATATTACTTACCCCCCCAGCGCTAGGCCACTAGTGTTCGCCCGTTCCTCGAAAGGCTAGCCCCGCCTGAGGTGAGCCGATCGCTGTGCGACCACTCCCCGTGTTAGTTTTGCTACCGGGTAAGTACGGATTGTGCAAGGCAGAACCGGAATATCCAAGGCCCCAACGCCACCCACCGGTCGTTCTTATTTTCTGGGCGAGCCCGGACCAGGTCCCCACGTGATACTCGTCTTGGCGCATCGAGCAGCAAAAATATGTTTCTGCTTTTTGCTTTCACTTTTTCTTGTTTGATATTTGATGGTGGCGAGAAAAATAATATAACATTTGCACTACCTGTTGTGCCCCATGTCGGCGGTTGAATGCCTAGAAAAACCCTTTTCTTTCCCTTTCACAGCACCATCGTGGGCCGCACTACCCATTTCACGGCGGGTGGTGCCCAGATAACCAAAAGCGTGTTTCCTGTCCGGCCTTGCTAACAAAGTGCATCCGTTTCTTCTTGTTACTTTATCGCCGGCTGCAGCCCCGCCTTCATCCTGCCCTACTTTCAAGCAGTGCCTTCACCATGGCGTTGCCGACCTCTTTGGCTTCGGCAAACCGAGGCTTGAAGAAGTTTTGCGTCACAACGAACCTCTCCTTCCACGTTTCGAAATGGCCCAGGCTGACGCATTCGGCCCAACCCCGTGCTGCAAACGTGAACTCGAGGTCGTCCGAGCGAAAGGTGTTGTCGTCGACGGCGACGCGCAGCGCTTCGTCCAGCTTGGCCGTGTCCCGGAAGAGGCTCTCGGTGACGCCGAGCCGCAAGCGGAAGAGCGGGGTCGAGCAGAGCATGTGGTCGTAGGGAACAATGCCCAGCGCACTCCAACAGTCCACCATGGCCAGCAGGCTCAGGTGGTTGTTGGGCAGCGTGTGTTCCGGCCGTTCGCCCAGGCCGAAGCGGTCCAGCAACCCGTCGTCCAGCAGCGGCGTCTCCTCCCACTTGGGATGCTCGGGCGTGCCGAACACCTTGTCCTTGGCGGCGTAGACGCGGCGCCGCAGTTCGTCGGCCTTGCCCTCCAGCATCAGCTTGAACAGCTCGGTCGTGCTCGCCGCATACTGCGCGATCTGCCGCCGCGCCTCCGGGTTCGTGATGGCCAGGCCCGCGTACACGTGGTACTTTTGTGCGTAGATGCGCAGCATCAGGTTGATCTTGACGTTTTCGATGCCGCCCACGTAGCGCGCGCCCTCCCACGGAAACTGCTGCGAGGCGTGCCAGGCCTTGCCCATGGACAAGAACGCGACGTGCGTAACCGCCTGCGTGTCCGCCGTGATCCGGTCGTGCATGGCAGCCGTGAGGTATACGTGCTTGCTACCGAGGCATCGGAGAACGGTTTCCACTTTGGCAAACGACTCGTCGGAGGCGCGATGTTTGATCAGAACCTAGATTTGTGTTTCGTGCAAATGACCAGGCCATTAATCAATATGCTCTTCCTGCCAGCATCTTCTCACAGTGTTGAGAGAGTGGAAAGTGACGAAATTCCCTCCCCCTCTTGTTTCTGTTACAAAGCACGCCAAAACTTACGAGTGGCTGGCCGCGTGTGTCAACGCCAGGTCCGTGGAGAGAGTGACAGGATACAATGTCGACATCGCTTGGGAGAAAAGCCTCGAATGCTTTGATCTCGGGGTCTTTGCATGACGTCTGACCGCCGACAATGGCATTTTGTTTCGTCGCTATTACCGCCAACAACAAGTAAGAATGGGAAGAGACCCTTCACGAAGGAAACAATAGCAGAGGCAAAACAAAACAAAAAAAAATAAAATAAAACACAAGCACGAGACAAAAGGGGAAAGCAAGGCTAGGCTGGGCAACAGGGAGGAAAATAGGCAATGTAGAAACATGGGACGCCAGGCATACAGGGACCGTATTCTTTTACGACATGGCCGATGGCGGCAGCCTCGACGCTGTAGATGATATAATCGCTTGCTCGAGAAACGAGGTGGCCATCGCGAAGAATAGTTATGTTTTTCTGAAAGGCCAAATCTCAGCATAGGGTCAATTTTTCCACATTGTGACCATATTCTTTTTCTTTTTTTGCATAACCCATGGTTCCGTTCTGTCACACTAAAGTCTTCTAAAGATTGGGAAAGCCCGTACTTTTCCAGAGAACTCTTCTTGGAGGCTCTCGTATTTGTCCTGTCTATCGCAGGCTATGATCCTGGAAATCGGCGAAAGGGAGGTTAGCAAGTTGGCCGAGCGGAAAGCAAATCGACGAATGTCAACAAGCCCAAAGGGCAGTCATTTTTTTCGTTTTTTTCTTCTTCTTTTTGAAGCCCTAGAAAATCTTTGGTCGGTTAGAACCCATCTTTGATCGGAGGAAGCCGAAATAGAAAAGACAATATGAACCGTGTAGACATTCGCATCAGACAAAGTTTGTAAAGGTAGCTGAGATGTTTCATCAAGGAAAGTCAACGGCGGACGCCTACAGACCAGAATGGCCCATAGAACAGCCGAAGACAATACTCGAGCCAAATGCACTCAAGTCATCATAGCGAAATCAAGAAAAGAGTGGGAAACGAAGCATAAAAATAAAGAGGCCGTGAACTCACTTTTCAAAAGCAAAGATATCGAGATGCAAGGCCGAGAATGTTCATATTACCTCCATCCTGCGGCAGCAAGTCGGAGGGCATACAGCCGTCCCATGTCGCCCATGCCAATCAGGCCAATCGTGAAGTTCTCCATGCCTGGCGGCACAGCCTTCTCCTCAGTTGTTGCCATTGTTGACGACGAAAGACTTCCGTCACATCGTCGAGGGCTCGGGTCGACCGGATGATTGCTTTGCCAAAAGCGCTCGCAAATTGTCCTCTAAGCACTACGGACACGAGAATGAACTTTCTTCTCGCAGCTTTGAGCTCGTAGCCATAAGAAATTGGTTTCGCATCGAAAATGAAACCATAGGACATAGGATTCGAACTTACGAAGGGAAGAAAAGGGAAGAGAAAAATTGGGAGGGAGTCATTTAAATAGAGCTCGGGTGGAGCCTTTTTCTATTTTTTTTTTATTTTTTCCCTCCGAAAGAAGCTGCTTCAACGGCAATAAATTGTTCCGAAATACACCGAAACTAGCCGACGCTTGGACCACCTACAGCAATATACGCCCCATGGAATACGTACAAAGACATGCATCTCACAATGAGACTACAATCATCCTTTTCTTGAATTTACCTTCTATATTCGCTCTTTTTTTTTCAATCTGCAGGGTTTTTTTGTGCCATGGTTCTTGTGTTTGCTCTCGGCTCCAACGGTTCCGGGCAGCTTGGAATCGGTCATTTCGAAGATGTCTCGGTTCCCAAACCTGTTTTGTGGACGGAGGAGCCACCAAAATCGATATTGGCGATAGCTGCAGGCGGCAATCATACTCTGCTTCTCAGCGGTGATGGAGATCTTTATTGGAGCGGAGATTCTGCCAGCGGTGCTTGCGGCTATGTATCGTCTCAGGATCGGCCAAGTCAGCCAGGCTTTACTATGCTGGTCATCCACCAGAACCGAGACGCCAGGGCCCGTCTCGGCGCTATACGCATGGTGGCTGCAACGTGGGAAGCGTCAGTATTCACAATGCTTGACGACCAGCAGAAGAACACGAAGGTCTACAGCTGCGGGTTCGGCCAAAAGGGCGAATTGGGCCAGGGACCGCTGATCGTTCGCGATCCCAGGGCCACGCAGCTACAGGACTTTCCACCGCCAGGCACCGAGATCGTGGATCTTGCCGCTTGCATGAGTCATGTCGTAGCAGTGTTGAACAACGGCGACGTTTATGGATGGGGTAGCGGGCGGAAAGGTCAGCTAGGCAGCCCTGCAACGAACGTCTTCACACCGCGGAAAATCGACGGCGTCGGCTTTCCGGTAAAAAGAGCCGCCTGTGGAAAGGACTTCACATGTCTTTTGGGCGAGCCAGAAGCAGGGCATCTCCTTGTCCTCGGGTCGGACAAGTGGGATATCAAATCTGAGGCACCTTCCATGATTCGTGATTGGATAGACATTAGAGCTGGTTGGGGAAATATTCTCGTCTTGAAAAGTGACAAAAAGGTTTTGGCCTGGGGACGAAACGACTACTCTCAAAGCCGTCCACCACCTCAGAGCATCTCACAGCTTGCCGTCGGCAGCGAGCACGCGCTCGCTCTGCTTGAGACGGGCGATGTGCTAGCTTGGGGCTGGGGGGAGCACGGTAATTGTGGGCCACTCAAGAAACAAGAAGAAAATTCGAAGGACCAGCGGAGCGTCATTGCATCGTCAAAATACCTGCCCTCTGGGGCACGCATTTCCGGTATTGGTGCAGGTTGCGCCACTAGCTGGGTCTTTATAGAAGAGGCCACCGAAGAGCAGGCATAGCCAGGAAGCCTTCAGATTGCCAGCACATGCCCGTCCGCATTCGAAGACGGACAGCCACAACGCCGTGTCAATCAAAAAGGCCAAATTTGCGAACCTGGAATAAAATCAGTCCCGAGGCACTGCTAACGAGAAGTACGCGAAAGTTCTCGAGAAGATGAAATTACCTGCGTGAGGCGTTGTGTTGGTTCCAACCCTCTAGACGTGTCAGGCGGTACCTCCTCATGCCTATCGTTTTGGGCCTTGGTCGCGTTGCTGATTGGTACAAAAGCCAGCTCCTGTGTTTATAAAGCGTTTAGCAACTTTTTCACTCGATCTCGAACAACAAAACGGGATAAAGAAAGGGCTTGAAATACCGGTTGCAGGCTCTCGTCCCATTCAATTTGAACGAACCCGGACATATCTTCATCCGGGTTGACGGGTTCCCATTGGCTGTCATCTTCATATAGGGTTTCCATTCTTGCGTCGGACAAGGCGGCTGGCTGAGGCCTTATCTCAAATTCCGGGTGCTGTTCCGCGGCAGGATTGGTGGCCGGCGGTTGTGGTACGGGTACGCGGTCGTTCACGGCGGATAGACTCGGATGGGGCTGGTCCTCGGTGGTTGCTGTTGGTCGGGCACTGTCGACGGGAACAGCGGTGGAGCTGGCCGGTTTGGCCGCGAGGGCTGGCCGAGCCGTAGCCGTGTTTTTCGTACGGGTTTTGGACTTTTTGATTTCCGAGTCTGCTTTGTTGCCCAGGGTCATGAGAATAAACTGGCAGAAAAGCCCGTTCTCGTCGTAGGAAAATCGAAGCGGCTGCCAAGGCTCGGAATAGTGGGCAGCAATCACACCAGATGTTGTGCAGGCGTGCTGCAGTATGGCCCGAAAATCCTTCACGTTGATGATGATGTGGTGCTTGTCCTCAACGTCGACGTCGTCAAAATCGTCCATTTTGACGGCGATCGACGTGTGTAGATTCATATTCAAGATGCCTTGGGTTGAAAAGTAAGTCGATATGTCAGGTTTGAGCACATGATCGTCTTCGTTTTCTGTCCCCTCCTTCTTCTCTCCATACGAAAAGAAAAAAACAACGAAGCAACAACAGGGTAGGCGCGTAGGATCATGACGTACCCTCTGTCTTAGTATATTGTTTTTCCGTGAAGCACGTGAGGTTGACAACTTGGTTGCCCTCCGTGTTGATGTCAAGCAGCTCCACCTTGGGGCCAAAATGCTCCATGAGGCGCCGCAATGTGTGCGCGGATATGGACCAGTGGTTGTCGGCCTTGGCCTTGTCGAACCTGGCTACAACCGGCGCCTTCGCCTCAAAGGGAAGAGCGTGTGTAGCAGTGATGCCTAGAAAGCCTATCAGTATCTGTGGGCGATGAGAACAGCGCAACGCCCACGCGGTCCGTTGTTGAAAAAAAAAAAATTCTGATGATCTCACCGTTTCTCCACGCGAGCTTGGCAACAAACCGGCTTTTTTGGCCGGGCCCGTCGTCTATCGACACATCGCATCGCTCGATGCTGGAGTCTGTACTCGTGCCCCGATTCGCGTCCCCGCCGGCCCTGCCTCGAAAAACGGAAAGGAGGGACTGGAGGTCTGTAAGTCAACCGCCAGAAAGAAGAAAAAAATAAAATAAATACACACGGGGTACCGATAAGCCACAGCTACTAACGCGGATGTAGAGAACACAGAAAAACCGATCCAGAGACCGGGCACTTCCTACGTATTTGTAGCGGAAGAAATGCGCAGACGAAAAGGTAAAGGACACAAAGGCGGATTTGGTCGCGTTCAACGCGCTCAGGACAAGCTGCGGACGAAGTCAGTATGGGAACCAAACACGTGCGAATCCTTGACGCAAAAAAACCCCCCCCAGCAAGTTTACCACAAACCTTGTCTCGTCTGGCATCCAACGACACATCTTCGCTGAAGCGCAAGGTGCAGGCCAGCGCATTTTGGAAGGCGACCACGCCCTCGTCGTTCAAAGTAAAGGAGACAATGGCCATGGCGTGCTTGCCGGGTCAGAGACCAGCTGAACAGCCCTTCGAGGCAGGCAGAAACAGTGCTGGCGCCGCAAGATGCAGAGACGCGGAGGGTACGGAGACCTTTTGCTGTACTTTTCTTGAAATAATCTGAAGTTTCCGTTTTGGCTGCTTCCAATCGTGGTTTGTGTGTCTTTCAGCGCAAGCAAAATTCGGCAGGTGCAGTCCTATGCACAACGAGGAAGGTGCGGTTCTGATTGACCTAAATGAAGTCCCGTGACTTTCACGGTAAGATATAACTCTTTTTGCCTTTTTACAGTTCTTCAGTCTGAAATGGCGTCTTGTTGTCTCTATTGCATGTGTACGGTGGTATACGCACCTGAGAAAATCATGCCTAGCAAAGAAGGAAGGAAAGAAAACGGCGATGAAGAAGACACCGCCGATCAGCCCCAGCGGCGAATGACGTCTAGATCGAGCTATAGCGGGGGATAGCGAGGCTGGGACGCCAAAACGGAGCTAATTAGCGCGCCTGCAGCCTTTACGCGTTGAGCTCCCCCTCCCCGCGTCGTCCAATCTCCAGCTTGGCAACCTCCCATGCCTCAACCACGTCTTCTACGAACCGGCGTATTGTTCCAAACAGCAACGATAGCTTTACATCGACAAACCCTACCCGCTGTGCTGACTGCAAGGAAGAAGAAGAACAAGAACAAGAACAAGAACAAGAACATATCACGTCAAACACATCGAAGGCCAAATAAGAGAAGAGAGAAAGAAAGAGAAAGAGACCCCAAAAGACGATGCTGTTTCGGTGACCGCTATTATTCGCCAGTTGACTTAACATCAGTCATTTGCTGCAGTATATTGAAGGGGGTTCTTTTGCCTTTCTATCTGGCCATTCTTACTTTCTTGTTTCGTCTGGTCGCGTCGCCTTCCGCCGTCCCGTCCCCAGAGGACCCCCCAAATTGCCGCCCTGGCAAAGAGGAAGAGTTGCCGCGGTTATGGAGTCGGCGCTTCCCCTCGACGTCTGGTGGCTGGTTTGCGAAGAGCTAACAGCCAGGCGGGAGTTCGGTGCGTTGTACAACTTCTCTCTCGCAAGCCGGACAACGGCCAATCTTGCCCTACCCAACCTCTACAGGTACGCATCGAGTGTTGTCTGATCCCTACCGCTTTCGCCGTTCCTGCTGGACAAAACGGAATGCCAACGCGTTTGCACAGACTGACTTGTTTGCTTTTTTTTTGTTTTTTTTTTTTTGGTAGCATATATGAACTAGCATCGGCCAGCGCAGACGATGCCTCCATCACGGGCAAGCGGAAACTCGCCGTGCTGTGGCGAGCCATTATTCTCTCCAGCGTCGGCAAGACCGCCTTTCCGTACTGTCTGTGGATCCGGAACTTGAAGCTCGGCGATTTCAAGGAGCTGCTCAGCGACATTGCGCCGTATCCCGATCTGCGCGCTCGATTTTTCGAGGGCAGCATGGCGCCCTATGAGCTGCTGCAACAACCGACGGCGTTGAATGTGACAACAAGGCGGAACCGGCCGCGGCTGGACCTGCAAGGCATCAGCAACAAGGTCGGCGAGGCCGTCACCACGTTCGTGCAAGAAGCGGCCGAGCGCGACAACCGCGCCGTGGCCCTGACGCACCTGGAGGGCCAGTATGTGCCCATGGACGTGCTGCCGGCCTGGACGTCGCGGCTGGCGACGCTGATGTCGCTGCACATCCAAGACGGCTCCGTGATCGGCGAGCAGGTCGCGGCATCCATCCGCGACAACTGCCCCCGGTTCCGGGAGCTCACGTGTTTCTACTGCGACGGCCCGAGCGTGGACGAGGACCTCGCCGCGTTCTTCCGGACCCTGCGGCCCAACACGCTGCAAGTCTTCAGCGTCAGCAGCAAAAACCGCCTGGGCAAAGAAGCCTTTGCGGCGCTCGCGTGCCACGCGTCGTCTCTGAAGAAGCTGGGGCTGTCCAACCTCCAGAGCGGAGCGTTTGAGCATCTCGGGGCGCTGCGGCCGTGCGTCTCTCTGGAGAGCCTGGTTTTGGAGGGCGACCGGTACGTCGCGGTCGACTGGCACGCCGAGTACCCGGACGCGTTTGCCGACGCTGGCGTCTGGCTGGGCGATTGCGCGTCTCTGGTGGATCTCAAGCTCTGGACCGTCCCGAGCGCTGCGGCGCTGCTCAAGGACGTGCTGAAATCGTCCAACGTGCGGTTGACCACGCTGGATCTCAAGCTGGTGGACGCGCACGCGGGCCTGTATGCGTCGCTCGGGCACCAGACGGCGCTCGAAGGGTTTTACATGCGGAGCAACGACGGCGACGCCGACCATCTGTCCCCCCAGCATGCCCAGTTTGTCCGTTCGCTTTGCCAGTGCCGGCAGCTGAAGGTGCTGGACATTATGCAAACGACGCTCACGTCCGACGACCTCGGCGTGTTGGCCGCGTCGCTCGACCACCTCGAAGAATTCAGCTTCGACGGTGAGCTCCTAGACGATTCCGTCTTCGACGCCCTGCTCGCGATGCGCAAGCTGAAAACCATCAACATCAGCGCAAACACCGTGTTCACGGTGGACGGCATCCTGCAATACATCAACAGCCTGGGCGCCCTGGGCCGGCCCGAGGGCGGCGAGTTCGGTCTGTCCATCATGAACCAGTCGTTGCAGGCCCGGATCTCGCCAGAGGAAGAGCAGTTCCTGGCCGAGCACGCACAAGCTACGTTTGGTGGCAGGCTGGAAATTGCACATCCCGAGGAGGAGCACGAAAGCGACTTTTCGGATTGAGAGAGCCGCGACCAAAAAAATAGAAAATGAAATAAATAAATCAAAATAAACACAAACAGCTAGGGCTGCGCTCTGAGGTTGCGGATACTGCGTGTTTTGTGTTGTCTTTGTTGCAACGGCCACTTGAAAGAACGCTATGGATGCAGATGAGACGCAAAATAAAAAAAGATAAAAAACAGTCTCCCAATTCAAATGCATATACGACGTAGGTAAAGGTACCGAGCATCTCTCCCGTTCAAACTCCCTTTCGTTCAACCCCGTGCAATGACACGCAATTGGCGCGCGCTTAATGATGATGCTTGTCGATGACCGGTCCAGAACCGAGCCCCTCCATCTCCAGATTGGTCACAAGAGGATGTTCCGAGAACGGCGTGGCCAATCGGCTCAAGTTCATCTTGTCGTTCAGTTCCTGTGCCACCTCCTCCACATCGACGCCCAAGTACTCTTGTAGGAACTTGCCGACGTCCGTATTCTCGCGGTTGCCCCGGATCGGTTCGGCCGCGGGGCCGCCGGAGCTGTAAATGTTGACATCGACGGCCGAGTGTCCGTGCGTGCTCCAGCCCACGTGTGCCCGCAGGCTGACGACGGCAGCGAAGGCGGCTGCGGCGTCCCGTGGGCTCGCCGCAATGAGGTCCAGTTCCTCGTCCGAAGCATCGGTGATGCCGAGATGGGGCATGACCAAGTTGGCGTTGATCCAGTCTTTGAGGGAGGCGTGGTCTAGAGTTGCGCCAGCCGACGCCATGGAATCGACATGCCCGCGCAGAAGGTGAGATAGTCGCTCGGCCGAAGCCTTTGCATTGGCTAGGAAGGACGGATACCAGTTGTAGACCGGAAGATGACCGGGTTCTTCTGTGAAATGGTCAGCAACAAAAAAAACCCCCCCATTGACAGGCCATCTCGAGGATTAGTCAAATATTGCGCCAGAAGTGTGGAGAAAACGTACGAAGAGCCGTGGCCAGGCCGCCCGTCTCATGATCGCTTGTTGATACGACGACGCCGTCAACGTCGCTTTCCGCTAGAAAGTCCACGACAATCTGAAAGGTTTGGTCGAATTCCAGCACCTCGCGCACGTGGGCGGCAGGGTCGTTGATGTGTGCGGCATGGTCGATGCGGCTGCCCTCGATCATGAGAAAAAAGCCCTTGTCGGCGTCCTTGGTGGCCGCCTCGAGCGCACGCAGCGCCGTGGTCGCCATTTCGCTCAGACTCGGATAGACGTCGGCCATGCTGCGGCGGTCCAGCTCGAACGGGAAATTGCCCGGCGCAAACAGGCCGAGGGTCGGCAACGTGACGTTCTGGCCGGCCCGGAGCGCGTCGAAGCCAGCGCGGCTGTCCAGGTAGGTCCAGCCCTTGTTGCGGGCAGCGGCCGCGACGTCGACGCCGTCCTGGCGGCAGCTGCCGTGGGAGGAATTCGGAAGAAAATGGCAGCGTCCGCCGCCGAGCATGAGGTCCACGACATGGCCCAGCGGGCCCTCGCCGATCTCGTGCAGCGCAATCTCGTCCATCTGCTCGCGGTGGTGGACGTGGCTGGCAAAACAGGCCGGCGTGGCGTCGGTCACGTCGGTTGTGACAACGAGGCCCGTGTGGTAGCCGGCGCGTTTGGCCGCCTCGAGCACGGTCCCGCAGGGCGTGAAGTCCGGCAGAACGCTGATGGCGCCGTTGTAGGATTTCTTGCCGCAGGAGAAGGCCGTGGCGCCGGCGGCCGAATCGGTCACCAGACTGTTGCTGGAGCGGGTCCGGCTGGTGCCCCAAAAGTGGCGGTCCAAGGCCAGGACGTCACCGGCCGGGACGCCTTCCACAAGCTGGCGAAAGGACCGCGTCAGAGACAGAGACGCCGGCCCCATGCCATCCGACACCATGAAAACGAGGTTGCGCTTTCCCGGCCGCGGGGGTGTAGGCTCGGACGGCTCTGACGGCTCGGATGGCTGGTGGCCCGTCTGCTGGTCGTGCTGCACCCACACGGCGAGCACGATGACGGCCGCCGTTGCTATCAAGGCCCACGCAAACAGCAGCAGCTCTCGTACGCGGGTCGACCGAGCCCCTCGGCCGAGACACATGCTGCTCCGCCCATGCTCGCGAGATGATGTCTGAAGCGCGGCGTCCTCTTCTTCGGCACGATCGTCGGAGCGGTCAGACTCCTCCGAGGATCTTGCTGCGGCGAGAAGTGGCGTCCTAGCGGAAGGCTAGCCGGAGTTAGCAGAAAGAAAACAAATAAGGAAAGGGTGAAGACGGACACCCCGAACCGAAAAGACCTGTCCTTTACTTACCATAGCTTATTTGGTAGGGCACGCTGCTAAACACGCATTTCATGTCCAAAGGGTCTAGAAAAAAGCTAGACAACAGAAACTTTACTGGCGAACCTGCCCGGTTATAAAGCAAAACGAAAAGAAGGCTACCGCGGAAAAAGGAATTTGTGTTGAAACCCGGGAGGGGAAAAGAAACACTTTACGCTTTCGGCGGGAGTCATCCAACGAAATAGATGCAGCTTGCGGGCCGTGTGGTTAAAGTCGGCCGCGTGCCCGTTTCGGCTGGCCCCAAATGACATCACATGGGCCCTTGGCCCAAGCTTCTTGGTGTACGAAGTACGAACAGCTTTAAGCATAGGCGGAGAGCCCTGTGTGTGTGGAGCAACAGCGATGTAATGTACGAGTCATGCGCTGAAAATTCTCCGGCACCCCAATCCCCCCAACCAATCCCCCCTAAAAAACAGGACCCGTACGTACCTGAGACGGATGACCAACCATTGAACTGTGTTTAGTCAGAATTTTACCTACCTACGATAAAGGGGTTTGTCTTTGCTTAACAAATCTTTTGCGATGCGGCGCGGCATCGTAGTGGCCGCCCTATATATAAAAATAAGCATCTCTGCTATGTGATCGTAGTTGCGTACATTGTTGATAGCAACTGAAGCCTGGCCGCACAATGTCGACTGCTGCCAATCAGATCTGCTGATCAGGAGGAGAGACAAGAGAGAGCCTTTATGTGGTTTGCCCTGGCCCTGGCAAGAAGCGCCGTCATACAACGCGCGGCCGCCCCGGTCCAAAAGGCAGCCGAGTCTCTTGTCCGGCAGCAAGTTGCCACCCCGAGAGGAACGGCGAAGCGTCTGCTTGCGTCTGGGCTGTTCTCCGTCCCTGTGTGCACGCCATTGCCGCGCGCCCGGTTCGTCGCCATAAGAGCCATTGTCGGTGCAGACCCGTGTCTGCGAGCAACACACACGATGTCGTCTCCGCCGCCTGATCCCTCCGGCTCGGCCGACCAACAGCCGCCGGCGTCGGCTGGTCAGGCCAAATTCGATTGTGGAGACAAGCACGACACGGTTGCCACCCCGGCCGGCAGCCAGACGAGCCGCAACGAGCCGGCGGGACCGAGTGCAACGCAGGCAGACGAGGAGCGACCACAGCTGCCCGCCCTTTCACCAGCGGAGTTCCGCGAATACAACCAGATGGCCGAGCATATGGACCTTTTTGTAAGCCGAAAAGCACAGCTTTCTTTGTGGGGTTCCCGCCCGTATGCGTCTCCTACTCGTCCTCTTTGCTAACGCGAAGGTGGTATCCGTTCGTCTATCTTCGCACCCCCACACACCAGCACAACCATTTCCGGCAGGTCTGGACCATGATCTACAACGCCTGCGTCGATCGGAAGCGACCGGCCGGCATGTCGATACGGGAGTTTCTCAACGAAGGTCTGCAGTTTGTGCGCTCGTTGACCATGCACCACTCGATTGAGGAGTCCTACGTGTTCCCGATGCTGGCCGAGCGCATGCCCGAGTTTCAGGCACCGGGAAAGGGCCACAACAAAGGAACCGCACGGGGGGCCTCGGGCGCCGCCAAGGCGGCCGAGCTCGTGCAGCAGCACCGTGCTATCCACGTCGGCATGGACGGGTTCGAGGCGTATCTGCAGCGCTGTCGCAACAAAGAGGTCGAGCTGCCATTGTCGACGCTGAAGGAGCAGATGGACACATGGGGAGGGGTTCTGTGGAAGCACCTCGACGAGGAGGTCGCCACGCTCGGGGCCGAGAACATGCGCAAGTACTGGTCGTTGGACGAGATGCGACGAATGCGCATGTAGGCAACAACGCACTCAAAGGGAACGGGCAAAGACCCAGACGGCCTGGGAAGACGAAGCGATGCGCCAATCTATTGTTGCATTTGGATATGCTGGACAACACGCGTGTTGCAAAGTGTTTCGCTTATGCTTAGGATGGTCTCTTTCGTGAGCTGGTGGTGACCCCTTTCACACGCGAAGCCGTGCGACGTATAATTGCGCAAGATATCGGTTTTTTTTGGCGTCAGGTTTTCACGAGCAACAAACAGCAGACACAGGTAGCTAGTATTGGAAGCAACTTTGGTTGTGTAAGGAGTCAATGTGAACGCGCACGGGCGTATCGTAGGAAAATCTTCTCGGTGTCTCGACAGCATTAGCTCGTGAAAGAATAGACAGAGCAATCTTGCAGAAAAAGACGAACACGATCCGCAATGCCGAGGTAGATGGCAGACGACAGGGATCCATTCGCCGACCACAGTCCAGGCCCACACCCAACGCAGTATCACGACAGATTTCTGCTTCATGCGAGATAGGTCATCGAAACACTTTGCTACAACCTTTTGTTGAGAATCCACGACACTTTGACCGTGGTGGACGGTGTAGGTATTCACAGAGTATGAATAGAATTATGACGCGAAAAGAAACCGTCCCACGAGAGTCTTGTCTGCCAAAAGAGTGAGGAAGACATCGAAGGCAGTAAATGCACTTTGTGTACCTCGCCAAAGAAGGTACTTGAGCCTCTGCTTTATGCTTGGGCTCCAACACAGCCGTACCGCGTATTGGGCGCTCGCGACGGTACGCGTGCGTGTACCGGTCCTCTGTTGGTACAAATACAACACTCGTAGTAATTACGGGATGGCTGCTTTTCCGGGCAGTCAGCTCTGGGGGCAGCAACCACGGGAAAAGCGGGGGCCCAACAAGACGCAGCCTGGTAAACAACATTGCAGGACACCTGAGTGCAGGGGCTGGAGCCAATAGCAACGCGATCTGCACTCCACCCAAAGCAGCTACAAAAGTGCTGCTAACCACTTTCAGGCCGAGTGAGCACCCCTACGGGGTACCTAGTATTACACCATACAACTGCAGCTCCAGCCTCCTGCGTTATTGAGGTTTCCCTGCCAGTTAGACGTTGCTACGCCTACCCCCCTCCTCATTTCGCTCTGTATTCAGCGCTCTCTCTCCTCAACCTCAGCGTGTATGGCGTATTATTACCCACCTTTCTTCCCTCTTTCCCTCTCGTCTCTCCTCTTTTCGTCTCCCGGCCGCCCGGCTTTTCCAGCGCGACGCAACATAAAAACTCTCACAACAAACAAAACACAACCCCTTCCCCCATCTCTCGCCGGCGTTCAGGTTTCTTCCTCATCGTAAACGTTTGTCGCACATTGTAAGTCTGACGATCCATTTCTTGCGTGTTTCCATTCCTTCTTTTCTTTTTTCTTTCAATCGCGTCCATCAAACTCCGCTGCTGCGCTTCGTCTGTTCGTTTGTTTTGATGCCCCCTTTTTTGCGTCGTTCTCGCTGCTCCGCTGTTCATGCCTACATACATGAAGTAAACAAAGCCCTTTGACCCGCATATTGACCCGTCGACCCATCTGCCCCCCGCCTCGCATACATCTTGTTCCGCATCTTGCTTGCTTTTTTTGCGCTTTTCGAAAACGCAGCAGCGCATTCCAGTGCTTGACAGGAACGTGGTTTGGGCGCGCCGTGCTAATCTGAGACCGCCTCGCCGGTGCTACAGGGTTTGTCGTCCTCCACTCGTTCGCCTCGAGCCGTCTGTTCTTCGGGTGTTCCTCTTGACGCCAATGCCGATTTGAAAACTTCTGAAACACCGCCGCCATGTCGTTCAAGGTTGAGAGGGACACATTCCAGCAGCAGCAACAGGGCGCACCTGCGTACCAGCCTGTTGCTCCGTACCAAGCTGGTCCGGGCCCGGCTCCGTCTTCGGCCCCGTCTCAGGTTTCGGCTGCCTACTCTTCCCAGCAGCAACTGCAGCACCCGATCCGCAGCGCCCTCGCCGGCCCTCCCATTCCCGGCACCAGCGGACACCATCCCATCGCCGAGGCGGTCGGCACCGCTCTGACTGGAGGTCGCCAAAATGCCGGCACCAAAGGCTATTTGGCTGTACGTCGTCTTTGTCTTCTTTTCCCTCTCTCTCCATCTGTCTGTTGCAGTTGCACGCACACGGGTGTCATAACCGGGACGGGTGGCCCCGGGGTGAGGGGGGGGGAGGTTGCGAACGGTTGTGCCACAGCATCAAACTTGCTAACCACCATGTCGCGATTTTAGGCCTACATCAAGCAGCTCGAGGAGAATCCGCTGCGGACGAAGATGCTGACCGCCGGCACCCTCGCTGGCAGCCAGGAGTTGCTCGCCTCGTGGCTCGCCAAGGACCGCAACAAGCACGGCAACTACTTCACCTCGCGCGTCCCCAAAATGGCGGCCTACGGCGCTCTTGTTAGTGCGCCTCTCGGCCACTTCCTAATCTGGATTCTCCAAAAGATTTTCCACGGCCGTACGAGCCTCCGTGCCAAGATCATGCAGATTCTCGTCAGCAATCTTGTTGTAAGTGGCCGGTTATAGATCGCTCGTATCGTTCATTGCATGGCGTCTTTGCTTACTGGTTTGCAACAAAAAAAATAGATTGCTCCCATTCAAAACACAGTGTACCTGACGGCCATGGCTCTGATTGCCGGCGCGAGAACATACCACCAAGTCCGCGCCACAGTCCGTGTTGGTTTCTGGAAGGTCATGCGGGTGTCGTGGATTACCAGCCCGATCTGCCTGGCCTTTGCTCAGAAGTTCCTCCCGGAGAACGCCTGGGTGCCTTTCTTCAACCTGGTGTCTTTCATCATTGGCACCTACATCAACACCGTCACAAAGAAGAGACGGCTTGCGGCTCTGCGCAAAAAGCACTTTGGCGACGGCACCGGCCGTGCCGGCTCCGTCGGTGGCCGCGTCGAGGACTACCCTCCCCCGCCCGCCATCGGCGGCCAAAACCCCCCTTACTAAGTCAAATGGCGGTTGTGTCTGGGCGCAGCCGATGTACGGAGCATGAGCATGGGCAATCAACAATCAATTGCTTCGAGCAGACAAAAGCCATGGATGTTGGGACGTTCTCAATCGAATACGAAAACGGACGTGAACGGCCACATACATCGTATCCCGGCTTTTGGTTTTCTAACACGATTTAGGGGATATTGCCCGCGGTTTTGGTCTTTCAGAGTTTTAGCAGTGTATTATTTTTTTGGTGACGTCGTGTTTCTTTGGAATCCAGAGGTTTTTGCCCGATCAAAACAAAAAAAAACGACGAGCGAGGGAGGAAACATTGGTCGACGGCGACAACATTTTCTTGGCTAGTGTATGTTCAGGATAGGGTTTATAGTCTTGTATCTAGCTGCTGTTTCTCTTAATGATGTTTCTTTGCTTTTGTGCCTTTCATCCATCGTGTAAAGTGAAAGTACAACAAAATGTGCAAAAAAAATAGCACCATGTCTATATTGTTATGCTGCTCGTAAAATGCGCGGCTCGTCACTGTCCTTAGCCGTAGTAGAAATCATCCTACAGCCCGCAGGGACAAAGGCTCGCGGTCGGCTCTTGTTTTTTTCCCCTGTGTAGCACCGGGCGCAGAAAAGATGCAGCAGTGGGGGGCGCCGTAGAACACAAAATTGATCACATAGCGCAAAGATGGCTCGACGGGGAGCAAACTGCAATTTCCTCTCTTTCGGCTTCACACATCCAGGATAGCATCATGGCCCTCCAGCATGAAGCCCGGACTCCAATATTCCCATTCCGCAGACTGCTTGTCCACCCAGAGCATACTTTCGCCCACGAGGTCGTCTACAGCCGTCTGCGCCCGGGCTCTGGCCCATCTCAGGTTGATCATCAGCATCGAGACACTGACGTATCCCAGCATCTGCACGGCTTCGAGGACGGCGCTCTGGTCTGTATTGAGCTCGCGGGGCACGGAGCGAATGTACGGCTTGCTGCCAACCTTGATCACGGAATACGACGATCCCAACGGTTGAAGTGTCGCTACGGCGCGGAGAATATCATCCCTGTGGGCCAAAAAAGATTAACGATGAACAAAAGTAAAGAATAACGGAAAAGGTTTGGTTTTGGTTTTTCTCACGCACTCGGTCACTTCCGGCGCGCCCTCCATCCGCGCCCGCGCGAGCCGGTCGCGCACCTTGTGCACTTCGATCAGGCCGCCGTTCTCGGCCCGCGTGGCGGCGCAGACCTCGACCACCCGCACCGCCAGCTCAAAGTAAAAGTCGTTGACCGACCGGCCCAGCAGCTGCGCCCAGATGGACCCGCCGGCGGTCGCGCTGTTGCTGCTGGCCAGCGGGTCCACGCCAATGGCCGCGCACATGCGCGCAAACTGGGCGCGGAAGGTCGGGTTGGACCGGATGTCCTTGGCGTGCGTCTGGGCGAACTGCTGCAGCAGCGACCGGAACACGGCCAGCTGCGTCTCGAGCGCTTGCGCGTTCGTCGACCGGAGGTTCGAGCCGTGGGAGGCATACTGCGCCGACGTGAGCCGCGAGCGGTCAAACGCCGCCAACCCGACGCCTTTCCGCGACATGTGCACGTAAAGCCCAAAGTGGTCTTTTTCTTTCCGAAAAACGCAATGTCCCTCAAGACATGGCGAAGGGCCTTGGATGCTTTTACCGTTTTAGCACCGCCAGCCGGGGGGGGGGGAAGTGGACATGCTTCCGCGATCACGGCTTTGGAAAGCTACGTAATGCAGGCGAGAGAGTTTTGGAGTGAAACCCGCTTACTCATCATCACGTGCATATCAGATAAAAACATGGGAGTGGGGCCTCCCATTCTTTTGCAAAGAAAAGAAAAAAAGGAAAAAAGAGAAAACTTCCCATTTTGGCTTAGTGCGGAAAACATCCCACAACCCTAAGTCGGGAAAGTTTGTGGTATTGGTCCGGCGCCATACATTTTTCCCTCTTCATCCCGCAAATCTTTGCAAGAGGCAGATTCTTTCCCAGACATCCTCAACCTCACGACCACCGCAAACATGGCCACCAAGCAACGGACAATCTGCTTCGGCAAGAAGGCATGTTTACCTTTCATCGCGAACCGTCTCCCTTTACGTTCGATCCAATTTTGGACACACGATGCTCGATTGTTCCGTCCGTGGAAAGGGAACCTGCGCGACTAACTCTTTTTTTCCCCCTTCACAGAAAACCGCGACGGCTGTCGCTCGCTGTGAAGCCGGCCAGGGCTTGGTGAGTACCGAAAATTCTTCTCGGATTTTCTCATATTTTATCTGAAAATTACCAGGCGTCTAACCGCAAAAATTTGTGTTGTACAGATCAAGGTCAATGGCCGTCCTCTTTCGCGTACGATATATCCCCTTTCCTTCATTTTCTGAAGAAACACGACTGTCGCTATGGCCCGCTTTGACCGACTGTTGATCCGCCTCCAATTTGGCCATAATTTCGACGACTAACCTCCCTCGCAGTTGTTCAACCCGAGACGCTCCGCGCGAAGCTTTACGAGCCCGTATGTGATTTCAATGTTCAGCGGCGAAGGAAGGACAAAAGGACGCTCATGACGATTTTGGTCAGAGTATGGGAAATAAGGAAAATTAACCATTTTTTTGTTGGTACAGGTGCTGGTCGTTGGTCTCGACAAGTTCGCCAACCTTGACGTGAGTTTATTTTTTACCTTTTGTTTGTTTTTCCTGCGGTTTTGGCAAAGGACTTCTCAGGGAAAGGAGATCAGCGACATTGTGCCTTTGGTGGGCAACCTTCAACAGAAATACTAACAAAGATGTCGTAGATTCGTGTCCGGGTCTCCGGAGGTAAGATCGAATGTTTGAGGAAGCATCCCGAGAATGATTTGTCGCCTTTTTTTTTGTTGGCGAAGTTCCATCTCTCTAACCCTTGCGTCTTTCGAACTGGCTTCAGGTGGTCACACTTCGGTAAGTGTTGCTGGTCTTCTTCATCTAGCTTGGTTGTACAATGTCGTATAAGCTAACCAACCATGCAGCAAATCTACGCCATCCGGCAAGCGATCAGCAAGAGCCTCATCGCTTACTACCAGCGCGTACGTATCCCACGCCTGCTCTTTCCCCTCTGACCTACTAGGCTTTAGACGACGCGGCTTCCCACTAACAACGTTACAATAGTACGTGGACGAGCACTCCAAGGCTCAGCTGAAGCAGGCCCTGGTTCAATGTACGTGTTACCCGAGATAAATTGTGTTACTTTCTGCCCAGGATCGATGTTGCCCGGTGCTGACCGAGATTTTTTTCGCAAAAAGACGACCGTACCCTGCTCGTGGCCGACAACCGCCGTTGCGAGCCCAAGAAGTTCGGTGGTCCCGGTGCCAGAGCTCGTTACCAGAAGTCGTACCGTTAAAAGGGGAGGAAGCCCGACGAAAGGGAAAGGCCGCGGAAACGACGGGACGGACTGGGAAAAACTGGAACCCGGGGATCTTTGTTGCGACTCAGCCTGCTCATCCTGGCTCAGCGTTGCGGTTCCGCGTGCTCTTTCTCTCCAATCTGGATCCGGCCCTGCAAGGCCAACACGACGGCGGCAAGCGATTCTGGAAGGACCAAGAAAATGGTGGTGGCTGCAGGGTTGCGGGGATATACATGCGATTCTCATCATCTTATCTGCTTTGGAGTTAGGAACGAGGCCTTTTTTTCGGGGAGGTTTTTCGAAGGAAAAACAAAAAGAAAGAAAACCACTGCCCGTCGTTCATTTTGTACTTTTTTTGCCTTTCTCTTTTTCTTTTCGTTGCTGCATCAAAATCTCTTTATACACACGGCTTCGCTACCAGGCTTGTTGTTCCGAGGGGCGGGGCAAGGGAGAAAATAGAACAAAGCAAAATAAATGGAAATGAGAACTTGAAAGAAGCTACGTCGGTTCGGATGATATCATGTGCATGTCGTGGAACAAATTCAACTTCTTACTCAACATTCCGCGTCCAGCTTTGTATTGTCTCCCTCCCCGTTCAGGCACACCGTTCAGCTAGTTCCACGACACCAGGCCGATCTCTCTGCCGTTCTCGTCTAGGTCGACCAGGACCGGCCCGTCTTCACCTTCGTCGTCCGAGTCGGAGACGTCTGCACCCGGCCGCGACGACGGCAGACGCGGCCGCCGACGATCCTTCTGCGCTTGGTCGGCACGGTTGCCGCTGCCGTTGACGCCGTCGTCCATGTCCGTCCCGCGTCCAGCGCCATCCTCGTCGCCGTAGTCATCTTCGTCGCCGTATTCGCCGTAGTCGTCGTCGTCGTTTAGATCACCGCTGCCGCCGTAACCACGAGGATGTGGATGCGCCCGCAGATCTGCGTGGGTGTGGTCGGTCTTCGTCTCGGGGTTGCGCGCTCGGCGCAAATCCCAACCGTATTGCCACAGCAACGCCTCGAGCTCGGCAAACGCCTGGCCCACGCCCACCTCGTCCGGCGTGGCCGACTCCCCGATGCCGGGCAAAACCGCGTCCAGGTGGCGCTTGTACGCCGCCAGGGCCACGTACAGCCGTGCCGCGCCGTGCGGCTTCACGTCAAAAATGCCCGTTCCACCGTCGTCCTCGCCGCCGCCGCCGCCCTGCGCGGCTGCGGTGCCGAATCGGTTGGCAAACCCGCCGGCCATGTGCCGATCGAGGTACACAAACTGCGCGTGCAGAGCGGCCAGCAGAGACCGGCACAGCGCCGGGCGGCAGGTGACCAGGTTCCGGGCGCGCAGGAACACTTTGAGGACGAGGTGCCACCACTGCTCGAGGCACGACAGGTTGCTGAGCAGCGTCCCCGTGAGGAACGCAAACTGGAGCTCACCGACAAGGTCGCCCTCGGTGTAGCGGGTTGCCGGCGCAGGCGGCGCGTCGAGGACGGCGACAATCCGCTGCGTCGTGTCCAGGGCGCCTGCGTGGTGGTCGTCCCCAGCCCCCGGGCCGCCCTCGTCCCCCGTCCCGTCGTGGCCAGCAGCGCCGGTGCGTTGTTGTTGTTCTTGTTGTTGTTGCTGTCTCGCGCGGTCGCGGTCGGCCAACAGGCGGTACGGATCCAAGTCGTCCTTGGCAAAAAGGAAGCAAAATTCGTGGTGGCCCATGTACGGCGTGGTTGCCTTCAGCATGCTTGGCTCTCCCTTGGCGGTGTCCATGGTGGACAGAAGCCACTCGGCTCGGCCACCCGCGGCCTGCTCGCCAAGAACGCGGCTGAGAAGCGGCTCGGTGATGCACGACGCGAGGCGCTTCCAGAGACCGGGATCATGGTCGTCGGTGCCTGCCGCCGTTTGGGCTTCGCGAGCGCGTGCGCCATGGAGCGGTACCAAGGACAGCGGATTCGCAGGCGGGGGTGCGGCGGCCGCTTGGTTGCTCCTGGACGTATGGTGGTGGTGATGGCTGTTGTAGGGCATCAGTTGGGCGTAGAAGGACCCGATGTCCCCGGCGAGGGCACGCTCCTCGTATTGGCTGGCGCACGCGCCCAACACCTCGTTGTACCGGTCCCACTGCTTCACGCGGACGACGCCGCCCGCGGGCTTGGTGACGAACCAGTAACCCTGGCGTGCCATGGCCCCGGGCGGCGATACCCACACAAAATGCGCGCCGGGCGGCAAGTCCCGGAAGCCGAGCGAGGCCGGTGCGGAGGCCGTTGCGTCTTGCGCGTCGCCGGCGGTTGCTTTCTTTTGGATCGTCATGGCCAGGGTATCGCAGCCGATCTGAAAGTGCCACGAGAGGCCGGTAGCAAGGAAGACATCCCCTCTGCGGAGACACGCGGCCGCGCCGCCGTCACCGGCATAATCACGGCCCGTAATATCTCCGCCTTCTGTTGCTATCTCTTGCTCTTCCGCTTCTTCCTCTGTAGGATGCGTTGGACGCGCATCCTGTGCTTGCCGGGTGGAAAGGGCCGGCATCGCGTCGCCGGCCACGGCGTCTGCGGACGTTACGGGCGTTGTGGGCGTTGTGGTGCCTTGTCGCGGTGATCCGGCACCTCCCGGAAGCCCTGGCTGGTCGTCTTCCATCCTGGGCCCGGCAGGCATACACCCCTTTTCGGACGGACCCCGGGCACGATGCCTCTGGACTGGCTTCTATTTCAGAAGACCGAACGTATCAAGCAAGATGCTTCTTCTGTTTTCTCGGTTAACAGCCACCATGCAGCACACGAGTGCAAAAAATTCGCTTTCCGCCTTTCTGCCCCTTTTGAATGCTTCTACTACGGAGGCATGTATATGCATGCAATAGCATGCTAGCAGGCACGTGGAACGCTTTCCAGAAACGATTTGGGTTCATGACGCGGGTTTTAGCTAAGTCGACTGTGCGGCCCACTTTTTACGTTTCCCATGCGGCAGGGCAGTAAGTGCATGCCGTGCACCGCCGTGCCCGTCGTGAACCCACCGCCGTAACCACGCCCTCACCAAACAGCAAGCAAACTGTACTCTTATGTGTACAACGCAGTTGACCCCATTTTCCAGAACGCGATGCAACTGTCAGAGGTGCGCAGTGCCACAGCTACGATGCCCGGTTGCGTGTGGTTTTTTTGTTCTTGGACGAGGATGTCCACGATGGTGCACACTAAAACCGCCCACCAATCGTACTGCCATGGGGGCTTCTAGCGGACTTCTGCCATAAGGGATATAGGGGATATAGGGGGATAATAGGGGGGGGTGGCAGCGCCATAATACAAGTGCTAACCCCCCCACCTCAGACCAACGCGTTCACCTTTGCGCGAGGCGTGCGTATATTTCGTCGGTGTGTTGCAGTTCATGATCGTACCCATACTAAACGAACCGCGCATGACCAAAAGTAACTCTATTTTAGGACGCTGCTTTTTTTGCGCCCGCGTGTACATAGAGGGTCAGTTCGGGTGGTAGTAACCACCGCCAGATGCGCTGTGGCGTTTAGCGCTGTACTCGCTATGGACTAATAACTCCGTACAGTGAACTTTCTCCCGTGCTACATACGCATTACTTTTGCACGCGTACCGGGATCATAAACATATTACTTGCATCGCAAGCTAACGGTAGCGTGGGCGACACAACTAGATCCCAAAGGCCCGCGCGCCGCCCGTGGGCGGCGAACCGTTGCAGCGCTAACGTGGTGACGGGACAAATTTCAACGGCAAAAAAGTGCGCTATGGCGTTCGGGCGTGTTACAGCACTACGGCTTAGTCGGGGGGGGGTCGTGCAGGGCGACCGTATTTTTTTTCCCGTCCGTTACAGCACCATCTGTACCGTAGCATTACCACTATGTAACTCATGACTTGGTTAGTGTCGACGCAAAAAAAAGCAGGGCATGGTTTTTGGCGTCGCACGTTCGCACGTGGCAGGTCCGTCCGTACGTACAGTAGCGCACCGCAGCGGACGGTTTAGCATATTATGGTAGTGGTTGTGCCACAGCGCTATATAGCGTACCGAAGGCGCGGTACTCACCGGTTGATTTAGCTCCCGTGTCCACCACAAAAAACGACGTGCTGTACGAAGTAGAGATGAACCATCCCACATGCGACGGGGCGCAAAACACTTGCGGAAGAATATGTGCGCCTCAACCGTCGGCACTCATACCTGAGCAAGCGGGGCGCCGAGGAGAACAACGTCAATTATATTTCATTCGTTTCTCGTTGTTTCTTGTTGTTTTTTTTGCAACATGCCCGCCACAATGTGGTCGCCTGTCATCGTCAGCCGCCCGGGACGACTGAATCGCAAAAGGTCCCATATTTTCGTCGCATGGAACGAGACTTGCCCGCAGTTCGTGGTCTTGACGACCTGTAATTATGCTATAAAGATGTTGAAGATCCCCGTCTCGTGCAAGAACAACAACTCCTAGGGGAAGGGGAGCTAGCAAAGCAACGAACCGCAAAGAGGCCCCCCCCCGGCTCCCCCAAAGGCCAGCTCTGTGTAACCACACTTTTTGAAATTAAGATAGAGACTTACATGTACGTGTATGTACGTACTCCAGATGGCGTATGTAGTGGCTCTCAAATCCTTGATTATTGGCCCTGCAGCCCTGCTTCCCAACGAAGCAACCACTACGTCATCGCTCCCCGGTTCGGTTTTTGTTTTTGGGTCTCGTTCACGCCAGTCTTTTGTTAGGCGGTTTCTGGCTGTTGTTCGTGCCATATCTATTTCTCGTGATTCTTTCGTTCTGTATTTTTGGATCACATTGCCAACAAAACGAGTGGCATACGGGGACACGCGTTGGTATGAGTAAGAACAATTTGCTAAATCCTAGGTTTTGACATTCCAAAGGGTGGTTGGTACCCGGAGGAAGCAAATGGTACGTTCTTTTTCTTTTTCTCTTGCAAATTGCAAAAAAAAAAAACACGGAAGACACAGAGAGAAATGACAAGAGAAACTAAAAAATGCAAAAGTTCCTCCGACCGTGAACACCCATCACCGTTTGCCTCCGTCCTTCCTTTCAACCCAGCCGCCAGGATGCAATGTAGAAATACGGCCACCATAATCCAGGAAGTCATTTACATGAAAGAAAGTGAGAAGGATAAAGAGAGAAGAAAAAAAGGACGGAAAGCGGAGGGGAAAAGACTAGGAAACAAAAACAGAACCGGGAGAAAAACAGTAAAAACGGGAAAAAAACCTTGCAGAAAACACAACAAATGTAAATACGTGAGGGGGAAAAAAATCACAATAGCCAACCCAGATCCCACCGGAAAACCTGTTCCAGTCAAAGGCGTCTACTAAACCGCTAGCAGCTTGACGCATGCCACGTCAAAAAGGCCCGTACCGGACCACGCAGACGCAAAAACCAAGACGGACTTCGGAGGTTTTCGGGGTCGAGAAAAACCACGAAAACCATGACGGCCTGGCCTTCGCCGGAAAGAAAGAAAAAGGGAAAAAAAAGGGGTGAAAAACTTGGACAGAAAAAATAAAAAAACCCGATACAACAATGTCAGCGAGAAAGCTGCATAGAGTGGGTGAACTTTTTGGGGAGACGACGACGCGGTCGGTTGGCGGTCGCATTGAACTTTTGAGGCTCGTTTCTTTTTCTAATACTCTTTTCGCACCGTAATGACTGCTTCGTTGCCGCTTCTTCTTCTGCCTTTCTGTGCGCGAGCTATTTTGGTAGCAATCACCACAACCGAAGCGACGTTAGCGTTGGCCGTACATCTGCTGGTTCGGTGGCGGTCCGTAGGGAGAAGCAGGCGGGTAGTTTTGGTGCATGTAGCTGCTGTTGTACTCGGCCGGAATGGTGGATTGGCCCACACCCGAAGCGGGAGGCGGGTATTGGTTTGGCTGGTAGCCCAGCGGCGGAAGCTGCCGGCTGCCGGCGTACGATGACGCGGACGGGTTTGCGTCGTTGGCGGACTGGCCGGCACCGGGATCGCCTGCGCCGTTCGGTCCACCCGAAGCGGCAGCCGCCGCCGCGGCTTGGCGCTGCCGTTCCTCCTCCGCCTTGCGCTGGGCCTCTTCTTCCTTCTTGCGGGCCTTCCATTCTTTCCGAATCTCCTTGAATTCTGTCAAACGGGAGGAGTGTTAGCGTATTCATGCCCTTGCTTGCCGTCCTTATTTGTTTTTTTCTTCTTGTTCTTTTTTTTAATTAACTCTGCATCACTAGCTTGCCCCGACAATCTGGTTGGCCCTTGTTAGATAAATTAGTGCTGCCACCAACTTGGTGGTTTCTTGTCTACCCGGTTAAAGCGACAAAAAAACAGCTAAGCTCGCCCGAGGAGACGGGCCACATAGCGGCGAGATCGCGACCACTTTTTTGCAGGACAGATGCGACCAACAGCGTAAGGAACACATTGGGGAGTTGTCTCAATAAATCCCCAAAAAGAAGAAAAAAGGCAAAAAAAAAACGCGGTAGACAAAAAGCGACTGGTTGTGCCGTACCTTCAGGCGTGCGCTTTTGGCCGTGGCTCTGCATGGTCACATGCGCGTTGAGATGGTTGAGCGTGCCGTACGCCTTCTCGCACCCGTTCCACCCGCATTTGTACATGCGCTCGATTTCTTCGTACCGCCGCCGTGGCCGCTTGTGTTGCTGCGCGCCGGGAATGGGGACGAACGAATAAACCTAGACAAAATACGGTCAGTGATCGTCCTCCTGTTGATGTTTCCCCCCCCCCTCTTCTCCCTTCCCTTGGACGCCCAGGGAAAAGGGGGATTTTACCTGAGTTGGGCGTGGCTGAGGAGGAGCCGAATTAGGTGCCTGGGAAAAGACATGGTGACCAGGCGTGATCGGGGTAGGCTGGCCTCCATAGCCGGTCCAGTCCGGGCGCGGCTGGGCGTACAGGCCGCCGCTGTGCGGGTAGGCATGCTGCATGTCCTGGGATGGCGGCGCATAGGGAGAGTACTGGCCATGCGTCGCGTAGGTGGGGCTGGGCGCCGCAATGGACGGATCTATAGGCACACCGTTGTCAGACCTGGCCGGGAGAGAGCGCTGGAAGTGGTGGCTAGAAGAGCCATCATGGAAAAAAGGCACGGACGGACTTGTTGGTGTTTGCGCCATACCTCCTCCGCTACCGCTGTGGTTCGGAGACGGGTGGTAAGGACGCTGGATGTGCTCGGGAAAGGAGCCGGACCGCGCTGAGGGCGGATACACGCTGTATTCCGAGGTGGGTGTGGCCGTGGTCGAGTAGCTGCTCGGACGAACCTCCTGCTGGGTCACGTATTGCGCAGCAGACGCGTGATCTACAGATGACGCCTCAGAACGCGTGTCGCCGGAGTGGCTTGGATAGGGCGAAGGCAAACCTGTCTGCGAGTACTCGGGCGCACTGCGGTCCATGAAGTTGATATCCGGAAGGAGAAGACGGAGGTCCCAACGGGGAAAAGGGAAAAGGGGAAGAAGGAAGGAAGAGCGAGAGAGAGAGAGAGTAAAGAGACAGAAGTCAGGCAAAAGCTGTGTAAACGGTGCGCGACGTAGATGGGAGGAAGGTGAATGGAGAAGTAAAGGAAGAAAGAGAATGAAGTGAAGACGGAAGGGAAGAAAAAAAGACGGAGAGAAAAGGAAAGAAAAAGGTCAAAGAAGACGAAGGAGGAAGAGAAGGAGAAGGAGGGGGACTGGGTTGTGTTGGCTTGGCTGGTTGCTGATCGTTTGAAGAGGTAAATAAGAGAAGGCAAAAGCAATTGGTGGGACCGTCCGAACAATTGCGAATCTCCAAACCAAAAAAAGAAGACGAAAAAAAGCTGAGAAGCTGTATTCCTCTTGGTCGGTTTGTTTTCTTTCTCTTTTTTTTGGTCTCTCTCAACTTTTTTTTCTTTTGTCTGCGTCTTTCAGAGCAACTTCGATCGTGATCTTAAGCTGCTGCGGCTCGACAAAAAAAGAGGTAGTCGAAGCAAGCAAAGCAACGGTAGTCGGCCGGGAAAAAAAAAGGCGGTAATATAAGTAAATCCAGGGCCTAGCAGCGTTCCCAAAACCCAGTTGCAGAATAGCGTTGGCGTCGAGACGAGCGATGGGTGTGAATGCGCGGCGCGCGACAGTGTGAAGTGTGGGCGTGTGTAGTGTAGTGTAGTGGGTGTGTGGGAGGAGGAGGGCGTGCGATGTGAATGTTCTTGGTCGGTTTTTGTCTGTGTGTCGCAAGCGTAATATAGCGCGTATGTGGGCAAGCGTCAGTGCGAGCACTAAGATCTTTTTTTTGTTTCCTTTTTATTTTCTTTTTGGCCCTTAATTTGGCTTCTTTCTTTTTAGGGAGATTTCCCTTGTCGGAACGGCTTTATTTGTACTTCCGAGATATCAAGTCGTAATACTTCTTTGGTGGGGAAGGAAGGAAGGAAGAAGAAGAAAAATGAGAAAAGAGCAAAAAAGGGAAAGAAAAAAAGAAAAAAGAGAAAAAGAAAAAAGAATTGGAAACGGGATTCGTACGAAGAAAGTTATAAATTATGTACGCAACCGCAAAACGTGACGGGGAAAGGAAGGGAAAAGAAAGGCAGAAAATGAAAAAAATAATGAAATAAAATAAGATAAAATAATCACATAAATGTTTGAAAGCGTGCAAAAAGGGAAGGAACGAGTCAGATCGAAGACGAGAAAGGGCAAAAAAGCACAAAAGGGAAACCAAGAAGTTGGGAAGGTGCTTTCCGAAAGAAAAAAAAAAATGTGGCAGCGACGAATGGCGTATTCGACTGTGGTAGGAACTTTTGTCACGGTAGCGCGAGAACCGGCCGAACAGTCCGCCCACAGTTCAGCTAAAAAATTCTTTGGGAAGAAGGGAAGGGGGGGGGGAAGGCGCGTTTCTCTTCCTGTTGCCCACAAATGAGGGGGTGCGAAGTGGGGATTGGGGGTGTGCCTTGGCCGGGGGGGAGGGGCGTGTGTTGTGCAAAACGTTGTTTGCTCGCAATGATGTGCGTGCGGATTAGTGAAGTGAAAAAAAGATGTGTGTTGCCCAAAGGAAGGTGTGGATCTGGAATGAGCGAAAAAAAAAATAACAAAAAAAAGAAAGGTGAATAAAAAGGGCACCAATAATGAAAGTGAATGGAAGTACTCCGT
Source organism: Fragosphaeria purpurea (assembly GCA_002778095.1). Lineage (NCBI taxonomy): Eukaryota > Fungi > Ascomycota > Sordariomycetes > Ophiostomatales > Ophiostomataceae > Fragosphaeria > Fragosphaeria purpurea. Next base: position 2,517,965 of record PCDL01000011.1, read on the forward strand.
GCCTGTCCCACTCTACGCACAGTACAAGCACGATTACTGTGCGAGAGGCAAAACTACGGCATACGTAGTGTACATACAACGATGTACCAACCAACCAACCTCAACGCCACGGTGTGGACTTTTCTTTCGCCGGGGGGTTTAGACCGGACGCAGCAAGCAAGGGCAGAGGGCCAACTGCAATGGGTGTGCGGGTTTTCGTACCGAAGTACGGAGTAGGAGACAGGACGACCACGTAAACGTATGGACGGCTCCGCGACCACATTACGGAGCAGGAAGCATTACGACGTATTACTTTCTCAAAAACTCATCTGCCTGTCGGGATTATGCCGAAACCGCAGAGGAGAAGTCGTCTTAGAGTGTACGATACGAAGGGGGGGAAAAAGAAAAGGCAAAAAGGACGATGTGTGAAGGCACAAAAGCAAAGCAATACATAGGAGAAAGAAAGAAAAAAGAGAGGGAAAAAAGGAAAGAATAAGAGGAACAGAAAACCGAACAGACGAGAGACAGGAGGAAAGGGGGGAGTGAGAAGCGATGAGATGGATGGGTGAAGGAGAGGAAAATATGGGCGGCGAGAATGGGGACAGCGGGACTGGGACGGCGAAAGTGGACGCTGAAAAAAAAAACACGAAAAAAAAAGAGGTCATTCATTGCTTTGCCCCCTTTTTTCCCTCGGCTTTCCTACTCGGTCCTCGGTACTCACAAAGTATTTGGGAATGCATACGATGCTTCTTCCCTGCTCGTTGCCCCTTTTCTGTTTTCCGCTTCCCGTTTTCTGTTTCCCTGTCATTTTTTTCTTCCTTTTTTTTTCTCGCCCCTTGTGTTTCTTTCATTGCGAGAAGCCCTTCTATTCGCTTGGATGTTTTTCTTTGTTCAATATCTCCCGGGGCAAACTCAAGGCAAGGAAAAAGAAACCAGCTGACGGCAAAAAGACAAGGAAGGAAAAAGAAAAAAAACGGAGAGAGGAAAAAAAAAACAAAAACAAAAAAGAAAAGGGGTGCGTTCTGTCAACACTGTCTCGTCTTTCCACCCTTTGTCCTTTGTTCTGGCAGCAAAATGCTCTTTTATTCCAGTACATGCTTGTAGGTGCAATTACCAAACAGAGTAATTCCCTCCCCCCTCAATGCAGGAGGACAAAGACGGTGGGATTCAGCACACAACTGACGTCGTCGGCACCAACCCGAGGGGACAACGACACAAGCGACCAGCCAACAGCAGCACCCTGTTTCCCAGATGGCGGCGATACCCCATTTGCAATAGTGCATGCGCGTATTTGCATGGCGTATTACGTTGTATTGCAGTCTTTGAAAAGCATGTACGAAGTACGCAGTACATACTCCGTACATTCATCGATGCTCCGTACCTGGTACGAACTTCCCAAGGAGACTCGAACATGGCAGATCCCTGAGCAGCTGTGATCCGTCGCAGTCACTCGGCTGAGCACGCGTTCCTCTGTGAGATTATGGACGAGTTCATTATTGTGTGCCAGTATTAAAATTACCCCATACAAAGCAGATGTTGACTCCCAGGGGGGACATTTTTGAGAAAACCTCCCCTTGCTCATGCCCTTTCAGGGGAAAAGAGCTTGACGATGCGAGATGCATCTAGCGCAATTGTATCGTTAGCACGACATGATTAGACTCTGTACGGAGTAGCTCGAAAAATAAAAGTACATTGTTGCAGTCGTGGTTGTCGCGAGGAATCTATGTACTTGTTCCTTAAAAACAGCATAGTTGTAGAATTAGTCCAATACGACGTACACTAAATCTCACCGGTTTGCTCGTGGCGTCCGGGGTTTGTGTATCGTACTTAGAATGTACACACGTACGGAGTACTATCACCGTTACTGTTAAGATCCGGAATGTTTGCGCAAGCAAAAAAAAGGGAAAAAAGGCCAGCTTTCTTCGTCACTCATTGGAGTGGAGTACGTGAGTGAACGATCTACTGCGCAATCGCCGTCCTTTCCCGTACCTCCCACTCGCCCTGAAAACAAAAAAGACAAAGGCGCGCTTTGTTTTGTACTCGCGATATGCTGCTGTGTAAGGAGCAGACTCAAGGACACACCCCCGGCTGCGGAGCGCATGAGGAAGAGAGCATGTGAGAGCCTACGACGAGTACGGAATAGTTGTACGACGAGCAGGGAAAACGTACAAAGTACGGAGTACTTTCGTGCATGCATGGGGCAAAATACATACAAACAGAAAGTTTACCCAGCTGGCTGTTAGCTCGCCAGAAACAAGGGACTTTGTTGAGGATAAGGGCTTGGCGAAGGGGGCAGGCAGGGAGGTAAGAAGGCAAAGAGGCAAATAGGAGAACAGGCACGAGCTTTGGTGTGAAGCAGCCTTCCGTAGCACACCAATATTGAAGAGGCTGACACTGATTTGGCACCAAGCGTTGGGTTGCCGTGAAAAGCTGAAAGCCAAACCAGAAAACAATGGTTTGTGACGAATTGCAAAACAGTGGCAACGGACGACCATGAAAAGAAAAAGAAAAAAAAGGCAATATGTCGCATAATAATTCAGTCAAGAAAATATACTTTGTACCTTATGTATGAGGAGACATGTTGCAAAATTGACAAACACTGCTTTTCTTCCCGCGGTTGCACCGAGCCCGTTTTGGCAAACAGAGCAGCCTTTGCAGAAAAAAATATGTGCAGCCCCCCGAGAAAAAAGGGAGAGAGACAACACCATTCGACAGCTTCGGCTGTGCTCCGACCGCTGGGACCTCTCCGGCGGACAATCCGCCGTCGGGCGCAAAGATACTTCGGCAATACTACGTCCAGTATCCCGTATATACTGCACTGGGAATAAGCGAGATACCGACCGTTTCTTTGTGTTTCCAGTGAACCCCCTTCGTATTTATCCCCCCCCCCGTAAAAGTTCTGTCTTTCGTTGCATCTTCGCCGAGTATTACTCGCCCATATTTTCGCACGGATAGGGCAATCTGCCTGCCGCGACAGAACAGACACCCAAAAGCTGAAGAAGTACCGGGTACGACGTATGTATATAGTCGTCCCACATACGTCAAAAACGCCCATCTTTATTGCATATGTACAGCATAAAGTACCAGGCAACAATAAGCACAAAAAGATCAAAATGCTGCAGGTCCCTGATCATACGTACAAAGTATTATTACCCCGTAGACGTCGTGTAAGCCTGGCGAACGGAGAGTTCCAGAGATCGGTAATTCGGTGTTTTTTGCAGTTCAGTTTTCTACCCTGCCCCCCTTACCCTCTCCGATAAAACCCCGTATTTTTTTTTTGCTTTTGTACTCGTGAATTTCCCCGACATGCATACCCACGGAGTAATTGCGCGCTCCGAAATACGTCAGTAACGTACGACGTTACGGAGTAACCCTTCGAGATATAAGAGAAAAGAAGAACTCGGAACAGAGCGAGGATGTCTCTGTACAGACGGGCGGCAAGCACCGGGGGGGGGGGGGGGGGGGAGACAAAGGAACAAAGAAAGAAAGGACAAATAAAATGGGGAAATGAAAAGAAAAATAAAAGGCTCCAGGAGAATGAATCAGATTAGGAAGGCGGGAGACGAAAAAAAAAGCAAAAAAAAAGGAAAAAGAAAAGGGATTTTGTCACAGGAGAAATAAAGCGGCGGTGTGAGTGGGTCATTGCTACAAGAAAGAAAATAAAAAATAAAATAAAAAATAAAATAAAGGAAAGATGAGAGTTGCGGGCTGTTACGACACATATACGCACCGTGCGCGGTACATATATGCTTGGCTTTCGTAGTTGTACATACGTACGCCCTTTGCGCTGTCCCACCAAGGTCGGCTATAAAAACGTCAGCAACCGGGGGGCGGCTGGCCCATATCCTCTGAGCACCAAAGTACTCTGTATAGTTGTTCTTGTTCAGAAACTACCAAGAAACGTCGTTCATTCCTTTTGTTGTGTCCCATTTCGGTTCAAAGTGCACCATCATGACATTTCCCTGCAAAAGACGGAATGCTCAAAACGGGTTCCGCCGTGAAGAAAATACATGAGACAAGAAACAGAAATATACTCCGAAATAAAGCCAATTGTTCTGATAGCCGAGCCAGAGCATCCACTCGCCGCTGCGAGGACCAGACGGACCACCTACTACTGAAAAGAAATACTCCGTAATACCTACGATGTTGGGTATGAACAATGTACTCCGTATACGTCCGGGAACGAAAACCCGGCCATACCCGATCGGCTTTTGAAAATGCAGCGAAGAGCCCCGGACGTGCTTCCACAAAACGCGTGAGTATCGGGAGCATGAAAGAATTGTTCAACGTAGTCGTCTTTCTTTGTGTCATGTGTAATTTGACTGCCATGTGATGGGCACGTACAAGAAGAGAAAACAAAGAAAGAAAAAAAAAAGGAAACGGGAGAAAGGGGAAACGGAAAGGCGATCAGGAAAGAATAAACAAAGAAAACCAGGTGAGGACGTATTGGATCGCCCGGAATTTCCACCACACCTCCTTCGTCCGTATCGCTTTTGCAAAGCCGGATACTCCGATCCAAACGTCCGTTTCCAGGCGTACGAGTATGTACGAGTATTCATTGTTCTTTTTTTTCTGTCTTCTGCTTCAGTCTTGTCGTATTGTTCCGTATAATTCGTCTTTGTGTCTCTGGGCGCGCCGGGGTGTAGACATAGCGCATGGGATTTCTGCAACCTTTGTACGCTTTTTTTTGTTGTTGAAATTTGCACGGAAAACCTTTCCCTTTCGTGCTCTTCACCAGCTGTTATTTTCTCCGGGGGGTCTACGGTACGCCATTCCTCGGCTGCCTCCACAAAGGACGGACTATTTTTTATTACAGCTGCGAAGAGCTGAAAAAAAGAATTCCAAGTTTCCTCCTCTCCTTTTTCTTTCCTTTCGTCTTGGCCTTTACGTCTCATAATATGTGGTTACTCCGTACTACATTACGGATGTTTTTAATGTATGATAGACACAGTGCTTATGGGACGCGAGATCCCATGCAACAATTGCTTTGGTAGATAGCACGAAAGTAATCCCCAACTTGTTTATATATATATATTTCGGTTAGTCGTATGTCACGATAGGCGCGGTGCAAAATACAGAGAACCACTCCCCTTACAGTAGACTACAACTACCCCAGGTCGCCTGTTGTTGCTTGATTTCTCCTCTACTTACTTGCTTTCCCGCTGTCTCACACCAAAAAAACAAAAAGGCAGGGTCCTAAAAGCTTAAACCGACAAAGTACGCCGGTGCTCCTCCCTACCAGGCGCCCGGTTTGGGGCCCGTTGGCACAATGTGACGGGGACTAAAATAATCAGAAATCTGTTCCAGATCTAAGACTCGCGCTGAGCAAATGTTGTGCGTGAATCCATGTGCCTACAGCTACTACTGTACTGTCCGGCTCTGTTAGCTGGTCCCCCTTTTTGCATACTGCCCCTGAGCACGGGCAGATCTAATAGCGTTGGTGCCGCGGCCGGTGCTGGTGCTGGTGCTGGTGTTGGTGCCGCCGCTGGTGCTGGTGCCGGTGCTGGTGCTGGTGCTGGCGCTGGTATTGGTGCTGGGCTCGATGCTGGCGCTGGCGCTGGCGTTGGCGCTGGCGCGTCGCGTATGTGTTGCTAGATAGACTTGTAAGCCGGCGCTGGTTCAGAAATTAGCCCAGTATAAAAAACCCCAAAACATGGGGGCGAACATCAAGCTGGATACTACTCGTAGATGCTAGAGGGATGTAATGCCCCGTGCTTGTGCGAAGTACGACGTTGTATGTACGATTAGACCCCAGAAAAAAAGCTTTCGCATGGTTTGGGTCGATGAGTTCTTTAGCACATACGGTAGTGAATCCTCTTTGGGCGCAGGGGGGAGGGAGCCGGGCGGCTATGCGTCCCACCACCGGCTTCGTAGCCATCGCAGGCATCATCGCGTGAAGCTGTAGTTGTACAACTAGTTGCACACATATGTCCTACTCTCGCACTTCATTGCAAGGTTCGAACTCCACTTTGCAACTACCGGCGTGGACGGGACCCCGGACGTGCGAACCCGCGATCGAATAAGCTATGCGCCGGCGGCCGCGGCAGCGGCAACGACATGCGGCAGCGGCAGCAACAACGGGGCACAATAACGAACGGCGTGGCCGGCTCGCGCTTGAGGCCACTGGAGGCAACTAGACCACGCCGGCATTGCTGGCTGTTGTTTCAGAGAGAGGAAACGCTCTGAAGGTAAGCCGTCCTCTCGTCTGATGTCCCGCGCCTGGAGCCTCGTCGTGGGGGTAGTACGCCTGTAGTCCGTACTTCGCATGTACGCATACGTTTTGCGGATGGCATCTTTCACCTACCTGAGTGCACGCCTAACCGCCAGCGACGCTCGACGCTTCAACGCGGGCAGAGTAGCCCGTATGTACGCTGGCTCCAGGACCGCGAGTGATCAAGTACTTGTCTGAGCCACGAAGACACTGCTGTGGGTTGTAATTACGAAGCGATATTACTTTCGTACGACGCCCTGGGTCTATGGCACCATGCTGGCCGGGAAGCATGCATCCGCCAGGGTCAGTCATACTCCGTATGCAAAGAAAGTCGACGTGGCATCCAGACACCGTCGTGGTAAATGAAAGTCATGCTCCGAACAAAAACGTGATACACACACAAAAACTTCATACGGAGTTTTTATACATCCCATGTTTATCGTCGGTTTACAACTAGAGCATAACCCACTGTACAGAGTAATACCGTGCGTGTCGAGCTACCATCTGGCTTAGTTGGCACGGACTACACCTTTTTTTTTCGTTCCACACAGATCTTAGGCTCGTTGGACCGATCCAGCTTCTCGGGTTGACACTAAGGCCAACAGCACACACCATTGCGCTTACAAAGTACATATACACCGTATATTTGATTAGTCTTCCCACTGTCCCATGCTTTTTTTTGTTTTTTAGTGGGGCGACTATACTCTGTATGTCGTAGTCGTCGTCGCGAAAGGGCTGGGCTTTTTTTGCTCACAGAAGGTTTGCGGCACATTTGTCTGGCCGGGCTGAGAGACGGTCTGGATATGCGTTAGTTCTCCCAAGTTTTGTTTTTAAGTGTTGATGTTAGCGAGCGGTTTCCGATAACCCGGTTCAGACGCGTTTCCCTACGAGTAGGACGACTCTTATTCCGCACCAAGTGTTTCTTTTGGGCACATAAAAACGGGCACGCTCTATTTCAAGTTTGTGTTTGCTTGTTCGTACAATTTTGTTTTGTCTGAAGCAAGTCGTCCCGGGCAGTATTACTCCGTACCTCGGAGTCCCATACGGAGTACGGAGTAAACTGGTTGGCGATCCCTGCTTGTATGCTTCCGCAATGGACGTGGCCAGAACACATGGCCCTTTCTTGCCGCATTCTGTCGACTTTCTTTTTCCTGTATGTAGACGGATATGATCAGATCATACTCCCATGTTTGTCCTCACTCTTGTCCAGTCCCCTCTACTTTGTACGTCGTACGTAGTGTAATGTTATCCCAAATATGGCGACGTGCTTCGTGACGATACATGCTCGTTTGTGGTTATTGTTCCCCCCGCAGCTCCTGAATCATTTCATCTGACAGAACGAGTATCTTTTCGGAATACGGAGTAATTAAGGACGAACGTTCCCACAGGGTATGGACGGGGGTCCTATGTACAACGCCATATACAAGACGGAAAGGAGATACCGCGAAGTGAGATACATTACCACGTATGGAGGTACTCAAAACAGGCCTGCACCATGCTATATGTAATTTCATATGTGGCACAAGATTCCTTTTCGCAAAAACAATGGGATGGGTCGAGCGGGCGGCCAGGTTTGCGGGGACCAAAAGTACTTACGATGTTCTATACGACGTAACCACGACGAGTGCGCGGCAACGCGTACCGAAACGTATTTGTACAATACGGAGCAAAACTCCAAGTACGGCGTGGTAGGAGCACGCACGCATATTTGCGTCGCGACGTCTCGTTGTTACATTGTGAGATGGGAGAGAACCACCCCTTCCAAAGAATGACAGAAGGCGAGAGAGGTTTGTGAGGAAAAGGTGCGCCAGACCCGCCGCAGCCGACGGATCTCGCTTTGTCCCAACAAAGGAGAGAAGTATGAAGTACATACGGAGTAACAATACTCGAAAGTCGTAAGGGAGGAGGAAAAAGGGGGCTGGGCAAGCCCGGGGAAAAGAAGGGGGGGGGAGTTCGTCGCATTTTGTCGCCCCGGTCGGCTTTCCTGCATTTTTGCTCCTTTCTCGGCGCCAATTACCTGTTTCTATCGCCTGTGAGGATCGGAGTACTCCGTAATACCTCGTAGCGTTGCATCTGTTTTTTTTATTCTTTGATTTTTTGATTTTTTTGATTTTTATTTCTTTCCTGGGCTTTTGGCTTCGGCGTTTGCCTTGCGTCCTTCGTATTAAACGTACGGCCGTTCTTTGGTCAAGTGGTCGGCCTGCCCCGAAAGACATGCCATATCTACGTTCCTGTTCTTTGGGGAAAAAAATATTTCTACTTCGGAACCACGCATGCGTCGCAATCCGTCCGGATGGGATACATGACCACCAAAAGCCCCCATTCGCTACGCTGGTCGGCGGCCAGTAGTCGTCCAGAGTTGCAGATATCGCTCCGTACTCCATCGTCAAAGAAAAGGACAAAAAAAGGGTTTCGGATGTTGGATATGGAGACTAGGCGCTGCGAGTCCGGCCCTTGAATTCCCGGCGCTATGGGGTCCGCGGCAACCATGAACATTCATCCCTTTGTGCATTTCGTTTGCTGTTGGGCCCCCTTCCTCCCTTCAGTTAGCCGAAACCCGGAACCATGGAGGAGACCAGTCCATCAATGGTAAAGAACAAGGAACAAGTTCGTCGTTCGTACGGAGTAGTACCGGCGTAGCGTGGAAAGGAAAAGGAAAAGGAAAGGAAAGGAAAGAAAGAAAAAAAACACTGGCATTAGCTTGCTTTCGACACCACGCCCCAGGGTTGCATCGCGCGCCTGCTAGCCAACCCAGTTCCCCCCAAAACCTGTGCAGAAAGAAAAAGACGTTGACGCTCCGAAAATACTCCTCCCCCTTCATGCACCAATATAGTTGTAATCAATCGTATTATTTCGTGGGTCGTAAGAGGCTAAGCTAAGTGTGCCGTCAACTTGGCTTGAAGCACGAAACGCAGATGATTTCCCGCTATGCCAACATAGGAGAAAAAGGAAAAGCAGGGACGAGGACGAGCGGAATACTGCACGTAGTACTTCCCCTATGTAGAGTAATATTGCATCCTTCGTAGTATGCCCATACGACACTGGATGTTCGCCGTATTCCTCCATTATTTTTCGTGAATGCCTTCAACACAAGAAGCTGATGGGGCACTTGCATTTCAAAGGGAGACCTCGGTAAGACAAATCTCGTCGTCTTTTGTTACGGTGTCATTACTACGTAGTTGATATCATGGCGACGGGGGAAGGCAACATTGCGAAGTAAGAAAGAGAAAATAAGAACTCCTGTCGATTCGAAGATTAATGCAACCGAATGTTATGGCGTGAAACCTGATTTCCCTCGTACTCTGTCCTCGGGAGCTGCCAGATGAAAGGCGGACGGGAAGACTTTATACAGAGTGCGATGAATGAGAACGTCCTATGAAAAAGATCACAACATGCCAACAAGGCAGAGAGCATCGTCCGAAGCTTCACGCCCCATTCCGCTGTTGATTTGAGCCTGTGCATTACTTGTAGACGAAAATGTGCCCCTTCTTTCATGGAACAAATCAAAAGATGGGAACTCACCAACTCAAAGCATTGGCATCGCGAAAACCGATCAGACGAGCAGCGGCTGATCGGTTCTCTTGAGTGAGAAATCGCAGCCGGAACCGTGTTTTCCTTGATAGTCCTTGGGGCATATATATATATATATATATATATATATATACGTATTTTGAAAAAGGGGGCGAAGTTTCGTTGCATGAAAGATTTAAGAAAGGGCAAAAGATCATTCTTGTTGTTTTGATGCGAGGTTGACAACTATAAGTTAAAGCCAGCGAAATCCCCCTACCGTCGTCTCCGGAGTAAAGTAAACTTTGTCAATGGTAATAAAAACGACTGGAGTTAAGTCTAGAAAATCTTGCTTTGTTTTTTTTCTTTTACCTAATCTAGAGAAACGCCAACCGAACTGCGCAGGGAAACAAAACAGGGGGAACCGTTGAATTAAAAAGATGGAAGAAACGACATGGGTTTAAAAAAGGGGGTTTGAAAACAAAGTGGATGATAATGAGAAAGACGTGGTACGTGAAGTAGAATCAGAAATAACCACGTTCTAATAGTAAAAAAAAAGGGCTTCAAGCCCAGCAGCAGAGAAAACCCGCAATCCCGGAGTTCTTCAGTCGATCGTCAATGCGCGGGCATGCTTACCACCGTCGGTTGCCAATCGGCAACGCGTTTGCGCCGCCTAATCAGTCGATGTTAGCAAGCCAACGCGGTCAAAGAGAATGCAAGTGATTGTAATAATCTCCGGTGTTCACGTACCTCTGTGGCCACCGCCGTGGCCGCCGTGACCGCCACCGCGACCGCGGTAGCCACCATACCGGCCGCCGCCGCCACCACCGCCGTATCTCGCCATCTCGGCCAATCGGGGCTCAATCTGCTGCTTGGCCTCTTGCAACACCGACAAAAGATCGCGGGCCTGCTTCGCATCTGTGGGAATCACTGGTTAGCAACCGAGCCCGCAAGCCATAGCAGATTTGAAAAGGAAAGACGAAAAAAAAGGGGAGCTACTCACTGTCAGTGGTAAAAAAGGTGATGGCAGTTCCGTTGGCGCCAGCACGACCAGTACGGCCGATACGGTGAATGTAATCCTCCGAGTTGTTGGGATAATCATAGTTGATGACGTGAGTGATGTTGCGCACGTCTTTTTTGTTTCAAGCAGGTTAGCGGAAAAGAAGAAGCACGACATGTATAGCAACGTCCCAGCTCGAACAGATGCGGCCAAAAAAGCCACGTCTTATCATCTGAAACCCGTTTGACACTTTGCTCCTGAGCATACGGGCTGTCTGTTGCGGAAATTAGATCGGCCTGGAAGAAAGTACGATTTGCTCGATGATACCTTGGACCTGCTCCGGGCATTTTCGAGACAACTCGATCCGAAAGAGCAGAGAATCTAAGCCATGCCGGCTCCACACCTGCACCATGGAGGAAACAAAGGTGCAAGAACAGAACCACGAGCGCAGCAACGAAAGCGTGCGCGTTGTTATACAGCAGCTGATCCAAGACATCGTGTTCTCAGAAGAAGAACTCGCAAAAGCTCCAGGCCAGGCAAATTCACATTCGCGCAATCAAGAAAGCCCCTAAACATGAGAGTAAAGCACAGCAAAGCTCGAATGCCGCTGGAAGTTGCTAAACGAAGAATCGAAGCGAGAGAAGGGGTGGAGGGGGGAGGAAAGGAGGAGGGGAGAGGAGAGGGGAGGAGGGGAGAGGAGAGGGGAGGACAGGGGGAGGGATAGGTAAAGAGGAAAATCCTCAGGTGCTTGATGTAAACATGTATTGGTGTGACACATACCGATACCACGGGAGGCCACATCGGTGGCAACCATGATAGGAGACTTGCCGGTCTTGAATTGATCCAAAACCCAGTCGCGCTCGTTCTGCTGTTTGTCGCCGTGAATAGCTAATGCAGGGGAAAGAAAGTTTTGTCAGCGACGTCCTGCAAAGCATAATAGAGAACTAACAGGAAAAGAAAGGAAAAAAAGAAGGAAAAATAGTGTAATAAGTCTTATGAGGGGGAAAAGGGATAAAACTCACACAATGCAGGCCAACCATCCTGTCGAAGGAAGCGCGTGATCTCGTCGGCGACACGCTTTGTACCCGTGAAAATAAGAACCTTGTTTTGCGATTCCTTGTCGTCCATCACCTTCTCCAGGTGCTTGATCATGCGGTCACGCTTTTCGCCCTCCGAAACAACTTCCACAATCTGGGTGATGCGGTGGTTTGCGGACAGGTCCAAAGAGCCAATGTTGACTTGAATAAAGTCCGTCAAGAAATCCGATGCGAGATTACGGACCTCCTTCGGCCACGTCGCGGACCACATGAGCGTCTGCCGGTCCGGGCGGATTTGCGAGATAATTTTGCGAATTTGCGGCTCAAAACCCATGTCGAGCATGCGGTCAGCCTCGTCCAGAACTAGGTAAGTGACGCGGCGGAGATTGGTCTTGCCCGATTCGAGCATATCAATCAGACGGCCGGGCGTCGCAATGCAGACCTCAACACCACGGGACAAATCGCGGATTTGGGGCCCCTTGGGAACACCGCCATAAACGCACGTGTTGCGGATGCGCGAAGATCGGCCAAACTTGGTGATTTCCTGCTGGATCTGGACGGCAAGCTCGCGCGTGGGGGCGAGAACAAGGACGATGGGGCCGTCGCCGGGTGCCAGCAGAGGCTGCGCGTTAATGTGGACGATGGAAGGAAGGCAGTAGGTAAGCGTTTTTCCGGAGCCGGTCTCGGCAATACCCACGACGTCGCGGCCAGAAAGAGCCATAGGCCAACCCTGGGACTGGATGGCTGTAGGGGCCGGGAAACCCTGGGCCTTCACCTCGTCGATGACATAACGGGGAAAACCCGCCTCGTCGAAGGTCTCGACGGGCTTGGGAACATCGCGACCGACCACGGAGATGGCATGCTCGCGACGAAACTTTTCGACTTCGCCAGCCGAACGCTGGGACACGCTGGCGTGTTCCTTATAAAACGATTTTTCGAACTTGGGAAGAGTAGCCATGTCTAAAAAAGGCGCGCGCAATAGTGTTAGAAATGTTGCGAATTCAAGGTTTCACCCAAAACAGAAAGCCAAAAAAAACAACAAACTCACCCCATTCCTGTTTGTGCAGATTGGCACCGAGGTTAGACATGCGATCACCACCGCCCCCGTAACCGCCACCGCCGCCTCCGTAGCCACCACCGCCGTAGCCGCCGCCTCCGTAACCGCCGCCGCCTTGGTAGCCGTTCGAAGAACTGCGAAAGTCAGTCAGTTGGAGAGATTTGAAAGAGAGAAGAGAAAAAAAAAGAACCAAAAAGAAAACTGTAGCAGCCGCGATGTCCCGATAGAACGACCGGAGACCGAGAGCCCATAGCTGGGCTTCAGCGACATCGAGCGACAATCAGCGTCACGACAAGCACGTACCCATGACCATTAGAATAACCACCGCCGCGGTCGCCATTAGAATAGCCACCGCCACCGCGCGATCCATAACCTCCACCGTGAGACATATTGCACGATTGTAGTGTTTGATGCTGCCTAACGTTACGTTAAGTTCTGGCGAAGATGCAGAGAAAGAAAGGAATTCGGATTAGTGTGAGAGTGTGAAAGAAAGAGATGTCAAAAGGGATGAAGAAAAGAAGGAGAAGATTGTGCAGACGACGGCAAACAAAGATGGGAAGATGTGCTTCCTTTTGATGGATGAATCGTCGTGAAGCAAAAAGCAGGGGGGAAAAGGAGAGAAGGATGGAAAACCCAACTTTTTTTTTCTGAATATTTTCCTATCAACGGGGCTATCATATCGGACCCACTTAAAAAAAACATTGCCTTAAGTTGCCACAGCAGGTGAATGCCCAGCTATTCTTCCTTTGTTCGTGCCGGATTGTACCCTTAGAATTCAGGCATAAAATGACTCAAATTAGTAGTTTTTAGGTCACTTATTATTAGTCATCAAATGTACGTTTTCACTCGCAATATATCAAGTAGCATAGCCTAGTTATGAGGAATTATATGCAGTTTGCGGCCTGACCACAAATCGGCGTCAAGCGTGCCTTAATATTCCGGTGTTCGGGTCTGATGTTCTTTATTTTGCGTTTATACTTTGTGTTCTACCGATCTATATCTACTTGGTTCACCGTTTGGTAGCAAACGGGCAGCTGTGCTTGTCCGGTATTCAATAACACGACGTCCGGGTCATACGATAACCCTATTGCTCGTGCGTCCCTTCCCCGGCGTCCGATTCAAAACTGTACATCTCCCAGAATGCAATTTCCATCTAGTTTTGGGGGTTGAGTCGCTTAGCTTTTTAACAGTCTCGCGGGATTACAATGGGGCCCGTGAGGAAAGTGGACAAAAAGAAGAAAAACGAAAAGCACGAACAAAAAAAAAGGAGAATAAAGGAGCGACGAAAGAAAACGAGATGAACGTGCCGTTGTAACGAGGTGATGTGGGGATGAAAGGGATACAGAAAGTGAACGTGAGGGCAAATTACACACCTTAGTCGAATGCTTGAATATTTCCACAAGCTCTTCTATCCTTGAGGGCGACTGCAAGACGGCGTGTTCCTCGATTAGGTCTGGTACGTTTGTCAGTCGAGATAGGAAAAGGAGATGCCATGAACGTTGAGGGGGGGGGTAACGTTTTCAGGTAGGTTGTCTCCACGCGAACCTCGTTTCTCCTTCTAACACAACGTACCCATCGTCGTTTTGGCCGCGGCCAAGTAGTTGTCGTCAACGTAATTTTGCACCCACTTTAGATACGGGTTACCGTCTCGCTTTGTCGCGTCTCGGTCTTCGTGGATTGCGCGGGCAGCAGCCCCGTAACCGACGACGCAGGGTGTGAGGGCTATCTGGAGGGCAAACCAATCCTCGGACTGCCCGATATCCAAGACATACCGACTGTACGCAGTACATGCTACAAACAACCACGTCCAATCAGTCGCGGCAGAACAAAAGCGGGTGGCTGAAACACGGGGAGTTGACATATGTTAGTAGAGAAGAAAAAAACTTACCGGTCTTCTCCTCTGCTGCTTCCATGTCGTCTCTCGAGATACCAAAGTCGGCACAGAATTGGATGTGGAGACGCATCTCATTCTCCAACTGTTGCACCAAAGCGGCACCCTGCAACCCGAAGACAAGAGGTCAGTCATGAGCGGAAAGTCCCCGTTCCAATCGAGAGGGGGGTTTCTTAAAACAGATGTGCGTCCCCCAGAGTGAGAGGTGAGTATATTATACGCACAGCAGTGATACCCTTCATGTCTTTGCACTTGTAGGAGGCCAATGCATTGGCTCGTGCAAAGTGTACCTTGTTTGTCGAAGATTTTCTCGTCAGCCATGTCACTTCTTCTTTTTCTTGCATTTTTTACGCTGGTTTGGCGGAGACTTGCTTGGCGGGTGAATCACCGGCCTCCAGCACACGTACCAAATAGAGATAATCCTGGATGAGGTAGCCCTTGAAGGACTCCATCGGCAGGCTGCCGCTTCCAAGCGCCTTGACGAAGGGGTGGTTCACGAAACGATGCCACAAGCCGGCCACGTCGGGTCTGTTCAGGACGTATTCGAGAAAATGCCCGCGCGAAAACGGCAACGAAGAGACGGAATGGAAGTGGTTGAGAGGGCCGTGACCGCGTCCAAGGTCTGGCGCGTAGCGAATGGCCGCCTCAATGTATCGGCACGCCGCCTTCACAGCCGGGTAGACGTCCATGCCTTTGGCTAGGTTGGAGGCGATAGCCGCTGACAGGGGTATTCGGTCAGCACGTCTCACCGTACTACTCGTGTCCTTTTTAATAGCCCGGTTTGCTGTTGATCGATCTAGGTCTTTTGCAAAACTTACATGCCAACGAGCAGCCCGTCCCGTGCGTGTTCCGTGAGTTTTGGTAGTCGCTCTCAATCTGGTAGGACTGCCCATCGGGGCCCACGAGGACGTTGACGATCACCTCTCGTTCTTGGTCCGTCCTCGCGACCTCGTGGTTCTTCTTGAACGGCAGATGGCCGCCCTTTGCCAAGAGCCATGTTGGTCCCAGCCTCTGACGAGCCCGCTGAGCCAGACGCTCAAGATCGGCGACGCACGCTACGTCGTCGCTGCAGTCCAAAAGTTTTCGCAGTTCTGGCAGGTTTGGTGTCAAGACGTACGCCAATCGTGCCAGGTTCGTAAAGCTCGCTGTTGCGTCAGCAGGGAGCAGCGACGCACCCGTCGTAGCAACCATGACCTGGAAAAGTGGCGTGGGTATTCAGCGCTGGTCCTTCACCGTTTTTTTGTCGTTTTCTGTTGGCGGGTTCCTTTTCTCCTCCTACTTACCGGATCGACTACTGCCTTTGCTACGGCACGCTGCTTGAGGGTATCAGCAACTAGGTCGATTGTCGCGGCCGATGCCAGCATTCCTTTAGTGTTCGATTAAGAGTCAGCAGAAAGCAGGACGACCAAAAAGAAACCACATTCACTGTGTCCTCCGCATAGACTGCGGCGGCAAGGCTTTACCTGTTTTCACAACATCAACTCCGATGTCGTCAAAGCAAGCATCTAGTTGCTGTTTGAGAAAGGCCGTTGGGATGGGATGTATGCCGTACACGCCGAGCGTGTTCTGGGCCGTCAACGCCGTGGTGGCCGTCATGGCGTAGCAGCCATGCGCGGCAATGACTTTTTGGTCTGCTTCAAGGCCGCTGTCCTTGCACCGAAAGGAAACATGAAAAATAAAGTCAGCCTCTGCGCCGCATTATCTGACCGTTTTCCGTCAAAAACCAGGACATGAGTGTCTCCTTATTATACGTACGCGCCGCCGGAGTTGTCCGAGCCAGCGATGACTAGGATTCTCCTAGAATTCATATTCAAGAACGGCTTGGTATAACTTTGAAGTGCAGGAACTGCTTGTCGAATGAAATTCTTTGTTTGATTTTTTTTTCAAAAAAAAAAACAAAAGAACGGCGTTGCTCGCTGGCCTAGCGGGTCGTTGAGCTATCTATTCCCCCCAAACTCCGTGAGAGCTCCATACCCCCGTTTTTCCCTATGCGTCTCCCAAGGTAAAAAACAGTGCAGTCTTGTTTGTGTGGGGTTCGGCTTCTCTCACGTAATCTAAACTCATAGTTGGCCACTGTTTGCTAGTGGTCATACACACAAGACATACACGTACGTCTGTCAATGCAACATGATTTTTCCTTTGGCACCTATAAGAGAATCTTTCGTTCGAGACTTTCCAGAATATAAGACAGAGGTTTCTGGCTGATGCATTCAACGCCACTATATCCCAATAGTTGTGTATACCTGTTCCATCCGATTTCAACATGACCGGGTCAAAGTAAAGAAAAGAAAAAAACAAAACTCCCCAGGACGAAATAAAAATATACCCGTAAAATGACCAAGTCCCAGCTATCCAGCTTTTCGACGCCTCGCCGTGGCTCGCCTTTGTAGGTCTACAGGATCGCTGATGCTCCTTTGCCTCTCGGTCCGTTGCTCATCGCCAGAGCTGCTGCCCCCTTCGTCGTCGTGGTCGTCCGAGCCCTTCTCCATGCCCCTCACGTCGCCTGGGTCGTCGTCGGCGTCATCATCGTTCTCGTCTTCCTCGTCTCCCTCGTCTTCCTCGTCCTCGTCCTCGTCCTCGTCGTCATCCTCTTTGATGTCGAAGACAATGCTCTTCAAGACGCTCTTCTCGAAAAGCTCCAACACCATGCGCCGAATGGGTAACCGGTAGTGTCGGCTTTCAAGCAGCGACAAAACCTTTCTGAAGAGCCGAGGCTGGCTGAACGCTGCAGCCCCCTTCTTCTGCTTGATTTGATAAAGCTCCCTGGCGGCCCGCTTGAAGAGCACGACGTTGCCCAAGTCAATCACCAGCTCCAGAATCCGCGTGTTTGTTGGATCCCTGTCCAAAACTGTCGCACCTGGCAGGCCGGCTAAGACCGACTCATCAACCACCGGCGCCCCTACATCGGGCAACGATGGCGACCTTGGCCGGAACGGTACCGCTGGTAAAACAAGCGTCTCCGTCTTCTGAGACGCTGGTAGTTGAATGGACGTAACCGCCTCGTGCTTCCAGGGAGCCAAAGAAAACAGCTGCGACAAGTCCGTCGGAATGCAGAACCCCAGGGACGCGCCGAGCGCGCTGGTGTTGGAATCCCAACCGAATTCGGACAAAATTTCCAAACCATGCAGAGAGCGTGAGACGAGCCCGAGGACGAAAAAAGCCGTGCCGCGCATGCTCATGATCTCGTGGCGTTGTGCAATCTTGACTATATCTTCGACGACCTCGCAGCTCTCGAGAAACGGTGCGCCGAGCTCCATAGCGCCGACATTGCCGACCGCCCAGAGACAGCCCTTCACCTTGGTGGCCATCTCTGGGTCCCCCGTCTGCATGCCGTAATCGCGGATGGTCGCAGCAAATTCGTCGAAATGGCCCTTCTCCCGCAAAAGCCGGCAACCTTCCTCGGTGCGGGTGAGTTCGCGGTAGAAATGGGGCGGGATGTGCGCATCCGTGTCTGCATCGTTTTCGTCGGCGAACACAGCCATCCGTCCCGCTTGCTCGTCGGAGCTCTCGACGAAGGCACGCGCCAGACTTGCTTCGATTAGATCAACGTACGCGTCGTTGCGGCCAAGAAACCAGTCGTCCATTTCGTTGCTAATGTAATCAAGGCCATCAAGATAATGGTATCCAATGGAGGTCGACAAAAACCGTAGGAGAAGGGGCGCCCCAATCTCGCCTAAATGGTCCAGTGCCGGCCTGCACTCGACAATGAACTCCAGCGAGTTCTTGTTGTTGCAAGCCTTTTCCAGGATTTTCACGGCAGTTGCGCACACTTCGATTTCGGGATCGTACAGTTGCGTGACAAGGAGCTGGATAGCCCACTTGGAATCGCCAACATTGGGACCGAACGACGTCACAGATGGAGACCGCACGGCGTATTTTCGCAACGCATTGGTTGCGTGTATGCGAATGTCTTTCGTGCCGGCGGTCAGCGCTTTTGACAAAAGCACCCGTTGGTGGCCGTTTAACGTATAGTCGAAGTTGGACAGAAGCAGCTTGATCAGATCCGGACGCTGCTTCAAATCGACAATGTGATACATCATATTGAACATCCGCCACCGCTCCATCATCTGCAGGCCACGGGGATCGCTACTTAATACCCCAATTAGCGGAAGATAGCCTCCGCAAAGGGTGTCGGTGAGCCGGTCCTTGGCAAACATGGGGTATTGTGCGGTTATACCACTTGTCTGAACAAAGAGAGAGTTGTACAGTGTTAGCTGGATGTCGACAAACGTAAAACGGCCTAGACAGAAAAGAACCGCAAAAAGCGGAAGATGTAGACGCAGAAAGGCTCACCGGATCACATTGCGCCAGGCACTCGGCTATCTGCCTCAACAGCTTGCTGTCGCCCAGGTAGCGAAAACCTTCAAGGGTTTGAAGGAGCGTGTGAAACAAAGCACACCCCACACGAACGTACTTCTGCGTGCCCCGCGTACTTTTGATGTCCGAAAATTTGTACTTGAACGGCCGGTAGAAGCTCATGAGCCGCTTCACAAACTTGGATGCGCGGATCGCTTCCTCGAGTCTCTTCCCGTTGGTGAGCGGACCCTCGATGATCTTCAAGATAACGTCCCAGTTCCACTTGAGAAAGTTGGAGCTGCCCAAAACGCCAGATTCTAGCTGCAACTGCCGAAAAGTGGCTTCGTCAAAACTCAGGTTGGCGCCCGTCTTGGGCTGCTCGTCCAGCAAAGCGAAGTCGAAGCTATTGCTTGGCAACCCCCCCTCGGCGGCCCAGTACGACGGAGAAGACCGGTACAGGGTCTTGCTGACGCTGCTGATTTGATACACCGTCCCCGTCGCGGTAAAATGGGATTCGTCCTGGAATCGCGTGGCGGCGGCAAACAGCTCAGGCAGCAATTGCAGTTCATTGCTCCACGACGGCGGCAGCAGCCGGCTTGCCAACCGAAGAATTTCGCCAATGAGGAGAGTCGACTTCCTTTTCAGCGTGAGATTGTCGGTCTCCTGGGTTAGATGCAACAAGCGCGGTAGCAGGCCCGCATTGATGAACACGGCCAGCAAAAGAGCCGTATAGTGCTCGACAAAATTCTGTTCGCCGCCGTCGTCGTCCGCATACGACGACGCAGCGCCCTTTGGGATAGCAGACTTCAGGCTTGCCACACGACCATACGTCGTCAAGCGGCGCCCGGCCAGAAACGAAGTCGCCCACGCAGGCGACTTGATGCGCAGGAGGGCGTATACGAGTTCGATGATGGTTTCCCGGACGGCGGCACTGGGCAGCGCCAGGCTTGCCACGAGTGACCGGATGGCTCGAAAGTCGTACATGGACAAGCTCATAATGCCAGGCCAGGTTTTTAGCGCAGAGGCAATGGCTTTTGCATTCTGCCTCAAAACTGTCTCGCTGGACAAGAATTGATCGGTGAAGACAGTAAACAAAACCTCCAATTCGTAACCGGCGCGCAAGTACTTTCTGCGCTGTGGAGCGTCCAAGAGAAACAAAACGGCCGATGCTAAGCTTTCGGGGGCTTTGTACGCGCCTTCGGCTAGAGCATCAGACAGAGACGCCAAACCACCAGACGCGATGAGGAGGCGCGAATCCCGCACTAGAATTTCGGCCAGCGTTTCCAAGCAAATGGGTCGCAACCTGTCGTCCGTATGCTCGGCAACTGCGGCAATGGTCCGGACAACCGCCCTGGATAGTTCGCGGACGCCATCTTTGGCATCCAAAAAGGCGCGCACAAACTTGAGGGCTTGTTCTCGCTCCAGATCGGCCTTTCGGTCTTTGATCAAGGAGAGAATAACCAGATAGTCGGTATTGAGTGCCCTGATTTTTCTCAGAGAGGAGGCATCGGATATGGCATAGCGCGTCATACGATAAGCAGCAGCGACAATTTCTCTGCTGTCGCTCAAGAGCATGCTCTGGATGCGCAAACCGAAAACGGGCCAGACGAGGTCGTACTTCAAGTTGGGGTGGCGTTTGAACAAATCGACGAGGCTGTTTGCGCGAGCGACGTAGTATTCGGGTGGCATGCCTTCCAGCTCCAACGCCTGGAGAATGTCTGCCAGAACGTATGTGGGGGACTCGGTTTGTTCTTCGATATCAGAGCCAGCTCCGCTGCGAGACGTGTCTGCTGGTGACCGCAAGCCGTTCATCATCGCCAGCGGCGATGGGTTGGTGCGGGATCCCGTGGGGGTGGTAGGAGCCGGGCGCGGCCGCTGGGAGTAGCTGATCCGTTGCCGCAACTCCTTGATCCGTAGGTTCGATGAGTGCAGCTCGGCCTCGACCCGCTGGCGCTGCTCCTTGTACTGCTTTGCCTTTTTGCTGTTCAATGCTTCAAGCATATTCTCGCTGCCTTCCTTGATCTTCAACTCTCGATTGAGGAGATCGCGCAGTGCCGTGAGTGATGGTTCGACCATGGAGCCGCCGCCGCCGTTGTCGCCATGGCCGCGGCCATCATCTTCTTCCAAGTCTAGCGCCTTTTCCAAGCCGTACGTGTCCAATCTCGAACCGGCGCGCGATGTTGGTACCTGGCCCCGCAACTCCGAAACAAAGCTGCCCGGTGCTGGAGACGGGTTGAAGGAACCACCCCGGGGACCAAACATCACCGCCGAGGCCGCAAGATTGCGGCCATTGACGGAACCAGGTGCATTGGTAGAGGAGGCGGGAATTTGAAGGCCATCGCGGTCAAGACTGACCCTCGGAGGATTGATCGATGAGGAGCCGGGCACCTGCTGAGAGGCAAATGACTTTTGAGTAGGCGTTGCCGAGGCGCTTAGCATGGTGGGAGGTCCAGCCATTTGCCTGTGGCTCGCGAGAAACCCGTCAATGCGCGCATTCGACGAGCGTCTGGCAGTCACAGGAGCAAAAAAATAGAGTAGATAAAAGAAAAAAAGAAAAAATAGAGAAAAATAGAACGCACAGCAGCAGATAAAATAAGAAGCAACAATACTAAATGCCTAAGCGAAAGGAACAGGGCCGCTGGGGCATCCTAACACAATAAGAAGCAACTATACAAAATGAGGCATCGCAGCAAGCTGCTCCTTCGGAGTTGCGCGGTATAAAACGAGGGAAGAGATGGTGGACGTCGAGGTTGTTGCTGGGCGTCGCGATGATTTCGCTCAGGGGCATAAACAGGAGAATATGTGGTTGGCAACCACTTCCGAAGGAAGCGCGGTTTTTTGCAACCCTCTGCAACCGTCTCACAGCATTTGTATGGTCCACGGCATTTGCAGTCGTCCGTGGTCGTCTTGCTGCCGCCGACCGAGTGTGTTGTTGTCCTTTGCCTTTGGTGATGTCGGATGGATCTGTGAACAGATAACTCCAGTAAAATGCGCAGCCAGCCAATTATCACTTTAGCGGCCTATCGGCTGGCGCAAACGGGCGAGGAGGCGGCGGGTCATATTACTAATCTGCGTGCATGTAAATCTAAAGCCATTTTGTGTCACGTGCAGCACTTTTGTGGGCAAAACATAGAACGGCAAGCAAAAAGTAAGGGACCGCCACAGATAGTTGCTGTTGTTGAAGGAAACAAAGGGTATACTTTCTGAACACGCATAAAGTAGAAGACGTAACCTAACAAGTCGTATCCGTCAATCATTACTGTTTTCATTGAATGTAGACCTTAAGTACAGTCGCTAATATGTGACCATCGCCGCCTCTAAACGCCCTCCCAGTATGCAATTATATAACCCTATAAAAAGACAGCCTGCCGCACCCACAGTCAACTCCTCACACCAATGCCGGCTTCTTCTTAATGCCAAGCAAAGCAGCATGGTCCTTTTTCTTTTTGACCTGCCGCTTAAAACTGGGCACGGCCATACTTGCCGGCTCTGGCGCCGCTGGTGGTGATGGCGTCGTGGACGTGTTGCTACCACCGTTGAGTTTCCCGCTGTCGGATTTCTTGCCGTTTTGCAGCCACGAAGGCTGGCCGTCCTCATCGTCCTCGGACACTGCACCGTCTACTGCCCCCGCCTCTTGAGCAGGAGTGGTGGCCGCCGCCGCCGCCGCCGCCGCCGCAAATGCCTGCCGCGCTGCCTCTTCGTCTTCCCGGTCTTGCTGCCGCTGTCGCTCCTCTTCATCGGCCGGCCGCGCCAGCGCGACTGCTTCTAGGTGGTCACGGTGGTCGGCGCGGGCGATGCGCGCGTTGCGCGTGCGGATCTCGTCGAGCGCATCGGCCACGTCCATTTCGCGCTTCGCTTCCAGCGTCTTCGCCTCGAGCTCCTCCATGCGGTTTTGGTCGGAGACTGCCTCACCCGCAGCCTCGGCCTCCTCGGCCTCAAGCCGGTCGAGGCGCTGCTCGTCGGTTTCCTCGACGCTTTGGTGCCACGGCTCGATGTTGCGCTTGGCGCCGGACACGATGGCATAGTCTTGGTTCTTGGGGTCGGTGCGAAAGATGATTTCGGCGCTACAGCGGGTGCAGCGGATGTAGAAGCGATAGATCTGGATGCCGAGGTACTTCTCGTCTGGACTTTCTTTGCGCGCGCTAATCAAGGGGTTAATAAGAAGGTCCTGGGCGCAAAAGAGACAACGAATCGGAAGGTGAATCGGAAGAGGAGGAGAAAAGAGTAAAGAAGAAGAAAACTCACTTAAATTTACGGCCTTTGTAGATGTACTGTACCGTCACCAATTAGCTACTTGTTCCTATTAAGTCTTTCCGCACTTTGCCAGTTCAACGTACCTCGCCGCACCGCATGCATCGCATGCTCATCGGTGCCATCAGCCGCACAACCTGGACGACCGGGCCAGCCTGCTTCGGCTTTGTGCGCCGCCGGGTGAGCGAGCTCGGATCGAAGTCCGGCGGGTAGTATTTTGTCTGGAAGAGATCGTAAGATTAGCAAACGCTGCGTAAGACCAACCTCAGAAAAGGGAAAAGAGTAGAAACTTACCAATACTTTGCGCTCAGACATGTCGTCGGTTTGCGCGTCTTCCGCGGAGACAACAACAACAAAAACGGTCGGTATGAAATGTGTATCGAGAGAAAGGGAGGATCAAAGATTCAGCGCTTTTTTGGCCTTTGAATTGTGTGCTTGGTAAAGTTCGAACTTTCGGATCGACGTCGACATTTCGCGATGATTAAAACGTAGAAGACAAGAGCTAGGCGCTAGTGGCGTTATCGCTTTCGAAGGAAGGCGGACGCCACATCCGCTGAAAAGTTAATCCGACCTTTACTAGCAACAACTTTGCTGCACTACACTAGCCTATCGGCGGCAGCCTCGCCCTAGCCTTCTCTCCGTTCTCAACGTTGTCGTGGCACTTTTTTCCAACATATTTCTTACCCTCGGTCCGTTTTTTTCAGTCCTCCCCCAACACACCTACGTTGTCATCATTTACTGCAGTTCGCAGGCTGAAAGCTGCAGATGGCCACCAACAAACAACAAAACCAACACGCTGCCCGATAGTAATGGCAATATTGAGACACATGTCTCGGGCAAGAGGACAGCCGCTGGCTTGTTCGGCTGCCTTGTTTAAGCATACAATCTGCTCATCCAACTTGATTGAATAGACCTTTTGGTGTATTTCTTGAGCAGGCCGCAACGCGATGGCGGCAAAGACAAACGGCCGATACGGCACAGCTTGTCCTGGCATCTGCCGTTGTTCAATTTTCGTATGACTCGTACGAGACAGAACCAACAACCACAAGTGTAATCAACTTGAGTAAAATGCAATCAGGTTCGTTTAAGCTTGTTCATATTATTTTTCTAATTTCATACATTGTTCTGCGCCTCACGATGTCTGTTGGTTTTGCTGTTGTCTTTTTTCTGGCATTGCCTGTTTCCTTTCTCATGTGCACTGCGTGCGGTTTTTCCCATCCACCGTAGGCCACATGAACAACAGGGGCAGTTTCTAATTTCCTTTTGCTGTTGGACATTTACTTTCCGTTTTTACTGTACAATTGTTGGCCTGCTCGATATGGGTAGGCATTTTGCAAAGCCGAATAAGCCAATAAATGGAATCCTGCTTGCGAGCTCTTAAAAAAAAATGAAAAGAAAAGTGGTAAAAAAACCGACGCTCTTGAAATCGAACAGAAATTCCCATGCCTTGACCGCGTGTGGGGTCCGTTTACCCACCAGTTTCATTTTTTGGTAAGCTTCTAAAACAGCCAAAACGATAACGACTACGTCTGCTGTCCGATATTCCTGCCTAATTTTGCCTTCTCTGAGGATGCCATTACGTATCTTAGTCTTTCGTTTTAGGGTTTGATATTCTACGCTTTACGGTTTCCTAGGCACTGCTACCCCAAACTGATTCCCTTTTTTTCTTTTTGTTTCCTATATAGATAAGGGGGGGGAGGGAGATGTTTTTTCTATTCATACATTAGTAAATTTATAGGTTAACTTAGTTTTTACCAACAGTACAAGTGACCATCACCAGAATCCCGTTTCCTTTAGATTTTGATTTTTGTTTTGGGGCATTCATGTCGGCTTGTGGCACAGCCGCTGCCGAGATCGTCGTTTTGTGGGGTTAATATGTGTGTTGAAAGCAAAATACGAGACAAAAAAAATTCAACCTACAGGACAAGGAGTATGATATCTGAGGAAACTTGAAGCGACGAAGCAGTCACCATTTTTTTGTCTCACTTTGTGCCTCACTTTCAAAAAGCCAGAGAACCAAGCATAACACATACGAGAACAAAAAAAAGGTGGAAAATCTGCGTTAATATGGAGTGGAAAAATACGGTTGCCGGGACGCGTTGCCAATCTCGGCACGGAGTAGCATTCACACTTTGGGTGAAGTGGAAGGGAGGTGGCCGAGCAAAATCAACCGAAAGGCCAAAAAAAATCAAGAATAGTAAAGAAGTAGCCGCAGAGGAAAAAGAGAAAAAAAATGGAGGGTGGCGCCGGCAGCTTCGCCAAGGCCAGATTGCGTCTTACTACGACGCTCTCCCGTCTTCAATGCCTTGTGCCCGAAAGAGGAGAAAAGGACAAGAACAAAAAGGGTAAGAGGGAGAGCAATTGATCTTTTTGAGGCAGGAAAAAAAAACCTTGGTCAAGCAGGGCCAAAACAAAGACAAACCGTCGTCGACAGTTGTGTCTTCGCGGGCGGTTTCGGTTGCGAATTTTGCCGCTTTTTGCGGAGGAGCTGATAGACAGAAGAACGGGCATTACCCGATGTTTGTTGGTGAGTAATGGAAACGCAAACCATCATCAGAGATTCCGGGGAGAAGAAAAGAAAAACGAGGAGGCAAAGAACGATATAAATGAAGAGAAGACAAGGCAAGGCCGTTAAAGAGTTCGCCATGGTCAGCTCATGCGTTCGAGCGCATCTCGCCGCCCCAACACACCGAGTATACATACGACTTACACAAAGCACACCATCCATTTCCCCAGGTAGACCAAGTAGTTTTTAATCTGTTGTGGCGACCGCTCATGTCCTCACAGGCACTTATCCTTAAACATATAACGAACGACACGGCCGTGGTTTGTACACCTTTCGCCTGAGTGTGGAGAAGCTGCGCGTCTAGAACAAAATGAACAATGTCAAACAACAAGCATGGAGGTGTTTTCATTCACACAACCATCTAGACTGTCGATATTCATCTTGTGGGGAAGATGCTGTTGGTTCCAAGCGCCCAACCGGAATGGCAAACAAGGCACGGCCTTGCCGTGTGGCACCGAGACGAGACAATACTGGAAGAGCGGTGCTGGGGGAAAACAAAAGAAAACAAGGAAATAGAAAATCACGGGAAAACCCCGGAACTACACAATGCGCCATTATCAGTCCACGTGCGGAAACGGGCGCGAACAGACGACCACGAACCCGTGTTAATCACCCACCGGCTAAATTGAAAAAAAAAAAAGAAAAAAAAAAGAATTGTACCCAACCTACCGCCGGGAACGATGCGGAGAACCAAAGCGAGAGTTGAGCCGGGGTAGCATACGACGGAGATGAAGGACACACAAGGCGGACCTTCTCCTGGGCAAAAGGATCGTCTTCGATTCTGAGCAACATGGTAAAAGGGCCGGCGGCGAATCCCAACCGTGCCGCCGTCACTTCTACCACCCTACCTTTTCTCCCCTCTTTCCTTACCTTTTTATTTTTATTTTTGTTTTATTTTTTCCCTTCTCCCCATTTATCTTCGCTAAAAGAAAATGCGGTCCGAATAATCTGTCTGCAGTTGATGGTCAATATAGAAAGCTGGAAAGCAATATTGCTGCAACTTTGCGGCGAGCAGATGTAGTAGACAACCCGAAACAAAGTAGTGTGGGCGGAAAGGAGACGAAGAGAGGGACATGAGAGACGGCTGTCCGTTCGTTTGCCTATCCAAAGTGGCATCCATCCATTTCTTCCCCTTCGTTCTTCTACTTTTGTGTTCTGTCATCTCCATGGACCTCGCCAGCCGCCATACCCACCTGGTTGGGACGGACGCGGGCGACGATGGCTTGTCGGCGTCTCGTTTGGTTTCCGTTCTCTTGATTTTTTCCTTCTTGGCGGGTTCATGTCTCTTTGCTGTATCCGGCTGACCCTACCCTTCATTTCCAAGAGTGGCCTCTTGTTCATCTATTTTATATAGACGACGGATATCTTAGTTCTCTGTTTATATATAGAGACACATAGACACATCGATTCGGGCGCCCATGCATTCCTTGTCGGCACAGTAATTAAACTTTTCAATTTTTTTTCTTCTTCTTCTACGCTTCCGTCCCAGTCTTTTTTGATTTTTTTTTCTTGATTTTTTTCTTTCCTTCTTCTTTCATTCCTACTTCATCTCCAGCTTCACAATAGTTTGCCGATGCACGTGAAGTGAGAGTCAAATATCAAGAGAAAAAGGCCATCTCTGCGGTTGGTATCTTTGCCAAACTAAATTTAACGGTTTCTTCCAGAGGAAATCAGCAGCCATGGGTGGCGGTTCCAACGATGAGGCCTCGGACAACATCCTCCATCGCATGGCGATGGACGATCCCGTTCCTTGGTACAGGAAACGGAATCTGCGAACCTTGTACCTGCTCCTGTTTCCCTGTGTCATTGGCATTGAGATGACCTCCGGCTTCGACTCCCAGATCATCAACGCCGTGCAGATCGTGCCAGCTTGGATAAAGTGTGCGTTGCTACCCCTGAAACCCCTCAAATGCCCATGAAGACAAGGGGCAAGAAAAAAAAAGGAAAGGAAAGGTGCATAACTAACTATCTCCAGACTTCCACGACCCTCGGGGCGGTTATCAGGGCATTTTGGCTTCGTCTCTGCCGCTGGGTGCGTGCGTCGGCTTGCCGTTCATTCCGTATGTGAACGACGGCTTCGGACGCCGGTGGTGCATCATGTTCGGCTCGGTTCTCATGATCATCGGTTCTCTGATCCAGGGCTTCGCCCAGAACGGCCCCATGTACGTCATCGCCCGGTGCATCATCGGCTTCGGCCTGCCCTTTGCCATCGTGGCCGGCTCCTGCTTGATCGGCGAGCTGGGCTACCCCAAGGAGCGGCCCGTGTTGACGTCGCTGTTCAACGCCTGCTACTTCATCGGCGCCATCGTCGCGGCCGGCATCACCTTTGGCACGCAGACGATCAAGAGCGACTGGTCGTGGCGCATCCCGTCGCTGCTGCAGATGGCGCCCTCGGTCCTGCAGGTGTCCTTTGTGCTGTTTCTGCCCGAGAGCCCGCGCTGGCTGATCAGCAAGGACCGCCACGAGGAGGCCCTGCAGGTCCTGGTGACGTACCACGGCGAGGGCAACCCGACGTCGCCGTTTGTGCTGGCCGAGATGGCCGAAATCAAGACGACGCTCGCCATCGAGATGGAGCACGCGCGGCAGTCGTGGTTCGACCTGGTGCGGTCCGCCGGCGCGCGGCGCCGCGTGCTAATCGGCTCGCTGCTGGGCCTGTTCACGCAGCTGTCGGGCAACGTGGTGATCTCGTACTACCTCGGCGAGGCGCTCACCATGTCGGGCATCAACAACCCGGACTTCAAGGCCAAGTACAACCTCGGCAACCAGTGCTGGAGCTTGGTGTGCGGCGTGGGCGCCGCCCTCATCATCATGCGCTTCCGCCGCCGCGCCATGTACCTGACGGGCATCTTGTCCATCCTGGCCGTCTACGCCGCCTGGACCGTGTGCTCGGCCTTGTCCTCGACCTCCAAGACGGCCGCCCAGCTCTCGCTGTTCTGGATCTACATGTACAGCCCGGCCTACAACACGTGCTTCAACGCCCTCACGTACACCTACCTCGTCGAGATCTTCCCTTACGCGCAACGTGCGCGCGGCATCTCCATTTTCCAGTTCTTCGGCAAGGCGGCGCAGTTTTTCGCGACCAACGTCAGCCCAATTGGTAAGCCATCTCGCCATTTATTTATTTCCTTCCTCGCTTTTCCACTTTTTTTTATGTTGCTAACATGCCTGCAGGCCTTGAACGCATTGGCTGGAAGTTCTTGCTTGTTTACTGCATCTGGATCGTCATCGAGGCTGGCCTCATCTTCTGGCTGTGGCCCGAAACGTCTGGGCGCACACTGGAGGAGCTCGCTTTCCGTACGTATTTCCATTTCCCTACGTTCCCCTGAAACCTGTACTTTCTGACTAACAACACCTCAAAGTCTTCGAAAAGGACCAGTACGAACAACAGCAGAAGACGACGATGATCATCGAAGAGACGGCCCATTCAGACGAGAAATTGTCAGCCACTCCGCCAACACAACACGAACGCGTATAATTTTTTCTTGGCTCTTTTTCACTCTATGCCGTTGAGATACTTAAATTCTCCTTTTGAAAGAAAAAAACAAGTCGGCTGGTCATATTCGTCTTCCCTTTCTTTGAACCGAAGCGACAGTTCCGTGGCGGTGGTAATTGAGATAACAGAAACGAAAGAATGTAATGGAGCTTGTTCGGATAAGAAAGACCATTCCTTTGAAAGAGAAAGAAAACAAAAATATATAAAAGAAGGGGGAAAACCATGTTCGTCAACCAGCATTGTATATTCGTCGCCATTTTGCATTGTTCCGTTTGCGTCCTTGCTTTTCATAAGTTCTTTTATACGCATATTTCATTGCTCATGACTGCTTATGCACAGAATGAGGTACAACTTACTTAACCTATCGGTCTCTCGTTACAGGCGAACTTCAATGCTTTGTTTTTGGTCACTGATTCTTCGTTGGTTTCTCGTCTTCAGCCTCGTGGTAAAAACGTCGCGCAAAAATTCTTCTATCCGAGTTTCATGCAATAAACCGCCCGCTTCACACCATTTTGACCCCCGCGTGCAGAAGCAGGGCAGAACCGACCAGGACCCCCTGCGTATGACGTACATCGTTGCCGACAACCATCTTGAAGAGACCAAGCAAATCAAAAATATCAAGTTGACGCACTTTTTGAGGTTGGGGCTTCAATAAAATGGATTACAGGAAAATAATAAATCAACGAAAATGGCCCTTTGTGTCATCGGTGTATGATACATGCAGTTAAACGTGTTTCTACATTTACATGCGTTTATCCGTTTGGCATCATACGACCACATCGAAGCTTCTGGTATTTGCTAGAGCGGCCCCACTACAGCGAGACCCCGCGGTCGCGAGACGATGGCCCCCCTCTCCTTGTCGCGGTTGAGAGCCCCCGCCCAGTGCAGTTTCCCGCTGCAAGCATTGGGGGCAGATGATCTTCTAGAAGTACGTCGTGTGCACTACGAAAGTACATCGCTCTTTCCGTTTGTTCTCATCGCCCACCTTCCGTCTTCTTTTTCTTCTTCTTTCCCCTTGTCTCCCGCATCCGTCAATTGTCCACCCTTTTAGCGTTCCCCCTCCCCTTCTGCAAAGAAACAAAAACATCACGACATCGTGGCATTTCGAGAACTTCCGGCTATCGCACAACACATTGGGCTACGCCGCTCTGGAGCCTTTCGAGCGGTTTCCAGCAGCTTACTAGCTCAGTCGATACACCCCAGCTTGTTATATAGACACGAGCAACAGTTTGCTACCCTCTCTTTCGCTTCTTTTTTTGCCCTTTCAAATCATACATCCTTGGAACTTTTGACTTCCTGTTTCTTCTTTTCTTTTTTTTCTTCCCAAGTCAATTTGATTGTCTCTCAGTCACATCGTTCTAGCATTTTTACACATCAAACACGGTCGTTGCGCCAGTTTTCTCGGTTTTAGATCAGGCAATTTTGGAACCGACAAAGACCGACAGACGAAATTCTAAGCATACATATCACACTTTTCTTGCGCCAAATCTCGTCGCTGTCGAAACTTGGATACATTTGTGCAAACCCGTGTGTGTCGTCTCATTTGCTCCAGTTGCCACTGTGTCTCCAATCTCACTGGACAAAACCCTCCACGTATCGGCAGCTGCACTTTCTTTCGTCACCGCCTCGTTTGACGCAGAGGGCCGCTCTTTCAAATAGTGTGGAACACTCACTGCTGTCCGCTTTTTCGTCTCTTTTCTCTTTCATCTTTCGTTGTTCAACAAGACGCAACTTTACAACAGACACCCGAAGCTGTTGTGCGATAACACGCAACTGCATCCCTGTCGATTTTGTTTTTTTACCCTGCCCATTTTTGAAACACCTCTTGCCATCCATCGGTCACTATGGTCAAGGAAACAAAACTGTACGACCAGTTGGGCGTCAAGCCAGACGCCACCCAAGATGAGATCAAGAAGGCATACCGGTAGGTCTGGTTTGCGAACCTAGTTTCCCTTGGGCGTCATGTTCTTCCCTCATCTGTGTGTTGTTATATTATATACTAACAAAATCAACAGGAAAAAAGCGCTGAAATGGCACCCTGACAAGAACAAGAACGACTCGACCGCCGCCGAGAAGTTTAAAGAGTGCTCCCAAGCCTACGAGATCTTGTCCGACCCGGAAAAACGGAGCACCTATGACAGCTATGGTCTTGAATTTCTCCTGCACGGCGGTGTACCTTACCCGGAGGGAGGCGAAGCTGGCGCGGGCGGATTCCCAGGCGGTGGCGGCGGCATGCCAGGCGGTTTTCAAGGCTTCAACTTTGGCGGTATGCCGGGAGAGGGCGGCGGTACTCGCACCTTCCACTTCTCCACTGGTCCTGGCGGCGGCGGCTATAAGTTCAATGCGCCCGACGCAACATTCTCGGAGTTTATGCGGAGTACGGGCGGCGGCGACGATCTCAACGATTTCCTTTCCAATTTGGCTGGCGGTGGCCTCGGTGGCGGCCTCGGTGGCGGCGGTGGTGGTATGCCGCGCGCTTCACGCTCAGCACGCTCTGGTTTCAGCCGCGGCGGCGGTGGTGGAGATCCATTTGCCCGCGAAGCACGGCATCCCACACCTGAAGTTACCACGGTGGAGCGACCATTGCCAGTTTCGCTTGAAGAAATGTTCAACGGCACGACCAAGAAGATGAAGATCAAGCGCAAGATGTTTGACGAGACCGGCAAGCGGACGACCACCGATACGGTTCTTGAGGTGCCTATCAAACCGGGCCTCAAGAAAGGCAGCAAGATCCGATTCAAGGGTGTTGGCGACCAAGAAGAGGGCGGGCAGCAAGATCTCGTCTTTGTTGTGGAGGAGGTAAGTTTTTTTTAATATGAAAAAAATTGCTTTATTTCATGTGCACCTCATCAAGAGACTAACTTTGTCTGATAGAAAAAACATCCCCTGTTCACGCGGGACGGAGACGACGTCGTCCTGAACGTTGACCTCAGCTTGAAGGAAGCTCTGACTGGGTGGAAACGCACCGTTTCGACTATCGACGGCAAACAAATCAACCTCGACAAGGCTGGCCCCACGCAACCCGGCTCCAGCGATTCCTACCCGTCGTTGGGCATGCCCATATCCAAAAAGCTAGGCCAACGCGGCAATTTCATCATCAAATACAACGTCAAGTTTCCCACGTCTCTCACGCTTGATCAAAGGCAAAAGTTGAGGGACATCTTATAAGGGTGGTGTCTGCGCGTCTACTTCTTCTATATCAACTCAAGACACCATTCTCGTCCGAGACACACGCAGACGAGGGTTCAAAACGATTGTATCATGAGTAGGTTGAGGATAAAGCGTCGTTGCGCTAATAGAGTGAGGCATGCTCCGCAACGGAAGACAAAAGCCTTGATTATCTAAAGCGGACGTGCGCGCTGAGCCTTGGATCGCAACGGTTGCGGTGATTGGGAGCTTCGTCATGGGATGTGTTTTTGGCGAGTTCAAACGCTTCTGTTGTTTCTAGTTTTCTGTTTTTCAAAGAATTTGTATTTTTCACTGCGTTTTAATTTGTTTTTGCTTTCTTTTTCATTGTTTTTCTTTTCTTTTTTTTCTTTTTTTTTTTTTTTTGCATGGCATGACATATCACCGAAGTCGGTATGAGGAGTTTAACGAGGAGCACATTTCATATTTATTTTTCAGTCGAAAAGGGTGGATTTTTGTTGTTCATGATTGTTATTTTTTCCGCAAATAAACATACTATAAAGCAGACGGAAAGGGACATTGCGAATCACATGCGAAAAATGGAAGCCAGGCACTACTAGCCCACACTTCAGACAAAACGACGACGAAAACAAAAAGAGATAATGCTGCCCCTGGATAGACCATGCAAATCCAAATGTTTGTCCATCTGTACATAGATAATCAGAAAAAATCCGTCAGATATTTCGTTCTAGTATTGTACATAGGTCCTTTTTGAAATCCAGTACGCCTTTTCCCCCTAGAAAATAAGGATGCCTCCCACTTGTTGTAATCACAACTCTTCTACTCGGCGCCCGCCATGGCCGTGTCCTCTATCTCGCCAGCCAGTATGGGCCCGGGCGCCTGCAGAGCGTCCATCTCCTGCAGCGTGTAGTCCACCAGGTAGCTCTCGTCTAGCAGCTCAGCCATCCGCCGGTAGTGCCGCTCGGTGTACGCCATCAAGGCGTCCAAGACGTCTTGGATGCTGCCGCCTCTGCCGCCACGACCGCCGCCATCGTTGTTATCGTCACCGCTAGTGCCGGGCCGCCGCCGGGCGAGCCGCGCCAAACCTGCGAGCCGCGCCGTTGGGTAGCTCCGCACGACCGTGGCCAGCACTCGCTGCGCCACAGCCGCCGTCCGCCCGTTGGTGTTCCAGTCACGCACGCGCAGCAGCAGCGTGAACAGCTGGTCGTCCGACAGCTGCGCCAACGCCGCGTCAACTTCGGCGCGGGCGCGGGCGCCGTCGGACGAAGACGAAGACGACGTCCCGGCCTGGGACTGGGACTGGGACAGGGACAGGACGGCGAGCAGGCGGCCGGGTTGGTTCAGCTGCAGGGCGAGCGTGAGGGCTTCGCGGTAGGCGCCGCGCCGCATGTGGTTGGCCAGCTCCTGCTCCTGCTCGACGCGCTCCGTGGCGGCGGCGGCGGCGGCGGCCACCGTGGCCGCCGTGGTGTCGCGCCAAAACGTCACCGTCGCGTCGCCGCCGCCCGAGACCAGCGTGCGCGTGTTCGGGGGGCGCGCGGACCCGGCCGTCGTCTGGGCTTTGCGCACGGCCAGCGCCCACACGCGGTCCTCGTGGTTGTCCAGCGTGCAGGCCGCCTCGCCCGCACCCGCATCCCACACCTTGACCAGGCCGTCGCCGCCGGCGCTGGCAAATAGCACGGGGCCGGGGCCGCGGTGTGCGTGCAGCCGCAAAGCGCGGTTGGACGAGACAAGTCCGCCGTCGCCGTCGACGTCCATCGCATCGGCGTCATCATCGTCGTTGTCGTCGCTGCCGCCGGACGACTCCTCGTCCCAACCGCGACCGAGCCACGCCACTTTCAGCACGCTGTTGGTGTGACCCTCAAACGTCCGCAGGCAGGTGTAGTCCGCCAGGTTCCAGAGCTTGACCGTCTTGTCGCCGCTGCCAGTGAGCACAAGGCCACGGCTTCCGCCCGCCACGGAGCCGTCTTCGCTGGTCACGGCAGGGGTGCCCGGAGGCGCAAACTTGACCGACCAGACACCGCGCCGATGGCCCCGCAGAATGCCCTGGACCTCGCCCTCGCGCACCGACCAAATTTTGACGGTGCGGTCCTGCGACGAGGACGCAAACAGCTGGGACGCAGCGTCCACATCGAGGGCGTTGATGTCTTTGTCGTGCGCCTTGCGCGTGAACAGGGCCCGCTGGAGGTGGGTGTTGCCACCGCTGGCCGCTGTCTTGGACGACTTGCCGCTCGTGTCGGATGCTGCTGCTGCTGCTGCTGGTGCTTGGCGGGGGATGTCCCAACGCTTGACGGTCAGATCTTGCGAGCCTGTCACGAAAAAAGGCGGCGGGTGCTGGAGCGGGTCGCGAAATGCGGGCGAGGTTTCCGGCGGCACAGTCTTTGGCAGGGCCACGGCGCCGACCGACTCGGCATGGCCAGCAAAAACGGCGTAGCACGTGCATGTTGTCGTGCCGTCGCTGTTGGTTTCGACACGCCACAGCCGTGCACTGTTGTCCTTGGCACCTGTGGCGATCCAGTGCCCCGACCAGTCGACGTCTAGTGTGATGACAATGTCGTCGTGGCCCTTGAGCAAGGCAACCTCTTGCCCGAAGTAGGCAGTGTCCTTTTCGGACGACGACAAGGGTGAGCGCGACGAGCGTCCGTCAGCGACCGATACAATGCGCACGTCTTCCGAGTTTGTTGCGAGCGCGAGGAGCGACTGATCGGGCAGGAGGAAGGCGAGATCGATGACGTCGTCGTGGGTGCCGGAAATCCGCCGGGCCGGCTCCAACGGCGGGAGGCCGCCACTTTTCTTCACTGCTTGGGCCAGAAGATCGCCAGCCGCGGGCATCGGGTACGGCACGAGCGTGTGGTCCATCTGCACGCAGAGAAGCAGTGCCTGGTCGGGGCGGTACAGCGTCGCGAGAATGGACTCCTCCTCCGAGCGGGCTGTCTGCTCAGCCGTGATCTCCCTCCCGGTGCGTGTCTCCCACAACCGGATGCAGCCGTTGGCGCCGGCCGTGTACGTCACGGCACCGCTGTGGCCCGTGTCGCTACTGGCTTCCCCGTCATCGCCCGCACCGCCGCGCACAAACCCCGCCGCCTCGATCAACTCAAAAGTCGGCACAACGCGCCGCGTCGTCCACGTCGCGGCGTCCCACCAAACAATTGTTTTGTCGCGGCCAGCCGTCACAAACGTGTCCTGCGCCGCCGAGTAGTCTAGCGCCTGTACGTCCGACACGTGTGCGTCGAGATTCGCCACCACGGCGCGTTTGTGCAAATCCCACACGCGCACTTTGCCGTCTTGGCTGCCAGAGGCCAGGCGGAAGCGCACAGCCGCCGGCTCGGCGCCGGATCTGTCCTCTGCGCCAGTGCGACCATTTGGCAGCTGGTTCCTCTGTTGTAATTGTTGTTGTTGCTGTTGCTGTTGTTGACGCCCGCCCTTCTTCTTCTTTTTGCTGTTCTTCTCGGCGGCCTCGTCGTCCTCCGTAGACGCTGCGACCTCAAAGAAGTGCAGCGCCGAAACCAACACACTCGGACCACGGAAGGTGTGCGTTACAAAGCCGCCGCGAATGTCCCACACTTTGATGTTTCCGTCGGCGGCACCGGTGGCCAAGAGCGTGCCCGTGCGGTCGACGGCGAGAACGACGGCCGGTGTCGCATGCGGTTTGAGTGTCCGCAGGAGCGTTGTCTCCACTGCGTCCAGATCCTCAGAGACACGCAGCGCATAGACGCGCATGGAGAGGGAGCGAGAACAAACGACGAGATGTGAAGCCGAAGGCGTTACTGTAAATAAAGCTTTGTCAATCCCATTGCATTTGAAAGCCATACAGACAATAGTAGAGAATGAAAGAAGAAAGAAAAAAAAACGTACAGATTAGGGTCGAGATCGGTTCGCCATCCTGGACAAAAGCGACCAAGCTGTTAGTATAAAGAAGCTTTCAAGACAAACATCCTCAGCAAACACGGAAAAAGCACGCACCCCTTCAATCTTGGCGAAAAGCTTGCCCGTGGTAAGGTCCGTCAGGACGGCGTCCTCGCCCAACGTTGTCGCAAGAATCCGCGCGCCATTGTCCAAGGCCACGGAGCCACCCGTGTAGATTGGGCGAATGACTTGGTCGACTTCGAACGTGGTCTTGTATGCGAGTTTCGTCGCCATGGCGGCTGCGGGTAGGGGTTGTGTCAGTTGTCCTGAGCACAACGAGCTTGTCCTTCCCCTGTTGCTTTTTCTCGGGCAAATTGTCCTCGTTTTTTTTCTTCCCTCGATAGTCGCTCTTCCAGCTTTTTTTTTTGTGATAAGAGATTAAGGTTATCTTAGCGTCCAGTACGTTTTGCGGTAAAAGCCACAGTTTATGCGCCACAGATTAACGCTTTTGGCGCTTTTGTCTACAGCCTCGCTCTACAGCCTCGCGACCGTTGGCGAAGGCCGTGTATAAGTTTATCAGTAAATTTCGCCTTTACTTTGCAAAACCCGACTGAAAATTGTTCTACCGCTACACCGGAATATCCATCTCTAGGCGGTTGCGTCTTACTCAAAAAAAGAGCGGCTGATTTGGTTGGTGTTAGCTTGTTTACTTGTAATAAGGCGTCTACAGAACCACGCG